>OY776673.1:186886058-188237904 GCA_963675555.1 Leptura quadrifasciata | reverse complement strand
AAATTCACTGAAAAGGCCCATTCTTTTGCACAAAATATAAAGGTTCTCAGTGAAAAACCTTTTATTAGTTCTAAATGCCAAGTTGAAGCTAAATAACGTCATGGATATCTTAAGTAAAAAGTCTAATTGTTTTTATGTACATTAACGTCAGTGTTGATATTCCCTACTTTATCTTTGTTTATACAGGGTGTTGCATCATGAGAGGGACATAGCTTAATAGGAGGTAGAGAACATCAGTGGTAACCGGAACCTCCCATAGAAATGTCTCATTGGGCCTTCATTACGAAGTTACAGGTCGTTTTATAATTTTTGGCCAAACCTGTTTTTTGTCATAACTTTGACAGGGAATGAAATAACGGATTCATATTTGGTACGGCTAATGTACTAACGAGCCCCAAGAGGTACCTGTATAAAAAAAAAATATATCCAGGTCCGGACTCGCTATAATTTATGTTTCTTCTTTGCATCAATAAAACATCACCCTGTATATATTTTTTTGAAATTTCGATACGATATTCGAAAAGAGCAAGAAAAAACAAACAAAATGGCCTATTTCATTTTTTTGTTACATCTTCGTGGTTATTTAAATACGTTGTTAAATGTGCAAGAAAATGGATTACAGAACCCTATTAAATGAGAGGCACGTGAAATAAATAGTTTTATAACTAAAATTTGCAAAAATTCTATTGAGCCTAGGTGGTCTGGGTGAATCCTAATTCCGGCACGTTTTAAAGGTCCATTTTGGTAAAAAACTGTGGTCCTAATAAGTAATCGGGTATGAAATAACAAAATTTTTAATCAATCACAGTAGGCTTGTTCAAAGAATAAAAGTGACAGATAATTTAAACCATTTAGGCCTAAGCAACCAGTTACTTCGATCAAGAAAATCATCAACATTTTATACTTATAAAAATTGGAAAAGAGAACAAACTAAAATCTAAATAAATAAAATATTTTCCATTCAATTAACAATAAATAACAAAACAATAACTAAATGTGTTTAAAAATAAAACCTAATTGACACTAAAGTAAATTTTCAAAATGTCCTCCCCCACATTCTGTGCATTTTCTTGCGCGTTTAGAAAGGTCACCAATTGCTCGACGTATCATTTCTGGATTATTCCGTATTTCGTCGCAGGTTGTAACGTTGCGCTGGATTAAATGTTGTCTACTTTCAATTTCAATGCTATAAACCTCGTTTTTTAAGTGGCCCCATAAAAAGTAATCACAAGGGTTACAATCAGGAGATCTTGGTGGCCATTCATGTGGACCCCCGCGTCCAATCCATCTATTAGGATACACATTGTTCAAGTGTTCTCTTACTTGAAGGTTAAAATGTGGTGGGGCCCCATCATGCTGAAACAACATGCCTCTTATACCGATATTTTCTAACATATTCGGTAAAATGTTTTGAAGAAAATCAAAGTAAATTTCACCATTCAATCTTTCTTCAAAAAAATGTGGCCCTATCAAATGTCTATTCACAAGTCCGACCCAAACATTTACAGAAAACCTGTGTTGCGAACGGCGTTGGCGTACCGCATGTGGGTTTTCCTGTGCCCATTTATGATTATTTCGTGAATTGTTTACTCCATCCCTTGTAAATTGTGCCTCATCCGTAAATAAGGTTCTGTAAATGACTGGGCGATGGTTAGACAACCAATGACAAAATGCCAGGCGGGGGATATCGTCGCCTTGTTGAAGACGCTGTACCTGCTGGATATGATATGGATGGTAACGTTCTCTTTTTAGGGTTCTCCATACTCGCCAATGAGGAATACCAGTTGCCAAACTGATTCGTCTAGTGCTCATATTTGGGTTTTCTTGAACTACGTTTATAATATTGTTTTGTTCCTACACACCTTGTTGTAAAACACGCTCCACAACTGCAGAATTAGGAAACTTTCCGTGTTGTCTTGCATACTGGAACACCGTAGTAAAGGTTTTATGATTAGGGCATCGACGACCAGGAAAACGCAGCCCATATTCTCTTTCCGCCGACCTACCATTTCCATTACAGAAACCATAGATGAATATTATGTCAGCATATTCCACGTTTGTAAATTTTACTGGCATAGTTAAAATATTTTCACAAGTTTTCACTAACTAAATGCGGATTATTGACACATTAAATTACTAACAAACAATTATTCAACTGTTTAGGAGATTTCTTTTTATTATCTGTCACTTTGAACAAGCCTACTATGATTGATTAAAAATGTTGTTATTTCATACCCGATTACTTATTAGGACCACAGTTTTTTACCAAAATGGACCTTTAAAACGTGCCGGAATTAGGATTCGCCCAGACCACCTAGGCTCAATAGAATTTTTGCAAATTTTAGTTATAAAACTATTTATTTCACGTGCCTCTCATTTAATAGGGTTCTGTAATCCATTTTCTTGCACATTTAACAACGTATTTAAATAACCACGAAGGTGTAACAAAAAAATGAAATAGGCCATTTTGTTTGTTTTTTCTTGCTCTTTTCGAATATTGTATCGAAATTTCAAAAAAATATATACAGGGTGATGTTTTATTGATGCAAAGAAGAAACATAAATTATAGTGAGTCGGGACCTGGATATATTTTTTTTATACATGTACCTCTTGGGGCTCGTTAGTACATTAGCCGTACCAAATATGAATCCGTTATTTCATTCCCTGTCAAATTTATGACAAAAAACAGGTTTGGCCAAAAATTATTTAACACCCTGTAACTTCGTAATGAAGGCCCAATGAGACATTTCTATGGGAGGTTCCGGTTGCCACTGACGTTCTCTACCTCCTATTAAGCTATGTCCCTCTCATGATGCAACACCCTGTATACCAAATATTTCCAAAGAAATAATTCCATCGAGATATCTAACATTGCATTTCCTACTACAATACGCATTCTTTCAACCTGTTCTTTTCCGGGGCGATCAATAATATAATTTTCAATCAGATATTTTTTGTTTCTATTCCAAAACGCTTTTTCATCATTTTTATGCGGGTGATGTAATAGTATATTTCATTACGACTTAAAAAACTAGACTTTTCCTTGCGCGCAGTCATGTAGGCAGTTTGTGACGTGTAATGAACGATGTTTTTCATTACACCTCTCTGAAAACAACAACACATAGAAATAAATAAAAGTAAATTCATGTAAATAGTAACAAGTAGGCATACTGCTGTCGTACAAATATTTTCAAACGTCACATTAGTTGAAAAGTTATATATCTCCAATTCTTAACTCATTCAAGAAATAATCTAATAAAATATAACTCAACATTGATAAATTAGCGGGTATTATATTGTCACAATTTTTCTCGAGTGCTCTCCAATTTGCCCCGACCACATTTGGCGTTAATAATCAAAGACTAAATCCCTCGAGCTAAAACTCTCGAGTTTTAGTCAGATTATTAACGCCAAATATGGTCTCATCAAATTGACAACCATCGCACTCTCGAAAAATTGATGACAATATAATAACTATCAAGGTCTTGTTATATGTCGGGTTAAGTGTAAGAATAGCTAGATATACTAGCTAAACTTCGCCCTTTACTCAAGTTACTGTGTATGTTATACCTGTATCTTAGTGTAATAAAGACGTTTATTATTATATTACCCTTGATAATACCCATTCTTTTTAGACGGATCATTTTTTTAAAGATTTTAAATGTATAATATTTTGGAATTGATGCCGTATAGGATCAAATCACCACCCTTAGGAAGGGGGGTTGATCTCGCGTTTGCCACCTTATGGTCCAACTGATTTGTACGGCATAGCAAAAAAGTTCCTCCTTGTTAATATAAAAATAGAATTTCATAAAAGCCGTACGGTATCGTATCGCCTTAGTACATAGAGGTCACTTTTCGGAAAACGAAAATTATTCCTGTACTTCTGTCCCATTATTTTTGTACGGCATTCTCTTTTTAAGAGCCACAGATATAAATATAGTCGTAAACGTAAGCCGTATAGGATCGTTTGAAAAAATGTAACCCCCATGGGTTACGATTTCACTTTTCCGCGGCTTTCTCATGTCCTACCTAAAATATACGACATGGGGCTCAAAGCGATTTATTTCTGTAGGACTACAAAATTATACCTTTTCAAACGGTATCATATGACCCCCTAAAAATTTAGCATGGGCTTGTGGTCTATTATTTTTTTGGTCGCTTTTACTTCACGGTCGCATGTATTACTTGATCATCATTAATATTTGAAATATGTCACGACTTGTCAATAAAGTATCTAGTGACGTTTTCATTTGTTTTCGTTATTAACTTGAAAACGAATTAAAACTGTCAGCCTAGTAGGCTTCTTGCAAAAAGTTGCCCATGTTTCCAGTAATTTGTACGAAACAATTTTAAAAATATTTTATTTGACTTTTTGAGACACTTACCTAAAAAATGTTGTGTGCACTTCGGCCAAATGATCTATCTCAGCCTTATCCGAAGTATCCGGCTGTGGCAAATTTCGGATTCAGTCCAAAAAGATCAACTTTACGGCCTTGATACACAAAAAACTATTATGACAGGTAACAATATAGTAATAAAAAACAAATATTGACTTCATAATTATAGTGTTTGGGCTAAAATCTAACAATTGAATGATTCCGAATACACCACAGTGTGATATTAATTTAATTTATTTTATTGAACATTATTCTTATTTCCTAACTAAATTATGATGCTGAAGCTTTTCTCGTACGTTAAGTTTTCCTATGTGGGCGCACACAAAAAAAGACTTTTTCGCCGATTAACAGCAAAGTACTAACTTTGCTGACTAATATCAATCAGCAAAGGGTCACTTTCCCCGCCTAGGCAGGGAAAGTGACACTTAGTTTCCATGGTAACCAACTAGTAACAACTGCGATTTTTAATGAATTTTTATTGAATTTATTACAACAAAAATAGAGAGATTGAGAATTGTAATAATTTGATTATTTTAGAATATATTTAAACAATCGACGAAAAAATTATATGTTCAACTCAGGAGAAAAATAGATTGACTGCCTTTTGGCTGAGTTCCTAGCCGAGCGTAGCGAGGCAGTCTATCTACCATTTTGCTGCCTAGTTAAACAAATAACTATTCTCTACTCTAGATAGACGAGGTATATTGAAAGATGAAACAGGTAAAATGAAAAAGTTATTTAAATAGCTTGATTCCGATGCATTTAATGCACAATTGAAAGGCCTCTTTACTATATAGTACTTATACGCATTGTTTCCTCTAGTCCTGGGTATTTCATGTGATATTATATTTATCTACGCATATTTCATCAACTTGATCTTGGAAACGAAAAGAAACCATTTTGAAATTATGCTTCTGACTGGCCTGCTCCAACTCATGAATATAGAATTTATTAACAGACTCTATCGAGTAAAAAGTGTAAAAAACTTTTTTTAAAGATGAAGATGTAAATGTTAACTACCGAGTCGACTACCCTGTCCGGCTGTCAATATAACAAAAAATCGCTAAGTTGTAAACAAACAGCAGGCAGTCCCTGCTGCCGCACCTATTTCCTATTTTATCGTGTCCTAAACCTTTTACTAAGGAACAAAAAATTCCCGGCGCGGAACCCATTAAATGAAATATGTAGTATTGTCTGTTTAACATGAATTCCAACGCTCGCTGTAAGTTGATATGGCATTTATCTGGTTTAGGGTCCTGGTCGTATTATATTGCCCTTCTTCAATATACATAGGAGAAATACGCACGCATAAAACAGCGGCGATATCAAGGTGGATATCAGGCAGTAGCGACTCGTGAATATTAATGTTCGATTTCATTACCAGGTATTAAAATCCAGTAAAGAATTGGAGGAAGTTTATTTATTTCCGGTATGTTTTGCACGTTACACGACGAAGTGGCTCAAAATAATTGATAAAGAAATTGTCAAAGACACAATTTTCGTATATTTTACTTGATAAATGGCTCCATACAGTAATAGGTAGCTGTACAGGGTAGATAAGGTTTAGCAAAATGGCAAATAGACAAAAAAAATTAACATCTTTCGCCTAGGTAGCAAATTTAAAGAAGCTGATACAATTAAAAATTCCGAGAAAAGAGGAGGATTTAAAACAATTACAACTAAGACTAATAAAAGTAAGCGCACACTAATACAATTTAGGTGGTTGATACGGGAAAAAGCTGAAAGAAAAAACACGTTCGAGGCAACTACCCAAGAGACAGCATCACATCTGCTAAGTATATAATTTTTCTGAGGTTCGGATATAAGGCAGATTTTGATTTCAGTTGTGTAGTTTAGGATTGGTGAAAGGTGAATTTAGAAAAGAAAATTAAACAAACAGAAACGAAGAAGGGGACAGAATAGCGGTAAATTTCTGAGAAAGAGAGAGTAGGACAAGGCAAACTTATAGTAACTGGATGGTTGGTTAAAGGAGTTGGGGAAAATGGACAATGCTTGGTGCACTAGGGTATGTTTTATTCTAAAAGGAGCAGTATGCTGTCTAATTTGAGTAATGTTGCGAGTTGGCGGGCTATTGCCCAATTCGAATGTATGGAATTTTTGAAAAATGTCCGCTATTGGGATTATATCGTTATAATGTGCATCTGCTAGAATTTGATATAAGGGCGCATAAATTTGTGCTCCAACATTTTAGTTTTTTTATTGTCGGGACCGACGTGCTGCACCATGTCGGTGCCGCGTATGTGATGGCCGGCCTAACCACCGTGATATAAATAATTTTTTTTGTTTTGTCGACTGAGTCTACTACCCCCGACCAGGAGCCGATACGGACCTCTAGACATCCGTACTGTCTCGTTAAAGTGGATATTTAACGTTAGGCGTTGGTCCAGTCTAAGAAGTATTTCACGCACGTTTTTATATTAATTTGGTTATCCGAGACCGATATTGGTATTAAAGCCCAGTTCTCTGTCAAGCGGCGCATGAATATTATTGCATTCGATTTCTTGGGAGTTACCTGGATTATCCACCACTTGTAATACGCCGTAACACGAGCTTTATGAGGCATATTAGCCGCTTGTACATTATATGCATGTGCATACCTGGCCATGTCGTATGCGTACTTGGTCAGTTTCGTATTCGGGTATTTCAAGAAGTCGGAGACGTGTAAGTTATATAATTTTGGAGACAGGCTCGGCCCTTGAAGGATTCCCGCTCGAATGTCCCTTCGTGTAGAGAATTTGTTATTCACTCGAAACTACATGGATATATCTGACAGGAACGAGCGAATGAGTCTTGTGATATGCACCGGAAAGTTATAGTGGTGTATCCTGTAAAGTAGGCCCTGAACCCACATGGTATTGAGAGGTATCCAAGAGCACCATGGTGGTGTTCTTTGCACCTTGACATCGTTAACTATCCTAACGACTTGCTGCACCGTGCTCCGGACTGTTCTGAACTCATATTGGCGCTCATCGTTTATGTTGAGCTCATCCTGAGCATCATCAAGTTTGATTAGGATGAGTTTCTCTACCAACTTGAAGATAGCGGACAGTAGCGAGATGGGTCGATAAATGCCGGCGACTTTTACATTTTTATTTGGTTTCAAAATGAGTATGATCTCGGTACATTTTCACTGGCTAGGCCAGTGTTGTAGTCGTAAGATCGCGTTAACAATGTACGTCAACTGACCATTACCTTTCATTGGAAAATATTTGAGCCGTTTTATACTGCCGTCCTTTCCCGGTGCTTTATGGTTAGGGTAAGTCTTGACAATTTTGGCAGTCTCCGAGGGCTTGACCATGCCCATATAATTCATAAGTGAGTTATCTTGATGCAAAATACATTTGTAAAATATGTTTTGGAAGGTTTAGATTTGAAGATTTTGATACAGACATTAATTAACAGTAATTTTTTTAAATACAGTTAAAAAAATAATACAGGATAAGGCAACAGTGACTACAAACTCTGTCCTAGCTCCAGGACATTCTTATAAATAAATTGCTGTCAGTAACACAAAGCCTATTACTACAAAATTATCTTTATTTTAAACAATTAGTTGACGATGGATAATGAGTTTTGCAGTGAACATCAAATTTTAGCCATAAATATTTATATAGGAGATTGCAAATTTCTGCTTGTAACCATTCTATCACCGCCTTGTAACTTTTAGTTTTGTCCATAAGATGACACTAATAACTAATTTTTTTATAAAAATGGGATGATGTGAGTTTTGAAACTTGGCATCTGAAGTAGTATCTTTAACTACATATGGCACAGTTAAACTATGTAATTTGTGAAATGCTATATATGGCATTTTGAGCAATTTATAAGTAATATTTTCAACTAGTCACCAAAGATTTGTTAGAAAGTTATTAGAATGAGCTACATTATTAATAATAATGAAAATGTTTTTATATTAAGTATTTTTTTGTAAAAATAGATGATCTGAGTTTTGAAACTAGACATCTGAAGTAGTATTTTAAACTAGATATGGCAGAGTTAAATTATGTAATTTGTGAAATGCAATATGGCATTTTGAGTCATTTATAAGTAATATTTTTAACTAATCACCAAAGATTTGTTATAAAGTTATTAACAATGGGCTGTATTATTAATAATAAAGAAAATGTTTTTATATTATCAACATAAATGAGAATTATTTAAATCAGATGCGATGCAATGTATTATGTAGGAAGGGTTTAAAATACAGTCCTATTGAACTCTTGGCAGCACGTACCTGGACAGATTGGCAGCTATAAAATTGTACAAACTGCTTTGTATCTGTAAGGTAAATCTTGAAAAATTCAAGAAACGGCAGAGAAACTACCGAGCATTTGCAATAAAATGTTGTTGAGGAATCTACCGTAACCATTCAATTTATTTATTAAATGTCGGTGTATAATAATAAACAGGTGCGCCACTGATCAAAGATATATCTTCACGTTGTATACGTCCTCTCGGCAGGGAGTCGAACCCTCTGGCATATAAACCATACTAGAGGAGAATCAAATCCTCTATCTCCTATAAAAAAGGGAATGTATGAGATAAGAGTAAGAAAAAATTGAATGAAATGTCCGTAATATTTCCAAATCGGTTTTATTAGTATAAAGTTTGAAATTTTGTTGATTTGTTGTTTACTTTGAGAGAAAATGAAATTATTGCCCTCGCCAATGTCAATTCGTACCATCCAGCCCAAAAATTATCTCTTATCGGTGTATTTTCATTCAATAAATCATTAATATAAATCTCCCGATTCTTATTTGCATACAATTTTAATTTTTTTCGATAATATTGTATAAGGGAAGAGCGTTTTCCTTTTGGCGACATTCTTGAAAATTTTATTAGGCGAAGGAAAAGGGAGGTTTAATTAAACAATTACACCGGAATTGAGGGTGCATGCCGTTGCGAACGCGAAATCACGAAAATAAAACTGGTCGTCTTCCTCGTAGTCTGAATATTTAAAATCTCGTCATTGCGTACATTGTCAAAAATATACAGAAATATTTGATCCTATATTTTTATGGACAATTTATTTCGACTTTAGTTTTTAGGTACTTATAATTTTAGTTGTTATTAGATATGTAATTAGGGTTTCTGATTTCCCGACGAATCCCGGGATTCCCGGGAAATAATAGATTTTTCATATATTGCTTGAAAAACACAATTTTTTGTTTCAAAATGTCACGCCACTCAAATATTATTTTTTTAAATGTTTGTTTTCTTTTTCTTCCTTTGGTGCAAAAATAAGTCCGTCAGTTTTGTTTTGTTTTATTTATAATAATTAAAACGGCTGCCCAAGGAATCACTACTTCCTCATCCAGATTTTGTATCCAAGTCTTATACACACTAAACCATAATATAATATTTTACTCCCTTTAATAATAGGGTGGGGCTGGCAGTAGGCGTAGTGGAGGGGGTAGATAATGCCAAAATAAATTTTAAAGGCCTTTGGTTCTCGTACACACACTAAATCTCAATTTAACTTTTTACTCTCTTTAATAATAGGTGGAGGCGGCAATGAGGGTAATAGAGGGGGTAGCTAACGCCAAAAAATTTGTTCTTGTATACACACTAAATCACATTTTACTTTTTTTACTCCGTTTCATAATAGTGGGGGGTGGCTGCTGAAAAAAAAAAAATTGAGACCTTGACTTTTCGTACATGCCCTAAATTGCAATTTTATGGACTTTCCTGCTTGCTTTGCCTGTTTACCCGGACCCCCGAACTTGTGATGTTTGTTTTGCTCGGGTAGCTGGTTTGGAGATTATTCCAGGGTTCAATGTTAGTATTAATTAAAATCCAGATCCAAAATAAGACATTTATTTTCCTAATAATTATATGTACAGTGTGGCCATATCTTTTATGGCGTAGGTTGCGACAATCTTGTTATTACATAAGTACATCATAGTAATCGGAGAGAGAGAGTGTAACATATTTCCTCTATGTACGTCGTCGTAACCCCAATTCTCTAATCGAAGTTCCAGGACATACCAGACGCGACTAAGAAATCTGTTTCAGGAGAGATCCAGTTCAATACACTTGAATCAATCTGGCAGGAGGTCCAGTTCAACGCACTCGGATCCTCCCTAACAGATACTTGGCCAGCGGCTGCCACGACGCCGGAGAAACTTGAGCTTCCGTTATCCCAGTTCAACACACTCGAGAAAGGTGAAAGTCAAGCTCTGAATTTACTGGTTTCTGGCTAGCTATTTTATACCCAAAAATCACGGTCACGTGGTTTTGCACCCGGCACGAAATGCACACGGCACGCAAGTTGCGGCCTGGTGAAGTTAGAATTAAAAGTTAACAAAAGAACTAATCAGGTATTGAACTAATCTAAAACTGAACTACTTGATCCATGCATGATTAAAATAAGTTAAACTGGAATGAAAGTATACAGTATTCCTGTAGTATTGTATACTTCATTACACTCTCGTCAATGGAATTGGATCAAAATATCTTGTTCCAGATCTCGTTATAATATATAAGTAGCTTCCATGTCGCTTTGGTTTCATTCAAAAATCTATCATTTTATTCAAAAATCTATCATAGTTTCGTAGAAAAACGATTTTGAAGTTGGGGGTTACAACCCCGATTTTCCAAAAACGAAAAAGCTAGGGGTTTGACAATTGACCCAAAATTATTTCTAACAACAAGTAACATAATGAAGGCCCCAATGTCAACAAAGGCGCTGGTGCAGATTTCATATGGAAACCTGGTGGGACCCTTTTATATCTTTTCTGTCCATCTCTTCGTTTGTTTGTTTGTTTACTTTTTGTTTCTAAATTTTTCGAAACCAATTTGAAAACCTAATAAAACTCAAAATTATTTCTGCTCAAATTTTTTCAATCATATACTGGCGTCTGGGATGCCCTGCAGTAGTTGTTTGAAGCAGCGCCAATATCCATTGGCTTGATGACGGTCTCGATAACTAGGGCCGAGTAGGACTACTACTCTTTGCTCCTAGATTATCTCTGTAGGCCTGGACCGGCCTTCGTGATAGGTGGGCCCGCTTACTTCTACCAGACCCAGCCCGCAAATGCGAGATGTGTCGTGGTATTTTCTGCGGACCTCCCCTGGTCCTGGCTCTTCAACCTCGCTGGCAGAGGTCTCTTCTGGCGCTCTTCTTGTCTTGATATTTTCTTTCTTCGCCAGCTTGTCACCCCCGTGGGTAGTCATCGGTCTAGTTGGGTTTTAGGAAGTTTTGGCTGGGATTGACTGCCGGTACGTAGGACACAGTAAAGGTGTGTCCTACCCCGGATCATCGGAAAGGTAAGGATATGAGCTGTGTAGCTCGGGAGTGTGGAGACCCTAAGTGCTTTTTTAGCACTTTCGGACTCCACGGAGCAGGTAGGACAACGGGTGTTGGACGCTATGTTGTCCGACGCCCGCAAGGAGGTTGGGTTTGGGTAGAAAAACGTCATGTCTCTGGTAGTGGTGGTCCGTCCTGGGGTATCTGAAACAGATCGGTTAGCGGGAAATTAAGTTATACTCACCCGTTGTCCAGAAGCTGTACCCTCGGCCGTTTGTGCCTCGGGGCGTCGGCAGGGTCGTAATCAGTGGCATGTCTGATTAGCGGGTTCCCGTGCTCCTCTGCTTGGGCGTACAGCTTCTTCGCTCGTTCCCGGATGACTTCAGTGACCGTGGTGTACTCCAGGTCTCTGACGATGTCTGCGTTTCTCACGTACCATGGTGCGTCGACCGCCGTCCTGAGGGCGATGTTTTCCACTGCCTGGATTTTCTTCATGTAGGACTTTGCCTGGTAACCCCACGCTACCGAGGCGTACGTCAGCTGCGGCCTGATGAGGGTTTTGATAAGCGTGAGCTTATTCCTCAGGTTGAGACGGCTACCGTTTCCCATCATCGGGTAGATGAGGGCTCTTGTGCGCCGCGCCTTGACTGTAATAGCGTCCGTGTTCTGTCTCCACGTTAGGCTTTTGTCCATGACCACGCCAAGGTATTTGACGGTGTCGTGCCATTGGATGTCCTCGCCGTTCATGGAGACGTGTCCTGTGGGAATTTCTTTCCGCACTCGTCTGAAGAGTATGGCTTGGCTTTTGTCGGCGTTGACGGCGACTTTCCACTTCGTGCACCATTCGTCCAGGAGTGTGGCCATTTCCTGGAGTTTTCTGGTTGCGTTCCTGGCTTTCCAGGATCTGGCAATTATTGCTGTGTCGTCTGCATACAGGGCCAGGGCTGTGTGGTCGGTCCTGGGGAGGTCTGAGGTGTAGATAGCGAACAGGTGCGGTGACAGCACCGAACCTTGCGGGACTCCCGCCTCCACGGTCCTGTAAGTGGAGAGTTGGTCCGAGATTTTGACCCTTAGCTGTCTGCGGTGCAGGTAGGACCTCACTAGTTTGACGAGTTCGATGGGGTAACCCATACTCATCATTTTAGCTAGGAGGCCGTCGTGCCAGACCCTGTCGAACGCTTTGGCAACATCTAGGAACAGCGCCGCGGTGACTTGCCGCTGGTTGAACCCCTTAGTAATCTCCTCGGTGAGGCGAAGTACTTGGAGTTCGGTGGAATGTCCTGTTCGGTACGCAAACTGTTCATCCGGGATGATATTCAGCTCTTCTGTCTTTTCTGTGAGCCTCTTCAAGATGACCCGTTCTGCAACCTTGCTCATGGCTGGGAGGAGGCTGATGGGCCTGTAAGAAGACGGGAAAATTAGTTCTTTCCCTGGTTTAGGGATCATAATGACGTCGGCCTTTTTCCACCTGGCTGGAAAATGCCGTAACCTTAACATCGCGTTTACGATGTTGACTAGCGCCGCTACTCCTCTCCTGGGTAGCTTTTTGAGAGCGATGTTTCCTATCTTGTCACATCCCGGAGCCTTTCTCGGCTTTAGGCTCCTAAGGATTTCCTTGACTTCCTTGGGGGTAGTCGGGCGGATGTGGCCGTCATCAGGCAGGCGGTGGATCCTACGTACTCTGCGCTCGACATCGTCCACCCAGTCCTCGTCCTCGTCATCGAGCTCGTTCTCTCTACACTGCAGTTCTAAGCTGTCGGCAAACGCCTCGGCTTTTTCCTGGTTAGTGTAGATGATCCCTCGCTCTCCGTGAATCGGGGGTATAGGTTTCCTCCGGTTTCGCAGGGCACGTTGGGTATTCCACATACTTCTGTCCTGTGGATCGAGTGACTCAACGTGGCGTTGCGACCCCTCCTGACGGTGTTCTTGGAGGGCGGCTTTCACTCTTCGGCTGAGGACGTTATACTCCCTTCTGTCGGCGGGGAGCCTCGTCCTCTGAGCCCGTCTCTTGGCGCTTCTTCTATCCCTTATCAGCTGCCTGGTGACCTCTGGTAGGTTCGCCATCGGTGCTGGGTGTCTTCTTACTTCTGTCGTGCTGGCCCTTATTGCTCCCAGGATCTGCTCCTCTAGGGTAATGACGGCCCTCTCAACGTCCCCCACGGTATCTAGCCTGGGAATTTGTGCAATGTACTGCTGCAGGTGCAGCCGGTACGATTCCCAGTCCGTTCGTCGCTTCGTGAAGGTAGCGTTGTCGTCACCCGCCTGTCCTCCTAGAGTTAGGAAGATCGGGTTGTGCTCGGTAGATCCCTCCGTTCTGGTGGAGATCTCCGCTTCGAGGGTCATCTCCTTTAGGATGGCTATGTCCAGTACGTCTGGCCTGTTTCTACCGTTGTCAAAGGTGGGCTGGACTGGTCCTACCACCAGCAGTTCGCCGGCGTGCTGTCCCAGGAACCGCAGCAGTTCTCGTCCTCGAGTGTTGGTTACGCCGCTGTTCCATTGCTTGGGATTTGGCGTTAAAATCGCCAATTGCGACGACCTGTGTCCTAGCGGGTAAAATTGCGTCCAGATCCCCCTCGGTTAGCGTGCTGTGGGGTGGCTGGTAACATGAAACCACTTGGACGTCGCCGTTTCGTGCTGTGGACACTACTACTAGGGCATTCATATTTTCTAGCTCAGGTAGTACCGTCGGATGGTGGGCTATGGTCTTTTTAACGAGTAGAGCCACTCCTCTTGTGTTTGAAGCAGGGTTTTTGCTTAGCATATTATCTGTTACTAAATTCCCTGTAAATTCAGTCTCGTTATTTTTAAAAATGGATGATACATATTCTGTAGAAAAATTTAATAACACCTATAGCGAATAAATTTGTGTTATAGATCCCTCGAGAATGTTTTACATTAATTAATGTGTTTTTTGTTGTCATTATTTGTATTATTTTTTTTATCATCACAATAATAACTTTGTATACAAAATTTACCCGATGTAAAACAAGTAATTCATCAAAAGTGTCACGTAGAGCTGACCAAAATGCGATTTTTATCAAAGGTCCTACATAATTGATAGCGGGCATAAATTCCTGTTTTACAAATAGATAAGGGTGAAACACTGATTGATTACTGAAAAAGTCTTCGTGCTGTAAAACTTGTGTCATGTATTGTTAGCGATGTGCCTGGCTTATATCGAGCGCTATTTTTAATTAAAATGGACAGTAATTAATTGTTCTTTTTTTATATACATAATACCAAATCAATTTAGGCATAAAAAATATGTTGACGGTTTCTTATGAGTTTGATTTCAAAGAAGCGTTCTTGTCGTGAGATTTTATTTTAAGTGAAGGTGAAACAGACAGCTAATTTAGTTATTTTTTTTAATACAACATACAAATTAGTAATTCGTCGTTCTATTTTGAGAATACAGTTTAAGAAGAATGAGGAAAGACCAAAATGTATTAAAACATAACA
The DNA here is from genome assembly GCA_963675555.1 of Leptura quadrifasciata. Classification (NCBI taxonomy): domain Eukaryota; kingdom Metazoa; phylum Arthropoda; class Insecta; order Coleoptera; family Cerambycidae; genus Leptura; species Leptura quadrifasciata. The sequence goes on along the minus strand of OY776673.1, from coordinate 188,222,775 downwards.
TTTAAAGAATTAAAATCTAATGACCACCATTAAAAATGTCATAATAGTAATAGTTTATTAGAAATTATCATTTTAATTTCTCTTGTATGGATATTTAAAATTTTTGTTGCCCCAACAATTTATCACAAAATGTCATTTGGCAAATCAAGAATTTCCAACTATAACTATCATTAAAATAATATTTTTGGCATTAAAACTATACGAAAAATTGAGTGGAACCCCGATAAGAGTTTGTTGCTTTATAATTTAAATATTAAGGACATCCTAAGAGGATGTAGGAGTTAAGAAAAAGCGCATTTTGTGCACCATCTGCTTGGTTTCGCTTTCGAAATCGATACGCCTAAAACGGTGACTTTAATTTCAGGACGGAATGTAGAACAAGAATGTTTGTTAATGTCACTCCTGTCGTCTGTACCTGTTGAAAATTAATGAAACATTTATTATTATTTTTTTGCTATAACTTTTTTTTGAATACATATATTGGCAAACAAAGTATAAGACTACCTAATTAGAACTATGACATATGTAGTGATATGAATTTTCACTTAATAATTTCAATTGTTTGTAAAATTAGTTAATTTAAATTAAAAAATAGTACCATCTTCATATTTTGTAGTTTTAAATTAACTAATTTTGCAAACAACTGAAATTATTGAGTGAACATTCATTTCACTGCACCTGTCATAGTTCTACTTTGGTAGGTACTTTTTTAACCAATATATCTATTAAAAAGAAAGTTATGACCAAAAATAATAAATATTTGCTCATCGGATCTCTCTCTGTCTCTCTTGGATATGTCTACCTTAAGAACATGGGAATAGAAAATTATAAACTAACAACTGATTAAATAATTAAAAATTATTACAGTTTTAACAAATTTTACCAAACCTAGATTTTATTCCATATTTAGTTTTATTTTGTCCACCAATTAGTAGCAGTAGTAGAATATGTATTGTTTAGGATTATTAACGTATATTTAAGCAGCAATGGTCAACAGCGATTGGCAAATAGCTAGCAAAAAGCAAATGAGGCATTTTTGCAGCGGTATTGTCAAAGAACCTATGTAAACATATCCTATGCCATCAAGTTTGAAGCCAGCAAAATTCCCCTTCGAAAGAATTTTTTCGGAACTGTAACGAAGTCCGACTTGCATGAACCTCGTGCGACACGTAAAAATGCCGCTAGAAGATATTTTGGGGAAGTACTATTAAAGTTTTTCGAAATTGCAACAAAAAATTTATTTTTCGGAACCAACCAAAATTTTATTTTTGAAAACTATCATAATAAAATCCGTTCCATGGGCGTAATTATTGCAAGTGCAGTAAATGATGTCCCGCGGAGCGCGATTTGTCATCTTTTAATCACACATATAAAACTCGACTACCGTTTGTAGTTCCTAGATTTGCTTTGCACATTCTATGCAAGTCCTAAATTTGATTTGCACACTATGCGCTATGCATTTCTTAGATCTGGTCTTGCATTCTTGACGTTGACGATACCTTCTCTACAATATAGTACATTTTTACGACATCTTTCCTAATTTTCTTCAACTGTAATTGTACTAATCACCACTATAACTTTGGAGTTAGTCCCTATTTTTTTTTAATTAATCGAGATATTTAATCTCAGTTGCAAGATTTATCGATGATTACATTACCACGTGGCATTTATAATACTGATGTTTCCGAATCGAACCCACTTCGTTAGGCAACTCAGTTTGCTAGCCAGACGCTTTAGCATACTGAGCTACCGTCCCTTTTAAGTACCACCTCGATGATATGCAGGTGTTCCCGAAAGAGCCATGTCCAGTTAAAAAACAACCGCGACTCGAACTTGCCTTCCGTTTAGGTGCAGTATTTGTTCTGCCCTCATCGGCAAGAGTCCTGAAATAAGGAGCTTCGCTTGCCGAGGTACTGAGTGGGAGATTCAGAAGCCAATGAACTAGAGTGGAACCAGTCGTCTATTGACCTTCTGGAATTTGATTTAGGGTAAGCCAAGGTTGGTTCCGGGCCCATCAAGAGCTGCTGAGGGTCCTCCCTGGTCAGAGCATCTGCCTACTCTTTACCTTTAAGTTGGACGAGCCAAGTTTGCAGAGTGCCTGTTTACAGTCCTGAGCCAGAGAAAGTTTGGTTTTAACTGATTCCAGGGCCTTAAGGGCCGCTTAGCTGTCACTATATATGTAAATGTGTTTGTTAGAATATTTCCTGCTGATATTCTCCTGTGTACAGACCAAAATTATCTCAGCCTGGAATACCGTTGCCAATTTTCCTAGGGCGTGGGAAAATTTTACCCTGGGTTTCTCGGCGTATATATTCCGGCTCCGGAACGACCCTTGGATCTAGATTCGTCTGTGAACCAGACGATATTGGCGGGTCCGAATATATTCCTGAGTGGATCCCTTTTCGGGACGATGACCTTAAAAGGTACTAAGAAGGAGAATGTGGGCTCTATACTGTAACGCCTGGTGTCCAGAAGTTAGCACGTCTTCACCACGCCAGATAAAGCGCTTGTATGCCCTAGCCGTTCTCCATCTTCTTTCAAGGAATCTTCAATATTGAAGAACTTGGTAAAACGTTGTGGTTGAACAAACAAACAAAAATACATAGTGGTCGAATTTATAACTTCCCTTTTCAATTTTTTTTAAGTCGATTAAAAATGATACCCAATGAATAATAAAATTATTACTGAATTACTTAAATATGGTTTTATTGTTAATAGATTTTCTAGTGTTATGTATATGATTATAGATCTCCAATTAGCAATGTGTTGATAAAAACATTTAAATATGAGATACGTTCTAAAGTCCGCATTGAAATAATATTTTATGTAAACAGTTGGGTGGCATTTAAGGTTTACGTATCAATTCAATAATGCTTAACGTAGATTAGGAACGTCATCTAGAAATGGTCGATCATTAAAAGTACAAGTATATGAACAGTTCCCTCTGTAACTCATTCTGTGAATGTTAAGAAATAATATGAAAGAATAATGATTCATAATTTGTTCGCAATTAATTAGTATTAATATTATAAGATCATCTGGAAATAATTAGTCATTTAAATTATTCCTCTATAAATTAATTCTGTGGATATTAAGAAAAATGAAAGAACAACAATTATTCATAATTAGTTTATAATGACATTAAACTAGTATATTCTTAGATTTATTTGAGAATCGAAATAATAGAATTTTCTAGTTTCTTAGACAATGCACGACTCTACATTCGGGCCTGCAACGAAGGCCGCTGCGATACGCCTCCGCCGCCCTAGGCAAGTTTATCCGCTCCTCTAAGACCATCTGCTTTGGTTTAAGAGCGCGGTTTCATGTCCTTAAGCCTACACAAGCAAAGTGTTGAATGATCAAAAGAAAACCTCATGATTCGGCAGCTCTGAAACAAAAGAAAAGCGGCGGACCACTTGGATTTTTCTGTAATTAGATTTTTTGCTTGTCGTCAGCGAATTGTTGAATGATACTCTTATGAAATTTATTTACCGCAAAGGCTTTCAACCTAACCCAAATTGAATTTGCGAAAGTTGGATCTGATTTATTTTATGTGATATAGATGTAATATTTTTGTCCGAACTTTTTTTATATTGGACTATTTTGTGTCGCGAACCCATTGGAAAAAGGATAATATTGTTTCCTAAAAATAGTCGGCAGGGGCTAGGTGGGTGGTGTTCAGTAGCGGCTCAACAGGCGAGGAGGCTTCTTGTGCCTGAAGAAGCAAGATACTGGAAACATTATATTTAATAATATTAATGTTAAACTATGATTTAAAAAAAACTGTGTAATTGCCAGTAATTTAGTACTTTTGATTCTATAAGAAATGGCCCATGTTTTTACTAATAAAAACTTCATTCTCAAAACACTCAGTAATATATTAACAAGCAAAAATAATAATAACAAAGAATGCGAGAAATTGAAGGCAAATAATGAACATAACTGTATCATCTCAAAAGAAATAAAGATGTACGAAATGAAATTGTCAGTAGCTAGGACCTCCTAATTATTGATAAGATGATACTTGAATATGGATGTACTCTAAATTGAAAAAAACCGAACGAGACAGCACGAATCTGTTACAGGTTTATTTGTGTCGAATAGTTTCGGGGTTATATCATTATAACCTTGTAAGTTATGAATTGATTTGTTGTTTTGCCTAGTCCACTTAGGGCCGGTTTATCAATACATGGTTAACACTTAACAATAGGATAAATGTCAAACGAAGCAATGGATATCTATTGTTTTGTTTGACAGTTATCCTTTGGTTACGAGTTAACCTTACATTGATAAACCGGCCATACTGGACTTTTTAGCTTCTATTCACCTTACCAACACACAAAATGATATTCTGTAGTATCTGCGGCTATCCAGGGGCGTGCCTGAATTTCTGTATTCCACAATAATTGTTTCATCAGCCATCCTCTCAAATTTGCTTCCTTATATCTGTAATTATTTTATTAACACCGGAGATATTGTTATAGACCTTTTGGGTTGTTCAGCAATGGTTTAGTTATTTGAAGTTGCAAGAAAATCAACCCTGCACGGCTATGGGAGCATAACCACATGCTCCCATAGCCGTGCAGGGTTGATTTTATATTTATATATATTTTGAATATGAGAGAACACAGTATAAAACCTATACTGTGTTCTTTCATATTCAATTTGTGATTTGATCATGGCGTCGGTGGAAGCGATTCGTTTTTTTGAAGAGTGTCTTTTCGCTTGGGTACTGCTCCTATCTTTCTTTTTTCGTCCGGCTACCGGTAAGAGTGCCTGGAATAATTTTGGCTATACTTTAATCTTCAGTCTTTTTTATTATCCACAAGAGATTTATGTTATTCTTCACAATTGTCTGTTAGTTAAATTTTGATGTTTATACATGGAGACAAAACGAGACAAGACAGTATTATAAATTAGTAAATCAAAGCCGTAAAGAATTTAAGCCCAGAGCAAATAGCTGCAGAGGCAACATATTGCATAACGCCGAAGCTATACTTGATCGATGGGTGGAGCATTTTGATGAGCAACTAAATGTAAACTATCTAGATGAACAAGACGATATCTACAACTATCATTTAGACCAACAAAATCGTCTAAATACAGAAACTCCGCAGAGAAAGAAGTAGCAAGCGCGATCAAAAAACTAAAAAAACAATAAGTCACCAGGAATAGACGAAATGTAGTGAACTACTGAAAAACGGTGGTCGAGTGCTCCTATCGACACCGCGCAAACTAATTGTACTCATCTGGCAAAGCGAAACCATGCCAGAAGAATGGCTCAATGGCGTGATCTGTCCATTACACAAACAGGGAGAACAGCTGGTATGCAACAACTACAGAGGCATAACACTATTAGTCACAGCATACAAGATCTCTGAGAACGTACTTCATGAAAGACTCAAGATGTCCTCAAAGAACATTGTGGGACAATATCAATGCGGCTTTACCCCTGGAAAATCAACCATCAACCAAATACATTCCTTAAGACAAATATTGGAAAAAACATCGGAATTTAACATTGACACTCACCATCTATTCGTGGATTTTAAAGCCGCATATGATAGCTTAAATAGAACCGCGTTATAGAACGCAATGATAAAGTTCGGAATACCAGTGGAGCTTGTCAAACTTACAAAAATGACAATGACCAATATTAGATCGTGCGTAAGAATTCCAGGAGGACTCTACATTTTTTGACATAAAAGACGGCCTCAGACAAGGAGACGCGCTGGCGTGCCTCTTATTTAATATTGCCTTAGAAAAGCCAGTCAGACAGGCCCGAAATAATATATAACAGATCAGCGCAGATCCTTGGATATGCAGATGACCTAAACATTATAGGTCGCAGCAAACGCGATGTAGAACAGTATTTTATGGCTTTAGCAGAAGGGGCTAAATAAATGAGTTTGGAGGTAAACCAGGAGAAAACTAAGTACATGTTGGCAAGTAAGAACGCGGTGCCAATTGTTCAACAGGGCATTCCATTTGGAAACTATACTTTTGAACAGGTTAGCCAGTTTACCTACCTTGGCTCCTTGGTAAGCACAACAAACACAAATACCCCTGAAATACAAAGAAGAATTAACATCGCTAACCGAACTCTTTATGGTCTCCAGAAACACATCCGCAACAAAAACATCCAGCGAAGAACAAAAATAAACATCTATAAGACACTGATAAGACCAGTCTTTACATACGGGGCAGAAACCTGGACCTTCACACAAAGCAATGAAAGGCTCCTGCGTATTTTCGAGAGGAAAGTTCTGAGGAAAATTCTCGGAGTAATAAACGAGGGAGGACTGTGGCGCCGAAGATACAATTTTGAATTATACGAGACCTATAAAGACCCAGACATTGTCACATTTATAAAAACACAAAGATCAAAATGGGCAGGACATCTAGCCAGAATGCCAGACAACGACGTTACAAAGCGACTCACTATGACCACTCCAGAAGGCAGGAGAAGCAGAGGTCGACCACGTATAAGATGGATGGACGGAGTCGAAAAAGACCTTGAAATCCTAAGAGTCAGAAGATGGAAGGAAGTCGCTAGGAACAGAACGGAATGGAGACGAATTTTAGAGCAGGCCAAGATCCGCCAAGGATTGTCGAGCCAAAGATGATGATACATGGAGAGAAACTTATCCTCGTGGGATTTTATGGCCTAGGTATGGGGCATGCCCACTACACTTTCATTAATCAATTCTAACGCCGCCATATAAATTGGTTGTAATACTGGGTTTTACCACATATGTCCTAGCGTCTACTATTCGTTTTTGTGAGTCGGCGTCCCTGGTTATTTGTATAGTTACGAACCTCAAAATTCCAGAAGTCTCAACAGAATTATTGATACCCTTAGAAAAAAGATAACGAACCCAGTTGCTCCCTATAGCATGAATAATGTTACGCATTATTTACAAAATGTTTTTTCCTTCTCGTTAGGGTTCTTCTTTTGGGCCAAGAACTGAAGATCCTGATCCTGATGAAATTTTTTATATGACAACACTTCGATCTAGAAACTTGTGGAGGGCAACCCCTCGAACGCAAGTAAATGAGCCTTCAGCTATTTATGATAACTTTTGTTTCTTTTTATTTCTAATCATTAGCCCCGTTTGTTGATTTAACCTAACTTTAAATTTAGCTTTCAAACTTTTACCGCATAAAATAAAATGCCCCTTTTTAAACATAACCTGTAACCCATCTGTAGCTACGCCTGGGAAAGTTGTAATAATATATTGGCACCTTTTATTACTACTAGTTTGTCTCAATTTTAACAATAATAAAAGTCTGCACTCCTGTATCGGCTCCCCTGTGTAGAGGGAAAAGTATAAGCACCAAAGTAAATAATTATATATATCTTGTAATATCCGCCCTGTGATACTTCAATAAACTTTAATATATTGAACATTCTTTTTGTATTTGCTCTAGGCAGTAACGCTGGTCATACCTAGACCCTGAGGTCGTACAGAGCTAGCCGCACGCTCTACTTTGGAGCACATAGGTGTGGTAGTGTTTATTATTTTCCCCCGTTTTGCTGCCTACCCCAAGTCAATGCCCCTCAGGCAGACATCAGCCTAACACCTATTCAACTACCCTAGTGCTGGTAGCAAATCAAAGGTATTGAATGAACATAATTATTTCTTACTACTGTCCAATTTTACTCATTAGAGGGTCCATCACCGACGAATTGTTCTTCAAATTTGAAATTTAAACATTCTTGCCCAGGGCAATTAGAGATCTGTATTACTTACGTTTATATCACTGGAAACGAAACTTTTCGTACATATATTGTTTAAACAGCTCTAGGAAATTTCACATTTGTACCTGTTAAAATTTCCCAGCTATTTAAGTATATCCACAAATTATTAAACTCGACCACAAAAGGCTTCCAAAATTTGTATTTATTTATGTGTAAGGTAATAAATTAAAAATACTAATAAATTTATTTTTAAATAGTAACTACTGAAACCGCACGTCATAATGCATTAATTTATTATCTCATAATTTTCCGTATTTAGTAAAAACTTTCTTTTTTTAAAAGACAGAGCACTTATTTATAATATTCGCTAAGTAGGCTGTGCTGCCTATAAGGCGCTGAAAATCTCTTGGGTTTTGATTTAAACATAATTCACCCGCCAGCGTATATCGCTTCTGGGTACTTTTGGCAGCTTTTACTCACCTTATTCCTTATTACGCGGGTGGACTTATATCGGTCGGTATTATCCCGCAAATTTTTCATCTTTTCCACGTTTCCCCTTTTTTAAAATGTCTAGTTGAGCCTGTAGCATTTAAATACAGATTAACTTAAGTGAGTTAATGATCTATCTAATTTTTAAATTCAAGCAAATATTGCTCGTTCTTCGTACAGGTCCGTGTGAAGCTAGTAGTATATAGATTTATCATTTGGCCACAGATGCAAATACAACTGACCAACATACATACGTACCATATTTATAATATGAAAAAATGTATAGCTCTATCTGTCTGCTTATCTGCTCACTCGAACTTAGACGATGACAAACGGGGAAGTTGCTGCTACGACGCAGTTCCCTACTTGTCATTATGTTGAAAATTGGGATTGAAGATATTGAATTATATTGAAAAAGAATTAATTTATTACACGCTTAGGTGAAGTTCTTGCACCACTGCCTCATTCACAAAAAAGGTAGTGTGTTATGTGCAGACCTGACTTTTGTATTGACTCTGGATTTGAATTTCTTAAAATGTGATGAAGAAATTCGAACATATACGAAATTAGGAGTAATAACTGTTTGAAATATATGGGACAAGTGAAATGATCTTTTCTGATTAGAGTAGTAAAACACAGAAACTTATTCTATGGAAGTACTAATTATTAATTAGTAAAACCATCATCAATTACGAAGTTGCATAAAATTTACACAAAGACGACTTCAGCAGATAAGAGTAACTCTTCTAAACATAAGATTCATAAATTGCAGCCTTGCAACCTTCATTATCGAATGCAAAAATGGCATTTCGCAATCCTGCATCAGAAATAACTATTCTACATATATATTATTGTTATTGGGCCCAAAGTAAAATAAATACTTCTGTTGCTATTTGCATATAAACATTTTTACCTTCCCCTTTTGATGTACAAACTACTACGCCCCCTGTGTTTATTTCATCGTTATCGATTCTGGCACTCTCCTATAATGGATCCAAGCCATTCCCAATTTACTGGAATATGATAACTTAATATTTTTTCAGCAAAATTGCCGTGTGAAGTGCCTATCTAATCCGAAAGGTGACTTTTATCTTTATTTCTTGAAGTTGAAACGACAATAAACAGTAAGTGGGTTCGAAGTACGAAAATATATATTTTATTATTATGAACTCTTCAAAGTAGACATTTAAAAATAGTTATGGAGATGTTTTCCATTAGTTTTTATGCTTATAAGTACTGCGTACGGAGTGAATGACTGGTATTATGGTTTTGGGGTGTGTCGGAGTTATGATGAATAGTGACTTGATATCTTAATAGTTTTTTCAAGTTGTCTACCAAGTTAATTCTTATATCTTAATACATCGTACACAACGTTGAGCTGTTGTTATTATGACAAGGTCGATGTAAATAAACTTTAATTAATATAAATTGTAAAACACTAATGAATTTTAAATTAGAAATATATTTAATCCACATTTTACGATTTTGCTCATTCTAATTTCTAAATGACTAATGAGAATTATTGTTATCACGTCCCAACCGCTGTTTTATAAAATATGAAGGAATCTGGAAACTTTTTAGAAAATATTGCAGAGTTCACTAAATTGAGTTTCTAAAATTGCAGAGAACAAATTAGAGTATAAAATTTAAATAAAGAATAACTGTAAACTTTTAAGTAGTATAACCTCCTAGGAAGTTATACCTGGTGCTTGGCGGCAGCTCTCTTGTCGGAGGCACTGGGGATGAGTACGGATTCTTCTTTTGTCACACACAAACTTTTTATGTAATATTATAGGGGCGCCACTTAGTTTGAAGTTATAAAAACTAAGAAAATTTATACTACCTTACGGTATGCACTTACAAAAAAAAATAAAAACATTAAGTGGATTCTCAATAGCACTTTACTCAAATTTTTAGTTTGTGTGAGCAGATACAAGTAAACATAAGGTGAATTGTACAACGGCAAAACTGATTAATGTATTCCAATATTCAAAATTATATAAATAATGCAGGTTACCCCGTAAGTAGCGCTACTTTTGGTTCACACTTTATCTGACTGATGTCTAGCAATAACTCAATAAAATACTTGATAAGTGCACGTTGAGATATGGAATTTCATATAATTTTCGTCGAAAGAAATATATTAATGGATTTATCTGACCTTAATTTTACAACAGTAATCCAGTTGACCTCCTTTTCCCTCGTGGTATCCCAAATGCCAGAAAGTAATATTTGCATAAGATCCAGAATGACGTAATTTGTAAAATGCAGCAGTAACTGAGGGGCAACCAAAGATGCATGTGGTGAGCAGACAGCAGAAATAAACAGAACGGCTTACGCAACCGCTAACTAAGAGTGGTCCAAACAGCAATAAGATTTCAGAAGATAAACGGACAATACGGCAACCTCAGTATCGGTAACAAATTTTTCTATTAATTAAATACGTAAGTAGATAAGTAAGTAAGTAAGGAAGTAAGGCCGGCAAATCTAAAAAAATAAAAAGATGCATTTATATCTTTAATCCGCAAGAAAATTTGCAAAACATACTAAACAATCAATAATAGGATATATTGATAATAATTTAAACATACCTTCTAAAGAATGGCCTTTTTATTAAATTAATTTCACAGAAAAATTCGCTTGTATTCAGTGTCTTTACATATCATAATGTCCGGTTATCTACTTTACTTCGCGTTCTTTCGAAGCCAAAACTTTTTTTGAATTAAAGTATCTCTTAAAAAACTAGCCGTAATGTTTTATACTTCGCCCAGTGGCGTACCCGCCTCATTCAGTGATAATCTATGCCTGCTCACCTTTTCAGTCATAATTATTTAATATACTCGTTACTGCTGGTAAATTATCATAAACAAAAATTAATATAGACCTTCTATAAATACTTGTATACAGAGAGAGCCAGAAAAAGTACTATATTACCGTTACAGTAGTTTATTATTTCATAGGATAAATTCAAAATAACAACCCGTCATTAAGAGGTGGTATAGTTTTAAACGTACATTCAACGTTTAATTTGTAAGACCGAATTTTTTTGACAAGATAAATCAGTAAATTTTAAACCTCCCATAACTTGCTTCTCTTCAGTAACAAAATTTACCGGCTAAATAAAATAATAGTACAATTATTTTCTTAATTATGTATAAGATTTGTAATAATGTTATGTGCAAACCCACGCTCTCTTAAGAAGAGAGGTTTAATCCCGAGTAGCAGACAGTTTCATTGTAGATTATAGTTTCGTCACCAAGAAAATGATACTTTGAAGAGTTCTGACATATCATTGATATGCAGGGTGTTTCATAATTAAATGCTGATCCTAAAGTTATCCTTGAATGATTTTAAGAAAAATTCGTTATATGAACATAGGTCTTTGCAACCGCTTTATTTATGAAATACAGAATGTTGAAATTTAACAAAAAAATCAATTTTTCCCCAATATATCTAAAACCGCTTGTTTAAATTTTTATATATGCAAAGTACGCATAAAAATACATTTTTCCCAGGATAAGTGTTTGTAAATTTTCATCAGTGGCGTCCCTGATAACATGCCCTGCAATATTTTTAATTAAAAAAATGATACGCCACTGTTTTTTTACGTAAATATTATTTTCATATTTGTAGTGTATCTTGTCATAAAAATGATCCCTCGACTATTGTTCGTTCGGCGGACGGTTTTCGATTTAAAAAATAAAATGCATTCATTTGCTTGTCCCTATGCGATTTTTTCTCTTAGTCTCAATCACATAATTTGTGTTAATGAAAGCATCTAGGCATCTAGCCTAAAATGAGGGGATAGAGAAAATTGTACATGGAGTAACGCGACATAAAAAAATAAGTTTGTTTTGGTGAAACTAAGATTATCCTGAGTTTTCCGGTTCGAGTAGGTTTTTCGCGAAAAAGAGGTAAATTGGTCATTTTTAAGGGTGGTTTTCAGTTTTAATTTACCTTGGACCCTTTAATATGCTAGTTAAAAAACGAGCACGGGACCCTTTTATTGTAGGTGATCATGGAACCTTCAGTTCAAAGTTCGTGAAAATCCACGATATATATGTAAATATACTGAAAAAACGTCAAAAACTGAATTACGGCTAACTTGGCCAAAATTAAACCGAATTTGGTGAAATTTTAGCAAAAAAAATTTTTTTATTAATATTGAAATTTTTATAATGAATAATTACAGGTATACTTGTATGCGCATACGTATAATACCGAAAATGACAAGAAATCGCCGCGCGCATGCATATACCAAAAATGACAAAAAATCGGCTAAATAAAAAAAAAGTTATTTTTTTAGTTACATCACATGAAAGTACATAAGAATAGCTTCATTTTGGTAAAAAAAAAATTGTACGATCATTTGGGCAAATTGAGGAAAGTTTTGAAAATTTGGTGGAATTTGGACTAAAAATGGAATTGCGGAAAAACGGTTCATCGCCTCCCACGATATGTATATAAATATACTGAAAAAACGTCAAAAACTGGATTACGGCTAACTTGGCCAAAATTAAACCGAATTTGATGAAATTTTAGCAAAAAATTATTTTTTATTAATAATATTGAAATTTTTATAATGAATAATTACAGGTATACTTGTATGCGCATACGTATAATACCGAAAATGACAGGAAATCGCCGCGCGCATGTATATACCAAAAATGACAAAAAATCGGCTAAATTAAAAAAAAAGTTATTTTTTTAGTTACATCACATGAAAGTACATAAGAATAGCTTCATTTTGGTAAAAAAAAATTGTAAGATCATTTGGGCAAATTGAGGCAAGTTTTGAAAATTTGGTGGAATTTGGACTAAAAATGGAATTGCGGAAAAGCGGTTCACTGTCTCCCACGATATGTATATAAATATACTGAAAAAACGTCAAAAAATGAATTACGGCTAACTTGGCCAAAATTAAACCGAATTTGATGAAATTTTAGCAAAAAATCATTTTTTATTAATAATATTGAAATTTTTATAATGAATAATTACAGGTATACTTGTATGCGCATACGTATAATACCGAAAATGACAGGAAATCGCCGCGCGCATGTATATACCAAAAATGACAAAAAAATTGGCTAAATTAAAAAAAAAGTAATTTTTTTAGTTACATCACATGAAAGTACATAAGAATAGCTTCATTTTGCTAAAAAAAATTGTACAATCATTTGGGCAAATTGAGGAAAGTTTTGAAAATTTGGTGGAATTTGGACTAAAAATGGAATTGCGGAAAAGCGGTTCACCGCCTCCCACTTGGCCAAAATTAAACCGAATTTGATGAAATTTTAGCAAAAAATCATTTTTTATTAATAATATTGAAATTTTTATAATGAATAATTACAGGTATACTTGTATGCGCATACGTATAATACCGAAAATGACAGGAAATCGCCGCGCGCATGTATATAACAAAAATGACAAAAAATCGGCTAAATTAAAAAAAAGTTATTTTTTTAGTTACATCACATGAAAGTACATAAGAACAGCTTCATTTTGGTAAAAAAAAAATTGTAAGATCATTTGGGCAAATTGAGAAAAGTTTTGAAAATTTGGTGGAATTTCGACTAAAAATGGAATTGCGGAAAAACTGTTCGATATTTTGTAAAATTTGGCAAGCTATTTCTTGGTTATATAGGTTAGTTTCGTCTAAAATCTAATTTTACTCTCCACTAATTATTTAATTTTAGTAATAAGTACGCATAAAAAAATATTTTTTTAATTTCAAAAACATAACTATTTTGAACAAAAAATACCAAAATTAAATTAATTATTCAAAATGCTCGCCTCCTGCAAGTAAGCACGCTTCAGCCCTCCTTCTCATTGACTCGCGTACTATTTTTTTAAGTATTCCTTATAGCTTCACAGGAAACTATTATGCGGTTTCGCAATCCTTCCTCAGTTTGAATTGGCTGACTGTAAACCAAGGTCTTGAGATGTCCCAAAGAAAGTAATCCAGACTGTTTAGGTCTGGGGATGTAGCTGACCATGACTTTGTTCCCCCACGGCCTATCCAGGGATTATTAAAGTTTTGGTTTAAATACTCGCGTGTCAGAGCACTAAAATGATTGTTATGAAAATACTGTTTCTCATAAAACTATCTTCGTCCGTGAATAAAATTTCTGTGTCAAATAAAGGATTTTGGGTAAATTTTTGGGAGAAATCATTGGCTAAAATTCACTTTAGGGATATAATAAGTAATCATGTAGAATTCTCCATACTAGAACTTGGGCGTTATTTAAATTATTGGCAACTTTCCTCGTATTTTCTTTTAATGCCTTGTTTATATTTACGTCCTGGCGGAGTTTAGTTACAGTTACTCTTCCACTCAACCAGGACGGCGAAATGAGATGCCGTTCACCCATCCAAGTGACGGACTCGACCAACGCTGCTCGCCGATCGGGGTCTCAGCGCTTAAACCAATTCAATTCAATTCAAAATATCTTTATTCACATTAAATAATTGTATAAGCTGCCTCCCCAGCGCCCTTCCCGGGACCGACCCTGCGACCACCGCGTTGACGCGGTGGCGGATCGCAGAGCCGGACCGAGAAGGGACTGGTTCGGCGTAAGCAAAAAATTGTATAAAAAACATATAAAAAAACTCTAACCTAAACTCCTTTTTAAAACAATAAAATCAAATTAGGTGGTATAATTACAAAAAACGCTTAAAAAAGAAAGCTTAACTTAAAAACTGTAAATAACTAGAAAACACTTAACGTAGAACTGGCGGAGAGAATCACTGAATTTAATTTTGTTGCTTTTGCTGACACCATAACTCGCACGGAGTGCCATCCGCGAATTATTCCAGCGACGGGCTGCGCAAGGCTGGCCTAAACTGTGATTCTAAATTTTGAATTGTTTTGGTATAAAAAATTTGGAAACTGTTACAAGATTAATGAGGGAAGAATGAATTTACAGACAAAAAGGTACAAACAGAAACGAAGGAACAACAAACAAAAATGTACAAAAACAAAAGAAGAGGGGGACAGGAAAGAATTAAAGTCGATGAAAGGTATGAAATATCAGTAAAAGGTGGATAGTAGCAGGGAAGGTATAGTAGGTGAAAGTTTGGCTAGAGTGGTTGCCGGAAAATCGGTAACGTCTGGTATGGTAAGGGGTGTTTAATCCGAAATGGGGCATTATGCTGTCTAATTTGTGTAATGTGTCTTATTAGCGGACTATCGCCCAGTTTGAATGAGTAGAAATTTTGGGAGATGCGCTGGACGTAGTCGGCTATCGGGGTTATGTCGTTGCAGCGTTCGTAGAGGTCTCTGAGGGAGGTGTACCTTCCAGAATTTGAGATGAGGCGCATATATTTTCGTTCAAGGACTTCGAGTTTTTTCATTGTCGTGGCCGGTATGCTGCACCAGACCGGCGCCGCGTATGTGATGGACGGCCTGACCACCATTGTGTACAACAATTTTTTGTTTTCTCTGTTTAGTCTGCTACCCCTGACCATGAGCGGATACAGACTCGTGGACAGGGAGTAGACTGTCCGTATGGTTTCGTTAACGTGGGTGTTAAACGTCAGTCTTTTGTCCAGTCTCACCCCCAGGTACTTCACGCATCCCCTAATAGGAATTTGGTTGCCCCTGATCGAAATTGGTGTGATTAGTCGATTTTCAGTGAATCGACGCGTGAAGCAAATCGCCTCCGATTTCTCGGCGTTGACCCGGATCTTCCACTGACCGTAATAAGCCGTTCGGGAACTCCGGGAAGTCGGAGACGTACAGGTTGTACAACTTGGGTGACAGGCACGATCCTTGCGGGACGCCCGCACGAATGTCCCGCCGAGTTGACAGTTTGTTATTCACCCGAACCTGCAGGGTTCTGCCCGTCAGGAACGAGTGAATGAGTTTGGTGACGTGCGTCGGGAAGTTGTAGCGATGCAGTTTGTAGAGTAAGCCCGGGATCCAGACGGTATCGAAGGCCTTCTCAATATCGAGGAGCGCTTAAACCGATGACGGTATACTCTAGTATACTTTAACTTGGCGTGTGTATGTATGAGTTAATATTTCCGCACGATTTCATTCTCTCCCATATTGTACATAAGGTAACGCAATAGTCCAGAAACATTGTCTACGTGGACAATATTTCTGGATCTTTGTGTACAAGAGAAAATGAAGACGTACGGAAGTATTAACTCATACATACACACGCCAAGTTAAAGTATGCTAGACTATACCTCACTTCACTTTATGTCGGGATTTTCCTCAACTGAATTTAAAACAGCTACCTCAATTGGTGAAATTCTTCTTGTAGCCCGAGGTGCTCCTTTTAAGTGATTATTTGGCTCAAAACTTCCTATTTCACATAACCTTCTGCGGGTGCTTGAAATCGTCCGAGCATCGGGAACAATTCTATTTGGGAAGCGCTCTTGATACAGTCGCCTGGCTTTGTATGCGTTCCCGTCAGCAAACCCACACAAGTAATACATATCTGCTGATTCAGTGTTTGTAAAATTTACCATGTTTTTGATTAACAAACAAGTTTTATAACTTAAATGTCACAAGGCACGTATCTGACAAAGAGGTGTCAAAATTGTTTACGTTCATAAAATAAGGAAATGTGTTCTTAGCATACTAGATGTTTCTAGCCTACAAGATTATAATTATTATTCTACTCTTTAACGGCTGAATTCGCATAGGGACAAGCAAATGAATGCATTTTATTTTTTAAATCGAAAACTGAGGGAAAACTGATTCTTTTGTTAAATTTCAACACCCTGTATCACAGAAATAAAGCGGTTGCGGACCTATGTTAATATAAAGAATTTTTATTAAAATCATCCAAGGATTATCGCCCTTTAAGATCAGCATTTAATTATGAAACACCCACCTTGTATGTTACAAATAGTAAAGGCTCAAGTATGCTCCCCTGGGGCACTCCCATATTTACAGTCAGCTCCTTTGAGAACACATGTTCACACCTCACTTTTTGCCTCCGGTTTTTAAGTAACGATCGAGCTATTTCCATACCACTCCACTAATTCCACACTTACTTAGTTTACCTAACAAAATGTTTCTGTCAGTAATCCCAAATGCTCTTTTCAAATATAAAAATATTACTCCTGTCAATTTTCCTCTGTCCAATACCGTACTATAAGGATCCGTTAATGTCTCCATAAATTAATTTATATTTAAACACGATTGTCATTGTAAAAATAATCTCTTGTTTATTAATACAAAATTAGATATTTTTTAAAAAATTTCTAAGCTCATTACACACCATTTTGTGGTTAGCCATATTACCTTTAAATTTTTTCCAGCATTCTGTGATATTTTACGTAGGCGTCTACACTCTCACTTTCGACTTAAAAACCGACATTTCGGTTACAATATTATTCTTGTTATTTGCATAGCAACTATGAATGATAGACAATATGTTCAATAACTTCTGACGCGACGTAGACTTTCCTATATTTCAGTTAGGCGATTGCCTATTGTTTTTAGAAATAATTGAATGTGTAGCTTCACATGTTGCCATTTGCACTAACAATTGTTACATAAAATGAAATTGTTAATGTCACTATTGTCCCAACTTTACAATAGGCGCATTGAAACGGTTTCTACTGTTTCTTTAAACCTTACTTTTCAATAAATTCAATAAGTAAATTAAACAAATGATAATAAACAAATTAATAAACTTAAATACTAAACAAATTTTAAACATCAACTCCTATTGTAATATTTAGAAAAAGAATCAAAAGAAAATAATGAATAAAAGTCTCATCTAGTAAACGAGTGCTAAATTTTACAGGATGTTTAAATGTGATTCATTTTATGAAGTAGTCAAAGGGCAAATCAAGCAGAATATAGAAATCAGCAATATCAAGCTTTACATAAACGGACTTGGGGAAATTAATAATAAATTGATTTACTACAAAAACAACTAATTTCAAAACTAGACGATTACCAACTTGTTTATTTATCTTTACCATAAATAGAATTGAATAGAACAGGCAAGGGTGGCAGTTATCTCACTGGCTGACCATGAGCAAATAGGATTCTTCAAGTAACAATAATTAAGGGATGAAGATAAGATGTTTCATTACAGCCCACTTAACCAAGGGATACCCTGTATGACTAATAGAATAAAACGTGTTAAATGAAAATGAAAAGCTTTAAAATATGTTATAAAATATTTGGTGGCGAGAATTTTCTACACATCCGTTTACAGTCCTAAACACACAGAATAGGAAAAACTTCAATGATTCGCACTTGTGGATCTGTAATTGGTTGTTTTAGATACGGTCGAGCGTGTGTTGTCGCTGTGACGCTTGGTACGCCCTGGGGACCCCGTTGCCATAACGACTTGTCAGAATACGCGCCCTTCAGCCCTATTTATCCTACCTAGCTGTCGTGATTTTATATATTCATCTTTTAAAAACGCTAACATCATTTTTTTCAAAGCTCTATAAGCCCTCTCACGCTCTCATGGGTTGCCGAACAAGTAATTTATATGCTCTCAGAAATCTAGAGGAGCTGACAAATTTTGAAGTATTCACGTTTTTTATACAGCCTTGTTAAAATTTGTCCTCAAAAGAATTATTTAATGGTCATAAGATATTCTGTAAATTTTATGGTCTGTGGTCAGAGACACAACAGATAAATTATTATCTTACTAGGATCTATAATAAAGATTACAATAATATTTCGTATTTTTAACAATTGGCTTTAATTCATTCTTTTTAACATATTTATATACGTATAAAGGAAGATAGATAATTTGTTTAACTACTGTTAACTGTTCGGCAAAATTGCTGAAGGAGGTATAAAGAACAGACTGTTGCTTAGTTTCTCACATATCGAGTATACAGGGTAGCCCCTAAACTGGGCTTATAGCTTCTTTGGTAGATATATAAGAAAAATATTTCGGGCTGAACCGCGTCTGACAATGTTGGAATTGGTATATCGCTATCGACCGATTATCGGTATCGGCAAAAAAATCTATGTCGGTCGAT
Organism: Leptura quadrifasciata; assembly: GCA_963675555.1. Taxonomy (NCBI): domain Eukaryota; kingdom Metazoa; phylum Arthropoda; class Insecta; order Coleoptera; family Cerambycidae; genus Leptura; species Leptura quadrifasciata. The sequence continues at coordinate 188,203,613 of OY776673.1, read as the reverse complement.
CCTTAGTAAAACTATCATTTTTTTCTACATGAAAACTTATTTTCGCTTTCTTCTTCTTATAACATTATTTCAACATGGTAAATCTGAAGTGGAAATTAATATATACTAGACAATAAGGGACTGCAAGAGACTACGCTTACACCAGCTCCACTGGTTCCATAATTGAGTACCCTCAAATTCAACATACAGTTTAGAAATAAATCAACCTCGAAATCATGGTGAATTCAGTTTGATATATTAATTTTATCAATATAGAATATGACCATTCCATTTAAAAATTCACCGTCCCAGTATTTAAAAAAAATCAATATTATTTCACTATTTAATATTTATTTTATTTTCACATACTTCTGGGTAATATTTATGAACAAAATTTGGACAAAATGATCTAGGATTCCTTTTGTCACACTACTCTAAACATGAGTCAAAATTTCGATTATTTTTTTTCGAATACATGTCTAATTTAAAACTGGTCTATCTTCTTTAAAAAAATCAAATTTAAATATGTCAAGAAATGACCATAGGGGGTTCTAAGCCATTCTTCGTAACTATTATGCGGAAATATATAGAATTAAAATAAATATCCAAATAACAAAGTTCAAAACTGGTTTATCTTCTTAAAAAATTCAAATTTAAATATGTCACGAAATGATCGTAGGGGTTTCTAAACCATTCTTCGAAAATATTATCCGGAAGTATATAGAATTAAAATAAATATCAAAATAGTTTACATTTCTGGTAAGTATTGAGCCATTGAAGTTTTAAAAGGATTGGACAGATTTTAATCATAGTTGCTACATTATTCTGAAAAAATTGTTGAAAAATTTGTAGAACTATATCTGCTAGAACATCTGCGTTTGCTATATTTTGTGTAAATTTAGCATATCTTATGTTTTACGCATTGTCAATGTCTTTAAAGGATTGCGTTCACAAATTAGCAAAAAATGGGGTGTTTTGTCATTTTGAAATTTAGAATTATATTTACTTTTCGAACCTGTCCCCCAATAAAATTCCGTATCGACGAACTGCAACTATTACGAAATTAAAAAATAATCAATATGTTACGTCAGCTTCACTTCAACGTTACTTTCATCTTGATTAATCTCAGTATGATGAAAAAACTAATAAAGATTGACTGGTTTATTGAATAAAAAGAGGCACGTATAAAAGCCCAATAGAGGTCCTACACAAGTTATAATATTATGATCTCAAAGCGAGGATCAAGCGGGATATCTCTTCGGATCGACCCACTTTCTATTGATTGTGACAAATCGTCCCTCACGTTTTCGAGATTATATTTTCAATAAATCAATTTACGCCTATCGAAATTCCTAGTAGATCGTCCATTGTCAAAGGATTGAGGAGAGTGTCACTTAAGATTCAATATCACGTACCGAATCGAATTCCACGGATAATGTGTACAAATGCCCTGAAAAAGTCTGACCAAATCAATAATGATATTGTTTTTTATCAAACGTGAGTAAGTGTTTTTAAAATAGAAAAATGATATGATGAACATCTTCAGTGTAAATAATAATTTGGTAATACAACATTTGTCTAAAGCTACCTGGACGTAGAAATCTATCTATACACATCTACTTGGTTGCATATAAAATTAAGAAAAGCCGTTTGATACGAAGAAAGAAGTAAAACAATAATCTACTTATTATTTATGGACTTATTGTTTTTTATTTTCTGTTTTTTGAAAGTTTTAATTTAATATATTTAAATTAACATTGCATAGAGTTAATGTAAGAGATTTGCACTGCAGTATTATATATGTCCTTTGTATGTTGTGTATCCATGTGTCACGTCGGCGAGGTTTCTAGTAAATAGATCGTTGAATTTTTTCAGAAAAGAATTTTTGCGATGTTTCGGTAGTGTAGTCCCTGATGGAAGTTAGCAATCCTTTGTAATTCAACAGTCGGAATATATCTGCTGCTGTTTGTCAGTAGTCGTAAGATCTTGTTTTGAGTCGTTTGTGGTCTTTTGCATTGCGTGTCAGAAATTAAATTACATGATACGCAGGCATATGTAAGTATTGGTCTAACTATAACTTTGTATAATTTGTCATTTTATTGTCCTGAGTAAGGTTACTCCGCCGGTTAGCCAGCGGCTTACTAAGCGTCGTACACGACCAATAGCAGTGGACAGATAGATAGTCACTCTAGTGTCTGTGTTTATTATCTCATATCTTAGATATTATCTTTATATATACCAAATGTTTCGAAAAATATCAGTTCAGAATATAACTGACAATCATTGCATGTGCTACAACATATTTCTTTCACACTATTTCGACCATCGTTCTTTCCTGGACGAACAATATGTTGTACAAATTTTATACTTACTCATTTTATACATACATTTGTCTGGCCGATAGCTGCATTGGTTAAGGCGCGAGGTGTTAATAGCGATTAATCATACGGGTATCGCGCCACCGAGTTCGAATCCCGGCTCCGGTACTGGCACTGTCGGAGGAAATGTTTGTATGTGTCCCCTTCTGCACAAACCTTTGGCTTCTGGAATTGGGGGTTGTCTAATTTCTGTGGTGTTTATTTATTATTATTTATTTATTATTCAACATTAATTAACCAATACTGATTTCAAACAGACAAACACGACATAGCTTTTAATATATTTATTACCGCTTTCACCAAAGAACATTAACAATAAAGTTTATGGATCAGATTTTCATAATTGGTTGCATATATAAAATAATTAAAGCACTAAGTACTAGGAACGAGAATAATTTAATTACAGTTGTTAATTATTTAAGAAACGTGCGAGCGGGTACGCCCCCGTATTTAATGAACGTTGACGAAAATTAATTAAATCCCGCATCACCAGCTGATTATGGACTAATTTAAAGATTCCGGCAAATGGGAACTATTACACATTAATATTTCCGTTTAAGAAATTAATGTTTGCAAACTTTCTTAGCGTTAAATTTTAACGATAATCGTAAAACTTTCAACCCCCCCCCCCCCCTTTGCGCGATGCAAAAAAGTCAATGTTTATTTCGATGAAATTCTTGTTCAGAAGGCAACTGCACAACTTTCAGTTATATTTTTTCTATCAACAATCATTTTGACTTGTCGGGGTCATGACTATTTTGTTCCAGCAGCACTCTTTTACAAGAACGCCGCGCCGCTTTGAAATTTTTCCCGAGTCGAATATCCTAACACGTTTTGTTCTTTGGTCCATTGAAACCTCGATTGAATCGGCGTAGGCAAGAATATCTAAACAGATTTATATATTTGTCAATGGCACAAACATTTATTTAACTATAACTTTAATGGCCAAAATGTTTTTCTCAATTATCTTATTTATATTAACGTCCTGGTTGACACACGCACGCATAGACACTACACAACAACCATTTCCTACGACAATACGATTTGGCATAGCTGAGACTCGAACTCAGGAGAGGAGAACATCTAGCCGTGTTGTCTCTCACACAACCGCGTTCTAGCCCACGTTACACGTGAAAAGTATCGCTAATCATCCGTACCTTGGCCAGGATTCAATACATGAATAATACGCAAGCACTGAGATGGGAGATGTTAGCGGTGGAACATAAATAGTTGGTACTTGACCGGTTTGAGTGCATTCTGTTTATTCGTAACATCGATTGATTTTCACCTTTGAAGAAATTACTCCCACTTATCACAAAGACATTGCTGGACGTTTTTTTGGTATTTTTTAATTGTTTTCCAAACGGTATGATGTATGAATATTGTGCAGGTCTAGATTTCTTAAAAATTTCAATTGGAACAAGCCAGTATTTTGTAATTCAGATTCGATTAATAGAACGAATATACTGAGTGGTCATTAAAGTATTGCCTATGAATTAACGCGGCTATTAGGAAAGATAGGCTTCTGAGATTTGAATCGTGAATAACAGAACACATCTATCCTTTTATAAAAAAAAATTATGAAGATCTCCAAACAGAGTGAAAGCTTCCAGCTGTTATCTAAGTGTTATTTTTAATTTCGTTGTTGATTAAACTTTTAACTTGAGTGTGAAAGTTTTGCAGTATGTTGTTTGTATTTTCATTTTTTCATGTCTTATCAGTGTTGAAGTTTTGCTTGGGTAATTTTTAAAATAATGTATTTCTCTAATAATTCAAACCCCATTGGAACATGCAGAACCAGGAACACCTGAGTATACATACAATGAAAATTTACATAGTTTTAAAAGTTAAATCTAATTATTTTGCAAACAACTGAAATTATTGAATGGAAATTCATATCACTACACCTGTCATAATACTAGTTAGGTAGTCTAGTAGTACTATTTTTACCAATATATGTGTTAAAACAAAGTTATTGCCAAAAATAATAAATATTTCCTTATCGGATCTCTCTCTATCTCTCTTGGCTATGCCCACCTTAATAGGAGTGTTAGTAAGGGAGGAACCTAAAAAACGAAAGTATGGACAAAGAATAAGATCAGGACAATTTTCAAGGCATGACCGGTTCAGCAATATCGAAGTGTGCCGTGAGCCCTTTATCAAAACCTTAGGCATCTCATCCAAAAGAGTCAATACTGCTTTGATGAAATTAAGAGCAAGTAGCATAACTGATAAGCGAGGAAATATTCAAATAGGAAAAAATAGAATTGAAGAAGAAAGAAAACAAATGGTGGTTAAGCAGATTGATGCAATACCACAGTACAAAATTCATTATAGGGAAGAACAGACTTTTGATGTCCAATTTTTACCACCAGACATAACACTCGCGTTAATGTACAGGAAATATACAGAGGTAGTTGAAAAACCTGTAAGCTTTGTAACGTATAGGGGCATATTTTTGTCCGAATTTAATTTAATGCCTTTAAAAAAGATACATATAACACATTTGACACGTTTCAAGCACATATTTACAATGCCGCAAGTATTGAAAAGGAACAAAAAATTGCAGAAGAACATGATGTGCATATTAAACCTTGGCAAGGTGCAAGAGGACAGATGAAGGCAGATATGAATAAAGCAAAAGAAACAAACTGGTTAGAGTGCCTGACTTTCGATCTTGAAAAACCGTTGCCATTACCATGACTTCCGACAGGGATTTTATTTTATAAACGACAGACATGGTTCTATAACTTGGGAATACATAGCTCAAACAATAAAGCATACCTTTATGTCTGGTTAGAGAATGAAGCAGGACGGGGAGCTCAACAAACTGGCTCATGTTTAAATAACCACATTAAATAAAAGAAAACGTCAGATGTGGTCAAATTTCTGCGGAGGTCAAAACCATAATATAAAAATGACTCTAATGATGAAAAATGTTCTAGACACCCGTCTCTTCAAAAGATTATTATGCGGTTTCTGGTTTCAGACCACAGTTTTTTGCCAAACGACTCGGACTTTTCAGATGTCGAATATGCCTTAAAACGTCAGCAACAACTTTATCTTCCTTATGATTACATTAGAGTCATGGAAGAATGCCGCAAGAAAAATAAATTCAAAATTACACACATGAACTCCACAGATTTTAACAGCACAGTAAAAATCGAGAAATTGATTAGTGACCAAAAAGTCGACATTAATAAAGAAAAAAAAGTTGGCTGGAAAGTCGCGAAATATGCATTGATAAAAGTAAACCCTTTTCAATATTCTTGAAGCAGAATTTTGAAGATACAGCTTATGTGGAAATAGATACAAGGTAAAAGCAATCTGGTGGACCTGTAGTGATTACATTAGAGTCATGGAAGAATGCCGCAAGAAAAATAAATTCAAAATTACACACATGAACTCCACAGATTTTAACAGCACAGTAAAAATCGAGAAATTGATTAGTGACCAAAAAGTCGACATTAATAAAGAAAAAAAAAGTTGGCTGGAAAGTCGCGAAATATGCATTGATAAAAGTAAACCGTTTTCAATATTCTTGAAGCAGAATTTTGAAGATACAGCTTATGTGGAAATAGATACAAGGTAAAAGCAATATGGTGGACCTGTAGTGATTACATTAGAGTCATGGAAGAATGCCGCAAGAAAAATAAATTCAAAATTACACACATGAACTCCACAGATTTTAACAGCACAGTAAAAATCGAGAAATTGATTAGTGACCAAAAAGTCGACATTAATAAAGAAAAAAAAAGTTGGCTGGAAAGTCGCGAAATATGCATTGATAAAAAGTAAACCGTTTTCAATATTCTTGAAGCAGAATTTTGAAGATACAACTTATGTGGAAATAGATACAAGGTATAAGCAATCTGGTGGACCTGTAGTGATTACATTAGAGTCATGGAAGAATGCCGCAAGAAAAATAAATTCAAAATTACACACATGAACTCCACAGATTTTAACAGCACAGTAAAAATCGAGAAATTGATTAGTGACCAAAAAGTCGACATTAATAAAGAAAAAAAAGTTGGCTGGAAAGTCGCGTAATATGCATTGATAAAAGTAAACCGTTTTCAATATTCTTGAAGCAGAATTTTGAAGATACAGCTTATGTGGAAATGGATACAAGGTAAAAGCAATCTGGTGGACCTGTAGTGATTACATTAGAGTCATGGAAGAATGCCGCAAGAAACATAAATTCAAAATTACACACATGAACTCCACAGATTTTAACAGCACAGTAAAAATCGAGAAATTGATTAGTGACCAAAAAGTCGACATTAATAAAGAAAAAAAAAGTTGGCTGGAAAGTCGCGAAATATGCATTGATAAAAAGTAAACCGTTTTCAATATTCTTGAAGCAGAATTTTGAAGATACAACTTATGTGGAAATAGATACAAGGTGTAAGCAATCTGGTGGACCTGTAGTGATTACATTAGAGTCATGGAAGAATGCCGCAAGAAAAATAAATTCAAAATTACACACATGAACTCCACAGATTTTAACAGCACAGTAAAAATCGAGAAATTGATTAGTGACCAAAAAGTCGACATTAATAAAGAAAAAAAAGTTGGCTGGAAAGTCTCGTAATATGCATTGATAAAAGTAAACCGTTTTCAATATTCTTGAAGCAGAATTTTGAAGATACAGCTTATGTGGAAATAGATACAAGGTAAAAGCAATCTGGTGGACCTGTAGTGATTACATTAGAGTCATGGAAGAATGCCGCAAGAAACATAAATTCAAAATTACACACATGAACTCCACAGATTTTAACAGCACAGTAAAAATCGAGAAATTGATTAGTGACCAAAAAGTCGACATTAATAAAGACAAAAAAGTTGGCTGGAAAGTCAAGAGCGCCAGAAGAGACCTCAGCCAGCGAGGTTCAATAGCCAGGACCAGGGGAGGTCCGTAGAAAATACCACGACACATCTCGCATTTGCGAGCTGGTTCTGGTAGAAGTAAGCGGGCCCACCTATCACGAAGGCCGGTCCAGGTCTACAGAGATAATCTAGGAGCAAAGAGTAGTAGTCCTACTCGGCCCTAGTTATCGAGACCGACATCCAGCCAATGGATATTGGCGCGTGCGAAATATGCATTGATAAAACTAAACCGTTTTCAATATTCTTGAAGCAGAATTTTGAAGATACAGCTTGTGTGGAAATAGATACAAGGTAAAAGCAATCTGGTGGACCTGTAGTAAAACCTTTTAAAGATGCTCTCCTTCGCATGTGGCCAGATGGTAAAAATATATCGATACCAAAGCTAGAAGATATTAAATCGGTAATGTATCTGATATCCCAAGATTCAAATTTTTCTATACAAATCTGAAAGGTGAGGAGGGATTAGAAGTTGATGTGGACGGTTTCACTGGATCTCCTGACTTCGAAGAGAAGAAGAAAATTAAATAGATTTATGATTGTATTTTGTTTTTTGCTTAAAAAATATAATTGTCATTTTTCATTTAAGTAAATATATTTCATCTTGAATCAAGTAGTAGTTGCCATAAATCGCAGACACGAACCAACCCCCAAAAGTCTTTTTTTTGTTCTTGTTATCTTTATACTCAATGTAAAAAATTTAACTTAACGAAATAAATAAAGTACAGCTGTAAAGCTCCAGAAATCAATAATGAACCTAAATTAATAGAGAATTTTAAAATTATGCAAATTTTTAATCGCTGTTTTCTCAACTTTAACATTGAGTGGGTTGGCTCCTTTCTGCAGAAACACGTCCAATTATGGAGTTGCTATAATTAGAAAATTCGTGAAATCGCATGAGAAAAGTGTATATGTCGTTTGATGCATCAGCTACTTTTTTGATAAAAAAAACTCGTAGTCAAAGCATAAGAACATAAAAATCCGCAATAAAATTTCCAATAGAAAATTATGACCGAAAATAATCAATTCGACTACTAGCTGCGACGTATCAAAACATTATTTCTTTATAACCGCCGAATTTATAACCGCCGCGCTCTCCGTAAATAAATTTTAATATCATATCCGCTCAAGTTTTCCTCTCTATTCATCAGGAAAATATCAATACACTAGATATAAAAAATGTTCCTCCGTATAAAAAATACTCCTCCTAAGTGGGAACGTGGAAATACGAGAAGAATAAAAAGTGACGACAGTCTGGGACCTAAATATAATGCGACCACCCTTTAGGGATCAGTCTGCCACCCTTCGCATCTATTGTATATGCAATGCGTGCCCCTGAGTTGGAGACATTCCGCAAGTTTTTTTGTATATCGAATGTCAGGCGAAATGCGACGTGTCTAGTCATGGTGAAAAATACTTTACATACAATGAGGGCGCCGAGTTTATCTATATGCATGTTATATAAGGTAACCTGTAATTTGTACTGCAACCTTTTAGTTTTGCATATTTGAAGAAGCAAATAATATTACGCAATGAATATACTTAGAGTGAAAATTAAAAACTAATATGAAAATGGATATACAGAATGTTAGATATATGGGTGCCTTAATTTTAAACGTTTGTAACTTGAGTTCTAAACCAAACAACTTTTTAGAAAAAAAAATGTTATTTCTATTCCAGAAACACGAAAGCAACACAAACAAAATAAAAAAATTTCAGCATTACAACACTAATTTCATTCTAAATTAAAGTCTTTCATTGGTCAATGTAAAGGCTCCTCTACACAATGGCCCACACGATGGGCCATGACGACGGCCCATCGTGTAGAGGGCGCAACACACATCGAAAGTACAGGTCCATCCTCGACTACCGCTATGCTCGAAGATGGGCCAGCGTGCGGACGGTAGCAATGGTTCACAGTGGCCGTCCATGGCGATGGCCAATGATTGGCTATCATGATGGGCCATTGTGTAGAGGAACCTTAAAGAATTATATTTGGCAAAATGCAACAGGTGTTAATATCAGCGGACCAGATTCAGCACACGGCACCCTTTGAAGTTTTGTTTTACTTTTTCACTAGCTTATGTATTTTCTACATTTCCTTAAAATATTAGTTTGTCCCCTAGAGTACTCTTTCTGTGGTAAATAAAAATATTCGGATGTTAAGTCAGTCGAAACTATTACATTTGAAATTTGTTTTGATTTATCTATAACCGCGTAAGAACAGATAAGTATAGTTCAAGTAGGAAAATCCCGAGACATAAAAAACTCAAGAAAAACTTTACGACCTCATTAAAATACCGGTACTCTGTTTTAGTGTTGTTCGCAAATTGACTCGCTCACCTTTATAGGTTTTTAATGTGCGTCGGGTCTTGGGTCGTTATTTGATGTCAGGCTTGGCGTCATGGCCCGCGGCGATAATAATTATGTCGTAAAGTTTTTGTTTAGTTTTTCTTGTCTCAGGAAGTCCTTACTTGGACTATACGAATGCATCCGTTCTCGACTACGGTCTCTCACCAAATCTCTAATAAAAAATAAACAGTTATCAAAAACTCAAAGAATTTTGCTTTCTTAGACTGCATAAACTGCTGTAGTTTTTCTTATTACGGGGCAACTTTCTATAGTACCGTTTTTTTCTGTGAGGGTCACTTTAAAATTCAATAACCAAGCAATGATTATAACACCTTTACAATTATTTGATTTTTTAAACGTATCCTTCAAAAAGGTATAACCTTCAGTAGCACATATAGTGTTCCTTAATGTGTGTAATATTTCAGGATCTGATTGCTTAGGTCATTTTATGAATAAAAGTTCATATGAACATATGTCCGCAACGGCTTCAATTTTTTGCTGCAGAATGTTGATACCGAGGTTGATTCTTTTTAATAGTTATTCTTTAATATGTACTTTAGATGTTATTTTCAATTTTGGTACGTATTAATAGGATATAAAACCACATATTTTGGTTATTTTTATCGCTACACCAGTGCCGTTCCTGCAAACATGCCCTGTGCTATTTTTTAGCAAAAAAGTGGTACGCCACTGATATTTTTCCATGCGGATATATTTTCTCATTGGCCTGGTCAATTCTACAAGAGAGAATTTGCTTCATTTTGCAGTATTGACTAATAATTTTTGAACACAAATCTAGTTATCCTGAAATAAATAACGTTTTTACAAATTTCAATTTCAAAACAATGTTCGTTGGCATAAAGTAAGTTGTTGGTGTTTCTTCGATTTTTAGTGTTTCATTGAATTTATTTTACTTTTTCGCTGTTTTTATTGGAATATCTCAGTAAATATGGTGAATTATGCGAATATGGAAATGGTGACAATGTATTACGTGCATGGTCTTGCAGATGGTATTGCAACAAAAGCCGGAAGTGTATATCAGGAAAGATATCCTAATCGTGCATTGCCAGATAGTTGATTCTTTTCGACTGCTCGTCGTCCTCTTTGTGAAACTGGTAGTTTCCAAAAAGGTACTTCGGAAGGTAGACCTCGAACTGCACAGAACACCTAAAATTGAGGAAACGGTGCTGCAGGAAATCGACAAACATCCTGAGACGAGTACTAGGAAAATCATAAGAGATCTGAATATTTGTTATCAAATTATTTGGAGAATTTTGCTTGATTTTTTTGTTGTATCCGTACCATATTCTAAGAGTACAGGATTACTTCCCAGAGATTTTCCAAACCGTGTGATTTTCTGTCAGTGGTACCTTCGGAATGTTACACTAAATCCGCAGTTTGAATTACAAATTACGTTCACAGACAAAATTTCCATAATAATCATGTGTGTGCGGAAAAAACTCCCATGCCATAACCGAAACCTATTTCCAAGAGCAATTTTCGGTTAATGCATGGGTAAGAATTATTAGTAATATTCTTATAAGCCCTTTTTTCTACCAAGACGCCTTAATGGACAATCTTACCTGTATTTTCTACAAGAAGAACTACTTGTGCTGCTTGAAGATTTACCATTTGCGTTAAGGAATCAAATGTGGTACATGCACGATGGAGCCACTATTGACTTCAGTATAATTATTCACAACCATTTACATGTGGTTTATCCTAATCATTGGATAGGTCGCGGAGGACCTCAGCAATGGCCAACAAGATCCCCCGATCTGAATAGTTTAGTTAGATTTCTTTTTGTGGGGTCATCTTAAAATCCTGGTGTATAAAACTCCCATTAACACTTTAAAAAATTTAAGAGAGCGAATAGTTGAGGAGGGGAGGGTTCACGCAAAAGCAGGCATGTGCATTTATTACAAATTCGAGAAAAACAACAAAAATTGTTTTGTCAGAAGTTGCAAGATTTAGAAACTAACGGTTTTAATAAATCGGCATAAAAGAATTCCACCAATATCGTTAAGACAAACTGTTTACAAAAGCATATTGTTTCTAGGAGATATTTGACAAAAAAATGGATATGTCTACTTTTGCATGAACACAACGGATATGTCTTCTTTTGTTTGAACACATGGTGGAGATGTCTAGATTTGTTTGGATACAGTAGAATAAAATAGTATTAATTTTTTTTATTTTAGAAACTATAAACGAAAGTCCAACGAAATACAAAATGTGATATATATTATTTAAACATGCAATTCCTTGTCGTACTCAAGGCAATCATAGGTCTCATCTTCTTCCATTTCTTCTCACTCCTGCAAATTCTCGGTACCTTCTTCCAAAATATTTTTAAAAAACTCCAATGAGGGAGGATTTGGCCATTGAATATCTGTATTGTTAAACTGTTTTTCCAAGAGTGTTAGAACATTTCTCTATCGGAATAGGTTTTTCTATTGGCTGCTCCTCTAATCGGTTGTTTTGTTTGCGTCCTCTTTTCAAGAAAGGTAAATATTTTTGGTCGGTAACGCTTTCGAAATGAAAAAAATTGACAACCTCTATATTTTATTGTGGTAACTTTTTTGGACTCGATTTTTTTATATATGTTTTTCCAGATCCTTAATTCCTGTGACTTTAGTATAACTTTATGAAAGCTCTTTGACATTATAAAGACTCCATTCTTTGCCCAACTCTCGAAGTGTCCCAACTTGGGAATACAAACTATTATACTCTTTAGGATTCTGAATTATGACGTGCTTTTTAAGTAGTTTTTCAGCACGGCCAAAAACACGATTTGCTGGTAGGTATGAATGATTTCTAACTGGAAAATGAAGTACGATTTCTTCAACGTTTTGTGGAGCTTCATTGTTTAGCCAATATACCAAAATATGCATAACGTGAGGATTTTTGTTTTGGCCCCCACAGCCGTCACAAAAAAGTCGGAGCAATTTTATATCAGTTAGATCAAGGGACCTAAAATGAGCTATTAGAGCTGAGCCAACTTCTCTTGAACCGCGGCTAGCTTGGTTTTCGGACCAAGTATACAAAACAGGCTCTTTTGAATCAACATCAATGCAACAAAGGGTGTAAGAACTGATTTGCCTCAAATAAAATGCATCATAGGTGTCTTTGGTAGCGGATGTACTTGCTGCAGGTCGAAGCAGAAAGAAATGCCATATTTAGGCTTTTCTTTCAGCAATTTATAACAAGCGTTTGCTCTAATTTTGTGGATTCTCAATTTTGTTATCAGAGTGACTTTATTCTCGCCTCCCTCTTTTATAGCATTTTTTAAACTTAGAGACACGTCCCATATACATCTGAAGCAGGCGGTGAAAATCCTATGTTATGGTCTCCGTAAAAAAGTCGTTTGGGTTTTGATGTTTCAAAATTTGAATTTTTTGCATTATATAGATCAAAAAGTTTGTTAATATTAAAGTCACACGACACATAAACACGAAAAGATTTGTTTCTGTTATAATGGCTCTCATTTGCTCGAACTGCTTTGAAAAACTCCTGAATTTTGCTTTTTTTCACTGTTTTTACTGTCGTAACAATTACCACCGCGTTTTTCTGTTGGGATACTGCCTTCTCTTATAATCTTATAGATAACAGTTAAGAGATTTTTTGTAATATCAAACACAGTCAAAAATAGCTGCTGCAAATTATCAGAGTTTTAGTTTAAAAAGTTTCCGTTGGTACAATTTAAACGTGCTGGCATTTTTTGACATAAGATAATGACTGATTATTTCTAATCATGGCTATTTTGATGAAATGATTACAACAATTCATGAATTTCTAATAAAATCGCAAATATTTCAAAAAGTTGTAACTTTAACCCCCATAATGCCAATATCAGAAAAAAGGGGATTTCAATTTTACACAACTTGACGTAAAAAAATACAGGGTGTTCCATTAGACCTAAACAAGTTTTCGCGGTTTGAAGTTGACAAATTGTAACGCGAAAAACGGAACACTTGGTATGATATTATTGAATTTATTTCAGCTGTAGAACGTAGTTCTCCTTGTGTTCCTTTTATGTGACAAGAAGCAAATGAGGATCTTTTACACGAAGAAAATTATAACGGTTCTTGCAAACCGTTGCACCTGTCAAATTTTCTATAAAATGTCAAATATCTCTGAAACGGCTAGGTTTAGGTATAGGATATGCTACATATTTTCGACTCAGAATTTTATGCTCTTTTCGAAAACCCTAAAATATATAGGGTGTTCTATTTGAAATAAGCAAGTTGGTATCGACTTCCGGTATAAGCGGAAATGCCAACTGCTTGTAATTATTTTAGTTGGATTGGCCACACCGACATTCGTAATCATCTAAATTTTCTAAACTTTCTGATGCTTACTTTTCTCTATATCGATCGACTCAGTTCCCGGTGAGACCCCCTGTATGGTTGTTTTGATTCGTAATGATCGCATCTATCACCTCCATTTTGACTAATTTTGACAGACGAGTTCACAATACAAATAATACTGGCGTCAATAAGCAAGGCCTTAACAACATAAACAGCACCACAAATTTTTTTTGGAAAAATGCTATCGTCAAAGAACTAACGAAGTTTTTCCATAATAAGGATAGGCGTTAACTTAGATTAATACTATTTAGAGCATGCTCCGTGGTAATTTGTCTGAGGAAAATATTTAGCAATAAAGCCGTTCCTTTAAATACGCTAATAAATTGCCACAATAACATTAATGTTTATTTTCCTCCTGTATGTTTTAGAGTTGTAAGCAACGCAGCAAATGTAGGGGTGCTCTTCCCTCGATGCTTATTTACCGAGAAGTAAGTTCTTTATAAAGTATGTTGATGTTTATTTTACAGTTGAAAGGTTCCCTTTCACGAGCGCAAGTGGTTATGAAAATTTTATTTAACTCTTATATAAACTTTGTGAAGATTTCATTCATCGTTTTATTTAAGTCCACGTACATAAATTTATACGTTCAGTACAGAAATATGCGATTCATTATACGGGTCGCAGAATAATTCTATTTTTGAAAAATATTTGCGTGAACACTTACATTGTTATAAGTTGTCCGAAAATTGAGGATATACAAATTAATTGTGATAAAACATTAATTTAATAAGATGGGTGATGTTGATATACAGGGTGTCCCAATGGTGCTTCAAAGTCGCATCACAAAAGATCTTTTAGGTCGAAGTGAAGTAAGGCTAACCAAAGCCAAGCGGCCCGGTAAGGTTATTAAGGGAAGCCGTTGGATATTCTGGTCTGGTCGATAGCCTCGTGTGTTAAGGCGCGAGGTGGCACTTTTAGCAGGTTTTTTATGCTTTCCTGCATTAATTCACATCAAACTTGTAAATATCATTTATTTTTAGAATTTAATTTTATTTTGAAATATTTAACCTCTGGAATCTTATAATTTAATTTTGTCTAAGCTGTTAAGGAGGGCAATGATAGGATCTCAGCAATAATAATCATTGGTACAATATTTCACATAAGGCATTAGATCCGCCGTCCTAACTGGATTCGTTTTTTGCAAAATTTGTATTCAGTCGGGATTTCTGTACTTAGTACATGTGTTCAATGATATAAATGAAATAAATAAAATACCTTTTGACATGTTAGCCACAGCTAAACAAAATAAAGAATTTTTAATGGTTAATGGTTAATGGCGCGAGGTGGCAATCGCGATTAATCACATGGGCATTGCACCACCGGGTTCGAATCCTGGCTCCGGTACTGGCACTGTCGGAGGAAATGGTTGTATGTCCGCATTTTTTTAATGTGTAACCCCCTTCCACACAAGCCCCTGGCTTCTAGAATGGGGGTTGTCTAATTTCTGTGGTGTTTATTTATTATTATTATTATTAGTAAAGTTGATCAAGGATTGCGGCAATCTCATATTATATAAGGCTGAAAACCTATTAAAAATATGAGGTATTGTTGCGGTTTTCATAACTATATCCAAATACAGAGAGTGTTAATAAATAAATATAATATTGTAATATTAGAATTATATGCCCACATTGTCCACCCGTGGTACAAACTGATTACTGACAAGTTTTTTGTTCTAGGTAAGTGTCCCGATACCACAAACACCACCGTTACCTCATCGTAAGTATGAATTTTATTTGTTCCATCAGATTATGGTTACATAACATTTTCAGTGATCTCTAGAACTTCAATAGCAATCTGTTTTTCAATATCAAGGAACTCGACGTAATTTTTTGTATCTGTAACAATTCATGTTCTGGCCTCGATAGTTGTTGTCAAACATTTTGCTGCTTTTCAATAGGATTATTCACCTCTGAGGATTAATGACGATTAAATTTAACGCTTTGCTGAGCCCGGCGACTTTTATCTAGAATTGGCTACCTATTCTAGATTTGAATAATATATTTTTTTAAATTTAATTTCACGCCATTATTACATTTCAACAGGTGTGCGGAGTCACGCTGTGGAGCTAAATAATTGTTAATAGAAAAAATTTTAAACGTGAATGAAATGCTAATCTCGCTTATAGTAAGATTCTTTCAATTTTTCTCTAGTACTTTTATTAATAATTTTTGGAAGTTTTTCAAAATAATATAAAACATTTATATACTGACCGAAGTTAATAATTTGAATCTAGTATTCAAACTGTTTCATATATCCACAAGGATAGAAATCCAACAGATATAAATCTGGAAGATGGGGGAGGTAATGGCCAGGATGTTCAATGGGATATACGTTTAACAATACTTAATCTCATTGTATTAGTTGTTGTACATTTCAACAAGAGTCAATCTATAACTGGAAATTGTAGTTTGTGCAACAAGAATGGATATCGACTCTCGAGTTGTACAGTATACTTTTTATACGACCGGATTAAGAAAAAACTACAAATAAGTAGTTTTAATCAAATTTTAATATACAAACTTAGAGTCTGCTTAATCTTATGCTTTAGGCGAAAATATTTTATAAAGGAGGTAATAGCCTAGCGGTTGCTTTTACTCTTCGAATGCAAGAAGTCGTAGGTTCAACCCTCCCCTCCACATGCCTAATTTTTTTGCCATATATCTCTAAAATTTTGTCTGTGTATAATAATTTCAATAAAATTTTAGGTGGTATACCGTTTATCAATTCTTCACTGGAATCCCTCGTTTTAAATTATTTTTTAGCTCATACTGCACGAATACACACTCATAATTGCTTTGACAGCTTACGCACTAACTTGAATTTTTTTAAACGAATAGTTGCCTATGTACTTAATATACGAACTGTGATTGGTCGATTTCATATCTATCCTAGAACGTATATGAAATATATCCGTTCAGTTAACTGGAATGGCCCATTTACCCATTCTACAGACTGTACGGAAAACAGCAAAACATAAAGAGTAAAAAAATTTTATTATCTTACTTGTAATCTCTAGTAGGTACTAAAAGGTGTTACCCCAACATGTTTTTTTCATATTTTTTTGAAACGATTTTACAAACATTTGATAAATTACGCAACAAAAGAAAAAAAATAGATATTGTTATAGAAATATTTATTAATACTAAATTAGAATTTCTATATATAATACAATTTTGATAATTGTGAATTTGTCGTTGATGAGTTATTTCCTTTAAATGACACAATGACACATAAGTAAATAAACTTAAATATTCATGAGGTCAAAATATAGGTAAACACTCGGGTAAACACAAATTACTTACTTTATTATACGAATGACCTTGTCTGTACTTCACATTATTCTAGATTGACATGATTACGAAGAGAATTATTTTTATTTAAGTGATAGTTGATTAAAATTTCAGCCACATATTTTTTGTTTACATTAGTAACCGAATTCAGACAACAAAAGGAATATTAAAATAAAGAAATATGTTTGTCCTTGAAAAAATCCAAAGGGCTCTCTCTATCGAAGGAAGGTCTTCTGCCCATGAAATATTTTATTTAAAAATTAGATAGGTATTTGTTTCTACGAGAAATTGTATCTTTCTTCGACATCGATGCAAAATACTGGTTTACAAATAACTTAATACATGTTGGTTGGGTAACTTGGTAATTAAAATTATAAAATTTAATTATTTTACAAATTGGTTGAGAAATACTAACAGATGTTTGACATTCGTTTACTTTAATTATTTAACTTGTGGTTTCAAACATTGCCCATTTATAACCAAATGATTGTTAGGTATATTAATATCTTAATTATGGTATGAATTTTTGTTTAATGTTTCACACTAACGTATTTAAAATGAATATGTATATAATTGTTTTAATTAGCGGGTGTTTGTTGCAATCGAAGCATTAGCGTTTCGATGGTAATATGTAATTACTACACTTAACGCGCCAGGTTTGTAACTTGTAATTCAGCGCTCGACGGGGCACATAGCCCGGAGAGTAGCTGTTGATTGCAGTCTGGTTACGTTCCTTCCGTAAAATAAGGATTTTATAAAAGAGTTTGCGACTAGAAATATTATGTTTTAATATCCACAATTTGTCACATTTCTGAAGCGATTGTTGTCAAAAGCATGCTACTTACAACTTTACTATCGGCTAACTTTTAATTAATTAATCTTAAGTAAGAATGTATAGAAATCATGATTATGAAATTTAACTATATACTGAGTGATTTAAAAGATGGTGTCATAAATTTAGGAAGTGATTAATTATTTAATTTGGAGAAAATATAATATCCTCATGTTCAGATGCTATGGATACGAAATTATGGAAGAAAACCTTTATATATTCTGCCCGTGAACAAGGTTATGTTGCATTTGTCGGGTAGTTTTCTAAAACCGAATGCTGCTTGTAGAGCGAAAATTTTTCTTATTGTATTAGTCATCGAATTCAGAATAACTTTGAAAATCACCATCTATCTGTCCGTTCGTTTGGCACGTTTCTTGTAACTGAAGAAGAAATTTTCGTATTGAATTTTGGACACTCAGTATGATCATCGATGATTGATATTAAAATGTAACAATTATATCCAAGAACTTGTATTCGACTAAACATTATAATTCGGATGTTAAGATTAGAACCTACCTTCTAATTTGTGATGAAAGCGTGCCACTTGACATGTAAGGTCTTGGGACCCTATTAGATTAGTAGATTTGGTGCGGAGTGTGTAAGGGCAGTATAATCTACTCTACGGAGCAGTTTCGAGAAATAACACTCTCAGAAAGGTTCACTTTTTGAAACGTTTCATTTATTCGTTAGTAGAATAGCTAGGAGAGTTCTGGAGCAAAATATCATGTATTTTCTTTCTTATGGAGGTTTATTTTGCATAATTTTGATGCGGGACAATGAGAAAGGGATGGATTCGGGATAATGGCAATTATAAGATGGTTTCCCTTCAGGACACCAGGCTTCTTTAATTTTAAATTTTTTCTTAATTTAGTTTTATTTAGTTTTATGAATTTTTCAACTTAGGATTTTGTTACCTGCCATTAATGTTAAGTGACTCTCCAAATTTTTATATGTGCGACTTTCACATAACTTCAATTTTTCAGTTCCTGATGAAGAAACAATAAAGCCTCACGCAAGCACAAACACAAACAAAATTAAATTATTTATCCCAAATCCACCCCGAACTCATTGTCCCGAATCAGAATTCAGCAAAATGGACCTCCAAAAGAAAATACATGAGATATTACTCCAGAACTCTCTTAGATATTCTACTAACGAAGTTAGTTTCTCATGCAATTGAAACAATCTGTCCCTGGAAAGTGGGCTAAGTGCATGGTAAAGATCTTTCTTTGCTACCTTTTATTACTTTTCAAAATATTACGTCGACCTACTTGCGTTTATTCATTCATCCCGCCAGTCCAATCACCACGCTTACTTACCCCGTTTTTGCCATATTTGCCTTCTGCGCATCCCACTCCCTTTGTGATAAGATCTGTCTTGTTTGCAAGTGACAACAGGTTCCTTGTTGCACCTAAAAAAGTATGGTTGTACAAGCGTCTCAAGTTGAGTTTGTGTGGACTAGTTATTTCCTAAAACTAGGACCCATTATCGTTTGCAGTGTTGTTACTGTACATCTTAAAGCTTTGTTGCTTATAAAGTGTTAAACCTCATTCTTGGGAAGTATCAAATGGCAAAGATGTAGTCAGAGAAGTGTAATATGAAGACACGAGAGCGAAGTATCAGAAAATGCCTTACTGGCTGACTATTGGCCTAAGTGAAGTACGTTTCTTTTTAATTTTGATAGTGGTCTAGTGGCTTACCATGGGGATATTGGTGGTTTGGTGGTGGTTATAGTTTGCTAGATAGGAATCTGTCTGGAGCACCCAACCAGTGGGATCAATAGCATACCAAGAGCTTGTGCGTTGCAAATGCAGCAGTAAGGGGTGCGGCTGAAGTTGCAGTTGTTGCAGAAGTGGTGATAACACTACGCCCAAATACACTATTCGACACGCATTTTCTAACCATGTCATCATCATCAGGATATGATAAATACTGAAGACCAGTTTCTACCGTCCTCAATCATGCTAACATGGACAACGGACCATATAAGTGCAAAGAGGTTAACAAACAAGTTTTTAAAACTTTAGTAGCTCTTGGCCTGTTAAATGCAATTAATTTACTGTAAACCACTTGAACTTTCTAAAAATTTGTAGATCTTGGATTCTGGCAAAAGGTGCAAAAATGACAAACTTATTAAAATAAAAGGAATCGAGTCTGCGATTGTGTCAAAAAATGTTTTGTTTTATTTTAATTGGCTTATTTAGATTAACGCACTGGCTGAGTAGCATTAGCTATTCCATTTCCTACGACCGACGTTGCCCTCTGTTGCAGGTGAGATTCGAACTCAGCTCACACAATTCTAATTCATTATTACTACTAACACAGTAAAAATCAATAAATTTCCATGCCTCAAACAGGATTTGAACACGGGACTCCTTGGTCTCAAGCCTAAAATATAAGTATTGAGACACTGAGTCGGCAAATCATTGTATAGTGCATTTAACTTCTGGATGGCTTTATGTATAAAAGTATAAGATTGCTGTATATAAGAATATAGAAAAAGTCTTAACCTAAAACAAAAACATTTTGTTATCACCACAAGGGATAAATATTATAGTGTGATGTGTGCTTTATATACTTATCAAGTTTTTGAAACTCATTAATTTCTAAAATTCTGACGGTATGTAATTATGAAATTTCTAGTTTGCCATCAATTTTTTTCAGATTAAATGCCACTTTGATTAAGGCTATACCTAATTTGTGTGAACTTAGCAGAACAACTTTGCAGGATTAAAAAAAACAACAGGCCTATTATTTTCCGCTAATTAGCCGCTAGTTAATCGTGAAAGTAACAATTTTACCGTTGTTAATTTTTTAAAAAAATTCGGATGTTCTGGCTTCATGGAAGTTAGCAGAACATCTACCAAAAACTTTTTTAAATTAAAAGCAGGTGGCTCAGAATTTGCCGTTTTTTAACCGTAAACGAATGGTGAAAATGAAATTTTAAAAAAATAAAAATTAAGGCGGTAAAACCAAAAAAATCATTTTTTAAAATCAACAAAAACTTTCAGAATGAAAACCCATAGGCCTATTATTTGCCGTTAATTAGCCGCTAATTAATCATGAAAGTATCAATTTTACCGTTGTTATTTTTTTAAAAAATTTTAAAAGTGGGTAGCTCAGAATTTGCCGTTTTTTAACCGTAAACAAATGGTGCAAATGATGGTTACCTTTCTTAATTTTTTAAAATTTTTCGAGTGCTGCTATTTCCTATTCCAGCTTTTATAATTAATCATAACATTTTCGAATTTGTCTTGAGAATTTTGCAATTTTTTATTAAGAATTTTTAATTTTTTTCCCCGAAACTCAGCAGAACAGCCCTTAAGCTCGTTTGAAAATGGCTTTTGGGACTCAGTTTTCGTTCAAGAATTTACCGTTCCCCTTTCTATAATTAATCGTGTCGTTCTCGAATTTGCCGTGATGTCTTTACAATTTCTTTTGACATTTTTTTGATTTGTTCTCTCTGGAACTCAGCAGAACAGCCATTAAGCTCGTTTGATAATGGCTTTTGGCGCTCAGTATTCCTTTAGAAATTTACCGATCCCGTTCTTTTTAAAAAACGGCGTTAGCAGAACATCCAAAATTTAAAAAAAAATTAACAATGGTAAAATTGTTACTTTCACGATTAATTAGCGGCAAATTTACGGCAAATAATAGGCCTATGGGTTTTTCATTATGAAAGTTTTTGCTAATTTTAAAAAATAATTTTTTTGGTTTTACCGCCTTAATTTTTATTTTTTTTAAATTTCATTTTCATCATTCGTTTACGGTGAAAGAACGGCAAATTCTGAGCCACCTGCTTTTAATTAAAAAAGTTTCTGGTAGATCCGAAATTTTAAAAAAAATTAACAAAGGTAAAATTGTTACTTTCACGATTAATTAGCGGCAAATAATAGGCCTATGAGTTTTTCATTCTGAAAGTTTTTGCTGATTTTAAAAAATGATTTTTTTTTGTTTTGGCGCCTTAATTTTTGTTTTTTTTTATTTCATTTTCATCATTCGTTTACGGTTAAAAAACGGCAAATTCTGAGCCACGTGCTTTTAATTAAAAAAAGTTTTTGGTAGATGTTCTGCTAACTTCCATGTGAAGTTAGCAGAACATCCGAAATTTTTTAAAAAATTAACAACAGTAAAATTGTTACTTTCACGATTAATTAGCGGCAAATTTACGGTAAATAATACGCGTATGGGTTTTTTAATTCTGCCAAGATTTTCTGATTCTAAAAAATGATTTTTTTGGTTTTTCCGCCTTAATTTTAATTTTTTTAAAATTTCATTTTCACCATTCGTTTACGGTTAAAAAACGGCAAATTTTGAGCTACCTACTTTTAATGAAAATGAATTTTTGGTAGATGTTCTACTAACTTCCATATGAAGTTAGCAGAACACCCGAAAATGTTTTCAAAATTAACAACGGTAAAATTGTTATTTTCACGATTAATTAGCGGTAAATAATAGGCCTATAGTTTTTTAATTCTGCAAAGTTGTTCTGCTAAGTTCACACAAATCTATACCTAGTATTCGTTTTGATAATTTTCATGACATAACTAGCGAAACGCGTGTCGAGCATATTATTTTTATTGTAATTCAAAGGGTGTTTGCGTAAACTATTTCAGAAAAAAAATTTCAACATTTAAAAAATTGTTTTATTAGGTGGTAATTTCATTATATTGTATTATATTTGTATAATGTAGAAACTATTAAGAAATTAAAGTCTGCGAATATTTAAAAAGACAGAAAAAGTTCCATTACCGTATATTTTTAAAAAACTTTACTTGTAGAAGTACACTAAGAATGAACTTAACTATTTACTTTATATACTTATTTCCCTTTATAATTCTGTTTTGATAAGAGCTAAATGCATTTCCCGCTATTTTCTATTTAGTGGAAGAAGTCAAGTGCTCGTAAAGCGGAACTAACTGGGATTCCGCAGGAAAACGAAAAAAGAAAGTTTGTTACTTTATGTTGGGTGGCATAAACAACCCGAACGAAATTCTCGCCGACCTCATAAAAGAGTTAAGAGTTAAAAATGATTCAAATTCAAATTCTTCCACATTTAATGCTGAAAACTCAGTTAAAGTAAAGTTTTTCCTTCGTTAGATTTCACATTTGATTGCCTCAAAAGCCATTCGGAATTTCAAATTTAGGTTTACGTGACCGCGAGAGGTTGACTAAATCTTACAATTCTCCAGTCATGAGCGCGGATATTTCACTTAAATCCCTTTTTAATAATCTCATAATGAAAAGTAGAATAGGATTCACTGTCAAGATGTTCAGGCGTATTTATTATGACTCGGATGAAAGCCAGAAATTTACAAAGGATAATATTGAAAAACTTGGTTACGTTTTAGAATAATTGAAAACCACGTTTGTGAAGTTATATTAATTGTGTTTTAGTACAATAAAATTAAATATTTGACAGAATTCATAAGTACTCTTCAAGATAATAACAAAAAATAACATACAAGATAGGGTGTCAAAATACGCCCGTGTAATTCCTTGAAAAGGAGTATGCAACAGAGAGCAATTTTTTTAATTTATCTTTTTTATATAGCTCTAGCATCAGATAAATCAGGGGCGGTTAGATATTTGTTAGACGCCGTTACATTTTCTTCGTTAAAAAAGAAAATGTTGACAAGTGAAAATATGATATAATATTTATTAACCATTAGAGATACAAATGTAAATATGGTAAGCCAAGCAGTACAATACGTTGTATATAGAATTTAATAAAATAATATTGTCATATTTACAATGTAATGCATATAAGTGTATATAACAAAACAGGTAAACTTAGACGAACAGATATTAAATATAGATTAATATTACACAGAATACTGAGTTGCATACTATTTTCCTATGGATTCCCTCTATTTAAAAAGTAATGTGTGCTATAAGAACTTCCCCCCGGGGGAGCGTAGATGCATCTTTACTATGTATATATTTCGATATGCGATGAATAAGTCAAAAACAGAAATCAAAAAAATGCAAAATTAACAGAAAATTCATATTAGTTCAGGCATCATGGCAAACCATGATAAAAAAGTCAACCAGACCTAGTTTACCACAAAAAACTACATCCAAGGTCACAAAAATCAGAAAAAATTTACGCACATTCCATAATTCACAAATAACGTAAAATCACCGAGAACACACTCCCCACATTCATTCCAGTAATTTTATAAAAGAAATTTCACAAAAAACGTCCCTTAAAATTATAGCCCCCGTATATTCATCAACCTAACCAAAATCATTTTCAACATCTTGCTTCAATCCGTAAATTTTCTATAAACAATTTCATTTTCAAAATCTTATTACTTCTTGACGACCCCTCGTATACTTCAACTTACCTTCAAACACGCCATTCAACTTCAATTCATTCAATTCTCGCATCCATTTCAATCTTAATCTTATTACGTTTCGATCACCCCCTGTATACTTCAAATCACGTTCCGTACCTCGAGTCTAAGAAGTTCAAACTTCATCTCATCAAATTTCCGCAACTCGATTGCTATTTTAAATTTCACTATTTTTGATCACTCCTCGTATAATATCATACAAGCATACAATATCTCGGTTCAACTCGACTCGTACCCGTTAGGAACATTTTAATATCTTATATTCAGACACTACGACGCACCTATCGGGAACATTTTCATATCGTTTCAACTTTTAAACATCGGACCTCCGTTAATACCTTACGGGGTCGCGTCAGATTTTGCTAATAAAAACTCAAATAACTTCTAAACCGAAATAGATCCGACTTTCATTCTAATTTTAATAAATTCCTATTTTCATTGCCGATTTTTGTATATAACTTTCATCTTCAAAATCTTAAAATTTCCAGTATTGCGCAACATGTCGTATCGATGACTCATCCTCGCCCGCACGGAGCGATTCCAAGCCTTTCCAGATCTTTATAGCGGAATGCGAGACTCGATGGGGCGCGACAAACGAAACTTTCTCAAAACAGTATAAATACCGGCGTGCAACAAGCCGAAGTTAAGTTCAGTTTTGATAGTGACTCCAGTGTTAAGTATTCGCGTAGGGTTCATGTGGAAAAATATGAGTTTCAAAAGTGAATTTTTGTGTAGTAGCTGTTGACGCTATTGAACGGGTCCGGTTACTATTTAATTTATGTTGTAGATACTCCCGTCTAGCTAGGTTTTCTTATTCCCGGTCCCTGCAATCTTTTCGTGACGAGCTGTTCAATTCTAGCTTCCCAGGCCGAAACTTGGTTAAAAAGAGTTAGTTCTAAGTAATCGCCTTAAGTAGCCCCTTCATTTTTAAACATTCATACTTCGCCTTAAGTAGCCCCCTTTTATTTTAATTATAACAAACACTTCGCCTTAAGTGGCCCCCTTTTTATTTTAATTATAACAATATATTTCTCCTTAAGTGGCCTCCTTCCAATTTTCCCTTCGCCTACGAGGCTAAATCATCAAAGTGAATCTTTTCCCAATTTTAATTATTTTTTAACATTTTTCAAATATATTTTAAAAGCAACTTAAGACAGAATTTCTGATGTCGATTAGTTTCAATTTCAAAAGAAACTTGTAAAATAAAATAAATTCTTCTCAACTCTGTTCAACAATCTTTAATAAATAATTTTGTATTTCCTTTAAACTACCGTGTTATTTTTTCAAGAATAATAATATACAGGGTGTAGCCGTTGACCCTACAATAGCTATAAAAATCAAACCAGTAGTAATTTAATCAAAGTGATAAGCCATAGTGCAAAAATCAATATACAGGGTGTGACAATCGACCCGATCAAGCACTTTCAGAAATCAAACCCTGAGACTTTACACATCGAAAAATAAGTGCACGAACGCCTCTGGGGTTTCAGCTCTAAACCCCCACCGTACCAGATTTTTTATTTCACCGAACAGAAGTCGTTTCCGTGTTCACAGAGACCGTGTCCTCGCCTCACATACCTTCCAGCGGCTTGTATATCAGTGTATGTGCGGAAGCTATGCAATATTAGGCGAGGGTTGTGTAGGTAATATACCATCCTTCGCCGGTTCCCCGTTACAAAGTACATTGTCCGCGTTTGTCCTCATGTGGCACGGGCCGCCTGCACCTCTACGCTGGTTCAGTATCACAACACTAGATTTGAATGACGAATAGACTGATTAAGGGAATTACAGGAAAATTGTTGCTTCATATTAAAACAAGGCAGAAAGATTGACAATGAACTAATATAAATAAGTATTATAAATTAATGATAATCCCTTTTCAAATCATCTTGACTCTAGAGTCGCATGTTGCTCAGGAAAGCCCAACATGTGTTCTATCTAAAAAGTCTCCAACTCTGCAAGAAATGTCTTGCCATGTTAACTAGTCATATTCAATAAATCTTGTCGATAAGGATATTAAATATATCCCATGTGATTAGAAATTATTCCCTACAAAAAACCCTAAAGCCCTAAATACAAGAAAGCTTAAATTTTAGGACAGAGGGGAACGGTTTATATTTTTTTTTATACATTTATTTAACGTCGGCCTATTTCCGCTACTGAGGCCTAACACCGACGCCTGTAGACGAGCTACCCCCAACCAGGAATTTTGCCGAACCTCTTCCCTTAAGAAGAGTAGGGATCTTTTACTTGCCTAACATTTAATAGACAAGGGACCGACGGCTTTACATCCCCTCCGAAGGATGGTATATCTCCTATACAACCCTCGCCTAAGGTTGTATAGCTTCCGCGCATACACTGATATACAAGCCGCTGGAAGATGTGTGAGGCGAGAACGCGGTTTCCGTTGGAATGGTCACCAATCCAAGTACTAACCGCGCCTGTCGTTGCTTTACATCGCATACCGAAGTATGTACATAGTAAAGACGCACCTACGCTCGCCCCCAAACGGTTTATATTATGTCACGGTAAATTATGTGGGCTCTGTGGTAGCCCTAATTTTGTATAAAACGACATAACTTTGTTCGAGGTTTCAAGACAGACTAGACTATGTTGTTCAGGTGCTAACAGTTAATATTTTGGATCAGAGTACCTATCTCATAGCCACAATGATAAGATAGATGTGAAAACATCTTTAACGAATAGCTTTATTCTTGAACTTCTTTAAAATTGTTACGAGTGATTCCGTAAAATAGATTTCCTATTGAAACTGTAACTCCTCCCCGCCTCTGCGTCCACCGTAGCAAAGTGGATTTCTTTATGTTCATCACGTACTGACGACGTACGGCCAGTTGTAATTTCCACCAGCGATCGAATTACTCGTCCGATAGACAGCTGGAATTGATCCGTTAGTAATAGTGAACTGCGCAGAACAATTACTATAAACAACCCGGAAACTACCCCCTTTAATTGGAAATGTCTCTTCGCTGGTTTATTGACAGGTTTTTATTGTATTCTTTAACGTTCAATCCTCGAAATAGATGATGAAATATACGTACGTTTTAATAGCGCAATATGATTTTAATTACCCGATTGTATAATAAAAAATGTGCAAGAAAATTGTACATGTATGATGTGGTAATTCATTAAGCGAATTGCTTTACGACAATTTTTTTGTCTGTTGTAAACTTATACAACATAATTTTCTCAGACGCTTTCATTTTAGTAATATAAAAACCTGGAAGTTCATTAATACGGCCTGATAAAAACGCTAGTGAAATATCTTATATTTTATGCGAACTGAGGAAATACACTGAGCACAAAAAGTTAAGACTATTTCATATCCCCATGAAAGGATTGAATTAAAATAAAATCATTCTTTATCAAGCTTTTTGTATATTTTAGTTATGAAAAAAATTAATATGAGAAGCATTTAGCCATGGAGAACGAGAAATATAAATTTATTATCATATCAATTTGGTAAATTTGGTTGAAGACATAAATATAGGAGATTTATCTGACGGCATTGCTTTAACCTAAATAAATATGATGGAAGAATATGACCTTTGTTCGTAAATAAATCTACCTACAGGAAAAAATGCAACTACCTTTTCAATAATTGATCGTATTTTTGTAAAACTAAAAATAAAGCTCTTACCCATAATATTTTAAAATAACATACCTAACTAATCATTATCCAATAATAATTAATATGATATAACAAAACCCCACAGTCTAAGCCGGAAAAAGAGCAAATTGTAAAAAATAAGCGACGGCCAACTGTTACGAATGGCAGCGTTAACAAACTGGGATGGATTGCATGGGTAAAAAAATCCAAACAACGCAATTTATATATTCTATGAAAATATAAATTCAAGTTTAAAGGCAACAACCAAGATAATTAAAATAAAAAACAAAAACGGTAAACTCAAACCATGGATGACCCAAGGTAATACTAGACGCTAGAAGAAAACATGATGAATTTTTAAAAAACCTCAAAAATAAGTATAACGTGAAATTAAAAGGGTACTATAAAAATATAGGAATATAGTAAAGACATTAATTAAGACGACAATAAACAATTGTATATAAAAAAATTCAGATAGCTGGAAATAATTACAAAAGAGTTTGGGATTGTATTATTATTATTATTATGAAATCACAACAGAAACACCAAAGCCAGCATAGAGCCAATAACAATTAGAAAATAACCCATAAATCACAAAGAAAACTTAGCAACTGCCTTTAGGAGTACTACGAGGCACCGTCTTAGGACCTACTCTATTTCTGTTATTTATAAATGATTTATTCGATAAAACTTTGAATGCATATTCATATCGCATGCAGACGATGGGGTTCAAGTCAGGAGAACGCGGTGGAAAAGTATCGTGATCAATTTCGCGAGTTTCAAGAACGTTGAATACTTACTGAGTACGATAGACGCAAGCATTGCCATTAGTAATAAACAGTGTTGTTGACAATCATCGTATCATTGGTATACATTTCTCTAACTATGGTCCTCATGCAGATATATCCTCCAACACATTTTCCTTCCCATACCATGACACTAACGCCTCTAAAAGCTCTTTTTGAAGTTCCTGGAAATCTTTAAAATAAACTTAAAAAAACTTCTTTGTTTTAAACAGTTGTTTGTTTAAAACAGTTTTCTTCAATGTTTTAAATGGTATGCTTAAAAGAGGTTTAAAATGTTTAAAACTTTTTTAAACTAAAATTAAATGGTACCAAGTTACTGTGTCTGCTGCTACTACTTGATGCCAAATCGCGCTCTTAAACGGATTTTACAGCACTACAAATAAAATGCTTAGTTTAGTGCATGTGGCCACTTTGTCACACCATATGACTTAATCTGCTTATTTTATATTTTACAAATTCTGTTATAGGATAGAGTCTGTTTATTTATGTACAATAACGTATACTATTGTGAGACCATCATCGGCCTTTTCCACAAACTCTAAAATAATACATTTGTTTAAAACATCGCACTGCATTTTAAACTGTGTTTTAAACAGTTGTTTAAAACATGTATTAAATATATTTTGTACATTTGTCTAAAACACAGTGCGATGTTTTAAACATCCCAACTCTGCTTTTGTCATGATTTTTTTTTAAATAGAATAACTTATACATTTTCAAGTTTTTTATCCATATGCCCTTGCGCTCTCCAACCACGTTTGCGCTTTTAAAATTGATTAGAAACTGAGTGAGGAATTAATTTTTATAATAAATCCAGCAATATCATCAATTTTTGAATGACACATTAACGATTTCATAGGCTTATATATAAACGATAAAGTATTGTGGTTATATCGTTTCAGTTTTAGTTATTTAATTTATTGCGGAAAATGATATTTTCAGATATTGAAAACCAAATATTGTATTTTAATGTTGTCGCTCTAACAAAAATCTATATACCTGTACCCAGAAAATACGAATTTAACAAATTATTGTCTGTGCAATTTGAATAATGTTTCAAAAAGAGTTCATTACTATACTGTCATTGATAAAAAATACAGTGAAAAAAGTCGTTGGCACTGCAAAATTTGAATTATCTGAAAAAGGCATTTAGGTGTCCGTATTTGAAGACGGATAAATTAACGATATCAAGATTCTTAAAACTGTTGTTTAAAGGTTGATCAATTGCTTACTAAAAATTTGGCGAAATTTAGGCATTATGTATAATTTTGGTTCTAAGGATTTCGAGCAGATGATGATTTATTTTATGCTTTCCCGGTCTTCTTCTGCTTGGAAAATGCTTATCACCTCAACTATCATGTCGCAGTCTTCATTGAAGTTGAAATTGTTAACGTGTAATTCAAAAGTTTATAATTTTGCTGGGTTTTCTTTAAAATTCAATTCCTCAGTCCGCCTTTAACCGACTCTAAAATACTAAACGTTGGTGAATAGCTTAAGAAGGTAGGTTTCAAAAATCTCGAAAATATACAGGATGCTCCAATTAAAAATACTGACAGAAGCGATATGAAAAGACGTCATTTTCTTCTTAGGGATTCCCAGAACTGCTAAAATAATTGATGGTAGGCGAGTGAAAACTGCACGTTGCACCGCACTGATTTGTATAAAATATGTAGGTAAATTAATATGAAAAAAGATTTAATGAGACACCCGGTGATAGATGAAATGAAAAATTGACATTTTCTATATTTAATCTGTACATAGAAGGCGATTCACAACTATTCATTCATTCAGACGAATTATAGATGGCCTATAAAAAATATTTTCTGTTCTTTGTGATTTCTCATATGCGTAGTGTTTGAGTTTTTGGTCAATTTATACGTTCTCAGGTCTCTTGAACTCAAAAAAGTTGTTTTTAAAAATGTCTGTCGTCTGTGGTCGTGTGAACGATCTACCTTTACACGTCTGAAGGACTTTTATTATATTTTCCAAAGTGGATATTAAACGTTCACAAAGAAGGGTTCAAATCGACTGTTTCAGACAGAGAATAATACAAAATCTATACTTACTGTTTCGTTTTTGCTTAACTGCTTCACTGATGGTACCAATTGGACGTCGTAATACTATAAATCTAACACAGTAAATACTAACACTTTCTTAAATTCAAACCTGAAAAGGAATTTTGAAACACAAGAAAAAGACAATATAAAGTTCAATAATATATATATTAAATCTTTTAAAAAATTATGTTTTTACAAAACGTTCAAGGAAACAAACTATAGTCTGGCCCGTGTACAACACATAGTGAGGAACGGAACGACTCATAATGTAACCAAACCATCCAATATGCAGTTTTAAAACTAACGACTACACAAAAAGATTCAGTAAAAAGTTCAATGTTTATAATTTTTTTGGTGGGCTTTTGCTTGCCTGATTGACATATTTTTAGTTCAATATCAATTTAGTTTACTCCTCGAAGCTTAAAAATGTTTGAATCGCAACGACTTTGAACTATATTTTGCAATTATAAATTCATACGTTCAGGCAAGGCGGTCCCATGTACGTTTTGAGTACATGGTAACTATACTTTTTACTAACCAATTTAGGTTTAGGGAAAATACGCTTAAAACCCATAATTTTTCCGTCAAAATCGACTACTAGAAAATGATAGGGCACCCTCGACTCTAAGGGCTATTTTCGCTAAAACTCTCGAAATACTTTGACTAGAGACTGGATAACTTGTCCTCATATTTAACACACTGCATGAGTTGCAGTGCTGCACAACGTGGATTCGTAAAAGGGTTTTCGTTATACTTTCTAAATTTTGTGGTCGGAGCGACATTACGTCCCCGTGACGCTCCGAAAATGTGATTGAATATATAAAAACCTCTTCCAACGGCATTTTTACATGAAGCACGCTTTTCATGCGAAATGTTTCGGATTTTGTTTCAGTTTCGAAAAGTTCATCCAGGGTTTTGGCGTGTTCTTTAACAGTCGCACCTAGAGCCTAAACTGCTCAAATTTTCTGTGCGTATTCAGGAAAGCTACGCCACGAGGTAAAGTCGCAAAATTGATCGGAGCTCAAATGTCGATAAAGAAATGTAAAACAATTTTTTTCTCAAAAACGGCTCTGACGCACGTTCTCGGGGGTAAGGTTATAATAATTAAATTATTTTCTTCTCTACAACGGTTTTACCAACTTTTATTAAATTTGAAAAATTGATAGTATCAGTATAAGATGGCGAAACTAGTTGCTTCTAGAAAATTGGGGACGGAATATTGCAGTGGGTGTCATTTAAAGAATTAATTAATTTTTTGCTCTACAGTTCAAAACATTTTTGTGAAATTTAACACATTGATACTCTCTTAGTAAGATTTAAATTATATTTTCTTCACAACAGTTTTAACGATATTGATTAAATTTGACATAGATACTTGACATGACATAGATAATATCAGTGTAAGGTGGCGAGATTACTTCCATCTAGAATATTCATGTCTGGTTGTGGTGTGATTTCAGGAATTAAGTAATTTTTTTTTAAACTGCTTGCTGAGATCCATAGTTTGAATATATAGTACTAATTCAATTCAAAATGATTTAATTAACATGTTTACACTTTGACATGCATACTATATAAACAAATGTCCAATTTACCAAGTCAAATCAACACACTCTTAATAAAAAATTTACCTCACCCTCTCAGGTTTTGAACGAGTTTGACACATAGGCAGCCTTCATATAAGATATATAAAAGAAATTCTTGTCTTATGTAAGTAATTTATATTGGAAAATCTTGTGATGTAATGATTAATACAAAATCAAATTCAAAAATAAAATTATATGAAAAAATATTTTAAAAAAATGCTTTTATTTAAAAAATGCTCTAAAATGTAGAAAATAAACTTTGAAGTAAATCAAAGCCATCATTTTGTTACATTATATATATATTTTTTATGATAGAAAAGCTTGTCGCGAGATTTTCCTATGTAAAGGAGATTGCTCACGACAAGCTTTTGCATCATAAAAAAATTATATAAAGTAGCAAAATGATGGGTTTGATTTACTTCAAAGTTTATTTTCTACTTTTTAAAGCATTTTTTAAATAAAAGCTTTTTTAAAAAATATTTTTTTATATAATTTTATTTTTTACTTTTTAGTCTTTTGATATGCTGTAATCTCCAGATATCGATTTTGAGACGAATCGGATCATAAGCGGTAAAGTCGTCCGCCATCTTGAACTAAATTTTTTACTAGAAATTCGTAATCCGCGACCCCAAAAATCCCCAGATATCGATTTTGATCGATTTGGATCTAAATTACAAAAGTCGTCAGCCATGTTGGCGCCGCCATTTTGAATTTTGACCAAGAATTTATAATTGGCGATCTCGAAAACCCCCAGATATCGATTTTGAGTCGAATCGGATCATAAACGATAAAGTCGTCTGCCATCTTGAAGTCGCCTACTTGAACTAAATTTTTGACTAGAAATTCGTAATCGGCGAACCCGAAAACCCCCAGATATCGATTTTGATCGATTTGGTCCATAAATGACAAAAGTCGACCGCCATTTTGAATTTATAAATTTTGAACCGCCATCTTGTTTTTTTCTTATATGAAAATGTTAAAGTGTATTGTCACCGGACTTATACACGTGCAAAATTTCAAAGCTCTAGCTTAATTAGGGGGGCGAGCGTAGATGCGTCTTTACTATGTACATACTCCGATATGCGATGTAAAGCATCGTTAGGCGCGGTTAGTACTTGGATGGGCGCCCGTTTCAAAGAAGACCGTGTCCTCGCCTCACATATCTTCCAGCGGCTTGTATATCAGTGTATTCGCGGAAGCTATGCAACTTTAGGCGAGGGTTGTGTAGGTGATATACCATCCTTCGGAGGGGATGTAAAGCCGTCGGTCCCTTGTCTATTAAATGTTAGGCAAGTAAAAGATCCCTACTCTTCTTAAGAGAAGAGGTTCGGCAAAATTCCTGGTTGGGGGTAGCTCGTCTACAGGCCTCAGTAGCGGAAATAGACCGACGTTAAATAAATGTAAAAAAAAGCTTAATTAGAACTAATCGAAATTTTGATTGCAAGATTTGACCTAAACCAACTGACAAACATTGTTAAG
This sequence comes from Leptura quadrifasciata, assembly GCA_963675555.1. NCBI lineage: Eukaryota > Metazoa > Arthropoda > Insecta > Coleoptera > Cerambycidae > Leptura > Leptura quadrifasciata. The sequence goes on along the minus strand of OY776673.1, from coordinate 188,169,607 downwards.
TTTAATAAAAGCTTTTAAGAATAGAAAGAAATAACTATCCGAATCTGCATGGCAGTGTCAAGCTGTCTTATCTATAATTATATCCAATTTAGCATGCACTTCCTTAAAAGATTAAAATGAAAGACAGTGCAATTTTTAGATGTTTATTTTAAGAATATTAAATACGAATTTAGGTGGGTGACTTTAAAAGATAGATTTTAACTGTCTTGCTTTAATTAAGAGCCTTGAATAAGGGGCATGGTAATTTACATAATCGTCTTAGTTAAATTACAAAGAGTAAAGACTTAAACTCAGAACTAATTTTTGGTCTGTGCCAGAGTACTCACGAATCTGATCGAGAGCTTGATAGCATTTTAGCAAAGAAAGCTGCAGGTATTATACAGGATTATCATATTGTAGATCAATTATGTCTAATTCCTTTGTAAATCGGCTCATATTGTTAGCTACATTTCTATTTTAATATTAAGATTAGATCGGAAATTTTTCGATCGAATCTTGGTTTCGTCTCGCAGAAACCAGATGTACCATATTTAAATCGAGGCAAGATTGAGAAGATTTGACTGTACCACCACAATTACTTTGAAACAAGAATGTGTGAATTGTGTTTACGAGAGCATTTGACAAAAGACATTTCAGTTTTCGATAATAATTTACAATTTCGTTAGCCCGATGAATTACTCATATAAGTTAAAGTTCAGCCACAAATGAGATGCCCAAAAAGTCGAAATCTGGTTTATTATCGTATTTAGACTTGTACAGGTTGATAAACCTAGCAAGACATACTTTATTTCGTTTACGGAGCTCTATTAATACTTGTTCTAATAACACCATAAATGATGGGCTGAGGGAGTTTTAATGATGCAGAGTGGATTCACATGATACGTGAAAAAGTTGCAGAAAAACAACTTGTTCCGTGTATAGCCTGAAATGCACTTATTTTGTAGTTTTAAATTTAGTTCCATATGATCGAAGAGAATGCGACACAAGTGTTTATACATCCCCTTCAGATCACCTCACAGAGCAGTCCAGCTTTATTGTGTGTACACATTCACCTCGTTTGTAAGTAATATTAAAGAGAACATTCATTACATTAGTTACAATTATTATAACAGTTTATACAGTCCGCTACATTTCAGCAAATACATTGTCAAGTTGAAACACTGACTTTTGTTAAGACAGTCTGAGAAAATAAATATAGTCAAAACTCAACAGTTATTACAAAAATAAGTTGTTTACTTACTGCGAAGTACATACTTTATTTTTATTTGGTTTACAGAACCTTGTTTATGCTTGGAGTCATACAATACAAATAATGAATCAAGATAATTTTGGTGACGCTTGGGGAACTCAGATGGTACATCGAGAAATCGCTAAAAACTAATTGTTTTTGATAATACAAAAAGAAGTTGTCGCTTAAATAATTCTAGAATATTTTCGAATGTTAAGATCTGACAATTTCGTCTTTAGATGCACTTTTGAAATAATTTTTTTACACAGATGTGTGATTAGGCGCAAAGAACTCACTCCACAAATAAGTGTTTCGGCGCTGATCTGTGAAAAAAATACTGATTTTAGAATTTTTTAATTACCCGCTTCACGCTTTGGAAAATTCGATTATGATCTGCAATATTAACATTAAAAAAATTGCATTAAAGAAATTGAAAAAATGTAGAATTCAAACTTTGGGCTAAAATTAAAAAATGAATGTTATTGTGGTGTACAATGCACAAAAATAGTGCACGATAAAAATCACATTAGTTTAATAACGTTACGAATTGATATTCGACTGTAATTTTTAGAAAAAATGCTCGTTTTGGAGCTTTTGTAATTTTTCGTGGCCCTCCAAACTTTATAAGAGTCTAAAAAAATATATAATACGTATCTTGGAGTGACTTATTTATGATGAAAAAAATATTTGGTCCCGTAACGTTAACAATCAATAAATCGCATTCAAAATTTTCAAAACATATTTTGAATTTGAATTTCGCGCCAAAAAAAAAATCACAGCGAACATTACAAAATCCACCATTACTCTCCCAAAATGGCGGTTATCGAATAAAATCTGGAGAATACAATCTAAGTCCTTCAAAAATGTTGACGTGAAATTTGATTTTGGTCGCAGATTTTACATGAAATATAGCCCAGGCGGTATTTGTTTTGAGTAGGGTGAATCGGGTAATATGACAGATTTTTGGCTTAATCGCTCCTAAAAATTATAAGAAATGGTAATTTCATTATGCGCTAGTTTGAAAACGTGGGCTTAATTTTGTATTAAACAAAATGTGAAAAAAATCCTAAAATTTTTTTAAATAAGATGCAGTTTGCGAATCCAAAAATTCATTTTTACTATTGCAAAAGCAGTAAAAATTGCAAAAATAAATTTTGAAATAGCAAGTTATTTGTGGAATTTTTTCAAATACTTTTATTATACGTAGAACCTTCATACTTGGCTAAAGAAAACTTTTTAATATAATAAATCTTCCTACCAAATGTTATCAAGATCAGACTGTCAGTTTTTGCGTAATAACTTTGCAATCTTCGTTTTGAAAATTCCAAATTTTCAAAATGTTGCTGGGGTTAAACTAAAGCATTTAGAAAGTTGAAAATTTTTGGACATATAAAAGAACACTCAAATTTTCAAATCCATTTTGAGATATTAAAATCCGTTAATTAGGAGAGCCTAGGGAATTGTTTAAAAATTTGGCAAATTTTGTTGCTTATAAACAAATGCAAAAACTTTGAAAATTTTCAACGGATTTTTATTTTTAAAATATATTTTGAAAAAAGCACCATGATTCGTTTATTAGAATCGGTGATATGATAGACCAAAGTTGAACTAAATTTATTTCTATTATTTCTATTTATGAGTACTATCCAATGATGTATCACATGTATAGTGCGGGAAAGAGGAAATTGAGAGGGGGGGTGCGAGGTGAGACGCTAAGAAGGCAGGCCCGGACCCGAACTATATTGTGTACGTATGTCTGTTTACGCTTTTAAAGGACCACGCAATTTTCTTATGGAAAAGTGACTTGCGTTAAATTGGTTGAAATTTTGATATGTTGTGTATCCCATCTCTCTGATCAAATGTCTCAATTGGCACAAATTGACAAACTTTCACAGTCTTGAGATAAAGCTTGCTAAAGTAAGAATTATCGTTTATTTGAGGTGTATGGGTCTGGGTTAAATCAGTACTCTTTTTTTTGCTTCTAGGGTCTCACAGTGGTTTGAAAACACCTCATAACTGTCATGGTTTATTTATTGAAATATTACATCATATAATCTCAAACGTCGTCACGTCATATGGCGTCATAGCATGTAATATCGTGTCATAGAACATCATGATTTAAATAACATTCTTTTCTCTTACTTCTAGGTGCTCAGATCACAATAAAATTCAAAGTGACCACTATGAGGTTCTGTGACACGACATGACCTACTATGACGTCATATGATATGATAAGACAATCAATTATACTGTTTAGGTGTTATTAAACAAATCTGAGACATTGATGCATTTGGTACAGAGATAGGATACACAACATATCAAAAATTCAACCAATTTAACGGAAGTCACTTTTCCATAAGAAAATTGCGTTGGCTTTTGTTGTGTGGGCTCAGTTTAGCTGGCAACAATTTACACTACTGGCTATACAGTAGTTACAGTATCCTAGTTCACTTAATATTTGAGTAAATTGTTACTACCTAGCAAGAACCACGGGGAGGTATGAGCATATCTTGCCATGATAGGATGGGTAAAGAATATTAGTACAGAATAAAGAAAATTATACAAAAAAATAAAACTAAACCTCTAAAAACAAAAAAAATTTAAAATAGTAACAGTAAAAAAATATATAGGTATCCTCAAAATAAATAAAAAAAATAACAATAAACATCTAAAAACAAAAAAAAACTTAAAATAGTAACAGTAAAAAAATATATAGGTATTCTCAAAATAAATTAAAAAATAACAATAAACCTCTAAAAACAGAAACAAAACTCGAAATAGTAAATTTTCGTAAATAAAATATGTATTCTCCAAATAAATAAAATTAAATATAATTGAATTCTTTAAATAAATAAAAATAGATTAAAATACTTACGAACACACAAAATGACATAAATAATAAGCTTGATATCACGATCACTATCATTGAACACAAAAACGGACACAAATAATAAACTTATATATATATATCACTACCACTTCTTCAATCACAAGTCATCACAATCACTTCTTCCTCAGAATCCTGTGCGTTCTCCCCCTCTTCTTCATTTTCAGATGATGAACTATCCTCTTCTAAATTTATAATGAATTTATTTTCCCCATTTTTATTAAATTCACAAAGTTTCAAATAATCATCCTCAATTCTAATCACTTTAGCAATTCTCTTTTCCCAATCTTCCTTGGTAATTTTGGACACTTCGTTTTTAATTAGCTCTATCACTTTTTTGTCGAATTTTTGAAAAGTATTTCCTTTTCTGATATTTTTTTTCAATTTTCCCCAAATCAATTCTATTGGGTTGAAAATACAATAAGATGGTGGTAATCGTAAAACTTTGTGGCCAAATCTTTCAGCTATACTGTCTATAACATAATTCTTCTCAAATGTTTTCGTATGAAGGACTTCCAACAATTCTGCTTTAGTATAACTGTCCATATAATATAGGTCGTGATCCGTTAAAAAAATTTGCAACTCCAATTTAGTCGAACTCTTATTAGGAATTTTATGTAATTCTCTTGAATGGTACTTCGCATTGTCAAGAACAATAACATTATTTGGCTTTAATTTTGGAATTAGAGTATTTTCAAACCATTTTTCAAAAATTACTCCCTCCATATTCTTGTGATAATCCACGTTACACTCTTCCATGTTTTTCCCGCATAATTTCAATGCATTATCTACCCATCCATCACCTGATCCACAGTGTAATATAACCAATCGAGTCCCCTTATTTGGAGGCAATGACTGTGGTAGACATTTTTTAGTTCCATCAGTCCATCCTTTTTTTACGGTATCGTGAGTGTCATACCAAGTTTCATCTAGGTAATAAATTGTTCTATTTTCCCTTCTGAACTTTTTAATCTCCTCTAGATATGAATGTCGCCAATCCACTATTCGTCTGCTTCCCATAATCGCCACGCGTTTATTAATTGTTTTAAATTTAAATCCAATTTTTTTTCAGCCAGTTCCTTAAAGTTCTTGTCGTATATTTCAAAGGACAATCCATTTCCTTTAGCTTTCTGTCTACCACGTCAACAGTCGGGATTTCATTTTTCTGATATGCATCATAAATTACATTTTTTAAAAGTTTTGCTATTGATGGATCTAAAATTTTTGATATACCAGCGTCGCAACGTTGCTTTCTTTCGGTAACACCTGTTTTCACTAGTTTGTACAATGTGGAATAGGGAACGTGGGTTAAAGATTCTGTTGCCCTTAATATATCTAAATCACGCAAGTTAAAGTCATTAGTTTGTCGCTGTAAAAGAGTATTTTACATATTTAAACAAATTTGTTTCCCGTCACTGCTTAAATGCCGTTTTTTTCTCCCTTGAAACTCATTTGGAATTTTATTTTCTTTATCACTGAAATCACTATAACTGTCACTTTCACACTCACAATCACTCGATCGACTCATTTTTGTAATAAATAAGTTACATATCAGCAAAAAGACAAATATAAACTAATGTATTAATATATTGATTGCACTTACACCCGTACACTCCGCCGTATATGAAAGTAAACTAAGTCCGCCTCTGAAGTACCATATCTCACATGTCGTTCGTGCTAGTTGGCAAATAACACAAGCCTGACCTTCTCTCTCATTCTAATGCACGCGACATAAAAGACGTAAAACATGATGTGATACAAACAGCTATGCGTTATGCATAGCCACTACCCTCTCTATTCCCCACTACGTCTGTGACCGTTTTCATTTATCGTTTTCCTCTACAATACATGTACATATTTGATTCGAAATAAAATTTTGAGAATTTTTTAAGTCTTTGAACCGCCGCCATTTTTTAACATTTTTCCCATGTATTTTAGCAAAAAAATGTTTTACACGAAAGTTGTAGGGCTAGATGAACACTATCCAATGATGTATCGCATGTACATATTTGATTCAATATAAAATTTTATTTCTAAGTCCATTTAACGCCAAGATAAGTTCATTTAACGAGTTTCCAAAAAGGCCATAACATCAAAAGTTTATAGGATCTTTTGCAATATATTTTGGAGGGTGAGAAAAACGATAGTGATGGTTTCGAGTTCTAAAATCTTTACGTACTACCCCTATCAAGGAAGAACCACTCCAATTTTCGGCTTCGCGGTCCAAGCCCAAGCATGCGAGGACTCATTGGATCAGTTTTTTTTGGGGAATGATAATAAATTTAGTAAATTTACACCAGAATACCCCAGACCGATCCCCGAGGGTTGAACTGACTGTCGCCCGTAATAGTAATATCCACAAACAATAAAAAAATATGGACTTGACAAAGTTTTTTTATGGGTTGTCGAGGGCAGGGATCACGTTAGTGGTTTTATTTTTCACCCAACCCTTCCGCAACGACCCCCAACGTATAAAAACCAGCCCATCTTCCATGCTGTCGGTCCTAGATTTGTCAGATCAGGGATTTATGGAAATATCAGGGAGACTAACCATTACTAAACCATAGTGGACCCAATCAACCTCCGGGGGTTGAAACTGCCAACCGAAATTACTCGATATTCTCATAAAAACCCCGATCCGACAAATCCCCTCATGCCTAAGACCGATAGCATGGAAGAGGGGATGGTTTTTATACGTTAGGGGTAGGTGTGGAAGGATTGGGTGAAAAATAACACTACCAGCGCGATTTCTGCTCTCGAAAGTCCATAAAAAGCCTTGTCAAGTACTTTTTTTTATTCTTCGAGGATATTACTATTACGAGCGAGGGTTTGTTCGGGATATTCTAGCATAAATTAACTGAATTTATTATTATTCCCCTCAAAATAAAAACAGATCCAACGAGCGCTCGTAATCCCGAGACTGAGAACCCGGAAATTAGGGTGGTTTTTCCTTGATAAGGGTAGTACGCAAGGGTTTCAGAACTCGAAACTACCACCATCGTTTTTCTCATCGTCGAAAATAGGGGAGGAAATGTATTGCAAAAGATCCTACAAACTTTTGACCCGGTTAGGCCCTTTTTTGACTCGTGTCGTTTACCTTCTGTCTTACTTTTACTCAAGAGTTATTGCAAAAAAATCTAGTTTGATGCTTTTAAGGCCAACCCAAACTCCAAAGATTACATGGAAGAAACTGATAAGAATTTTGACTTATCCGTTATTTTATCAACATTTCATGTTAGAAATATTATGAATAACTTCATTATTCAGTTCATTGTTGTTTGCTTTGTCGTTGAATGAAATTTTTAACTAGATTTTAGAATAATGCTTACTTTCAATGGACCATTTTAGTGTGACGTATAAAACCTCTAAAAGTAGGCAATCTTGTTGTACATAGAGTCATAGCGCATTCAATCAAAATTTGTCATGTATTTATTATGAACCTTTGTATTACACATGAGGACCAAAATTAAATCGCATAAACAGTCGGTCCAATTTTCATATAAATTCGGATTTATATGAAATATTTAAAGGTTTTACTCACATATAATGAATCCTACATCTGTTCAGAACATTATATATTACGTAGACATATTTAAATATTTTGTATAAAGTCATTTCAATAAAATATGCAATTATATTTTCATAGTCATAAATACGACCTAAACTCAATGCGTCATAAGGTTCAATTTGTTTAGAATTTCCACCGCAGTATGCATTCATAACTCGCTGCAATGTGAGATTGCCTACATTTGGGCGTTTTAAAATAAATAAATAAATAATGCATTTATTTCCAACAGGTAAATACCCAATTACATGAAACATAGAATTGTTACATAGAACGTGAGAATATAAATTACAAAAATATGAGAAAATATTCAAATACAGAGTAAGCCTAAAATTATGGAATAGTAAGTACGCGTAAAAAAAAATATGAGAAAAACATTAAAATATACAAGTGATCAGAACATTGTGAAATAATAAAAATATAATTTCCAAATAATATGACGAACTGGACCCTAATATTGTACATTCTATGCATTGGAGATAACAAAAATCTAAATCGGTGGCTTTTAAAATGCAGTGAACCGTACATGAGGCAGTAAGGGTATATAAATAAATAAGGTAAAAAACATAGGATCAGGGTAGGTGTACATATATTATGAGTTGCTTCTTAGATATAAGTCAATTATACTATATAAATTGTTGTGATTAATATCACAAAGACCGGAGATCGAATTGAATACCTTACACATTTAAACATTGGTGATTTACACATAAGGTTGGTACGACTAAAGGGGGTATAAAAATAATCACTATCACGAGAATGCAATCGAGGGACCAAAAAGCAAAGCTTATTAACAAGGGATGAACAATCAATTTTGTTGTTAACTAGATTGTACAAAAATGAAAGAGTAGCGCAGTTCCTTCTTTCACTAAGTGAAATCATATTAAACGTATCTAACAGGAGATTATTATCAGTGCCTCGCTGTGGAAAAAATCCATTAATTTTAAAAAACATGAACTTTACAAATTTTCTCTGGACAGATTCAGTGAATAAAATCAAATTTTGGTATATGGGAGACCATATGAGAGCGGCATATTCCAGCTTGGATCTAATGTATGTGAAATATAACATTTTCAAACTTTCAACGCTAGAGAAACAGCTCCAGTTTCTGACAAAGAACCCGAGCAAATTAGAAGCTGACTTTGTCATCTGATTAATATGGCTTGAAAAACTAAGTTTGCAGTCGAAAATCACACCGAGATCTTTGAATTCCAAACAACGCTCGAGTGGAAAATTGTTTATGTTGTAGTCAAATTGTATAGAATTGTGCCTACGAGTAAAAGTAACGATTTTGCATTTGGAGACGTTTAATTTAAGAAAGTTGTTGGAACACCACATAGAAACTTTGTCTATTTCTGTTTGTAAGTAAATACAGTCACTGAGACTATTTATATTTGTAAAAATTGACGTCACAACTAAAATGGTCAATAGAATACTTCACATTTTACAGAGTTGAGATTGGTTATTTAGTCCACAAGAAAAATGTACACTTTTAAAACACATTTATTTTTAACTGCCACGTACACTCGAGATACTAATTTTCTAAAAAATTCTGAAAGCCCGTACAAACATGTTCAATACTGGTCCCAGAAGATGTCATAAACACCACTGTAACTATTCTGGCAATCGAAGTTCCTTTCTGTTTAGAAACTGTATTTTTTGGTCAGCTTTTGGTAATTGGATATCTCTTTCCGACGTATCTTTATTTTTGAAACAAGGACCGATGCGAAATCTTTCATTGGAATGGTAGCTCAGTGTGGTAAAGCGATTGGCTAGCAAACTGAGTTGCCTAGCGAAATGGGTTCGATTCCCGCTAGGTGAAACAATTTTTCATTAAAAAAATTGCCCCAAGAGTGGTTCGGAGTCCACATTAAACTGTAGGGCCTCGTCTCTCTTTGCCTAGCACAAGATCCTTGAGATCTTCCAGGGGGTTACTTCGGTAACTTGAGAGGCGGTTAAGAAAACATTTTAAGAAACATTTTTAAGAACTTATAAAGTCAAAAAATATTTTAATTCGACTTGCTTTATACGTAGGCGCATTAAAACAAAACTATATATTTTGAATTATCCAACGTTTATATAATGTATTTTACATTATTGAGACAATTTTTCACTAATTTTGTACTCGATAGACTGAATGAAATATCTGTTCCAGTTAAATGACCTTTATTTCCTAGAATTTAAAGTGTTTATTTAAAACAACCTGAAAATGGCGTAAAAGTAAGCTGAAATATACAAAGCACCCCATTGAATTTGAAATTAACGATAACTACGTTTTATTTCATGAGCTTTTTTTACCCTTTCCCCTTTGTAAACACTTCGTAAAGCTCTCCTACAAAGCATAACATTTATTCGACGCCTTATATGCATGTTCTACAGGCATTACTTTTTATTTTAAAATGTAGACAACCAGCTGTAAATATCCGTTAGAATTTTTACATTGAAATAATCTGTTTAGTAAGTATTAAACGTTTTCTTTTAAAAAAATTTAAATGTATTTGACAGTGACAAATATTGATGACATGGCGTCTTGAGTTATTTCATTTTATGTATGTTTGGGCGTTTATACTAATAGTGGAGCAAATAGATTTGTAGAGAAAATTTTGCATGGAGCAACGCGACGTAGAAAAATAAGTTTGTTTTGTAATACCCTGAGTTTTCTACTTTGAGTAGGTGGGGGAACCCTTTTTTCTCGCGAGAAAGGGTAAATCGTTCATTTTTAAGGGCGTTTTCCAGTTTTAATTTATTTTGGACCCTTTAAAATGCTAGTTAAGAAACGAGAATGGTACCCTTTTATTGTAGATGTTCAAAGAACCATCAGTTCAAATTTAGTGAAAATCGGTTCACTGCCTCCCATGATATGTATATAAATATACTGAAAAAACGTAAAAAATAGAATTTTGGCTTGCCCAAAATTACACCGAATTTGATGAAATTTTAGACGAAAGTAACCTATATAACCAAGAAATAGCCTGCCAAATTTTATCAAATAATATCGAACGGTTTGGCCGCAATTTCATTTTTAGTCCAAATTCCGCAAAATTTTCACCAATTTGCCCAAATGGTCGAGCGAATTTAACTTTTAACGGATAACTTTTCGTTAATTTAGCCGGTTTTTTGTCATTTTTGGTATATACATGCATACAAGTATACGTGTAATTATTTATTATAAAAATTACAATATTAATAATAAAAAGTGATTGTGTGCAGGTTTTAAATATTTAGCCAAAAAAACCCTAGAAGGTAAGACATCATTTTTTAAAATTCATTTGATTTTTATTAAACTTTTTACATATATTGATTATTATTTTATTTTATTCTTGCTTTCTTTTAGTCGTACTAGATGTGCTACTACAAGAACTGTCTACTTCCGAATCGGTAACCGGAGTTTGGAAGAAATCTTCACCCTCGTCATCACCAAAATCGTATACATCTAGGTATTCTCTGAAGTACCAAAAATTGACAGGATGTTGGATGGCAGCAAACAACAGATAATGAACTGATGCCGATAAGGACCGATAAAACTCCTCTTCCTAATGAACTACTCAATATAATTGCTTGTAATTGTAAGGTCGGCTGCAAGACTAAAAGTTGCTCATGCAAAACCATTGGCGTCACATGCAGCAATTTATGCCACAATGGAAGGAATACTTTGTGTCAAAATGCAGATAATATTCGTGACAAAGCTGTGGTTGATGAAGAGGTTGAGCAATTAGAAATTAGTCCTGATATTTATGATATTGAAGAATTCGAAGAAGATGATAGTTATGAAGAATTGTACTTCAGAGAATATCTCAAAGGCATACGATTTTAGCGATAACGAGGGTGGCGGGACTGAAGAGAAGTAGACACTTCTTGTAGTAGCACATCTAATACTCTAAAAAGAAAATATGAATAAAATAAAATAATAATAAATAGAACAGTAAAATCTTCTTCGGTATCCATTTATTCAACTTTTATAATACAGGTTTCAGAAATTACAAGCTTTACAGTGATATATTGGTGGCATGGCGTCTTGATTTGGATATTTGGTTTTATGTCTGTTTATACTAAAATCGTTTATTGATAATAAAATCATTCATTAATAGGGGTATAAGAAGACATGTTTTCGTATCAAAAATATATTAACATACAATATTTTATAATTCTAATAAAGTTACAATGTACTACTCTTAAGACAGTTCCACACATACTGTTTCCCTCTTCAAACTTCTGCCCTACTCGTAAAAAATATTTCTGGTCTTGCAAAAGTACTGAACACGTAGATAGCTCAACATCTTGGTACAGGGTGAACAACTCCCACATTCGGGCATCCTATATATAAGGTCCGTCCTCAGACCCTAGGTGACTCTAAAATAGAAAGGGAAACGTAAGTACATGTTAGTTGTTAACGTTGAAAAAAGGCGACTTTCGTTTCGTAAGTGGCACTTTGCCTTGAAGAGTGGCGACTTTCACCTCATAAGTGGCACTTTGCCTTGAAGAGTAGCGACTTTCGCCTCGTAAGTGGCACTTTGCCGCGACATCTTACATTTCTTCGACTTGGAACGTAACCTATCTCTTAAGATGGTCTGCTGCTATGGCAGTTCTTAATTTCTTCCCTCCTACTCGTAGATCTTCTCATTCGTAACGATAGTTGACGAATTTCTTTGTAATGTGACAAGGTCCTTTATGTTTTGGGAACGATTTACGACCATTATCAATGGCCGGTTCGCTAGTAATTTTGATCATAACTAGATCACCTTCTTCGCACTCAGTTGCTTCGCGCCGAGTCTTATCTATCTCTCTTTTGTAATCTTTGATATTCTGTTATGTTCTGAAATTGTTTTCCTCAATTACTTAAGTCTAATCGGTGTACTTCATCCTGGATATGGTTAAGGATGCGTGCTTCTGCTATATGTTTCGTATTGCACCCAATTAAAGCCTCCATTGGTGTTGCGTTAATACCTTTGTCGTGTGTTGTATTCAACGAACTCTGAATTTGTTTAACGTACAAATCGCATTATGCTGAATCTTTTCCTGCCACCGTTGCAGCTAACGAACTTACTATTGTTTTGTTATACGTTTCACACTGCCCATTGGCTTGAGGCGTTGCAACAGCATTTTGTATGTGTTTCAAACCATAAGTTGAGCAAAATATTATAAAGGTTCGAGATGTAAATGCTCTCCATCGCTAATAATTCGAGTAGGAGCACCAAACAAATAGATTAGATTCATCAACACTCTAACTACACGTTTTGACTTCTGGTCACACATAGGCCCAATAATAAACTTGGTAAATGCATCAACAATAACTAATAAATAATTAAGTTTACATTATTTTCCTTATGCATTGTTTCAAGTCCGAAAGCGCGTGGTTTCGAATTCCACCACTGCTGTGGTGCTATGTAAGAAAAGGTGTTTTAGTATCAAAAATATATTAACAAACAATATTTTATAATTCGAATGAGATTACAGTGTACCTACTACTCTTAAAGTCCCACACATAATGTTCCTCTCTTCAAACTCCTGCCCTCCTCGTAAAAAGGGAGCTAATCCTGCAAAAGCGTATACATTGTATACATTAATCAAACTATTTAATACAGGGTCGATGGAATAGTATATTCTGTAATAAGTTTGGAACGAAGCATACTCTGCGCGAGCGGAAGTTTGTCACCCGAGCGAAGCGAGGGGGACGGTCCGCGAGCGCAGAATATGCCATTCCAAACGAATTACAGACTATACTTTTTCTACGCCTATCAATTAGGTTTATATATGTCTATTTGTTTTACCACTGCAATGGTGAAACGTCAAAGGTTAACTGTCAATAGAAACGTCAACTGTCAACAGAGACGCAAACAGTATTATAAATTGCACTACTACTGGATGGCACCACCTATGCTTGTTACATTTTAGAGGCATGTAATAAATATTACATATCAGCCACTGGAATATAGGTAATTTATTATTTAAAATCGACATCATAATGCTCATATTACATAATAGGCGTAGAAAAAATATTTTTTATAGAGATTTTACTTTACTTTAATCGGGTTTTCCCCTCGGTTTTCCCAGAAAAAAAAATTATTGCTGAAATACTTAACTCACGTAAAAAAATTATTTATGGCATATTTATTATCTTATTAATTTTACTAATAGTAACAAAAAAAACTTGAAATTAGAAAAATATTGGGTTCATTTTAAACAGTCATAAATTGGCGCGTTGTGACGTCAACACCCTGAAATCCAATCACAGAGGTTGTCTCTGTTCAAGATTGTTTATTAATCTTGGTCTCTGTTAATATAACATAACCTCTACTTATTGACAGCACTCAGCACTTTTCTACTTTAGGTAAAATATCAGCGGCACCTTTAACATATCCCTCTTCCACTTGATTCCATTTTGATTGTAGAATTAATAAAACATAAACCAGAAACTGATAAAATAATATTTTTACTCCAAACAATACAAACATAAAAATATAAATTTGACGTTTTAGGTTAGTCATCTGATGTGTAATGTCGGTGAAGGTTAAACCTAAACTACAGTACAAAATATTAACGTCCGACGCTTTCACGAATAACTTGAGCGCCATTGATCTGGATTCTGATTGGCTAATATTTACACGTCCACTGCTTTAGACCAATCACAGTATAAGCATTACAAATTGAAATTCTGAGAAGTTTTAGAGGAAAGCTTTCTTTAACACACAGTTAGAATCTATTACAAACTAATTGTATCCATAATCTCATTGGTTTTCCGGGTAGATACGTAATTCTGGCGCGTAAAAATGCCCGTTTTAAAAAGCAGTGAAATTATCAGCATTTTTAACGATATTTTCTTAGAAATAATTCTTATTAGAAAAATAACTTGTTGTAAATTAATAAAATGTTTTATTATATCATTTTCTCGACACAAATTGTTAAAATAAAATTAGTGGGAAAACCCTATTGTGTGTACCACCATTTTAAGCGTAGGGTCAACAGAAAAGCCAAATTTCGGTACATAAATTACAAAATTTATATTGATATCAAATCATATTGTTTCAAATTAAAATATACATTTTATGTTTTAAAACATGTAGGGCTTTTAGTTCAAAATTTACCTTTTATTTAACCCTTACATTCAGATGAAAACGTACCATTTCAATCGTCGATATAACTATATTTCAGGTTTTTTTTTTCATTTTCCATTCACGTATACTCGTATACCGAAATAGATTTATTACGACAACCAAATTGTTACATGCATTCCGAGAAACTCAATTCTCCATCAAAAGCTTTCTGCGACCTTGTGAGTGAATGTCTTTAGGAGCACCATAATATACAACATACGAAAAATTTCCGAGCAATTGAAAAAGTAATTCTAGTAAAGGCAACACTATTACAAATGTAAAAAGCGGCATAAAATTTAATTTATCGTTTCCGAACGTGACAAAATACAATAACACACTACCCAGAAACAACATCAACTCCAAAGAATATAAACTGGCAATTGTACCGAATTATTGAAACAAATCGGTGTGTCGACTCTAATTTTAACCACAGCAAATTTCTTTGAACTAATTAAATATGACCTTGGCGCTTTTTAAATAAGGATTGGTCGATGTAAATGCTAATATAGAGAAGAAGTTGAAAATACTAGTAGCAATTTACTTACTAATGTTACGGTCAAGGTTTAAATAATACAGGATTAAGCCCAATATCATTTAAAAGAATTATTGTATCAAAAGTGTTTCTTGGATTGAGCTTAATTAAAAATCTCACTTGCAATAAATATACATGAATGCTCAAATTGCAAACGTGTTTCTGAGATTATTGTCTTATTTTACTTCATAATATACATTATAATAATAAATTGCATGTATTTCCGCTGTATTTTAAAACAGTTAATCAGTGCAATTATTATTGATAGAAGGCTTTCAAGAAAAATCCCACGTTTGATAAAAACTGTATTCGCAAAAAATATTAACGAGCGCTCTGATCAGCGTTCATAACCTAAGTTCCTGTAACCGCCGTCAGAGTCTGTTATAGTACCTTTCTTAAAACGGCACTATAAGAAATTCAAAAAGCCTAAATTTTTCATAATTCATAATTCATATCCACTTAGTCAAACTATTTTTAAAAAAGTAATGTAGATACTTAAGTTTACGAAAAACTTCAATTTTTGTCAAAAAAATCTGAAAAAATTGAGACTCATTCGATAATTCTCAAATAATACACATTCACAGTCAAATTCCGCCAAACGTTCAAATTCACCATTTTCGGACTCGAACCTGTTCAAAAAACCACCTTGAAAATATCAGCACCAAATAATCTTAAAACACATCAAAACTACTTTCCCTACTTCTAGTCACAACATTCTAATTCATTTTGTTAATTTTCTACAGCCCGTTTATTATTTCAATTTTCACTATTTATTGATCGCCCCTCGTAATACTACATACAATATCGGGATTCCCCTTGCAGCCGATATCATAACTTATTTTGGTTCCATTCACCTCAGGCCTGTCGGGAACATTCTCATATCTTATTATTCACCTCGCATCCATCGGGAACATTCTCATATCTTTGCAACCGTAAAACGTCGTACCTTCGTTACGACTTTACGGGGTCACTTCGAAAACGTTTAATAAAATCTTAATAACCTCTAAACCTGAATAGATTCAAACTTCATTTTCATATCAAAAATTTCTCCTTTTCACTGCCGATTTTTCCATATAATTTTTATTTGCAAATTTCAACTTTTTGCAAAACTATTGTGCAATGTACAATATTGCGCAATCGTACCGACCCAGACTAGACGGTACCATTCCCAGCTCTAAAATGGGGGTAAAAACGTTTGTGCCTGACTCACGGGTGCGAAAACAGCAACCGTTCTATCATATAAAAAGCCGAGTTCCGCAAGCCCAAATCAAGTAGTTTTCCAGTGGTTTTCTCGCGTATTTAAATCGTTCTACAAGTTTTTCTACAAGTGGAATTAATTTGTGTGAATTTTTTAAATTAACATTAGAGAAGTTCGTGTACTATTTGCTTTAAGAAGTACACTAGTATTCTTTCGGCTCAACGAAATAAAGAGAATAGTTGCCGACTGCCTAGTTCCATGTCGGGAATTTTTATAATCGGCACCCTGAAAGCACTTCCCAGGCCGAAACCTGGTAAAAAAGAGTAGTTTTAAGAAAATCAAATCTGCCCTCGCGCATCAAAACAAAAGTTATTTTTTTCAGAATAAAAAACGCTTAAATAAATTAAATAAAACTTCTCTAGTCGAAATTTAATTATCGAAAAGTTACCTAATAATAATATATTGTAAAAAATTAAATAAACCACGTTAAATAAAATTCTAAACTCTGTTCAAGTACTTAAATAATTACTGTAAATTCGTTTTAAACAAAGTGTCATTATTTTGCTATACAGGGTGTTACTCTCTGCCCTGCCAGTGACTTTCTAAATTACTAAAAAATTAAAATAAATAATTCTATTTAAAAAAATTAACCAATCAATCTGGACATATACAGGGTGTAGCTTTTGACCCTATCCAACAGTTTTAAGGCAACCCCCCCCGAACTTCAAAATCAAAACAAATAAAGTATATCTACGGCCTCAGGAGTCTCAAGCAAAATTTTCCAAACCAAAATCAATTATTTGTCTCGTCCAAAGAGGCGCGTAGGCGTTCAAGTCACACCTCCAAACTAGCACCCTACTTAGACACCTCCGCCAACGCCGGCATTGTTCGGGTCCTGCCGATTTCTAACACGGCCATTCCTGGCGATCAGCATCCTCGTGGTGGACATGATGATTTGAATAAGAAAGACCATTCTACAACAGAAAACTTATTTATCAGAGAACATATACACACATGTTCTGTAGCTTTGTTGTCCAGAACAATGACCCCAGTCTGTAGAGGACACATATTTATTAGGCACTCAAAAAACGCAACAAAAAGTTTACAACCTCATTATTATCGCCATTGGACCATGCAACATGTTGTCATAAAACAAGATGAAGCACATTATAAAACCCATAGAGGTTCCATATATATTGATTGTACAGTTGGTATCTCATTTTATGTATACTTGCTATAAATTGCATCTCTTAACAATTTCACCACGAATCTAATGTTTGTGATGTTCCTTTGTCCGATTGAAATTTTCGTTTCTGTACACTTTCCTTAATTGATTTATAAACAGTTCGTTCTGGAATATCTGTTAAGTATGTTGTTTCTTCCACGGCTCTATTTCTTCCTTCATTTTCTTTTATAACAATAATAAATGAACTTTATTGAATCAACAAATGTTTCAATAGGCTACTTGCCCGTAGAGGGTGGGGGAGAAATGAATATTACCATCAAGTTGAGCACCCTCAAAAACGGAGATAAACAAATTTTCATGCATTTTGATTTTTTTGGGGATATTTTAGTATTAAAGGTGAGGATAATTTTAACTCCGGGGGTGAATCCTGCCCAAGAAGCCGATCCGCATGCCTACTATGGAAAAAATCGCGAAATAGTGGTGATTTTTCGAGTTTAGGGGTAGTTACTGAGGGATGGGAACCTTAAAAATATCACCATCATGTTCAACACCCTCGATTAAGGAAGGTACCCATGTTTATCCCTCTCACAGAACTTTTGGTTTTTTTTAAAATTTTTCATGGACTACATTATTAATGTGTAACCATAATCTGTTCGTATTTGACTCAATCAGCATTTTAATGTTTACAAGGTAGTGTTTGTGCCCAACTTCTATTTCCTGCCTCATTTTATCTGTTTATATTTTTTAATCCCCTTATTACGAGTCAACAATGACATTTTAATTTGCTTAAATTACATAATATTATTTTTAATTATAAGCACTTTTACTTTATTTATGGACATCAGGAGACTTTACCAGCTCATCAATTTACAAGGAAGCTATATCTGATATACGGTGTTGCCATATCGCAAAACCATCTCGAACCGATGTGCTTAACTAATATTGTTACACTTGTACTAACGCATTTAGTTGTGAATCGTTGCTGTATGTAAAACTTATTTATATTTCCTGTAGTACATGTACATTGTACTGTACATATTATTATATCCTATAATTGGGCTCTTGCTTTGGTTGTTATTAGGTAATGAAATTAAATGGATCAATTTTTGGCAGTAGCTTGAAAATGAACTTGTTTCTTTTATCATCACCGTTATATTATTTATAACTTTGGTTAATCCAACTTTATACTTCAGGTTTCCTAGTTATAAAGCTGATAGCCGGTTTATTATATCGCTCATCATTAATCCAGATTCATTGATCAGTTTAAGCCTCATTTATAAATGATATACGTTCATTTTGTGCGTTTTATTATTATTGATAAACGCATGTCTATAAAATGATACATAGAGAACCGTTGCTTAACCACAACATTTTTTCGGGTCCTTTATTTAAATCTAGTTGGTTTGTTACACATTTTTTATAATTGAATTGCACTTTGAAAGTGTTGCATGGGTTATCTTGTGTTGCATTTGGTAAGAAATGATTTTTCAACTGTTACATTGCATAGAGTGCAATATTTTGTGGACAGCTGATTCACTACTACTCGTTCCATTCACTCATACACATACACGATTTCTTGTGTATTGTTTATAAATTATAGTTCTATTTAAAAAAGACATTAGGTCTATGATAATTAAGTGCGTAAGAACAACGACCATGTCACTATATGGTAACAGACCATCTGAATGTCTGAACTGTTTGGTTCTATCTACCGAGTCGTATATTCAGACGATGCAATAAAAGTTGCTTGATTATAGGAACCACCAGAAGAATTTACAATTCCCAACGGATGGTATACCAAAAGAAATGATGTATGTTGATAATTACCTTTTAATTTCCACACTTTTTCAAATAATATACATAGTTAATTACATTGTTTAATATAAGTTTTAAAAAGTAAATTTTCTTCTATTTCAATCAATTAAGAAGATTAAGATTCTACAAAACTTCGAATCATTCCTAACGGCCCAGTCGCTAGGTACAAAAAACGCCTGAAATTGCAAAAATTCGATATCACTACTTTCTTTTATTAATCATGCATCTTGTCTCGGAAGGTCACGTATATATTGAAGGTTTTTAGAGTATTGAAGAATACCTAGAATCATAGAATTACAGGTACGAAGTTACTTGGATTCAAACAATACAGTTACCTACAGTGCAATCGGGATTTCGGGCGGATCATAATATCTTACAATCTTGTGGTGTTGATGTCGAGGATGTTCTGCTATTTAGGTCATATCTAGATGGGGTAGCAGCCAAAGGATTAAATTAAATGGAACTATGTTCCGATGTAAGGTATTTAACAAGGAGTGTCCCGCAAGGTTCTATCCTTGGGCCCTTGCTGTTCTCGGTCTACAACGGCTAGTTTCCTAAATTTGCGGAAGACTGGCTATTTTACAATCTTGTGGTGTTGATGTCGAGGGTGTTCGGCTATTTATGTCATATCTAGAGGAGGGTCGCAGAAAAGGATGAAATTAAATGGAACTGTGTGTGTTGCAAAATATTTAACAATGACTGTTCCGCAATGTTCTATCCTTGGGCCCTTGTTTTTCTCGGTCTACACCAACCAATTTCCTAAATTTGTGGAAGACAGTGCAGTTTATATGTATGTCGATGACACGCAAGTCATTCACTCATTTTATACCACCGAATATCATAGTGCTCTAATTGCAATTAATAATGACCTATAAAAACTATCAAACGTATAAGATCAGGTTTAGTAAAAGAACAGACTATATTAACCTTCGACAAGTTGTCAATATTAAAGTCAAAGTAATATTGTTTTTAAATTGTGAGACAAAAAAAATATTATGTGGAACATTGGTGCTATCTCAATTTACGTATTGTGCTCCTGTCTATGGACACCGTTTAAACTAAGGCTGTACAAATAGTATACAGCGTGTTCAAAACTCGTGCATACGTTTTATATACGGCATTAGAAAATGTTACCATGTGTCGCATAAGTTAGTTGAATTAAAATGGCTGAACATGAATAATCGATTTCACGTATATGCACTGTTCTCGTACCACAAAATTACTACAACAAAAGTACCATATAAAAAGTATCATATTTATTTAACAAAATATCATACCGCACTGACGTTCACAATATTAATGTATGGTGCAGAGGATTGATAACACGATCTCCTCATAAAACTGTATTTTTTGAGAGAATTTTATATTTAAATTCATGATACCTTCGATTGAACGGAAATAAATATTTAAAAATGACGTTAAAAAAATTAAAGGATATCTCAGCAAATAAGTGAAATAGTATGTTCCTTCATATATTGCTTTTATGAATGTGCTTGACAAGAAGAAAACCGAGATCCAAAAATCACTTTACTCCACTATAGCACGTTCAATTTTTTCTTCAAACGTCGATTATGAATTAAATAAATAATGTTATTTCTTTTGCTCGTGAGCGGCAATGAAGGACTTTTACTGCCGCTCAGATGATGTGTCAGGGAAGTTACAGTTTAAGTTCATGAAATTTGTCATAAAAATCATGGTTTTTTAACGTTTGAAGAAAAAATCTCTTACTATTTGGAAACTTGGGTAAAAATAGCTAATGTCTCAAGTACTCTATAGCGATTCTAATGTTTGCGTGATTTAACTCCAAATGGAACGTCTTTTCATGGTGGCATTCAATAAAACTGGAAATATCCCATTCATTAAATTAATTTTATGTCAAGGTGAAAAGATATCGTAAGGTCTTATACTTTTAAAAATTAAACAATATAATCCAATAATAATTTTACTGTATAATAGCTACATTTTTACACTTCTCAATAATCATAGTTTTGCAACATAAAAATACTGCATTTCTATGAACGTTAAAACCTTGAAATGGCGAGATAAAATCAGCAAAATCTTCAAGCTATTACTGTAGAATATGCAGTCTGAGTGGAACATAAAACTAGAGTAGTTTCATAATCCGTTTCTTGGCTCAGAGGCGTGTCAATTTACATAATTGAGATTTTTTGTAAGTTATTAGGTATCATGCAAAATTTTAAAACACCAGCATCTTTGCCAAAAGTTTAAATAATAATATTCCACGTAAGAGTCTGACTTAGTTTCTACAAACATATACACGTATATGCCACATGACGCGCGTTTCGTTGACTATGTTAGCATCATCAAGAGATGGCTAAAAGTAATATATCTATAATAAAAAAATATTTTTAAGGTGATAAAATGAGACTATTTTAATTGTAATGATATGGTTTATGCAATTCTCTTCCTTAAAAATTGCACGAAATATTCACTTTTCAAATCATGCTTATTTTAGAACGAATATTAACAAAATACGAAGGAGTAGATAACTCCTGTCATCCTAACTAATACGTTGAACTAAACAAGCTGTTGATCTATCATATTACGTAATAATAAAAATTAAAGGTGAACAAGTACATTTTATAATTACTAATTATAAATATAATATTACGTTAAATTATTTTACGATTTTATTATCATCAAGTAATATGTGTTGTCATAAATAATTATTGCCACTAGGTATTATAAGTATTTAATTAAAAGTTAAGTAGTATATTTATACAGAGTGTCTCACATTTTAATACCCCCAACTACGAGGGGAAATGCGAATATGCTTAACGTCAAAGTCAAAATCTATGGTTCCATTTTTACTTCCACGTTCAGTGGAAGTATAGTAACGCAAAAAATATTTTGTTTGTTGAAATAGGCTTAAAATGTCATGAAACGTCGATACTGATTTGAGCGAAAAAAATATTTCTGTCTGTTGGTCTGTCTGTCTTTCTTTTTTATGCGCACGTTTACTCTGGAACCGTTTATGATATTGACTTGAAATTTGGTACACTTATGTATTATAACGAGATCTGGAACTAGGTTATATTTAGATCTAATTCCGTTGAGGGGTTCGGGGGTAAATGGGTTAAATAAGGGTAAGTAGACATAGCAAGCAGGTAAGAGTCCATAAAATTGCAATTTAGGGCATGTACGAAAAATCAAGGTCTCAAAATTTTTTTTGGCATCATCCACCCCCCCACTATAATCTCCAATACCACCCCCACACTATTATGAAAGGGAGTAAAAAAGATTAAAATGTGATTTAGTGTGTATACGGGAATCAAGGGAATTTTTTTTGGCATTAGCCACCCCCTCTACCACCCCAATTACCTCCCCCACCCTATTTTAAAAGGAGTAAAAAATTAAATTGGGATTTAGTGTGTAAGTATACGAGAACCAAGGGCCTCTAAAATTTTTTTGGCATTAGTCACTCCCTCTACCACCCCCACATTACCACCCTTATCTTATTATTAAAGGGAGTGAAATATTACATTGGGATTTAGTGTGTATAAGATTTGGATACAAAATCTGGATGTGGAAGTAGTGATTCCTTGGGCAGCGGTTTTTCATTTAACTCGGAAATACTCTTGAAATTAGGAATACTGTATTATCCTAGTTCCCTTTTTTCACAAACTGTTCTAATAAATGTATTTAAGATATGACTTCTGTTTTTGACGACATTAAGGCTAAAAGTTGGGATATGTAAAAATGTTAGTTTTTCTAAATTAGTGTGTACAATTACAAGTATTGTGTATCCTTCGACCGTAATGAATATATCATCTGGAATCTTATTTTTGTGAATGTTTTATGATTTTAGTACTTTGAATCAATTTAGGATTTAGACTACGGCGAAAAATATATTTTGCTTGCAGAATTTTGTCACGATTTTGATGTGCGTACGTCGCTATGCTTTATGTGAATTTAAAAACTGTACAATGCACAAATGATAATTGTATTTTTTTCACACCCTTTCAGAAATAAAAAGTTAACGTCTAATTAAAAAAGTTCCTTCGGTTCGGTCCTCCTTCATTCGTTAAAATTATTGTAGATTAATTCAAACAGTATGAAACGCTTCCCCCGTGTTCCTTTTTTGTTGTAAACTTTTTTCCGTGGCATTAAAACTTTTTGATCCGGTTAACTAAATTGCCAAGTTATTGTGAGAACTTGTAGAAACGACTTTTTGATTACTTGCCGCAAGTCGGGTACGAATTAAAACTTTTCAATTAATTAATTATGTTGAATGGATACGTTTCTTATAAGTTAATTTATTTTCAATTAGCGTGAGTTTTTGCCTCTCGTTATAATTTGTTGAATTATATTGAAACACTTCAATATGGATAATACTATTATCCTTTAAGGTTACTATTTTTAAGACAGAGATCCGGAGGCAAAATTTTTTTTTGTAAGAACTTTTTCCTATTGTATATATTACCAAAAAAATATAATTTGTACTTTGTCAATTAGTAGATATAATTTCCATACGAAGATTGAAGTATTTTCCATGTTTCTTATATCAAATATTGGTGATATCTAAAGACCAATACTATTATTTTAGCAAGTACTACCTGCTCAATTTAAAGCATCAAATTCTTGTTAAAAAATGGGGGATAAGCTCATCTAGAAATAGATTTCAAATGCTTTTATTTGGAGGGAAATGATTTAATCAGTAATGGACAACAAGAACAGCTGAGACATAAAAAATGACTTTGCTCCGCATACGAATATAACCTGCTATTTTTCCTTCAAGCGTAGAATGTGAATTAAATAAATACTGTTGTTTCCCATCAAATAGTTTGAGTGCACAAATCTCGTGAGCGGCAGTAAAATACTGTTTTCTTCAAATGTCAGGAAATCATGACATTTCTTATTCATTTCATGACATTTTAAAGTTTGATATTTCAGACAGCTGTGCGTTGCCATACTGTTGCTAATGGCAACGCACAGCACAATTTTTTATCTTTAATTTATTATAGCTAATCGACGCCAAAAGAAAAAATAACATATCTTATTCGGAGTAAAAGCCACTTTTGTGACTCGTCTGTAATTGCCGGAAGCGAGTCCGGCAAATCTACAGACTCGTCACAAAAGTATCACTTTTACTCCTAATAAAATAATATACTATTTTCTTCAAACGTCGAAAGAACATAACTTTTGTGAACTTAAACTGTCATTTCTTTGACAATTCATCTGAGGGGAAGTAGAAGTCTTTTAATTCCGCTCTCATAATTCTGAGCAGCAGTGATAGTATATTGTTTTATTTAGAGTAAAAGTGATACTTTTGTGACTAGTCTGTAGGTTTGCCAGACGAACAAAGTGAGTCCGGCAATTTCAGACGAGTCACAGAAGTGGCTTTTAATCTGCATAAGACATGTTATTTTGTCTTCAAACGTCGATTAGGTATAAAATAAAGATAAATAATTTAGCTGTGCATTGCCATTACCAACGGAAGTACAAGTACAGCCATATAAAATGTCAACCTTCGATAGCCGAGTGGGTTAAGGTGCGAGGTGGCAATCGCGATTAATCAAACGGACATCGCACCACCGGGTTCGAATCCTGGCTCCGGCACTGTCGGAGGAAATAGTTGTATGTCCGCGTTTTTTCAATGTGTAACCCCCTTCCGCACAAGCTCTGGTTTCTGGAATTGGGGGTTGTCTCTAATGTCTGTGGTGTTTATTTATTATTATTTATTAATGTTATGAAATGGGTTAAGAAATGTCATGTTTTTCTGACTGAAAAACAGTATTTATTTAATTCGTATTGGGCGTTTGAAGAAAAAATAGCATGTCATATGCGGAGTAAAGTGATTTTTTGTGTTTTGGCTGTTTAAATTCTCGAAATTTGTCATAAAAGTCATGTTTTTTTGACGTTCGAAAAAAAAAACAAATTTATTACAATGTATACCTAATCAAAGTGAATTAAAATTATAATTATCAAAATGATTTGTTTGTAGCAGCAACATAATATCGTCACTACCAAAATCCATCTATTCAATTAAAAGCGTGAGGTATAGTCGAGTACACATTTACTGGGCACTCAAAAAACGCAACAAAAACTTTCCAATATCATTAAAATACCGTTAAACTAGTCGCAAAAGTAATTGCGCCTAGGCACGCACTTGAAATATTTAGATCAGCAACTCAGACCTTCAATTTTAACAGCGCGTCTATATTAATATGTACATTTTAATACATACAAATTTTAAGTCCGGCTCTGTACTATTTCGTTCGCAAATTGACTCGCTTGCCTTTATAGATTTTTAATGTGCGTCGGTTTGTTTGATGACGACATGCCGCATGGTCCAACGGTGATAATGTGAACGATCCATGCTTTAATGGATGTCTGAAGGACGTATTTTCTGCTCGAAAAACTTAGAAAAATTTTAAAAAAATAGGAAAAAGAAAAAATTAATTTTCTTTTTCCTCAACCTTTTCTTAATTCTAAATAATAAATATTACGTTCACAAAATTTTTTAGGGTTCAACACGACTGTTTCAAACGGAGAATAATGTAATAAATCATACTTACTGTCGTTTATGCTTAACTACTGCTCTGATGGTATCAATTGGACGACGTCGTAACACTATAAATCTAACACTGTCTGTATCACACTCTCTTAAAATTAAACCTGAAAAGGAATTTTGTTAGAAAACACAACTAAAAGACAATATAAAGTTCAAAATGTATATATTAAATCTTTAAAAAATTTATGTTTTTACAACAACTTCTTTCAAGAGAAAATGTTAACAAACAATGGTCTGACCCGTGTACAACACATGGTGAGGAACGGGACGATTCATACGGTACCAACTACAATCCAATATGCAGTTTGATAAGCTAACGATGCACAAAAAGATTGAAGAAAAGTTTCATGTAACTGAAATTTTGGTGGGCTTTTGCTTGCCTGTCTTATAAACGTATTTATTAATTCACATAAATTTTGGTCGCTCCTCGGAGCTTAAAATTGCTTGAAGCGTCTCTACTTCGTTTGTATTATGCAATAACAACTTTTTACGTTCAGGCAAGGCAGATCCCATGCACGTGTGAGTACATGGCATAGATACTTTTTTGACTCCGAATCACTGAGGAACCGGTTTAGGGCAAACCCCGTCAAAACGCATCATTTCCCCGTCAATATCGACTGCTACGAAATGATGGGGGTCCCATGTCGCTAAGGGCTATTTTCGCTATAACTTCCGATATACTTTGAATAGTCGTTGGACTAACTTGTCCTCATATTCAATACCTCGTAAGAGTTGCAGTGCTTGACAACGTGGATTCGTAAAAGGGTTTTTAATCTTGGAAATTTTGAAGTTCAAGTCCAATTTTAGTATACTTTCTAAAATTGGATGGTCGGGGCGACATTACGTCCCTGTGCAGCGACATTTACTACACTTTCTAAATTAACGCTCCTTGAAGAGTTAGCGAAAATTTGGCATAAAAAATGCTCCGAAGAGCAAAAATATGTTTCCAATAATTAAAAACCTCTTCCACGGCGTTTTTACGTGAAGCACGCTTTTCTTACGAAGTATTTCCTAAGTCGGATTTTGTTACAACGTCGAAAAGTATATCGGGGTTATAGCGTTCTTCAACAATAATAATGAGGTCGTAGTTTTTGTTGCGTTTTTTGAGTGCCCAGTAAATGTGTAGTCGACTATACAGGCACCCACAAAAACGGAAAATTAGGAGTATTTCTTTGGAAACTGTTTAAACTATGCTCAATATTTACTAATAACATAAAATATATTGAACTAATTGAATTGGAAAATGGCGGAAATAACATTTAAGAGAAAGAAAATCATTACTCAGGGCTCGACTCAGGGGATGAATTAATATATTAGTTATTAAAAAAAAAGAGCATGAAAATATAGGGGGCTCAAGTCCTACGTTTTACATCCAAACATGAAAGACTACTCTTGTAGAATAAAATTTTAAAAACAAGACGGAAGAGAGGTAGCCTAAGAAAGATATTAGGCACAAAAATACAGAACACGTCTTGGAAATTAGACAAAGTATTCTTGATCATTGATTATTACTATTAAACATTTATGTAAATAAGGCATATGTTAATGTTAAGTATTAAGTAAACTAACTCAAAAATGTTTAATGTAAGCAATGAGAATAATTTTTTTCTTTTAAATTCGTTAAGTTTATTTCATATATAAATGAACATAGAGTATAGAGGTTGCTGCAGTCTTGCATAGATTATTTTTTTGTTAAAAGCAATTTAAGCTATAATATTACAACCATAATTTTGTTACACTATATATTTAACTGGTCACATTCCAATTATAGTTTTATTAGATTTAGGCAAGCATAATCCAACTTTAAATTAAATCCCGCATAAATAATATACAAATTATCCAAATTTAAATTATAAAGACAACAAAAAATTAGAATTACCGGACTAAACTTTTATGTTTTAAATCTAAATAAAGCATTATTACATTTATCAAACAGTAACTTCTATAAACCAAAAGCGACAGATATATTTAACCCGTCACAAACAAGTAGTGTGTGTTTAACTACTTATATGATTATTGCACTTGTTGATTTGCAAAATACTGATGTGGACCGCGTAAAAAACAATGATTCTCATTTTAAGTAAAATATTTATATTATTTTATATTATGCTTTTTTTATTTATTTTTTTAATTTTTTGACTACTGCTTGCTTCTAAACATTAATTATTGTGGTGTTCTGTTCATGCTTATTCTTGATATAATTTGTATTAATTGGCAAAATAGACTGATCCTTCGACATAAACGTCACAGGCGTAGAAGTTAGTTTTCCAGTTTACTGATTAATTTTGTTATTTTTTTTTTACTTGCTTTTCTTTAACTCACAATGTAATATTTTTCAGTTTTCATCCACATGTTGGTCTTCAAATCTTGCATCCTTTATTTAACACACTTCCTAATATAATTGATGATATTTTTCGCCTGATCAGACACTTCTACGTCCGTTATTTCCCGTACAAATGGTACGATATTACGAAATTATACCACGGAACCCAGCTCCAAAGAATGAATTTATGTAAATTGGCAAGTCGCCACCAGATGGAGCAATTCACAAATTGCGGACGTTATCGTTTGTAATTTGATAAACTAAAGAACGGTGTAGGGTTGTCGTGTATTCACCTATGTCGTACTGATGAGAGCTAATAAGCTCGAAACTAGTCTGCGGCTGGTGATACACGACAGCTCTGCACTGTGGTCCTTTCTATAGGATTGATCTGTCTGCTGGGGGCTTGTTGCAATCAGATTTTTGTTTGCGTTTTCCGATTGAAGACGTAGTATGTCGCAAGTTTTTGGGCATTATTTTCAATCGTTTTGGAAACGCACATTGTGCACCCTGATGGGTGGCAATGAATTAGGTTCCTTTTATAGGAATTAGTGATATTTTTGGTCTGTCGTAGTATTTAAGTTACTACATTTTTATTTTCATAAATATTTTATATACATTATAAATAATTAAAGTATGATTAAAAAGTAGAAAGTAAATAAATTTTAAAAACATTTTTAAAACTTTTCTTACGGAAAAAAGTCGTACTAAAAAAGTAAAAAATAATTTCCTTGTCACATATATGCAACAAAAGCAAGGCGTGCGCACTTTGTATATAAGTATATGTATCATCTTTATGTACATATGATTGAAGGCAATATGCGAGCAATATGTGTACAACGATTCCACCCCTTTCATACAATCTTGCGTACAATCATACAAAGTGCGCACGCCTTGCTTTTTTGCAAATATGTGGCAAAGAAATTAATTTTTACTTTTCAGTACGATTTTTTTGTTTGTTTTTTATGTTCTTTTTCTGTAAGAAAATCAAGTTTTCTTAATTATTTTTTTATCGTATAATTTGTGATTACAAGATATATGTGTTAAAAAAACCATTAAAAGAAGAAATGAATATGCTTGCTTCTCTTCAGCAACAGACTTTAATCCGAGGTATCACATCCTTACCCATTTTTTATAATCTACAGTGATTGCTTTTATACAAACTTAATATATAATTCCATTTCATTATTGTATGCTTTGTAAGTTGTTCTTGATGTATGTTTCTTTCGTGATACGATTTCCTTTGAAGTAGTTTCTTCCGGGTCTTGCCGTGGTCGTCGAACTTGACTTGACGTTTCGCTGATCATCCTGTCAGCTTCTTCAGAAGGATTCTAAAGACTTTAACATAGAGGATGGGTATCGACTTAGTAACACGTGGAGACTGGTATTGCCAAGTACCAGCACCGTAGTAAGTCACGGTCAACCAAACACGACGAATGAGCAGCGAAGCGAACCAAGCGCGACCAATGACCAGCGAAGCGAAGCGGCGCCTAGTATATAACGAGGAGTGTAACACAACAAATTCAGTCTTTAGAATCCTTCCGAACAAGCTGACAGAATGATCAGCGAAACGTCAAGTCAAGTTCGACGACCACGGCAAGACCCGAAAGAAACTACTTCATTAGACAACGGCCGTGAAAACCTGCATTCTACTACGATTTCCTTTGTTCACTTGTACATAAAATGCAAAAATTACATATCGACAACTATGATAGCAAAACAATTGCATATGTCTCGTATTACTGGTCACTGATGTTTCGTTTTTTCTTAAATAGAAACAGCCCATAAGTATTATTTTAGAAATTTAAATTCGTTAAAAGAATACATTTGAAATCGACTTAATCTGTGCATTAATAAAAAAGCCTGTATAACTACAAGCGGCTACATTCAGTGTAAACATGTGACCTAATTTAATATTTTCAGCCCACTGACTTTACCCATATTGCTTGATAAAGGTCATGTTAATATCCAAATCATCAAGCGTCAATGTCGTTAATATCTGTACTTTAAAGTACTGTGATAATCTGTTAACACAAGAAAGTGTTTCAGTGTCGCGGATTTTTTATTAGAGAATTTTGTTGCGTACAACTTTAAGTCAAATAATAATAATAATAATATTTATTGTCCACTAGTTACAATAGTATGGGACTCGTGAGAAAATATACAAAAAAAAGGTAAACGTTACAAGTGTAAATTTAACAAAGGAGTACAACATAAAGTAGAGAGACAACCAGTATAAATACAAATTTTAAATATTATTAATGTAATATGTAAATATTAAAAAATGCTAGGAAGTATAAATGAAAACAGAGTATAGAAATAATTAGTTGGAACAATCAGTTAAAATAGTAAAAAACAAACTAATGTAAATTCTGAACAAATAAAGAACTAAATAAGTACTAGAGGACATATTAAGAACAGAGAAAAGACACACGATTAATAGACAAGTTTAAAATATGTATCACTGTAAAACATATGGTCTAGTAAAAATGTACGCAAAGAACTTTTAAATTTATTGAAATTGCTAATTTGCCGTACATTGTTGAGTAGCTTATTATACAATAATTTTAGGAAGAGTCCCGGGATCTGCAAATTGTGTATCTTTATCCTGTTCATTGGAAGTCCGCAAATGTAAAATATACGGGCAGTTTGCGGACCTCTATTCTGTAGGTTACAATTCCGCAACTTGCGTTCCCCTACTTCCATTTGTTCAAGGTCCTAAAATAGCGGACTACTATCTTATTTTTGTAGAGATCCGAAAATCATAACCTTCTCTTTTACCGCAGATGTGTGCTGTAGACTTATAGTGTTGTGGGTAAAATACTTATGAACCATTATATAAGGAGATAATAGTTCAGTTTAGTGATTTCTGTGAAAATGGCCAAAATTTAATAGGGTTAATTTTTGGTTTTGCCGTAAAAAGCGATTTTAAGTCGTGGAGCAAGGTTTTTGTTGCTAAAAATGCAAAAAGATGCGAAATATTTGATTGCAAGTATTCAGCAAAGAACTTAACCTAACCTTTGTAACACCCCTTGGCTTAAAACCAGGAAGTGTTTCAATTATGCGAACGGCAGCTCTGGGTTATGGGAAAGCGAGGTCGTGGTTCGATATTTACTCAATTTGTTAACTTGCTGTATATATAAAAAAATATAAAATAGCGAATATAAATATACAAAAAAAAAAAATAGATGTTCAGGGCGCCACCTTAACTTATTATATGAACCAGGAGTATTGTGAAAGCTAAGGAAAACAATACTGAGTACCTAAGTTATGTAATAAGCTCACCAATAATATATATCTAGCTAAATGAGTAAAAGAAAGGAAACACACATGTTAATAATAAGTTGACTTTAATATTTGATTATGGGACAGTTGAATAAATTGAATAAGCAATAGTAAAAAAATTGATTTGAGTTAAAATTTGAATGATTGATAATAAAAAAAATATATTAAATTATGACAAAGGTTTAACAAGTATTATTTAAGAAAATTATAGGTAAAAATATTTATATGAAAATGTATGAATATTTGAAAATGTTAAATTTAATTAAAATGGTACCATTTCTTACAAGTCTAAAAAAATATATGAAAAGTTAAATTTTAAATGAAACAAAAGGTTATAAATAATACCACCAGACAGAATAAGGCCCTGGTGTAGCTTCGTTTCGAAATCAGGTATTACTGCTAGGACCCCTCTGCAACACGCTGCCTCCACTCTCAAATTCGTCTCCACTGTCTACGTGGTCCAAAAAAATCGACGACTCATATTCCTTCACTTATTGACCTCTCTCTTCTTAAAATGACCATGCATATGTAGCCGTTACATCCGAAAGATGATATAGGTACCAATAATTATATCACACCAAAAAAATTGCCTCATATGAGGGATACTGGCAACCCTAAGATATAAAAAAATACACCTTACAAAATGAATTTAAAAATGAATTCGCAAGACTTACCCCAAGTGACCTGTGGGGGCTCAGTTTCGAAAATAAGCCTAAGCTTATGGCGTGAATAAAAAATTACGGCTTGACAAAATTTAATAACTAGGCTACTGCCCCAAGCCTAAGCACAACCTGCTCCTTTAATGGATCACGCCTGAAAGGGCTGCTAAGATGGATTGGCTTCCTAACGCGGTCTTGCGAATTTAAAAAACTAACGTTCCGACACGCAGGTCTTAATTACAAACCCAAGTCATAGACTTGTGCACTTGGCAAAATCAAAAGATAAGAAGAAGAAGAGGAATTGAAATTTCCACAACATAACCTTAAAATAGAGAGTGTGCTACTAGGTGTTTCTGAAGGGATAAATAATACAAATGCATAAAACACAGGCTGTTAAACCAGCCAGGAAGAGAAGACGTCGTGTGTTTACTATAGTTCGGTGTTAACTCAAAATAAGGTGTCAAGTGCTTTTCAACCTGAACAAGTTATAATTGCAGTGTTAATTGTCTGAAACGGTGCCGCATTATTTCATTATTATTTATTTAGATATTTAACTGCATATGGAGCATGTTTTTACAGGAAAGAAAGAATAATAACAAAATATTTATATTTGTCTAATAAATTCCTTTTTAGGAGATTTTTCACGGCTACCAGTAATACATTTATCCACATACTGGGTGGCCTAACTTACTATGCACCAACTTAACTTTTAAATTTATTACAAATGAAAAATGTAGCATATGCAATGCTACACCTTTGATTGAAAATGTTCACTAAAGGATCTGACCTAACCGTTGATTGGAAATATTCACTAAAGAATCCAAACTAACTTTTGAATGGAAATTAGGTTCTTGTGTTTTTATGTACATGTAAGCAATTCAGATTTGTGAATTCGTATGTAATTCGTTTCCAAATAAACAATTTGTATTTTACATTTTTAGACTTCCGTACCTTAAAAAATAAAACGGAACCCTTATCACTCTCATCACTCAATCACTCTCATGTCCAAGCAAAGTCTGTCAGAGAGATTTTACTCAAAAACTATGTAACGTAGGAATTTGAAATTTGATATAATATTAGGTTTTAATGACGCAATTTACGGAACTTTATTATACTCAGGTCCGCAATTTGTGGAACTCTATAATACATATTCAGGTACGCAATTTGCGGACCCCGAGACTCTTCCATAATTTTGTTGCCTTATACTTAGAATTGTCCTCATAAATTGACATTAAATCATTAAATTATTTCGAGTGCGAGTTTCATAATTATTGATAAAAATTATTTAGTAGAAAATTATCCAGGTTCGATTTAGCAAATAATATTTCTTAGTCTATACACTGCGAAACATATAGTGAAGAGTCTTTTACACAATTCGCTAATGTGCGTTTCCCAGTTTAAAGCTTTGTCGATACAAATATCCAGACATTTGGTTGAGGAAACTTGTTCCAAGAATTTTCCATTTATTCTCAGTATAATTTGAGAGTCTAGGAGTAAATTCAATAAAAACAGTTTTATGTTCGTTTAGTAACAATTTTTTATTTTGAAATCTAGTTACAAATAGATTTAATTTAAATTGTGTATCTTGAAGTAAATTTTCCAAGTGAACATTTGAATTTAACAGTGAATTATCATCAGCGAACATAAATAATGAAGATTTATTGACAATGTCAATTTCAGGCAGGTCATTAACAAAAAATATGAAAATAAGTGGCCCCTAGTACAGAACCTTGAGGGACACCACTAGATATAACCTAACTTTTTTGATTTAGTACCATTTACTTCTACAAGTTGTGCGCGATTTGACAGACATGAGCTTAACCAATCACCCAGTTTTCCGCAAAGACCATATTTATTTAGTTTTTACAATAGTAAAGCGTGATCTACCAAATCTAATGCTTTACTTAGATCCGTAAAAACACCAAGACATCTCTTGTTATTATTTAAGTTATCATATAATTGGCTGAGAAAACTTAGTATGGCGATTGAGTTGACCTGCTTTTTCGGAAACCATGTTGTTCGTCGCATAATATTTTATTATCTATACAAAATTTAATTATCCTATTAAATACCACTCTGTCTAAAATCTTTGAAACACGTGATAATAAAGAAATAGATCTACAATTTTCAATGAATTTTCTTTCTCCTTTTTTGTAAATTGGAACTACTTTGGCAATTTTAAATCCCTCAGGGAATACACCCTCTGACAAAGACCAGTTTATCAAAAATGTGATTTTACAATATAATTAACAACCGATTTCAACATGTTTGTGCTTATTTTGTCAATAGCAGAAGAATTAGATTTTTTCAATTCCATAATAATATTAACTATTTCGTTTTCTCCTATTGGTTCAACAAATATTGTGGGATAAAATTTATATGTATCAACATTATTCCAGTTCGCGTCATTAAATTTATTCACTAATGCTATGCGCCAGTTAACGTAATATTCATTAAAAATTTGTACTGTTTCACCTAAATTGTTTATTATTGTATTGTTTATTCGTATTTTGTTTTGTTTTTATTTGTTCCTAAATCTCTTTGTATTAGAGACCAAATTATCATTATTTAGATTTATTAAAGACCTTATTATATATGTTGTTATATAAACGTTTTACAGCCTTAATAATTTTATCATATATTTTTTATATATGCTATACTAATAATTAAATATTTTAACGCAATTGTTTTGGTCCTTTCAGCGTATTGAGTGAAGCGTCGCAATTTAAAATTTTGTAGTCACTAATTAATTTTCAATTTTGACCATTACGAAATTTTTCCAGTCACCTCCTTACTCTCACCAACTTACCGAAAATCGTCACCCGTTCTTAGACTAATACTTTAAATCAGACATGTGTTCGAAAATTCATAAGGGCCTAACGCATTTTTCATTGTGTACTCGGCGCATAATACAAATAAAGGAAATATTAACTGTTCCACTGGTATAAACATTCAACGCGAACTATTTGTTGTACGATGTACAGATATGTTATAAGTATGTTAATGTATAACAGTTCAAGTATATATACACCGATCTTAATCTCACTGTGAATTACTGGTTGCCTACAAGTAGGGAAGTATCTTTTTATAGAATGACGTGGGTGGAACTTATTAGAATTAATAATGCTAATTGTGTTACGTCTGAGATTCAATACTGATATTGTGTGCAAATAGTGACATAAGGGATTGCAAATAAGTAGTTTAATGAAGTGAAATTACGGAAGCACATTTATTTAATCTTCTTTTCTAGAACTACAGAATAATGAGACCTAAATAACCGTGAAATTTATTCAGCACGTGTTTTGTCTCATTTTGTAATTGTATGCATTATCTAAAATTTGTAGTACAAACTGCCTGTAAATTTGTTACTTCGTATATACAGTGTATCCTCGGATGGACCTAACTATACTTGTAATTTTCCTTATTTCGCATTGTTTGGTAATAAAACAACTCGAATTCTCTGCTGCGTTTATTACCTTGAATTTGATGCATACACTGCATAGGTTCTTCGGTAACTGTCCTTTTTCACCCTCAACAACCCTCCACTTGACATGTGGTCTAACAGTTACTTGTAGGGACTAATGAGTTCCTACGTTATCTATAAACCAATAATGTACATATACAATTTTGCAGGGTATTGAACATGAAAATAATAACAACATAAAGCATAAGGTACTGAACCTGAAATAATAATGATAACAAACACAAAGAACAATAATAATAATAAACACGCATTTTAAGAGAAAAAGTCATTCTTCATAAAAAGTTTTGCTTATCGTGAAAAGTCATTAGCCATACTCAGGCTATCAAAATAACATACAGGGTGGTTAGCAAATAAGAAAACGTGAACTTGTGACAAAAGGATTAGTTTTTTGAGAGAAATATAAAAATGTTACTGAAAGAAGTTGTTTCTAATGTTAATAGTAGTCCAGATATGACTAGATATATGCGAACATGTACCCAATGTACGACTTCCAGATTTGCAAGTACAGTAGATTATTGGTTCGTCTTCACCATTGGTATTGTAGTGAATCCAAAGCTGATACTTAACAGCGTTGCGATGCCTTCTTAAGAGTCCTGGTTCATTTATGCAATCCTCAAATTGAAATAAAATGATCCCTGTATCTTGCCTGTTATCTTGTATATAGGATGGTGCAAGTTTTATCTGGAAAATCCCGAATATTAGATATCTCAGATATTCCAATGCAAGACATGGAAAATCGAGCATCTGATTTTCCTCTATAGGGAGCCATCTACCTTGTCTTTGGAGTAGTCTCTCTTCTTCCACTCTAACTTGAAGAGTATTAATTTCATTTGCCCGGTCTAACATTCTACGAGCGAGCACAGCATTTGCTCCCTCCATATGAATTGGCTCATGATATCTATTAATTATCGCACATGTTGTTCTGATGTAATCTCTAATATGAGGGACTTGTGGCAGTGGTACTGCATCTCTGAAGAAGTTAAAAATACTCTTAATACGGCCGTTTCCTGCTTCCACAACCCATCTGGTCTTTGTGACCAGCTGGGATGAATTCGCCTCTTCAGCGGTAAGTTTATGCTGCCAGCGAGCAAGGGCTACAGGCATTTTGACTTCAATGCCTAGATTAGCCAAAAAGTCTTGGTCGTCGCGATATCCCCTATCCAGCACAAAAATATCATCTTCTTCGAACCAGTTTCTTAAGCCAATCAAATCCCTTTCATATTCGTGTCTCAACATTGCCGTGTCATTATTTCTAGAGTCCGAAAAATAAGGACCATGAACATCGAGTATATGTCCATTGGAAGCAACAATTAATGCTGGTTTTAGAAGATGACATCCCTTATGTGTGCAATACGACTGACGTAATACTTTTTGTGCATGTCCCGTCAATATACGCCATTGCTTTTCGATTTCCTCTTCCAGGATTGTACAGAATGTTTGCGAAATCTGTTACATGTTGAGCAACGTATTGGTCCCTGGTTATGTGCTGTAAACCCATATTATTTGGCACAAATTGTTCTACTAATGAAACACGGACTTTTGAAATTGCTAAACTTACAGCTTGACTGGAGTAAGAGAACACCCTCATCAAAAAATCATCTGAAATTCCTTGTCGTAATTTGCACAAGAAACATAATAAATCTTTTTTGGTAAATATTAACGCAATCGCATCGGAAAAATTATTTTCACTTTCAAATATATTGATAGATTTGGCATGGCAGTGTTCCGCATTATATTTAGAAAATGTTTTAAATCACTTCCTTTTAAATGAAATGGTCTGGTAATATCTCTAAGTTCATTGAATAATGATGGCAAGAGAAGTCTTTCATCGGTCAAATGACCTCTACAAACTCTTACACCCTCAGGTATAAAGGTGCCAGTCTCCAGAAAGATATCAAATTTACCTTCTAAAGAAAATCTGATGAGATGTTCAAGTCCACCACATATGAAACATGAATTTCGAGCTTTTCCAAGCAATATTTTGAGCACAGTTGGATCCGGATTCTCTGCGTAAGCTCGAACTTCTGCATCTATACTCAATTCCCAATTGTGGCAAATCTTTGTTTGTTCCGTAATTGGTATTTGAGGCAATTGCAATTCGATTCGACGATGTTCAGCAACGCCCAAACGCACCATTTTTGTCTTGGTAATCCATTATATTCACAGATGAAACACTCTATTCTTACTGCAAAATTATATGCCATATTCAGTTGGTACATGCATTGTGCTGGAAGCTCAGTTCACAAAGAAGAATAAAACAAGATTAAAGAAGTTACAGATGCTAACATTTCAACTAGCCGCTGTCACTCGTTAACCACTGTCAGAGCTGACGCCAATGTCAAAGTGTCATTACGAAATGTCAACTGACAGACTGTAATGTCGCAACTCGCTCGGATAGGTGGCGCCAATTATTTGTCGTCCGCGCATCATTTCGTTGGCTGACCCTATATAATTATCATGTAGATTACATATTCAACCTTAATCTAAACCTAAACATATTTAATAATATAGTATAAAAAAAGTTATAATTTTTCTCTCAAAAATATATATTTTTTTCAATTTCAAGAAAATTTGACCAGAAGCCAATTTCACCTATAGAAGTGTGCGATGTCCTTTGACACATTGCGGAAGCAGCGGGCCATTAGATGACCTATAATCAGCCTTAATTCAAATTTTTCGAGTTCGAGAAGTCTTGTGGCATTCTTTGCTGATTAAGTTATGAATTTTTTCGCTTGTATTTGACATGGAGTATTCCTCCAGTATTACTTTTTCTTTTGCCATTTCTGGATCTACTGTATTATGTGCCCCTTGAACAAGCGACGACACTGTTTGGGTCCAAAAAATGACGCTTCAGCTGCTTTTTTGCAAGGCTGTCAGCAGTTCTTTACCTACTATTCTCCTCATGCCCTGGCGCCCACATCAATGTAAACTTGTTGTTATTTGCCAGATGCTTCGGAGATTCTGTACATTCCCAGAAAATTTTAGACCAGAATTTATAGGACCTGAGCCTTTAATGCTGCCTGGCTATGTATATAGATCTTTGCCCTTCGAATACCTTTGTTGATAACGGTTGGGTCGTCGCTGAAGGCTCTGGGTGGTCTGTGATTAGGCACCCCTTCAGACATTTGAGATTCATCTGTACACCAGATAAGTGACTCTTTCTCCAACCGCAGTGCTTCGATCCTGTTCGTTTAACGGTTTCCAATCAACGCATTAAAGGAGCAGTCAAAGTCTAACTTGATTGGCATTGAGTCGGTGGATTTGGCCATGATCTCAAAATGGATTAGCTCCAAAATCCTTAAACGACCAACCAGATCCCCTGGTTAGAATTTCAGATCCCAAATCTTACCAAACAGCCTACGGCGCGTCCTGATAGCTGCTTTTGCTTTTGTAAGTGGCCTTTCCAAATGCAAGTTCCAGGTAAGTTTTTGATCCAGGATTACTGCTAGATACTTAACTTCACTGGAAAGTTTCAGTACTGTTCCATTCAGCATAGGAGCTCTCAAATTTAGTTTTCTCCTTTCGGTGAATAGCATAATAACTATTTTGCTCAGATTGACACCAAGTCCCTCTCACAAGCACCATTTGGATAATATATTTAAAGAAATTTGCATAAAGTTTGAGATTATAACCTCATGTCTGCCCCTCACAGTTATGACTAGGTCATCAGCATAGCCATGAATATTAATGCCAGACTTACTCAATTTATGGAGGAGATCATCGTTGACCACAGCAAGGGTGATAGAACTCTACCTTGTGGACAGCCCCTGTGACCGATTCATCCCCATATTGGTAATTATTCTACTTCTTAGCATTTGACTGTTCTCTTTTCTCTACGGCTCTTTGTACAGAATTAGAGCAGTACACATAGGGCTCCTCATACTGACTGCTCTCATTTGTGGCCCAAAATGTAGCACATTAGGTATGAAAGTGCAAATGGAGTACTGTGTACTGCACTTTCCTACCTTTAATAGTTTTGCTCACCTAAGATATATTCGCTAAGCTACGCTACGCTGATGAGGAGCAATAACTCCGAAACACGTGTCCGTAGCTGCATTGTTGTTTCTTTTTAAGGAATAAAGCACTAATTCACTTTCTTTAATTATTTGATCTCATAAGCCCTCCATCTTTTATATTATTTATTGTTTATTAACCGCCTTTCAAGTCACCGAGTAACCCTCATAAGTCTAGAAGATCTAGATTTGTCTGAGTGAAGGAGACAGAGCTCTACAGTTAATAGTGGGATCCGAACCAATTCTTGGTGATAATTTATATTTGAAAATTACTTCGCAATAGATGGGGCCCGAACCCACTTCGCTAGGTGTGCATTAAAAGGAAGCTGGAGAAGCTAACCCATTGAGCTACCGTCCCCGTAAAATTAATAAGATATTAAAAAAGAAAAATAGTTTCGTCTTTTTAACAATCTTATATCATTGTTATATTAGTTGGAAAAATATATTTTTGGGTCGTGTTTTGGTCTTTTGAATAGAAGCGAACTCTGTTGGCCCGGGTTTGTCAATTTATATCGCCTCATGACTACGTAGTCGAGAAGTGTGATATTTTAAAAAATAGATATATTTTGACTATTATTTTCTAGACCCTACGCCTGACAGCCAACGTTCCAGTTTTTTAAACCAAGAATATTTATTTGAGTCAAGCAATTTAAATAAATTTTGTTATAGCATCCGTGTAAAAGCTCACTCATTACGGCTAGTTTTTAATTATAAACTTTGTAAAAATCTCAATTGAAAAAACCTCGTAAAAACCCTCTTACAGAAAATCCTTAAAGTAAGCACATCCGCCGTAAAATACAGTCGTAAAGTTTTTCTTAAACTTGATGAAAGACAGTAAAAAACGCCGTCACAAAGTGCTTTCCATTACAATTTGAGCGAGCTGGAAGAAGTGCACTTTTATAGCCATTTCACGTTATTACTTAAACGCTTACAATTTAATTAAAAAATACCTTTTTCTAGTTTTAGACGTTTTCTACAAATCACTTCAGATAAACAGAATTGAAGCAATAAAGGAAAGTGTCTAGCGGATTATTCTATTGTTGCAATTCTCTTCGAGTGTGATAAGAAATAAAATATTTCTATTTTCATCTTCCAGAGGATTTATGTATAAATATATTGAATCATTTTTGGTAATAAAAGTATTATGTGTAATTTCTTGCGATATAAATTTTGTGTCTAATGATTAGTAATGATGAGACAATAATAACAAAAAAAATATGTTAACCAGGCGGTTGTTCACTATAAACATTAGTATAGAAAAAATCCAATAGTCTCATACTTTTTTAATGGTCAGCGACTACTTTGACTCCTCCATATTTCTGAAACCAATCGTATGCTCAGCGTGAAATTTTTCTATGATTATTATCTCATTATAATCAATCGTTTGGCACACAATTTGGTTCCAGACTAGAGAAACCGAAAGCGGACGTTTTAATATTAACATTTTTGATACAAGTATATCCAAAATTCGAATACTATCTAACTAAAATAAATTGTAAAATGCGTAAACTTTGAGTTATGTATAATTTCTTAATAATCATAATTGATTACAGACAAATTTTTATTGAGAAAACAAAGCAAGTAAACATACGGCGTGTTTCATTTTGTCTATTGCTTTGTAAAAACATACGGCGTGTTTCTGCTCTCTTGCTTTGTAAACTGCGTACAGTGCACTGGCGGAACGGTCTCGCCGTAAAATTTCGTGCGAGCCTGCATAGAGATGTATAGACAAGACAACGATTAATCGTACCAATAATCGTCGATTAAGAGTTGTTCGGAGTGTATTAGTCATCCATGCTTCCAATTTTAATTGTAAATGACTTCACGTCAATAAAGTGACGCAGCCGAATGTACGGTGTGCTTGGAAAGAGAGAGATCGAGATGTAACAGAATATGACATTGGACAAATTTATTATACCTAATCTTTAAATTTCTCGGTACACTTGGGGACATTAGGGCTAATTTTATTTCAGTTCTACAAAAGGGAAAATGTTTATTTTAATAATACCTATGTGGGATGATAAGAATTATTTTTGCAAATCGAAAATGGAAGAATATATACTTTTTTTTCTCTCATCATCCCATATTGTAACATGTTTTTAATGCCTTTTAGTGAAAGCCGTTTTTTTAAATAATGATTTATATGAGAGTAAATTGAACTGTCTTTCCGGCTTATATCCGGAGCGCTCTTGAGATTAATCGGTAAAGCACCGATAACCCCCTATTCGATTAACCTTAATCGTTGCAGCACTAATAATTATAATCCATCTTTGCATTTACATTTGCAACATTACCAAACACTAAATCTATTGTAGTTTTACTAACATTTGTCACCCTAGTGTAATCAGTTACAAACTGTTTGAAGCCCATACCTTCAAACTTATTTCTTTTCACCGCGTTATTTTCTTTCCAGTTGTAAACGAATCCTAATGCTTCATTTGAAAAAGCGAAAAGCGCACAAAAGCGAAACAAAATTGTATAATTGTATGATTGATTAAAGATACTTTAAAATAAAATAACATCAGTCAACATCCGCTTTACTTACCTAAATTCTGGATTGGATACTACACTACACACAACAATAAATAATAGCGTAAAATATATGGGTTTTTTCGAGAGCTCTCACTTCAGATGCGTAACTTAACTTCGACTCACAGCCGTCTGTCTCTCCGTAAGCCGAGCTTCTTGTTGACAGTACAGCGCATGCGTACACAAATAATAATTTAAACGAAATGGAAATCAAAATAATTTTAAGAAAAATAATTACTAATTACTACAACAACAAAAAAATGATACAAAAATAATGAGAATAAAACACGGTTACTTAACACCAGTTGATGTTAAAATCTCCTACTACTAATACAGTCTGTCTCACTTCGTTCTAAGCCACCCCTGTAACTTGGCTATTTGTATTTGGATGTGTATATATTTTTTACAGCACATAATACCCATAATGAACTACCTTTGGAAGGTAGAACTGTTACTCAATCTCTATTTTAAAGCCAACTGTGATGTTTTTAAAATGAAAATATTGCAAAAATAACATTAGCGATTGAGATGGAGGAAAAATGTATTTAAAAAAGTCGTCCACAAAAATTAAGTAAGTTCAAATATAAAGTTTCATTTGAAAATATTGATTTTTAGTTTTTTTTTTTGAAAAATATTGCAAGTCAGAAAAATTCGAGGTTTGGGTTAGTTTAGAGCATCCAGATTGCTATGAATTCCAGAAAATAGTTGGAAATTTTTGACTTAATAAACCAGTTTACAAAAGGCTGACAAAGAAAACCGAACACAATATTAACAATGCTAACAATAATAATTATCTGAAATATTTTTCCAATAGATCGCCTTCAATTTCAATGCATTTTAAAATTCTTTTTTATTACGATTCGATACTTTTCTTAATTCTTCAGGAGATATTGATCGACAAACTTCCAAAATTCTGTTACACAATTCTAGTCGTGTACGTGGTCTGCTTTTATAAACTTTTTCTTTAATTGCACCCCATAAATAAAAATCCAGGGGAGTAATATTTGGGGATCTGGGCGGAAACGCGCAAAGTGCACTATTACATCCTATCCATTTTCGAGGAAAATTTCTATTAAACCATTCTCTCACAATCAAGGCATTATGGACGGAGCAGCCATATTGTTAGAAGTGGATATCTCTTTGCAATGCAAGCGGTAAATTGTCTATAGCATCGGACAATTCTGTGTTAAGGAAATTCAAGTAAACATCAGCATTTAAATTTCCCTCGAAAAGAAAATGGACCAATTAGCCGGGTTCCCAGGATACCACACCATACATTAACTTTTTGGGAGTACTGACTTTTGCATGTGATTACCCAATTTGGATTATCCGCCGCTCAATATCTACAATTTTGTGACGAAGCCACGCCATTAGTAGTAAATGTGGATTCGTCTGAGAAGAATATTTTATTGATAAAACGACGGTCCTCTAGAAAATTGCCTTGCAGCCAATAACAATATTCTAATCTTCATTCTGGATCCCCTTCTTGCAACGTGTGAAGAAATTTTGGCTTGAAGGGTTTTAATTTGTGCCTTCGAAGGCAACGCCAGATCTTGTTTTTTGATAAATTTAATTCCCGCGCAATTTCTCTTACACTGGTTCGTGGGTTTCCATTAAAAAAACTCAGTATAATATCATCATCTGGATGCCTTTTGGTAGGTTTCAATTTTGGCTTTACAATAATGCCGGTTTCATCAAGTTTTTCCTATTAAGGGTAGCTACAGTGCAATGATGTACTGGAGGACGATCGGGATGTCTACGATTAAATATTTTAGCGGCCTCTCTGTAGGAACGAACATTATCTCCAACGAGACGAATAATTTCCACTTTTTCTGGAATTGCTAATTTCAAAGGTATTTTGACGTGAAAATTGACAACTATGGTGTTTACAATAATTGATGTAAGTAGATTGACATTCATAGCAATCTGGATGCTCTAAACTAACCCAAACCTCGAATTTATCTGACCTGCAATATGTAAAAAAAAAACTAAAAATCAATATTTTCAAATGAAACTTCATATTTGAACTTACTTAATTTTTCTGAACGACTTTTCCAAATACATTTTTCTTCTATATCAATCGCTAATGTTACTTTTGCAAAATTCCCATTTTAAAGACATCAACAGTTGGCTTTGAAATAGAGATTGAGTAACAGTTCTACCTTCCAAAGGTAGTTAATTATGGGTATTATGTGCTATAAAAAATATATACAAATCCAAGCACAAATAGCTAAGTTATAGGGATGGCTTAGTACGAAGTGGGACACACTGTATATTATAATTACAATTTTTTATCAAATTTACTTCAAACCAGTTAAAAAAGTCATGAACAAAATCATGAGTATTTCCACTGGGCGAACGATACACC
This sequence comes from Leptura quadrifasciata, assembly GCA_963675555.1. Classification (NCBI taxonomy): domain Eukaryota; kingdom Metazoa; phylum Arthropoda; class Insecta; order Coleoptera; family Cerambycidae; genus Leptura; species Leptura quadrifasciata. The sequence continues at coordinate 188,124,912 of OY776673.1, read as the reverse complement.
GCCATTTTAACCAATATACAGTGTTCCAATAACTCTGGAAATTATGGCTTGTATAATGATTCCATAGATACCCGGTACTATAGTTTCGTCCTTTCGTTAATTGCTGAAAAATAATTAGTGGATAGTATATGCTGCAATTCATTGCAATCTAAATTGAATGCAACCCAGTATTTGAAAAAAATGCGCCACATGAGCATTATTTTAACACTGTGAAAAAGAATGGCTTGTACATGATTCCATAGATACCCGGTACTATAGTTTCGTCCTTTCGTTAATTGCTGAAAAATAATTAGTGGATAGTATATGCTGCAATTCATTGCAATCTAAATTGATTGCAACCCAGTATTTGAAAAAAATGCGCCGCATGAGCATTATTTTAACACTGTGAAAAAGAAAAGATTAAATTTTGTTAAATTAAATCAATATATATTAAAATCGTGTTGGTGCGTGCCCCTTGCGTTTTGCAATTTTGCTGGCGCATATTCTCCGGTTTGCGGCAGAGCCAGAGGTCGGGAGCGGGACGAGCGGAAGCGGGAGGACGAACTACGTCCCAAGTTCGTATTGGCGACGAGTGCCTTTCGGGGTTGATATTTTTAATTAGGCTAATAATGTCGGCTATCTCTTTCCCTACACGCTTTTACGACCCTCAAAATGAATTTGCGTCGCTCCTTTTTGATGACGTAGGCGCCCGCTTATTTTGGTAAACGTAAAAAATTTCCGTTTTTGTTTCGTTCCTGGCGGCCTTATAATTCGATTATGCCGGTGGGATTTACGATTTGCTTTCATTGCCATTCATGTACTTTCCATATCGACATCGTACGGCCGTCTGCGAGGTGTTTTTCGCCAGATATGAGCGTTTAAAAATTGCGTGTTTGGTGGTTTTTCACGATTCTGGCGAAATACGCACATTTTCGGTTTTCCTTCAATAACTTCTAAACCGCTGGAAATTTCTTAAAAATAAAAACTCCCAAAGGACAAGATTATTTAATGAGGAATCGTTTCCATTTTTCAGATATCACCTTCGACGAACCGTTTTCGAGCTAGAGCGTTTTGAAGGAAACGACGTCGGGTGGCCAAAATACGTAGCGTTTTCGTTAAAAGCCGAATATCTCGGCAAATAGGCCGTTTTCGGCGAAAATGTTCGTACCTAACGAAAATAAAGCTAAATAAATTATCTACCGCTATGCAGAGTTTCATTTCTCTACTATAAATATTAAGAAAGTTGTGGCCTTTAGAAAATGCTACTTTATAGTAAAACGGAATATTTTGTTGCCGTCAAATAATTCCTTCTGAATCTCATGATGTACGTGAAACATTATGTAAAGGCGACGCGGTAGCCGGACGATAATAGTCGACGTGTTCCAAAAGCGGCAGGTCTCCGGTTCCATCCTCACCCACAGCAGCTCTTTTTTTTTTTTGCCGTACATTTTATCTTAATTGAAAATTCATCTTTATTTCTGTCTTTTAAATTTTTAACCTTATTATGTATATAACAGATAGAATACCCTTATTTATTTTTAGAACTAATGATTAATTTAAGTAGGTTTGAATAAATTTTCCTACACAATAAAATGATAAATTAAAACAACAATAAATAAATCTAAAGCATATTGATTTCGGCTACCACCAGCCAACCTGTATCTATGAGGAACTACCTATTTTAGAACAGGATAATTAGTTTTTGTATGCACATTGTGCAGGTGTATAAAAACGTTAGCTCAGGGAAAAATCAATATAAATAGAATGAATTGTACTTATAAAACAATAAAAAAAGCTTTTAATTGGTAATTGGTTCCATCCTCACCCACAGCTTCTTTTTTTTTGCCGTACATCTAAAATTTTGTCTGTATAATGATTTAAAAAATATTTTCAGTGATATACTGTTTTTTGGGAAGATTAGCTGTGATTGACTGATTTCATATCCATTCTATAGACTGTTTGGCAAACGGCAAATTTACGCAAGGGAGTAGAAAAAAATTTAAATAGATTTTCCTCATCTTTCATTACATTTTATCGATATTTCTTTCACGAATTCGTGCCTCGAACGATTCGGGGAATGTCGTTTCAATATTTTATAACGTATACGAACTTAAAATATATGTTCGGTTAATATTGAAAAATGAAAAACTGAAAAATGAAATGCTGCAAAATGAAATAGGTACTGAAAAATGAAAAACTGAAAAATAAAAAACTGAAAAATGAAATCCTGAAAAATGAAATGCTGAAAAATGAAATACTGAATATTGACTTTGATATTGATTTTAATATTGACTTTGATACTGAATTTGATGTTGATTTTGATATTCTTTCATGTTCATTTCGACATCCTTTCATGTCGATTTTGATATTGATTTTAATTCTGATATTGATAATAATAATGATTAATATTGAGGCGCATTCAGGGACAATTCCTTAGAATTTTGAGGCTAATCCGAGGACCGATCCTAGAATTTTGAACATATCTCCGACTTTCATGCGTCCTCAACTGCGTGGCGCCGCAGGCGCCACTATGAGCGCGAAGCGCGAATGCCTCTGCAAGAGCTAGAAATGGCCGTAGGCCATTTCTAGTCTATATATATTAAAATCGTACAGGTGCGAGCCCCTTGCACTTTGGGATTTTGCAGCCGCAAAGGCTTTTTTTTAAGGACGCGGAGCGTCCGCCAGCCGCCGCAGGCGGCAGGCGGACGTCCGCGAAAATCTCAACGCGACAGTGGCGAGGGTGGGATTCGGGGGTAAATATTTTTAATTTCCTTAATAATGTCAGCTATCTCTTTCCCCACACGTTTTTACGACCCTCAAATGACTTTTGCGTTGCTCCTTTTCGATGACGTCGAAGCGGGCGGAATTCGGGTAAACGTCAAAAATTTGCGATCTATTTCCGTTCCTGGCGGGGTTAAAATTCGATTTGGACCTTTGAATTTACGATTTGCTTTCATTGCCCATCTCGGTAATTCCGTATCGACATCGTACGGCCGTCTGCGAAGAGTTTTTCGCCAGATATGAGCGTTTAAAGATTGCGTGTTTGGCGTCTTTCCCCGATTCTGGCGAAACACGCACATTTTCGGTTCCCCTCGAATAACTTTTAAACGGCTGGAAATTTCGCAAAAATAATCGCACCCAAAGGACAAGATTTTTTAATGAGGAATCGTTTCCATCTTTCAGATCTCACCTACGACGAGCCGTCCCCCAGCTAGAGCGTTTTGAAGGAGACGACGTTCGGTGGCCAAAATACGTAGCTGTTCCGTTAAAAGCCGAATATCTCGGCAAATAGGCCGTTTTCGGCCTAAATGTTCGTATCTAACGAAATTATAGCTAAATAAATTATCTACCTCTATGCAGAGTTTTATTTGTCTACTTTAAATATTAAAAAAGTTGTGACCTTTAGAAAATGCCGCTTTGCGGTGGAATCGGCCATTTTGTAGTCGTAAAAAAATCACCCTTTTTCCAATCCACGTAACGGGCGTAATTGCCCGTCTGTGATTTCCACGTTATCACGTACTGACATTTTCACTTTTGTTTCCCATTATCGGTACTCATTTTCATCCCTCATCGCTTAAAATTTCCCAAAAAAGCATTCAAAAATACCCTTTCCGATCGTTTCTCATTACCTTCAATTCGCACATTTATCGCTTGAGAACGCGCAATTTGTCAAAAAGCCTCCCTTGCCACGTCAAATTACATCTTTTCCCTTTCCAACGAGGCATCGGGCGATGACCTTCTACGCGTCCCCTTCGTTAAATAAGCGACATTTTAAATGTCCGTTCACATTTTGCGTTAATACACAATTAATATATTTACATTCCTATATTAACCTATATTTTTGGGTTTCGTAGCCCCTAAATTGCCCCCCCGTCGTCGTCTTATGCACCGTTCGGGTGTTATCGCTTGCCTCAATTTACCCACAAAAAAAAAAATAAACATGCATGCACTTGCGTAAAACGCAATTCGAAAATCGTCTCTATATCATCTACCTTTTAACCTTTCATCTGCCATTCTGCCGTGAATCGTAGCTTACAGCCCATTCCTCCTGACATAGTACAAGAATTTCTGTTTATAATCAACAAATCCTATCCTTACGGTGCCCCATTTCATCTATGGAAGAGAAAAATAAAAGAGTTTCCCCCTAATTAGTCATTTTCCTGTACCAAATTCATTAATTAGGCTCATTAATTAGCTACTCCAGTGACCCCCGGGTGTCCTTCTTTTTCAAACATACCGGAATTATGCAGTTCCACTCGCTATTTTATCGGTTACAATATAAAAATTAATCTAAAATGTTCCCACCCGGCATTACAGTACAGTTCGGTCGTTCTCGCCTACCATCGCCGATTATTTATTAAACTTTATTCAATCTGTGATCCCACTATCATTCCATTTTCCCATAATCAAGGATTTCATTAAATTCAATATCTATGAAAAGTAGTAACCTACCACGGAAATGAAACTTCTACTAACATCTAACATCCGCCCTGTTCTGTGATATTAGTTTGACATTTGGCGAGGCCCCAACCGAGTTTTGTAAGTCGCACTGAAGAAATCGACAAGGCTACATTATACGTTCTACTTGCATCGATAAGTACCCATATACTTTGACGAAATAGTCCAATGTAAAGTAAGTGTAAAGTATTTTCTTTCTTATGTGTTCCTAACCTGTGGAAATAAAGTGGGGCCCACAACAAGTCGTTCTGCAATGTAGACACAAAGAAATTGAGTGCTTACTGTCGTCTATACAACGCGTCCCCCCACAAGTATGCAAGCGCCCTATGAATAATGCAAACGGGAACGTCACACTCTCCACATCAGGTAACCCAAAGGAAACTTTTGTACTTATACATTTCTGTCTGTAAAAAGTCACCTCCAAGGTCCAACTGATAACAGTGCACTCTTAAACAGACTAAATAATTATCAGAAGCGAATCAAAAGTATTTATAAACGTTTCCAATCTACATAACAGTGATATATCAACTGTCCACTTGCAAAATCTTGAACGTTTGCTTCCCAGGCTGCACATAACCTTGCAAATGGGGGCCCCAAATCGTCTGTAAACGTAACGTCTGGCTACCCGGCAAGAAATTGCTTTCGCATTGACATATGTCATGTACATTATAAGGTAGGTCGGCCACTCTGTGCCTATACCAATGATTCTATTTATATAAAAATTAAGTTAAATTACTAAATTACAATAACGTCAAAAAAGTTTAAAAAGCTGAAGCTCGATGACCTCTGTAGGACACCAGGATTATGTTGTATTATTAACAATCGAAATAAATTAATCGTGATACTTTTGCTACAAAAGTTTTATGGTTTTCTATAAGTGAAGTCCAACAAATAGGTAATTTTATGAAATTGTTACATTGTGGCACGTCTCCTTAATATGCAATCATTATTATCCACATTTCAATAAAGTATACCTTCTGTGCTCCTATTATATCCGTGTATCCGTGCGTGAAAATGCATTTGACATGTTGTCATGTTATGGTTAACGAAGCCCCAGCTGAAAGTCAAACGTGCATCTATAAACATAAATTGTGCGACGATATATATGTCGAAATGTCCAGTGTAAAGTGTAAACGTGTGCTGTTTATTTCATGTGAATATTATAACCTTAGAAATGAGGGCCCCCGAATCGTCTTTGAATGAAATAGACGTTCTACGATGATAGAGGCATATAAAATACTTCCATTGCAATATGCATTAAGTTTCTACCGAGTATTTTTGTTGTTCAATAAATGTATGCAGTGTGAATTTGTACCCAGTTCAAGAACATCTCATACCGAATCGTGCAGTACCGTCACTGAACAGTGCTGTTTACATAATTCTCAAAGAATGATTGACGTTACAAGACAGCCCCATTGTATTCATGTGCTAATTCAGTGTTAAGAATGTGAATTATTTCTTCTTCGACACAATTTCAGAACATCCCAGTTATTTTTCTACGATTACACCAGTCTTCCCTGTGAATGACAATATTTACGATGACATAACCTATATATAAGTAATGAGGCTTCTTTAAATTTTTGGTGACCAAGAAATTAAGTACTACCATCTATAAATATCAAGAAAACATATTATACAATCAGTGGTTTGGTGGTTCAGTTCTGTTTCGACAAATCTCTTACAATTACAAAGAAATGCTGCATATCAACAGGTCTATCTATCATAAGGTAAGTTTTACATTTTATGTTTATTTATGAATTTCAACGAATAAGTGTGCAGTCGATACTCCAAGTAAGTATCACAAGTGATTTTAGTTTTCAAAAAAACATATATTAGCTACTGTAAAGTGTACATTTATGTGTGCTTTCTAAAAAATTATAGCCAGATACCATTCACTTCCAAATCTCCAATATTATTATGTGAATATAATCTTAGAGGGCTCAAATCGTCTTTCGATGAAATGGACATTCCGCAGTGTACAAGGCTTTACAGAAACTAACAGTTATGTAAAATGAACATAAGGCAGGATTTCAAAACAATCCAAATATAAAGTGACATATCACATAATCTTTGCTTAACGGCAAAGATAAATCTTAAAATTAATAGAGAAATACCTGTGGTAAATAAAAGTATATATAAAAATCAGTTATCAGGACATTAGCTGTTTCTTCCTTAAAATGTAACCTCTTTTCTTTATTTTTGTAGAAATTGCTGCCATCGGTTGTGTCCAGCAAACATAGTATTTAAAAAGTTTACAAGTGCTTCTGCGAATGATGTCACATTCACAGGAGGGCATGAGCTGATATTCGAGGGACTGGGTGAAAACCAAAAAATTTTCCAAGATAAAACTCCAACCGACCCAGTGACAACACAAAAGGCTTATAAAACAGGTACAGACAAAACTCTAATTTGTTTTACATCGACAATAACTTATTGAAAAGAAAATAAATTGGGGGTAACATAAAGATACAACGTAAAGGCCATCGTATGCATATAATTCATATCCTAATTTGCAGAAATATTAAAAGGGAATATTTATTTACTTTTTACTGATATTGGGCCCTTGGGTCACAGAGAACATAAAGAACAGGTACAGGATTTACATATTCTTTAACGTTGACAGTAACATGAAAATTTAAATAGGTTTTCCTCATTTTTCATTACATTTTATGGATATTTCCTTCACGAATTCGTACCTCCAACTATTCGAGGAATGTCGTTGCAATATTTTATAACGTATACAAACTTAAAATATATGTTCGGTTACAGATAGTTTCTCATACATTTCTCAAATAGACAGAAATTTGTGTCTGCCGGTTTGTAACTTTTTTTTTTATTGAGCGCACGTTCACTCTGGAACCGTTTATGGTACTGAATTGAAATTTGGTAAACTTATATATTATACCGAGATCTAGATCTGGAACATATTTTAATCTAATTCCGTTGAAAGATTCGAGGGTGAACGGGGTAAATAACGGTAAATAGACAAAGCAAGTGGGTAAGAGTTCATAAAATTATAATTTATGGCATGGACTAAAAGGTAAGGTCTCCAAGGTGTTTAACGTTGACAGTAACATGAAAAAAATTAAATAAACTGGGTATGACGTGAAGAGTAGGTAAAGGTATCATATAGAGGTCTAACAATATAACATTATATATAACTATTCATATCCACATTTGCAGAAATATTAAAAGGAAATATTTGCCTTACCTAATAATGTATTTTAAGTTGTTGTTTTTTCTGTTCATATAAAAAATTATAATATGGACATTTGATATTTACATCAAAATTTAGTTTAGATAACTAAAAACACTAAAAACAAATTGAAATCATTCAGCTTTCTTTTTCCTTCTTTATATTTAAAGTGTACATTATAGTGGAAGAAATGAGTGCAAGAAAAGGATGTAATTTTTCTTATTCGTTATACTAAAATGTCAAAACTTTAAACCTTCTGTGTTATGTAACGTTTCGGGAACATATGAAATGTGTATCTTTGAAAATTAGTGTGCACCTATAGATTAGATACTTTTTACTATTTATCCATTCATAGCGTCCAACAGATAGGTGCTTTTATGAAATTTTTACATTTTGGCACGTCTCCTTTGTTACATGGGGTACATAAATTACAATTATTGCCACCAGTAGTTTTGTTTGCTCGGCTTTAAATAAAATGCAGATTCAGTATTACAGCTGTAGTTACTGCACATGGCTCGGTTCGATTAAAGTTAAAATACAATTTTGGTATGACGAGTCTTAAATTATGTACCTTCCGAACATGTCAAGTGAAACTGTCTGTGATAAACCTATCTATTTCAATTTTCATATGCACACATTACAGATTCAGTATTATATTGTGTATGATAAGTTCAAATTTGAAATGTAATAATCCTATCGAAAGATATTCCCAATGAGAAAACGCAACAATTTGTTAGCAATAATTAATCTGTAAAACCTTTCCCTTCTTTTTTTAATACACTTATGAGTAAACAAATTTAGCAGCTGGAAAATTACTTTCCCGTATACGAATGCCAAATAATAGCAGCCTAGGGGTTCATCTTTCAGATTTGAAAGAGGTTTAAATCACATTAGTGAATGTGTATGGTAGAAAACATAGGGTATAGAGATTAAAAGATCATAATATGTATAAGCAACAATGAATATGGAACAGATTTCCAATGTCCATAAACAATAAAATAATAATATATTACTCAACGGGTAGCGAAAAGCAAATTTCATATACCAAATCACACAACTACAAACTAGCCCGAACTGACCTCAGTAATGTAATAAAAGGATATACGGGTCAACTTCTGACATAGATTCATAACTTATCTTGAAATTTCTACTTTTCAATGTTTTGATGTAGATTATGAAATTAAATTTTCATAACTTTAAAACCTCCCAAAGTGCATAAAAGATCAGCAATTTAAAGGAAACAGTTGAACGATTCTATTTATATAAAAATTAAGTTAAATTACCGATCTATAATAAAGTCAAAAGTGTTTTAAATAACTGAAATTCGATGACCTCTATATAAGGACACAAGGATTGTGTTGTATTATTGAAAATCGAAATAAATTAATTGTAATCGTCATTCTATTGATCCAAAAGTTTTACGGTTTTCTATGAGTGAAATCTCGAAAAACAAGCCACCAGTCTGTACTGAATTTTCAACAGTTCACCCCTACTAATAATAATTAAAATCTAGAAATAACCTCACATTTTATTTAATTTTGACAAACAGTCGAATGTTATGTTATGTCAACATACCATACATTTGTGTGCATGTTTGGTTGCCTACCTAAATAGGTACATAAATGTTATATCTGATCAAATACAATCAGGGTGTCTCAAAAAAGCAAGATACATAGCGGCCATAAAATAAACATTTTTACACATTTTCGCCTAACAAAACATTTCTCAAGATCACATCGATATTTTCACCTTATTTACTATATCTAATGTTTATTGTAAATACAATAATAATAATTCAAAATTAAAATTTACTTTCACGTCCAGTGGAGGTAGAGTAACGCGAAATTTTTTTTAGATTGAAATAGGCTTACAATGACATGAAATTCGAGATTTTAAATTCCAGCGAAAATAAATTTCCTATCTATCAGTCCGTAACTTTTTTCTGCGTACGTTTACTCCAGAACCGTCTATGATATTGACTTGAAATTCGGTACACTTGCGTATTGTAACGAGGTCTGGATCTGGAGTATATTTTGATCTGATTCCGTTGAAGGGTTCGGGGGTAAATGGGGTAAATAAGGGTAAATAGGCAAAGCAAGCAGACAAGAGTCCATAAAATTACAATTTAAGGCATGGACTGAATGTTAAGATCTCAAATGTTTTTTTGGCATTAGGCTATACGAACTTAAAATATATGTTCGGTTAATATTGAAAAATGAAAAACTGAAAAATGAAATGCTGCAAAATGAAATAGGTACTGAAAAATGAAAAACTGAAAAATGAAATCCTGAAAAATGAAATGCTGAAAAATGAAATACTGAATATTGACTTTGATATTTTTTTTTATATTGATTTTAATATTGACTTTGATACTGAATTTGATGTTGATTTTCATATTCTTTCATGTTCATTTCGACATCCTCTCATGTCGTTTTGATATTGATAATAATAATGATTAATATTGAGGCGCATTCAGGGACGATTCCTTAGAATTTTGAGGCTAATCCGAGGACCGATCCTAGAATTTTGAACATATCCCCGACTTCCATGCGTCCTCAACCGCGGGGATGCGACCGGAGGGAGCATCACCGCATGGCGCCGAAGGCGCCACATCGAGCGCGAAGCGCGAGTGCCTCTGCAAGAGCTAGAAATGGCCGTAGGCCATTTCTAGTCTATATATATTAAAATCGTACAGGTGCGAGCCCCTTGCACTTTGGGATTTTGCAGCCGCAAAGGCTTTTTTTTAAGGACGCGGAGCGTCCGCCAGCCGCCGCAGGCGGCAGGCGGACGTCCGCGAAAATCTCAACGCGACATTGGCGAGGGTGGGATTCGGGGGTAAATATTTTTAATTTCCTTAATAATGTCAGCTATCTCTTTCCCCACACGTTTTTACGACCCTCAAATGACTTTTGCGTTGCTCCTTTTCGATGACGTCGAAGCGGGCGGAATTCGGGTAAACGTCAAAAATTTGCGATCTATTTCCGTTCCTGGCGGGGTTAAAATTCGATTTGGACCTTTGAATTTACGATTTGCTTTCATTGCCCATCTCGGTAATTCCGTATCGACATCGTACGGCCGTCTGCGAAGAGTTTTTCGCCAGATATGAGCGTTTAAAGATTGCGTGTTTGGCGTCTTTCCCCGATTCTGGCGAAACACGCACATTTTCGGTTCCCCTCGAATAACTTTTAAACGGCTGGAAATTTCGCAAAAATAATCGCACCCAAAGGACAAGATTTTTTAATGAGGAATCGTTTCCATCTTTCAGATCTCACCTACGACGAGCCGTCCCCCAGCTAGAGCGTTTTGAAGGAGACGACGTTCGGTGGCCAAAATACGTAGCTGTTCCGTTAAAAGCCGAATATCTCGGCAAATAGGCCGTTTTGCGCCGAAATGTTCGTATCTAACGAAATTATAGCTAAATAAATTATCTACCTCTATGCAGAGTTTTATTTGTCTACTTTAAATATTAAACAAGTTGTGACCTTTAGAAAATGCCGCTTTGCGGTGGAATCGGCCATTTTGTAGTCGTAAAAAAATCACCCTTTTTCCAATCCACGTAACGGGCGTAATTGCCCGTCTGTGATTTCCGCGTTATCACGTACTGACATTTTCACTTTTGTTTCCCATTATCGGTACTCATTTTCATCCCTCATCGCTTAAAATTTCCCAAAAAAGCATTCAAAAATACCCTTTCCGATCGTTTCTCATTACCTTCAATTCGCACATTTATCGCTTAAGAACGCGCAATTTGTCAAAAAGCCTCCCTTGCCACGTCAAATTACATCTTTTCCCTTTCCAACAAGGCATCGGGCGACCTTCTCCGCGTCCCCTTCGTTAAATAAGCGACATTTTAAATATCCGTTCGCATTTTCCATTAATACACAATTAATATATTTACATTCCTATATTAACCTATATTTTTGGTTTTCGTACCCCCTAAATTGCCCCCCCGTCGTCGTCTTATGCACCGTTCGGGTGTTATCGCTTGCCTCAATTTACCTACAAAAAAAAAAAAACATGCATGCACTTGCGTAAAACGCAATTCGAAAATCGTCTCTATATCATCTATCTTTTAACCTTTCATCTGCCATTCTGCCGTGAATCGTAGCTTACAGCCCATTCCTCCTGACATAGTACAAGAATTCCTGTTTATAATCTTTTTCACTTTTGTTTCCCATTATCGGTACTCATTTTCATCCCTCATCGCTTAAAATTTCCCAAAAAAGCATTCAAAAATACCCTTTCCGATCGTTTCTCATTACCTTCAATTCGCACATTTATCGCTTCTAAACACGCAATTTGCGAAAACGCCTCCCTTGCCACGTCAAATTACATCTTTTCCCTTTCCAACGAGACACCGGGCCACCTTCTCCGCGTCCCCTTCGTTAAATAAGCGACATTTTAAATATCCGTTCGCATTTTGCGTTAATACACAATTAATATATTTACATTTCTATATTAACCTATATTTTTGGGTTTCGTACCCCCTAAATTGTCCCGTCGTCGTCGTCTTATGCACCGTTCGGGTGTTATCGCTTGCCTCAATTTACCTACAAAAAAAAATAAACATTCATGTCCTTGCGTAAAACGCAATTCGAAAATCGTCTCCATATCATGTCTTTTTAACCTTTCATCTGCCGTGAATCGTAGCTTACAGCCCATTCCTCCTGACATAGTACAAGAATTTCTGTTTATAATCAACAAATCCTATCCTTACGGTGCCCCATTTCATCTATGGAAGAGAAAAATAAAAGAGTTTCCCCCTAATTAGTCATTTTCCTGTACCAAATTCATTAATTAGGCTCATTAATTAGCTACTCCAGTGACCCCCGGGTGTCCTTCTTTTTCAAACATACCGGAATTATGCAGTTCCACTCGCTATTTTATCGGTTACAATATAAAAATTAATCTAAAATGTTCCCACCCGGCATTACAGTACAGTTCGGTCGTTCTCGCCTACCATCGCCGATTATTTATTAAACTTTATTCAATCTGTGATCCCACTATCATTCCATTTTCCCATAATCAAGGATTTCATTAAATTCAATATCTATGAAAAGTAGTAACCTACCACGGAAATGAAACTTCTACTAACATCTAACATCCGCCCTGTTCTGTGATATTAGTTTGACATTTGGCGAGGCCCCAACCGAGTTTTGTAAGTCGCACTGAAGAAATCGACAAGGCTACATTATACGTTCTACTTGCATCGATAAGTACCCATATACTTTGACGAAATAGTCCAATGTAAAGTAAGTGTAAAGTATTTTCTTTCTTATGTGTTCCTAACCTGTGGAAATAAAGTGGGGCCCACAACAAGTCGTTCTGCAATGTAGACACAAAGAAATTGAGTGCTTACTGTCGTCTATACAACGCGTCCCCCCACAAGTATGCAAGCGCCCTATGAATAATGCAAACGGGAACGTCACACTCTCCACATCAGGTAACCCAAAGGAAACTTTTGTACTTATACATTTCTGTCTGTAAAAAGTCACCTCCAAGGTCCAACTGATAACAGTGCACTCTTAAACAGACTAAATAATTATCAGAAGCGAATCAAAAGTATTTATAAACGTTTCCAATCTACATAACAGTGATATATCAACTGTCCACTTGCAAAATCTTGAACGTTTGCTTCCCAGGCTGCACATAACCTTGCAAATGGGGGCCCCAAATCGTCTGTAAACGTAACGTCTGGCTACCCGGCAAGAAATTGCTTTCGCATTGACATATGTCATGTACATTATAAGGTAGGTCGGCCACTCTGTGCCTATACCAATGATTCTATTTATATAAAAAATAAGTTAAATTACTAAATTACAATAACGTCAAAAAAGTTTAAAAAGCTGAAGCTCGATGACCTCTGTAGGACACCAGGATTATGTTGTATTATTTAAAAATCAAAATAAATTAATCGTGATACTTTTGCTACAAAAATTTTATGGTTTTCTATAAGTAAAGTCCAACAAATAGGTAATTTTATGAAATTGTTATATTGTGGCACGTCTCCTTAATATGCAATCATTATTATCCACATTTCAATAAAGTATACCTTCTGTGCTCCTATTATATCCGTGTATCCGTGCGTGAAAATGCATTTGACATGTTGTCATGTTATGGTTAACGAAGCCCCAGCTGAAAGTCAAACGTGCATCTATAAACATAAATTGTGCGACGATATATATGTCGAAATGTCCAGTGTAAAGTGTAAACGTGTGCTGTTTATTTCATGTGAATATTATAACCTTAGAAATGAGGGCCCCCGAATCGTCTTTGAATGAAATAGACGTTCTACGATGATAGAGGCATATAAAATACTTCCATTGCAATATGCATTAAGTTTCTACCGAGTATTTTTGTTGTTCAATAAATGTATGCAGTGTGAATTTGTACCCAGTTCAAGAACATCTCATACCGAATCGTGCAGTACCGTCACTGAACAGTGCTGTTTACATAATTCTCAAAGAATGATTGACGTTACAAGACAGCCCCATTGTATTCATGTGCTAATTCAGTGTTAAGAATGTGAATTATTTCTTCTTCGACACAATTTCAGAACATCCCAGTTATTTTTCTACGATTACACCAGTCTTCCCTGTGAATGACAATATTTACGATGACATAACCTATATATAAGTAATGAGGCTTCTTTAAATTTTTGGTGACCAAGAAATTAAGTACTACCATCTATAAATATCAAGAAAACATATTATACAATCAGTGGTTTGGTGGTTCAGTTCTGTTTCGACAAATCTCTTACAATTACAAAGAAATGCTGCATATCAACAGGTCTATCTATCATAAGGTAAGTTTTACATTTTATGTTTATTTATGAATTTCAACGAATAAGTGTGCAGTCGATACTCCAAGTAAGTATCACAAGTGATTTTAGTTTTCAAAAAAACATATATTAGCTACTGTAAAGTGTACATTTATGTGTGCTTTCTAAAAAATTATAGCCAGATACCATTCACTTCCAAATCTCCAATATTATTATGTGAATATAATCTTAGAGGGCTCAAATCGTCTTTCGATGAAATGGACATTCCGCAGTGTACAAGGCTTTACAGAAACTAACAGTTATGTAAAATGAACATAAGGCAGGATTTCAAAACAATCCAAATATAAAGTGACATATCACATAATCTTTGCTTAACGGCAAAGATAAATCTTAAAATTAATAGAGAAATACCTGTGGTAAATAAAAGTGTATATATAAAAATCAGTTATCAGGACACTAGCTGTTTCTTCCTTAAAATGTAACCTCTTTTCTTTATTTTTGTAGAAATTGCTGCCATCGGTTGTGTCCAGCAAACATAGTATTTAAAAAGTTTAAAAGTGCTTCTGCGAATGATGTCACATTCACAGGAGGGCATAAGCTGATATTCGAGGGACTGGGTGAAAACCAAATAATTTTCCAAGATAAAACTCCAACCGACCCAGTGACAACACAAAAGGCTTATAAAACAGGTACAGACAAAACTCTAATTTGTTTTATATCGACAATAACTTATTGAAAAGAAAATAAATTGGGGGTTACATAAAGATACAACGTAAAGGCCATCGTATGCATATAATTCATATCCTAATTTGCAGAAATATTAAAAGGGAATATTTATTTACCTTTTACTGATATTGGGCCCTTGGGTCACAGAGAACATAAAGAACAGGTACAGGATTTACATATTCTTTAACGTTGACAGTAACATGAAAATTTAAATAGGTTTTCCTCATTTTTCATTACATTTTATGGATATTTCCTTCACGAATTTGTACCTCCAACTATTCGAGGAATGTCGTTGCAATATTTTATAACGTATACAAACTTAAAATATATGTTCGGTTACAGATAGTTTCTCATACATTTCTCAAATAGACAGAAATTTCTGTCTGCCGGTCTGTAACTTTTTTTTTTATTGAGCGCACGTTCACTCTGGAACCGTTTATGGTACTGAATTGAAATTTGGTAAACTTATATATTATACCGAGATCTAGATCTGGAACATATTTTAATCTAATTCCGTTGAAAGATTCGAGGGTGAACGGGGTAAATAACGGTAAATAGACAAAGCAAGTGGGTAAGAGTTCATAAAATTATAATTTATGGCATGGACTAAAAGGTAAGGTGTCTCCAAGGTGTTTAACGTTGATAGTAACATGAAAAAAATAAAATAAACTGGGTATGACGTGAAGAGTAGGTAAAGGTATCATATAGAGGTCTAACAATATAACATTATATATAACTATTCATATCCACATTTGCAGAAATATTAAAAGGAAATATTTGCCTTACCTAATAATGTATTTTAAGTTGTTGTTTTTTCTGTTCATATAAAAAATTCTAATATGGACATTTGATATTTACATCAAAATTTAGTTTAGATAACTAAAAACACTAAAAACAAATTGAAATCATTCAGCTTTCTTTTTCCTTCTTCATATTTAAAGTGTACATTATAGTGGAAGAAATGAGTGCAAGAAAAGGATGTAATTTTTCTTATTCGTTATACTAAAATGTCAAAACTTTAAACCTTCTGTGTTATGTAACGTTTCGGGAACATATGAAATGTGTATCTTTGAAAATTAGTGTGCACCTATAGATTAGATACTTTTTACTATTTATCCATTCATAGCGTCCAACAGATAGGTGCTTTTATGAAATTTTTACATTTTGGCACGTCTCCTTTGTTACATGGGGTACATAAATTACAATTATTGCCACCAGTAGTTTTGTTTGCTCGGCTTTAAATAAAATGCAGATTCAGTATTACAGCTGTAGTTACTGCACATGGCTCGGTTCGATTAAAGTTAAAATACAATTTTGGTATGACGAGTCTTAAATTATGTACCTTCCGAACATGTCAAGTGAAACTGTCTGTGATAAACCTATCTATTTCAATTTTCATATGCACACATTACAGATTCAGTATTATATTGTGTATGATAAGTTCAAATTTGAAATGTAATAATCCTATCGAAAGATATTCCCAATGAGAAAACGCAACAATTTGTTAGCAATAATTAATCTGTAAAACCTTTCCCTTCTTTTTTTAATACACTTATGAGTAAACAAATTTAGCAGCTGGAAAATTACTTTCCCGTATACGAATGCCAAGTAATAGCAGCCTAGGGGTTCATCTTTCAGATTTGAAAGAGGTTTAAATCACATTAGTGAATGTGTATGGTAGAAAACATAGGGTATAGAGATTAAAAGATCATAATATGTATAAGCAACAATGAATATGGAACAGATTTCCAATGTCCATAAACAATAAAATAATAATATATTACTCAACGGGTAGCGAAAAGCAAATTTCATATACCAAATCACACAACTACAAACTAGCCCGAACTGACCTCAGTAATGTAATAAAAGGATATACGGGTCAACTTCTGACATAGATTCATAACTTATCTTGAAATTTCTACTTTTCAATGTTTTGATGTAGATTATGAAATTAAATTTTCATAACTTTAAAACCTCCCAAAGTGCATAAAAGATCAGCAATTTAAAGGAAACAGTTGAACGATTCTATTTATATAAAAATTAAGTTAAATTACCGATCTATAATAAAGTCAAAAGTGTTTTAAATAACTGAAATTCGATGACCTCTATATAAGGACACAAGGATTGTGTTGTATTATTGAAAATCGAAATAAATTAATTGTAATCGTCATTCTATTGATCCAAAAGTTTTACGGTTTTCTATGAGTGAAATCTCGAAAAACAAGCCACCAGTCTGTACTGAATTTTCAACAGTTCACCCCTACTAATAATAATTAAAATCTACAAATAACCTCACATTTTATTTAATTTTGACAAACAGTCGAATGTTATGTTATGTCAACATGCCATACATTTGTGTGCATGTTTGGTTGCCTACCTAAATAGGTACATAAATGTTATATCTGATCAAATACAATCAGGGTGTCTCAAAAAAGCAAGATACATAGCGGCCATAAAAAGTAAACATTTTTACACATTTTCGCCTAACAAAACATTTCTCAAGATCACATCGATATTTTCACCTTATTTACTATATCTAATGTTTATTGTAAATACAATAATAATAATTCAAAATTAAAATTTACTTCCACGTCCAGTGGAGGTAGAGTAACGCGAAATTTTTTTTAGATTGAAATAGGCTTACAATGACATGAAATTCGAGATTTTAAATTCCAGCGAAAATAAATTTCCTATCTATCAGTCCGTAACTTTTTTCTGCGTACGTTTACTCCAGAACCGTCTATGATATTGACTTGAAATTCGGTACACTTGCGTATTGTAACGAGGTCTGGATCTGGAGTATATTTTGATCTGATTCCGTTGAAGGGTTCGGGGGTAAATGGGGTAAATAAGGGTAAATAGGCAAAGCAAGCAGACAAGAGTCCATAAAATTACAATTTAAGGCATGGACTGAATGTTAAGATCTCAAATGTTTTTTTGGCATTAGGCTATACGAACTTAAAATATATGTTCGGTTAATATTGAAAAATGAAAAACTGAAAAATGAAATGCTGCAAAATGAAATAGGTACTGAAAAATGAAAAACTGAAAAATAAAAAACTGAAAAATGAAATCCTGAAAAATGAAATGCTGAAAAATGAAATACTGAATATTGACTTTGATATTTTTTTTTATATTGATTTTAATATTGACTTTGATACTGAATTTGATGTTGATTTTCATATTCTTTCATGTTCATTTCGACATCCTCTCATGTCGTTTTGATATTGATAATAATAATGATTAATATTGAGGCGCATTCAGGGACGATTCCTTAGAATTTTGAGGCTAATCCGAGGACCGATCCTAGAATTTTGAACATATCCCCGACTTCCATGCGTCCTCAACCGCGGGGATGCGACCGGAGGGAGCATCACCGCATGGCGCCGAAGGCGCCACATCGAGCGCGAAGCGCGAGTGCCTCTGCAAGAGCTAGAAATGGCCGTAGGCCATTTCTAGTCCACTATATATTAAAATCCGTCAGGTGCGAGCCGCTTGCACTTTGGGAATTTGCAATACTAAAGGCTTTTTTGGGGGGACGCGGGGCGTCCGCCTGCCGCCGCAGGCGGCAGGCGGGCGTCCGCGAAAATCTCAACGCGACAGTGGCGAGGGTGGGTTTCGGGGGTAAATATTTGTAATTTTAATTATAATGTCAGCTATCTCTTTCCCCACACGTTTTTACGACCCTCAAAACGAATTTGCGTTGCTCCTTTTCGATGACGTCGAAGCGGGCGGAATTCGGGTAAACGTCAAAAATTTCCCATTTTCTTTCGTTCCTGGCGGGGTTAAAATTCGATTCGGACCTTTGAATTTACGATTTGCTTTCATTGCCGATCTCCGTGGTTCCGTATCGACATCGTGCGGCCGTCTGTTAAGAGTATTTCGCCAGATATGAGCGTTTAAAGATTGCGCGTTTGGCGTCTTTCCGCTATTCCGGCGAAACACGCACATTTTCGGTTCCCCTCGAATAACTTTTAAACGGCTGGAAATTTCGCAAAAATAATCGCACCCAAAGGACAAGATTTTTTTATGAGGAATCGTTTCCATCTTTCAGATCTCACCTACGACGAGCCGTTCCCGAGCTAGAGAGTTTAGAAGGAGACGACGTTCGGTGGCCAAAATACGTAGCTGTTCCGTTAAAAGCCGAATATCTCGGCAAATAGGCCGTTTTCGGCCGAAATGTTCGTATCTAACGAAAATATAGCTAAATAAATTATCTACCTCTATGCAGAGTTTTATTTGTCTACTTTAAATATTAAACAAGTTGTGACCTTTAGAAAATGCCGCTTTGCGGTGGAATCGGCCATTTTGTAGTCGTAAAAAAATCACCCTTTTTCCAATCCACGTAACGGGCGTAATTGCCCGTCTGTGATTTCCGCGTTATCACGTACTGACATTTTTCACTTTTGTTTCCCATCATCGGTACTCATTTTCCTCCCTCACCGCTTAAAATTTCCCAAAAAAGCATTCAAAAATACCCTTTCCGATCGTTTCTCATTACCTGCAATTCGCACATTGATCGCTTGAGAACGCGCAATTTGTCAAAAAGCCTCCCTTGCCACGTCAAATTACATCTTTTCCCTTTCCAACGAGACATCGGGCCACCTTCTCTGCGTCCCCTTCGTTAAATAAGCGACATTTTAAATGTCCGTTCACATTTTGCGTTAATACACAATTAATATATTTACATTCCTATATTAACCTATATTTTTGGGTTTCGTAGCCCCCCCGTCGTCGTCTTATGCACCGTTCGGGTGTTATCGCTTGCCTCAATTTACCCACAAAAAAAAAAATAAACATGCATGCACTTGCGTAAAACGCAATTCGAAAATCGTCTCTATATCATCTACCTTTTAACCTTTCATCTGCCATTCTGCCGTGAATCGTAGCTTACAGCCCATTCCTCCTGACATAGTACAAGAATTTCTGTTTATAATCAACAAATCCTATCCTTACGGTGCCCCATTTCATCTATGGAAGAGAAAAATAAAAGAGTTTCCCCCTAATTAGTCATTTTCCTGTACCAAATTCATTAATTAGGCTCATTAATTAGCTACTCCAGTGACCCCCGGGTGTCCTTCTTTTTCAAACATACCGGAATTATGCAGTTCCACTCGCTATTTTATCGGTTACAATATAAAAATTAATCTAAAATGTTCCCACCCGGCATTACAGTACAGTTCGGTCGTTCTCGCCTACCATCGCCGATTATTTATTAAACTTTATTCAATCTGTGATCCCACTATCATTCCATTTTCCCATAATCAAGGATTTCATTAAATTCAATATCTATGAAAAGTAGTAACCTACCACGGAAATGAAACTTCTACTAACATCTAACATCCGCCCTGTTCTGTGATATTAGTTTGACATTTGGCGAGGCCCCAACCGAGTTTTGTAAGTCGCACTGAAGAAATCGACAAGGCTACATTATACGTTCTACTTGCATCGATAAGTACCCATATACTTTGACGAAATAGTCCAATGTAAAGTAAGTGTAAAGTATTTTCTTTCTTATGTGTTCCTAACCTGTGGAAATAAAGTGGGGCCCACAACAAGTCGTTCTGCAATGTAGACACAAAGAAATTGAGTGCTTACTGTCGTCTATACAACGCGTCCCCCCACAAGTATGCAAGCGCCCTATGAATAATGCAAACGGGAACGTCACACTCTCCACATCAGGTAACCCAAAGGAAACTTTTGTACTTATACATTTCTGTCTGTAAAAAGTCACCTCCAAGGTCCAACTGATAACAGTGCACTCTTAAACAGACTAAATAATTATCAGAAGCGAATCAAAAGTATTTATAAACGTTTCCAATCTACATAACAGTGATATATCAACTGTCCACTTGCAAAATCTTGAACGTTTGCTTCCCAGGCTGCACATAACCTTGCAAATGGGGGCCCCAAATCGTCTGTAAACGTAACGTCTGGCTACCCGGCAAGAAATTGCTTTCGCATTGACATATGTCATGTACATTATAAGGTAGGTCGGCCACTCTGTGCCTATACCAATGATTCTATTTATATAAAAATTAAGTTAAATTACTAAATTACAATAACGTCAAAAAAGTTTAAAAAGCTGAAGCTCGATGACCTCTGTAGGACACCAGGATTATGTTGTATTATTAACAATCGAAATAAATTAATCGTGATACTTTTGCTACAAAAGTTTTATGGTTTTCTATAAGTGAAGTCCAACAAATAGGTAATTTTATGAAATTGTTACATTGTGGCACGTCTCCTTAATATGCAATCATTATTATCCACATTTCAATAAAGTATACCTTCTGTGCTCCTATTATATCCGTGTATCCGTGCGTGAAAATGCATTTGACATGTTGTCATGTTATGGTTAACGAAGCCCCAGCTGAAAGTCAAACGTGCATCTATAAACATAAATTGTGCGACGATATATATGTCGAAATGTCCAGTGTAAAGTGTAAACGTGTGCTGTTTATTTCATGTGAATATTATAACCTTAGAAATGAGGGCCCCCGAATCGTCTTTGAATGAAATAGACGTTCTACGATGATAGAGGCATATAAAATACTTCCATTGCAATATGCATTAAGTTTCTACCGAGTATTTTTGTTGTTCAATAAATGTATGCAGTGTGAATTTGTACCCAGTTCAAGAACATCTCATACCGAATCGTGCAGTACCGTCACTGAACAGTGCTGTTTACATAATTCTCAAAGAATGATTGACGTTACAAGACAGCCCCATTGTATTCATGTGCTAATTCAGTGTTAAGAATGTGAATTATTTCTTCTTCGACACAATTTCAGAACATCCCAGTTATTTTTCTACGATTACACCAGTCTTCCCTGTGAATGACAATATTTACGATGACATAACCTATATATAAGTAATGAGGCTTCTTTAAATTTTTGGTGACCAAGAAATTAAGTACTACCATCTATAAATATCAAGAAAACATATTATACAATCAGTGGTTTGGTGGTTCAGTTCTGTTTCGACAAATCTCTTACAATTACAAAGAAATGCTGCATATCAACAGGTCTATCTATCATAAGGTAAGTTTTACATTTTATGTTTATTTATGAATTTCAACGAATAAGTGTGCAGTCGATACTCCAAGTAAGTATCACAAGTGATTTTAGTTTTCAAAAAAACATATATTAGCTACTGTAAAGTGTACATTTATGTGTGCTTTCTAAAAAATTATAGCCAGATACCATTCACTTCCAAATCTCCAATATTATTATGTGAATATAATCTTAGAGGGCTCAAATCGTCTTTCGATGAAATGGACATTCCGCAGTGTACAAGGCTTTACAGAAACTAACAGTTATGTAAAATGAACATAAGGCAGGATTTCAAAACAATCCAAATATAAAGTGACATATCACATAATCTTTGCTTAACGGCAAAGATAAATCTTAAAATTAATAGAGAAATACCTGTGGTAAATAAAAGTGTATATATAAAAATCAGTTATCAGGACACTAGCTGTTTCTTCCTTAAAATGTAACCTCTTTTCTTTATTTTTGTAGAAATTGCTGCCATCGGTTGTGTCCAGCAAACATAGTATTTAAAAAGTTTAAAAGTGCTTCTGCGAATGATGTCACATTCACAGGAGGGCATAAGCTGATATTCGAGGGACTGGGTGAAAACCAAATAATTTTCCAAGATAAAACTCCAACCGACCCAGTGACAACACAAAAGGCTTATAAAACAGGTACAGACAAAACTCTAATTTGTTTTATATCGACAATAACTTATTGAAAAGAAAATAAATTGGGGGTAACATAAAGATACAACGTAAAGGCCATCGTATGCATATAATTCATATCCTAATTTGCAGAAATATTAAAAGGGAATATTTATTTACCTTTTACTGATATTGGGCCCTTGGGTCACAGAGAACATAAAGAACAGGTACAGGATTTACATATTCTTTAACGTTGACAGTAACATGAAAATTTAAATAGGTTTTCCTCATTTTTCATTACATTTTATGGATATTTCCTTCACGAATTTGTACCTCCAACTATTCGAGGAATGTCGTTGCAATATTTTATAACGTATACAAACTTAAAATATATGTTCGGTTACAGATAGTTTCTCATACATTTCTCAAATAGACAGAAATTTCTGTCTGCCGGTCTGTAACTTTTTTTTTTATTGAGCGCACGTTCACTCTGGAACCGTTTATGGTACTGAATTGAAATTTGGTAAACTTATATATTATACCGAGATCTAGATCTGGAACATATTTTAATCTAATTCCGTTGAAAGATTCGAGGGTGAACGGGGTAAATAACGGTAAATAGACAAAGCAAGTGGGTAAGAGTTCATAAAATTATAATTTATGGCATGGACTAAAAGGTAAGGTGTCTCCAAGGTGTTTAACGTTGATAGTAACATGAAAAAAATAAAATAAACTGGGTATGACGTGAAGAGTAGGTAAAGGTATCATATAGAGGTCTAACAATATAACATTATATATAACTATTCATATCCACATTTGCAGAAATATTAAAAGGAAATATTTGCCTTACCTAATAATGTATTTTAAGTTGTTGTTTTTTCTGTTCATATAAAAAATTCTAATATGGACATTTGATATTTACATCAAAATTTAGTTTAGATAACTAAAAACACTAAAAACAAATTGAAATCATTCAGCTTTCTTTTTCCTTCTTCATATTTAAAGTGTACATTATAGTGGAAGAAATGAGTGCAAGAAAAGGATGTAATTTTTCTTATTCGTTATACTAAAATGTCAAAACTTTAAACCTTCTGTGTTATGTAACGTTTCGGGAACATATGAAATGTGTATCTTTGAAAATTAGTGTGCACCTATAGATTAGATACTTTTTACTATTTATCCATTCATAGCGTCCAACAGATAGGTGCTTTTATGAAATTTTTACATTTTGGCACGTCTCCTTTGTTACATGGGGTACATAAATTACAATTATTGCCACCAGTAGTTTTGTTTGCTCGGCTTTAAATAAAATGCAGATTCAGTATTACAGCTGTAGTTACTGCACATGGCTCGGTTCGATTAAAGTTAAAATACAATTTTGGTATGACGAGTCTTAAATTATGTACCTTCCGAACATGTCAAGTGAAACTGTCTGTGATAAACCTATCTATTTCAATTTTCATATGCACACATTACAGATTCAGTATTATATTGTGTATGATAAGTTCAAATTTGAAATGTAATAATCCTATCGAAAGATATTCCCAATGAGAAAACGCAACAATTTGTTAGCAATAATTAATCTGTAAAACCTTTCCCTTCTTTTTTTAATACACTTATGAGTAAACAAATTTAGCAGCTGGAAAATTACTTTCCCGTATACGAATGCCAAGTAATAGCAGCCTAGGGGTTCATCTTTCAGATTTGAAAGAGGTTTAAATCACATTAGTGAATGTGTATGGTAGAAAACATAGGGTATAGAGATTAAAAGATCATAATATGTATAAGCAACAATGAATATGGAACAGATTTCCAATGTCCATAAACAATAAAATAATAATATATTACTCAACGGGTAGCGAAAAGCAAATTTCATATACCAAATCACACAACTACAAACTAGCCCGAACTGACCTCAGTAATGTAATAAAAGGATATACGGGTCAACTTCTGACATAGATTCATAACTTATCTTGAAATTTCTACTTTTCAATGTTTTGATGTAGATTATGAAATTAAATTTTCATAACTTTAAAACCTCCCAAAGTGCATAAAAGATCAGCAATTTAAAGGAAACAGTTGAACGATTCTATTTATATAAAAATTAAGTTAAATTACCGATCTATAATAAAGTCAAAAGTGTTTTAAATAACTGAAATTCGATGACCTCTATATAAGGACACAAGGATTGTGTTGTATTATTGAAAATCGAAATAAATTAATTGTAATCGTCATTCTATTGATCCAAAAGTTTTACGGTTTTCTATGAGTGAAATCTCGAAAAACAAGCCACCAGTCTGTACTGAATTTTCAACAGTTCACCCCTACTAATAATAATTAAAATCTACAAATAACCTCACATTTTATTTAATTTTGACAAACAGTCGAATGTTATGTTATGTCAACATGCCATACATTTGTGTGCATGTTTGGTTGCCTACCTAAATAGGTACATAAATGTTATATCTGATCAAATACAATCAGGGTGTCTCAAAAAAGCAAGATACATAGCGGCCATAAAAAGTAAACATTTTTACACATTTTCGCCTAACAAAACATTTCTCAAGATCACATCGATATTTTCACCTTATTTACTATATCTAATGTTTATTGTAAATACAATAATAATAATTCAAAATTAAAATTTACTTCCACGTCCAGTGGAGGTAGAGTAACGCGAAATTTTTTTTAGATTGAAATAGGCTTACAATGACATGAAATTCGAGATTTTAAATTCCAGCGAAAATAAATTTCCTATCTATCAGTCCGTAACTTTTTTCTGCGTACGTTTACTCCAGAACCGTCTATGATATTGACTTGAAATTCGGTACACTTGCGTATTGTAACGAGGTCTGGATCTGGAGTATATTTTGATCTGATTCCGTTGAAGGGTTCGGGGGTAAATGGGGTAAATAAGGGTAAATAGGCAAAGCAAGCAGACAAGAGTCCATAAAATTACAATTTAAGGCATGGACTGAATGTTAAGATCTCAAATGTTTTTTTGGCATTAGGCTATACGAACTTAAAATATATGTTCGGTTAATATTGAAAAATGAAAAACTGAAAAATGAAATGCTGCAAAATGAAATAGGTACTGAAAAATGAAAAACTGAAAAATGAAATCCTGAAAAATGAAATGCTGAAAAATGAAATACTGAATATTGACTTTGATATTTTTTTTATATTGATTTTAATATTGACTTTGATACTGAATTTGATGTTGATTTTCATATTCTTTCATGTTCATTTCGACATCCTCTCATGTCGTTTTGATATTGATAATAATAATGATTAATATTGAGGCGCATTCAGGGACGATTCCTTAGAATTTTGAGGCTAATCCGAGGACCGATCCTAGAATTTTGAACATATCTCCGACTTCCATGCGTCCTCAACCGCGGGGATGCGACCGGAGGGAGCATCACCGCATGGCGCCGAAGGCGCCACATCGAGCGCGAAGCGCGAGTGCCTCTGCAAGAGCTAGAAATGGCCGTAGGCCATTTCTAGTCCACTATATATTAAAATCCGTCAGGTGCGAGCCGCTTGCACTTTGGGAATTTGCAATACTAAAGGCTTTTTTGGGGGGACGCGGGGCGTCCGCCTGCCGCCGCAGGCGGCAGGCGGGCGTCCGCGAAAATCTCAACGCGACAGTGGCGAGGGTGGGTTTCGGGGGTAAATATTTGTAATTTTAATTATAATGTCAGCTATCTCTTTCCCCACACGTTTTTACGACCCTCAAAACGAATTTGCGTTGCTCCTTTTCGATGACGTCGAAGCGGGCGGAATTCGGGTAAACGTCAAAAATTTCCCATTTTCTTTCGTTCCTGGCGGGGTTAAAATTCGATTCGGACCTTTGAATTTACGATTTGCTTTCATTGCCGATCTCCGTGGTTCCGTATCGACATCGTGCGGCCGTCTGTTAAGAGTATTTCGCCAGATATGAGCGTTTAAAGATTGCGCGTTTGGCGTCTTTCCGCTATTCCGGCGAAACACGCACATTTTCGGTTCCCCTCGAATAACTTTTAAACGGCTGGAAATTTCGCAAAAATAATCGCACCCAAAGGACAAGATTTTTTTATGAGGAATCGTTTCCATCTTTCAGATCTCACCTACGACGAGCCGTTCCCGAGCTAGAGAGTTTAGAAGGAGACGACGTTCGGTGGCCAAAATACGTAGCTGTTCCGTTAAAAGCCGAATATCTCGGCAAATAGGCCGTTTTCGGCCGAAATGTTCGTATCTAACGAAAATATAGCTAAATAAATTATCTACCTCTATGCAGAGTTTTATTTGTCTACTTTAAATATTAAACGAGTTGTGACCTTTAGAAAATGCCCCTTTGCGGTGGAATCGGCCATTTTGTAGTCGTAAAAAAATCACCCTTTTTCCAATCCACGTAACGGGCGTAATTGTCCGTCTGTGATTTCCACGTTATCGCGTACTGACATTTTTCACTTTTGTTTCCCATTATCGGTACTCATTTTCATCCCTCATCGCTTAAAATTTCCCAAAAAAGCATTCAAAAATACCCTTTCCGATCGTTTCTCATTACCTTCAATTCGCACATTTATCGCTTCAGAACGCTCAATTTGTCAAAAAGCCTCCCTTGCCACGTCAAATTACATCTTTTCCCTTTCCAACGAGGCATCGGGCGATGACCTTCTACGCGTCCCCTTCGTTAAATAAGCGACATTTTAAATGTCCCTTCACATTTTGCGTTAATACACAATTAATATATTTATATTCTTATATTTAACCTATATTTTTGGTTTTCGTACCCCCTATATTGCCCCCCTCCGTCGTCGTCTTATGCACCGTTCAGGTGTTATCGCTTACCTCAATTTAATTTACCCACAAAAAAAACATTCATGCCCTTGCGTAAAACGCAATTCGAAAATCGTCTCTATATCATCTATCTTTTAACCTTTCATCTGCCATTCTGCCGTGAATCGTAGCTTACAGCCCATTCCTCCTGACATAGTACAAGAATTCCTGTTTATAATCTTTTTCACTTTTGTTTCCCATTATCGGTACTCATTTTCATCCCTCATCGCTTAAAATTTCCCAAAAAAGCATTCAAAAATACCCTTTCCGATCGTTTCTCATTACCTTCAATTCGCACATTTATCCGCTTCTAAACGCGCAATTTGCGAAAACGCCTCCCTTGCCACGTCAAATTACATCTTTTCCCTTTCCAACGAGACACCGGGCCACCTTCTCCGCGTCCCCTTCGTTAAATAAGCGACATTTTAAATATCCGTTCGCATTTTGCGTTAATACACAATTAATATATTTACATTTCTATATTAACCTATATTTTTGGGTTTCGTACCCCCTAAATTGTCCCGTCGTCGTCGTCTTATGCACCGTTCGGGTGTTATCGCTTGCCTCAATTTACCTACAAAAAAAAATAAACATTCATATCCTTGCGTAAAACGCAATTCGAAAATCGTCTCCATATCATGTCTTTTTAACCTTTCATCTGCCGTGAATCGTAGCTTACAGCCCATTCCTCCTGACATAGTACAAGAATTTCTGTTTATAATCAACAAATCCTATCCTTACGGTGCCCCATTTCATCTATGGTAGAGAAAAATAAAAGAGTTTCCCCCTAATTAGTCATTTTCCTGTACCAAATTCATTAATTAGGCTCATTAATTAGCTACTCCAGTGACCCCCGGGTGTCCTTCTTTTTCAAACATACCGGAATTATGCAGTTCCACTCGCTATTTTATCGGTTACAATATAAAAATTAATCTAAAATGTTCCCACCCGGCATTACAGTACAGTTCGGTCGTTCTCGCCTACCATCGCCGATTATTTATTAAACTTTATTCAATCTGTGATCCCACTATCATTCCATTTTCCCATAATCAAGGATTTCATTAAATTCAATATCTATGAAAAGTAGTAACCTACCACGGAAATGAAACTTCTACTAACATCTAACATCCGCCCTGTTCTGTGATATTAGTTTGACATTTGGCGAGGCCCCAACCGAGTTTCTTAAGTCGCACCGAAGAAACCAACAAGGCTACATTATACGTTCTACTTGCATCGATAAGTACCCATATACTTTGACGAAATAGTCCAATGTAAAGTAAGTGTAAAGTGTTTTCTTTCTTATGTGTTCCTAACCTGTGGAAATAAAGTGGGGCCCACAACAAGTCGTTCTGCAATGCAGACACAAAGAAATTGAGTGCTTACTGTCGTCTATACAACGCGTCCCCCCACAAGTATGCAAGTGCCCTATGAATAATGCAAACGGGAACGTCACACTCTCCACATCAAGTAACCCAAAGGAAACTTTTGTACTTATACATTTCTGTCTGTAAAAAGTCACCTCCAAGGTCCAACTGATAACAGTGCACTCTTAAACAGACTAAATAATTATCAGAAGCGAATCAAAAGTATTTATAAACGTTTCCAATCTACATAACAGTGATATATCAACTGTCCACTTGCAAAATCTTGAACGTTTGCTTCCCAGGCTGCACATAACCTTGCAAATGGGGGCCCCAAATCGTCTGTAAACGTAGCGTCTGGCTATAGCCGGCAAGAAATTGCTTTCGCATTGACATATGTAATGTACATTATAAGGTAGGTCGGCCACTCTGTGCCTATAGCAGTGATTCTATTTATATAAAAATTAAGTTAAATTACTAAATTACAATAACGTCAAAAAAGTTTAAAAAGCTGAAGCTCGATGACCTCTGTAGGACACCAGGATTATGTTGTATTATTAACAATCGAAATAAATTAATCGTGATACTTTTGCTACAAAAATTTTATGGTTTTCTACAAGTGAAGTCCAACAAATAGGTAATTTTATGAAATTGTTACATTGTGGCACGTCTCCTTAATATGCAATCATTATTATCCCACTTTCCGACGACCCGCATTTCAATAAAATATACCTTCTATGTTCCTATTGTATCCGTGTATCTGTGCGTGAAAATGCATTTGACATGTTGTCATGTTATGGTTAACGAAGCCCCAGCTGAAAGTCAAACGTGCATCTATAAACATAAATTGTGCGACGATATATATGTCGAAATGTCCAGTGTAAAGTGTAGACGTGTGCTGTTTATTTCACGTGAATATTATAACCTTAGAAATGAGGGCTCCCGAATCGTCTTTGAATGAAATAGACGTTCTACGATGATAGAGGCATATAAAATACTTCCATTGCAATATGCATTAAGTCTCTACTGAGTATTTTTATTGTTAAACAAATGTAGACAGCCCCATTGTATTTATGTGCTAATTCAGTGTTAGGAATGTGAATTATTTCTTCTTCGACACAATTTCGGAACATCCCAGTTATTTTTCTACGATTACACCAGTCTTCCCTGTGAATGACAATATTTACGATGACATAACCTATATATAAGTAATGAGGCTTCTTTAAATTTTTGGTGACCAAGAAATTAAGTACTACCATCTATAAATATCAAGAAAACATATTATACAATCAGTGGTTTGGTGGTTCAGTTCTGATTCGACAAATCCCTTACATTTACAAAGAAATGCTGCATATCAACAGGTCTATCTATCATAAGGTAAGTTTTACATTTTATGTTTATTTATGAATTTCAACGAATAAGTGTGCAGTCGATACTCCAAGTAAGTATCACAAGTGATTTTAGTTTTCAAAACATGTATTAGCTACTGCAAAGTGTACATTTATGTGTGCTTTCTAAAAAATTATAGCCAGATACCATTCACTTCCAAATCTCCAATATTATTATGTGAATATAATCTTAGAGTGCTCAAATCGTCTTTCGATGAAATGGACATTCCGCAGTGTACAAGGCTTTACAGAAACTAACAGTTATGTAAAATGAACGTAAGGCAGGATTTCAAAACAATCCAAATATAAAGTGACATATCACATCTTAAAATTAATAGAGAAATACCTGTGGTAAATAAAAATGTATATATAAAAATCAGTTATCAGGACACTAGCTGTTTCTTCCTTAAAATGTAACCTCTTCTCTTTATTTTTGTAGAAATTGCTGCCATCGGTTGTGTCCGGCAAACATAGTATTTAAAAAGTTTAAAAGTGCTTCTGCGAATGATGTCACATTCACAGGAGGGCATGAGAGCTGATATTCGAGGAACTGGGTGAAAACCAAATAATTTTCCAAGATAAAACTCCAACCGACCCTGTGACAACAACACAAGAGGCTTATAAAACAGGTACAGACAAAACTCTAATTTGTTTTACATCGACAATAACTTATTGAAAAGAAAATAAATTGGGGGTAACATAAAGATATAACGTAAAGGCCATCGTATGCATATAATTCATATTTTGCAGAAATATTAAAAGGGAACATTTATTTACTTTTTACTGATATTGGGCCCTTGGGTCACAGAGAACATAAAGAACAGGTACAGGATTTACAT
Organism: Leptura quadrifasciata; assembly: GCA_963675555.1. Classification (NCBI taxonomy): domain Eukaryota; kingdom Metazoa; phylum Arthropoda; class Insecta; order Coleoptera; family Cerambycidae; genus Leptura; species Leptura quadrifasciata. The sequence continues at coordinate 188,093,682 of OY776673.1, read as the reverse complement.
ATTCTTTAATGTTGACAGTAACATGAAAATTTAAATAGGTTTTCCTCATTTTTCATTACATTATATGGATATTTCCTTCACGAATTCGTACCTCCAACTATTCAAGGAATGTCGTTGCAATATTTTATAACGTATACAAACTTAAAATATATGTTCGGTTACAGATAGGTTCTCCTACATTTCTCTGCCGGTCTGTAACTTTTTTTTTTTATTGAGCGCACGTTCACTCTGGAACCGTTTATGATACTGCGTTGAAATTTGGTAAACTTATATATTATACCGAGATCTAGATCTGGAACATATTTTAATCTAATTCCGTTGAAAGATTCGAGGGTGAACGGGGTAAATAACGGTAAATAGACAAAGCAAGTGGGTAAGAGTTCATAAAATTATAATTTATGGCATGGACTAAAAGGTAAGGTCTCCAAGGTGTTTAACGTTGACAGTAACATGAAAAAAATAAAATAAACTCGGTATAACGTGAAGAGTAGGTAAAGATATCATAGAGGTCTAACAATATAACATTATATATAACTATTCATATCCACATTTGCAGAAATATTAAAAGGAAATATTTGCCTTACCTAATAATGTATTTTAAGTTGTTGTTTTTTCTGTTCATATAAAAAATTCTAATATGGACATTTGATATTTACATCAAAATTTAGTTTAGACAACTAAAAACACTAAAAACAAATTGAAATCATTCAGATTTCTTTTTCCTTCTTCATATTTAAAGTGTACATTATAGTGGAAGAAATGAGTGCAAGAAAAGGATGTAATTTTTCTTATTCGTTATACTAAAATGTCAAAACTTTAAACCTTCTGTATTATGTAACATTTCGGGAACATATGAAATGTGTACCTTTGAAAATTAGTGTGTACCTATATAGATTAGATACTTTTTACTATTTATCCATTCATAACGTCCAACAGATAGGTGCTTTTATGAAATTTTTACATTTTGGCACGTCTCCTTTGTTACATGGGGTACATAAATTACAATTATTGCCACCAGTAGTTTTGTTTGCTCGGCTTTAAATAAAATGCAAATTCAGTATTACAGCTGTAGTTACTGCATATGGCTCGGTTCGATTAAAGTTAAAATACAATTTTGATATGACGAGTCTTAAATTATGTACCTTTCGAACATGTCAAGTGAAACTGTCTGTGATAAACCTATCTATTTCAATTTTCATATGCACATATTACAGATTCAGTATTATATTGTGTATGATAAGTTCAAATTTGAAATGTAATAATCTTATATTCCCAATGAGAAAACGCAACAATTTGTTAGCAATAATTGATCTGTAAAACCTTTCCCTTCTTTTTTTAATACACTTATGGGTAAACAAATTTAGCAGCTGGAAAATTACTTTCCTGTATACGAACGCCATGTTACTACTTGCCTAGGAGTTAATGTTTCAGATTTGAAGGAGGTTTAGGTCACATTGGTGAATGTGTATGGTAGAAAACATAGAGTATAGAGATTAAAAGGTTTTATATATATATAAGCGACAATGAACATAGAACAGATTTCGAAACTCCATAAACAATAAAATAATAATATATTACTCAACAGGTAGGGAAAAGCAAATTTCATATACCAAATCACACAACTACAAACTAGCCCGAACTGACCTCAGTAATGTAATAAAAGGATATACGGATTAACTTCTGACATAGATTCATAACTTATCTTGAAATTTCTACTTTTCAATGTTTTGATGTAGATTATGAAATTAAATTTTCATAACTTTAAAATCTCCCAAAGTGCATAAAAGATCAGCAATTTAAAGGAAACAGTTCAACGAATAAAGTCAAAGGTGTTTTAAATAACTGAAATTCGATGACCTCTATATAAGGACACAAGGATTGTGTTGTATTATTAAAAATCGAAATAAATTAATTATAATCGTCATTCTATTGATCCAAAAGATTTACGGTTTTCTATGAGTGAAATCTCGAAAAACAAGCCACCAATCTGTACTGAATTTTCAACAGTTCACCCCTACTAATAATAATTAAAATCTACAAATAACCTCACATTTTATTAAATTTTGACAAACAGTCAAATGTTATGTTATGTCAACATGCCATACATTTATGTGCATGTTTGGTTGCCTACCTAAATAGGTACATAAATGTTATATCTGATCAAATACAATCAGGGTGTCTCAAAAAAGCAAGATACATAGCGGCCATAAAAAGTAAACATTTTTACACATTTTCGCCTAACAAAACATTTCTCAAGATCACATCGATATTTTCACCTTATTTACTATATCTAATGTTTATTGTAAATACAATAATAATAATTCAAAATTAAAATTTACTTTCACGTCCAGTGGAGGTAGAGTAACGCGAAATTTTTTTTAGATTGAAATAGGCTTACAATGACATGAAATTCGAGATTTTAAATTCCAGCGAAAATAAATTTCCTATATATCAGTCCGTAACTTTTTTCTGCGTACGTTTACTCCAGAACCGTCTATGATATTGACTTGAAATTCGGTACACTTGCGTATTGTAACGAGGTCTGGATCTAGAGTATATTTTGATCTGATTCCGTTGGAGGGTTCGGGGGTGAATGGGGCAAATAAGCGTAAATAGGCAAAGCCAGCAGGTAAGAATCCATAAAAATTACAATTTAGAGCATGAACTAAAAGTCAAGATCTCAAAAGTTTTAAGGCAATACCACTCTCACACTATTATGAAAAAGAGTAAAAAATTAAAATATAATTCAGTGTGTATCCAAGAACGAAACGTCTCAAAAATTTTTTTTCCATTAGTTACCCTCCCCATCGCCACCTCTACTCTATTATTAAAGGACCAAATCATTTGTAGGTCCGAAACAGCGGCGTACGTCGTGTGAATTTAATAAAATTAAAAATATTCGTAATCTCTTTGATCGGAAGTTGTCGATTAGATTTTATTACGTAAAACCACTTACTGCAATGTCCTTTAACTACTGTATAAGGTCAAATCATTTGCAGGCCCGAAACAGCGTCGTACGTCGCATTTATTTAATAAAAATAAAAATATTCGCAATCTTTTTGATCGGAAGTTGTCGATTAGATTTTATTACGTAAAACCACTTACTGCAATGTCCTTTAACTACTGTATAGGGTCAAATCATTTGCAGGCCCGAAACAGCGTCGTACGTCGCATTTATTTAATAAAAATAAAAATATTCGCAATCTTTTTGATCGAAAGTTGTCGATTAGATTTTATTACGTAAAACCACTTACTGCAATGTCCTTTAACTACTGTATAAGGTCAAATCATTTGCAGGCCCGAAACAGCGTCGTACGTCGCATTTATTTAATAAAAATAAAAATATTCGTAATCTCTTTGATCGGAAGTTGTCGATTAGATTTTATTACGTAAAACCACTTACTGCAATGTCCTTTAACTACTGTATAAGGTCAAATCATTTGCAGGCCCGAAACAGCGTCGTACGTCGCATTTATTTAATAAAAATAAAAATATTCGCAATCTTTTTGATCGGAAGTTGTCGATTAGATTTTATTACGTAAAACCACTTACTGCAATGTCCTTTAACTACTGTATAGGGTCAAATCATTTGCAGGCCCGAAACAGCGTCGTACGTCGCATTTATTTAATAAAAATAAAAATATTCGTAATCTCTTTGATCGGAAGTTGTCGATTAGATTTTATTACGTAAAACCACTTACTGCAATGTCCTTTAACTACTGTATAAGGTCAAATCATTTGCAGGTCCGAAACAGCGTCGTACGTCGCATTTATTTAATAAAAATAAAAATATTCGTAATCTCTTTGATCGGAAATTGTCGATTAGATTTTATTACGTAAAACCACTTACTGCAATGTTCTTTAACTACTGTATAAGGTCAAATCATTTGCAGGCCCTAAACAGCGTCGTACGTCGCATTTATTTAATAAAAATATTCGCAATCTTTTTGATCGGAAGTTGTCGATTAGATTTTATTACGTAAAACCACTTACTGCAATGTCCTTTAACTACTGTATAGGACCAAATCAATTGCAGGCCCGAAACAGCGTCGTACGTCGCATTTATTTAATAAAAATAAAAATATTCGCAATCTTTTTGATCGAAAGTTGTCGATTAGATTTTATTACGTAAAACCACTTACTGCAATGTCCTTTAACTACTGTATAAGGTCAAATCATTTGCAGGCCCGAAACAGCGTCGTACGTCGCATTTATTTAATAAAAATAAAAATATTCGCAATCTTTTTGATCGGAAGTTGTCGATTAGATTTTATTACGTAAAACCACTTACTGCAATGTCCTTTAACTACTGTATAAGGTCAAATCATTTGCAGGCCCGAAACAGCGTCGTACGTCGCATTTATTTAATAAAAATAAAAATATTCGCAATCTTTTTGATCGGAAGTTGTCGATTAGATTTTATTACATAAAACTACTTATTGCCAATGTCCCTTAACTACTGTATAGGACCAAATCAATTGCAGGCCCGAAACAGCGTCGTACGTCGCATTTATTTAATAAAAATAAAAATATTCGCAATCTTTTTGGTCGAAAGTTGTCGATTAGATTTTATTACGTAAAACCACTTACTGCAATGTCCTTTAACTACTGTATAAGGTCAAATCATTTGCAGGCCCGAAACAGCGTCGTACGTCGCATTTATTTAATAAAAATAAAAATATTCGCAATCTTTTTGATCGGAAGTTGTCGATTAGATTTTATTACGTAAAACTACTTACTGCAATGTCCTTTAACTACTGTATAGGGTCAAATCATTTGCAGGCCCGAAACAGCGTCGTACGTCGCATTTATTTAATAAAAATAAAAATATTCGCAATCTTTTTGATCGGAAGTTGTCGATTAGATTTTATTACGTAAAACTACTTACTGCAATGTCCTTTAACTACTGTATAGGGTCAAATCATTTGTAGGCCCGAAACAGCGTCGTACGTCACATTTATTTAATAAAAATAAAAATATTCGCAATCTGTTTGATCGGAAATTGTCGATTAGATTTTATTACGTAAAACTACTTACTGCAATGACCTTTAACTATTGTATAGGGTCAAATCATTTGTAAGCCCGAAACAGCGACGTACGTCGCATTTATTTAATAAAAACAAAATATTCGCAATCTTTTTGATCGGAAGTTGTCGATTAGATTTTATTACGTAAAACTACTTACTGTAATGTCCTTAAACTACTGTATAGGGTCAAATCATTTGTAGGCCCGAAACAGCGTCGTACGTCACATTTATTTAATAAAAATAAAAATATTCGCAATCTTTTTGATCGGAAGTTGTCGATTAGATTTTATTACGTAAAACTACTTACTGCAATGACCTTTAACTATTGTATAGGGTCAAATCATTTGTAAGCCCGAAACAGCGACGTACGTCGCATTTATTTAATAAAAATAAAAATATTCGCAATCTTTTTGATCGGAAGTTGTCGATTAGATTTTATTACGTAAAACTACTTACTGCAATGTCCTTTAACTACTGTATAGGGTCAAATCATTTGTAGGCCCGAAACAGCGTCGTACGTCACATTTATTTAATAAAAATAAAAATATTCGCAATCTTTTTGATCGGAAGTTGTCGATTAGATTTTATTACGTAAAACTACTTACTGCAATGTCCTTTAACTACTGTATAGGGTCAAATCATTTGTAAGCCCGAAACAGCGTCGTACGTCGCATTTATTTAATAAAAATAAAAATATTCACACTCTTTGATCGGAAGTTGTCGATTAGATTTTTATTTTTAAATATTTTTATTTTTATTAAATTCATACGACGTACGCCGCTGTTTCGGACCTACAGATGATTTGGTCCTATACAGTAGTTAAGGGACATTGCAGTAAGTAGTTTTACGTAATAAAATCTAATCGACAACTTCCGATCAAAGAGATTGCGAATATTTTTATTTTTATTAAATAAATGCGACGTACGCCGCTGTTTCGGACCTACAAATGATTTGGTGCTATACAGTAGTTAAAGGAAATTGCAATAAGTAGTTTTACATAATAAAATCTAATCGACAACTTCCGATCAAAAAGATCGCGAATATTTTTATTTTTAATAGATACATGCGACGTACGCCGCTGTTATGGACGGATAATAATAATAATGATAATTCAAAATTAAAATTTACTTCCACATTCAGTGGAGGTAGACGCGAAATTATTTTTTTTTTTTTGAGTTGAAATAGACTTAAAATGACATGAAATTCGAGATTTTAAATTTGAACGAAAATAAATTTCCTGTCTGTCTGTCTGTCTGTAACTTTTTTCTGCGTACGTTTACTCTAGAACCGTTTATGATATTGACTTAAAATTCGGTACACTTACGTATTGTAACTAGATCTGGATCTGGAATATATTTTGTTCTGATTCCGTTGAAGGGTTCTGGGGTAAATAAGGGTAAATAGGCAAAGCAAGTGGGTAAGAGTCCATAAAACTGTAATTTACGGCATGGATTAAAAGTTAAAGTCTCCAAAATTTTTCTTTAACATAACGCTGTAACTTTTTTTTTGAAAGCATGTTCACTCTGAAACCGTTTATGATACTGACTTGAAATTTAGTACACTTATGTACTACAACGAGATCTGAAACTAGATTATATTTGGATCTAATGCTATTGAAGGGTTCGGAGGTTAATAGGGTAAATAAAGGTAAATAGGCAAAACAAACGGGTTAAAGTCGAAAAAACTGCAATTTAAAGCAGACTTAAAATGTCATGAAACATAAAGATTTTTAAATTTGAGCGGTCTGTAACTTTCTTTAGGCGCACGTTTACTCTGGAACCGTTTGTGATATTGACTTGAAATTTGATACACTTATGTATTGCAACGACATCTACAACCTAATTATATTTTGATCTAATTCCGTTGAACGGTTTGGAGTAAATGGGGTAAAAAGGCAAAGCAGGGAGGTAAGACTCCATAAAATTACAATTTAGGACACATACCTACCTTAACTTTTAAGTTAAGGTTTCAAAACTTTTTTTTGGCAACAACCCCTATCACCCCCAATACCACCACCACACATTCCGAAAGGAAATAAAAAAAATTAAAATATGTTTTAGTGTGTATGTATACATAAGAACGAAATGTCTCAAAAATAACTTTTTTGCGTTACCCCCCGCCCTATTATTAAAGGGATAAACATGAAAAATTGGAAAAACGTAAAAAACTGGAAAAATGAAAAAATCAAATATGGAAATTGAAAAAATTATTGATGCAGATTTTGATATACATTTTGACATTGACTTTCATATAGATTTTTATGTTGCTATTGATTTTAATATTGGTTTTAATACTGATATTAATTCTGATATTGACTGATATTAATTTTTTTATTGACAAACTGATTTTAATATTGACTGATATTAATTTTGATAACGGTTTTAATGTTAATTTTTATATAGCTTTTGACATTGACGTTGACACTGATTTTGATATTGATTTTGAAATTGACGTTGATTTTTTATATTGGTATTGATTTTTATATTGACTGACATTAATTTCGATATTGACTTATTGATTTTAATATTCATTTTGATATTAACTTTAATATTGAATTTAATGTTGATTTTGAGATTGATTTTCATACCGACCATTATATTGGTATTAAGTTTAATATCGATTTTCATATTGACTGATATTAATGTTAATATTAGCTTTAATATTGATTTTAATATTAACTTAAATATTGATTTTAATATTGATTTTGATATTGACCTATATACTGATTTTAATATTGATTTTAAAATTGATTTTCATATCGACTTTTATATTGGCATTGACTTTAATAACGATTTTCATATTAATATTGATTTTGGTATTGACTGATATTAATTTTGATTATTGGCTTTGATATTGATTTTAAAAACTTAACTATTTGATTTAACATTGACTAATATTGATTTTGATAACTATTTTGATATTGATTTTTCTATATTGATTTTAAAATTGGCTTTGATGCTGACTTTAATATTGAATTTGATGTTGATTTTAATATCTTTCATGTTGATTTTAATATTGATTAATATTAACTTAAATACTGATTTTAATATTGACTATGATATTGATTTTGATATTTGCTTTAATATCAACTTTAACATTAACTTAAATGTTGATTCTAATATTGACTTTGATATTGATTTTGATAACTATTTTGATATTGATTTTAATATTGACTTTGATACTGAGTTTGATATCGATTTTGAAATTGACTTTCACATTGGCTTTTATCTTGATATTTATTTTTATATTGACCGACATTAATTTTGATATAATTTTAATGATATTGACTTACTGATTTTAATATTGACTGATATTGATTTTGATAACAGTTTTGATATTGATTTTGATATTGACTTTGACACTGACGTTGATATTGATTTTGAAATTGACTTTTATATCGACTTTTATATTGATATTGATTTTTATATTGACTGACATTAATTTTGATATAATTTTAATATTGACTTAAGTACTGATTTTAATATTGACTTTGATGCCGACTTTGATATTGATTTCGAAATTGACTTTCACATGGACTTTTATATTGATATTGATTTTTATATTGACTGACATTAATTTTGATATTGACTTACCGATTTTAATATTGACTGATATTGATTTTGATAATGGTTTTGATATTGATTTTAATATTGACTTTGATAATTATTTTGATAACGGTTTTGATATTGATTTTTATATTGACTTTGACACTGACTTTGACATTGATTTTTATATTGACTGACATTAAGTTTGATATTGACTTACTGATTTTAATATTGACTGATATTTATTTTGATAACGGTTTTGATATTGATTTTAATATTGACTTTGATATTGACTTTAACACTGATTTTGATATTGATTTTGAAATTAACTTTCATATTGACTTTTATATTGACATTGATTTTTATATTGACTGACATTAAGTTTAATATTGACTTACTGATTTTAATATTGACTGAAATTTATTTTGATAACGGTTTTGATATTGATTTTAATATTGACTTTGATACTGAATTTGATGTTGATATTCTTTCATGTTCATTTTGACATCCCTTCATGTTGATTTTAATATTGATTTTAATTCTGATATTGACAATAATAATGATTAATTTTGAGGCGCATTCAGAGACAATTCCTTAGAATTTTGAGGCTAATCCGAGGACCGATCCTAGAATTTTGAACATATCTCCGACTTCCATGCGTCCTCAACCGCGGGGATGCGACCGGAGGGAGCATCACCGCATGGCGCCGAAGGCGCCACATCGAGCGCGAAGCGCGAGTGCCTCTGCAAGAGCTAGAAATGGCCGTAGGCCATTTCTAGTCAATATATATTAAAATCGTGTTGGTGCGTGCCCCTTGCGTTTTGCAATTTTGCTGGCGCATATTCTCCGGTTTGCGGCAGAGCCAGAGGTCGGGAGCGGGACGAGCGGAAGCGGGAGGACGAACTACGTCCCAAGTTCGTATTGGCGACGAGTGCCTTTCGGGGTTGATATTTTTAATTAGGCTAATAATGTCGGCTATCTCTTTCCCTACACGCTTTTACGACCCTCAAAATGAATTTGCGTCGCTCCTTTTTGATGACGTAGGCGCCCGTTTATTTTGGTAAACGTAAAAAATTTCCGTTTTTGTTTCGTTCCTGGCGGCCTTATAATTCGATTGTGCCGGTGGGATTTACGATTTGCTTTCATTGCCGTTCATGTACTTTCCATATCGACATCGTACGGCCGTCTGCGAGGTGTTTTTCGCCAGATATGAGCGTTTAAAAATTGCGTGTTTGGTGGTTTTTCACGATTCTGGCGAAATACGCACATTTTCGGTTTTCCTTCAATAACTTCTAAACCGCTGGAAATTTCTTAAAAATAAAAACTCCCAAAGGACAAGATTATTTAATGAGGAATCGTTTCCATTTTTCAGATATCACCTTCGACGAACCGTTTTCGAGCTAGAGCGTTTTGAAGGAAACGACGTCGGGTGGCCAAAATACGTAGCGTTTTCGTTAAAAGCCGAATATCTCGGCAAATAGGCCGTTTTCGGCGAAAATGTTCGTACCTAACGAAAATAAAGCTAAATAAAGTATCTACCGCTATGCAGAGTTTCATTTCTCTACTATAAATATTAAGAAAGTTGTGGCCTTTAGAAAATGCTACTTTATAGTAAAACGGAATATTTTGTTGCCGTCAAATAATTCCTTCTGAATCTCATGATGTACGTGAAACATTTTGGAAAGGCGACGCGGTAGCCGGACGGTTATAGTCGACGCTTGGAAGCGGCAGGTCCCCGGTTCCATCCTCACCCACAGCAGCTCTTTTTTTTTTTTTTTGCCGTACATTTTATCTTAATTGAAAATTCATCTTTATTTCTGTCTTTTAAATTTTTAACCTTATTATGTATATAACAGATAGAATACCCTTATTTATTTTTAGAACTAATGATTAATTTAAGTAGGTTTGAATAAATTTTTCTACACAATAAAATGATAAATTAAAACAACAATAAATAAATCTAAAGCATATTGATTTCGGCTACCACCAGCCAACCTGTATCTATGAGGAACTACCTATTTTAGAACAGGATAATTAGTTTTTGTATGCACATTGTGCAGGTTTATAAAAACGTTAGCTCAGGGAAAAATCAATATAAATAGAATAAATTGTACTTATAAAGCAATAAAAAAAGCTTTTAATTGGTAATTGGTTCCATCCTCACCCACAGCTCCTTTTTTTTGCCGTACATCAAAAATTCTGTCTGTATAATGATTTAAAAAATATTTTCAGTGATATACCGTTTTTTGGGAAGATTAGCTGTGATTGACTGATTTCATATCCATTCTATAGACTGTTCGGCAAACGGCAAATTTACGCAAGGGAGTAGAAAAAAATTTAAATAGATTTTCCTCATCTTTCATTACATTTTATCGATATTTCTTTCATGAATTCGTGCCTCGAACGAATGAAAAACTGAAAAATGAAATGCTGCAAAATGAAATAGGTACTGAAAAATGAAAAACTGAAAAATAAAAAACTGAAAAATGAAATACTGAAAAATGAAATACTGAAAAATGAAATACTGAATATTGACTTTGATATTTATTTTGATAACGGTTTTGATATTGATTTTAATATTGACTTTGATACTGAATTTGATGTTGATTTTGATATTCTTTCATGTTCATTTCGACATCCTTTCATGTCGATTTTGATATTGATTTTAATTCTGATATTGATAATAATAATGATTAATATTGAGGCGCATTCAGGGACAATTCCTTAGAATTTTGAGGCTAATCCGAGGACCGATCCTAGAATTTTGAACATATCTCCGACTTTCATGCGTCCTCAACTGCGGGGATGCGACCGGAGGGAGCATCCCCGCGTGGCGCCGCAGGCGCCACTATGAGCGCGAAGCGCGAATGCCTCTGCAAGAGCTAGAAATGGCCGTAGGCCATTTCTAGTAGAATATTGAAAAAATGTTGGGCGCATCTATTAACAGAATACTTTAAAACGCTTCACGATATATCTTCCTAGAAAAGTATTTGTCTTTCTGATTTCAGTATATTAATCAGTTAATTTTGTAATGATTGCCAATCCAATAACTTTTAAGCCTTGCCGAGAGTATTGATTAATTTTCAATTCCAACATAGCGGCGTACCTCAGTTTACATAATTACTTCCATCTGGCACTAAACCTTTGACATTATGTCAGTTTTTCCCTCGTGCTTGCGACGAACTATTCCAGATGTGTTGTTCGGAGGTGCTGAAGTTCCACATGGATGTCGGCCTAATTGGCAATTTCCGATAGGCGCGCCTAATAATATCAAACTACGGCCATTTAATGGGGTCACTCACCGCCTTCGCCGTCGACCATCATACATGCATTTACGCGTTCGGCGAGAAATGTAATTTATAACATTTGGAAGTAATCGAATAAAACCATATCTGGTCATCGAACTGGAATGATCCTAAATGGAAATGCAAGAGGTGAGACGGTCTGATAAAAGAGAAATTTACTGTTATCTGTTCATTCCAAATTTAGGGGGTGGAAAATACAGCAGCCGGGAAAAGGTCACGCGTGAAGTTAGAGTTGCGATAGAGTTTTGTGGTTATTAAAACATGATTTAATTCGCATGAAATGTATTCAAGATGAAAATGAATACAGGGCGGTGAAAAAATCGCATTAGGTTAAAATAGTTGTCGACTGACGAAATTTCATATGGAATTTTAGTTTAGTTTCAGTTTATTTCCAGCAGGTGTAAAACCCAATTACAGGAAAAGCAATACAAAAAAGAGATAATAACAATATGTATTAAAAAAACGAATTAATACATACAGTATTTAACAGTAAGTTAATGTACTAGTATAGTTTAAGTAGGAAATATCTGAGACAGTAAAACATAACTAACACTTTACGACATCATTAAAATACCATTACTCTTTGTGCTACCTCGACCACAAAGCCTCTCGCTCGTTTTTAATGTGCGGCGAGTCGTTTCATAGTTTGATGTTAGGCATGCGTCGGTGGCCCGTGACGATAATAATGATGTAAAGTTTTTGTTATGTTTTTCTATCTCAGATATTTCCTACTTGAATTATCATCATAACAAATACTTAGTTACTCTATAGATGATACATTACATAAAACTGCATTCATTCAGTCATATTTGTATGGTTATTATCAATGATGAATTTTAAGCTGTTAAAATTGATATCACATCGATCTGATATAGTATTAAAAATTCTGTACATGTTAATAATTGGTGATTTATACATTATATTCGTTCGTACAAAAGAACAATAGAATGCTTGAGGATGACGTGATGTAAGTCTAGGAACTAAAAAGTTTAGCTTAATAGTGGTAGACAATCAATGATATACTATTTAATAAATTATAAAGAAGTGTGAAAGCAATAACTTTTCTTCGATCATACAGGAAAATCATATTAAAATTATTAAATTTTTTGTCGATGCCTTTCGAGGGATAAAAGTCGTGGCGCTAAAAAAAAAAGAAATTTCATACGGTTTCTCTGGATTGATTCGATGGGGTGGACAGCATTATTATAAATTGGGAACCAAATGAGTGCTGCATATTCATTCCATTTTACTTCAAATAAACGAATGAAATAAAATTTTAATGCTTTCGATCTTAGAAAAGCAACTCCAGTTTCTCAAAAAAAAAAAAAAAAAAAAACAAGTACCTTAGACGCTGATTGATAGTTGGTCTGTTGCGAAAAACTTAATTGAGATTCAAAAATAATTCCTAGATCCTGAAATTCCCTACAACGGTCAATAATATTGCCAATATAAATGACAATTAAAGCGAACAAAGTTTAATTCGCGAGTAAAAGTTAAATATTTACATTTAGATACACTCAACTTCAATGAATTGTTGGTGTACTATGAGACTACTCTGTCGACCTCATTTTATAGATTCATGCAATCCTCCATCCTTATTATTTTTAGATAAATTTTGAACTCATCCGCAAACAGAAGACGATCACATTTAATTTCTGATGGTAAGTCGTTAAAGATTAGAAATAGCAGCAGGCCCAAGTTAGACCTCTGCGGAACTACCGATGTACACAATAATTATTTGAGATATGTGAACACCATAATAGACATACTGATTACGCAACGATAAGTATGATATAAATAATTTAATTAAGCTATCAAAGAAATCAGTAATCTGTAATCTCTCCCGACGGATATGCTTTTTGCGTCATTTCCTTTCCTGTGTCAAAATCCTTTTTTTTTCATTTCTGCTTGTGTCTTGGACTTTACTTTTCTTAGTTCATTAATTTTTGCTGAATCTTATCCTATCATTGGTTTTCTGTACGTTCCTGAATGAATGTTTTAACCTACATTTGCACCTCACTCGACTCTTTCACCTATAGCATTATCCAAGTTAAATTAGAATGTTTATCCTATCCTTATTCACTTTCATTTTTTATTAGAAACTTATTTCTATTAACAAATTTGGCTGGTTTTCTTAAAATCCTAACATTGTTTATTTTTGTTGCCCCTATTTTATAAGTGGATGCCTCCCATTTATTATGGCTGTGACAAGCCATTCTATAGTTCTGCTTGTTTTCCATACATATTTTATTTGCTTATTGCGATATTTCATTTCATTTTGGAATTGTGTCCCGTAGTCCATCCACTTTTAAATCTGTTTTATCTAACTTTTGAGTGTATCATAATATAGATTTCTTTATATTACAATGCGGTTATTGCTGAACTATAATTACATTTTGTTTTAATTTGATTTTTGAGTGAATTTAAGTTATAATTTATTTATTCCTGAGTACAATTATTGAATTTCACCAGTAAAAAACCAGACCCCTCTAAAACAGTTCTTGGACAAAACTTATTTTACCTTCACTATAATATGGTTTTGCAGATACTTTAGGCCGGACAGAGGATCCTGCATGGTAATTTTATATGTAGATAACATTTTATCTATTTTTTATGTCCACGAAATTATAAAAGAAATCTGCTTCCAAGTCGTTTGATTAATAACTATCTAGAGCACATTCTTACAATTTCTTCAGTTCAAATATGCTTGTGGGCGAAAATACTGCAATATATATTTGTCTTTTTTGGTATACACATATAATTTTGTTCAGGTAAGTTGCACATAGACAAGAACCTAAAATAGCGAAACTGCAGAGCCCATCATTTTCAGTCGTTGAAGGGTCCCGCTCGTAAACAAGTTCGAGTATGACATCTGTGGATGTTGTATTTATTTGAACGGATATAAGGCAGTTTGGCACAGACATTGCCACTATATCACATACACTGACGACTGGCGTAAATGGCAGATTTATATTTATCGGACTTTTCAATCGTTAATGAGTTCGCCCGTGAGTGCATGGGCGGTGCACTTAAATACAGTCTGGGTCCAGTTTGTTTTTCACCTACACAGGCGCATTTTGTATGCCAAAACTGATCGTTATTTATCAGGTTTGGACTGTAGGACATGCAAATTTAAAAAGAACCGGCTGGTCGTTTCACCCTCGATTTCAAGAGAGAAAAAAAAGAAATCAATTTACAAGTTGTTCGCTAAGTAGTTATGGCACGTTGAGAGATTGTACGATCGTGATTCACTATATTATTATCAACCTACGAGGAAGATTATAAAACCTACTGCAGAAAATAGTTTTTCTGTTGTACAAAGGTTGATTGACTTTTGCAACACTAAATGTCGTCATATTTACAGACTCGCTCAATATACCGGGTAGCTCTTTCATTTGTTTGTTGTTCAAAGAAATTATATACAGGGTGATTCACGTAAGCCGTTTGTTAGAAGTTTTTCAACTTGCAGTTGGATTATAAACTTGAAACTTGGTATGCAGCCATACTCGATCATGCCCGTTCTACTTAAAATATTTTCGGTCCTCCAGGTATACAGGGTGTGCCAAAAATCGGTACAAACTTTTTTATTTTTAATGGAAACCTACATGTTTTTTACATGGTTCGATTGTCCTTCCAATTCTGAGTTTAGATGACCTAAGTTATGTTAACTTACCTGTTACAGGTTTTGATATATGTCAATTTTCTTGAAAAAAATTGCCAGTGTAGTAGTTTACGAACAAATTTGTATATAACAAATCGTTCAAAATTATGGAACCAAATTAATGAAGCAGTTAGCTGGAAGTACAGGCAACACCTAATGTCTCCATCAATGGTCCCATCTTGTACCCTATGGGTGCAGGCTATTTTCAAATGTCGCAATGGTGAATCGTCAAGAAGTCGATTTTTTTTTTGACATCATTTGAAAGAAAATCGAATTTTAGGGTGACTTACTGAAGCATTTTCTATACCTAACTTCACCTCCAAGCTAGTTATTCAATAAAAATTAAGAAAATCCTTATCTTGCCGAGACATTGCTTGAGTTTTCCAAGTATGCCATGGAAACAAATGACAATTCTAACAATTTACTTAAAATATGTATGCATATCTTGAGTTATTGGCATTTTTTTAAATAAATATATTTTTTTCGTGCAACAAATAACAACAAATGAAGAGATTAACAAAATAATTTATTTCAATACAAATGCTCAATACATGCACCGTTTTCATTAAGACAGCCTACAATATGCTCCTGAACAGACTACAATGGTCTCCGCATTTCGAAAGGTTCCAAACGATCAAAAGCTTCAACTATCCATATTCACAAATCTACGCAACTTAAAATCGGATTCTAATTCTTTGACCCGATCCCATAAATAAAAATCTAAATAAGTAAGATCCGGAGATCGAGCGGGCCAAAGTGATGGACTTCTGTTTCCCCATCAACGATCTTCAAAGAATTCTGTTAATTTGTCATCTACGATTATAGTGGAATGTGCTGGAGCTCCGTCCATTTGATACCAACGATTGATAAGCCAATTGAACTTCATACCATCCAGGTAGTTTTCCACAACTTCTCTCAAATAACCCTCGCCATTCAAGTTTTCATCGTACATGAAATATCGCACCTCACTGTCCATTAACAGACAGGAAACATTAATACGAAATTGAATTTGATTTTCCACCTTAATTACAATACGAGAATTTTCGTGAGCCCAAAAATGTCGATTTTTTTTATTAAATACCCCTTGTTGCCAAAATTGTGCTTCGTCTGTCCAGATGATTTTTTGTCAAAAATTACAATCATGAATTCTTATCAAAAATTCTTCTCAAAAGTTGATCCTGCGTACGTAGTTCCCGTGATGTAGTTTTTGTAGCCTTATAAATTTATAAGGACGACAAAGAATTCTTTGCAAGGGGTATAAGAAATTCCCAAATCAGCAGATGCTGTTCTGATGGAAGCACGTGAATATGCTTGAAAATTAAGTTCGGACCTCTCACTCTTGGATATTCTCACCTTAATAGAAAATAAATATTAAATATGTATAAAAAAAATAAATACATACAAAAATGTATAGTTTGAAATTAAATTATGGATTATATGTAAATTGTACATTCTATATGTTAACTTATGATTATAAATAAAATAGCTAAATAAATTATGATAGCTAATAATTTCAGAAAAATATTTATGGTTCATATTTAAAAATAACATTTTTGTTTTTTTGTCATTTAATCTAATTCCCCTTTTATTAAGTATCTGTCCAGCCTTCGAAAACAGTCTTTCGCAGGGTACGGAAAAAGCCAATGCACACAGTTTTTCTCTTGAGACTAGTGACAGATTCGGGTAGCTATTTATTCACTGGACGCCATGATTTTAGTTTTCTTATCATTGTTGCTACCAGTGATTTTCAAATCACAAATACAAAGTATTTTCAATAAAAAAACTATTAATAAAATATAGCTTCTGGTTCATTTTTTAGGCATTATAATAATAATAATAATAAACACCACAGAAATTAGACAACCCCCAATTCCAGAAGCCAGGGCTTGTGCGGAAGGGGGTTTCACATTGAAAAAACGCGGACATACAACCATTTCCTCCGACAGTGCCGGAGCCAGGATTCGAACCCGGTGGTGCGATGTCCGTGTGATTAATCGCGATTACCACCTCGCGCCTTAACCCACTCGGCTATCGACCTACCAAACTCAAATTTTGTGGCATAAAATGTCATAAAAAAAATTCAAATATAGAAGTAGTAGGCCTGTTTTAACTACCTTCACATGATCAAAAAAATTATTTTGAACCTAAGAAATTTACCTTTTGTCATTTACGGTAGATGTGGATACTTGAAATTGAACGCAAGGCGTGTCCGGTGAAATATTCTGTTATTTTCATCATAAATTACAAACAAATCAAAGATAATATCTCAATATCATTCGGGTAAATGTTACATGATGAATATTACAAGAGTTAATTGAAACAATAAAATAACAATGACACAATAGTAGCTACGTTTGACATTTGGAAATTTTTTTCCAAAGCCTATTACAAAAAATTTCAATAATACATATGTTGTTAGGATTGTCATCTGTTTGCATTCCCTACTTGAAAATCCAAACAACATATCGGCAAAATAAGGCATTTCTTGATTAATTCCACGTCCAGTTGAAGTATAGTAACGCAATTTTTTTGGTGTTGAAATAGGCTTAAAATATCATGAATCGTCAAGATTTTAAATTTGAGCGAAAAAAAAAATTCCTGTCTGTCTGTAACTTTTTTGTGCGCACGTTTACTCTGGAACCATTTGCGATTTTGACTTGAAATTTAGTACACTTATGTATTGTAACGAGATCTGGAACTAGATTATATTTTGATCTAATTCCGGGGTTAGGATGAAGGGTTCGGGGGTAAATAAGGGTAAATAGACGAAACAAGCAAGTAAGAGTCCATAAAAGTGCAATTTAGGGCATGTACGAAAAGTTAAGGTCTCAAAAATTTTGTTGGCATCAGCCACCCCCCCCCCCCCCCTCACTATCAACCCCAATACCATCCCTACACTATTATGAAAGGGAGTTTTAAAAAAATGTGATTTAGTGTGTATACAAAAACGAAACGTGTAGAAAAGTTTTTTTACTGTTATCTACCCCCTCTACCAACCCCACCCTATTATTAAAGCGGATAAAAAAAAATCAAAATGTGATTTAGTGTGTATACAAGAACGAAACGTCCCCCCATTGCCAACCCTATTATTAAAGGGGGTAAAAAAAATTAAAATGTGATTTAGTGCGTATACAAAAACGAAACGTCTAAAAACATTTTTTCTACCACCCCCACCCTATTATTAAAGGGACTAAAAAATTAAATTGGGATTTAGTGTATGTACGAGAACCAAGGGCCTCTAATTTTTGTTTACATTAGCCATCCCCTCTACCACCCCCACTCTATTATTAAAGGGAATAAAATATTACATTGGGATTTAGTCTGCATAAGCTTTGGATACAAAATCTGGATGTGGAAGTAATGATTCCTTGGGCTGCGGTTTTTTTATTGAATAACTCGATTGTGGGTGAAGTTAAATATAGGGAATGCTTAAGTAACTCACCACCCTAAAATTCAATTTTCTTTCGAATGATGTCAAAATAACAGTAAGTGCCATTTGAAAGAATCGACTTTTTAACGATTTTTCATTGCGATATTTGAAAATCGGCTGCGCGCTCATATGGTATAAGTTAGGACCATCGATGGGACATCAGGTGTGAGCCTGGACTTCCAGCTAATTGCTTCATCAACTTGGTTTCATAATTTTAGGTTGTCTAAACTCAGAATTGGAAGGTCAATTGAACCATTCAAAAAAATGTAGATTTCCATTTAAAATAAGACAGTTTGTACCGATTTTTGGCACATCTTGTATAGCTGGATGACTGAAAATATTTTAGGTAAAACGGGCATGATCGATTATGGCTGCATACGAAGTTTCAAGTACGTAATCCAACTGCATGATGAGAAATTTCTAACGAACGACCTACGTGAATCATCCTGTATTTTAAGTTAATTAAGTTAGGTTAAACGCGCAAACGAGACCTAAATGAGACCTACATTATATAATTCTAACATAAGGTGCTACGTGGCATTAGCTTTGGATTTTGCAATATGCCAGCTTTTAGCATTTTGTGGATCACGAACGGACAGCTTAAAGCATAGGGAGCTCTACTATTAATCACGTTTATATTCACGTTTTGATCTAAAGTTTATTCGGTCTCTCTGTTCCATTTTTTAGGACTCACCCTGCCCTTAAATTTTTGGATCAAAACAGGCTGATTTTGGATTAATTATTTTATTGTTGTCTACGACAGCATCAAAATGTTTACTAACCAAATTAGATGAGGTAACCCCTTGTTCTCCCTGTATGACTTTTATCGGTATTCTAACTCTTTAAGGAAGAAAAAGCACTTTCAACAATTTCTGCTTTCAAAAAACCACGTAAACGATAAATCATTTAATAAATGGGATAAAATGGAAAGGTAGGAAATTATTACTGCATTTACCAATAAAGTAATAGCATATAAAATAGACTACTTTCGATTGTGGAAACAAATATTGACAGAGGGAAATTACATTCGTTCCTAATTGACCATTGAAAATTGAAATTGCTTATTGAAATGTAAATTGAAAGGTGGTTTTCAAAGGAAATTAATTAAATACAGACTAATCGTAAATTCTAAACATATTCTATATGGTCTAAGATATTTTATATACCTAGCGGTTACAAAATAATACGTTTATCGTCATAAATTGTTTGTTCTCTCATATTGCGATTAGTTGTCAAATAATAATTTTCATAACAGATTTTACATTTTCTTATTTAACACAATGATCTAAAACTGGCGCATTTGGATATTCCTTTTATAATCGTAGGCGTCCCAAAAAAAGTACCCACCTTGGTTTAATGGTAATATCATTCGCAATATAAAGACAAAATCAAACCACTACTGGCGCAACTTAAAAAAAAATGATAACGCAGATGAATTGAACCAATTTAAACTTCTAAGAGCAAACATAAAAATCGATATTGATAATGCGCACAAAGAATATCTTGTTAACATTGAGAAACAAATGAAGTCCAGTTCATATCATTTTTGGTCATATTATGTAAACAGTAGAAAAAATGTATCCAGTATTCCTAGTGTTATGGCCTATAATGACTCCATATTAAACGAACCACAAGAATAGTTGACGCATTTGCTAATTATTTTCAAGAGTCATATTCCACATCTACAAACTTTTCTTGTAAAATCATTACAAAACTAACAATTTATGCATTCCCTATATTACCGAAAATGACTCAAGGCACTTAAGAAAATTAAACCCAAAAATACAGGTCCTGATGGTATTCCTGCCTTTCTCCTTAAAGATTGTGCCATTTTATTTGCAAAACCATTAACTAGTACTTTTAATTTATCTGTTAAAATGGCTACTTTTCCAGAAGTCTGAAAAATATCTAGAATCTGACCGGTATTAAAAAAAATGATATGTGCTGTTGGAAACTATAGACCTATAGTAATGTTTTGCAATTTTAGTAAATTATTTGGAAAAATATTATATGATATTCTCTTTAATCACGTCAAATCTGAAATTTGCCTCAATCAACACGCGCGCCAATATCCATTGGCTGGATGTCGGTCTCGATAACTAGGGCCGAGTAGGACTACTACTCTTTGCACCTAGATTATCTCTGTAGACCTGGACCGGCCTTCGTGATAGGTGGGCCCGCGTACTTCTACCAGACCCAGCTCACAAATGTGAGATGTGTCGTGGTATTTTCTGCGGACCTCCCCTGGTCCTGGCTGTTGAACCTCGCTGGCTGAGGTCTCTTCTGGCGCTCTTCTTGTCTTGATGTTTTCTTTCTTCGCCAGCTTGTCACCCCCGGGGGTAGTCATCGGTCGAGTTGGGTTTAGGAAGTTTTGGCTGGGACTGACTGCCGGTACGTAGGACATCAATTGATATCCTACCCCGGATTGTCGGAAAGGTAAGGATGAGCTGTGTAGCTCGGGAGTGTGGAGACCTAAGTGCTTCTTTTAGCACTTTCGGTCTCCACGGAGCAGGTAGGACAACGGGCGTCGAACGGTATGTTGTCCGACGCCCGCAAGGAGGTTGGGTTAGGGTTGAAAACGTCATGTCTCTGGTAGTGGTGGTCCGTCCTGGCGTATCTGAAACAGATCTGTTAGCGGGAAATAAAGGTTATACTTACCCGTTGTCCAGTAGCTGAACCCTCGGTCGCTTGTGCCTCGGGGCGTCGGCGGGGTCGTAATCAGTGGCCTGTCTGTTCAGCGGGTTCCCATGCTCCTCGGCTTGGGCGTACAGCTTCTTCGCTCGTTCCCGGATGACTTCAGTGACCGTGGTGTACTCCAGGTCTCTGACGATGTCTGCGGTTCTCACGTACCATGGGGCGTCAACTACCGTCCTGAGGGCGATGTTCTCCACTGCCTGGATTCTCTTCATGTAGGACTTCGCCTGGTAGCCCCACGCTACCGAGGCGTACGTCAGCTGCGGCCTGATGAGGGTCTTGATAAGCGTGAGCTTGTTCCTCAAGTTAAGTCGGCTCCCATTTCCCGTCATTGGGTAGATGAGGGTTCTCGTACGTCGGGCCTTGGCTGTGATGGCGTCCGTGTTTTGTCTCCATGTTAGGCTTCTGTCCATGACCGGATTCATGCCAAGTCGCTATAGCACCAGCAATTTGGTGTGCATTACTCAGTTCATAGCTGAATATTTTGATGCTGGAGGCCAAGTAGATGCCATATATACTGTTAAGGATAATTTACGAAATCTGCTATTATGCACACGTTTATTATTGATTTTAAGAAAATTACACTTTATGGAAAAGGTTAGACATGTATAACGTTCAATATTTCGAATAAGAATGTCCCTCTCTGCCTGCGAGCTGGATTAGTTCAAACCGTGATCTCATAATGCTTATTTTAGTTACTTCGAATGTTTATAAAACAATAATCACACAATAGCCTCTTGGTTCGAGTATGAGGTTCCCTATAATATTTATACTGGAAGGCACCCGTCGCTTCCATGGGCGTCGTGTGTCCTTAACATTCGGCTGTCCTGACTTAGTCCGTCCCGTACTCTCACTCGCACAGGCGGAAGGCATTTATCTGGAATCAAATTATTTGGCACAGTATACATCTTTGAAAATTTAACCAAATGAACTTGCTAAGACGATATTTATAAAGTTTACAAACATATTGGATGAGTAATGGTACTTCGAGTACGCAAAAGCGCTGTCAGGTGGACTCAACGAACTATATTCTCAGAGTTCACACACCACGGAGAAGGGGAATCCACAAGAAGGTTACTTGGAGTGCGCAAAAGAAACAGTTGCTCTAATGGACTCGACAAGGTGTTCGGAGTGCGCTAAATCTAGCAACTAATGGACTCTAGAAGTTTCCTTGGAGTGCACAAATCATTACCTTGGACAAATGGACTCAACAGGAATATAAAGATCACATTAATTATGGTAAAATACCAAAAATTGAATTTCAAAATTATATGTGTCGTTAACACTCAGGAGTCCAGAGGTACACACAGGCATCACCCACCTTGTGTACTTGACTCTTTACTAAACAGAACAACAATAATAATCAGTCCAGAGGTACACACAGGCATCGACCACCTTGTGCACTTGACTTTTTAATAAACATAAAAATAATTATAATCATAATCGATATAACAGCAGTAAGACAACAAACAACAAAATAATAATAAAACATATATCATCAACAGTACGACAAATCGTGTAAAATTTGAAAATATCTCACCTTTAATCAGTTGTTTGGATTTTAAACAACTTCATCCTATCGCTAGAGACCACTCCTTTAAATCGTCTCTTATCTTTGGACAAACTTCCAACACGATATCGATCTTTTGGGAGAACTTGTTTTACTATGACAGGACCGATGTATTTCTCAACTAGTTTACCACTAGTGAGTCCCTTCACAATTGGTTTTCTTTCAATCATGACCATGTCACCTACAATATAGGGCAAAACACAAAACAATAAATCTCACAAAATTTATAAACACACACAGATTCGAATCCCACTTCTGAAATTCTGGAATTCTTCTGGATAATTTACGAAATCTGATATTATGCACACGTTTATTATTGATTTTAAGAAAATTACACTTTATGGAAAAGGTTACACATGTATAACGTTCAATATTTCGAATAAGAATGTCCCTCTCTGCCTGCGAGCTGGATTAGTTCAAACCGTGATCTCATAATGCTTATTTTAGTTACTTCGAATGTTTATAAAACAATAATCACACAATAGCCTCTTGGTTCGAGTATGAGGTTCCCTATAATATTTATACTGGAAGGCACCCGTCGCTTCCATGGGCGTCGTGTGTCCTTAACAATACATATTTTTCTAAAGCCTCCGGAAAACTGGACCACGGAATTTTGCTAAACAAATTATCTGATTTACTTAGTAAATAGACGACTGAATGTGCAATACCGTGGATTTTGGTCTATAGATATCCCAGCGACATCTGGTGTTCCCCAAGGTTCTGTGCTTGGGCCTTTGCTATTTAAACATTTTTATAGATGATGTCGTCGTTGTTTTACACTTCAAAACAGAACTTTATACCGATGATCTAAATTTTTTTACATCTATCACGAATGTAGAAGACTGCGCTAAATTGCAAAACGATTTTGTTCGGCTATGGTCTTGGTGTAGCGTAAACAATTTACAATTAAACATCTCAAAGTGTAGCTCTATGACATACTTTCGTGCACAAAATTCAATAAAATTTATTTGTACAATTAATAATGAATAAGTGAAGAGCAGTAGTCATCTCAAAAATCTAGAGTTATATTCGACCCAAAGTTATCTTTGTTAGCCATATAAATCAAATCACCAATAATTCCTTCGAAGATTTAGGCTACATTATTCGTAATTGTAAAAAAAATAACGAAAATACACTAAAACTTCTCTTTAATTCATTTGTGATGTCAAGACTTGTATATGCTTCAATAGTATGGAGTCCTAGGTTACGAAAATCATAGATATAGCATTTAAAAACCTCAGAGACGTTTTCATAAATACTTTGGTTCAAAAGTTCTGGAAATTATCCAGAGAGAGGTTTTCCACATTGTGACTTATTACATAGATTCAACACAAGTCATCTTCAACTACGTCGGGTGTATCACTCTCGTGTTCCTTTCTAAGATTTTAAAGCCCAGAAATCGGGTATATAAGCAACCTGAAATCATTCGAATCTAGAATCCATAATATGTTACTTGATAATGTGTTTTACAGTATTTTAGAATATATGAGCTCGAATTTATTGTTTATATAATGCATCTTATGTATTGTACGTCGTTTAATTAATTATGTCATATTAAAATTATGTTTGTGTTAGATAACTTCTTACATATTTTATATGTCAGCATCAAGTTTAAGTAATTTTAAATTTTTTATACACATCTTTTAAATCTTATGCCAAATAATTTTGTACCTATTTTCTAATATATATAATCTATAATCATTATTGTTCTGTGATGTTTGAAATGTATCTATTTATATAAATAAATACCACAGAAATTAGACAACCCCCAATTCCAGAAGCCAGAGGCTTGTGCGGAAGGGGGTTACACATTGAAAAAACGCGGACATACGACCATTTCCTCCGACAGTGCCGGAGCCAGGATTCGAACCCGGTGGTGCGATGACCGTATGATTAGTCGCGATTGCCACCTCGCGCCTTAACCCACTCGGCTATCGACCAGAGTAATTGAACTTTTCTTATATTATTGCAATATGGTCTTTTGAAATAAACTATCTATCTATCTAAATGGCACTGTTGACTACCCTGAAATTCTTAGTTGCATAGATTTCATGTTCCTAATTCGCAGATTCGCTCGTATTCGTCTCTATTTTATTTGCCTCGCCCAAGAACAAATTTGCTGTTATTTTCTCCCCTGTACCGTATGTTTTCTAACTCTGATTCATTTATAATAATATAGATATCTTTAATACTAATATACATAAAATGCGAATGTTTACGTATTTACATCCTGCAGTAAATACCCTGTAGGTTCGATAAATTGCAACAACTTTCACAAACCACTGATTTATTAATCATTTAAATTACAATAATTCCTTAAAAATAACACATCTAATAATAACTTCTAACATAAATTCACTACTTTAAATCACAACTTGTTACTGTTCTTTATTTCATCTGATATCTAATTAACTCTGCCCTGCCTGCTCGACTTCACTTATATATGCAAGTGGAATGTACATGAATCTCATTCCAGAACCTTCTCGAATATTGTGGAAATTTCTATAGTTTTCTAGGCGCCCAGAGATGACGCCATCCTACCGGCTGTCAACTAAATAACAGGTCTCCCTTCACTTTGACCAGGGACTAACTAAAATCTGTCTCCGTTAGAGGGCAGCACATAACAATAGTCATCATATATTTATCATGTTAATTTCCATTATCAGTTAATTGTTAACTTTAGTTGTGTAACCGTTGACTCACTATCTATAAAACAATAATTTTAAAAAATGATACAGGCCCCTGATTAGGGGTCCAAAGGGTGTTTTGCTGTTACCCTTTTTTTTAGGCTACAAAAAAAAATGTTTAAAGTGCCCTCCGAACGATGCGTGGGAGCCGACACTGCCTGGCTAATCGTATAGCAAATTGGCGTGGGTTGCAACAAGGGGGTTTTAAAGAAAAATGTGTACTTAATAGTATAAAATTTAATGTAAAACAAACAATATCTAAATGTGTATATAAGTATGCAACGAAAAATACAGCAAGAGCTTGAAGCGAATGTGACTATAACAAATTTGACTAACTGGTCAATGGTAATCGATAAACATAATAATATATCATAAAATACAATCGTTATTCAAGTACATTAATAGGAACAAAACATATATATACATACATATAACCAAATTGTTTACAATAAACAAAGCGGTAAGTAAGGCGTGATCGTTAGGTACTTAATATAACAAAACTGAATAGCGGTTTACTCAAAATTTGGTAGCGACAACCCAGTCCACTGGTTTCATAATGTTGGCACTGACACACGACACATACCTTTCTGGGCGGATATTACTTGCCCTAACCAAGAAGACGCAGCAGGTTCCGAAGGCTGAAGCACGAATGAAGTCCCAGGCTCCAGAAGTCGAGGATACTTTACCCAGTTACAAGAAGTCTCATCATTCACAGCCACAGGATAATGATTAACTAATGTTGTGGAATGCCCTTAAAAAAAACTAGTGGTGGGCAAAAAAAATGTTCTACAAAAACTCTTGCGAGAAACTTCTGTTAGGGGAACTTCGGGATAAAAAGTTTCGGAGTTAAAAAAAAACCCTAAAACAATACATCATCATGAGCAACTACTCACCCAAGAAAATAGCCAAATGTAACATAAGCGAACATAACCTTACCTCTTGCCAGAGGATTTCTTTCCCAAATTGTAAAAATAGGCTCAGGTCCTTCTAAACTTGCTGCTAAATGGCCTTCGATTACTGAGGTGCGGAGAGACTGAATAATAAAGAAAACTAGGTCATAGTTTGAAATGAAAACGTTCGAAAACGTGCTACTTACAGGAAAAAAAACGGCGACTCGGCGTCCCACCTATATCCCCTCAAGGGTTCAAGTTTCCACAAAAATACGTATACCATTCAAAAATTCCAATATTACACAATGGAAAAACTCGATTTGTTGATGGAAAACACTTAAATCCACCCGGATGATGAATAAAATAAAATTATTTTCCAATGGAACCTTAGACGATCATCTTCCTTTCCCGTTACCTTCAGACTCCCTCGCCTGGCCTCTGCCCTCAACAACCGGAAACTCCTACCTTACCTACCGACACGAATTCCTCCAGCTACGGTTCGCACCTTCGCTAGATTGTTCATGCAGACAGGGGCGGACCAAACTAAATTCCTATTTAGTATTCGCATAAATTGCGGAATATTTAAAAGCCAGTTACATGGCCTGAAAGTGGCATGTAACAGTTGTTATTTAGTTTTTTTTTGTGTTTGTAAAATTCCTGCCTTGTAATTAGATTTCTATCTGGGCAGTCGTAACCAAATAAATAATTGTCGTATACTACAACAATTGACAACATAATACTGTGCATTTTTCTGTATAATATAATATTTATAAAAAAACATTTTTCCATACATACAAAAGAACAGAATTTATAAGGCTCTCTTTGCGCATACCTTTTAAAATAGAAATATTTGGTTGTTTAAATATATTTTTGTACTGTTTTTCATATTATCTCAGTAACTCTCTGAAATCAAGAAAATCTAAATTTCTGAGTAAAAAAATTTGTTGTTACCGTTAGCATTTGCTTCTTAACTATTATAATACATATATAGTTATGTCGCAATATATTTGAAAGAATAAACTATCTTTTATTATTAGGCACTATTATACATTTGAAAATTTTGATTTCTTAATTAAGTGCACATTATAGTTAAAACTGCAAACTGTTATAAGATTTACTACAATATGAGACGTTCTCAGTCTCAGTATGCAAATTTGAGCATTATATTTTCCCCCAGATACTAATAATCTATTTTTATTTTCAGGTGAGTTCCCCCTAACGCGAATGCATCTGCTTTTTCAAACCAAGGAGAACAAATATTTTCATTTGCTTCGTAAGTAAATTTCCACCGATTCAATTTTCAACTTGACATAAAAAAATATTATTGCATCAAAAACCTATTATCCTTTACGGAATACATTATATTATGCTGATGACTTGCTTTTTCATTTTAGTGAAATCATCCTCTTTGCTTTGGGGTGGGTGTTATTATCCTTAACAAGCATTGTATTTTGATTTCACACCTCAGTAAAGCTATGCCTTATTTTCTGGGGTTGCTTTTTTATTTATAGACTTTTAGCTTTCGTAAACCGCAGTGAGTTTGTGTAAAGTCTACCG
Source organism: Leptura quadrifasciata (assembly GCA_963675555.1). NCBI lineage: Eukaryota > Metazoa > Arthropoda > Insecta > Coleoptera > Cerambycidae > Leptura > Leptura quadrifasciata. The sequence continues at coordinate 188,065,316 of OY776673.1, read as the reverse complement.
CGTCTTAACAGGTTCCTACTTATACAGCGTGGCATTTAAAATCCTGACAAATGAAAATAAGATGAACAATCTAACAGTACTGATCAGGTCACTGTTGCAAAGCTAACAGGGCTATAATGAGAAAAACGAAATAGGTTGATGCAAACCATTTACAATTTATCTACAGATGTATCTATAGTTAGTATCTCTTAATATAAAGAAGCATGCCTAAGTAGCTACTCCAGGATGACGGTTGAATGTTTTCTAAAGAGTGTAAATGTCATGATACCTCTCAAATCAAGCTGAAAGGATTTAATTAAAAAATGCAGTAATTAAGGAAAAAATTCACTAATTCACTTACCCAAGAGACAATTTAATAAAATCTGGTCTTCACACTCAAAATGACCAAAATCCATAATTATGAATAGATTTTTCTGGAAAACATAATATAAATACAATACTCGAGACAATACTGTCCTTGTCAAAATACATTACAGTCAGTTACAATTTTTAATAGCAAACATTTTATAGCAAGAAATTTAGTTTTAAAAAAAATCACAAACTATATTTTTATCATAATCCATAATGATCAATATCCATAAAAAAGGATAATACCGAAATCATGAAATTATGTAGTATACTTACCAAAATCTCATTTTTTAGCAATTACTAAAATTCTCACTTTTTGTCAATCTTACCTGAAATAGTTAGAAAACCTCATTTAACTAATATTTTGACAAAGCTCCGAAAAGCATACTTTTCATTTTTCCAAATTAATAAAAACCCGTAAGAAGTCCATGTTATTGTGAACGATCCATGCTTTGATGGAAGTCTGAAGGACGTATTTTCTGCTCGAAAAACTTAGAAAAATTAAAAAAAAATAGGAAAAAGAAAAAATTAATTTTCTTCTTCCTCAACCTTTTCCTAATTCTAAAACGTTCACAAAATTTTTAGGGTTCAACACGACTGTTTCAAACGGAGAATAATATAATAAATCATACTTACTGTCGTTTATGCTTAACTGCTGCTCTGATGGTATCAATTGGAAGACGTCGTAACACTATAAATCTAACACTGTCTGTATCACACTCTCTTAAAATTAAACCTGAAAAGGAATTTTGTTAGAAAACACAACTAAAAGACAATATAAAGTTCAAAATATGTATATTAAATCTTTTAAAAATTCATGTTTTTACAACAACTTCTTCAAGAGAAAATGTTAACAAACAATGGTCTGACCCGTGTACAACACATGGTGAGGAACGGGACGATTCATACGGTACCAACTACCATCCAATATGCAGTTTGATAAGCTAACGATGCACAAAAAGATTCAAGAAAAGTTTGTAACTGAAATTTTGGTGGGCTTTTGCTTGCCTGTCTTATAAACGTATTTATTAATTCACATAAATTTTGGTCGCTCCTCGGAGCTTAAAATTGCTTGAAGCGTCTCTACTTCGTTTGTATTATGCAATAACAAATTTTACGTTCAGGCAAGGCAGATCCCATGCACGTGTGAGTACATGGTATAGATACCTTTTTGACTCCGAATCACTGAGGAACCGGTTTAGGGCAAACCCCGTCAAAACGCATCATTTCCCCGTCAAAATCGACTGCTAGGAAATGATGGGGGTCCCATGTCGCTAAGGGCTATTTTCGCTATAACTTCCGATATACTTTGAATAGTCGTTGGACTAACTTGTCCTCATATTCAATACCTCGTAAGAGTTGCAGTGCTTGACAACGTGGATTCGTAAAAGGGTTTTTAATCTTGGAAATTTTGAAGTTCAATTTTAGTATACTTTCTAAAATTGGGTGGTCGGGGCGACATTACGTCCCTGTGCAGCGACATTTACTACACTTTCTAAATTCTAAAGAGTTAGCGAAAATTTGGCATAAAAAATGCTCCGAAGAGCAAAAATATGTTTCCAAGAATTAAAAACATCCTCCACGGCGTTTTTACGTGAAGCACGCTTTTCTTACGAAATATTTCCTAAGTCGGATTTTGTTACAACGTCGAAAAGTATATCGGGGTTATAGCGTTCTTTAACATTATCACTGTTTCAATTTAACCTTCTATGTAGTTCCGTCATTTAAATTTCGGTCATAATTTATGCTTGAGCGACTGTACTAATAGAATCTATGCATAAGAAACCGTAGTAAATAAAAATCTTGATGTTTTTCATTTTATAAAAGCATATCGGAAGCCTTAATGTGTAAGCTCTGTGGGCTATAGGTCTTTCGGATGTCAATTGGATTTCCAAATTAAATATCTACGTAACTGTTAATAATTAGTAAATAGAAATTAGTCAAATTATGCGTCTTTTCATTCTCTTTTAATTTACATACATTTAAATTGTCCAATCTCATGATTTCGTTAAGAAATTACCATTTATTTAAACGACCTTGTATTACGTGCCGAAAAGAATGGGCGGGACACGACAAACGAATATGAAAAACGTTTCGGCGAGACTCTCAGATCCGATAAACACAACGGTTAGAGTTTGTGAACTAGCCACATTTTGACTATAAAATCTGAAGCAAATTTAGGCAGGCAATTCTTTTGATGGATGCACGTGTCAGTCACCAGCCAAAAGTTCCTTGAATTTCAAATAAGAAATCTGTTCCAAATCCGTTTTTAAATTCAATTCTTATTTGTTCAAATATTTAAATTTTTGATAATGGTAATTTCTATTTCTTTTGGCTGAGAACAAATCCGAAGAAACCGAGAAAGATATGTTTTACTACAGTAGGTAATCACGCATAGAAAAGATACAAAAAAAATCGTATATAAAATATTTATGGTTAAATTAAAGTGGACATGATTATAAGAACAATTCCTCTTGTTTTGGTATCTGAAATCACGAAAGCTTTTCGAAAACGCCTTGTATGTACATATATAGTTAGATGTTTCAAAATACTTCTGGGATATATAACTTGACCTTCAAACGTTCGGAAAGATACGTACATTTCCTTTTATCGTTTATTAAATTTTCTCTCCATGTTAGACTTCTTGTATCGGCTGTATGAAAAGTGAAATGTACTCCTTAAAATAATGTCCTCCTGTGCTTCCAGAATGCGAAAATGTTAATAAAAGCTTATACGATAGCAGATCATATGTGTGTTCCAAGGCAATAACGCGTAAGTAATGTATTATGATCCAATTTTTCCGTACACTCTCTGTACCCTACCTAATTCTGCTTTATCGGCTATCTTTTGACATTTAAGCCATTTACATGAAGTATTCGAAGGGTGAAGAAAATCTTTCCGGCATGTACAGGCGCTTATCCAGATTTATAACTTTTGCTTATAGGTTTTTCGTGACGGGGTCTCTTTATGTTTTATAGGCATTTTTTCAGTCATGATTGAGGCTATTAACGAGCCCTTTGGTCGTTTTACTAAATTCTTTTGTCGAACAAACGACACCATTAAAATGTACGGCTGCAAATGAAAGTAAAGTGAATTAATCTGCTTTTTTTCCGAGACTTTCGCGAATCCGAATTTATTAGCTATTAAGGTTGGGGAATTTTTAGCATACAGATAAAATTTATGCAAAATGGCGATTGTGTCCTTAATAAGGCTCGTAAATAAGATCTTCGTCTTTATTTTGCTACCGGTATTTGCCATTACAACTAAGGAAGTTATTAAAGCTTAATTTTATTTTTATTGGTAAGACGAAATCTTTTTTTAAATTAATTTTGCTTGCGATATTGTTGAAAACTTTTAAATGTTTTAATTGTGAAGATATCTAAGCCTTAATTATTATTCCTTAGTAAATCCTAGGTACCTTTTAGGCATCAATGAAACAGCTTAAACTCCTGTCAATTATTTATTTTTTTAAATCCGGATCAAAAGGTACCAGTGAAACACTACCCCAATTACTTCAATATTATGTAAACATAAATAAATAAACTGACCATTTACGTTTAGTTTTGGAAAAGTTAGGGCCTATATTTAGTTGTATTTATAGTAATCCATTTTATTATTAATATTATTAAGTTTTTTATGTAAAGTTTGACATTACTCGTTTCTGTATTCTGATTGATTTATCTAAAACTGTAAAATTTGGTACACTGTTTACTAGTTGCGAATTTTATTTAATCATTTATTTCCTTTGATTCTGTTTTATTACTAAATATTTCATTATGAATTTATATTTAAATTTTGTTTTGTATTTTAGTTTATTAAAATTAAACTTCATTTATTTATTTGATTCAATTATCGAGAGTCTATTTAGTTTAATATTCTAGGGTGCTTATTGAGTTTATTTATTGAATTTCTGTAAAAGTAAAAGTTGAAAAGAAAACTGAAACCTTTATAATACATCGTTGCTGCAAAAATCGTCTAACTGAAATATAAAAAAGTTTTCGTTGCCTCAGTAGATAAACATACTGTATATAATTCGGAGCTGCTATGCGAATGACAAAAATCAAGTTATGCAATAGAATTTCCGTGTTATTTTATTTAAATGAAAGTTGCGACAATCGTCGTTATAACAGTATGACATATTGATGAATATAGTGAATAATAAGAATAATGTTATTGCTACCGAAATATCGGATATAATCTTACATAGTGAAAAATTGGCACAGGGAAGCTACAGAATATCTACTGAAGAATATTTGAAGTTATTGTTGACTAAATACTCATAAAAGTCACTTGATCTTGCATAACTCTGGACTCTACACATTATATATGATAGAAAATTGCAAATTGACACATGTAAATTCTCCTAATAAAGTATTGAAATGAAAATATTCAGATAATAATTCTGGGTAGTGAAATTTTACCCAACTTCATTATTGTGGTTGAAAATAATTGTTGAGAAAATTGTGATATTGCAATAAAATTCAAATAAATTTTTTATAATTATATGACTATCTTTTGTTATCTTGTTACCACAAACTCGATATATCACCAATTCTTTACCTTAAAACCAGAACGTAAGTTCAATTGTAAATTAAGAAATATAACCCCAAAATAAAATATTGCGTGTGAGTTGAATTTTGAAACTGGGACATGATAAACTTTTAAGTTGTTTTTCAGGCTTCTACCGACTTGCTCGTGTATATTTTCGTAGTTTTCTATTTTATATTCGGTAAAATAGTACTTTATATCTATTTGAGACAGGTCTTCGTCTCAGAAAATGGAATATATAAATTATTCTTAAGTTAGTTGGACTTTTACAGAAGTTGATGCGTATGGAAATTTTGGTTTTAAATTGTGGCGGAGAGTGTTTCGACCGACGCCCTTAAATCCCCGTCAACGAAAACATTGAATAAATGGAAAATTTATGGTGTCTGAAGGACGTCTTTTTCTGTCTTTAAAAACTTAGAAAAATTTAAAAAAATAGGAAAAAGAAAAAATAAATTTTCTTTTTCCTCAACCTTTTCTTTATTTCTAAACAAATAAATATTACGTTCACAAAATTTTAGGGTTCAACACGACTGTTTCAGACGGAGAATAATATAAAAAATCATACTTACTGTCGTTTATGCTTAACTGCTGCTTTGATGGTATCAATTGGACGTCGTAACACTATAAACCTAACACTGTCTGTACCACACTTTCTTAAAATTATACCTGAAAGGGAATTTTGTTAGAAAACACAACTAAAAGACAATATAAAGTTCAAATATATATATATATATATATATATAAATCTTTAAAAATTTATGTTTTTACAACAACTTTTATTTCAAGAAAAATGTTTAACAAACACTAGTCTGGCCCGTGTACAACACATGGTGAGGAACGGAACGATTTATAATGTACCAACTACCATCCAATATGCGGTTTAATAAGCTAACCATTTTTGTGGGCTTTTGCTTGCCTGTCTTATAAACGTATTATATAATTCACCTGAATTTTGGTCGCTCCTCGGAGCTTAAAATTGCTTGAAGCGCTACTACTTCGATTGTATTCTACAATAACAACTTTTTACGTTCAGACAAGGCGGATCCCATGCACGTATAAGTACATGGTAATAATACTTTTTTGACTCCGAATCACTGAGGAACCGGTTTAGGGCAAACCCCGTCAAAACGCATCATTTCCCCGTCAAAACCGACTGCTAGGAAATGATGGGGGTCCCATGTCGCTAAGGGCTATTTTCGCTATAACTTCCGATATACTTTGAATAGTCGTTGGATTAACTCATATTCAATACCTCGTAAGAGTTGCAGTGCTTGACAACGTGGATTCGTAAAATCTTGAAAATTTCGAAGTTCGAAGTCAAATTTTATTACACTTTCTAAATTTAGGTGGTCGGGGCGACATTACGTCCCTGTGCAGCGACATTTGCTACACTTGCTAAATTAACGCTCCTTGAGGAGTTAGTGAAAATTTTGCATAAAAAACGCTCCGAGGAGCGAAAATATTATTACAAGTATTAAAAACCTCTTCCACGGCGTTTTTACGTGAAGCACGCTTTTCGTACGAAGTATTTCCTAAGTCGGATTTTGTTACAACGTCGAAAAGTATATCGGGATTATAGCGTGTTCTTTAACAAGAACACTAAAGTTTTTAAACGAAGTTTTTAACTAAACGTAAAGTTCTATATTTTATCAAGATGTTGCAATCAACCGTATCGAATTCTCCGTTTAAACAACAGAGGATAGTGTCATTTGAATGCAAGACTATACAGTGCAATCCAATGAAAACTATCCACCCTAAATAACTTTGGATATATTGATTTTTGCAAAAAAAAAAACGCGTAAACACAGAAATAATAGAAAATGTGTCCACTTTCTTATGAGTGAATTTTGGATTAGCTCTATCCTGTCATCCCCATAGCCACCCCTACAATTTTTTTAAATGGAACCTCATATTTATTATGCCATTGGTTTCCCCTCAAAAACTTATTACAAAAATGTATAAATGTAATGTATATAAATGTACTTCCTAGTACAGATGCATACAAATTGAAATAATTGAAATGAAGTACTCTCAGCATGATATCGTATAACTAAACTTGTGTAGACTTGCTAGAAGTAACTGTGAGGCATTGTGTTTGGTGACAATTGAACTAGGTTTAAAACCAATTAAATGAGTAGAAATGGCAAGCTTATCAGCTTATGTTCCTATTAAATGAGAAGATAGTCGCTTTCAACGTATATAATGCGCTGAAACACCAAAATCCTGCCAACAGTATTGATGGCGTCATTGAAATGTGCGCCAAGATGACAGGGATTGGAAAGTCAACTATACACAAACTTTTAAAACAAACAAAAAATGATCAAGACATCCCCAAAATCAAGTTCAGGGTAACAGGTCTTCAAACAAAATGAGTTGCGAATAACATTTTTTAAGTATTCCTCTATGACGATTTTTGGTCTCCCTGAACTTGATTTTGGGGATGTCTTGTTCATTTTTTGTTTGTTTTAAAAGTGTTTATGTTGTTTACTGATGCTATTATAGTTTGTATTTTAAAGTGAATCATTAGGGGATTTGTAGTAACAGACACAACTCGACCCTACCTTCTTATAGATAAAATTCATTTATACGGAGGCGCAGACAGAATTCTTTGATAATAACGATATGCGCTTGTGTGATATTTACCTTTCTCTATGAAACAATTACATTTCTTTCTAGTTAAGAGCTCTCCGGAGTGTATTCGTCATCGATGCTTCTAATTTTAATTGTAAAGGACTTCACGTCAATAAAATGACGCAGCCGAATGTACGGTGTGCTTGGAAAGAGAGAATATGACATTATACAAATTTATGAGACCTAATCTTTAAATCTTTATTTGTCCTCTCTGAGGACATATAGGGCTAATTTTATTTTAGTTCTACAAAAGGGAAAATGTTTTTTAATAATACCTATGTGGGATGATAAAAATAATGTTTGCACAAACTAGAAGAAATTTGTTTTATTTCTTTATATATACTTTTTTCTCTCATTATCCCACATTGTCACATATTTTTAAGTTCTTTTAGTGAAAGCCGTTTAATAAAATAATGATTTATATGAGAGTATATCGAAGCGTCTTGACGGCTTATATCCGGAGAGCTCTTAACCATTTTCTTACCAAGGGCAGTTGGTACTGTAGCGGCACTATTCCCAGGTTCTTTGAAGTGTGAGGGTCTTACTGACGTACACGTATGATAAATTTTTTTAAAAAAAATAAATCATAAAAAAATTCGTTACTGATTATCCATCCATCCATGCAAATCCTTAGTAAATGTAGTGCGGGAGTTTATAAGTAATTATAATATAAGTTGCAGTTAGTTATAAGCAAGTTCTCTATTTCTATTTTTATTATAGTTTACTATCCGTACTAAGGAAATTTATAGCTGCTTGAGTTGAACCCTTGTGATCTGTCCTTGTCTAATGCATTTCAAACTATCTGCCGAGCTCTCTCATTGCCAGTTGACATCTCTTTGATGTGGCGGATTTAATCTGTAAACACTAAAAAATGGAATTTCATAGCCGGGTTTACGGGCTACTACTTTTATGGAAATACGTGATTTAGTTCATTGTAATCTATAATAAAATAGGATGTAGTGTTGTATAAATGTATAATATCAGTTGAGTAAAATTAAAGTTCTTCACCTGAAGATTCTGACGAACTGTCTTCGGATCCTATAATAATAATGATATATTCTATAGTTATGTCACTAAGATCGTCGAGTTCCCACATTTTAACTTCTTTTAGTACGTGATTTATACAAATGCCATTTATCTGCAGTCACTCGTTCCTAAGAATGGGTTAACCAAATCTTGACGCCGTTTAATTTGAAGGTAGTATTATTCCGGGCTGCTTTACCTGCGCCCATACCAATTCAATAGGGTTAAGTCCGCAGTGATAGGGTGGTAACCGTAATACAGTTATTTGACGATTCTTTGCAATTTAATCTACAACGTTCTTTTTGGGTCCTTTATTAACATTGACATTCACCAAAAGTTCTTTTTTCACCATAGTCGTTGGGAAAGCATTTTTTTCCTGATAACCATTTAGTTATATCGGCTTTCCGCCAGGCAGTCGTAGGGGTTCGCTCAAGCTATCTGGAGTGATAACTTGCATTATTCAATACAATTACAGATCCCAGAAGAATAAGATCCAACATTTGAAAAAAATACTCGAATACATCTGCGTTCATATCTTCGTGATAGTCACCTGTATTTTCGATTCGAATACCAGTAAATCGCCATCTACAACAGGTAACTATCACGAAGATATGAACGCAGATGTATTCAAGGAGTATTTTTTCAAATGTTGGATCTACTTCCTCTGGGATCTGTAATTGTATTGAATAATGCAAGTTATCCCTACGATATAACTAAATGGTTATCAGGAAAAAATTGTTTTCCTAACAACTATGGTGAAAAAAGAACTTTTGGCGAATGTCAATGCTAATAAAGGACCCAAAAAGTACGTTGTAGATGAAATTCCAAAGACTCGTCAAATAACTGTATTACGGTTACCACCCTATTATTGCGAATTTAACCCTATTGAATTGGTATGGGCGCAGGTAAAGTAGCCCGGACTAATACTACCTTCAAATTAAACGGCGTGCGACGTCAAGATTTTGTTAACCCATTCCTAGGAACGAGGGACTGCAGATAAATGGCAGTTGTATAAATCACGTACTAAAAGAAGTTAAAGTGTGGGAACTCGACGATCTTATTGACATAACTATAGAATATATCATTATTAATATAGGATCCGAAGATAGTTCTTCAGAATCTTCAAGTGAAGAACTTTAGTTTTACTCAACTGATATTATACATTTATACAACACTACATCGTATTTTTTTTATAGATTACAATGAACTAAATCACGTATTTCCATAAAAATAAATAATTAAAAATAATTCCATAGTAATTTTATTACACTACGTAAAAACCCGTAAACCCGGCTATGAAATTCCATTTTTTAGTGTTTACAGATTAAATCTGTCACATCAAACAGATGTTAACTGGCAATGAGAGAGCTCGGCAGATAGTATGAAACGCATTAGACAAGGACAGATCACAAGGGTTCAACTCAAGCAGCTATAAATTTTCTTAGTACGGATAGCAAGCTATAATAAAAATAGAAATAGAGAACTTGCTTATAGGTAACTGCAATTTACAGAAATTACTTATAAACACCCGCACTACATTTATTAAGGATTTGCATTTTTAATGAGCTTTTATTACTTTACTTCATTTCCAAATGAACTATAATCAGTAACGAATTTTTGTATGATTTATTTATTTTTTTTTAATTTTTAATCATACGTGTACGTCAGTGAGACCCTCACAGTCCCTGGTAATAGTACCACTACAGTACCAACTGCCCTTGGTAAGGAAATGGTTAAGAGCTCTCCGGATATAAGCTGTCAAGACGCTTCGATATACTCTCATATAAATCATTATTTTAATAAACGGCTTTCACTAACAGGAATTAAAAACATGTTACAATGTGGGATGATGAGAGAAAAAAGTATTTATAAAAAAATTTCTTCTATTTTCGATTTACAAAAATAATTTTTATCATCCCACATAGGTATTATTAAAATAAACATTTTCCCTTTTGTAGAACTGAAATAAAATTAGCCCTATATGTCCTCAGGAACAAATAGAGATTTAAAGATTAGGTATAATAAATTTGTATAATGTCATATTCTTTTGCATCTATCTCTCTCTTTCCAAGCACATCGTACACTCGGCTGCGTCATTTTATTGACGTGAAGTAATTTACAATTAAAATTGGAAGCATCGATGACGAATACACTCCGGAGAGCTCTTAACTAGAAAGAAATGTAATTGTTTCATAGAGAAAGGTAAATATCACACAAGAGCATATCGTTATTATCGAAGAATTCTGTCTGTGCCTCCGTATAAATGATTTTTATCTATAAAAATGTAGGGTCGAGTTATATCTGTTAATACAAATCTCCTAATCAATCAATTAATACTACTTTATTAATAATTAAATTTACATCTGCCTCCCCAGAACCCACCCGGGGACCGACTGTGCAACCACCGAGTTGTTCGTGGTGGCGGATTGCAAGGTCGGGCGGAATGGGACTGGTTCGGCTTAAAGACAATTAAAAACAGCTTAATCTAAACTCCTTCCCTCGCAGATGGATAAAATTAGGTGATAAAATTGTATATATCTAAAACAGACTTAACTAAACTTACAAACTACACATTTTTAAAAACTTTTGCACTAAACACTTTTTTAAAATTTTGATGCTGACGCAGACACCTCAATCTAAACGAGGAGCCTTCCGCGAGGTGTGAATATGCTGGCCTGCGCGTAGGTTGGCCTAAACTTTAGTTTTAAAAAATACAAATCTCCTAATGATTCACTTTAAAATACAAGCTATAGTAGCGTCAGTAAACGACATAACCAAAAAGCTTCTCGTCAGTCACTTGACGATTGTTGCACCAGTGGGTCAGCATTGTATAAAATGAGGTTAAGTTTTTTAGAGAAGCTTGCAGGGGTATAAAATAGAAGATCGAAATCGAGATCGAAATAATTGTGTGTAGAGATAATGTTCACAAATAAATTTTAGAATATATGATTATACAGTTTTTTAAACTTGGAAATAAAAAAAAATAGTATATTTCTGCTACTTTACGCACGGCTATAGAAAGACATAATCCCACGTTTCTCACTCCAGGCTAAAATTATTTCACTCAATATCATAACTTTCTACAATTAAGTAAGTGTATAATAAGTCATTTTATTAGGTTACAAATACTTAAACATAAACGTAATTTCAAATTAAAAGCTGCCCGATGTTGCTCCATTACGTTTTATTTTAAAACATTTGAAATTGCCTTAAAACAATTTTGCTGTAGAATATTCGCCGTATAAATATTTCAGTTATTGCTCGTAACGGCAAAAATATGTAGTTTAACTTACTACTCTAATATCATGCATAATAACTAATGTTACATATTGGCGGTACCTTAATATTGGATTTTCCTTTCAGATTAATTTTGTATAAAAATCCCGATTGCGCGTAAACACCGCCAGGCATTCCAAGCCAGCAACAGGTTGAAATTTTCCAATCTGTTCACCAAAATTATTTGAATAATTTAATAAGCGCCGAAGCAGCAGAGCAGCAAGATCTTGCAAAGACATTCTTGGGAGCAAACATAACTGGGATATGACTTTGACATGTTGAATTTACAAAATGGCTGGAGGTGATATTGACATTCCTCGTCTCGAGCTGTATGCAAACAATGTGACTGTGTATATCGAGGCTTCCAGATAATGTTTGATAAAAGTGATGTGTTAATACAGTCAAGAAGCTTGCAGTCACTTTGTTCTTACTTACTTACTCCAACAACTTGGCATTCCCGGAATAAGAGGACGGCAGCTCGATGGCGCCACCTAGGGAAATTTATTTGCTTATCGTGTTTTCGTAACGGATTAATTTATTAGTTTTTATGGTAATTTTAAGTATTTAACGGTGTTGTTTTGAATATTTGACGGTCTTGTGTAATAAGTTCACTTCGGCGGTGCATAATAGTAGTAAGTGCAAGAGACAAATCAAAGCCTGTGAGATTTATTTATTATATGGTTTATGGAAAGAGTTTGAGTACATAATGCGGTTATTCAACTTTATTAGTGCGTATGTTCTCTATATCATGTAAATTAAGTAGCAATTAATAAAAAATATGTAAATATACAGACGGATAATCGTTTAACTCTAGGAGGTAACAATTTTACACAGATATTGCAATACGGTGTTAGATTCCATCTCATTACACACACTTTCTTAATAATCAGGCAGTGATTACATCTGGGTGGTATCCGTGTGTTGAATGACCTGACCTAACTTTTTTAACTTTCATCTTTGAGCAAAAACAAATACAGAGTTTTGTTCGAGTGCATTCATTATACTTGAATTTCTACGTAAACCCCCTTTATGAGCTTTTATAAACTGGGCTAGTAAAGATATATTGAATAATAATGACGCACCTTCGGATCCTAATTTGTTCAAGGGCATTTAGGTTTTTGTACTTGCGTTTGTTGCGTTTCAAAAGTATCTCTGATAGCCAAAAAAGGATACATGAATATGTTACAGTCCAAAAATCGAGAGAAATAAGCGTGGAATTATGGACATTTATAAATTAATTAGAAGAGCAATAAGGGACTGCAAGAATTAGTTTAATGTTTAAAAATTAAACTCTTTATAATATACACTTAAAACTCCTAAAACTATTTTCTGGATGACCAAAAGAGATATTTGAATTCTCTAAAAGGCATTCTCTAGGATATGTAAATCACTTAATTTTTGAGTGAAGACGATCTTTCTCTTCAATAAGATATAGATGGCGTTCAGATGTAAAGAAATTAATCGATTCCAGGAACCTTCAAAATAGGTGCATGTGAAAGGGCACTCAATTGTAAGAATTTTTTATATATAGTGTGAATAATTTCGAAAAAACAATGGTTTTCGAGATATTTCAATTTCAATATAATTTCTTTTAATAACAATTTATTGCGAGATTTATTGCCATAACTTTTTAAATCAAATTTTAGACGATAGGTCTTTCAAGACATTTTTCTTAATAAAATAGTCAAACAAATTTATTTAAACTGCCGTTTTGAGCATCTTTTCAAATATAACCATACATCTACCATCGGTATTATAGTTAGAGAGACGGCGACAATAAATGCCTGAGTTCACTGGTGGGGATTAAAGTCCCTACATGGCGCTCGAGCTCCCTACTACAAAATTGGCTTGTGGTGTAGTGCTCTGCAGTAGCCGGCAGAGGCGCTACAAGGACATCAGATTTTATAGATAATTTTTTGACGAAATAGAAATAGAAATCCAATAAAATCTGTCCATTTTTAGTCACATGTCAAAATTCATCCAATTATTAAAGGATTACACCGAAAACATCCCTTGGGAGATTGTCATTATGTTGCTATGCAACGAAAAATTATTGACAGTTTTATAATTTATTTAAAATGTCACATTCACGAGTTGACATATTATTAGAATTTCAAAAAATTATCTCACCGAATTTACCACGTGCACTGATAAATCCTTATAATGTTTTTTAATAATGACTCTCAAGCTTGTTGCTTTAAATAATTACCCTCCGTCGAGTAATTACTAAGCAACAAGCTTTCGGTTCATTATTAGAAAAAATTATCGCGTGATTATCAGTGCCCTTGGTAAGTTACAGCTGACAATTTTTTCGAAAGTATATCAGTAGTTGGCTGAAAATGATTTTATTATATCCGGATGGCCTTCCGAGTACCAACAACGCTTTTTCTGCCAGGACCGCCGGTCAGTAACCTTTGAGAAATGTTTGAAAATATCTGAAAATTAAGAAAACAAAAAAAAATTGAGTTGTAGTTGAGACCTGCAAGAATACATTGACAAATTCCTGGAGATTACCGAAGAAATTTTTTAGCGGTCTGTAGCTTATCCTTTTTTACAATAAATTTTTTAAATTTTTAAACAGAAAAATTCGCAACGTGCCAGCTGATTGGCAGAAACCGTGTCTATAGTTTCTCAGACACGCAAAAATTTCAGGAAAAATATTTTCTGCCAGCTCGATTTGTCTTACCTCTGAATCTGACAAGCTAATAGTCGGGAAAAAAAAAAACATTTATGGGAAACTCGGTGGAAAATGAGACTGGTATCAATCCAAAGGAGGAATACCTGATCTCCTTGGCTTTTGAGGGTACTGAATCTTTTGCAATGCATCTCAGGCACATTTTTCGGTCCTGTTGCTTATGGTGCTTATGGTTATGAATGTTATTGAAGATAAAAAATGTGGTAAAATTAATAATTGTTTCAACAATACTTTTTAAAGAAAATGAAATAATTGAAAATAGAAACGGATAATGATTAATTTTTTATTGTTACGTTACAAAAGTTGAAATTAGAACGATTTGGAGTAATTGCTTCTCAATATCGCAGTCGCTTACATAATCATCATCGTCATCATTACCGTTGTCAGATTCATCATCAATGTCGTCACAGTAGCTATCTTGATCGTATGACTCTCTGGTACTCGGACGACTTTCATCTGCCTCATCTTCGGTGTTGTTTTCTTCGTTGTCTACGCGATATTGAAAAGAAAGCGTTAGTTAAGATGTCAATTATAATAATAAAAAGTATATTCTTTATGTAACAAAAGATGTACCTGATATGTCGTTATCTAGTAATATTAGGTCAGATAAAGGTGGAAGTTGTTCTCCTCATTTGAAATTCAACTAATTATTATTATGCAATACCTCCGAAATCAGTGGGATCCTTCTCGTTTGGTAAAACAAACGTGAATAAATATTTCATCGCTGAATCGAGGACAATTTGATTTTGCATTATACGCACCGGTCCATTAGCACGGCCGCGCACTTTACACGAAAATGTCGAAAATGAAAAATATTTTTAGGGGATCCTCTACAGCAGGACAAATCATTTAAGCTTGGTTTTATGCATCTTACTTACTCAAGCTGAATTTTCGCTTGAGCAGTCATCTTCAAGTTCAGAACAAGATTCTGGATTCTGCCACGGAGACATAAATTTTGTTATAAAGGTTGTTGTGTGGCTACAACTAATTAAATGTTCAGAAGGAGTTATTTATTAAACAAAAAAGTGGTTGCGAATCTTAAGTTTTAATATATGAAGTGAATTGTTTGAGGACAGAAATAAGACTGACCTGTTTTGCCTGCATTTCGGCGATCTCTCGTATCCCTCTCGAGGGATGGGTAAATGAGCGTAATTTCCAAATTACGGTTTTGCGGTAGGCTATTGTAGTTACTGCCTCCAGCCTGTCGGCATTTTTTGCCTTCAAGGTATAACCTTTGTTAGTTTTATGATTATGGTATATCCGTCCTTAATTGTGGGAAAGTACGTTACAAAGGCCTGCCATATCTTCAGTGGGTTTTTCCTAAACAGTACTTTTCAAATAATCCCACAAAAAAGTTTAATGGAGTTAAATTAGGTGGCCGAGCTGGCCACCTGGCAACACCATTAGTACCAGTAATGGAGAGAGTACCTATGCACATATAAGTGCCCGTTCAAGAGTAAAAGTATATAAGGTCTGAATGATAATGCGTTTGGAACCTGGGAGCTGGGGAGAAATAAAGTCTATCAAGACGGAGATATAATAGTGTAGCGAAGATCGTATATTATAGTTAAAACGTTATATTCTCTGATCAGGAATACATTTGAAATAACTGTCAAATATTTTTCCTAACCTAAAAGACAATTCAATTTTTATACTTTGTCAGAAATTTTCTAACCTTAGAAGAATAATGTTCTGAAATTTTTAATTGTTTCTGTTGTTTATTATTTGCCTGATAAATAGTTTTCCTTTGTCGTTTAAATAATATTAGTAGTAAGTACATTCAAAACAGTACAATATATACGTATATAAGTATTTTTTTCCTTTGGAGACCACCCACCCTGTATCTGTATCTTTGTTTTCATAATAAGTAATAGTTGTCCTTTTTGGCAACATAGCGACAACTACATTCAAAATATTATTTTCTTTTGTCGTTCTTTAATTAATAACTTCTCAATGTGACAATCCTGTATGTTCTTCACTAAAAGGATAATAAGATACCTTTTCTGCCAATTGTGATACTCCGTCAAATACTTTTGTAGATATGGAGCCTACATATACTGGTGGAATTGAAATACTTTAATTTTCGTACAAATCTGAAATGTGAAAATCCCAGAGTACTTTTTCCACGATTACAAAGAATATTTTATTTAACAATCATCAAAAATTTGTTCTGAAAATCGGTCAGTCAGAAAACTGTCGACTTTAAAGGTAAAACTAAGTTGATTAAATCATTAACTAAATGTCAATTGATTTGATATACATCACGCTCGACCTTACCGATGTTATAGTTCCTCATCGTCGTTGAAGAATAATAATCTTAGGTTAAGGAACTAACTAAAGGTGTATCAAAACTTTAGAGCCCCCAGGTCCTATGAGCCAAAAAAGTAAGTTAATTATTACCTACATTCGTTTCTTCTTTCTCCTAGAACACGTTGCCTAAAAACTGAAGAACTTATAAACTTTTGATCAGTTTATATATGTGTTAAGATTTATGATAAATACATTGCAATATGTACTCTAAAAATTGTCTTTGTTTCATGGAAGTAACTGTTCAAGTGATATGTGGAATAGACAAATATTATAATTGTGCAATATATATATTTATAAGTTGAGAATCATGCATAGTATGTCATAAATCCGTTAACTATTTTTAGAAATTGTCAGTCTCTTATTTACCTCGAACTGTTAAGTGTCTGCCATGCTAATCTATATGGGATAAATCAATATAACTGAAGAATGTATTTTATTCAAGGGTAAATATGATTTGGTATATCTCAAAGATGAGTCATTCCATGAAGTGATTATTATTTCATGATGATGTTATGAAATCGGGAATTAGGAAAATAGATTTATGTTTGGATTCAATGCCCTCCCAATTCATCTGTTTATATTTTATTGACAGAAAACTTAACGATTTATTTATATATTTATGGCACGTGTTGCCTCCATCATTGTAATCTCAGGTCAAAAATAAATTGTAATTGTTGCATGCGGGCTTTGCCGCCCATTATTGAATTAATTCAAAGGTGAAAAGGAACTAATAGGAATTAGAGTTAAATTGATCACTTACCTGGCCTCATTTTTAACAGCAATGATTATAATAATAATATTTATTGGTGTGTATATAGCACAAGCATTGGTTTACACAAGTCGAACATACAAATATCAGACATATTATACAGGGTGTTGCATCATGAGAGGGACATAGCTTAATAGGAGGTAGAGAACATCAGTGGTAACCGGAACCTCCCATAGAAATGTCTCATTGGGCCTTCATTACGAAGTTACAGGGTGTTAAATAATTTTGGGTCAAACCTGTTTTTTGTCATAACTTTGACAGGGAATGAAATAACGGATTCTTATTTGGTACGGCTAATGTACTAAGGAGCCCCAAGAGGTACATGTATAAAAAAAAATATATCCAGGTCTGGACTCACTATAATTTATGTTTCTTCTTTGCATCAATAAAACATCACCCTGTATATATTTTTTTGAAATTTCGATACGATATTCGAAAAGAGCAAGAAAAAACAAACAAAATGGCCTATTTCATTTTTTTGTTACACCTTCGTGGTTATTTAAATACGTTGTTAAATGTGCAAGAAAATGGATTACAGAACCCTATTAAATGAGAGGCACGTGAAATAAATAGTTTTATAACTAAAATTTGCAAAAATTCTATTGAGCCTAGGTGGTCTGGGTGAATCCTAATTCCGGCACGTTTTAAAGGTCCATTTTGGTAAAAAACTGTGGTCCTAATAAGTAATCGGGTATGAAATAACAAAATTTTTAATCAATCACAGTAGGCTTGTTCAAAGTGACAGATAATAAAAAGAAATCTCCTAAACAGTTGAATAATTGTTTGTTAGTAATTTAATGTGTCAATAATCCGCATTTAGTTAGTGAAAACTTGTGAAAATATTTTAACTATGCCAGTAAAATTTACAAACGTGGAATATGCTGACATAATATTCATCTATGGTTTCTGTAATGGAAATGGTAGGTCGGCGGAAAGAGAATATCGGCTGCGTTTTCCTGGTCGTCGATGCCCTAATCATAAAACCTGTAGTACGGTGTTTCAGTATGCAAGACAACACGGAAAGTTTCCTACTTCTGCAGTTGTGGAGCGTGTTTTACAACAAGGTGTGCAGGAACAAAACAATATTATAAACGTAGTTCAAGAAAACCCAAATATGAGCACTAGACGAATCAGTTTGGCAACTGGTATTCCTCATTGGCGAGTATGGAGAACCCTAAAAAGAGAACGTTACCATCCATATCATATCCAGCAGGTACAGCGTCTTCAACAAGGCGACGATATCCCCCGCCTGGCATTTTGTCATTGGTTGTCTAACCATCGCCCAGTCATTTACAGAACCTTATTTACGGATGAGGCACAATTTACAAGGGATGGAGTAAACAATTCACGAAATAATCATAAATGGGCACAGGAAAACCCACATGCGGTACGCCAACGCCGTTCGCAACACAGGTTTTCTGTAAATGTTTGGGTCGGACTTGTGAATAGACATTTGACAAGGCCACATTTTTTTTGAAGAAAGATTGAATGGTGAAATTTACTTTGATTTTCTTCAAAACATTTTACCGAATATGTTAGAAAATATCGGTATAAGAGGCATGCTGTTTCAGCATGATGGGGCCCCACCACATTTTAACCTTCAAGTAAGAGAACACTTAAACAATGTGTATTCTAATAGATGGATTGGACGCGGGGGTCCACATGAATGGCCACCAAGATCTCCTGATTGTAACCCTTGTGATTACTTTTTATGGGGCCACTTAAAAAACGAGGTTTATAGCATTGAAATTGAAAGTAGACAACATTTAATCCAGCGCATCGTTACAACCTGCGACGAAATACGGAATAATCCAAAAATGATACGTCGAGCAATTGGTGACCTTTCTAAACGCGCAAGAAAATGCACAGAATGTGGGGGAGGACATTTTGAAAATTTACTTTAGTGTCAATTACGTTTTATTTTTAAACATATTTAGTTATTGTTTTGTTATTTATTGTTAATTGAATGGAAAATATTTTATTTATTTAGATTTTAGTTTGTTCTCTTTTACAATTTTTATTAAGTATAAAATGTTGATGATTTTCTTGATCAAAGTAACTGGTTGCTTAGGCCTAAATGGTTTAAATTATCTGTCACTTTTATTCTTTGAACAAGCCTACTGTGATTGATTAAAAATTTTGTTATTTCATACCCGATTACTTATTAGGACCACAGTTTTTTACCAAAATGGACCTTTAAAACGTGCCGGAATTAGGATTCACCCAGACCACCTAGGCTCAATAGCATTTTTGCAAATTTTAGTTATAAAACTATTTATTTCACGTGCCTCTCATTTAATAGGGTTCTGTAATCCATTTTCTTGCACATTTAACAACGTATTTAAATGACCACGAAGGTGTAACAAAAAAATGAAATAGGCCATTTTGTTTGTTTTTTCTTGCTCTTTCCGAATATCGTATCGAAATTTCAAAAAAATATATACAGGGTGATGTTTTATTGATGCAAAGAAGAAACATAAATTATAGTGAGTCCGGACCTGGATATATTTTTTTTATACATGTACCTCTTGGGGCTCGTTAGTACATTAGCCGTACCAAATATGAATCCGTTATTTCATTCCCTGTCAAAGTTATGACAAAAAACAGGTTTGGCCAAAAATTATTTAACACCCTGTAACTTCGTAATGAAGGCCCAATGAGACATTTCTATGGGAGGTTCCGGTTACCACTGATGTTCTCTACCTCCTATTAAGCTATGTCCCTCTCATGATGCAACACCCTGTACAAAAAATATAAATATAAAAAATAATAATAAATAGAACTACAATATACACATATAAATAATGGGTATGGAGGTAAAGTAACTAAAGCTGAAGGTGCGGTGAAGTCTAAATAAAATATTGTGCATATAATTTGGAAAATAGGATATATGTACCTAATCGAACAGATCCTCATTACAATTTTTGTCTAGCAATATTTTTTCAATTTCAGTTGATAAACGACTGTAGATTCGGAGAAAGTTTGATCTCTTTGCTTACTGCATTAAAAAATTTGCAACCATTGTAATGTAATTGTAGTATATTTATAAACAGAAATCCTGGTCACGGCACCAATGTAATGGTTATGGGGTACCCTATTTAATTACTAAAAGAAAGTACTGGTAATTATGTCGCCAGTAAATTCATTGCTATTTATTTATCTGAAGGATAAACAAATAAAATTGGCAATTTGCGTGATCGTCTAGTTTTGTTAGTGTAGGACCCAAATTTTGTTGTGTGCGTAGTAACCCTTTTTAATATACCCAGGTTCTTTTATATAAAATTTAATATTACTCGTTTCCGTCTGATACCGTATACCTTAGAAAATTAATAACTCTGGTAATTTAAATACCTGGTAAACTTGAACACACTGTCTATTAATTGAGAGACCTAATTAAATATATATGTTATTTATGTAGTATCTTATTACTCAAGATTGCACTGTACATTTATAGTTGAAGTTTGTTTTCTATTTTACTTTTAAACAAAACCATTTATTTAGTTATTACTTATATGAAGAAAAAGGTAAAGGTGGAAGAAAAGACAACAATTGATGGGAAAAAATAGTAAAAAAAACCCATTTTATTTTATATAAATTGATGCAACAATAGTCGAACATGAAATCAAAATAATCCAAATATTTGAGACAATTGTCTAAATATTATAATAGGAAAATCTGCGCTGCTACAGTAATGACCATACTATAGATATGCTGAGGGTTTTGATGAATAACAAGAACTGAGATATAAAAGTATGCTGTGTTATTTTAATAGTAATTAGAGTTGTGGCAATGGCCTGATAATGATAATCTATAATAGAGCTGTTAGCAATCGCCAGGTAATAATGATTTATAATTAAATAAAGTTGTTAGCAATCGCTAGATAATAATGATTTATAATTAAAGTTGTTAGCAATAGCCAAATAATGAATCGAATGCAAAACAGAGGACAAAAATCATGTCATGTTTCCACATTATCAAAATTAAGTTGAAAAGTGAGCATTAAATACTCATGTAAAACATCATAGAATGTTGAGGAAAAATCCCTTGATTATAATTAAAACAAACAGTCTACCAAATTTTGCATGACTGTCCAACAACGCGAAACAAGGTGGGCAGATGCAAATCAAACAGACGAGACGTCCCGATTCAGTACTCGACGAAAAGTAAACCCTTCTTAATACGAACATGTCTACAGGCTAACCAACCCAGCACTGACCGATAGCCTGTACAGCCTGTAAGCGCAAGGCAACTAAATGGGTGGATCGCTATCAGACAATCATAGAAAACCAAACAGATCGCTGGTGAGAAGTCTCAGACAATCATTTGAAAGACAAACACCACTATGACACCCGACATGTCCAAAATTAGGCACACAGTAGCCTTCATAAGCACATCAAATGAAGAATAATGGAAGTGAAAGCTTCTTGTCATTGCACAAACGCAGAAAGTATATAGTTGTTGAACATAAACTTATTACTTTGCAAACGCAAACCTCCCCAGTAAAATATTCAGAAAGTGAAACTTTATGAATCAAAATCGTGAATGAAATCATAACTGAATAACTGGCAATATAATATTATACTTTCTTGTTAAAAGTCAAAGCTAATATTTCATTTAAAATATTAATCTAATATTCTTTTGGTACCACAAATGCGTCATTCAAACCTTCTCCAAACACCCCGTAACCAGAATATGAATGCAATTGCAAACGATAAAGTAGAGTCTCGAAATAAGAAAGTAATCACCTTTTAGAAATTTATGCCTGTAGAACCTCTGTGCGCTCTGTATATCGCCCGTGAATGCTCTCCTCCAGGTTCCACATGGTTAACGTCCTCGCAGGGCATCGCAGATACGTTGAAACGGCACCCTTTACGGAGCCCATTGAAGACTGTTTGACTACGACTGGCACGAAACAAGTGCCAAGTTACTTTCCCCATGGTGCCAGATGCGGAGCCAGCCAAACGGCCACGAAACAATATCGAGGGTACAATGAATCGTGAAGTGCCTCAACGGAGCTCAAAATAGCACAAATGCTATTCCCGGCGAATAGTTAAATTCTGCCACGGATTCAAAGAGCAATCTGGAAGAAAGCAAGCCTGGCGAATAGTGAAACTCTGCCAAGGATCCAAAGAGCATTTCAAAGTAACCTGCAAAGAGCAAGGCCGGCGAATAGTTAAACTCTGCCACGGGGTCAGGTGTGGTTCATCAAAATGACCCCCTTTTGAACGCTGTGGTGTCTTTTTATATGATACGCACATCACCCTTCTCTTCGAATCTCACGCTTCATGTGGGAACTATTTACATTAACACAATTAATAACGTTTGATACGACGTTTTTCTGCACCGACTTTTAGGATGACACCCAACTCTCTCTCTCTTTCTATGGTTAAGGTAGAAAAGTGTAGGCGATTTCATACTCTGGGAATAAACGAAGTACTTGACACTTATCTTATAACTGATAAACAAACCCTGTGACTCGACTCGATTTTATGTAACTTCTGTCTCAAAATTGTAGCTTTTAACTTTGCTTTAAAAGAATATAATTTTAAAAATTCATTCTGGTAACTTTACTTTGTTCAAATTTAAATGAATAAATAAATGTAAAAATGAAATGAATTAACTGCAATAATTACTTGAATTTGGAAATAAATAGGAGAAAACTAAATTTATATATGGGGTATATACAGGGTACTTCACTAATGAAAGGTGATTTTTGACAGCGAACAAGTAGTTTAGAAACACTAATATAGCAAACTGATGGCTCTGTAATCTCCGTAATCATTGGGATTCATTCATAAAAAACTATTATTATTCATTACTTGATGAATTTTAAAATCGTGGTGACAGAGAAAGTAATGTTTGTAGAAGACCATCCATATGACATTTTCTGTTGAAATTTGACCAAAGTGTATTTATTAGGTGCAAAAAATTGGTAAATGTTTAAATCAATACGACCGAACAGTCACGGAGGAGAGCAGGATATTCTCAATTCCGTAAAAAATGTAATATTGGTGCGAGACCAGTCAACAGAGGAGAACCTGGTCCGCAAAGAATAATGGAAAACGGGAGAAAAGGATGATGAAAAAACTGAAATACCTAGGAAGATATAGTTCAGTTTATTTATTCCCTGCACTCAAAAAACGTATCAAAAACTTTACAACCCCATTAAAATACCATCACTCTTTGTGCTGTCTCGACCGCAAATGGACTCACTTACCTGCATAAGTTTTTGTGCGTCGGGTTGCTTGATGGCATGCATGCCGCATGGCCTGCGGCGATAATAATTAGGTATGTCGTAAAGTTTTTGTTGCGTTTTTTGAGTGCAGGGAATAAATAAAATGAACTATACCTGGCAAATCAACTGAGAAGGAGGATAAATGTAAAGGAAATAAATTAAAATTAAACCAAGTTTCTGAACAAACGCCTAAAAGCCAACATGGTTTTTGTATCTATTGACTACATTTATCCATCTGCCGTCCTTGTGCATAATTTGTTAAGTCACTTTATTTTCATGAGCCTGCAAGAACGAAGACAGTGTAGTATTTAGTATTTCTTTTAAAGTTATTAAACTTTATTAAACAATATGGTACATGATTGAACATTTGCAGCAAGTCCTAAAATCACCTGGCAAACAGCTGCATTATAAAAGAAAATAATTTTGTTTTGAGGTAAATACGAAACATATATAAAATAGAAGCAACAAGAACATGTACTATAAATAACGTTTAGATATTGTCAAACAAGAAAATATAAAAGTATAATGTATAAAATAGAAGAACTTAAGAATCAAACGTTTTACTATATTTTTGAAAGACCTACAGTTTACCTGTATAATACGAGGTAGTGGTAAATGGTTATACAGATTTAAGTTGGGGGAATTTTTAGCGCTTAGAGTTAACCTGTAGCATGGTACTCTAAGAAGTCCACCAGCACGTCTGTTGTGC
The DNA here is from genome assembly GCA_963675555.1 of Leptura quadrifasciata. Taxonomy (NCBI): domain Eukaryota; kingdom Metazoa; phylum Arthropoda; class Insecta; order Coleoptera; family Cerambycidae; genus Leptura; species Leptura quadrifasciata. The sequence continues at coordinate 188,040,772 of OY776673.1, read as the reverse complement.
TGCTCATGATAGTCCGACTGAATAGAGAGACTGGATACGGTTCTGTGAGTCTCGATAAGAGTATTGTAGATAAAAAGTGAAGGTAAGGGCATAATTCCCAGTTCCATGAATATAGGTTGACAATGTTCCATAAATTTAACGTTAACAAGAACTCTTATATCTTATAATTTTCTTTTGTTGTCGATAGACTTTAGATGCGTGGTGGAAGTTACCCCATAAAACAACTGCGTAGGAAAAGAGAAGTAAGTATTTTTTAATATGTCGAATTTAAGAACGCTTTTTAGTCTCCTAAAAAGAAAGATTATGCTAGAAAGCTTTTTATTCAGATCTAGATAAATACCTAGGAGTTTAACGTGCTCGTTTTGGATACAATTAAGTGTTAGTTCGTTAGAGGTGAACCAATTTTTTGCTTGTAGTTTATTGTGAGATGATAGTTCAAGCGGATTGTCAATGATGTGGTCGGGACACAATAGAAGAGTAGTGCCATCGGCAAACAGAGTGATTTGTTGGACAACATAAATTGAAGAAAGTCATTCATATAAACTAAAAGTCACAGTGGCCCCAGGGCAGAGCTTTGGGGTGCACCGTAATTATTGTTTAGGAATACTGACATCTCGTTTGCTATGGCAATACAATGCTGACGGTTGAGCAGGTATGATTAGAAGAGCGAGAGAGGTGACCCTCTAATTGCGTACCATTCATTGCATTTTTCCTATTAATTTATCGTGATAGATACAGTCGAAGGCCTTGCAGAAATCACACAGAGTAATCGCAGCATGTTGACCCCCCCCCCCCTCAAGGCCACCGATGGTGTCCGCTGATGGTGTCTAAATGGAATAATTTACAGAAATTGTCTATTAGTCAATTTACATCTGATGACATATTCCTACCCCATACTTAAAATGCAAAGTCTGTTGAATTTGTAAAATAAAATAAAGTTATATACTTAATTTTTTAAAGTTAGTTCGTGATTTACGTTTATACTCGATAATAATAGTCAGAACGTTTAGAACTTTGATTGAGAAAGGCTTTCATGATAATATATCAGTACTAAACATTTTTTCAGGTAAACGACCTGCGATGCACTCTAAGACACATTATCTCTACACGGATAAGAAACGTCACAAGAACTGTTTGTTGTAGAAGCTCACCTATACTGCAATATAATACTAATTTCACTTAATGCATCAATTACATAAAATGCCTTTTAATCGAGTTCAAAAACATGTTAAAGATTGATTACTTTGGTGTTTATTTATTTGCTTGTAATCTTCAGTAATTTCTTGTTATCTAGTCATTAATTTATTTAATAACGCGTAGATTTGAGCTCTTTATTAGTAATTAACGACTTTCGCTTGAATAAATAAAAAATTTTAAATCGTGTACCGAGCGGGACAGCACAATGTACATTTTTATAAACATGACAGCAGACATGTTAATTATATAATTAATGGTGTTTTGTTAGACCGTAAAACCTAATAATAATAGTTATTTTATTAGTAAACTTTCTATGAGTGATAAGAATGTAGTTCTCTTCAGTATATTTCGTATTTGATTGTATAAAATGTAGGTTAATATTATTTGTTTTTAGAATTTTGAACTAATGATTTTAAATGTAATTATCGATTTACAAAAATTTGGCAATATAAATTCAACTTGTATGATTACATACAGTTATATGCATACCCACGCTCTCTTACGAAGAGACATAATGCTTAGTAGCACAGTAAAAGGAGACCTGTCCAAACAGCTACTAGTGAACCGGCGCCATCTCAGAGCCAACTGGCAAACTACCATTGGATGGATAGAAAACTGTAGAAACCTCTCGAATGACAGGTTAGAAAGATCGAGAAGTTGTCTGGAACAATCGGGAGAAAAACAAGCGAAACGAGAATAAGCACCAACGATATATAAGAAGTGGATCCAATGCACTGAATCAGTTATATATTAGATGAGCAAGTGATCAAATAAGATAATGAACAGTAACAAGTTGTGAATTAAAGTAGTGAATCTATAGTCAGTTAAAGTTATAATTAGTGTATTATTATAAGGACTACTTATTGTAATTTAGTGATAAATAAATCAGTGGTTAATAAAAATTCGTATTGAAATTATTGGACCTACATTTGGGGGTGTTTACTAAAGGGTGAAAGCATGCAACAATTGGTGTCAGAAGCGAAATTGCAACAGAATTTCTGGAGAATTCGACGAGGTTCCAGAGTGGTCGAATTAGAAACCACTGGAGATAATGTAGTGCTTTGAACTGGAACATTAGGCTAGACTTATTTGTGACATTTTGAGAAAATTTATATAACATTCTATTTAGAAATTAGTGTACTTATTTAAGTGATTTCAACTGAGAAGTATATACTAAATATGACCTACTTGTGACATTTTGAAGAACATTCTGTTCCGAATTTTGTGGAAATATTTGACTTGTACCTGATATAGATCCTAAATAAGACTTATTAGTGCTGGTTCGAGAACTTTTAAGAAGTATGGCTGCAGGAAAACAAATGCAAGACATGTTCGCAGAACTAAGATGTTAGATCAGGAAAAGAAGCGTCAGGAAGATAAGGATAAATTAACAAATATGATGCTAGGTCAAGAAAAGAAACGTCAAGGAGAAAAGAAGAACAAGAACGAAGATATCAAGAAGAAAAAGAAGAACAAGAGAAACGTCAAGAAGAAAAGCAGAGCATGAGCAACGACATCAGGAAGAGTTGAGAAAAATAATGGAAAACCTGAAATAAGATTTCTTGAGGAAAAATAAGAAGAAAGAATACGCTAGGAAAAATTAAGGAAAATTATACGGGTACAACAGGATACTATCCTTTCAACTACTGAAGGAGTAAAAAATTAAATCAATGAAGATATAGGCGTTATAAAGGCTGAAGCTGATGAAGTCCAGGAAAAAGCTACTGACGTCGAAGGAAAAGTGAGTAGAGCCAAAGAAAAAGTAACTGAAGTCGAAGGGAAGGTAAATATGGCCGAAGAAGAATCAGAGCGACTTAAATGGCAGTTGAGGGAAAGAGGAGGCCAGCTAGTAGTATCATCAGGCCTTCGGTTACAACCGCCCTCCTTTGACGGTCAAGTTTCTTGGTCAACATATAAGAGACAATTGTTTTAACGCAAAACAGTTACTTGCACAATTATTACATACAACTGTAATATGTGCCTTCCAATCACGGGATAAATTTATATTAATGCTTAAGACGTTATGTGACATTACTTGTCGAATTGATTTTTTTGTTGTGCTTAATTATACACTTGATGTATATTTTTTGCCAAACGGACGAAATTGTATAACAGTTTTATCCTGGTTCATTATAATATCAGATAATGTTAGTAAATTTGTGTTCAATTTGTCAGCAGAGTCATTAATTAGCTTATCACTTGCAATAATAGCGATATTGTCAGTAAAAGCTCCATAAAATGTCGATAAATGGTTGCCTCAATCATTTGTAAAAAGAATAAACAACAGCGGACGTGAAACGCTGCCTTGCGGTACTCCAATTTGGACGAGTAGCTCCTCAGACTTAGTACCAAGAAAATCTACAGACTGTTTTCTATTACGTAGGTATTATTTCAGTAGTTTATTGCACAAGCCTCTTATGCCATAATCAATATTTTTCAATAGAAAGTCATGATGCACGAGGTCAAAAGCTGCAAATGACAGATCTATAAATAATGCAATTACCTTATGTCCCCGATCTCATTTTCTATATATAAAATCTAAGATATTTAATAGCAAAGTTATTGTTGACCGATGTTCTCGAAAACAATGCTAATTTGGAGATAAAATGCTGCCAGACGCTAGAAATGTTTTAATTAATGATAATAATAATCTTTATTGTCTGAGAAACCATACAGTAATATGGTGTGAAACACGTCGAAATTATTGACCAGAGTTGCCAATGCGATAACAATCATAACACGAGTGGAAAAACAGAGAAAGAAAAAGAAAATACAAAAAAATACGTACATATAAAGATACAAGAACCTATTACACAAAGTTAAAACCTAATCATCTAAGCCACCTTCTAAAATTTCTTGTAGAGAATAGTGGCATTTTGATATTAAAATATTTTTAATAACATTATTAAAATCACGTCAATTTAAATTTTTAATTTTTGGTGGCAATTTATTATACATAGTTCAAATGTGCTTTTAGAGGGCGGTATACACATAATATATTTAGTCGCAAACTCCTCTATAAAATCCTTATTTTACTATAAGGAATGTAACCAGACTGCAACCAACAGCTACTCTCCGGGCTATGTGCTCCGCCGAGCGCTGAATTACAAGTTACAAGTCTGGCGCGTTAAGTGTAATAATTGCATATTACCATCAAAACACTAATGCTAATGCTAATGCGTTTGGATGATAATATGCAATTATTACACTTAACGCGCCAGACATGTAACTTGTAATTCAGCGCTCGGCGGGGCACATAGCCCGGAGAGTAGCTGCTGGCTGCAGTCTGGTTACATTCCTTATAGTAAAATAAGGATTTTATAGAGGAGTTTGCGACTAAAAATATTATGTTTTAATTCACTATACAGTATAATACTGTACCATTTTTCATTTCTTAAATATTTCTCAACAAGAAGCATATTTTGCCGCACCTTTTATATTTCTTACTGCATTTCTTGTATAATAAAGTTCACCACGTCTGTTCTGATGATGGTCAAGAAGCTAGAAACTGTAGTATACAGATGGTCTAGCTTCCTCGTCACATAATGTAAATATTTCTTCTAGGGTTTATTGTCATCATTTGTATTGTATTAAGTATTTTCATATAATTTCCATTGAAGTAATGTTGCTTTGTGTAAATGTGCTTTTAACATCCTTACCTACAGCAATTTGATGTCCTTATTTTTTTTTAATTTTTTTTACGACATGAATGCACAAACCAGAAGTTATAGACAAGAATATTTTGTATGTGTTTCTAGAATATAAAGGAATAATTTTGAAGTCAATTTCAATTGATATTTAAATTATTTAAAATAAGTTGCTTATACGTAGAGAGTTGACGATGAAGTGTGTTCCGAAGAAATATATGCTTACTGTATAAAATTATTATCGTTATCTACAGTGAATTACTAAATAGTTAAATTTTTTAGGTACTAAATACCACATGAATTATTTAACAGCTGATTAAGGTTTTGTAGGTACTTGGGAACGTGCTACATTATTACCATTAATTTGAATTTAGAATTTGAAATCATTAAGCATCTTCTCATGCATTTTATTTTAATAGTCACATATTTTTTACGACTCTACAACCAGACTAGCTGGTAATTAAAACTTTTTAGTATTTGGAATGTTATGGTTTCATGTCTCTATTATTCCTATTAAGAAAATGAAACAGACAGTGACACAATATGCTTATATATTACAGTTTTTAAGTAGACTTAGGGATATTCAGGACGTATATTTTGAATTTGGCATTGAGGATTTTTTCACTGTAATTAAATAAAGACTCCCATGTAAATATACAAAGCTATTCACAACACGTAATAGCAGACTTACAACCTGGCCTGTAATAAAGAAATCCGCTCTGAATATCGTAATATACAGTAGGTGGAGCGTGTTAAAGTGCCCTTTTCCATCAAGAAGCACTTGAAAGCATGGGATTAATAACCTAAGTAAGGGGTGTGGAATTACTCCCGCATAGTCTTCGTCAACAATTTGGAACATCTATCCTGAGGGTAATTATAACTGTACCTAATAAGCCAAAAATATAAATCATACTCTATATTAACGTATCACAATATCAATCACTATCAATGTTGTGTCAATAAATATTTATGAGAGATTTTACATATTCAAATGTGATGCATTAAATGTTTGTTTATTATACTTCAGTATGCATATTATGTTAATGACTCTAGACAGATAAAAAATTACAAAATTTATTATCGGGTATCAAACTTTATTTCGTAGAAAACATGACGCTAAAAACCAGTTTTTGTTGTGGCGCATGCATTTGAAACTGTCTGTTTACTACATTCGTTCATTCTAGTGAATTAAATAGTATCTTTGAAATACATAAAACTGTCAGCAGGGTTTGTTTGATATACCCTATAATATAATAAAACTAGACAATATATTGATGATACTCATTTTTAAAACATGTACCTTTTAATATTGCTGACATGGAGTAAGTTTGTATTTATCATAACATAATTTTGATATGTTTCTCTGTCTATCGTGGTGGAAATTTTGAGTACGCTGTGGCATTGTTTAACTTCAACAAAAAATCAAATAGTTGATTTAGAGAAAGCGTATTTATTAATAGTAAATGGAAAACGAGCTTCAAATGAACATGTAGGGCAAAGTTGTAGTCTACTGACAATGAATTACTTAGAAATAAACTAGAAGTCAGACGGCTTTGTATTAGAAATACAGGGAGTCGATATTTCCAAGAAAATAACGATTTTTATTTATATTGTTTGTCATTATTATTGCAGCTATTGAAACCAAATTTAGTAAGCAGTAAGTATATTTAGATAGGATGCCTTAATGTGTGATTATATCATGTTAGAAGTTGTTAGGATTGCTTCAGAATTAGTTTTAAAAATTCTACCCCCGGCTTTATTAATAGCATTTTCCCATTAATCACCTTCAACTAGAAGGACAGTGTCATCTGCTTATGCTATTACTTTTCCAATCATTGGAAGTTGAAATAATTCATTGATTTGTTAAAGAGAACTGACCTTAGAAGTGTCTCTTTAGGAATGCCATATTTTCTCTTTTTTAAATTACTTTAGTTTCATCGATTTTTACGCACTACTCCTTATTTTGAAGATAACTTCTGAATGAATTATTAGCAATACTCTTTATATCATATTCGTTGAGTTTGTTAAGTAGAATTTCATGAGACACCGTATTGAATGTTTTGGCCAAATCAACGATGTCAACGGGGGTTCCTCAAGGGGCAATAGTTTCTCCTATCCTTTACAACCTAATCCTTAGTGACATCCCTACCTCGAACCAACTCTCTGGATGCTCCTCATTGCTCCTCCATTACGTGGATGCTGTGGTCTGCGGGCAGTCGTTATATGCGCAAACAGCTGCCCAAAAGGTCAAGTGTCATCTGGTGAAGCTGGACGACTAACACAAAAAATGGAAAATACGGATTAACGAGAACAAGACTGAGACTATTACATTACATAGAAAATTTACAAATGTTAGAACTTTCGACAAAATCAAAATTAATAACAAGGGCATACAGGAAGAAAGCAGGGTTAAGTATCTGGGTACGATACTCTACCTTGGCCCCTACGTGGCGCAGACAATCAACACAACAAATGCCACACTTAACAGACTATATCCGCTTATCAATCGAAGAAGCAAGTTGACACAGGATAATAAAATTACTTTTTCCAAATTTATATTAAAACCGATTATGACGTATGCCTGAGTGGCATGGAACTTGATTTGAGACGCACAGTTCATGCGTCTTCAGGGACTGCAAAACAAACTTATTCGATTATTGACAAACGCAGACAGTTACACGTCAATTGCTGTATTGCATAACAACATAAAAATAGAGATGATAAGGTAATACATACAAGAAGCCTCCCAAAAAGTCTTCTCTTTTAAAACACAGCAATCGGCGTTGACAGCAAATATTACTCACAGACGTATACAAAACGACCCCCGACATCCCCACTAACTTCTCCTCCAACGACTCCCAATTTACGAACAGATTTCCTAGCGACAGATTACGACATATAAATATTACTACACATAACAATCGCACAACTCCTTACCCCCTTCCTATTCCCCTCCTTCTTTTCTCCTCTCCCTCCCCCCTCATCGCATAAAGTGCAACGATCTCGCTGACATACAACAGAAAAACGTTAAAACCCCTCTACACAGAATTAACACAGATTATTTATTAATTTTATCTTATAACCATTTAAGCAAGTTTTTTTTGTCACTGGTTTCCCTGCATAAACATATCGGAGCAAATTCAATATTAGTGGCTGCAGAACTACTCCCGATGCCAAAAACCCCCACTACTACTACTAAATTCAATATCGGAAAACATGAACATTAATTTTATTAACATGTTAAATAAATAATAGAAAACGCGCTATTGATTTTCAGGAGAGCGGCAACTGCTACAGGGTTTCTCAAACCGTGGTACGCGAACCCTAGGGGTTCGTAGGGGGTTCGCGACAAGATTTACGTTATGGTGACTGACTGGTTGGCTGGCGCGTACAAGGCCATGACAGAGATAGGAAGGATATCTGGACTAATTGCCAGGATAAAAAATGTTGGCTCCTGAAGCCAAAAGTACTCATTGTGCATTGCACAGAGAAGCACTGGCAAAAAAATGCCTGAGGATTTGAAAACTGCACTATCAGAAGTTGTAAAATTCATAAATTACATAAAAGCACGTCCGCTCAATTCGAGATTTTCGCGTTATTATGCCGAGACATGGGTAGTGAACATGTTTGAGCTGCAGTCTCATTACTAGTTGACGTCTGGGTATCGTACCAAGTTTTTGATAGGTGTTATTGTGTCCTTTACCAAGGAACCACCTTCAGTGGTTCTGTGTAAAAATATTTATTTCCTTTTAACTTACGTTTGTATATATTTAAAACCAAGATTTTATTCACTCATATTGATTAAATAAGTTCTCTAATATAACCTAATTGCGGCCAAATTCATTTTACTTAATCCCTGCTACACGAGGCGTATTTACATTTATTTTTATGTTGTAACATACTTAACAGAATATAACCACAGAACTGAACATCACCAAGTTCATATTAGAAAACCAAAAGTGTAAATACTGTAATATAGTACATTTCATGTTGAAAGAAAGTGTCATTATTTCGTCTGTGACCGCTACGAATGGAACCCTCAGTGATTTTATGTTAAATAAGCAGAAAAATTTCTAATAGTTTATGTTAAACTTGGCTTAACATCCTGAGATTTCTGAGCTAGTGAAATTTTGTCGTGGGCACGTTACATCATTATCCGGGCTAGGTAGTGTCTGCGATCTGCTACGCACAGCAGCCCAAGTGTTTTTTTATATTATCTAACAACTTCTCATAGTTCATGTAACCGGTGCAAATTGATTTTTTTGATTGATTTAATTGGGCAGCAGGATAGGAAGAATATCCTGAACTCTCACACAAAGCGGTGAATTTTTTTTTGCACTTTGTGACAATTTATGTATGTGAGAGTGGGTATTAAGACCAGGTTATGATAAAAACGAAATTAACATTGAAATTGACCAAACCCAAAAATCACTCAATTTGCGACAGGAAACAAGCCCACAAATCACATTAATTAACGACATATTATTGCTTTTTGTGACGGCATTATTTTTTATTTAAATAAAAACCTTACTTTCTTCCATAGCTAGATTTTTTAAAGGAGTTCGCAGTTGTCTGGGAAATTTAATAGGGGTACGTGGGGCTAAGTTTGAGAAACCCTGACTGTAGAACAAAATAACCCGATAAAACAGCTTCATAGGCATACCAGCGGCCACCAAGCCCCGTCCTTGTATAATTGTTTATATAAATTCGAGTTTGGAAATGTATTGTATCAATGAAATAAATGCAATAAATGATGCACATTAATTTCAAGATAGATTTGTAAACAAAATAGGCAATAAAGTATTTTAAATGGTAAATGGTTACGCTTGCAACCATGGAGTACTGGGTAGGCTAGGGTACGGCTATTTTGTGGTATTTTTCATGTGTTGCCGAGTTGGTAGTAGTGGACTAGAAGAGGTTGTGTGAGAGACAACACGTCTATTCGCTGTACCACTCCTGAGTTCGAGTCTCAGTTGCGATAGATGGTAATATCGTAGGGAATAGTCGTTGTATAATTGTCTATGTGTATGACTGTATATAACTATATAATTGGGAGCATCGCTCCTGTAGAGTGGTGATTAATAAATAAATTATATAGTTTTTACAACGTTCTACGTATTATCATCTGTACTCATACCTTCTTTAAAGCCATGACTGAAAGAAAGAACTTTATGATAAATTAAATGTCCTTCTACCCTATTTTTTATAACTTTATCTAAAACATTTGCAATATTGTTCGTTATAGGTATCGCGGCTATTCTTGCCGGATTCACTTCACTTGGCCGTCAAGTAGATCCTCAATATAAAGCATGTCATTTTTACTCTATTATACTATTATCGCTCAGGCATGCAGCCGCTACAAAGCAATAATAATGTGTAAAATTAAATGAAGTAATTGTAAAAGTGTGTTTGTGTATGTATTGGTCAATAAAATATTCTTTAATCCTATTTGGAATAAAAAAATTATTCATAACTTAGATGATCCCTTAGAATTTGTGTACTCGGATCACCATTAATGTATTTTTTCTGTTTATACTTCAGAAGCATAGCTGAAATCATCTATAAAAGAGAATATGATTAGATCAAATATATTTTGTGAAACGTCGTAGATAGTTACAACTTCCATCCTTCCTAAAATAGTGATTATGTGTTTTTTTAATAAATAAAGATTATGATGTTTGTTACCTGCTATTAGTCAGACGTTATTTGTTACACGTGGGTTTTTACAGTTGTGATGTCAATCGACCGGAAGCTACGATTAGTACTTGAGATGTTTTAGATTCATCTAAAGTATTGCCAGAATTATGCAGTTTTGAAGAACTGTTTTGTATGCCAGTAAATTTCAATCTTATAATTATTATGTGTTTTGGACTATTTTTTAAACAAATAATGTATTAGCTCCTCTGGCTTATTTCTGGTAGTTTTTTCTTAAAGATATAACCAAATGGGACCTTTACAAATTTGTAAGGCTAAATTTTGGCTATCTAAAATGGATTTCTACAACTTTTTTTAGTAGTGCCGAATTTTGCAAAATCGTTTTTTTTTTTTTCATGTCTGAGAAGTAATTTGAAAACTGAGTTTTTTTTAAAACATACATCGCGTTATTAAATTAACGGTTTGAGCTACAATTATGAATTTTTGTAAACCTACTCAAAAAACTATAGCGCTTCGAACGGCACTCTCCAAATTAAGGTCTTTTCGAGAAAATGAGCCCCAAAGCCGCCACTAGCAAATTGAAAAATATGTTAATTATTCAAAATTTATGTATACCGGGTGGGGCATTAGTGCGTCGGACCTCGATATCTCGAGTTCTATGATAGCTAGAGATTTTTTAAAAAATTGCAAGTAAACTAGATAAAAAAGTCTATAACTGAAAATTATTTTCGAACATACAGGAAAAGCCAAGCCGAAATTACAGAACCAAGTGCCTTTTTTACGTTCGAAAATAATTTCCAGTTATAGACTTTTTTATCTAGTTTCCTAGCAATTTTTTTAAAATTTTTTAGCTATCGTAGAACTCGAGATGTCGAGGTCCGACGCACTATTGCCCCACCCTGTATATATTATATGAAGTCAAGTGTAGACAAAACTATAGAAAAGTTTAAAAAAAAAAGGTTTAGCTCAACAGGTCTCACAGTTTTCGAGAAATTAAATTTTTAATGCGTTTCATTTTCACGGTTAATATAATTTGCCGGACTCGTGAGGTCGCATCTGTATTTTGTGATAACGTTCGATTTCGATGATCAGTCGTAAAGTGTAAACGAATTTAATTGAAACCGTATAAAAACTAAAAGCCGGCAAAAACAGTCAACATCTCTTTATCGTACATGGGCGGAGGTAAATAGAAATGCTTGTCATAAGAAAATAATAAGATTTTCGGGCATTATTATATTATCCTCTGTTTCAAATGGTGTTCAGAAATCCATGGTAAATTAGTAAATAATTAAAATATTTTACCTTTTATGTAGTAGTAAATATTTATAAATATGAACAATAACTAACTAAACCCCTACACTTGATATTATAACAGGTATTTACGCACTGCACTGGCACATTAACAGCACAGGAGAAGTCCACCTTTGATTATTGAGAAGCGATTTACGAGTTTTTATTATGCTAGTAGGCCTGTCCGTTTTATTATCTTTAAACCAGTGCAGTCGTAGATGGTTCATTCAGGCTGATTACATTGCCAGTCTTGGACTCGCCTGCACAGTTTCAACTACCATTCGAATCTCGATACCATTGCTAAATATATAGGTCAAAATATCAAGTTCAGGGCGCACGTTCCTGTACTTTAACACTGACTAGTTCCAATTATCCTCGTATAAAGTATACAGTGTTTATGTATTGAGAAAGTATATAAGATCTTGTAGGGTAGTCTCTTTCGTTTATTATTATTCTTTTGAAATTTGGCAAATAAAATTTTGTAAGTTCTTATGAAAATTAGGTTTTAGTTAAAAATAATCGCAGTTTATTTTTAAAATAGAACAAAATTTGTTATGTATATTTTGTGGGGATCTTTGTGACTCTTCTAAGGATATGATCGTCAACAAAAAAAAAAAAAAAAAAAAAGAGTACGAAGCTTAATAAAAGCAACTGAATCTCGACAAGATGACTTTACCAAGAATATTCTTATTCATAAAAATGTAATATTGTATGAAAAGTTTTAAATTTCATACATGTTGTCGAAGTTCGTGTATTAGTCGAGAAAATATTATTACCAACTTAATACCTTCAGACCCTTCCATTTTACATTTTACCGAGTACTAACTTAAATGAACAGCTCCGAACTCGAAGTACTGATTGATGTAAAATGTGCACAATGTGTTTATTTTGTAAGAGTGTGGGAAAGAAGAAACAAGAAAATTAACTTCCATACGCACAGGTACCTACTTATTATATAGGGAGGTTTAAAACTGATGACAAAATTAGCAGTAGATCTCGTACAAGTACTAAGAACAAATTTTAATATCTTTTTTAAATTTGTTGCTCCATTTCTGAGATAAAGGCGTTGAAAACATCCTAGAAATCACAGAAAAAAAATAAATTGAAGGTAAGCCAAACATTTTCTTAGAAATGTGATTTTTCAAACCCTATACAACATATACACATATAATTTCTAATCATTTTCCTAAAATTTCTCTCTTTGGAGTGCAAAACAAAATTCCAAAAAAAATAGAATGTTTTTGAAAGTCTACTACTGAAACACCACTTTTTTTTTCTGTTGGAGCCTCTGTATTATATGGTTTTGTAATCATGTGTTTCTAATTAATATATTCAATCAATTAAATACAGGACAATCAGGGGCAAAAATTTTAGACGCTGCTAACAGTTGTGGTGATTTAGAAATGATCTCACGGCTTGCAAATTATAACGATATATTTATTTGCTTATGATGAGGAATACCACAAAACATGTTACAGCAAATATATTTCATATAAAAATATATCTGCAAAAATTAGACAAAAGTCCAATAAAATTTGTGCTTCAGATAAAGTTGCTGATAATCTTAAATCTAGTAGTTCAGAAGAGGAATTTTCACAGGATATTTTTTCTTTAAACCTCTCTGACAATCAAATTCTTCATAGGGCTGTGGAAATTTGGCAAAGAGCTATATCTGACCATAAGACAACAAGAAACACATTTTTGGTTTTAAAAACACCTGATGAGAATAAGGATAATACGGATGGTTTAACTCTCTCAAATGTTATCATGAGCTTTTACTCAAAACAATTTTCCAAAAATAATTTACAGATGTATTGAAGTTTATACTTAAATAATAACGTCAGAAACAAAAAAAACAATAGATCTTCTATATAATATGGGATTTTCGTGTTCTTACAATGATGTAAGATGTATGACAACAGTTTTGGTTAAACACGGGTTGAGCACTGAGAAAGACATTTATATCCCATATGGACTAGAACCAATTAATAAAAATGAAGCAAATTATATACATTCCAGTATTAGCAATCATGTGTAATATTAATTCGACTGACAATCGAACATGTATCGCGTTGGGAATAATAACAGCAATTTTGTTTTCTATGGAAACGAATGACCAATGCGGAAAATTCAACTTGCATCATCAACAGCATAGAGGTAAGTAATAATAATAAAATGCATGCAATCTTGCGAAAATATTATTGCATTCTCCGTCGTGGGGCAGGCAGGTTGTTCGCACAGTGCGACTCCGTGCCCGAGAGTTCGAACGCAAATGGCACTATGGAAATGAGGCGTATCAAAAATTCTATTGCTCGAAAACTATGAAACCTAGCGAGCTGAATCTTTTTTTAAAAACTTTCCTATAGTTTTGTCTACATTTGACTTCTAACCCAGTTGCCAGGGGTTTTAAGTCGGAATTAATTGTTACCTCGCTAATTTTTCCACGAAAGGCTAGTTTGTTGCTAGTAGAAAGTGACTCAAAAAAGTTCACCAAAATTTACCCCCTCGAACCCTTATAAACAACCCTCTGAAACGAAAAAAATTAAGATTTTTGCTATATCTCTAAAAATAATGAAATGAAAGAAAAAACGGACAGCGCCACATAAAAGAGAGGGAAATTTTACAAAAAAATAGTATACAAGTTTTTTAAATAGATTTTTCCCTTAGCATGAGAAATTATTACAGTTCGCTCAATATTTCAAACGCATCGCACAGGGAAATTAAGCATTTCTCGACCGCCGCTACAAAATAAAGACAATTTGTACCCATTAAAAACGATAGCATTTTAAATAGGAAGAATTCAACTTTCCAATGGTATACTTTTAATTTTTATAATTTTTATTTCTTATAAATAACACGTGAAAGTTAGGCTTTATCATTTTTTTCCATTCTATATTAAGACATAAAATAAATTAAAACACTATTTAAAAAAATCCTTGTAGCTATAGCTTGTTTATACCTAAACTTCAATCCAAGATTAATTTTTATGCTCTAAAGTATCCAGGGTAAACAAAAATTAATTTTAAAACATTGGTATTTTTTCCATTTTTTAGGGTTAGGATATTATAACTAGAAAACTTGTCTAAAACGGTCAAGAAAGGTATAGAAAGTTTAAGGTATAAACAAACTATACCTACAAGATTTTTTTTTATAAAGTTTTATTTAACATTTATGTTTTAATGTAGAGTGGAAAAAATAAAAAAAAAAAATAAATATATAAAGCTTTACTTTCACGTGCAATTTATAACAAATAACAATTATAAAAAATAAAAGTAAGTATACCATTGGAAAACTGAATTCTTCCTCTTTAAAATGCTACCTTTTTTCGTTTTTAATGGGCACAAGTTGTCTGTATATTATGTAGGGGCGGTCGAGAAATGCTTCATTTCCCTATGCGACGCGCTTGAAATATTGAGCAAACTGTAATAATTTCTCATGCTAGGGGAAAAATGTATTAAAAAAAACTTATATACTATTTTTTTGTAAAATTTCCCGCTCTTTCACGTGGTGCTATCCTTTTCTTCTTTTCATTATTTTTCGAGATATTAGCAAAAAACCTCGCAAAAAACTGATTTTTTCCGTTTCAGAGGGTTGTTTATAGGGGTCCGCGGGGGTAAATTTTGGTAAACTTTTTTGAGTCACGTTCTACTAACAAAAAATTAGCCTTTCATGAAACAATTAGCAAGGTAACAATTAATTCCAAATTTTCATCAAAATTTCTCTCTGATAACTGGGCTATTCATGTATGTGTGCGATGTATGTTTTAAAAAACCCATTTTTCAAATTACTTATCAGGCAATATTCCACTTCGGATGACCAAAATTATGTTCTACAAGATTACAAGATGGTGAAGGTCCCATTTGGTAATACCTTAATGGAAAAAGCGGGATAATTACTGGCGAATTTTACTCCACTATATATACAATATACATCTCCTAACGTTTCTTTTACTTGTCTCCAAAGATTATTAACTGGAAAATGAAGTAAATTATGGGCATATCATACAGTAATGAGTGCAAGTTCTGGTAAGTTCAAAGGCTATGGAAACATGTTCATTACAAATGTACGGTCATTTTTTAAAAAAAGAACTGCATTAGGCTCTTAATATTTTTCGTACTAACTAGCGTTCCAAGCCGTGACGCGACTTCCAATATAAAGGCGGCTGTGTTCAACAGATCATCGTCTATCTATAAACAAAAAAGGATTCACCGCTAAAAACCACATGATACAACTTATTCATCCTGTTTGCTCTTTCGCTGTACAATGTAAAAAACTGAGTGAAGTATGCGGGATTTTCCTTATTTTATATTTCAAAATAGTTGTATAAACTTAAAGATTCACAATGTCACAGTAAATGTTTGTTTTGAGAATGTATCCTTCCCATTGACCAGTGGCATTTAAATGAAACGGGGATACTTGCAATTTGTAACTATACTTGAAACTGTGTGGAAGACCAGTAAGTTCATTCTTGTACAAATTGGTGTCTGTTCCAAAAGTTCCCTATATTAGCGTTCCCTCGACTGTCTAGATTTAATAAAACTTATTTCATCTAGACGTTGAAAATTTTAATGCAAAATAAAGTCCGCAATATCCATTTGAAATATCCTCCGAAGTTCTGTAATGTCCAATTCATCTAGCGAAGGAATACGAAGCATTTTAGCGGCTGGAAATTGTTTATCTGAAACGGATTTTTATTTACTTTTCACGTTATCTTTTATTTATTTTGTTATATAGCTTGGAAACATCTACATTTAATAAAACTTATTTCGTCTAGACGTTGAACATTTTAATGCAAAATAAAGTCTATAATATCCATTTCAAATATCCTCCAAAGTTCTGTAATGTCTAATTCAACTAGCGAAGGAATAAGAAGCATTTTAGCGCTTGGAATTTTTTTATATGAGACGGATTTTTATTTATTTCTTCATGTTATCTTTTAAATGTTTTGTAATATGGCATAGAAACAGAGCGAGTGTAAGCTTTTACACCTTTAATCGTGACAGATTGAAAAAAAAATAGTATTTAACACGCACGGTAACAGAAACAAATTAAGTAATTAAGTTTTGCTATACCTTAAATGAGTAAGTACTAAAGAGGAAGAATTCAGCTTTCCAATGGTATACTTACTTTTATTTTTTATAATTGTTATTTGTTATAAATTGCACGTGAAAGTAAAGCTTTATATATTTTTTTCCACTCTACATTAAAACATAAATATTAAATAAAATACTATAAAAAAAAATCTTGTAGATATAGTTTGTTTATACCTTAAACTTTCTATACCTTTCTTGACCGTTTTAGACAAGTTTTCTAGTTAAAATATCCTAACCCTAAAAAATGGAAAAAATACCAATGTTTTAAAATTAATTTTTGTTTACCCTGGATACTTTAGAGCATAAGAATTAATCTTGGATTGAAGTTTAGGTATAAACAAGCTACAGCTACAAAAAATTTTTTAAATAGTGTTTTAATTTATTTTATGTCTTAATATAGAATGGAAAAAAATGATAAAGCCTAACTTTCACGTGCAATTTATAAGAAATAAAAATTATAAAAATTAAAAGTATACCATTGGAAAGTTGAATTCTTCCTATTTAAAATGCTATCGTTTTTAATGGGTACAAATTGTCTTTATTTTGTAGCGGCGGTCGAGAAATGCTTAATTTCCCTGTGCGATGCGTTTGAAATATTGAGCGAACTGTAATAATTTCTCATGCTAAGGGAAAAATCTATTTAAAAAACTTGTATACTATTTTTTTGTAAAATTTCCCTCTCTTTTATGTGGCGCTGTCCGTTTTTTCTTTCATTTCATTATTTTTAGAGATATTAGCAAAAATCTTAAATTTTTTCGTTTCAGAGGGTTGTTTATAAGGGTTCGAGGGGGTAAATTTTGGTGAACTTTTTTGAGTCACTTTCTACTAGCAACAAACTAGCCTTTCGTGGAAAAATTAGCGCGGTAACAATTAATTCCGACTTAAAACCCCTGGCAACTGGGTTAGAAGTCAAATGTAGACAAAACTATAGGAAAGTTTTTAAAAAAAGATTCAGCTCGCTAGGTTTCATAGTTTTCGAGCAATAGAATTTTTGATACGCCTCATTTCCATAGTGCTATTTGCGTTCGAACTCTCGGGCACGGAGTCGCACTGTGCGAACAACCTGCCTGCCTAACACACACGGTAACAGAAACAAATTAAGTAATTAAGTTTTGCTATACCTTAAATGAGTAAGTACTCATTTAAGGTATAGCAAAACAAACTTCCTCAGTAAATTTGAAATAGGCGTATACACTTGTTTGTCTTCCTTCAGTGAAAATATGTATCTTCATTATGTTATCTTTATTAAATACTAAATATGTTGATAGGACGATAATTAGTCATTTTAATATGTGATAATTGCATAAATACTTTAAACTAATAAAAAGTAAGATTATTCTTTTCTATTTGATTTTAATATTAGACTGTATGATGTTAATATTTACTTCTGAAATATTAGGCGAAAAAGGCCAATGTTTTGGAAAAACTCCAAGCTAGTTGAATTTCACTATCTATGTATCTTCATCTAGAGGCTGTGTGCCGTTGACCATGGAAATTTTCTTTGACAACCCTTAAAAGAATTTAAAAAAAACTATTTAAGATGCTACTTTTATTACCATAGTGGCTATATTTGTAGATGTACTCAAACAATTTAATCTTTTTATAGATCTATTCAGAGTTGCATTAACAATATATTACAGTCAAGTATATACACGACGAACTGCGCCGATCGATATCTCGAAAAGTAGACATTGGATAATTTTGAAAATCTGGTAGTAAACTAATGTCGATGGGGGCAACTCGTCTAAAATTTTCAAGATGGTGGCACTTCCGGTTATACCAGAAGTAGATGTCAACTGGCTTATTTTAAACGGGATACCGTATATATCATTACATTTTTGGATTGTACGCAAAATTCTAGGCCCATTTTGTGTATCATGTCTTATGCCTTAGGGCCGGTTTTATAATGTTAGATTAACTCCACGTTTATCTTAAGTTTAAACTTGAGATTAAACCATGATTTAAACTTTACTTTACAAACGCCTGTATTATAGAAACAAACTTAAATTTATACAGTTGGCACTACTGTTCAACAGAAATTGCAACTTCACGTAGTTTGATTCTAACCTATTTCAACATTTTGACATGACATTTAAGTTATTTTTGTAAAAAATGGAGGGAAATAGAAGAACGACAAATTCGCTGAACTAATTTTATTAGTGAAACATTTTTAATTATACAAGGGGCAGTTGATTTGTGTAGACTTCCTGAGTTTCTGGTAACAATAAGCATATATATGTATATAGGTGTGAGGAGATCAAACATAAATCTTTACCTTTCTGTCAGATGTAATAATACATTTTGAATTAGCTCCATTAAAATAATAACTGGCCCAATTTAAACAGCTTATACATTTTTCTGATTACATTCTTCCTTGTAACTATAGGTCTGATTCTAAAATTTCCAGAACTTTGAGCGCATTAATAATTTTCTATCATCAGACTGTAAATAATCACATATTTCGAATACATCCATCAAATATTACACCAAATTTTATTACTTTTGAGGTTATGAACATTCTGACATGTGATAATCTAGAGTTTAAACCATCCCCATCCACCGTTTGAAGTTTAACTTTACTGTGACGTAATTAATCTGCAAACTAAAGATTACTGTCATTATAAAACAGACTTTTTTTTGAGATCTGTAGTTTAATCTGTGCTCTGCAGTTTAATCCGATATTATAAAACCGGCCCTAAGTCTCTCCATTTTTGACATATTTCAATTTTTATGTCAAAAATGACGTTTGCGGGCCCTAAATGAATTATCAATTCTTCCTATAAGGAAGCCTTTATTATCTAATTTGGGTTGGATTCTTTGTTGAACTTTGTTCAACTTTAGTGCTCAAAAAATAAAAATTAAATTGAGAAAACTGTCAAAAATCAATTTTTTCAAATGAAAACCCCCAACATTAAAAATAATGGTAAGTTTGTGTATGGGTGTCGATTCCGAAAATATTGCCAATTCAATATTTTTATATTGGGATTTTGCTATGGATTTTGAGTTCAATTACTCTTAGTTTGCTATGACGGCGTTGAGTACTAAACAAATGTATGTAGCTGTCACTTATCGTAATTGCTGTTTTGGAATATTTTGCGGCATAACCTACGACATCTTTAAGATAAGCGACCTTACAAACAGGAATCTCCAAGAACTCTATTCACAAAATTCTTTTGAAACACAAATTCCATCCCTATTCCATTTCTATGGTTAAACACCTAAAGGACACCGATTTGGCCAGAAGAGTTCCCTTTTGCGAATTTATTTTAACAATGTTACAAGACTTTCGATTTCTGGATAACATAACCTTTTCCCTACGGTGTATATAGAAGGGGTATCTCAACTGGTTCGATAGATCGCTTTTTTTCTTTCTTCTTGACACTTCCGTTTGGTTTAGATGAGGCACATGACAAGGATCTGGACTGAACAATTATGCCATTAACATGATAAGAGGTTCCTACGCCGCTGAGCATCTTTTCTTATCTGTCAATATTATCATACGCCAGTTCTGTACGAATTGAAGGATGTATGCTGCTGATCAGGAGAGGGACTCCATCTCTGTCTAATGTACTAATTTTATCAACACGCAATGCAATTTCTATCTCCTCTAAAGATGAGTATAAACATCCATGGCCTAGTCAATTCATTGTTCTAATCAAACTTACATTGCCTGTCAAGGTTTTCATAACCCAAAGGATCAAAACATGCTTAAAAATTAGGACTGCACCACGAGTTACTGCAATTATAATGTCTTGAGAAATAGATAACGTAAGCCTCATGATACGAGGTGAGGCCTCTTGCTTTCCTCTAAGGAAGATATACAGAAAATTTCGAAGACCATCGGGTAAGGAAAAATATGCGAAATTTAGTTCCTAATGTGGTGGCCAAGATTGTTCTTTGATTGTTCCTTTTATTTGGTTTCGCAAAAACAAAGCAACATCATTAATCAGAGATTCTGGTTTTTGTTGCTCGGTGTGAGCTTCAAGCTTCTCCTTCATAAGTATATATTCGGTGGCGATTGCTTCGACTGCCAAGTTGTTAGGCATGACATAAACTCGGCACGATACTGTGATGAAATGCAACGACTCGTTGAGCTCTGACTAGATTTTTTCAAAAGTGGTTCTTAGTCGAACCTGAAACGCCTCGAATGCCCTTGTATTGCATAAACGATACGAGTTGAGAAGTCAGTTCTGCAAATGGAATAATTCAAGGATTTAAGAAAAGTTCATTTCGAATTATACCAACAATTATACTAAGAGTCTTTCTTGGCTGTTTAGTACAAGTTGTCCATACCGCGGGAATCTTTATCAGGCCTTGAGCGCGTGTAGTCTTCGCAACAGGTTTTATCTCCTCTTCAGCTTTGAAACTTTGGGTCGATGAATTGTGACCTGCATTCGTTGTGGTAATACACACACATTGATACAGTCGCACTGTCTTGAGGTAAGGTTAAAATAGGAATAAACTGTCTCACTTTTGCAGCCTCACAAAGCGTTTCCCAGGTGCGGTTGTCTCGCGGGCTGATTAGTTCGTTCAAATTCGACTCATTCCCGTATTCCCGTATATAATACAGATTCCCACCAGTTTTCCCTCTAACTTTCTTTTTTTCATTTTTCTTACGCTTCAAAGTATTTTCTCAGCAAATTCTGGCAAACTTGAAATGAAACCAAATAATGGGGAATCGTAATTTTAAAAATGGTATTATTACAAGAACTAGAAATACAACATTTACAAAAACCATCTTATTTACAATTTCTATCTTAAACTGCCTTAAACAGGTATAAAAAATTTACAGTTATAGGCAAAATTTTATTCTAGGCAATTTTACTAAGAGGTATTTTTCATCTAGGATCAACGGTTTCTAAGATACAGGCATTATTGAGTCAAAAAGGTGGATCACTTTCAAAATGGCAGATAAAAAACGTATTTACCTGGGAATCTGAAATGTCCAGAAGGTGAATCCTTTTAACTCTCATATAGACAATCTAAAACCTAAGTGCCGTTTGGTCCCATCTCTGGGTAGTCAACTCGATTTTTGTTAGATCTGGCTAATAGACTAAAAGGCAAGTTTAATGGGTTAACGTCCCAGTATTTCACTAGTGCTAAAGATTAAACGTGCATTTACCGGTCGAAGTACCTCTCACCGTCCCGGCACGGTAGTAGATCTGTAAGGAGCCCAGCATTATGAGCTTGGCCGGCGCTAAATCATGCACTAACCCCCCGATGAATATTTCATATTCCCCGGAATATTTCATTCGGTCCGAACGTGCACCGGAAGTTAAAACACGGTTTAGTCCCGGAAGCTATTTTTAGAACATCTTATTAGTTTAGGTAAATCGACATCCGCCCTTTCCATCCTTATCAACCCGAATTGTCTTATTACCGATGCTGCTGTCTGGATCGCATTTGCATTTATTATTCTAGAAAACCGCGCTCAGTCCAAATTGAATTGAATGTTTTCGGGATTTCTCCAATTGTGGCTCTCTGGAGCGACGATCTAAATTTTAAATCTAAAGACAGAGAGAAGTGTGTCAGATCTAAGAGAAGTTCGTAAAATGAAAACTGATACCGCAGCTATTGAGCTCGCTAAGAAATGTTATTTAAATAATATACAGTGCGGGTATAGTCGAGTCACATTTACAGGGCACTCAAAAAACGCAACAAAAATTTTACGACCTCATTATTATCGTCGTTGGACCATGCGTCATGTTGTTATCAAACAAGCCGACGCACATTAAAAACCTATAAAAGTAAGCGTGTCAATTTGCGAACGAAGTAGTACAGAGCCGAATTTAAAATTCGTATGTATTAGAATGTACATGCATTCGGGGGGCGAGCGTAGGTGCGTCTTTACTATGTACATACTTCGGTATGCGATGTAAAGCAACGACAGGCGCAGTTAGTACTTGGATGGATGACCATTCCAACGGAAACCGCGTCCGCGCCTCACACATCTTCCAGCGGCCTGTATATCAGTGTATGCGCGGAAGCTATACAACCTTAGGCGAGGGTTGTATAGGAGATATACCATCCTTCGGAGGGGATGTAAAGCCGTCGGTCCCTTGTCTATTAAATGTTAGGCAAGTAAAAGATCCCTACTCTTCTTAAGGGAAGAGGTTCGGCAAAATTTTTGGTTGGGGGTAGCTCGTCTACAGGCGTCGGTGTTAGGCCTCAGTAGCGGAAATAAGCCGACGTTAAATAAATGTATAAAAAAAAAGAATGTACATATTAATAATATAGACCGTTGCTGATCTAAATATTTCATGTGCGTGCCTGGGCGCGGTTACTTTTGCGACTAATTTAACGGTATTTCAATAAAGTCGTAAAGTTTTTATTGCATTTTTTGAGTGCCCAGTAAATGTGCGCTCGACTATACGTAAAGACTGGAATACATCCCTTAAAATCATTATAAAGCAAGTGACGAAAATTCGCCCGGACACGTCTATATTTCAATTTTTTTTGTTTAATTTTCTACAAACAAATTTCAAAAAGTCATTTGCAATTTTTTTAAACGGCAACCCTCATGTTTAAAAATATTGTTTGAAAGAGCACATTTTTCTTCATACAGTACGTTAAATTCTATGGCATATTGCATGACGAAATTATCGAGAAAGAAATCTTATAACAATGTAATGAAACAAAAAATACAAGAATTAATAACTACAGCAAAAAATAAATAAATTAAATATTCAAAAAGCGTGCCATTTGCTCCTTGACCATGTCCAAGACGAAACTGAAATTCTCGCAAGACGTTAGTAATTGTTTCGGATCCAATTATTATTTCGTAACTAATTCTATCTTTTAAGTTGTCAACATTGTTCGGCCTATTAAAATAAACTTTGGATTTAAGGTAACCCCATAAAAATGATCCAATAGGGTTAGGTCCGGAGATCTGGCTGGTCATTCTACTGATCCGCGTCTACCATTCGATCTGTGTGGGAAAATTTCATTCGAATAATAACACACTGTTAGCGAATAATGCGATTGTGCACCTTCCTGTTGAAGCCATATGGAGTTTTCAGGTTCATTAGGAGTTTAGCCATTTGGATACAGTGTCTTAAATCCTGAAATTATGTTTTGTTGGAGCAGCTCCAAATGTTTTTCGATGTTGTTCGATGTTTATCATATTTGTCAAACAGGGAACAATTTGTCGAATACAGGGGTTACCAATCATTTAGATTTACTGCTACTAGCGGAGCGCCACAAGGCAGCAACCTTGCTCCTCTGCTTTTCTCGCTATTTATTAATGACATCTGCAGTCAAGTTAGAAGCAACATGCTTTTATTTGCTGATGACTTAAAAATCTATAAGACAATTCAGTCACTCGCGGACTGTCTGGAGCTGCAGGACGATCTAAACAGAGTAGACAATTGGTGCCTTGAAAATAGACTACCTTTGAACATTGAGAAATGTAAAGTCATGACTTTCAGTCTGAAACACAACACGATTCTACACAATTATACAATTCAATCAATACGCATTGAGCGCTGCACAGTGTTTAAGGATCTTGGCATCACCATTGACTCCAAGCTAACATTTAATATGCATGTTGAAGCTGTGACTAAATCTGCACTAAAAATGTTATGTAATGATACTTTGCAAATATTACTTCGCTGACAATTCTATACTATTGTTCTGTAAGACCTAAGTTGGAGTATGGATCAATAGTATGGAGTCCTTTCTATAATGAATATATATCCAAGCTGGAGCAAATTCAAAGAAAGTTCTTGAAATTTCTAGCTTTGAAATTAGATGGGGTTTATCCTCAACAAGGTACAGAGCAATCTATTCTTCTCAGTCGGTTTGATATTTCCTCATTCGAATTCAGAAGGAAATATTCTGCTCTACAATTTTTGTTCAAACTGTGTAACAATCAGTGGAGATCTGAAGCTCAATTAAAGATACAGGTGCCTAGCTTTAATACTAGGTCCACTTCACTATTTTACCTTAGTAGGGCTAGCACAAATTTGGGCTTCAGGTCCCCTCTATATCGCATGTGCACACTTTATAATCACCTATCAAACCACCTAGATATCCACCATAATAGTCAAGTTCAATACTCTAGTAAAGTCAAAGAACTGCTCTTATCTCATCAATAATGCCCTAGTTGTAGTGAAAATCTGTTATTATTAAACCTAAATTTGAACCATGTATGTTATTACTATTGTACTAAATGTCCACAAAATTGCAATTTAAGGCATGTACGAAAAGTTAATAAGGTCTCAAACATTTTTTTGGCATCAGTCAACCAACCCCCCCGCCATCGCCCCCAATAACACCCCGATTTCGGAAAAATATAATCAGTTACTAAGATCGGACGACAATATTGTATTCCACCGTTACTTTTGTAAATTTCCCCAATAGGGGGCGCGGGGGTGAAAATTGATTAAATATACTATGCAACCGGCACCTCCGGCAAAACGTAGAATACAAAAGGTTGTGGGTTTTTTTTCCATCTGATTAGGGACTTCTACGGAGGGCGTCACAATATTCATGTATAATAATTTAATTAAAGTATGACTAAAAAGTAGAAAATAAATTTTTTTTAAAAACTTAGTTTCCTTACAAAGTACTAAAAATTAAAAAATAATTTTTCATGTACGACTGCAAAAAAACCAAGGCGTGCGCACTTTGTATGATTATACGCATGATGAAACATTATTTTTGACTTATTTATTTTTTACTTTTTAGTACGGCTTTGTAAGAAAAGAAGTTTAAAAAAAAATTTAAATCATTTTTTAGGTAAGCTCTTCAATAAATAATTTCATCATTATCGATTAGAACTGTTTTGTTTTTCCCAGCAAAATTCAGCTCCCGTAAGATATTGCGAAACCTGCTCTTGCCGATATGTGATAAATCATTATCTTCTGAAAGTTTACATAAAATTTTGTCCAATTTTGTTTATAATAATATGCATATACTTTTCTGCCAATAAAGTTTTTGAAGTATTCTTCAATACCGGTTTTTGATCCTCCTGAAGACAATTTTGGTGAGTTCACATTCATTATATTTTTCCATTGTTTTAAAAATCTGTAGATTTTTTTTGTAGAACAATTAAGGATTTTGTAACATGGAGGAGTGGAAAGTTATATAAATTACATATTTTTCTAAGCATATTTTTCGACGGACGTGACGGAGTATCTTTTATAGAGGAAACATTCTAGACAATGTATTTTAAAGTGCATGTGATTTATAACCGAAACTTCCAACTTCGAGGGTTACCACCCACTTCTCTATGATAAGTTGGAAATCCTACTATAAAATATTACATGTTCAAGAAAATGTATCATCTGTGCAGAAGAGATAAATATTATATAGCAGCCATTTAATTCAATTGATGTTTTTGGATAGTCGGTGACTCATTCAGACGCAGACGATTCATCTGAGAAAGTTGTATAAAGTTTTAAACGTACAGGGTTATCTAAGAAACAATACTGCACATTTACTTGTATCAAATGCTTATCAGAAAAAAGTTTAACGGAAATTAAAAATAAATCTGTGACACGCAGTTTTATCGATTAACTTAATTAAATTGTCACCTTAAACAATTTAATTAATTTTTATTTAATTTTAAATTAATATTTTATTTCCAACGAATGACATCTTGGTCTAAAGCATACAATAACTAAAGTGACGAAAGGTAATTATATAATATTAATAGTAAGACTCTGAAAGTAAGTTACATACTGGAAACAGTTAAAATAATCCAAGGTTTCATTTTACATTGGTGCATACAGGGGACGTTTTAAATGGCAAGAAGTGGACTTATCCATATCAGATATAAAAATGCTAACACTAAGTTTACCTATTTCAAATATATCCAGCTGCATCGGTAGACTTTGAACGCGCTATGCAAGTTGTTTTTCAATAAAACGCAAGGATATTTGTAACAAATACAGATCATATATTTTCATTTTAATGAATGTAATTATGACCAATCAACATATTGTGAAGCGTTTTTCTCCGTACCAGCTGGTGACGATGAGAAAAAAGGCCACTCTTTGACACTCGAGCTCCGGAAACGGATTAGTTGGGGCGCCAGTCCTAGTTTAAGTGTTAGGACACACTACCCATAAGCCGGCTACGCGAGGCTGAATAGTTCAAGTGGAGAAACGGTACGCCAATGGGTCAATTTGGGAAATTAGACCTTCATATACAAACAGTAAAACTAAAAATTTGATAAATAATGTTAGTTTATTCAATTTAACCTACTATATACAAATCTACTGGTTTACTAAAAAAAATTACCAAACTCTACAGGTCACTACAAAACAGTTAATGGAGACAAGCGATGTAATGAAAATAGTAGTACCAGATGACTTTAATTACAGGGACAGCAAGAGGCACAGAATAAGCGGTAACCCATGGCAACTATAGCAAAGTGATAAAATGGGCGCAAACTAAATACGGATACCAGGTGTGAAAGGCAGGACCACAGATATATAAAAAATTACAGTGCACAATTATAGTGAAGTTATATTCAATACCTCAGTCCATGGACGTACTTCCTTCCTGTGGTTACGGTCGGGCACGGCTGCTGCGGCGAAGTGTTCGAAACGGAGTAGTCGCCAGACGGGCGCACTGCTGGTCGATGATGTATTACGAACTTTGCCAAAATTCTGCGGCTCGGAAATGATATGTAATGATATGCCTGGGTTCGGATCTCGGAATAGATACGTCTGCTGCCGATGAGTCGCTCTGGCTGGCTGCCAACGTGCCAACACGGGATGACTTCAATTATTTTCTTCAAATACTTACAAGCCGTGGAAACGGCGGTAGAGGATGCCCGATGGATCGACGTGACGGCAATATAACGAAATATTTTCGAATAATAATTCAATCACATGACTTTTGGGACTTCTCGTCGCCTCCCGGTCATCCGATTTCACCCATACTAACAACTGGTACATCTATAAATTAATAATTTGAGAATTTTCATATATACTAGAATATTCAGTGATTGTAATTAACAATTTTTTTTTATATTTTATGAGTAAGGAAACATTCCATAATATATATACTGCTCATACAACAGACGATGCATTTGAAACTTTTATAAATACAATAATTTTTAATTTCGAGATGAGCTTCCCAGTAAAACGCATTAAGAAAAGGAGATCTAAAAAATGAAATGATTGGATTACACAAGATATTAGAATATCATCTAAAAAACTGAAAAATCTCTATCGATAAACACTGAACACTAGTACTGAACATATAAAAAATATAAGAAAATGTATAAAAAAAATATAAACTGCTAAAAGACTCCATAATGATAGACTAATTCGAAAGCAAAAGTAAAACAGTATGGTCAGTAATTAACTAGAATATTAATAAAAGTAAAAATGACACTAAAATTTATAAAATCACAAATCTTCACTTGAGAGTTATCATCCAGTTGCAATACTGAAACTACTGAACATATAAAAAATATAAGAAAATGTATAAAAAAAATATAAACTGCTAAAAGACTCCATAATGATAGACTAATTCGAAAGCAAAAGTAAAACAGTATGGTCAGTAATTAACTAGAATATTAATAAAAGTAAAAATGACACTAAAATTTATAAAATCACAAATCTTCACTTGAGAGTTATCATCCAGTTGCAATACTGAAACTGCAATCTTAAATTTTATTCATAATATTTATGTATATTTAAACAACGGTATAAAATGCATTGGCTTATTTATGGACCTTAGTAAAACTTTTGATTTAATGAACCACAATTTACTTTTAGATAAACTATCTGCATCTAGGCTAAGAGGAAAAATTCATAACTGGCTCGAATGCTATGTGTCTGATCGAAATCAAGCTATTGTAGTAAATGGAATTAAATCTACTCGGCAAAATATATTACGTGATATTCCTCAAGGGTCAGTCTTGTGGCCATTCCTATTTTTACTTTATATAAATGATTTGCCTAATAATGCGTTAATTAAGAGACAACTTGATTATGTTTGCGGATGATAATTTTGATTTATGTGATTCAACCACTTTGATAGATGCTTTAAATAACACTAAAATGAAGATGAAGATCAAATACACTGACTGGTTTAAGAATAATAAATTGGTCTTAAATGTATCAAAAGACTGTATATATAAATTTTACACCAAGAATATCACGTATTTTACAAAGTAATATATTAAAGATTGAGGGTAAATCCATCCAACAAGTTTACTCAACAAAATTTCTTTTTGCAAGTTTAGATAATGCACTCAGCTGGGAATCACATATTAATAATATGGCAAAACAATTAACGTCAGTATTCTATGCGATTTACAAATTACATAAAATTACCAGAATAAAAACTATATTATCATACTATTATGCCCGTTTCTTTTCCAGCTATGGCATTATTTGTTGGGGCTCTTATTCAAATGCACAAAGAATTTTTAAAATACAAAGAAAGCAGTAAGAAATATAATAGGTGCGACAAAATATGCTTCTTGTTGAGAAATATTTAAGAAATTAAAAATTATGCCTCTATTTTGTACTTATATACTACATATATATTAATATATACAAGAAAAAAAATTTAAATACCTTTCTTACAAATAATACAATTTTTAGAAGATGACTTAGATGATTAGGTTTTAACTTTGTGTAATAAGTTATTTTATCTCTATATGTATATATTTTTTGTATTTTCTTTATGATTATTATCGCATTGACAATGTTCAATCATTTCGACATGTCTCCTCACACCATGTTACTGTATAGTCTCTTGGACAATAAAGTATTATCATTATCGTTATCGTTATAGGAATATTTTCAGAAAATTTCCTCAATTTACTTTTTAATAGTGTTCCATGAGTAAAAACCGTACCAAAATTTTAACTTACTCGGAGCAAGTTCCCTTTTCGACCCACTTTTCACACTTTTTGGAATGTTTTCAGACATTTGAGGCAACTCACTTAAACCCTTTACAAGAAATTACTTTAAAATCAGTCAAGGTTTTCTTTGAGGTACAAAGCCACCGATACATAGACAACCATACGTGTGAACACCCGTTATGCTGGTGGGGTGTAAAAATATAACAGTTTAATAAACGTATAAACTATATTTAGTTGTTAATTAAGTACTGTATACTATTGTAGTAATAAAATTTTATGGTTTTCAGAAACAATAAAACAATTCTTAGTTGTTTGCCCTCTCGTAGAAAACGGCATCAACTTTGAGGAGCCGAGAACTGATAGACTAATAATAAAATGCATTAGTGCATATAAGATTTGATATTGATAGTTTTTCCACAGACAGTAGTCTAAACTTTAGTCTAGACCAGTTCTGTCATAACTTTTAGCATTTATCTTACATTTTTGATATGACAAATACTTTGAAACATTTCAATGGACTTTTATTTCGCGTCTGTTCACTTGATAAATTAATCGCGTTTAAATTTATGGAGGAAAAGCAATTTGCAGTGTAACTTGTGATAGAAAGGAAACTTAATGCGATCACCGTAGCTAATGGTGGCTTCTTTAAGTTAAAATTCTTTAAGAGGATTGTAATAATTAACAGCAATTTTGTAGTATAAATTGGGGCTTGCTAAATATGTTTCTTATGGAAATTTAAATGCTGTAGGTATAAATTTCACAAAAATGTATATTTTATTTTATTAACTTGATATGACGCAACGTCAATGGAAAAACTTTGTTTCAGATATTACTACATAAACACATTTAATAGGTATTGTAAAGATACATATTTAGAACATTAAGTATGATATTCTATAACCGTTTCATATACAGGGTGTTGCATCATGAGAGGGACATAGCTTAATAGGAGGTAGAGAACATCAGTAGTAACCGGAACCTCCCATAGAAATGTCTCATTGGGCCTTCATTACGAAGTTACAGGGTGTTAAATAATTTTTGGCCAAACCTGTTTTTTGTCATAACTTTGACAGGGAATTAAATAACGGATTCATATTTGGTACGGCTAATGTACTAACGAGCCCCAAGAGGTACATGTATAAAAAAAAATATATCCAGGTCCGGACTCACTATAATTTATGTTTCTTCTTTGCATCAATAAAACATCACCCTGTATATATTTTTTTGAAATTTCGATACGATATTCGAAAAGAGCTAGAAAAAGCAAACAAAATGGCCTATTTCATTTTTTTGTTACACCTTCGTGGTTATTTAAATACGTTGTTAAATGTGCAAGAAAATGGATTACAGAACCCTATTAAATGAGAGGCACGTGAAATAAATAGTTTTATAACTAAAATTTGCAAAAATTCTATTGAGCCTAGGTGGTCTGTGTGAATCCTAATTCTGGCACGTTTTAAAGGTCCATTTTGGTAAAAAACTGTGGTCCTAATAAGTAATCGGGTATGAAATAACAAAATTTTTAATCAATCACAGTAGGCTTGTTCAAAGAATAAAAGTGACAGATAATTTAAACCATTTAGGCCTAAGCAACTAGCTACTTTGATCAAGAAAATCATCAACATTTTATACTTAATAAAAATTGGAAAAGAGAACAAACTAAAATCTAAATAAATAAAATATTTTCCATTCAATTAACAATAAATAACAAAACAATAACTAAATGTGTTTAAAAATAAAACGTAATTGACACTAAAGTAAATTTTCAAAATGTCCTCCCCCACATTCTGTGCATTTTCTTGCGCGTTTAGAAAGGTCACCAATTAATTGCTCGACGTATCATTTCTGGATTATTCCGTATTTCGTCGCAGGTTGTAACGATGCGCTGGATTAAATGTTGCCTACTTTCAATTTCAATGCTATAAACCTCGTTTTTTAAGTGGCCCCATAAAAAGTAATCACAAGGGTTACAATCAGGAGATCTTGGTGGCCATTCATGTGGACCCCCGCGTCCAATCCATCTATTAGGATACACATTGTTTAAGTGTTCTCTTACTTGTAGGTTAAAATGTGGTGGGGCCCCATCATGCTGAAATAACATGCCTCTTATACCGATATTTTCTAACATATTCGGTAAAATGTTTTGAAGAAAATCAAAGTAAATATCACCATTCAATCTTTCTTCAAAAAAATGTGACCCTATCAAACGTCTATTCACAAGTCCGACCCAAACATTTACAGAAAACCTGTGTTGCGAACGGCGTTGGCGTACCGCATGTGGGTTTTCCTGTGCCCATTTATGATTATTTCGTGAATTGTTTACTCCATCCCTTGTAAATTGTGCCTCATCCGTAAATAAGGTTCTGTAAATAACTGGGCGATGGTTAGACAACCAATGACAAAATGCCAGGCGGGGGATATCGTCGCCTTGTTGAAGACGCTGTACCTGCTGGATATGATATGGATGGTAACGTTCTCTTTTTAGGGTTCTCCATACTCGCCAATGAGGAATACCAGTTGCCAAACTGATTCGTCTAGTGCTCATATTTGGGTTTTCTTGAACTACGTTTATAATATTGTTTTGTTCCTGCACACCTTGTTGTAAAACACGCTCCACAACTGCAGAAGTAGGAAACTTTCCGTGTTGTCTTGCATACTGGAACACCGTACTAAAGGTTTTATGATTAGGGCATCGACGACCAGGAAAACGCAGCCGATATTCTCTTTCCGCCGACCTACCATTTCCATTACAGAAACCATAGATGAATATTATGTCAGCATATTCCACGTTTGTAAATTTTACTGGCATAGTTAAAATATTTTCACAAGTTTTCACTAACTAAATGCGGATTATTGACACATTAAATTACTAACAAACAATTATTCAACTGTTTAGGAGATTTCTTTTTATTATCTGTCACTTTGAACAAGCCTACTGTGATTGATTAAAAATTTTGTTATTTCATACCCGATTACTTATTAGGACCACAGTTTTTTACCAAAATGGACCTTTAAAACGTGCCGGAATTAGGATTCACCCAGACCACCTAGGCTCAATAGAATTTTTGCAAATTTTAGTTATAAAACTATTTATTTCACGTGCCTCTCATTTAATAGGGTTCTGTAATCCATTTTCTTGCACATTTAACAACGTATTTAAATAACCACGAAGGTGTAACAAAAAAATGAAATAGGCCATTTTGTTTGTTTTTTCTTGCTCTTTTCGAATATCGTATCGAAATTTCAAAAAAATATATACAGGGTGATGTTTTATTGATGCAAAGAAGAAACATAAATTATAGTGAGTCCGGACCTGGATATATTTTTTTTTATACATGTACCTCTTGGGGCTCGTTAGTACATTAGCCGTACCAAATATAAATCCGTTATTTCATTCCCTGTCAAAGTTATGACAAAAAACAGGTTTGGCCAAAAATTATTTAACACCCTGTAACTTCGTAATGAAGGCCCAATGAGACATTTCTATGGGAGGTTCCGGTTACCACTGATGTTCTCTACCTCCTATTAAGCTATGTCCCTCTCATGATGCAACACCCTGTATATGTTTAAGATATACATTTTGGTGACGTTTTTAATAATAGTTGTTGAAACAACGTAACAATTTTGTTCTGACAACTTATATGATGAACTGTATTTATATTAAAACAACAAAGTAGTCCATGTAAAAATGTACAAATCCTGTAAATACAAACCAGGCAATATATATAAGTTTGTGAATAATACACACATTGACTATTGAAAAAACCTAATATCTATTGACCTTTATTAGGTTATTCTGCAAATTTTCACAGATAGTTATTCGGGCAAAAAATGTTTGTATCATCAGCATACAATATGTTAACATCCAGATCATCCACCGTAATTGGAATTGGTTAGAAGGGTGGTCAATGAAAAATATTGAACCCATTACTTAGGCCCAATTGGGCCTCTTGTACTTTCAATCAGACCCTCGCCTAAACTTCCAACCAACCTAATCTTGCGAAGTAGGTGGTGTTGTTGCCTAGGGGAATCTCCCTTAGATCGGCCAAAGTAGGCCAACGTTCTCCCAAAATGGATTCTCTGATTCATGAGACGGCAGACAAGTGACCGAGTACATGTTGGATCGTCTCATCTTCTTTTTCACAACCTCTACAGAGAGGCGTTTCGCTTAATCTCATATCCTGTAGATGTTTCTTTAACGGACAGTGTCCAGTCTGGATTTCCGTTATGAAACGAAAATTCATTCTGGACATTACCAGGTAGTCCATTGCTGTACTCTTGTTGGAATATTTTAGTAATTCCCTAGCAAGCTGATAGCTGCTTGAATTCGTTGTGAGTGTCCTCTTTAACCACTTGTGTTATCGCGGTGATCGGTAACAAACTGGCCGGGCCTGGTCCAAAGATACTTAGCTCTGCTGCCTTCTTGGCCAGTCTGTCGGCCACTTTTTTGACATTTTACTGTGCAGTGTGCATATGTCCATAATGGCATTTCCTACTGCTCCTATGGTAATTTTGTAATTTTTCAGGGCTAGTAATGATTGTCTACAATCTGTGTAGATCTTGATTAGACAAGCTACGAACAATCTCTTTTGCGGCTATAGTTATGCCCGCCAGTTCCGTCTGTATTACGCTGGCTCGTCCATCCATAGCCCATTTATTGGATGTGCAGACTTCTGGAGTATATTCTACATCGTGCCCCATCCTTCTTTTTTGACCTGTCTGTGAAGATCGCACCTTTGCCAGCAGCCTCGTTCTCACTATTCGTCTGTATTATGTAGGGTCTGTCGAGGTCAAAACAGGGAGAAATGCCATCTTTGTATGCCTATTATAGAAGAGGCGACTTCCTGACTGCCTCATTCCATAGGCAACTTTTGGCCTCTTCACAGCCGACATTTGATTGTATGCCAACGGATTTGACGCGTACCATTGTTGTCAGAGCCACTTCTAGGTATATTTCTAGTGGTAGCAGATGCAGTATTCCTCTATAGCTCTGGCTGAGCTTGACTTTAGCTGAAGTCAGTTTGCTCTTAGGCCACCAGACCACAGCCCCGTAGCCATAGGTCTTATGATGGCAGTGTATATCCGCATGACCACTTTGGGTTTCATTCCCCAGGATTTACCCACGGTTCTGCGATAATGCTCATGAGAAATGTAAGCCTTCTTTAGTCTTTTATCTAATTGAAGATTCGATATTAGTTTGGCATCAAAACTTAGTGTTGTATCCAGAAGGGCAGGTTCCTTCCAATTAGCAAACCTGTTGCCAGAAGGATGAGCAACTGACGGTAGCGCAAATATATTTCATTGATTAAATCTAGATTTTATTTTGCAAAGCAATTAAGATAATTGTCATGAAAGTGTGAAATTTGACAAACTAAGAAGCAGCCTAAATCTTTATCCATTATCATCCTATCTGATTTATCGACTTGCCTCCCCATGCTTAAACGAAAGATTATGACTCTTGTCCATTCTTTTATAAATATTTGAACAGGTTTGTTAAACTGCGTATTACATTTTTATATTCGGTATCCTCTTCCCAGGTGATCCTGTAGATGTTCTATGAGATTCAAATCTGGAGTTGTTTTTGGCTAATTCATGTTTTAGAATGTTGGTAGCATACTTATATATACTCCTCAGTCATCCTCCTTATATCGCACTTGAACCTGTGCATATATTAAGTAGTATTCCTCTACATACCATAACTAAGACACCTCCATAACTAAGAGGTGCTCACTGTACTATATGAAGTATATTGTCTAATTTCTGTGGTGTTTATTTATTTATTATATATTTTTTGTACATCCTGTGTTCAGGTCTTCAAACTGCCTTGACGCCATCAGATGCTGCAAATTGTTTATTGTAACAATTCAAGCTGTTGAGCTAGAGTAAAGTTACTTGCTAAAGTCATACTTGTATACAAAAAAGACAGCATAAATGATGTTGGAAACTACAGACCTATTTCCATCATACCGTTCTTTTATAAAATCCTAGAATGTGCCTTAAAAAACCCAAATAACACTTTTAATTACTTAAAATCCGAAAATCTGCTTAGTTCCAGTTAGTTTGGTTTTGTAACTATTTTAGCCATAAATAAGATAATAGACCTAATGAGTAACGGTTTTGAAAATAGTATATATATGCGCTCAATTCCTAGATTTGTCGAAGGATTTTGACTGTGTGTCACATAATATATTAATAAGTAAATTGAACTTTTATAAGTTCAGTGTAAACAGCAGTAATTTAATAAAATCGTATCTTACTAGTAGATTTCAGTACGTCATATATCAAAATAATAAATCAAGTGTGCTATATATGGAATACGGAGTACCGCAGGGCTCCATACTGGGGCCAATTTTGTTCCTAATATACATAAATGACCTTACTGATATCGCTTCCTCTAAATTCGTCCGGTTTGCAGATGATACCACAATCATCCAGTCGCATAATGAAGTTGACACCCTGATTGCTTATGTAAACGATGCACAGGTGAAAGCTCAGGACTAGTTTATAACAAACCAACTTAGTTTAAATAAGTCCAAAACAGAGACAATTTTCTGTAGCCTAAGAAACGTAGCTAAAAACGACAAAAATAGCATTTAATTTCTTGGAGTGCATATAGCTTAAAATATCAAGACGACTGCAGGTTTACTTTTAAAGAACTAAATATATTAACTTTACCCAGCACGTATATATTGCAATGTCTATTATACATGAATCAAAGTCAATCTTCACAGTGAAATTGCATACTCAACAAGAAACTGAGACAATATTTGTCCGGATTCTTTACGACTTCTAAAATTACGTAGGCACAATTTTTTTTTCCATAAAATTCTTTAATTACCCACCTTTGACCATCAGGAAACTTGGGCTCATTTCGTTTAAAAATACAATGAAATCATTTTTAATAACTAATGCTTTTTATACATTCGAAGAATATTTTTCCTCAAATTTTAATAATTTCAAGTCTGTATAATTATTTTCTACACACACAATTTTATGTTTTTACTAAATTTCGACCCTTTGCAATTTTTGTATTGTGGTGCTATTATATAATTCTTACTATTATATACATTAATTGTTTTTATTTACTTATTTACACATACAAGGTAACTACTGTGTATTATATGCTATGTAACTTCTATTTATTGACCTGTGTGAAATACGCTTGTATTATTCGCACTAATAAATTATTATTGTTATTAGTTATTTATAAATAGAAATGACAATTGCACATTGCCAAGGTTTCTGTTCCTTCGTTAATGTATATTGTGTAGAAAACTTATAAGAAGTTTATACGCTCAATATAGAACCTGATTGTACTAGGTGAATTTATCTTGACATGTTTATAAATTTTTCCATTTAAAAAATAATGTATTCACCTTTCTTACAGAAGTATAGAAACTACTTGAAAGTATGTTTTAAAATTGGGCAAAATTCTATGAAAAGTATTAATTCCTTCCTTTCTTAAAATCCTTATTCAAATACACACGTACTAAAATATTTCCTTTCTGTTCTAGGTAAGTTCATGCCCTGGTAACTACAAAATGGCCGCAGCTAGGACTCAGGGGTAAATACTAGAAACTAATTTATGTAGCTAAAAAGGCAATATCATGAACACAAGAGCTGGAGATCCCCATAGCATATATTGCTAATCTAGTAAATTTAGCATGACAAATGCTGCTTTAAAGTCTACTAGAATGGATAATATCGTGTAGCATTAACTTGTAATCACTCGTAATCCATTCATAAGCATTAGTTTGGCGTGACTGAGGTTTGTAAAGTAAATGTGCCGACAGTGGCGGGTCATCAAGGACCATTAGAACCATGAGAAATCGCTTAATTTAAATATCAACTAGTATGTAATCAGCATTTTCCACTCCAACTTCTTCAGCAGGTGTCCAGCATGATGTCCAATGGTATTTTTATATTAAACTAAAAAATGCATATCTAAAGCCCTGGATTTTTCTAATAAGAAATAAGCAACTGTTTTAAAAAACAAAAATGTTCGCTCTTAGTTAATTTACCTTTGAAATAAGTTATACAGTTCCCTTTAGACGATAATTAGTCGATATATTGAAATTCATATAAAATTGTAACATTACATTCTGTATTTCCCTTTTATTTTAATAACACTGTCGGTAAGTCAAAAGCAAAACTAATTTTCTAAATACCTGCCAAGTTCGCTTCATTTATTTCTCTTCAAATAAAAGTTAATCTAAAGCGTTGATCTTGTATTATCTTATATCTTAATGTCGTCCCGTTAAATAAAAATTCAACCCAGGTTACTATAAAAAACCGTGCACCCCGAAACTATCTAAAGGATCTGAGAGATCCAAACTAATTAATTTTTAACAAGAACATATTACCATGATTATCCCTCAAAGACCTTCCTTGTTAGTAAATTATTTTGGTTACGACTAGCGTGGTAGACATTTTTTTGTAGCCTTAGAACAAGAAAGCGATTGAATCTGTACAGATTGAATATGTTTATTAGTGCGGGAGTTTCAGGAGTACTAGTGCATTTTTATGGAATATTTGCAATTGTTGTTAAATATTTAGTTTCTGCTATATTTTCTTATTTTGTTAAAATAATTTATCACTTTTGTTAACAAATACAGAAAAAAAACTGATGATGTCTTAAATGCTAAATTTTTTCACACGATTTTGCAACAGTATCAAATATCCTTATAAAAGTTATACTAACGACATCAGAAATAAAATTTTACGCACATTAATTTTTAAGGCAATGTAAGAAATTTATTGACTTTCATTCGTTAATAATTATCAAGTAAATGTAATTATGTCCTTATATTTAAATAAATTTGTTTTTGCCTTTAATGAAATGACAGCTGAAAAGGAGTAGGGATTTTCGGCAACCGCAAATCGTCATTTACCCACAATTTTATTGGTTTATGTGTGCATATTCTCTATATGAAAAATATTTCATTATTACTTACTTGCTTTGCATGAAGTTTAATAATGTGGGTGAAATTTAAAATGTTATTAGATATGACTGGTCGTATGACTGGTGGTCGAGAGATGAGCGCACGAAATTTAGTATATTTATAATTGAATAAAGCACATTTTAATGGTTAATGCCTCTCACCCAAAAGTTCCAGGTTCGATCCCCGGTCGTGGCAGTGGACAATAATTTGAGAGGTATTTTTCCACTATACACGAATATTGGGTGTGTGTCCCTTGTCTCTAAATGTGTAGCCCCCTCCCACACAAGAGTCTTCTAGAGCCTTCCGGGATAAAGGGGGTTGTAATTACCTGTGGTGTTATTATATTTGTATAACAAAAAATATAGCAAAATATGTGTAGAAAATGTTGACAACATATGCGACAATTTTTTTTTGTATTTACAAATTCATCAAAATTTTGAAATATTTAACGTACATAATTTCAAATAACTCGTAAAGTTCAAATGCAGAGGATTTAAAATTAGAAATACAATTGATCAGGCAGAGGATGAAAATAAATTTTATATTTCATAAATTTTGCATTAAAAAATCAAGAAAAAGTGTGTTTTAATACAGGATTCAATAGAAAATTTTTACACACCCCCTAGTAAATGTGTCCTTATCTGGGAAACTAAAGTTCTTTAGAATAAAACATATGTCAAAAAACTTCATTAGAGTCCCAGTTACATTTTGGTTGAATATTGTAACGTAATATTGTCTGAAAGTTATTTGTGGCATTCTATGAATATTCTTTCCTATTATTTGGGTTTTCTACCACATGTACTATTATCCTCTTCAAAACAAATCACCGAATCTACAAAATAATAGAATTATTGGAAAAAAACCTCTGCGCCCGTGACGTTTACGCCAAATGAAAAGTCAGAGGTTATGTTTTGCAAATAATATAAATCAGAATAAACACAAAAATAATGTATTTTGCTGACGTTTCGGAAAGTAATCTCTTTCCGTTTTCAAAGCTATTTTTTTTTTTTTTGAAGAACTCTTATTTTGCTGTGTATGTCAAATACACAGCTTTAAGATTCTGTTTATGTTATTTCCATAGATACTTACTACTTACACAGAACATAGAACTGATGATATTTTTTTTAGATAATGTTGAGTTTGTTAAGTTCTTCTTTTAACATTGGTAGCCAGGTTGTACAAATATCTACAGAACAATTCGATACGCACTTATCTTAATTTAATAAGATTATTGCTGATTCTTTAATTTTTCTTTTTTTGGTATCTGTTTCTTTTGTTAAAATTTTTGCCGAGTCCCAGTTTATTCTATGTCCGTTTTCCCAAGCATGTTCACAAATCTTTGATTTCTGAATTTCATTCTTTCTAATGTAATTCTTGTGCTCATCCAACCTCACACTGAAAGGTCTGGATGACTCACCCACATAACAT
Source organism: Leptura quadrifasciata (assembly GCA_963675555.1). Taxonomy (NCBI): domain Eukaryota; kingdom Metazoa; phylum Arthropoda; class Insecta; order Coleoptera; family Cerambycidae; genus Leptura; species Leptura quadrifasciata. The sequence continues at coordinate 188,000,688 of OY776673.1, read as the reverse complement.
TTATCACATTCGCACGGGATATTGTAAATACAGTTTTTTGAATTCTGCTCCCTGTTTACCGGTTTTGTTTTTGTTAAAATAGATCTTAAAGTGTTCCCCGTTTGAAATATTGTCCTAACATCAAATTTGTTACCTATACGGCGTAGCTTTTCCGATAGTCCGTATACATAAGGAATTATTGCTGTATAATGACGTTCAGGTTTTTGTCGTACCTGATTGTCCCTATTTTCAACATTTATGAAAACTCTATCAACAAAGGCTTCAGGATATTGATTTTGTACTAGAACCTCTTTGATAAATTTTTTCTCGTTATTTAATATTTCATTATTATATGAAATTATTTTGGCCCTATCGTATAAACATTTTACAACACCCCTTTTAACATTTATTGACTGATTTGAGTTAAAATTTAGATATCTATTAGTATGTGTTGGTTTTCTATAAACGCTTGTTTCAATTGTATTATTTATCCTTCTAATTAAAACATCTAAAAATGGTAGTTCATTCCTACTTTCTACTTCTAATGTGAATTTAATAGACGGTTCCTTACTATTTATATTTTCTAAAAAACTATCTAGTAAATCAACACCATGAGGCCAAATTGCAAAGATGTCGTCAACATATCTCCACCAGACAACCGGTTTGTTTATACAATTTTGAACATGTGTGTTCTCAAAGTTCTCCATAAATATGTTGCTTAAAATTGGTGATAATGCAGACCCCATAGCCATACCAAAATCCTGCTGATAGAACTCATTGTCCAATTGAAAATAGGTTGTTTTTATGCACAGTGTTAAGAGTTCCATTATGCTATTTACACTTAATTTAGTTTTAGTTTCCAAATTATTATCATTTAGCAACCTGTCTTTAACTATTTTTAATGTTTCATCTACCGGAACATTGGTAAAGAGGCTAACTACATCAAAACTAACCATCAGGTGTGATTCATGAATATCGGTTTCATAAATTTTTTCTATGAAATGTTTATTATTTTTAATATATGAATCGGTATTTCCAGATAATGGATCAATAATTTTAAGTAAAAATTTTGCCAAATTATGACATGGTGAATTAATAGAACTAACAATTGGTCTTAAAGGAATATTTTGTTTATGTGTCTTTGGTAAGCCATAAAAATGAGGGGGCTTACTATGATGTGGTGTAAGTTTCCTTCGTTCAAAATCATTAAATTCATGTTTGTATTTAAACAAAGTTCTGTAAATTTTGCTCTCTATTGATTTTGTTGGATCTTTGTTTAGTTTTGAGTAGGGTCCCTCATTTACAAGAGTCATGATTTTTGTGTTATATATATCTTTATCTATAATGACTGTGGCATTATCTTTGTCTGCTGGCAATATTTTTATACTTTCATCGCGTTTTAAAGATAATTTTATGACACAATTATTTCTTCCGAGGTAAAACTGTTATGTCAAATTTTGTGCTAATTTTCCAAAATTACCGATAATCTTGAAAATTTAGGCACATATGCGTTTCTTGGGCAAAAACCGCAGATAAATTAGTTTATATCGATTTTTTGCAAACATTGATGAAAACTATCAGAAATGATTTGTTATAATGTACTGTTATAAAAAAACAAATTAAAATAAAAAAATTGTTAGATAACATTATTGTAAAATTGGTTTTTCAATTGGCTTTGCCAAAACTTTGTGCTTACATACATACCTTTTTTTAAAGAAAGATCCGTAGATAAAATGTGTTAATATTGTTTTTTCTGTAAAATTCAATTGTTCTAAACTTAAATTTTCTGAAAGCTATTTCCTTCTTACATTTTTATAATACCATATTTTATTTACTACATCAAATTATGTCACAAACAAAACAAACTACCTTTTTTTACTTTTCCATATACATATACGTAGTAAGGAAAGTATGGTGATCGTGCAAAAATTCGACTTTGAGTTTTTGATGGATTTACACGTTTTCAAGTCCCCTGAACCCAAAAAAGTGGTTTTTAAAAAATGTCTGTCTGTCGTCTGTGGCCGCACTTACAGAACTAGTGAATCGATTTTGTTCAAATTTTACATGTGTATTCAAGACGGTCATATCTTGAGGCGAAATCGCAAAATCGATCCTAGCTCAAATGTAGAAGGAGTAAACCCCCAAGAACATGAAAAAAAATGGAAAATATTTTTTTTTTCTCAAACGGATCTCACAATTTTAATCAAATTCAGTAGTATAAGGTAACATGACCGGTTGTACCTAAGAAACGCGTGACTTAAAAAACTATTTGCCAAAAATTCCTTTAAATTAGCGGCTTTACCATCATCAAATGAAGCTGATGTCGGGCTATGGATTTATTTGCAATAAACTATTTGCAAATAAATTCACGTGTGGGAGGTTAGAGAGATCTAATAGATGTTAGTTTATTCCCTACTTTTGATGAGGGTAAATTAGTTCCCGATATTATTTCGTAAACCATTCGTCGTGAATATGTTAAAGAGTGCATAAATAACTGCGATTGCTAAAATATGTAACTCAAATGTTCTTTTGCGCAGTTGCGTAATTGATTGTATTAACATCGATTATCAAGATGATACTGAAAATACTCCGGTAGTTCAATATCCGCAACGTATGGTTTGAAATATTATATCAGTAACATGAAACGGAAGACGAAGATGAAAAAATTAAACCTAAAATTCTTCACTAATATAGAAACAAAGTGAATTTCAAAAAATTACTTTTTTGTTTGTGATGTAAAAAATTAAAATGTAAAATGATGTGTCCATGAAAAAGTTGAAAAAACCCCAAAAGTTGTGTAACAGAGATGGAACATGGGTACCCCCTCGTTTTCATAGACGCTGAACACGATGGTCGATGGTGATATTTCTAAGGTTCCCACCCTTCAGAAACTACCCCTAAACTCAAAAAGCCACCCCTATTTCGCGTTTTTCCATCGTAGGCATACGGATCGGCTCTTTAGCAGGATTCGGTTAGGCCGTATCAAATTTAACGATACAACATCTTATCCATCCCCGGGGTTGAAACTACCCCTACCCTAATACTAAAATGTCCCAAAAAAAATCAAAATATATGAAAATTTGTTTATTCCCGTTTTCGAGGGTGCTCAACACGATGGCAATATTCATTTCTCCAACAATCACCGCTAAACTCACCCCCTTTTCTTATTTTTTGATACTGGGCATGTGGGGACTAGAATATACCCAGCTCCATAATAAAATCCGATCCAACAAGTGCTGAAATTCCATGAAAGGGGGGGTGGTTTTGGGGGTGGTTGATGGAGAGTAGGTGGTGAAATAGTATCGACATCGTGTTTAGCGTCCTCGAAAAGTTTCAACCCCGGGGGTGGAAAAGGTGTTGTACGGTTAAATGTCATACGGGCTACCCGAATCTTGCCCAAAAAACCGATACGCATGCCTACGATGGAAGAAGAACTACAAATAGGGATGGTTTTTCAAGTTTAGGGGTAGTTGCTGAGGCGTGGGAACCGTAAAAATATTACCATCGTGTTTAGCACCCTCGAGAACGGGGGAGGTATCCATTTTTCGTCCCTGTCATAGAATTTTTGTGTTTTAACCCTATTTCATGGAGTAATGTTGTCATTCATTACTTAAGTATCTTTAAAAAAAACCATTTACAAAAATAGTATTTTACAGAAGAACCAATATTAGCGCTATTTTTCTATAATATTTACAAAAGAAGTGACAGAAAAGAAACAATACCAATTTTTTATATAAGAAATGGTTTCTGTGAATTTTACAAAATTTTCGATGATGAAAAATTTTTTTTATAGTTCTCAACAATAATGAATTTGTAGAAGCTAATTACTTCCACGTTTAATAGATGTATACTAACGCAAAAAAATATTTTTCTTTTTGTTGAAATGGGCTTAAAATGTCATGAAACGTTGAGATTTGAAATTTGAGCGAAAAATTTGTGTCTGTCGGTCTGTAACTTTTTTGTACGCACGTTTACTCTGGAATCGTTTATGATATTGACTTGAAATTTGGTACACTTATGTATTATAACGAGATCTGGAACTAGATTATATTTCGATCTAATTCCGTTGAAGGGTTCGGGGGTAAATAAGGGTAAATAGGCAAAGCAGGCAGGTAAGAGTCCATAAAACTACAAATTAGGGCATGTACAAAAAGTCAAAGTCTCAACAATTTTTTTTTTGGCATCAGCCACCCTCCACTATCACCCCACACTATTATGAAAGGGAGTAAAAAAAATAAAATGTGATTTAGTGTGTATATAAGAACGAAACGAAATTTTTTATGGCATTAGCTACCCTCTCTACCACCTCCATTGTCACCCCCGCCCTATTATTAAAGGGAATAAAATAATAAATTGGGTTGGTGTGTATACGGGAACCGGACTCTAAAATTTTTTTGACATTAGCCACCCCTATTGCTACCTCCTCCATATTATATAGGGAGTAAAATATTATGTTGGGATTTAGTGTGTATAAAACTTGGATACGAAATCTGGATGTGGAAGTAGTGATTCCTTGGGCAGCGGTTTTTTCGATGAAATTGTTACTAAATAGCAAAAATACAATGCAATGTATATCGGGATACTTTTAGACTCGCCGCATACCACCTCCATTTTACGTAAGAAGTTGCACTCGAAAAAAAAGTTGCCTGTAGCGATTTCCGCTAATTATCCTGTACTAAATATTGAGATTCATTATCATCAGAGGTTTTAAATTTACAGCTATGTATATTTAAAAAATGAAAAATTGAAATACACTAATTTCTCAATTAAAACTGTATTCAGTTCCTTCCACTGTTAATTGTTAACTGGATGTAACATTCCTCTGTTCCTGAAGCGTAATATTTCTTCTTTAACAAAAATTGTTTTCTAATTGTTTACATCTATTTCGTGAGAACTGCCTTGTTGTCTTGACAAGACTGATGGGAAGTAATTCTTGAAATACCAAAAGGAATTGTATTTATTTACTTTAGGCACCGTTGAGATTTTCACATTGTCCATTAGCTATTAGATTATTACGTACAATAAAATAGTCGATAAAGGCACCAAGAAATCTTAACGATTTATCTACTTTATATTAATTTTAAAACGGTAATGTGCGCGGTGAAGGTTTTTATCAAATTTAAAAACTGTCTATTATGCTTCTTCAGTTAGTTTTATAAATAAAATTACTAATAAATACCAGGCGGCAACTCTTTGTGTTTTTTACGTAAGGTGGAGTATAAGCGATTAATAATAATAAATTTAACGGTATTGATCATAGAAATAATTGGTTCTAATGGATTTTTTCAGATAAGTTTAAAGTTAATTAACAGAGCGATATTTATCATAATTACAACAAATCTTATTAAAAACTTAAATTTAAAGTTATGGTAAGCGAGGAAAACTTTGAATATGAATGAATATTGAATCATCTTGAGACAACTTCTGATAATATGTAGAATTACCTTATCGATGTGGCAATGATTGGGAGGTTGGTTTCAATTCTGAGCTATATTATTTTCGAAAAGCATAAAGACATTTCTATTCAGTTCATATTATTTATTTACTTACGTATAAATACATTTACATGGCAGACACCAACATTACCAATTAAAATAATCATCATATGAAAGAGATGTGAAGACAAATACAAATACTAAAGATTAATAACAAGTATAATATATAATATATAAATATAAATATAATTATTTATACGGTTACTGCAGTATAGCACGTTTTGCCTGATTTTTAAAACCATCAAGAGATTTACTAAATAAATCAAGTTCGTTGTAGAATTTATTCACAGTTGAGTTATTCTATTTACAGGACTAAACAATGCAAATGTTGTTCTACAATAAGATACAGATAAAATGGACACATTTCTAGTGTTGAAAGATGGTACCCTAAAACACATATCCTCCAAGCAATCGGAAAACTGATGTAATTGTTTATAATTTTGAATGCGAAACAAACATCGTAATATTGACGCCTGCTATGGAAGGAATTGATACCCAAACATAATTTCGTTTCCTCGCAGTTTAAAAAAATTCCCCTTGTGCCAATTTTATTATAGCACATGAATCGAATGAATTTATTTTGAACATCTTCGAGCCTATTGATATATACGTTGTAGTACGGTGACCAAATAACGTTGGAGTATTCCAAAATAGATCTAACCAGAGAAATATACAATGTACTTAGCGCACGAGGATCTGAAAAGTCTTGAGCCATTTTTTAAGAAAACCCAATAGAAAGTTTAGAACAAATATAGCTCCTAAGTATTTCACGGTGGTTACATTACGTAATCTCACGTTGTTAATGCTATAGTCAGAATTAATAGGTGACAGCCTGCGACTATATGACAATAACGGACCAACATGGGAACCCTGAGGCACTCCAGATGTTACCGAAAATGACTCAAATATATAACCGTCAACGAGAATTTGTTGAGCTCTCTCGGGCAGATACGACTGAATCCACGATAATAAAGGAGGACCAAGTCAAACGCTATGAAGTTTTTTTTTTATAAGAAGAGAGTGATTTACCTTATCAAATGCTTTACTAAAGTCCATGTATGTGGCATGAGAGTTAGCATCTTCTACTAGTTATTTAACAATGAAATTGGTGTAGATATACAAGTTAGAATTGACAGAACGAACTTTGAGGGATCCATGCTACTCTGGAATGATGACATTACTTATAGAGACATATATATTTTTTCCACTACTGACTCAAATAGTTTTGGGATTGCGGATAGGTTACACACTGGTCTATAGTTGCTGATAAAAGATTTGTTGCCGGATTTGTAAATCGGAGTTACGTAGGAACTTTTCCAACAAAACGGAAACATGCCTGTTTTTTAAGGATAAAGAAAATATCAGAAAGAATGGTAAAAAGAGCGATTTAGAACAAGATTTTAAATAGAGCGGTAGAATGTTGTCAGGACCTGCACTTTTATTAACATCAAGCGAGTCAAGGGCAGTTTCCACATCTAAAGGGCTAGTATGTACTTTATATAAATCTACTGTTACATCGGGAGTGAAATTACGTTCAATATCTTGAGACGGATTGTAAACTAAGGAAAAGTAGCTTGCATACAAATTCGATATATCCTCCCCACCGTCAGCCTTGCTATTGTCATAGGACATTGAGAGGAGCAAATAATAAGATATTTGATTTGATAAAATCCCAGAAGCATTTAGCATTATCCGGAATAGATCTTTCAATAGTACCGACGTATTCAGCATAACATTGTTTGGTCAACACACTACATATTTTACGAAGGTCACTAAAAGCCAAATATACTGTTATGTGTTTTTTTCACAGATTAATCGTTTTAATTCGGAATTAAACCAGACAGGATATTGCTGATCACCTTTGCTTCGTAAAGGAACAAATTGTTCAATGCAATGATACAGAGTGCCGTTAAAAATATCAACAATGTCATCAACATTATTAGTATTTGAAAATAAATAGTGCTAATCAACTGATAACAAATGATTTTTTATCATATCATATTGTGCCAAATTAAAATTGAAATTTGTTGCAACATTAGCCGTTAAGGTACAGATTTAAATCATTTGTTATCGTGATTAACAAGGCAGGATGGCAAAAGTCACAATTTATAAGGGAAACACATTTCGAGACTGACTCGACATCACTATTCGTAAAACACAGATGAAGCACAGAACCCTTTTCATTTAAAACATTATTAAACTGATTAAGGCCGAAAAAAGCAAAATTGTCACAAATAGTCACTTCAGCTTTACTTCCTCTCTGAATTGATTAATGGCAGATTGAAATGAACGCACGTGATTTTCGTAAACCGATAAGTGGGATGAGGGAGGTAAATATACTCCGCATATTGCGAAAGATTCAGTACCAATTTGGAATTTTGCCCACACTTCCTCTATGGAATTATTTCCAAGTGAAACATTATTGATAAAATGAAATTTTTTAATATTAAAAAGAAAAGGCCCTTTTTCTTAATAGTCTTTCTGGCATTGTCAGATAATGTGAAACTACAAAAGTAAACTTTCTTTATTTACATGTAAATAAAATTGGTAGTCTCCGTGATTTCGAACTATTTACATTTTAAACATGGTACGAACTATTTTCATGACAGTTAACGCAACGGAATTAGTAACTGTAAAGGATTTAGGTTTTTAAAATTGTTTCAAATTAAGAAACCAGCAGCTGAGTCAGGTATTTTCTATACGCCTAAATGCTTGCTTAAGACGCAAGGTCTGTGAAATTTTTTTTCGTTAATTCTGTAATATTTAATTCTACTTACTACGTCTCGCATAACCTATGCTCAACTAAATATCATTTTTCCCAGTTCTATCCTTATATATCCGCGTTGACCAACTAATTAAAAGGTTAATAGGTTTTAATGAAAACGCTGAGAAACTATCTTTTAGTATCTTATTTTAGAGTTTAAGCAAATTGTTAAGTTTTAAAATTGATGATATTTTTTGTGCATAATATACAATATTAGAACGTATTGTCTGAAAGTTATATTTGTGGCATTCTACGAATACTCATTTCTATTATTTGGGTTTTCTACTACATGTATTATTATCCTCTTCAAAAACAAATCACCGAATCTACAAAATAATAGAATTATTGCCTCTGCGCCCGTGATGTTTACGTTATTTATATTATTTGTAAAACATAACCTCTGACGTTCCTTTGACGTAAACGTCACGGACGCGGAGGCTTTTTTTCCAATAATTCTATTATTTTGTAGATTCGGTGATTTGTTTTTGAAGAGGATAATAATACATGTGGTAGAAAACCAAAATAATAGGAAAGAATATATTAGAAAGTGTTACTCCAAAGAAATTCTAGAAAAAAAATATTTTTAACAATTTTTTTTGTCCCCTTTCTCGTTTGAAATAAGGAGGCAATTTATCTGTAAACTATTTTTGAAATATTTGGCAACACATATTTTTTTCCAAATGCTTAAAGTATGATTTTCTCCTTTACCCCCCTTTTTTGGAGACTGAAATCTATAGTAATTTAACATCACATGGCAAACTATTAATAGCATCAATATAGACCTAAATTTATCCGCCATGGCCATTATTTAAATATATTTTAATTTTTGTATTTCAAAAGAAATATGAAATTTAACCAATTGTTTCATAATTTCACCAAGATTAATTGACATTGGGAACTGGGAAACAAAATTAATTTTGTAATTATAACTTTAATTTATTTATTTAATTAACTTTAATAACTTTACAAAGTTACACCCTATACAGGTTATTATTTTTAATTAATAATGAAGCTACGTTTATACTTTTCCATTATTACCCAAAATTAAACTATACCAAATATATGTCCGAACCTGCAGACATATTTAATTCAATTATAGGTATATAAATTAGAACTTCATGTCCGTGAAATGAAATTTTTTACCATGTCACAAAAAACTAGCAAAACCATGTAGTCTGCTCAATTAAATCCATAATTCCTATAATTTAATCATGTCCAATTTAGATTGACTGAGCACAAAATTACTAGGGACTGGATATTGTTATTCTGTTGGTTTTAATTAAAATAATTTATTGGATTCATTGGTCCGCAGTTTAATCAGTGTTTGATGGCGTGAATTAATCGGTTACTCGGAGGAATTTTGTAAAATTTGGATCGTCCACTATGTTAGAAATGTCAAGTTTTAACCCAAGTTATTTTTAGGAGGTCCTGAAATCGCAAAGTGAGAAAAATATTTAAAAAATAAATAGTCAAAAACCCCCGGGCGCAAGAAAGGTCACTAAAAGAACATAACAAAGATTGCAGTAGAAATTTATAAATTTATCATGATTGAAAAATATTGACATGATCCGCATTCTTTATGTATATCAAGTTAGCAGGTAAACTTTAGCCGTTAATTAGCTGCAAAAGAAAATATTTTGCCACTTTTGTTTTTAAAAAAAATATGAGATTCCTCCTAACTTCATATGAAGTTAGCATTGAAAAAAATATCAAAAGAAAATTGAGGTAGCTTAAAATTCGCCGTTTTTTGCCGCTGAAGAATCGGAAAACTTACTTTTTTTATAACAAATTCCCGGAAGCGATAAAGAACATTTGAGATAGAGTTATACACTGAAAGAAAAATCAAAAGCTAACGTATTTTGTCGTTGAAACTTCAGAATAGTGTGCAAGTTAGTGTGAAACACCTTGCATTTTATCATTAAAGAAAATCACTTCGTACATGCACTATAGATGCCTCCTAAAGTTGGATAAGAGTTGTGTGCGGCTCGTGTTACCCCGGTTGCCACCCAGTAGGCGTTACAGCGAAAAACCACCGTTTTTCTATATCGAATTCTTTTCTTTTAAACAGATTTCGACCTAGATCTGTTTTATACGTGTCTGTAGTATAAATTAATTTAAAAACTGGCAGTGACTGATATATTTTACAAACATTTTTGAAAAAATGAATCTTAAAAGGCAAAAAAATATTTTAGGAAATTCCACTTTTCTTCAGATGCTGGTACGCAAACTTCCATTTTTATTATTAAATAGTCTCGTATACAATATATTCAGTTCCAACATTTAATACAATTGATAAAAGTATAATGAAAATATTTTTGAAATACATATTTATTAAACTAACTTATGAGCAACAATTTGCAGTTGTTTAAAAGTGAGTCTCACTTTTGAACATTTAAGCTTTAATTGACTAGGTAATACATATTAAAAACACAGAACTAAACTAACGGTCCATTATAATTTTAAAATTCTATCACTTATCAACTTTGCCTATTATTCTTCGCAACAGTCTTCTGTGCAAGCGCAAAGTTCAGTGCACTTCAGACTTACATTTTGCTTTACATCTACAACACACTAATTCTACACACGCCTCAGCATATACAGGCAATTTTTTTTTCCATCCTCATTGAGCTGGATCTGACAAGTTCTGTTGTGGCACGGTTGCTTGGCTTGGCTTGGACCTCTGGCACATGAAATCCTTGGTATAGAGCACGCAGAACATGCTGATGAGGAACTTCTTGTGTTGGAGGTATGTTCTCCAGTTGACAGTTTTCTACATTCAATCACCGTCGTGCGCGTACTGGGTCTGGAAAAAAGACGAATAAAGACCCAACTAATGATAATGTACAAGTTATGTGTTTTACCAAACGTATAAATATGTTTTTAGAGAGACATATAGAGAAAGCTTCTTTATTGCAGTACCTGTCATACATATTACTACAACAAACTTCTGGATAAAACTGTATCGCATCCCATGAATAATAGGCAAAACTGATGCTTTGTCAGGCCCTGTACCAAATAAGAGATGATATTAAACCAGTGCGTTGCGAAAACAAGAGCAACACTTTTAGTTATACTTACCAAGAGAGGCAGCTATGACATGGCAATAGATAAACTGATGATTTTTGTCTGTTCCAATGCGAACCCACAATCCTCCAATGTGTTCAAAATATTTAAACAAGAAACAGCTAATACCACCACCACATCAGTATCCAGGGTGCGGATCAAGATTTTGTAATGGCCATCAAGCAAAGCATCTGCTACATGCACCATTATCCTCGGATCCGCCTCTTTATGATTACAATGAGCTACGTTCATTGACTGTCGAGAGATATTTGTTGTTGATACTTTAGGCCCGTCAGTACTATAGATTGCCTTGTTATTACAAATATTTACTAACATAGCCGGCGTGGCTACTCACAATAAAATAAAGCGCCTTATACTTACAGTTTTAATCACCACGAATATATTAATTTTTTTGTCTATAAATCAATATTTTATAGTGTAAAGAGGCAATTCCTTTATTAGAATGCAAGTTTCTTACGATTTTGCTTCCAATATATTGCAAATTCGTCACTGGATTAATTATTATTATTATTTCTCTTTCAGCGCCTGTGAGGTAGGCAACCCGCAAAATACGAGCCGCGCACAACAACCGGTGGTGGTTACAACTCTTATTCGACTTTAGAATGCATGTACGAAGTGGTTTGCTTTAATGATAAAGTGCAAGGTTTCCTGCAAGGTGTGACACTAACCCCCTCACTAAAATTAGAGTTGGCCCGACTAAAATTTAGTTATGTTAGCGAATAAAGGGGCTTAGATTGTGTGGATTGTTTATTTATGTCGATAAAAAATTTTCGAAAAAAAATCACACTTTCCACGAATAAATCAAGCAAGTCGCACGGCAAATTCCTAGGCCGAAAGCGAGTCGAAAAAACAAATTCCAAAGCGCGAAACTCCGTTACCTCGTGGGTTGTTTAGTAAAGGCGATAAACAATTTCGGAAAAATTTTGCTTTTTCACAGACGCATTGTGATGTGTGTCAATCAAAATGCGCAACATGTGGGAGCACTTATTTTTCTGTTCAATTATTTGAAAAAAAACTAATTTTGTTAGTTTATTCTTGAATTTTATACTTATTGCTCAATAAATCGAAAGTGGTTACAAATAACCATAAAGATATATATTTGTGCATATAAAAAAGATTGCGATATTGCTCAAAAGTTTGGAGTGTTAGGGGAGAGGGGGGTGGGTAGGGCGCGAGAGGGAACAATTAGTATGTCTAAAAGAGACCTATACGAACTGATTCCAACAGTAAAATCTTTTGTCCGATTTAAAACGATGTTAATCTACCTGTAGCATGGCCTATTCGCTGTGCGCTCTTTTGTTTTCTCTAAATTTTCTAAGAATCTGTGACATTTTCAGAATTAAAAGGAATTTAAAAACGATGCTGCTTCGTAATCCACATCAGTAGAGTTGTAGAATGTGTGTTCCACCTTAACTTTGGTTCAAATGGATCAAATAAAGAACATGGCACTGGATACGTGAAATGGCGTTCTTAAGATTACAGTGGCTAAACTGAAGTTATTTTTCTACAAACTCACAGACATAAAAGTATCCCTATTAAAAGTTGCTTTATTGGACAGTTGAATAACATTCAAAAATTTTAAAAATCGATAGGTCCACAGGTTTCCATGTGTCCAGTGCCATATCCTGTTAAGAGCGCTCCGGATATAAGCCGGCAAGACGCTTCGATATACTCTCATATAAATCATTATTTAAAAAAATGGCTTTCACTAAAAGAAATTGAAAACATGCTACAATGTGGAATGATGAGAGAAAAAAGGTATATATAAAAAATACAATTTTTTTCTTCTATTTTCGATTTGTAAAAATAATTTTTATCATCCCACATAGGTATTATTAAAATAAACATTTTCCCTTCTATACAACCAAAATTAAATTAGCCCTATATGTCCTCAGGAACACACAGACATTTAAAGATTAGGTATAATAAATTTGTACAATATCATATTCTATTACATCTCTATCTCTCTCTTTCCAAACACACCGTACATTCGGCTGCGTCATTTTATTGACGTGAAGTCATTTACAATTGAAATTGGAAGCATCGATGACTAATACACTCCGGAGAGCTCTTGACGCGTAACGTCCTCAATGCCTTGTACAGACGCACCTTATCGTAGACCCATAAGGTGTTAAGATATCAGTTTAAGTAAAAAGTGATTATGCCAATTATTTTATTTTTTGTTCCGTCATAATTTTGGTCCAAGTGGACCGGATGCAGTCAAAATTGAACAAATTTTTCGATTTGCGTCCACTAGCGTTTGACTCAAAAAAATGGGTATATAAACAGACTGTGCTACACATTACCCTCTTTCCGTAACGCAGTGGACGTGATTCGGAGGCGTAACTTTCGACATTTTGCACCCATTATTGTGATTCTTTCGTTAATATTTACTAATTGTAAATGAGAATTAATGAAAGTGTTCCACGAAAATATTCCTTGCAATAAATTACCGTCTTGTGTGTTGGACATATGATGTTCTTTTATCAACATAGTAAACAAAGAGATAAAGAACAACTACATAAAATTTTACACTCTGTAAACAAGAGAGGTAAGGCAGCATACAAGCGTTACTATAACTCATAACTAGTCTAATGATGTTATAGACCTGGAAGTTTATTTTCGCTCTTTTGAATACGGCCGTGGTAGTAGGAGGACTTTCCGAAGTGTCGAGGAAGTAAAAAGGTCAATGCACTTCATTTATTAATGAGCGTTTGACGCCTTAATGATTTGAAATATCAGTGTTATTGTGTGTGATTTTTCAATTGATGTTTTATACGGTCAGGGTTCGAACGAAGACAATTATAAATAGGTTAAAGACTTCTGAGAAGATAAACGATAATACCATTTCATTTGTCACCCAAGACTTTAATTATTGTAATTATGCATTATTTATTGTCAGCGGATTGTAGACAACACGAACATAATTTCTGTTGGCATACTACGGAGTATTATAATCATAATTATGCTGTGAGGTTGGGCCGAGATCTGTGTTGGGTTAAGGCACATTTTCTTGAACGTTGTCACAATTAAAAATAATATATATGCACAAGGTCATATTTTTCATATCTGATGCGGCTGTAATAAATAAATAGAGTGCGGCTTGTATTAGCGACTATTGGCTTGTTTAATATTGCATCCAAAATTTTTAATAATTATGTACTAATATTTGAATGTAAGGAAATAACCTGAACATGTTTTCTCTGTGGTCAAACACATTGGCATAACTCTTTTATTTGATGTGAATGCTCTCAATGTATAATTTGGCCTTAGGTTATCTATCAAGTTGAATTCGGGTGCCGTCTGAATGAGTATCGACCTCAACCAGGATATGACTTCCGTAAATTTAGTCCTTTATACTTTGAAGCAACCAATGTATGCCGTTCCAGTTCTACCTTACACCTTAAGAGAGAAACGCACTTTTATTTGATAAAAATGGTACATAGTTTAATTTAAACTCTATCGGCTATCCATAAAGTATTTAACTGAACCCAACACTTTTTACTTAACTAATCACGCCAATAAAATCACCCGAACGCTACAGAGACTGGAAGCTTTTTCTTCATCAAATTGGAGCAGAGTATGAAACAAATTAGTCCAATCCTCAGTATAGGTTAAGTTAGGTTGAAAAGTGAGTGGGTTTATAATGAATCCTCCACTGCGACCATTCGACTTAGTGTGGCCTGTTCCAATAGGTTCACCTTTGTAATAAAGCTGGTAACCGTATTGAGTGAGAGACTGTCCAGATCCTCTTGCAAAAGCTGTCTTTTGCCAAATAATGAGAACCGGGTTCTTTCTGCAACAGGTCAACTGCATGCCTTACTGTTTTATCTTCCTCTAGACACGGACGGAATTCGGCACTTTCCACCAGTCCAACTCTGTGCACATGATTGTTTAATTTGCAGTGCTCAGTGTATAGGTCTATAGAGTCCTTAGGTATAACCTGTTTAATTTTAGCAATTTTTTAGCTCTTGATTTCAAAGGATATGTGATGAATTCCTTCGAATGAGATAATCCTGGTAGTTCCTGCCAATCGTGGGGAGTCTTGCTCTCAGCCCTGCCTAAGATAAATATCTTTGGCAGTGCTCGAAGATATTCCAACAACTGTTTCAGGTCCTATAAATTTTGATGCCGCAAAGTTGCAAATTTTCTATGAACAAAGTATATTTCTAAATAATTTTTATTGTTTAAAAAATCCCATTTCAATTTCTCGTCAGATAAAGTCGAAAATCTCCAAGTAAAATGGTAATAATTTAACTATCTGCTTGAATACTCTAAGGTAGGTATTCTTCAAGCATTCAATTCCTTCTGCAAAATTTTCACTTTGAACACATTTAATCCATTTCTTTTCAGCTGTTATAATTACAACAGAAATTAATTCTTTAATTTCACTAGATATATTCCTAGTTTTTTTATAAACCTCGATATTCAAGCAGTGGTACGAATTAAACGCATCTATGAAGAAAATCTTCGTTTATTTATTATCATCGTTTATTTTGAGTTACACCAACAAATTTCTTTTTTACTTCTCAGGTATAAAAGATTTTACATTATTCATTCATATTTTTCTTCTTCAAATTTCAAAAAACTCGAACCACCTGTTTTCATGACTTTAGTCAATTAAGTCAATTAAACTGTCTGACCCGACGCCGACGTGCTGATCCTGAGGAAGTCTGCTAAGATGTTTTCCTTGCCTGGGAAAATGGTAAAGGTATCCTGTTAAAAGGTCCATAGTTTGTGAACTACTCCAATAGTGTAAACCACAAATTTGACTACTATGACTTTCTAGGATAGTTACTGCAATTCTGCTCTCTAAAACTGCAGCCTGAAGTTCTAAACCTGGAATTGATGTTGGTTATAAAGGTGCCACTAGGGATTTCACCATTGATAGTTTTTCGAATATTTTCTTCCATATCCTCCACCACTTCTGCAGTTAATTCATTATCTCAGGCAATTTTTGTTCACATATAGCTTTGGCCACCGCTGGATATTGTTTTTTAAGTTGTTAGGCATTTTTTCTCATGACGAAAGAAGCTGAATGTGGAGAGCACGCCTCACCAAAAATCATGGCTACCATTTCATGTTCATTGGCTTTATTGCTTCTGTTATTTTCTCTCCAAAGAAACCTTTGAGAAAATTTGTCTTTTTGCCTCACTTGTACTAGATGAAACATTTTTTTAATATCACCGCAAAATCCAATCTTTTTCTGTGGAAATCTGAACAAAACAAGTAACAAAGAATACAGCAAATCAGGTCCTTTCAATAAGGTATGAAAACAAACCTTATTTTGCCTGGTTTGTTCGGATTTGCCATAGTAAAATGAGAAA
Organism: Leptura quadrifasciata; assembly: GCA_963675555.1. Lineage (NCBI taxonomy): Eukaryota > Metazoa > Arthropoda > Insecta > Coleoptera > Cerambycidae > Leptura > Leptura quadrifasciata. The sequence goes on along the minus strand of OY776673.1, from coordinate 187,984,039 downwards.
AATACCATGTTCTTTGATTCCTCTTTAGCAATTCATCTTCAGATGATTTTCAGGCCTAACTCTTGTCAAAATATTCTTGGAATTTTTTTCACGTATTCAGCAAAAGTGCATTCTTATGCATTTTCCTTTTCATAGTTTTTAATCGGTTAAACACAGATGAATAGCTATTTGCTAGGACCATATCGTAGTGGGAAATCGATAAACAAAATAGGTTTCCCATCTGTTTTTGCTAACACAAGTTGTCTCCATAATTTATAGGATCGTTGATTTTCTTTTCAGTAGTATTCGCCATTCTTAACGTCTAAATTATGAATTTCAAAGGATTTTTTTTATATAATATTGATGATATATAAAAAAGCAACGTTCGTCATCGATGCGTCCTCTATTAGCTGAAATGTTTGGATCACCAAACCCAATTTTGTACGAGATAGGGCAGAAGCATTTTTTCCCCATCGATAACCTCTCCGGCAATTATGAGATCAATGTTATCTTAACCAATAAGAATAATTGGCTTTGCATTATTCAGGGAGGCAACAGAAACCAATAAATCGTTTCCATTTCTTGGTAAGGTAAGGATACATTTTCAATTCAATGGTCCTTACATTTGTCATAATGTGCTCTTTCGTCATCGAATTCGGATTTTTAAAGGGGCAACTATACCTTTGGCACCAATTTTGACTGTAATTTTCACATCTGCCAAAGTTATACTGTATGGTCCATCAAATAAGGCACTCGTGTGAATTTTTCCTTTGGGGGTACTTAATATAACGGGAGCAATTCGTAAAAGAACCTCATCTCGTATTATCAGGTGGTGATTTACACTTTCTTCGTCGCTCAACTGATGTTCCTCGTTACTATTCGTATTTTTCATTGGCACAGTTTTATGGGATAGATAATGGTGTATTTTTTTACAATGATCAGTTTTACAAGTTTTCTTCCTTCTGCAAGATTCCAAGCATGAGAAACATATGTTGTTATTTTTTCCCATTCGCAACATTATTAATCAACGTCCTAATTTAAAAAAAAAATACATTTCTTTATGTAGTGATCATCAGTATTTTTCTTTATAAATATGCATATGAACTTTCTCTCCTTTTCTACCGTTATTAGAACACATCTTTTCTCATCTCCTGATCAAAATTAGAAACTGTCACGTAGCTTATAACATTAGCGATTTCTTCTGTTCAGTTGGAAAAATCGAGTATTGAAAGTTGTTTCTTTGTAAGCATTGGATGCTCATTTGTAAAATACAACTGCATTCCAGTTTATCTTTTGTAACAACATTTGGAACTTTTCTGCTTGATGACAATGAATCTTGAAGTACAAATTCCTTATCAACTTGCTAAGGGAAATTTAATATGGCTTGAACAGATTCTCTTGCCTTTCCTTTAGCATTTTTGAAGGCGAGTAATATTTCCTCGATCAGTGAAACCACAAATTTTCGTTGTTTCTTTAAAATAGCTTATGTAATGTAACCATTCAATGGGTTCTCCAGAAAATATCGGGAGGTCTCTACTAATTGACTGTCTAACCATTAACTGTTTTATATATATAAGTGTTCAATTTCCTTTGGCTTTCCCGAATCCTATCAATCTTTGAAAAGTTGGAATATCATGGACAAATGATGATTTACTGGATGCAACTGTTTTAGTTTTTCTCTTCAAATTGGCACTCTTGACACTCTTTTTTCTCTTCTAATTCTAGTTGAATAGCTTGTTTTCTTAACCCACTTATTGAAAACAACCTAGTACTTCCAAAAGTTAACTTCATATTTTGGCTTTCACGTCCAGTGGAAGTATAGTAACATAAAAAAAAATTTCGTTTGTTTGTTCAAATAGGCTTAAAACGTCATGAAACGTCGAGATTTTAAATTTGAGCAAAAAAGTTCCTGTCTGTCTGTCTGTAACTTTTTTGTGCGCACGTTTACTCTGGAACAGTTTATGATATTGACTTGAAATTTGGTACACTTATGTATTGTAACGAGATCTGGAACTAGATTATGTTTTGATCTAATTCTGTTGAAGGGTTTGGAGGTAAATGGAGTAAAAAAGGGGAAATAGGCAAAGCAAGCAGGTAAGAGTCCATAAAATTGTACTTTAGGGCATATACAGAGAGTCAAAGTCTCAAAATTTTTTTTGGCATCAGCCACACGCCCCCCTCCCACCCCTACTGTCACCCCCAATACCACCCCCACACTATTACGAAAGGGAGTAAAAAAAAATTAAAATTTGATTTAGTGTATATACAAGAACGAAATTCTCAAAAAAAGTTTCTGGCGTTAGCTACCCCCTCTACCACCCACATTGCCACCCCCACCCCGTTAATAAAGGGAATAAAAAATTAAATTGGGATTTAGTGTGTATACGAGAACCAAGGGACTCTAAAATTTTTTTGGCATCAGTCACCTCCATTGCCACCCACACCCTATTATTAAAGGGAGTAAAAAATTAAATTGGGATTTAGTGTGTGTATGAGAACCAAGAGCCTTTAAAATTTATTTTGGTATTAGTTACCCCTTCTACCACCCCCATTGCCACCCCCACCCTATTGTTTAAGGGAATAGAAAATTAAATTGGAATTTAGTGGGTATACGAGAACCAAGGGCTTCTAATTTTTTTTTACAATTGCCACCCCCTCTATCACCCCCACTCTATTATTAAAGGGAATAAAATATTACATTGGGATTTAGTGTGTATAAGACTTGGCTACAAAATCTGGATGTGGAAGTAGTGATCTTGGGCAGCGGTTTTTACTTATGTAACTGCATTTTTTTATTAACAATAATAATATGCACAGAAACAGTTATACATTCCTTTCTTCTATAAGTATAAGAGAGTAAAAAGGGGATAAGACCAATTTATATCACTAAAAGTCTGTCATTGTTTTGTAAGCTCAGTTATTTTCTAATTTCAGAATAAACCAACCCTCTCAATATTAATGGTTAATTTTCCGAATAGAGTACACTGTAAAAGAACATATGGAAATTCTCTATCAGGAAGTATTGAATCTAGGTGTCACTATTAAAACATGTGGGTAGAAAAGCCATAAAATAATTGCGATACGTTCAAGTTATCGGCGTCACTTAGAGTAGCATATTAAACAGCGAGAAAGTTAAAAAGTTTCTAAGTATGGGATTATTTTTACTTCTAATTAACCAGACTGAAAAAGTAAAACTAATTGATTCGATTCCCACGCGAATTTATAGTTTTCTTATTTTTACTAGCAGGACGCAAATCGCCGTTCAGCTGAATCTAATAAAGGCCCGAATACATAAGAAAGAAAACTTTGTATGCACAACAAAGAAAACTAATAATCCTATAATATCTACGTAAGTAATGACATGAACAAATTTTAAATGTTATAGATGTGGAGTTGTAGTAATTTGAAACGAAATAAAGAAACTCACCATTGTCTCCCGTCACTTTCTGTAGGACTTTTTGAAGTGAATTATTACCAAAGTATAGTATTCAAATATTGTGTGGAGATATGTAGAAGATATTTTCAATCGTCACCTAGAAAATTAAATGATTGTCAAGGTTTTGCAATCATAATTATTCAATATTTCTGTTTAACCTTATACGAATTACCAATGAATTGCACATTATTCGATCTAACTTTTTCGGCCACCTGTCCCTAAACAACACTTCATAGTAACACCATATAATACAAAAGGTCAACAATTAAAAATACATCAAACGAAATTTCTTCCTAATAAATCTAATACCTCCGCAATGTTTGAATCACTAACGTATTTTGATTTCACTAAGGCGTTTGACTTTGTAAGTCATCATATTCTTTCACAAAAAGTTGAAATTTATGGGGCACGAGGAGTAGCAAATACGTTAATTAAACCTTATTTAAATAATCCATGTCAAAAAGTTTGTGTTACAACAACGAAATAAGACAAAAGAGAAACATTTTATTCAGACCAGTGTGTGATAAATATAGGTGTTTTACAAGGTTCCATCCTGGGGCTACTTGTTCTTCATCTTTAAAATAGAATGAGGAACTCTAAGAAACAAGGTAGGCGCGTTAATTTTCATTTATTATCCGTGTATACTTCGTAGTCTAGACTATGTACGTGTCCAACAAAAGCACATGATTAATTTTTTTAGTAATTTCCATGATTTATTCGAAAAGTGCGATTAAGAATGGAACATACTGCCCCACAAATGGCCGCTACGACTCTACTTGCACACTTTTTCTGGCTTTAGGTTTTATATTGCTTCCTTTCTCTTATTATTTATTTTTGAGAAAGAATTGAGGCAACATGTGCGGACGACTAGCTGGTTTAAGCCGGAGCAGAGAGCCGTGGGTCCAGAGCATTCGTAAGAGTGGAGAAACTTACCCTTTCTGACATGTACAGCATAAGCGACACATTTCTGTTTATTTCGAGAAAAGGAGACAAAGAAAAATTGATGTTAAATTGGGCACCATCTATAGTAACATAAGCAAAATTGTCTCTTTTTCTCGAATAACCAGTCTGCTATAGATCAGACTGAAATTGTTTGTAAGAGAAATAAAAAGATAGTTTAAAATGAATGACAAAATATATTACATGAAAAAAAATAGACAAATCGGTTTGAGACAAATTGAAATGTAAAAAATATATATATATAAAAGACAAATTGATACCAGTATCCTAGATGGTTTATGGTTCAGGTGACTGGTTCTGGGACAGCAATCCAGGCCCACAATTGTCTCTTGTTGCAATAATTCTAAATTTTCCTTGGCAATTCTCAATGAAATGGGATGAAAGTTGTAGGAAAACTAACCAACTATGTGGTTTAATGAAAAGATAACCAAAGTTTATCTATGAAAGATAAACTGTGCAAAAACTATGCAGGAATGTAGAAAATGTATCTCAGAATTTAAATATCTAAGAATATATAAGCATCTAAGCAAGTTAGCTGTACAAAATTAAGCAAGTTAGCTATTCAAAATATAAGCAAGTTAGCTTATTAAATTTATTTAAGCTATACAAAAGTTATTTAAGCTATACAAAAGTAAGTTAAGCTATACAAAAGTAAGCTGATTTCTTAGACTATAAATTGCCAAAAAAATTAAAAGGAAAGAGAAAAATATTTTTAAAACCATGTGGTACATATAGTATTTTAACTACTTATTAAATTAAAAAGAATTGACTTTGAATTCAAAATTTATTTTAAAAATAATTGAAATTATATCGAAGGCAAAAGTTGAAGATTAATTACATTTTAAATAAGTATAATGAAATTACCTGTATGTTAAACACTTTGTAACTGGGATATAAAAATTGTAATATCAATTACTGAAGTCCGCAGTTAAAAATTATAAACGTATGAATCAGTACAAAGGCTGCAAGCAAATGACTTCCTGGTGAGTTTTACTGATAAGGTAAACTTTTTGTCCTGTTTACTGGAAAACAACGCTACCAAAAAAATGTGAGAAATTTAATTCCCTATTGAAATTGAAAGCTATAAAATATAAAAATAGTACCAGTATGGCCATCTGTCAGTGGTTGCGTTAAGCGTACCAACTTGCCTTGTAGATTCCCGTGCTCAACTAAAGTAGTGGCATATAATCTATAGAAGTAATCTATAATGATAGTTTATTTTATTATTTCCAGACCAGCTGATTTGCCTTTGCAATTTCTATTTTATACATAACCACAAATATTAACAGATGTAAATAAGTAGTAAAACGTATTGATAAATCAGTAAATATATTACATCTTATAGGATATACTATATATAGAATGAGAAAAGGTAAGGAAAATAACCATATGTACTCCATAGTAAACAAAAATATAAAAATTGAAAAATAGATATCTGATGTAAATAAATGTTGTAGACAAATTGTTAAATGTTTGTTTCCTGGGATGCTGTCTTACAACGGAAATGAGATACATAATAGTGTAGAAAAGAGTTCCTAAGATATAAAGGCTAAGTACATAAAACAGTGTGACATGGTTTAGCAGTTATACATGTAAAATTCTGTTAGTTGGAAGCAGTTTCACCTACAAGAATCGAGAAAATATTATACAGGTCGTACTAAATATCCACAAAACACTAGTTTTTAAATAAAACTGTTAAATGGACATAGGCCATGTAACAGTTTCCACATAATTGCGCCTTGGTTTCGTCAATGACGTGTCGGTTATCGTTTTTGACTTGAGATTTCGCAAAACCCTAAAGAAAGCAACCGCACTATGTCAGATTATATGATCTTGGCAGGAAATTTCTCGTCCAGTGACTTCACTGTTTTGGTCGCAGAGTGCCAGGTTGCGCCGTCCTGCTGCAACTAACTACATGCCTTCTAGATCCATACCGTCTAATTCGTACCACAAAAGTTTCGTTATTATTTGGCAATAACGTATGCCGCATTGTAAACAATGATTCGTGGGGATGCATTAGATGTAATCTCAAAAAATACTATAGCTAGAGCCATCAACCAGCCATATATATGAAATGAGGAAAAAATCTAAAGAAAATGTAAAAATATACAGGGTGTTCCATTTTAAGAAAATATTTTCATTTTTATATCATATGACCTATGTAGCCAGGCTGTTTTCCTTTCCCATATACGTAGTAAAGTAATTTATGGTGATCGTGCAAAAATCAATTTTGAATTTTTGATAATTTTGCGCGTTATCGAGTGCCCTGAAGCCAAAAAATGTGTGCCTACCATCTGTGATCTGTCCTAAAGCCTAAACTACTGAGTCGATTTTGCTCAATTACTTCCACGTCCAGTGGAAGTATAGTAACGCAAAAAATATATATATTTTTTTTGTTGAAATAGGCTTAAACCGTCATGAAACGTCGACATTTTAAATTTGAGCGAAAAAAAATTGTATCTGTCGGTAGGTTACATTATTTATGCGCACGTTTACTCTGGAACCGCTTAAGATATTGACTTGAAATTTGATACACTTTTGTATTATACCGAGATTCGGAACTAGATTATATTTTGATCTAATTCCGTTGAAGGGTTCGGGGGTAAATGGGGTAAATAAAGGTAAATAGGCAAAGCAAGCAGGTAAGAGTCCATAAAATTGTAGTTTAGGACATGTATGAAAAGTCAAGGTTTCAAAATCTTTTTTGGCATCAGACCCCCCCGCCCCCCATCACCCCTAATACCACCCCCACACTATTATGAAATGGAGTAAAAAAAATAAAATGTAATTTTGTGTGTATACAAGAACGAAACTTCTCAAACAATTTTTTTGGCATTAGATACCCTTTCTACCATCCTCATTGCCACCCCCGCCCTATCGTTTAAAGGAATAAAAATTAAATTTGAATTTAGTGTGTATAAGATTTGGATACAAAATCTGGATGTGGAAGTAGTGATTCCTTGGGCAACGGTTTTGTTTATGCATGTTCAGAACGATCACACCTCGAAGCGAAATTCGCAAAATCAAACCTGGCTCAAATATGGGGGAAGTTAACCCCTAAAGTCTTTTTTTCTCTAACAGTTGTAACGATTGTGATCAAATTTGGCACAGGGATAGTTTCTTAGTATCACTACAAGATGGCGGCATAACTACTTGCTTCTAGAAAATTTAGGGAGGGATGTTGCAAGTGGAAGGCAACAATCACACAAAAATAAAAATCTCTTTGATATCGTAATTTATATAAGAATGTAGTTTTTAATTTTTAACCTTTTCTGTTTCAGGTAAGTTTCATTTCGATTCACTGCAGCGATTGGATGGTATGTATTATAACTAATATTTATGTATTTGTTTGTTTACATTTATTTACTATTTATTAATACTATTCTGGTACCCAAAATATAAGAAAAAGTATACATGTGGATTACATGTCAGATGATTAAATATATTTTTAATAAAAACTTTTAAATTTTGATTTTTTCGAAGATTTTTTTTTGTATCATTGGGCAGACGAAGTACTTTCTAAAATATCAAAACTTGTAAGAGATCTAATTCAACATTATAATTATTTTTCGATTCACATCAGATAAAATATCAATACACAATCAATTAATAAACAAGTAAATATAAAATGTATAACTGTAATGTAGGTACTTATATGTAAATCATCTTTAAAATTAAGTTTTATAAAATATACTTACAACCTATCATTAAGGTATTCGTTAGTAGAATAATATGCTTTAGTTTTCAGTAAACGTTTTATTTGTATTTTAAATTTATTTTCGTTCATTGACTTGTAAGAATTGGGTAACTTATTATTTAATAGCTAGTTATTAATTTTTGGGATATGTTCATATAATGTGCTACGTTCTACAAGTGCATAAATATGTACGTTGGATAACAAGATAATACTTAAAAAACTTGGACTGCTGAGGCGTAACAGATCGCCGACACTACCTAGTCCGGATAAGTGACGTAACGTGCCTACGACAAAATTTCTCTAGCTCAGAAATCTCAGGACGTTAAACCTAAGTTTAACAAACTATTATAAATTATTAGTTTACTTACTTAAAATATGTCACTGAGGGTTCCATTCGTAGTGGTCGTAGACGAAATAATGACACCTTCTTTAAACATGAAATGCATTATATCACTGTATTTACAAATAATTTCGGGTTCTGTAGCACGCAACCTGGCGATGTTCAATGATGTGGTTAATTCTGATTAATAGGTGACAGCATAAATAAAGATCCATACCCCTCGTGTAGTTACACTTGGTTTACAACGTGAGGATAAATTGAAATAAATTTGGTCACAATGTGTCTGATTAGAGAACCTCCATATGTAATAATAAATGCGAAAAATCTTTAAATATATACACAAGTTAAAATGCAAAAGTAAAACTAAATATATATAACCACCCAAAACCACTAAAGATGATCCCCAGTAAAGAAAACAACACACTTATCTAGGGTGGTACGATACCCAGACTTCGACGATGCAGAAACTGCAGCACTACGGTGGTGTCTTCGGGAAAAAAGGAATAGACCAGACGATGGGGGTGGAACTTTCTACTCTTGTGCGTGGAAGCCCCTTCCGTGGTACGTGCGTGCGTGCGCGTGTGTGTGTATGGGCGTTCTAGCCCCATCCGTGGACCCTAAACTTACTGTTGAGGGAAAAAAATCATCCAAAACTCCTATAGAATGCTACAGCTTCATGAATGGGGTCGAGTCCATCGTCCAAACCAACGAGATACTTCCAAAGGAAAGCCTATAAATTTGTGAAACACGTGAATAGAGACCTGGTAAGTTGGCGATAGTGAGGTTAACTCACCTGTACAATTAAATCCTGCACCAGCAGTTAAAATTCGCTCCCAACAACAAAATATTCTGCTCAACAGAACAACATAAAACGGAGGAAATTTTCTTGATGTTGATAACTCCAAAATCCACAAAGATGCCTTGAATAAATCAAGTTTTTGAGGAATTACCAACCATGTACACATCGCCAAATGTCTTTCTCTCTTTTGACAACAGACGGAAGTCACGTAACCGTTATTCTCAGCTGGAAGACGCGCGATCACCCACTAGCGGCTGTTAACGATATACGGCCCGCAAAACACATGTGCATTGCGTGTCGCATATGCAACAGGGTCATAACAAATGATACGGAACTTCTCTTGTATGACCTTGTAATATAATTAATTATTATACCGGGTGCGACATTTAACTTGGGGCAGCGATTTATCTCAAGGCCAATGCATTTCAGAAAAAAATTAAAATAAAACTTGTTTGGAGTCGAGGGGGAACAAAGTGAGATATTGAGCCTTTTGACCTTGGCCACGTTTTTAAGGTTATTATATCATCACTTTGTTTCCCCCTCGACACCAAGCAACTTTTATTTGAAACATTAGTAGTAATGCAAAGCGGGTTCTGGCTCACTGAGTAGAGGAACACTGGGGGTTCTTAATGACGTCATGTGCTGGATGGCATGCGTCCATCAGGAGTCTTTGTGATTTAAAACCTGTTTATATCTGTTTAAGACCTGTTTGAACCCATTATTTATATCTGTTTAAAACTTGTTTATCGTTCTTTGAGACCTGTTTAGAGCTGATGAAGTAGTTTCTTCCGGGTCTTGCCGTGGTCGTCGAACTTGACTTGACGTTTCCCTGATCATCCTGTCAGCTTCTTCAGAAGGATTCTAAAGACTGAATCTTTAGAAGTCTTGAAATCAAGTTCGACGAGCACGGCAAGACCCGGCAGAAACTACTTCATTAGACAACGGCCGTGAAAACCTGCATTCTACTACTGTTTAGAGCTGTTTGAGACCTGTTTAAAACCTGTTCAGAGTTGTTTAAAACCTGTTCAGAGCTGTTCAAAACCTGTTCAGAGCTGTTTAAAATCTGTTTTATATCCTGATGGACACATGCCATCCAGTTCATGACGTCATTATGAACCCCCAATGTTCTCAGTGAGCCAGAACCCGCTTTGCATTACTACTAACATTTTCTTGTAAATTGCACTGGTCTTGAGATAAATCGCCGTCTCAAGTTAAATGCCGCACCCTGCATATCAGAAAGGAGCAATACCAACCATGCTAAATCTTTCATACAATACCCCTTAGGGAGTGCTTTATAAAATTGGGCATAATGACCATCCAACGTCTGCATATATATATTTAACATAGCATTGTATGCCAGAAAAATCATTAGTTTTTTTCTCAAAAATAGATATTTTTATAACAAAATTGTAACCAGGGGTGGCAACAAATTAAATGTTCGAGCACATAATACAGTAAATATATAGCACTTGATTACTCACTCGATTACTCATTTTTCAGTAAATAAATTAAATGAAGTACAGAATAATTTATTTTTAATGCGTTAGCAAATTCTAGATACGTTCCCTTCTGGCATGGCGTATCGTTAATGGAATACAAATGAAAATGAACCTATAATCGAATTTGTTCCGCCTAAATCCTCAATAAGAGACGATAATAATATCAGTAATCACATAAACCAGCCACGTGAATCAGAGATCAACGATGATTGTTACATTAAGTGGAAAGCCTAAATGTCTTTACATCCATTTTAGGGAGAATATGACATACAGGACTGTAATATATTCTATTTCCATTGTGTCTCCCGTGGATTCTCGCCAGACTCTTCGAATTTTATATTTATTCATTTTCTTCGAGGATGAATTCTTAACGCACATAAAAACAACATTATGTTTGTTGGCGGTTATCTTGCACATACAACAATCTACTTGAAAATTACAAGTAATAGCTTTACACATAGATAATTGCCAACATATTGTGTTGATGAACAAAATAATGGTTCTTTGAGCGAGTGTAAAATCAAATACTGACACTTTTTAAGTACTGGTTGCTTGCTTTATGATATAACTTGATTTTAACGGATTTCGGAAAAATTACAAAATAACTTATTTTTACGGCTAAGTAAGAATTTTTATTTCTGTATTCTATTTTTGCAATGACTAGGAGAATTGAGGAAGTAATTCGTTTTCGTAATAGAAAAATATATATTTTATCGTTTCTATTTTACAGCTACTTTTGCATATTTTTTTATTGTTCAGTTCCTGTTTTACAGGAATAGTGTTGAGCATTATTTTACACAGCATTGTTCATCGCTAGGCTAGGCCCAATTAGTACTGCAATTTTTGCTTATTATATTTGTAGATTAAAATATTTTGTTCGCCAAAATTATTTTTAAGAAGTATCCAGTATCATAAATAACGATACCTAATTGACATATTTGCTTACGATTCACACAACAGCAACGTTGAACTAGGAACCTAGAAAAATGTAGAATATTATTCGAAAACATAGAAACCTTCTCAGCAGTGCAACGACTAAACCAAATTTCAAATATTTGAGAAAAGGAGCGTATATAATATGTGTATTTGTGTGTACCTATACATTGGTGTATGTAAAAGAGGCAATAATATTCAAATAAAAAGCTAGAAACAACTGCACCATTGACCAAGAGAATGAAGCAAGAGAGAAATTCAACGAAAGAACAAACATAATAAATACATAGACAAAATATTGGCACTTGGTTAAGCTGCCATCAAAAGGAACCGTAAGTAATTAAAGCTAGAAAACTACATCTGGAATAGATAAATAAACAACAAATAAATGCACAAGGGTAATAAGATTAAAGGACGACAGCAAACGTTACTATTAGTAGGAATAATGCAATCAAAATAGGATTTGAAGTGGAGCTTTCTCCATAAGCAATTTTATGGTTGGATCCTGTTGGAGAGATGCTAAGGAGTACCCAAAAAAATGTTGTACTTCAAAGACCCTGGGCTTCAATTGTTATTAACAATTTAATTTTTTTAACCGCGTTTTTCCAACTCAAAAATGTGCATAACTCGAGATATATAAGTCCCATCGGGAGAGAAAAAAAAAACAAATTCTTTGTAAGTAAATTTTCTACAGTGTAGTTCTTAGAGGCGCAACCTTAACCTATAAAAGTGAGAAAACTGGCGAAAAATCATTTCTTTTTCATTTTGCTCCCAGAGCCGATGGGTGAACCGATCAGCTTCAAACTTTCAGAAAATCTGCCTTTTGCTCTAAGAAAAACACCCTGAAAATTTGGTGCAAAAATATTAAAACCCAGTGTGCGCAATTGAATTTGTTATTTAAAATTTGAATTGGCCGCCATTTTATGCCATTAAGTCCAAAGCGGATCATTTTTTTCCAAAAGTTAGACCTCGATGCCAGTTTTTGATATCGAAAAATTTTTTTTTAAACCTATTTTGGCAATTTTTTTGTATTTGTTTAAAGCTCAATTAACACAAAAATAATTTTATCGGCCCTTTTGAAATTGGTTTTGACCAAAATAAACTCTTTTTTTAAATTAAAATAAAGATATTAAAATGTTCTTTATGATTTGATAAAAAAAATATATTTTTTTCAAAATGGCCGAAAAAATCCATTTTTTTTTGTCCTTTCGGTTTTAAATAAATGCAAGAAAATGGTCAAAATAGGTTTTAAATTTTTTTTTTAGTGCATCAAGAAACTGGCATCGAGACCTAGCTTCCTAGCTTTGTACTTAAAGGCATAAAATGGCGGCTAATTCAAATTTTCAAATTCAATTGTGCACACTAGGTTTAATATTTTTGCATCAAATTCTTAATGCTTTTGTTAGAGTAAAAGGCAGATTTTCTGAAAATTTGAAGGTGATCGGTTCACCCAGCGGCTCTGGGCAGCAAAATTTAAAAAACCGATTTTTGGCCAGTTTTTTCACTTTTGTAGGTTATGCTTGCGCTCCTAAGACCTACAGTAAACAAGAAAATTTGTAGAAAATTTAATTACACAAATTTTTTTTTGTCCCGATCGGATGTATATATTACATTTTTAGGTTGAAAAGCGCGGTTAAAAAAATTAAATTGTTAATAACAATTGGAGCACAAGGTATTTGAGTACAAACATTTTTTGGGTACTCTGAGTACCTCCCCAACAGGATCCAACCATAAAATTGCTTATGGAAAAAGTTCCTGTATATTGATTTTTCACGCTCTTTTTACTTCGCTAGAATACAATCGAAAAAATAAAGTATTAGAGAATAATTCGAGAAAAAGAATCAACTCATCTATGGAAGAAAATGTAACTAACAGCAAGAAAATAAGGAGTTCAGGTTATTATAAGTAGATAGCAACAATTGAGAGAATCATGAATACATTAGGAAAAGATCAAACACACTGGGAACGACCAGCAAGAATAAGAAAGGCATACTTTAATGAAACTACAATGAAATATACCCAGCTGGAATCAGATGCGGAGAAAAATTTTAACTCAAGAAGTAAAAACACAAAAAATAGAAGTATAAACACTTGCGACGTAATGCAGCAACGCATCTCACAGCACTTACACTTCTGTACCATGCGCCAAACAATTTTTGCTGCTGGAAACAAGCATGAACTCACAAGGGAACCTTAGAAGAGTCACCGGATTTTATTCTTCAATCTATTTTTGTAAAACTAGAGCATAGGTAATAAAACAAGTCTTACTTAATTTATTCGAATTCTGAAATTACTAAATTTTAAAAATGAATATTGTTAAGTACCAAGAATTTCCTTTCAAGGATATATGAGAAGGTTAGTAGATAAAGTATTTTCACCCGGTGGCTTTGGGTTCAAATCTCCGCCAGTTTTCTTTCTTTCTTCTTGGCTCAATGTTCACGCGTTAGGGTTGAAACCAAGGAGTCTCGGGTTCAAATCCTGGCTAGGGTGTGGATATTTAGTTACGTTTTTCTTGTGTTATCGATTTGGTAGCAGTGGATTAGATGGGGTTGTGTGAGAGACAACACGCTTAGTCGCTCTGCCACTCCCGAGTTCCGAGTCTCGGCTGCGGCAGATGGCAATGTCGTAGGGGATAGTCGTTGTGTAACCGTTTGTATACATGTGTCCTTAAGTAGTGAAATAGGTAATGCTAAACTCCGCCAGGATGGTAATATAAAAGGCAATTATTTTTTCTTATCTATTTTTTTAAGTAAACAATTCCGAAATTCAAAATTTCATATTTAGTTTTATCAACGTTTTACACATTAATTACATGCTTTCTCAGTTAAATTAAAGAATCAAGTAAATAGACAGCAAACAGGTGAGGAAAGGAAACCACAGAGAAGAAAATTGCAAGTACACCCGAAGTACAAAGTTTCTAATAACGTCCGCACCAAAATTGTGTCAACATGTAAATATAACTTGTTACGTTGAAGAGTACGATCATTAATAAATATTAAACCGTATTACACTACAACACAGACACATACATACGTACACAGTATGTAGCTGCTATAGAAGCGGCTATAGTATATCTAGTTGGACTCCAACAGAAAAAAATTGCCATCTGCAACGTCCTGAACATTGATTTAATACAAGTATTGTCTACTAAAGATATCTACCAGAGTAGAAGCTGATAGGGTAATGTGTTTTATCTTTACATTTGTCTCCTCTTGTGTCTTTAAACCTATCCAGTTTTACTACCCACCGCAATTCATCAGAGTTGATAATGGAAATCTCTCTGAAAATTACAAACTTGGTAACGCGCATAGATAAAATAAGGAAGGGGATATTAGATATGCTTATCAGAAGATAACCAACTAATTTGATTAGAAGTAAATTTGGATTTTCATTCTTAAACTTGGTTAATCTTTTGTTTTGTGCGGCTATGCTTTGGTGTAAGATAGTAATTTAACACTGATATCGCTGTGCAAATTCATATAACTGTGAGTATGGAAGGTGAACAATAAATTCGTAGGGCTGGGTCCACACCAACTTGGGCAAGACGTCGCGTCGTTGAAATCTTGTATATATATATATATATATATATATATATATATATATATATATATATATATACACATCCTCATTTGGCAGTTTATAGAAAATAAAAAAAATATATTTATACGAATATAAACAACAATTGATATCCTGGATGTATTTGTATCGATTTGGGAGAACTGCTATGAAAATTCTGTTTTTGAGGCAATTAATTTTTTACAAAATGTATGTTAATAAGATGCATTAATAGATCTCTACACTACGTCGCACAATTTAATTTATGCATTTCAGTGTTTTATACTTATATGTTTCAATCATATTTAGATAATTGTATTCAACGAGTTAAAATCAATAATATGGTATCGAGCCTCTCTATTGTCAACTGTCGATTTCCTGAAAGATCCATTTTAGAACCTCCATTACTAAATATATGTATGATATGTTAAACATTCATTATGCTTGAGAGTTGCATACGTTGACGACATCAATATTTTAATAAGAGCTTAACGGATGCTGAACACTACGCTGTATGTTAATACATACATTATTTTTTGCACATTAATATGTGCAAAAAATAACTTTGTGAGTTAAAGAAACAAGTTATGCATAACTAATGAAAATACGACATTAAACCTAATAACTCTATCATGTTAGCCGATACAATGCTATTCTAATAACTCCAAACCAAACTGTTAAGCTAATGATATCAGTTTAAAATTGTCTCGTCATATACAAGATGTTTGTACAATATCGTCATAGGACATAACCAGAAGTGATATTCAAAGAAATAGCAACGTACCCAGAAATCGTAGGTGTTAACAGCGTGCCGGAAACAGGAAGCGGCCTAAAATAGCAAGAATCACATGTCAACAGGTGAACAGGGAACAATGGAGAAAGCATGCTTACTGTTTTGTCGCCTAAAATCTTACTAAGTAGTGAAAATTTTCCCTCAACACTAGTTCCACAATACTCTATATCCAAAATAAGGGAAAACTTCTGATCGCCTAAATTCACAAATCCCACGAGGATGGCTACAGATAAATGTGGCCATCACGACAAATCGGCCGCGTGCTTTACAAGACGAATGTGGAATGGATAATGGCCGAGACGGAAGTTATTTCAGAGCCATCTACGTTCAAAGATTTAGCATGCTATTTGACATACATTGTGAGTTACAGTGGGTTGCCTATGGTTGAGCGGTATTATATTGTGGCCAGTTTGCGGTAGGCCCGTAACAACTTCTTGAAATCCCTAGTTAACCCGATGGCGCCATCTCTGGGACAATGGATGTTTGTACAAAATTGTCAAAAGCTCTTATTCTCTCTACTAAGAGGGATTAAACATTTTTGTCCGTAAGGCTCTGTTCTTTTCATCTGATCACTTTGCTTATCTGCACTAGAACTGCTCTAGTGCGTTGGTTCCACTTCAATTATACACCGTGACGCTTATTCTGGTTAATGATTCTAGAATAAAACAACATCTTCTTGAAATCCATAGTTAACCCCATGGCATCTCTGGGACAATTGGCGAACGATTAATTCATTGGTGGATAATTAGGCAGGCTCCTTTCTGCTCCATTAAGAGGGATTTAAATATCTATTTGTAAGGGAGCGTGCACATAACAGAATTTTTATTTATAATTTTATTCCAATATTTTTGTAATTTGTTTGTTCTTTGGTCTTTGTATTTTTAAAAGCTTTTATTAAACTTGCAATGTTTCTTTGTCAGTTAGTTTGTTTAGGGCAAATCTTGCAATCAGATTTTAGATTAGTTCTAATTAAGCTATAGCTTTGAAATTTTGCACATGTGTATAAGTCCGGTGACAATTCACTTTAGCATTTTCATATAAGAAAAAAACAAGATGGCGGCTTCAAAATGGCGGACAATTTTACCGTTTATGATCCAATTCGACTCAAAATCGATATCTTGGGATTTTCGAGATCGCCAATTATGAATTCTTGGTCAAAATTTATAAATTCAAAATGGCGGGGCCAATATGGCAGTCGACTTTTGTCATTTAGGTCCAAATCGATCAAAATGGATATCTGGGGGTTTCCGGATTCGCCGATTACGAATTTCTTGTCAAAAATTTATTTCAGGATAGCAACTTGAAGATGGCGGACGACTTTACCGTTTAAGATCCAATTCAACCCAAAATCGATACCTAGGGGTTTTATAGCTCGCGGATTATGAATTTTTAATCAAAATTCAGAGATTCAAAATGGCGGCGCTAATATGGCTGACAATTTTGTCATTTAGGTCCAAATCGATCAAAATCGATATCTGGGGGTTTTCGGGGTCGTGGATTACGAATTTCTAGTAAAAAATTTAGATCAAGATGGCGGACGACTTTACCGTTTAAGATCCGATTCGTCTAAAAATCGATATCTGGGGATTACAGCATATCAAAAGACTAAAAAGTAAAAAATAAAATTATCTAAAAATAATTTTGTTAAAAAGCTTATTAAATGCTCTAAAAAATAGAAAATAAACTTTGAAGTAAATTAAACCATCATTTTATCATCTCATCATTGTGTTACATTATATAATTTTTTTTTATGATATAAAAGCTTGTCTCGAGCGATCTCCTTTACACAGGAAAATCTCGCGACAAGCTTTTATATCATAAAAAAAATTATATAATGTAACAAAATGATGGGCTTGATTTACTTAAAAGTTTAATTTATACTTTTTAGATCATTTAATAAAAGCTTTTTTTTTTAATTTTATATATTTTTTTTAATATTTGGATCGTTTTATTTTGTATTTATTTTAGACGAAATTCTTTAAACTCGTGCACTTTTGTGCTGTTTCCTGAAATTAAAGATTATTATTATTACATAATAGAAAAAGAAATTAAAAAGAAAGATAGATCAATTAACTGTTTTGTTTATTTTCGTTCCAAAGAATTTTTCGTAATTTTTATAAACACCACAAGTGGAAGTGCATATGCATATTTTGGCGACGTCTGGGTTCTTAAGGCAGTGCCTGTTTCTGCTAATAATTTTTGCCGACCTTTTAATGAATTTTATTTCGCATCTTCAAACTCGCTGTGTATATTTAATAATTTTACAGTTGCTCTTATTAAGTATTTTAGAAGCTTAATTTAACAAATTATTACCTCCATGTTCTTGTTTGAGACGAGATGCTGTAATGCATGGCGACCAGAACCGAGTAGATTTGATGGGCCATTATTATAAGCCAAGTTGGGAAGCCTATGGCCTGAGTGTACCCAGTGACAAAGAGGCGCGATCGAGCGTAACTTCTCAGCAACCTCTGGCAACAAACCGGTGTGTGTTCTGTGCTGTGCAGTCTCCATCGGGTCGTCCCTGCAGTTGTTGCCGAGGTCGCCTGAACATTTTTCAGCTTCGTCCTGCGCCACGGCATGCCATCGGCTGACCCATCGTTGCACAAAGACCTCTACTCTCGGATGACCAATCGAGATGCACATCGCAGAGTACCGCGTACAAGAATCGGTCATTCCCAGTGAACGTGTGTAGTGCGTTGGTTCGAGCTCCCGTGTGCATTTCGTTTGTTTTTGTGGCAGCGGTCAACGGTGTGCATTCTTGTTATGGTGCTTTATGAAACTCGAGTGGTTTTTCTGGTTTTTTCTATAGCAAAATTGGTGCGGCAAGGGTTTTTCGATTTCAAACGCCGGTTATTTGGATAATTGGGAACACATGTTCTCGTTTATGGAAGGCGATTGCCTAAACTTTGCGACAGGTGGGCAATTCAAGCATTTTATATTAATGGTTTTATTTTGTAAATTAGTTGAACGTAAGGGTAGACTTAAAAGATCACAATAAATGGTGTTGGAAATAGAATATATAATTTGGTTAAGTGCCGTCCTAAATTTAGATCTAGAGTAATATATTCCAATTTGTGTTAATTGGGTTGTAAATAGCTAGAAAGGAGTGAGATAAACCAAATATTGTAGTCAATTCTGGGAAATTTGATGCCCATACTAGCTTTCATTTTTATTTTTTGTACATAAGTAGAATTCGGGACAGATATATAGAACTGTTCGGTGTAGATATATTATAACGTATATAAAGTTAGCAAGCCACTTTTAGAAAAATGCAAAATATTAGACATATGTTGCTTTTTGTTGCTATTTTGTACCACCAAAATTAATTTGGTGCCTTGAATCATTTGCGAGAAAACTAAACTCTGCTAATTTAAAGTTAGCAGTAGCGCTAAAAAATGGCCATTAGATATTTTAAAAAACCATCTAACTACAATAATATATCAAAACAGCAGTTTTGAAGTTGTACGTCGGATATAGTGCTAATAAATCTTTAAAAAATTGACGATTTCTTTACATCGAAATGGTCTCTTTAGCTGTGTCTAACAATCTGCATTAATATTGATAAATTTCAGTGAAAAAGTGACGAATTCCATAGTTGCATTAAAATATGGTCTTTACCCGTTGCAAACTGCACTTGTATTGGTTTTAAGTTTCTCTGATGCTAATATAAAATTTGAAACCTTAAAATAAGTGTATTGCGCTTAGTTTTAATCATAGAGGTGCTTGTAAAACATTAGGAAATTGACGATTTCCCTCACTAAAGTGATCTCCAAATTTGTTGCTTGTAGCAAACTGCACTTTTAAGTATTTGCGAATTTATCTTTCACAGATGATTTCCTACTAATTGAGACCTTAAATAAATTTATTTCTCAGTTATTTCCCATTACTTAAGTACTGTTTTTGATAGCATTATGTAATAGTGAAGTGTTTTTTGTTTTGTTTACGTCTAAATTATGAGGGATGCAAAGTGAGTTTGATCATTTCAAGCTTCCGTTCTTGTTCTTATGCAACCATATTAATAAGTAAAGGAATATTATTTTATTGTGTAGATTTATTTATATAATTGCTGGCCAATTTTTGTTAAAACATTGATCTAATTAAAAATTTATGCTCGTCATTTGAAAGCTGTCAATTTTGAAACCATAATTTTGCTGGAGAATCACACGTATACGCGGATACCTGGAAACGATTCAAAGTATTAAAATTTTGGTACCTATATAATACAAAATATCAACAAAAAAGTAAATGTTCAATCTTTTTGGCGTTTACCAAAAGTTTCTTACCAAATTATTTTTATACTTTATTATATGTACCGTCAAACGGGGTGAAGCGGATCAAATTTCCGAGTTTTTCGTAAATATTATAGCGTTCCTTATAAACAGAAAATCGGGAAAAAATATATGTTACAGCCTCACTATTCAGCTATACGATAGAATTTTTTCGTAAAATCTAGCTCATCAACTTTCGTGCTTTTTTTGGTTAAAGATTGATCCGCTTCACCCCACAAATAGGAGTGAAGAGGATCAGTCGTTTATTTCGCATAAAATCCACTCTAGTCAAATAATGGGTGAAGCGGATCAAGAATTTTTTATTTTTTTTTTAATAAAAATAATTGTTTGTAGTCCCAAAATCGTATTAATATTACCAATAAAAGGCCAAAATAATAACATTTCTTTTTATTTGATATGTAATTTGTATAAAAAATATAAAAGACAAACATAAACATATATCTAAAGTCCAAAGTAAAGAAAATAAATCATATTCTGCGCACCTTGGTCATTAAACTAATCATTACGGTAAGAAAAATATAACAAACATAAACCCTAAAGTAAAAAATAAAATCACATTCTATGTATTTTGTAAAACTAAACATCACAGAGAAAAAATACTTGGGTTATAATTTTTTAGTTATTCTAAAGCGTAGTCCATAACATTTCGAAAAATATATTTTCCCCTTCGGGTTATTTTTCCCACAACTTTCCTGATAATCTGTTCCTTTTTGACTACAGAAATGTCCGGAACATCCGGATACATAAAAAATACTTGTTTTGGCGTGGGTTTTTTTCTTAAAACACTAACTGTGTATTCAGTGTTCAATTCATTTTCTGCGTCAATTTTGGCGATGAAAAACCTGTCTCTCTTATTTGTACCAAACTTCACAATAACAAAATCGCCAACCTCGATGTCATTACTTGCCGAGTGATTATCTTGATAACCTGAATTTGATTCTTCTGCCTCCGTTCTTTCTGAAGCGTCTTCTTCGGACATTTCGCCTTCTTCCAAATCATCTTGGTCTACAATTTCCAATTCGTCATCTATAAGTGTTGGTACGAGATCATTCACCGAAACACTTTTACCTGCTGGCACAGCCAACTTGTTCCCACGTTTTTTTTTTGGTTTCCCCACCTCCAGTTCTCATTTGACTTAAATGTTCGACAACTGTATCACACCATGCTCTCTCCAGTTGTTGCTCGGCATCTTCTTGTTCTTGTGCTGTTCTTCTTTTAAGATGTTTGATTTTTGCCAAAACAGCATCTGGTTGAAATGGTGATATGCCACAAGCTTTAAATCCGGACATCGTGTTTACTTCGGATTTTATGCCAACTGTGTCTATAGTTTGTTTCAATAAACTCGGAAAAATGGTCTTAGGCAGAATCCCCCGATTTCTTAGCTTCCATTTTTCTAATGTTTTACGCCATGCGGCTTTGAATGGATGGAAGTAGGCCACATCTAGTGGCTGTAGCATGTGCCTAGAATTTGGTGGAAGAAGTACAAATTTTATATTATTATTCTCACATTGTTGTATAACAGTTACAGTTAAATGGCTGGTTAAATTGTCGCCAATCATAACTTTGAGCCCATCTAATGTTCGGAAGTATGGTAAAGCAGTAGTTAAAAACCAGTCCTCAAAAGTTTCACTGTCGAACCATCCACTTTGCGTCCGATTATATCTAGATCCTGGATAACCTCCTTCTGTCCATCCTGGATACAAATGCTTCGCTTTGTATATGACGTATGGTGGAAGCAAAGTACCATTGCCTGTTACTGCAAACATAACACTCGTACTCGATTTTGATGTGTCCATGATTCGGTGAGCATGTTTCACGCCTCGTCTAACTACTACTTTGGCTGCACCTGGATCGTCCACGAAGTTTGTTTCATCAAAATTAATTATATTTGCAGCCGGTACACCATCAATAGTTTGTCGGAGATGTGAAAAATATTCCCCTATGATTTCATATGTTACAGCAGCTCTAACTCTCTTTGTATTTTCCGCTAAATTTATTGTTAAGTTGGGGTGTCTCAAAATAAAAGACTTAAACCAATCAATACCCGGTAAATTGTCCTTGAACCGTTTTTCTCTTTTGCCACATTTGTTCAGGAATTGTTGAACCATGAACCTAATATCGTAACTCTTAAGGGGAAATCCCCAGTCAGCACACAATAAAAGTACATCGACTAACTTGTTCTCTTCTTCGTCAGCCAAAGCTGGTTGTCCACCATATCTTCCAGTTTGTTTTCCGCGGAATTTTCTATTTAATGTTGTGTAGGGGACTCCATACCTTTCGGATGCAATTCTCATACTAATTCTACCACTACGAACTGCCGCCACTGCTCTGTCTAAATAAACAGGGTCATATGTCTTCTTAGCTCTAATGCCTAACTTTTTCACATACATTCTTGGCATTTTTACCTGAAAACATTCAATAAAATATTGTCGTAAATATTTTTTTTATGCTAATTTTATTAAATTTGGGTGTATCAACATAAAAGACTTAAACCAATCAATGCCTGATAAAGATTGATATAAATATTATTAATATTATTATTACTGTTTTTATTTTTATTATTATTATTAATACCATTTTCAATGTAATCACGTAACAGTCTTAAATTACACAATTTGGAAACTGTTTAGTCAATTATATTTAAAAAAACCTGTGATCCATTTCACCCATTAAAATGTACTTTTTTCATAAATACATTATCGCAGAGCAAACGAAACTACCTATCAAAAAGAATCGAATGCAGGCATGTTGTTAAAAGATCATTTTATATGTGTATAGTTACCACCCTAAAATAACTTCGTCTACTTTTTGTGTACAATAGTTTGTTTTAAAACTTTGTAAAATACCGATAATTTACCCCCAATATTCGATAATTTATTATGAAAAACTTACCTAACCTATAATGCTGTTAATGACACATAACAAGGACTGCAAATGTCTGTTGGTAGTTCAAATGGTTTTATCAGATCTCGGAGTGCACAACTAGCCGTTGCGCGGCAATATTTAAAAAATTATATCTTTGATCCATTTTACCCGCTATGATCCGCTACACCCCGTTTGACGGTATATAAAATGTCTTACTGTTAAAATGTCTTAAACTTTTTGAATTACATAAAACTTAACATAAGTATATGCCAATATCTTGATTATATAGATTTTATTAGTTTAAAAAAGTTCTTTAATAAATAAGGTGGATGAGGATAAGTGGGATTTTTAAAATGTTATAATTTTCACAAGATGTATCTATTTGTTAATGTTCACCAAAGATTCTAGAGTCTAAAACACGATCTTTTGAAAAAGTAAACAGAAAAAATTAATATACAACCTACGAGATAACCTATAATCTCTATATACTTGGAGTACCGGGGACCCTAGTATCTGGGGTAACTGCGAACTACTGTTCATAACACCTTACTTGCCGAAGTTATCTGTTACAGTTTTTCTATTATTCAATGATTTAGAAAGCTGTAGGAGAGAAACCAGAGTCAGTCTTTTAAATTTGTTTTATTAATAAAACATAAATGTGAAAATACTAATCCTGAACATTAAAGTCGCCATATACCACACAACAAGCAAGCTCTTTTCTTCTCCAAGATTCGATTCAGGTAGGATCATAATATCATCTAATACAAAAAAAATATTTGTGTCATCTTCATGTAGAGCCAAACCAAGGTGGTTTTGGTATCGCCTTCCGTCTTTCATAAGAATCTCATTTTCTAATTATCTTAATTGTCTTATGTACTGAAATTCAAATAATACCTATTTATATACCCATCTTCAGCTTTTCTCGTGCCTTTTCGGATTCGATGTCTTCATCATGCAACACTTTCACAGTTTCAAAATCATTCTCTGAATCATGTAGTGCTGTGATATTTTTCGTTACTTGAATAACTTAATAATGATCGTTTGATTGGAGTTTCCTACGCTTCCCTCATTTTTTCTTGGATATTGTCTTGAGTTTTTGACTTTTGTTCATTTTCGGTTTCATTTTACTTTTTTCATTTTACTTTCTTCATGTCCTGTAATCATTTAATGAGTTGTTTGTTGTTTGCTTTTTAGTACTTCTGCTTCTGTTCTATGGTTTTTGTTGTTAAGAAATTCTTATGGTGTAGATGGAAGTTGCCCCAGTACTGTCGAAATGTATTTACCCCACTTCAGTTTAAAGCATATTGTTGTTAAGTACACCCCTTTCCCTCTAATTCTTTTTGCATTAACGTACAACGTGTACATATATATTTTTAGAGACATTCTTTCAATTTGTCTTTACTACTTTACTAAACTTTCTGTGGACGTGGGAAGGCCAACGAATAAAATACAGTTGATGTGAATTAACGTGATGTGATGTGCCTAAGGCCGACAAAGTAATTTGGCACAATTTTAACAGTTAAATCCAGACCACCAAATTACTGTAATTCATTATATTGTAGTTGTCATGTAGGTCGGTCAAAACACAAAATGAAGAATATTTTTTTCAATAGTCTCTCAGAAGTCTTCTGTAGTGAATGACGGCAATTCATTTATGTCAATATTTTTTGTACTGATTTTTTTTCTACTAATATCAGATTTACACTCGGATTTATAAGTTGTAGAAATTTTGGCAATTCTTAAGCAGTTTTTGTTTTATTTCACTATTTGCTTCGAGTCTGATGAATACATTTTTTTTATAAAAGCCAAACCTTTATAGTTTAGTTGTAATTCTACGTTTTTAATTTTTTAATAAAGTTAAATCACTTCATCATTGTCGATATAATTATTTTAATCAGTCATTGTATAACTCATTTACTTTTTCGAATTTGAATTGACCTGGTGTTAGGAACGTTTTCTTCTGGCGTTATTCTCGTCGTTGTTACCTGCACATGAAACACTCATTTTTCCCGAGGTTTTACCTATTTTTAACTTAAAGGCTGTTGTTATAATAAAACACGGCAGAAACTTGCCTCAGGATCTTTCCTTCAATATTTATGAATGTGTTTTAGTAAGAAGGTAGGCAGAAAATAAAATGATTCTTAAAATGAAGGGACCGGTTTATAATTATAGGGATATCTACAGCAATATTACTACATGTCATTACAATAATTCCCCGGCTTTTCTCCATAATTATCTTAATATATTCAATATTCGTACTAAGCAATGAAAAAAGCTTTTATTTATAGAAATATCATTTACATTCGAGGCTGAAATTCAATAATTCTACAGTTGGACGCAGACTTAATTTGGCGGTTTTCAGAATTTGCGCAGAATTAATAATAGGTATTCCATCAGTTGGTGCATCTTGCTTTTTAATACGTGGTTCTTTAGACATATTATCAGCCGAAACATCGTCTATGCACCTCTCAGAAAACCGCCAATGGAGAGTAAAATTAAATATATCAAGTGTGGGTGGCGTGATTGATAGCTTGTTTGTTTTCCTTTTTTGTTACATACGATTAACTATACACACAAATTATTTTATCTTAGGTAAATATATATTAATGTATAAAACAATACACTATGCGCATGGTGACTGAAGTATTTTTTAAAAGTTCACTATATCATTCGTTGAGTGCACAAACAATAATTTGACCCATTTTTATAAAACAAAACCCAAAACTGTTCAGGTAAAGGCCGTTTATAAATCATGTTTGGAAATGTCAAAAGCGTCAAGTTGATGCAACTTTAGGTTGCGCTTATTTTTCAATTTTTATTATTTTCATCAGAGTTTGAGGTTTATCCCTATCCACTCACAACATTTTTCTAATAGTACGGCAGCCCCGACTTATCCCCTAATGAAAAATTCCCGCACCAATGCTCATTTCCGAGGGGTAAACCGCGGCCATATTTTGTACACCAGACTTCCTTTTCGTAGAAGACTTCTCCGAGACTTCCTTGGATTTCCTCGGACTTCTCCGGATTTCCTCAAGACTTCCCCGGGCTTCCTCGGGACTTCCCCGGGCTTCCGCAAACTCCTTGAAATTCCCCAAATTTTTCAATATAAATTTAGAAATATAAACATTAGTAATATTCTAGAAGTTACTCTTTCTCTTAGTTTATAGAAAATCTCATCTGGAATAAAGAGCATTTCTACAGGTGTTTTAATCTTCCGTAAATTCAAAACGTTTTAAAGTGCAAAACTGGGAATTGTACGATAATGAATTTCATAAATATATTTTTTAAATGTATCCTTGTTTTTACAACAAATTCAGTCAATATTAAGGTGGAGATGAAGATTAAAAAATAGTTTTCAATTAGGAGGTCACAGCTTATTACTTCCGTGGGGTACCTAAAACTTGTTTCTTTTTTATTGATTTAAACATTTGGTAAATATATTTTTTTGACCTGTTGAATGTAGAAATTTCTTCTTATTTAAATCATGTTTTTCTTATCTTAGTTCGTCGATATTCGTTCAAAAATGCAGTTTAAAAAACAAAAATCTTTCACGAATGCATACCTTGCTTAGTTGAGGCAAAATTTAATATGTAGCGTTCTTATTGAGAAACAGAAAGTCAGTGAAGGTACTAAAATATTTTCGAAATCTTATCACTTCTGATTATATCACAAGTTGACATCAACTTTGTTATTTTAAGTGGAATAATTTTCCTTACTTTTTGGATTCCTTGTCAAAGTTAAGGGTAAATTTGATAATATAAACTTACCTTAATATTGTCTGAAAATTATTTGTGGCATTCTACGAATATTCATTCCTATTATTTAGGTTTTCTACC
Organism: Leptura quadrifasciata; assembly: GCA_963675555.1. Lineage (NCBI taxonomy): Eukaryota > Metazoa > Arthropoda > Insecta > Coleoptera > Cerambycidae > Leptura > Leptura quadrifasciata. Next base: position 187,957,058 of record OY776673.1, on the reverse strand, counting down.
ACATGTATGTATCAAAAACAAATCACCGAATCTACAAAATAATAGAATTATTGGAAAAAACGTGACGTTTGCGTCAAAGGAACAGTCAGAGGTTATGTTTTAATAATGTATTTTGCTGACGTTTCGGAAAGTAGTCTCCCGTTTTCAAAGCTTTTTTTGGAAGAACTCTTATTTGCATTTAGTATTGAAATTATACCTAAAACATAAAATTTCCGTTCTGTATTGATTCTTGTTTTATTCGACACCTATAACAAGAATTCATCGAGAACGGACATTAGGGGATAAAAAAATAACGTCTTTTTTTTAACTGGAAAATGGAAAATTGTTTTACCGGCCACTGTAGCGTTTTGGGAGTTTTTGTCGGTTTTGTATAGTAATAAACTATAGCCTGGTGATCGAAATTAGCGTTAAGTGATAACAGCCGATTTTTGGTTACTGGCTGCCGTACTATAAGTACATGAAAAATACCCTGTTATATTTCCCTTTATGGTATGCTATATATTCGTATTTTATTTCGTGTTTTAACCAGAGTAGGATGTAACTTTTTGTATGGAAGTATGTTTATTATCGACAGTTTATCACTCTCATGGCTATAAACATTGGCAAATTTGACCTTTGCACCTCCGTGTAATCTGTATATTATAAAATTTAATTATAAATAAATAAAAATAAACACGGCTTGAGATCAAATAACAGCTTTTTCTTAGAACGAGCTGATGGTTTGTTTAACAAAATCAGTAGTTATTGCAAGTTTGTCTAACAGAAAATCTTTGGTTCAGTTTAAACTGGATAAGAGAATGTAACAAGTGGGTAGGTACGTCAGATTAGATAATAGGGAATGTCACCTGTGACACCACTTACGAACTGGTAGTTTTCTGCTATATTGGCTAAAAAAAATTCTTAAATATTAAACACATATTAAAAAGAGTAAATAAGAATTTACCTTACCTTGTAATTAACGTCAACAGATCTTCCGCACGTCTGCAATGGAGAGTGCCACTCAGTTTCAGTTTTTCGACCGTTCAGTAGAATTAAAAGAACTATTAGAACTTTATTTTTAGAAATATGGGGAAAAACTAAAATACCATTATTTAAGTACGATTTATTTATTTTTTAAAATAGTACGTCATAAGTACATTTCGTCCGAGATTTGACAACAACGCAGATATTTTCGAAACACTTTACAGGCCCATATTACCGAGCATATTGTATCTATAATCTTACTAGATGAATAAAATATGTTTCAAATCCAGGTACAGCTACGACTGATTTGTGTCATTAAATATTATATTTTCCTCTTCTTCAATTCTTGATTATAGGTATATTTCTCTTTAATTTACTACATCTATTTCAAACAAATTAATGAGTCTAGGTCCTATTCGTCATATTGATGAATTTTGTTCTCATTTTCCTCATCTACGTCCAACGTCCTATTACTGTAACTGTGATCAATACAATACATACATCGCATCTGAAATAGGTAAAACAGAAATGAGCTGGAAAGTATCTCCGACTCGCACTAGAGGTGAGATTCTAACGTAAATTTTGAGCTTTTTGGTGTTGAAAAAGTCAGTGCATTTCCCAGAGTAGAAACTCGATATGGAGCTTCCCCAACTGAGGGAGCTGATGAAATAATGAAGCCCTGTGCAATATTCTGAAGCCCTTTAACATTATTTAGTTTCTTGAGATTAATGAGAGAAAAGGAAGAGAACGGACATTAATCGCAACCCGTCAATCAATCAAGATATAAATAGTTTGTGGAGAATCGCCTGGTGTTTCTTGTAATGTCACACCACTGAAGACTTTTCATGCTTCATTTTTCGGAGAACTAACCATTCCCCGTTTTGGTTCTTCTCTGTAAAAGTTATAAGTCGCAAGAGAATATCGGTGTCTTTACCATTACCTTGTTTACGAATTTTGATTGCCGTGAATGCAGTTAGCGAGTCTGCAATACTTACCTGAATGCCATGAATGCCAAATGCTTGTCAAACTTAGTACCACATTAGATATCATCTGGATACTGTTCTGTTTATGTTCACAAAACATTCTTCTTGTGGACCTGCTTTTTTGTTCTTTTAAAGAACTTTAGAAAACTTAATTTCTAATTTATAATTTGTCATCTTCATATTCTTGTACTGTATTTTTGCATAGTTAATGTGTTCGAAGTGCCGGGTTAGACAAGTCCTTTCTTAAAAAGTCTAATGAAAGAAAAAAATAATAGGCCAGTATCATGTTTACTAAATGCATAAGGAGCTAAAAACGGAAAAGTTATGAAATAAATCAAACATATATTGATCAAAATTCGAGATCTGCTTCATTATACATTCTAAAAATATTTGAAATGTCGCTTACATCGATCCCATCACATTTTGCTTTTTAAGGGCAGAGAATTTCAAATCAAATGGTAACAGGTACAGAAACCAAAGTGTACGGTATTTTTAAAGGATAACAAAAATAGTTCAGGTCAATAAACAGTATTTATAACTAGTCGTAAACTTAAAATTTCGTAATTTAATGGGTATCATACAACTCTTAATCCGTCGTAAGTTTCTAATAATTTATTGTCGAAATGTTTTTGTAATCATTCCTTAAAAGGAAATCCAGCAGTTGTTAGTCAAATAAAACTATTTGGATGTGGCGCCGATATTTTCGTACTCTACTTGTTTTACATAGTACACCCTACCAATCAGTCCTATTTTCACGTTGTTCGGTGCGTACTTACTACCCAGTTTAAAACAACATGAAAATTAGGTTTATGCAAATTTGTATTTGTAGAAAATCAAGACACAGCATGACGTTATCTTAAACTTACCTCACCCATGTTCTCGAGAAATTGTTATTGGTGTGTAGGTCTCATCCCAGGAAGATAAAAAGTGATAATCTTGGGTATACAATATTCATCGATAAGAGAATGCATTAGCCTTTTAAACTTTATTTATGCGTCTGGAAAAAAAAACAAGAAGCAAAAATTTTTCACTTAAATAACTTACCCGGTTGGAGCCTATTTATTTGTGCTAGTCATATATGGGCAGAAGAATTTAAATGAAAGTTTAGATGATTATGTATTGATACGATCTGAATTCATTATGGCCATGAAACAGATCATATATTATGATGTTGGGAAAAAAATTTGTTAGTACTGGAAATACCTGTATTTTATATTTTTTTCAAAGGATCATTTACAATTTTCTAGTAATGAGACAAGTAAAATTTGAAATTAAGTAGGATACAATTAATTTCTTACATTCACAGTATACAGGTTGTCCCAATTAATCTGTTATGCCTGTTTTCCTCGGTAATATTTCAGATAAATGGTATCCCGAGTTAAGATACGTGAAGAAATTCTCCTAATTCATAAATGTTAAAATAAATCTGAAAAAATGGATATTTGGGTAAAAAATAGGGAACTCATGGTCATCTGGCTCATTGTCCCCTCTCGCCCCTCATTGAGCACTACCTCATGAATTTTTGTGGATTTTTCCGATGTCTGCGCCACCTCTAAAAATCCAAAATATTCAATTTTTTGAGGTTTTCGCCATTTATTATGCCGAATCATTTTTGGTGAGATCATCCAAAACTTTTTAAACGCAAACATATATCAGATCTATAATAGTTATTTTTGTAAATAGTAAGAAAATTAAAGTTATAGTCTTACGAATGTGGTTTTTATAGGAGTATAATAATGATCTATTTCCTTACGGGCTGCATACTGTTACGTGCGAGGTTGCGTGTTTACAATCTCCAGCAAACACCCTGAACAGAAGTTCAAATAATTGCAAAAAAAATGTTCACTAACCACTACTTTATTTAATATATTATATTTTTATTGTAAAATTGATGTTTTAAAAAGTAACTTACCTAACTATTAATAATTTATCCACTACTACATTATAAACCGTTTAAACAATTATTTATAGTAGGTACTTAAAATAAGCGGACTTCGCATTAGACAGTAAAATAGTTTCGAAAGTGAAAAGATAATCGAAAGGTTACATAGATATTCAAGACGGTTGTAGTTGTAGAAAAGACCAAATTGTATATGTTGACAACTTTCTGTTTTCCTTAACCAATATAAATTTGAACTAAATACATTATTTCGGTTATTACTTTACAATACTTATCGGCTATTACTTTTAGGCGAGGAGCTGGTGACACTGAAAGCCCCGTCATAGTGGAATCGAAATTTTTTTATGTAAATTGATAGTTAAAAATTATGCGAACAAAATAAGCTTGGTATGCGTAGATTTAAAAAGCCGAAAAAATGTTTAAAAAAATTAATTATAAAAATGCAATAATGATTTACTGCCATCGCAGATATTGGTTATTTTTAGTGTATTCGATAGAAAATTTACGCAAATCACTTTATTTTGCTAAACGGGTCTGGCATACCTATTTGAAGTGGATGAAAGGGGATAACATTTCTCCATTATCACGTGCAAACTTTTTTTTATTGTGTTCGTTTCTATGTGATCTTTAAAAATATCTTAGTATGCGGGCCCAAAAATTACTGGAAGTATCCGGCATACCAGATTCACTGCATATTCTCGATTCACATATATTACAAAAAGTAGTACGTGAAATAAATTTGTTTTGGAGTAAAAGTTTTTATAGAATAAAGCGTCTTATTCCATTCTTAGATTTAAAATTATATGAGGATAAATGTGATCAAAGGAATTATAGGAAAATTTTTACTTTAGATGATTCAAAGAATAAAATAAAGTTGATAAAATTAACAATAGTTTATGCCCAAGCATACCTACTATATTTATTAATAATCTTCAAACTCAATATCATCAATAATATAATGTCTTTCATCCTCTGATTCTTGGCGTTCTTCTTCATTTTGTTGGGCACTAACAATTTCTTCAACTTTTGAAGGTGCTTCTGGGCCTTTATACCACAATGGTTCAAATTTATTTTCTTCATTTAATTGCCATCCACATTCGGTTGGTTCATGAAAAATACAAATCGGTTCAGTACCATTTTACGACATTATATTTATAAATATGGTGCGCAAAATTCAAAGTGTTCACACATGGAGGAATATTACTGGAATTGAAATTTATCAGGCCTTTGTAAAATTCTTCTTTGTCACTTGTGCTCGCGGAAAATTTTAAAAATAATTCAAATTTTGCATCATTCTTTCTTGTCTATGTTGTACATTTCATGTGTGAATCTTTGTATAAGATCTGTTTTTGTTCCATTATCGATGTCTTCCAGATCCGTCAAATGCTCGAACATATGTTGATATTCTCTATTTTGTATCAAAAGGTTGAATGGTTTGATTTTTCCTTTACGGACGAAAGCTGCTGTGTAATCATAACATTTAAAGGCATGAAAGCCTGGCAGAGCTCGACAAAGTGATGGGCATAATTGTTGTGTAAGATCTGTACAATTTATGTAATTAATTTCTGTACAGGTTTTACTTGTTATCCATATTTCTAGGTCTTTGAATTTTTGTATATTTCCGAGACAAATGACTAAGACATCAGTATCTATCGATTTTATGAGAATTCTATGGTGCGGTAAACATTTTTTTAAGTGAAAGAAAATTCTCGTATCAGCTTCTTCATGATAACAGGTATAGTCTTCGTTCAGTATTCGAGTAACTGCTCCGTTGACTTTACTGTAGACAAAGCACTGGTCCTCATCCTTCAGAAAAACTTTTTGTCGTTGAGAATGGAGCTCAATGAATTATCTGTCCTTAGTAGATGTATTACAAATAAAACATTATGGAAACTGTTGTAGCTCTTGGAACTCACTTCTAAGGCAGTATTCTATAGAGTCTAGTATACTTTAACTTGACGTGTGTATGTATGAGTTAATATTTCCGTACGATTTCATTTTCTCCCATATTGTACACAAAGTTAAAGCAATAGTCCAGAAACATTATCAACGTGGACAATATTTGTGGTTCTTTGTGTACAAGAGAAAATGAAATCGTACGGAAATATTAACTCATACATGCACACGCCAAGGTAAAGTATACTAGACTATACTAAACTGTATTATGTGTAAAAAAAAACATGAAACAAAAGTAATTTTATAAGAAACAGGATTAATATTGATGTAAAATACAAGATTAAAATATTATAAAACAAGAGTAGTTTTACAAGAAGCATTTACTCCAAAACAAATTTATTTAACGTACTACTTTTCTAATAGATGTGAATCGAGAACATGCAATAAAGCTGGTATGCCGGATACTTCCGGCAGTTTTTGGGCCTGCATACCAAGATATTTTTAAAAATTACATCGAAATGAACAAAATTTAAAAAAGTTTGCACATGATAATGCAGAAATTTTATCCCCTTTCACACACTTCACATAGGTATGCCAGACCCGTTCGGTCAAATAATAATAATAGTCTCTTTATTTCCAACAGGTATAAACACCCAATTACAGGAAATACATGAAAACACATATGATAATAGCGAATAAAAAAGAAAAATAGTATTGACACTTAAGTTACAAACAAAACTAAACCTACTATTCAGTATTAATCATATGACAATATACTGCCTAGACTATCAAAATTAATATCATCATAGGAGATTTTATTAAAATAATTGCACATTACATAAATTGGAGATTTCGCCATAATATTTGTACTGTAGTTCTCGACATAGAAGTTTGTGTGATGGTTGATTTCAAATTAGGTATGTGGGAATCGACTTTATCTAACAAAAAGGTACAATCAATAGTATTGTGAATTAAACTGAATAAATATTTAATGGAAATTATTTCGCGACGAGTTTCTAATGAAACCATTTTAAAACGGTGGTTTGCGTAATTTTTTTCTGAGAGAGTACGAAAATTTCTATCGAATACACTACAAATAAATAATATCGGTGGTGACAGTATAAAACATGATTGCATTTTTGTAATATTTCGTTTTTTAAAACATTTTTTCGGCTTTTTAAATCTACGCATACCAAGCTTATTTTGTTCGTATAATTTTTAACTATCAATTCACATAAAAAACTTCGATTCCTCTATGACGGAGCTTTCAGTGTCACCGGCTCTGGGACTATTTGGAATACTGCTTTCATCCTTTATTTAGAATTGAGTAAGGCATAAAAACTCGCGATGGACTTATTCAGAAAATCTGGCCATCAAATTATGTTGGGTCGACCTGATGATGCAGTTTCTGTCTACCTGCTGATTATACTCTAAAAAATGACCGTTAAAACTCTAATTAAGTGAATTAATTCATAACTTAGTTTATCTCCGATCCTCATGGATTTATTTTAGATAGAAAAAAAAATGATTCAGAAGAACCAGGAATTTTTTAAATAGTTTTTGAGGTCTGCTGAAAATTGTTTGATTTTCCTACAAAGTATCGAAAGCTGTGTAATCTCAGAGTTATTCAAAATTATGTCATTATAACGTTAGAACTAACTCTATCGTACTAATCAAATAATAGAATATTATATGTCAAGTCCGGAAAGTATAACTTTACTGCTGGGCAATTTTAGAAAATTTTGCGATAGCCGTTATCTAGACGAAGAAAATTAACATTATTTGTAGAAACAATTGATGACTTTTTAAAAAATTGTCAACGCTCAAAAATAAGTTATTATCTGCATATGACTCACAATTAAAAATATTTGAAGAAAAAAATCGCATATGTGGTATAAAGTGATTTTTTATGTCTCGGCTGTTCCTTCGCGGCATCCCCGACTCAAAAAATGTCACTTTCACTCCATATAAAACACTATACTATTATTAATAAGTTAAGCAAACAGCCAGGGCTGTTGTGCATCGCCAGTCTTAGACTAATTTCGAGCTTGTTAGCTCTCATCAGTGCGACATTGGCGAATGCACAACAACACTTCACTGTTTCTCTAGTCATCAAATTGCAAACAACAGGTGTCCGCAACTTGTCAAATAACTCCATCTGGCGGCGACTTATTTTGCGTTTTCTAATTGAAGACGTAGTTTGTCGTAATTATAGAACATTATTTTCAATTTATTTGGAAACTCACATTGCGCACCTTGATTGGTGGCAATGAATCAGTTTCCTTTCATAGGAAACAGTGGAATATTGGACTTTCGTAGTAGGTATTTTTACTTTACTACACATTTACTATTTTTGTAATAATAGCCACTTTGCATTGGCTTCTATATTTTGTTTATTAATAAGTTTTTCTGCGACTTTTTCTCTAGCTAACTATTTTCCACCGTTCAATATAAGCTGGGGTCGAGTTTAGAATTTACATTCGTTACTTCGTTATAATTCATTCATGAATTATTATAACGCACTGCATTAACCTGCCAATGTCACAGTGTGGTCTCGAAGGGTACACTGGAATTGTTGTGCTGAAAAGGGCTTCAATTCTTTTATTCATTATTGTTGTGGTGTCAAATGTGGTATCTACCTGTGTTAATGCCTTCCATCTACCTGTCATGCGAAACAAAGCAGATGTATTTATGGCGTTTTCAAAACATTAGTTAGATTTAGCCTATGCATTATTTATTTTTTAAATCTCCAGTTCAAATTTATGCCCTGAAATTGATGTCATAAATATTTTCTCGTGTTACCTATTTTCTTTTAGAAGTTGTTAAATAAATAACTGAATGTGGATGGAGCGCACATATGTTTTGTGTACAGAACTGCTGAGTATGTTTACTTTGTATATTGCTAAAACTTCTGGGAATTTTTATGGGAAATCAACGGGAAGTTCCGTTTCACTGAAGATGTTAGTTCTATTTTCTAAGCAAGAGATTATTGGATACTACTCTTGTATCTTACGAAAATAAAACCGTTTATCAGGTCTCAAATTGGATCAAGGGGGGATTATATTAAATTACCGAAATTACATAATGTTTCCTTAGGTTCTACAAATATTTGACGAGATATCGTTAGAAAATAGTATAAGAAAGCTTTAGAATAACAAACAAAGTTTGATACTTAAATAAAACGGCAACGGTCTTATCGGGGAGAGAATTTTTTGACCTCTTTTAACGTGTCTTTATAAATAATGATAATCATAACATTTTGGAACTATTTATATTATACATACGTACTGGACGAAAATAACAGATTGATATTGCACTATAAACATGTTTGGGAAGGTATGGAAAACAATTTTGTGTTGTATAAATGCAATTTGCATTAAATACATAAATACAATAAAATTATAGACCAAGAGACATTGAATTTTTCAGTGAGCACCTCAAAACCTCCTTCAACGTTTATGGCGCATAGTTCTATTTAAGGAGATAATCTTACGCTGGATCTCTGTCCTGGATGTGGGGGCGTTTTCGTATGACGGCTATTTTTCACAAATCTATATTTGTGGTGTATAAAAACGCCAAAACATTTGTACACTACACTGAATTCGCTAACCATGTCAACATAATCGAGAGAAGAACAAGACTCTTTTCCCGATGATGCTAACATGCTTAGCGAAACGCACATCAAATGGTGTATTCGAATATAGTATTCAGATGTTTTTGCGTTTTGTAAAAGTTTTTAGATAACAAAGATACGTATTTGTATAAAATACCAAAACCTCTCTACCGACAGGATCCGTACCCAATGTAGAGTTGTTTCCTTAAACCTCCCTACTGGTTTTAAACATAGTCAATTGGCAAATAGATTCGAAACTTAATATACGTAATATAATATTACTTCCACGTCCAGTGGAAGTATAGTAACGCCAAATTTTTTTTTATAAAATGTCATGAAACGTCGAGATTTTACATTTGAGCGAAAAAAAATATGTATGTGTACGAGAACCAAGAGCCTTTAAAATTTATTTTGGCATTAGCCAGCCCCTCTACCACCCCCACCCTATTATTAAAGGGAGTAAAATATTACATTGGAATATAGTGGGTATAAGACTTGGATACCCACTTCCTGGATGAGGAAGTAGTGATTCCTTGGGCAGTGCTTTTTTTGTAAATCCATCGAATTCATGTGTAATTACCATTTTCCATGTTGCTGGGATTGACAGTTTAGTCTGCCTTCCAATATTTCTTGTTTTTATAGGATTGCCATAAAAATACAGACGGTGGTAAAAATATTTTAAATGTGCTCTATTAGTGCACCTTTGCAATCGCCTGTCAATACGTTATGTTCAAACAATACGCCAGTTGATTAATTTATTTCGTTACTTAGTAAAGTGTAACAGAGAAGATATTTTTAACAGTGTACTTCATTTTTATTTACCTCGTTCTTATTGCAACTTTGAAAAATTAAAGGTGGTTCTGGACAGAGGTTGCCTAGCCAAATTGTTGATAAGAGTTTCCAGGTGTGGAAAAAATATAAAATACTATTCTACAAAATTTCAATTGAAGATAATGTTAATGTTCATCAGCTTATTGATTTATTTTGCTATACCACCGCACAATAAAAAACAATTGTGTACCAAGTGTACCAAATTTCTAAATTTTAAGCCTATTTCAACAAAAATTTTTTTTTGCGTTACTATACTTCCACTTAACGTGAAAGTAATTACGATTTAAATTACTAATCGTTTAGTTAATATGTTGTTTCCACATTATGTTCTATATAAATTATTAAATATAAATTTTCTTTTTGTTTCAATTTTCTTTATATAATGTTACGGAAAATTTAAATACATGATTCCAATAATCATTTGTTTTAATTGTCTCTTAATAATCAAATAATCCGCCACAAGTTTTACGGCATAATTGTAGTTCAATGAAGAAAGAAGTAATAAAAAATAAACAAAAACATATGATGAATGTCATTTAGATTTTACTACTATTTATATACATTTTGCTTAGCAAGAATATTGTTTATTTGGTTATTGTAATCGTCACTAAAGCTTCTTTCGTCTTCAGTGTCCTTATCTTTGGAATAACAACAGCCTACCTCATCTTCAATTTCAGCTTCAGTATCTGAAATAATGATTGTACGAAGGCGTGTATTCTATTTTATAATTTACACTTATAAACTGAGAATTATGCTAATTTCCAGTTACTAACGGGGAATTAGGCTAATTTACACTTACAAATTGGCAATTATGCTAATTTACAATTACCAACTGGGAATTATGCTAATTTACACTTAGCAACTGGGAATTATGCTAATGTGCAGTTACAAACTATGAATTATGCTAATGTGCAGTTACAAACTATGAATTATGCTAAGTGCGGTGTATTTCATTTTAAAATTTATACTTATAAACTGGGAATTAAGCTAATTTACAGTTACAAATTGGGAATTATGCTAATTTGCAGTTACCAACTGGGAGTTATGCCAATTTACAGTTACAAACAAAAATTATGCTAATTTACACTTAGCATCCGGAAATTATGCTAAGGTACAGTTACAAACTGGGAATTATACCAAGTGTAAATTAGCATAATTAATGGTAACTGTAAATTAGCATAATTCTCAACTGCCAAGTGTAAATTAACATAATTTCCAGTTTGTACGTGCAAATTCCCAGTTTATAAGTAAGTTATAAAATAAAATACATTGTGGTCTTTCTGCGCCTTCGTCTGATTGGAATTATTGCTTTCAATAATGTTGGCAACATCTTAGATACGTCCCTAATGATAAGAATAGTCTGTATAAGTCCGTATGTGTAATAAGTAGTATACTTTTTATCCATTTCTGATGTTTAAAATAATATTTTATCGTAAATGGTTTACGATAAAATATTATTAGTGAGTAGGCGTCCATACATCGTAACCACTTGGACACATAACACAACTAGTTTCAAAAACATTGAAGTATGTAATTTATACCGGTATAATTTTAATGTTGTGATATGACATTAGATGCGTTTATAAATAAGCTCAAATTTCCTATGCAGCGTCGACAAGTAAGTATTAATATCAGACACTTCAGTCGTTTTATAATAAATTATACAAATTTTAAGATAAAATAATATGTAGGATCATTTACCGTGACACCCAACCCTAAAACTCTCCACGCCTAATGAAATATTATGATTGCTTTGAAAATCATTATTCAGCTGTTTATAAACCCATCTTGCTTGCCATCATGCATCTGCTTGTAACGAAAGCTTTAAAAAATTGTATTTATTTCTAAGCTTTGAATAGAATCTTAGGAGAAGAATTTGAAGTCCAGAAACATTTCTGAAGGCACTTGCAATATAAATTGCATTTGCATTGCAAATAATCAATATAATTTTTTCTCACTTAACGGAAAATTATGTTCATTTGCAAAAATAATTCAATCGATGTAACTCGTACAACTTCCTGATAATTGAACACGAATTAAAAACCGTGATACAAATTTTGAAATTTCACTGTTACATAATTTTTAACCTGATTATGAAATTTTATCAGTGAGTTTGTTTTAAATTTTTTAAATTTCAATATTTTTCTGCTTTAAATTGCCATGATTTCTACTCAGACTTTTATTATACACATATATAGTCGAACTCAGATTTACGGTGCACTCAAAAAGGCAACCAAAAAATTTTACGACCTCATTTTTATCGCCATTGGACCATTCAGCATGGTGTCATCAAACAAGCCGACGCACCTATTAAAACCTATAAAGGTAAGCGAGTCAATTTGCGAACGAAATAGTACAGAGCCGTACTTAAAATTCGTAAGTATTAGAATGTACATATTAATAATACTAAATCATAACGCGCTGTTAAAATTGAGCGACTGAGTTGCTGATCTAAATATTTCAAGTGCGTACCTGGACGCAATTACTTTTGCGACTGGTTTAATGGTATTTTAAAGAGGTCGTAAAGTTTTTATTGCCTTTTTTGAATGCACAGTAAATCTGAGCTCGACTATACCTTATCCCATATTTACTACTATCATATGCTGTATAATTGAAGAGGATATTGTCAAAAAATGGGCCATATTTAGACTTCCATATTTTTGGAACGAAGCGTTTGAATTTGATGCAGTTTTTTGTGATCTTTAGCAAAATTCATTGATCAACTGTCGTATATAGATTTTTAAGTGTGTTTTCTTTATAGGTTATTAGCCAGACGAGTACTTTTTTGTTATCACATTTATATAATTTTTACTCCTTTTCATAATAGCGTGGGGGTGATAGTGGGGGGTGGCTGATGCAAAAAAAAAAAAAAATTTGAGACCTTGACTTTTCGTACATGCCCTAAATTGCAATTTTAGGGACTCTTACCTGCTTGCTATTTACCCTTATTTACCCCCGAACCCTTCAACGGAATTATACCAAAATATAATCTAGTTCCAGATCTCGTTATAACATAATATAAACTTCAAGTCTATATCATAAACTGTTCCAGAGTAAACATGCGCACAAAAAAGTTACAGATCGACAGACAGACATTTTTTTCGCTTAAATTTAAAATCTCGACGTTTCATGACATTTTAAGTATTTCAACAAAAAAAAAATTGTTTGCGTTACTTTACTTCCACTGGACGTAGTAGTAAAATTAAGTAAATATAGGTGATTTATGTTATCTCTAACTCTCAATGTATGAACGAATTCCGCTATATCCGAGAATATTCCCACAGATATACTCAATATTTATTAATTCCCCAAGCTTTTTAGTATACTAAAAGATCTAGATAATTTATTACCCACCTGTGTAATTAATATTATATAAACTATTATTTATTATTGCAATATATTTTCCAATGTCCAAAGCAACAATAAAGGTAACACGTTCAGGACGTTATAAAGCTCTTCATCATAAAGTTAGACCTTTTCTTGCTCCTAAAAGATTTTAATTTAAATACAAAAAGAATCTGCCTTTTTGTACCTCCCACATAAAACATTCGAAATCTGGACATGCCCACAACGTGTAAGGGTCCATCACAAAATTGCCTTTTTGTTAGGCCGACCTAAACGCCCCTAACCCATGACCTCCCTCCGATCTGGTTTTTGCCAAATTCTATTCTGTGAAAGAATGAAAGAAATCTAAGCCCGCCGTCTAATACTGAGAGAAATGTGCCTGGATTTATTTGTTGAATAAACTCCTCTTGGTGTTCTGAGAAATACTGTCTACTGAAGGTATATGAAAGTTTCCGTTTTAACGGACTTCGCTTTCAGAATGAATTGAAAACGCTTTAATTTTATATTTGACGCTAATAAATAAAAATATATTGCGTGCGTTTTCATTTGGACTAAATGAAATGTCAAAATGCTTTTGATATATTATTTATTTCATATAAATGCAAATTTTAAAACTCAAAAGACAGAAAGAAAGAACAGGATCAGTGATTTAAGAAAACGCTCTTAATTTGAGAAATGTTACAAAAGAATATGTCAATTATGTCCTCGCGATTACTGTAGTTAGAGTTAGAGATCATGTGATACAGTAGCGAAGATATCAATATATTAATTCGAGGAGTAGGGTACGAAGCAGTGGAAAGGCCACGGTGTACTTTATTTTAAAATTTACACTTACAAACTGGGAATTGGGCTAATTTTACACTTACAAATATGTTAATTTACACTTAGCAGCTGGGAATTCTGTTATACTACAGTTATAAAGTGGGAATTTTGCTAATTTCTAATTACCAACTGGGAATTATGTTAATTTACAGATACAAACTGGTAATTATGCTAATTTACAGTTACCAACTGGGAATTATGCTAATTTACATTTACAAACTGGAGATTCTGTAAATATACACTTAGCAGCTGGGAATCATGCTAATTTACAGTTACAAACTGGGAATTATGTTAATTTGGAGTTATCAAATTAGGATAATTTACACTTACAAACTGGAAATTATGCTAATTTACAGTTACCAACTGGGAATCGTGCTAATTTGCACTTACAAATTGGAAATTATGCTAATTTACACTTAGCAACTGGGAATTATGCTAATGTACAGTTACAAACTGGGAATTATGCTAAGTGTAAATTAGCATAATTTCCAATTTGTAAGTGTAAATTAACAAAATTTCCAGTATGTAAATGTAAATTAGTCTAATTCACAGTTTATAAGAAGTGTAAATTATAAAATAAAATACACCGTATCCTTTATACGCCTTCGTAGATATGAAATAAATTGTTATTACGGGATGACACTCTAGAAACACGATACATAACAAAATTCGGTAGGGATATACACTCCAGCTTATTATTAACTAATTTGTAAATAAATACAACTGACTGAACTCCTTGTATCAAGGTGAGTCAACTGAAAGCAAGTTGTGTTTCCTGAGATATACCTCTGGTTGGATATTCCCGATCAAGGATGTATACAGTTGTTTAACTGCAATGCTTAAATCAATATGTAGTGCAGGATGATGCGAGTCTTCCGGTAGATGACAGGAGCATTTCGTCATACTAGTCCAACTTTTAAAGAAATACTTTCTTTTTCAGTAGAGACTTCACAATCAAGGAGTGGATCTTTTATCTATTTTTTTCTATTACACCTAGTAATGGTTGGACCTAGCCGACAATTGTGAAGAATGCTGTAACAGTAGACAATTTGTTTGGTTGTTTATACTTATACATCTGATATATTTTCTTGTAATGCAGATTGAAATTTTTTTTTTTGGAATTGTGAAAAACAGTTTTAAAATTCAGTATGTTTGCAAAAAATAATACATTTTAAGAAAATATATAAGCATGTATAGTATAATGAGCAAAAATAGTCTTTATGAAGAACTGAATAAAAAATGTACAATTTTTAGTCAAGAATCTTGAAATCTACGTCGATTTTTTGCATTTTGAACTCAGTATCCCCAGAAATTGAATGTAGGGGGTGATACGCTGGGATAATCGGTCCATTTTTCCTTGATGTCACACTAAACGGCCGGCCTTAAGTTAAATCTATTGCAGCAGCAAATTAGATGGCTACCAGTTTGAAGATTTAACCCATTTGGTTTCAACAAGATTGTAGCCATCCTCATGATTCTGCCGCAGTTCAGGATTTCTTAAATATTACATTGAGTGGACGTGAACCATGTTATGGCCAGCTAGATCTCCCGATTTGCCTCCAGTTTAAATAATCATCTTCGACCAATCCTTGGATTTCATTTTTGTTTATGATGCATATTTCCTTACATTGTTTACAATTAAACAAACAGAACTGTTGCAAAACTGACTCGTATTTCGATAGCATATGTATCACTTAGGATGTAGTTGCAATGCTGCGAAAAAATTCTTGTTTTAATGAATGGTTGCGACTTCTGTCAATTTTTTTTCTAAACTTCTATTTTACTTCGTAAACGGTTCGTGAGACTTACAAGAGATAATTAGGCGAATAAAATGGAAAAAATGTAAAATGTTCTATTTAAAATAACAAAGATGATGCCTTGTCAACGAAAATGTAGCACCCTGTATAATTTTATATTTATGGTTATGCAGAAATGAAGACGAAGAAAATAATCTACAGAAAAAAATCTAGCATTTTAAATTCAGCCGTACGAGGTATCGTCTTAATAGGTCTAAAACAGTTTCGGGTACAGCTTTACAGCTGTTTCTACAGGCATGCACCCCCATGAACTTCCCATGACACTCCACGAACACCATATACCCAAACACCGAAGAGCTCAAGTAAAACGTAGACCCCGTCTCTGTATTAGTAAATTGCGTGACCAACAAACCGTCGAACAGCTAAAGCAAAAAGTTCAAGAGAATTTGAGTGCACTAGAAGAAACCAATTCTGTAGATGTCGCTGCTACCTGGACACAAATTAAAGACAGCTTAAAAAGTGCGAGTGAGGAAATTCTTGGCACTGTAGCAAGTAAAAAACAGGAGGACTGGTTCAATGATAATGAAGCTTTTATACAAGAACTTCTTGACCGCAAACATATTGCCTTCCAAAGCGCTATCAACCACCCCAACGACTCATCAAAAGCAGAAGCTTTTACCCACTCTAAGTATGAAACGCAACGCGAAATCAGAAGAATAAAGAACGAGTGGTGGGCAAGCAAGGCCAGAGAAATTCAAAGGTACGCCGATTCACACGACTACAGGAATTTCTTTCAAGGAGTAAAAGCAGTGTACGGCCCCAGTCGGAAAAATATGTGCCCTATTAAAGATTTAAATGGAGATCTCCTCAAAGAAGACCAGGAAATAAGAGCCCGATGGAAAGAACACTACTCTAACATTCTTAACCAGCAAAGTCAAGCCGATCACGATTTTATAAATCTTATCCCTCAATATGACACCTTCGAAGACTTAGATAAACCACTAACAACGGAAGAGATCTTAACCGCCATTGGGCAGCTAAAAAATAACAAATCTCCCGGCGCCGACTCACTCCCAGCTGAGATCTTTAAAGCTGTGTCGTCAGAGCTCTTACCCTACCTCAAAAAACTGTTTGATGTCGTGTGGGAAAGTGGTCAAGCTCCGCAGGAGTTTCGTGATACACTTTTAATTAACCTCTTCAAAAACAAAGGGAGCGCTGCGGACTGTGGAAATTACAGGGGTATAGCTCTCCTGGCTGTTGGAGGGAAGATACTCACTAAAGCGATGGCAAATAGGCTAACACCTGTTATGGAAAAGTTACTTCCTGAAACACAGAGTGGCTTTAGACCAAACCGAGGCACATCGGATTTAATCTTCACACTTAAACAGCTTCAAGAAAAAGCACTCGAACATCAAGGAGAAATTCACATGGCCTTCATTGATTTAACCAAGGCGTTTGACTCGGTGGACAGGGAAGTGCTCTGGAAAATTATGTTCCGCTTAGGTATCCCTAGAAAATTTGTGGAAGTATGTCGCAGTCTACATACAAACAACAACGCCCAGGTTATGTATAATAATGAGGCAACCGAACCTTTCCAAACCCTCACTGGAGTTAGGCAGGGATGTGTCCTGGCACCCCTACTCTTTAATTTGTTTACCACTGCTCTAACAATTATTGTTGACAACAAACTGATTGTCAGAGGAATAGGTCTCAGATACCGTTTTGATGGCGGTCTCTTTAACATAGGGCGCTTTAGAGCTTTCACGAAGACACGCACATGATTCATTTGTGATCTCCACTATGCGGATGACTGTGCACTTTTAGCCTCTACGCCGGAAGAGCTTCAAGAACTTTTAGATGTGTATGCCCAGAGCTATGATTCCTTGGGACTTAAAATCAACATTGGAAAGACTAAGATTATGTCAACTCCTCATCAAGTGAACCAAATAGACATTACACTTAACGGAAATTCTCTTGAAGTGGTGGATCAGTTCAATTACTTAGGCAACGTTGTTAATGACAAAGCAAACATGGACAGCGAGATTCGCAATAGAATTAACGCTGCATCTAGAGCACTCTGGGGACTTAGAGAGAGAGTATTTGACAACCACGACCTTGCTTTGTCAACGAAAATGGCTGTCTACAGAGCAGTTGTCATTCCAACACTGCTATATCGATGTGAAAGCTGGGTCACTTACCGTCGTCATGTGAAAGAATTAGAACGTTTTCAGCAAAGACATCTCAGAAGTATGATGAAAATCCGTTGGTTCCATCACATATCAAACGTGGAAGTACTCAGGAGAGCAAACAGCCTTGCAATTGAGGTGCTTATTTCAAGAGCACGCCTAAGATGGGCAGGTCACGTTCATCGTATGCATGATAACCGCCTTCCTAAATGCACACTTTATGGTGAATTGCTAAGCGGTAGAAGAAGGCGTGGCGGTCAACGAAAGAGGTTCAAAGACGCTCTCCATGAAAATCTAAAATCCTGCGGTATTGCAGACGAGCAATGGGAACAACTTGCAGCGGACAGAACCGAATGGCGAGGGGTTGGGGCCAGCTATCAAGGAAATGTTGCTGCAAGAAGGCCGAATCCAAGACCTAACCAGGTCTATGTTTGTCCTGACTGCGGTCGACATGTGCTCTCCCGAATTGGCCTCTATAGCCATAGTCGTGTGCACCGTAGATGAATGGGAATTACAATAAACTACACCTGTTACTTGTTTTTTATTGTACACAATTTATCGACTGTAACATTTTCATACTCGGACTCGAGTAACGGCTAATAATAATAATACTTCTTCTCCACCCCTCGACTCTCGTGGTAATTCCTGATGGACACATGCCATCCAGTTCATGACGTCATTGAGACCCCTTGTGTTCCTCTACTGGGTGCACCAGAAACGGCTTTGCCTCTCTACTACAAATCGCCCATAGTTTTAAAGAGTTATAAGAGAGTATAAATTCTAGTTATAAATATAAAACTTACATTATATATAATTAATAAAAATTTTTTCCAAAATGTTTTTAAACCTCCTTTCAGGTCATCTGAATGACCCTCTTCATTCTAGGTGATGTAGATATATCTAAAAAAGGGATGTTATAGTTTATAGCGGGATTCGAACCACTTTTTGGGGATAACTTATAATTGAAATTTACTTTGCAGTACGTGGAACTCAAACCCACTTCGCTATAGGTATGCTCAGGGAGAAAATTTAAAGTTTAACATAGTTTGCAATTAGTTGTTGCTATGCGTATGTACAGTACTTGTTTACAATACGGAACCCAAGTCACACTTGACAAGTTTTTATTTACAATTCTTTTACACCCACAAAATTTGATTTCTTATAATACATACAACTCAGTTAACATGAATGTTCTTAGAGACTCATGTTTCCATTATTTTAGGCACGAGGTCCCGTTAACCGAAATAAAATTTGAATATATTTTCGTCTATGAAATTTGAAGCTCTTGTGATGGTATTTTATCACTATCGGACACAAAATATATTCCTCTAACAATGAAAATTGAAACATCTTTCCGGAGTATAATAGCATAGATTGGGCCGAACAAAATTATCAATTTTTTGTCAAGTAGTCTATTTTACTCGAAAATTTTTTTGTTGTCAATGGAAGTTATTACGTTACGCAAGTCAGATATGTTATTTTATACACGTGTAATGCAAGAGATGTAAATGCAGCTTGGGATAACATATATATCGACTTTAAAAACAGCTATTTAATTCGAGTAAAACAATTTGTCTCCAGACGCGAAGTGCGCAATAATTCACTAGCTAAAAAAAATTCACAAATTACTTGTAAACTAACTCAAAATAGCTGTTTTAGGATTGTTTACGGATTAAGAAAACCATGTGCCAAATAAAATAAATCGACTTGATTGATTGACGTTAAATAATATTTTCAGTCATCATCATTTAGCAGTTTTGTGCAAAATGTATTACTAACTCACCACCTTACCTTACGGTACAGCTTGCCGCAGCAGGTTAGTTGGTATAAACAAATCACGCAAAAAACGCCAATGATGCCGCATTCGCTAGTCAATTAGAGATAGAGAGGGAGAGACAGGACTGGTTTAAGTTTTTATCAACTTTCTTAATGTTTCCTGGCTAACAGTAATAATACCATTTCTTCGTAAATCGTTATATATTATATGCAACGGATTTGGTACTCCAGTAGCACGTGTGATATTTTAATAGGGTCGTAAAACAATTATAAAACTACCGCCGAAGAAGGCTGTATCCATCCGGCTGTCGTTTAAACCGATAGGCGGGGCCACTCGCTTATTAAATGGTGAGCGGTGTTGATTCTTGAACCACCACTCCAACACTGCGATTGAATGACCTAGACATTTACTTTTATTATTTACTGTGAAAGGGCATACTTGTAACAATTATTATTATTCACATCTATTTCGATATATTAACTAATAGTATATTGTTTTATACGGAGTAAAAGTATCATTTTTTTGTCGACGATGTACTTGAGTGACGAGCTAAGCGAGTCTGGCAAGAACAGCCGCAGCACAAAAAATCACTACTCATAAAACAAGCAATTTGTTTCGTCAGACGTCGAATATAAATGTAATACTATTATTTTTCCTTCAAATACTTTTAGTGTCGCTCGACTTTTACTGCCGCTCAGAATGATAAGAATGGAAGTAAAACTACCACTACTTCCGCTCAGATGGAGTGTCAGAGAAATGACTGTTTAAGTTCACAAAATTTGTCATTAAAGTCATGTTTTAAAAAATATTACTTATACTTTATAATAAAAAATATTGTGACAAAATGTAATAGAATGAATTGTATCCCTCTTTTTCATTAATTAAGTAGATTGGTATATCTTGTCGGCACGCTATGATAATAGTTAGCTGAAAAGTGGAGGCCATTAGAATAATTGAAAATAATACAAGTAATAATTTTTAAAAAGCAGCTTTGCAGCGGTCTACACCATTAACACCATAAAAGATCAGGTACAATGTTCTAGGAAAACGAAAGTGTACGTGAGTTCTATACAAGCATAATATCATTGTAATATTCATAATTAATTGTGAGAAATTTCTTTTGTCAGAAATATAATTTACGTTAAATAATTAACGAACGTGCTTTGACGTTGGAGTAGCTCTAAAGAATTTTTTATCGGTCTTAGAGGTGTTACAATGCACATTTTTTCTGCCCCTCCGTCGGTGCGGTCCATGGAACCTGTTCAAACAGCAATTAATTTTATTATTTAAATTGCTTTGTATGCTGTTCATTTAAATTCACTTTATACATTTGTGTGTTGAGTTAACAACACGTCCTTAGCGAGCTCATTAAATTCCTTAATAACATTTCACCTGCGAGATAAAATACCGTCATCTAGCCAACAAGGATATGACAAATTGAACTTATTTCCAGATAAAATCGTGAGCTCCGCGCAAACTTACACGTAACAAATGTCGTTATTAATCACAAAACCGATAATTTTTTCAGCGCCAGGTTACTTTCATATTATTTGTTGTCTAGGCACTCGCAGCGATTTGCCGGTAATTAATAACATTTTAAAATATTTGCATGTACTAATTATTCAATAAACCCGATAGTAGTAGTACAGATTTTATCAATAATCGCCAATAATACGTTTCACTGCCGACGATAAATCAACGATAATTAATAAATAAGTGACAGTTAAATGAATTTTGCTTGTGATCCGTGGGCGAAGATTTTTCCGCCATCGTTCTACATTACCAGTATTTTAAATAAGGAAATCATACTAAAGTAATTTACCTTATTAACGTGCGAGAGGTGTATAACCGCATTAGTATTTATTAGTTTTAAATTGATTTGTGTGAACTTAGCAGTACAACTTTGCAGAATTAAAAAAACAATAAGCCTATTACTTGCCGCTAATTAGCAGCTAATTTATCGTGAAAGTAACAATTTTACCGTTGTTAATTTTTTTAAAAATTTCGGATGTTCTGCTAACTTCACATGGAAGTTAGCAGAACATCTAACAAAAACGTTTTTTAATTAAAAACAGGTGGCTCAGAATTTGCCGTTTTTTAACCGTAAACGAATGGTGAAAATGAAATTTTAAAAAAATAAAAATTAAGGCGGTAAAACCAAAAAAAATCATTTTTTAAAATCAGCAAAACTTTCAGAATTAAAAAAACTATAGGCCTATTATTTGCCGCTAATTAATCGTAAAAGTAACAATTTTACCGTACTTAATTTTTTTAAAAATTTCGACTGTTCTGTTAACTTCACTTTCTTACGTCACTAGTTGTATTTCATTTTGGTGAGTACCATGAAGTAATAACCTTTATTTACGTTAAATAACGTACCAAATCTCGTTTCTGTAGTACAAGTTCCTGAAATATTTTAACAAAACCTACTTAGGCCACCACCAGTGTCTCGTTCCCGTAGGAAGCATTATCGGACACATATCTAAAGGAGCTTTTTGTTTCTATTTCTATAAATACTATCTTTATTCAAAGGGTTTCTTCCCATACCCCGTGATAGGCCGGTAGTAAAAATTCTTATTCTTACTTTTGAAAACATCATTGGAAGAGTTTCTAATTTCAGAACTCGGTGCATTGTAGGGTTTATATCTCATGTAGTGAAAAATTTGTTTGCACCACTAATCTTCTTGACCTAGTAATCCCAGTATCATGACTATGATGTTGCTGATTAGACAAGAACATTGTAAAGTTCTTGTAAACATATGTGCAGACTTCGAGAATGTACGTTCCAACTACTGTTAGTAATAGTAGTAGTAGTAATTGTAGAAGGAGCCCTTTTTACCTACCCCCTAGTATCCCCTCAACCATTCGCTCCTATACTGTCTCCTACTCCATCTTGAAACCTCCCCTTGGGACATGTTTCCATTCAATGGAGTTAATTTCCTCTTTTGAAAGCGTCATGGCGCCGAATAATTCGTACCTCAGGTGTCCGAACTTTTTACACTGCCCCAAGAAGTGAAACGATATTTCTTCATCGTTTCCACATCATAGAGAGATAGGATCTTCCTCAACGCCTATCATTGATATATGTCTTCTAAGTTTATAGTGACCACCAGCCAAAACCCCGATAAATTGGTTCAGAGTCATCCGATTTCGGCCTAGTAACCAGGCCGTTCTTGGTTTTCTCGGCCCCGGCACAAAGTATCGAGCCTGTCTGCAACCATTATTCAACCTCCAGTGTTATTTCAATGACTCGTAGGCCCAATCATTGAGGGTCGTCGTGACATGTTTCTTTCTGATTCCCAACATGGGCTCCGGGCCAAGACAAGGCTCTCTGGCTCCGAGCCTAGCCAGTTCGTTGGCTCTCCCGTCTTCTGGGAATCCGGTATGTCCTGGGACTCATCAGACTCACTCCCGTATACCTGGCAAGTTCCTCTAGGGCATCTCCACACTCCTGGACAAGGGGTGAACTCGTCCTATGAGAGCAAATCGCCCCAAGTGCTACCTGGGTGTCGGAATAAATTATTATTATTATTAGCCGTTACTCGAGTCCGAGTATAAAAATGTTACAGTCGATAAATTGTGTACAATAAAAAACAAGTAAAAGGTGTAGTCTATTGTAATTCCCATTCATCTACGGTGCACACGACTATGGCTATAGAGGCCAATTCGGGAGAGCACATGTCGACCGCAGTCAGGACAAACATAGACCTGGTTAGGTCTTGGATTCGGCCTTCTTGCAGCAACATTTCCTTGATAGCTGGCCACAACCCCTCGCCATTCGGTCCTGTCCGCTGCAACTTGTTCCCATTGCTCGTCTGCAATACCGCAGGATTTTAGATTTTCATGGAGAGCGTCTTTGAACCTCTTTCGGTGACCGCCACGCCTTCTTCTACCGCTTAGCAATTCACCATAAAGTGTACATTTAGGAAGGCGGTTATCATGCATACGATGAACGTGACCTGCCCATCGGAATAAATATAAATATTTTGTTCCGCACCAGTCCTTACTTCTTTCTTGTATGCCACTTTTAAAATGGCATATACCTCTGCCTGAAAAACTATCGTGTACGATCCTAAGGCAAAACTTCTAATAACATTTTAATAGCTTTGACATACGGAAATGTAAACATTTATCAACAACTATTTCAAATCAAAAGGTTAATCTGTTTAATTAACATAATGCTAAAACCCAAAAGTTAAGACTATTTGCATGGTAAAATTTAATGTTTTTTTAATGCAAGAAAAGGACAAAAATTGAAGTACTCTTGAATGCCACAGTTTTTATCTAATTTTACAGTATTTAGGGTTTTTTTTTCAATAATAATCGGGGTGATTTCACACTTTAAGTCCTAATTTGACTATCTCTAGTGTTTAAAACCTTGACGAATTTTTTTTATAACTGAAAACGTGCCAATAATTGACGAACTATTTTGAATACTTCTACACCTAAGCCCGGGACAATTTTTGTAGAAAATTTGATCCATTATAAATTTTTTCGCTTATCTCAAGATTCTTCTGATGATTTGAGTGAAAGGTCGCCCAACCAAGGCACTCTTTGCTTCTACGTTTTTTTTTTTTTTTCGTAAGCCACAGTTTGATTTTCAATGCAACATTTGCTAATTTGCATTTGTTTTATATCCAACTTCGATCAATAAAATATTCATCGAGTCTAGACTTACTTGAATTTCAAAATAGGCAAATTAGGTTACTTGATTGACCGAAACTAAATCCACATTGAATGAAGAAACCTTGCAACTTCTATATAAATAAAAATGTGCCGATTCTGCATTTATTGAGCAATTATTTCTTGACTCATTACGTACATAATTGCTACTAATAGAAGAAAATGTAGTCCAATGTCAAACAGCTGGTGCAATTCTCATCTCATTCATCGACTGTCACATGTTTTAATTTGAACATGAGTATACCGCATAAATTACATAATTTACAAGATCGTTTCGACGTTATCTTGATATCAGCGGTATACGGTTAGTGCATTAAAAATATTAAAAGGTGGCGCGACGGCCGATAAAATCTTACATTACCCAGGAGGAAGCTTTTAATAATTTCTAAATATTCTCGTGTTTACCGTCGGTTTCAAAAGAGAAGCGTTTGCTGTACCGAAATCAGATACTTTCTGACTTCTTGTTTCAGACGGCGTTTCTTTTTTATTTTTACTATAATTGGTCGAAATTTTAACATTAATTTCGGCGATTTCGGTCTTGTTGATCATGTACTGGGTGTAGCATGTAACTACATTGCCAATGTCCACGGTCGCTACATCTACATTTATTCAACCTTCTGGGAGAGTTGTATGCTTACGCAATGAAACATTGTTAGTGTTTAGATTAGTCACATATTCTTTGCAAATAAAGCAGAATGTTATTAAGCAGTCAACGAGTGCTCTAATAGCCTCTAACACTGGCCAAGGAATTATCCATTTGTATCCTCATAAACTTTTAATACATACGCCAATACACGCTGTCAATATTTCGTTTTACACATTGAAGAACATTTTTTATGTGAGACCTTCTTGAAAAGACAATGCTTAAAGGCGAAGAATAACTTCTTCCCTACTCTTTAACTTGATATGTTATATCCAAGAAGTTCATGATTGCTTTGTTGTGCTTTAATATTATAATCGTAGCGATATCATTCACATTTCTAAACTGTTAATTTTAGCTTTGTTTAGCTGCCGGTGCAACAAAAGTGAAAGATTTATGTGGCTCTTAAAGATAAGCAAACTTTCATTAGCGATCATTAGTCTTAGTTTATAATAGATTTAGTTTTCGAAATTAGCATACGAATTGCATCATCAGCTGATTAATTTTTGTTTATATAGCTCTGTCCAAATAAAATCGATCTTTAATGACACTCAACGAATCCTTGCAAATAGTGAATAGTTTTTGATATTTTATGTAGCAGTTAACACAATACCAGATATCTATTGAGTTTGCTCTAATATGCATATAAGCGAAAAGTCGTCTCGCCAAGATTATGAGACAGAATATTCTGTACTAAACGATTGACATATTAAACCCCGCAAGACAGAAAGTAGTATTAAACACAGAATTGTTATTAAAGAAGGTTAAGAGCGCTCCGGATATAAGCCGGAAAGACGGTGCAATTTACTCTCATATAAATCATTATTTAAAAAAACGGCTTTCACTAAAAGACATTAAAAACATGTTACAATGTGGGACGATGAGAGAAAAAAAAGCATATTGAAACACCCCCACCCCCCCCCTCAATGAATTATAAACAAAAATCCTGGTCACGGCACCAGTGAAACACCCCCACCCCCCCTCGATTAATTATAAACAAAAATGCTGGTCACGTGAACCAGTGAAACATCTCAACCCCAGGGGTGTTAATTAATATCAAAATCCTTAATCGTGGAGCAATCAAGAACTTATTAATTCCTACCCAGTAATTATTTATCTCAATTTTATATCAAGATAAATAAACAAATTGGCCACTTATGTGATCGTCTAGTTTTATGTGGTTAGGACTTTAATTACGTTGTGTGTGTGTAGTAACCCTTTATAATTACCCCAGGTTCTTTGATTTAAAGTTTGGTATTACTTGTTTCTGTCTGATACGATATACCTTAGAAAATTTATCATTCTGTTAATCTAAATACCTGGTAAACTTGAACACACTGTCTATTAATTGAGAAACCTAGTTAATTTGATATATTATTTATGTAGTATTTTATTACTCAAGGTTGTACGGTACATTTATAGTTGAAGTTTGTTTTCTAATTTATTTGATTGGAAGGAAATCATTTATTTTGCTTATTACTTGCGGGATGAAAAAGGTAAAGGTGAAAGGAAAGACAATAATTGATGGGAAAAAGTAGTCAAAAAAACCCATTTTTATTTTATATAAATTGATGCGGCAAATAGCCGTACATGAAATCAAAACAATCCAAATATTTGAGACAATTGCCTAAATATTATATAGGAAGGATTACGTCGCTATAGTAATGACATACTATACATATTTCAAAGCTGGTTATGCAATAACAAGTACTAAGGTAACACAATCATAGGCCGTGTTATTTGTAGGTGTAATTAAAGATGCGGCAAATAGCCGATTAAAATGTAATTGGAACTTTGGTGTTAGCAATCGCTCTGATAAAATAAGTTTACTGCAAAACAGAGGACAAGAACATTGTCCTGTTCGTGCATTAGAGAATGTAAGTAATAATGAGACACTCATGTAAGAGATCATAGAATGTTGGGGGAAAGCTCCCTTAATTGAATAAACAAACTGCAAATCCCAAAATTGTATATGATTGTTCAACAACGTAAACAGGGGGAGTCGATGTAAATCAAACAGACAAGACGTCCCGGTTCAGTACTCGACGATAAGTATAGCCCTAAAAATAAAAGCAAGTATACAGGGTGCGGGGACCCAGTACTAACCGTTGGCCTGAACAGTTTGTAGTTTGTAAGGTAGAAACGTAGTTGAGTACAAACCCACAATCGCGGTGTTTGTACTAGAGCCAGAGAACTCTTTATTAATTTGATGGATCGTTATTAAACAATCATAGAAAACTAGGCATTCGCAGGTGAGAAATATCTCACAATAGTTTGACTGGAAATATTCTAGTGAAACCTTACAGGTGAATCCAGGCACACGGCAAGCCCTTGATAGTAAACAACTGAAGTATAATGGAAGCTAAATTCTCTTGTCATTGCATAAACTCTGAAAATATATAGTTCTAGAATATAAACTTGTTAGGGTGCAAACGTAAATCTTCCTAGCAAAACATTCAGTATGTGAAATTTTATGAATTAAATTCGTGAATGAAAGCATAACTGAATAACTGGTAATATAATATTCTTTATAATAAAAATCAAAGCTAGTATTTCATAAAAAAACTAATATTCCTTTAGTACCACAAATAAGCCAATTTCCCCTATCCCCCCCCCAAACCAGAATGTAAAGTCAATATTAAATAATAACGCAGAGAAGTAAATAGGTTTGCTACTTAGATAGTTATGTTGGTGAAATTGTCGTCGTGTAAATTGCGAAGTTATGTTCTAGCAGCCCAAATCTTTTAGTAGCCAGCCTGGATTTATTCGTAGAATTTATGGATGTATTTAGAGAACTAAGGCGGGCTCGAGTATTTAATCGTCGACAAGCGTCCGGCAATTAGTATCTCTTAGCAAATTCAGAGGGTTCGAAAATCGACGACAAACATCCTCGATGAAATTTGCTATTACTGGAATAAGTATTCTTCCGGGCAAACCGAGAGGGCTCGTAGTTAATCGTCGGCAAGCGTCCTCTATCAGTTCTGCCAGGAGGTATAGCATCGCCTGGCTTTTATTCTGTTCTTCCAACAACGCGGTTCCAAAATCACAGTGCCAATTCTCCCATTAGCTGAACGTGGCTTGTATATTTGACACATGAGACGTGGCTTCGGTATCCTGCCCTATCTTCGTCTTATACGTTTGCATAAAGTCGCCCTATTCACTTCATACACAACTCTCGACGCTTTGCTGGTTTTACTAATGCATTAGTCTTGTTTTTAAAACTGCCAAGTTTTAGATAAGAATTAATAACCATGTTACAAGCTATTTTAAAGTGGCACTTGACATATGTACAACTTTCTACCCCAATAATTTAAAACATAACGGCGCCCTGAAGTCGGCTATTATCTGATATTGTGAAAATAATTTCTGTTGTAAAATTAATGTTTGCATAAATTTGGAAATGAAATTAAGAATGTAATGTTTAAATAATTTCTGGTTAATTGTAGTTATAAAAACGATATTTCCCTGAATTTAAAACAAATTTAAGACTTATTTTTAAAATAGGACGCCCCCCAGGGCGGTCTTCTTCAATATATAAAAAAATATTTTTTTTCTTCTATTTTCGATTTGCAAAAATAATTCTTATCATCCCACATAGGTATTATTAAAATAAACAGAATAACATTAGCCCTAATGTCCTCAAGTGCACCGAGAAATTTAAAGATTAGGTATAATAAATTTGTCCAATGTCATATTCTATTACATCTCTATCACTCTCTTTCCAAGCACACCGTACATTAGGCTGCGTCATTTTATTGACGTGAAGTCATTTACAATTAAAATTGGAAGCATAGATGACTAATACACTCCGAACAACTCTTAAGGAATAAAACGGCATTAAGTTACCTACTGGTTTCCTCATCTGCGGATGTGTTTTTGATTAAGTATAAACGCGTCGATTGGCGTGAACATTGTTTTTGATAAATATAAGTTGACAATGTAATTTTTATCGCTTTTGCAGGCTTCTGTCATACATTCTACCAAATAATCGTCTGGCCGGGTGAAAGCGTTATCTTCTATGGTCGTAGTCATCATTCTTCAGTACTGGAGCAGTTACTCTGGCAGGGTCTCGTCAACTCGAAAGTTGCTATGGGATTTATTGATCTGGCGATCTCTTATTTCTTGTATCATAAGCAGATCTATAAAATGTTAAATTAATTAAAATAAAGTTCCGTTCCCTGCAGAACCCGCAGAGATCGTCTCCAAAAAGTGATGCCAACAAGAAGGAAAACATTAATTAGTAATTATAATTCACCAAAGCACGATTTTTGCTACAAAAAATCATCTGCTTCTTCATCATATTCCTTAACGAATGTGGTTCACCAAGGCGCTAAAAGCACGCCCTTTTTAATACAGCCAAAAGTTAATACTTCCACTTTCAGACTACAACTAGTCGATTTGGACATACCAAAAACGGATCAGGGTCTGTAGGTTTTCATTGAGCTTTTAATTTTATTTCTGGAATCGTGCGTGGTTTGCCTTCAGTTTTATATTTGAGGTATTTCACGATTTCTTTATTCACTATACCTAGTGAAGTTAACTAACTCCTACTTTTAAATATTTGTTACCTTATGACATATTTATCAGCATAGAAAGAAATTCTTTTTTGTAGTAATTTGTTATTCTATGGTTGAAATTGAACACTGTTTATAGTTGATGGAATTAAGATGATTATTGCTAGTTCAGAAATCTGGCACTGCCTGATCAGACAACTTGCTGGCCCATCTTTTTGGGTTTTCTAAAAGTACCATGCACTATTTATTATACCCAGCTTTACTGGCTTATGTTTGTTTATAAATACACACACCGGTGAAGTTATGCACCTGATAGAATTCTACGACTAGAAGGTCGCTTCTAAAAATGGTTTTATTATTATGCAACTCTTGCTTTCTTAAATTCTCTTTCACACGCATAGAATACCAAATTTTATTGATGATGATATGTTTTTAGGTTAATAAATTGATGTGACATATGGTCACATACTTGGAATTTTTCTTATTTACATGTCATATCTCCGAGATATCGCCTACGCTACACAACACAGATACATTCTCATTGTAATAGATCTTATTGTTTATAAGGAATTTTTAACACTATGTAGGCATACAGTAAAACATAGTATACAACTAACGAGATGGTAATCTCTGCGGTTCAACATGTCTATATTACATTTATCTGTATGGAAATTTAACTATATAACAACTTTACTGTATAATATAAACTAATTTAATAAGTGCCTGTGCATATTTTACCTGGAACATGCTTCCTCGTGTGTTAAATGCTTAGATCTCGTTAGGACTTTACAAAAATGGACATACCGTTAAGTAACAGAGGACTGAAGTGGTCAACAGTAAATTGGTTTTTTCTAGTTTTTGTTGACCGGGAACGACATATCATGTTTCGAAAGGTATTTTTGTTTTATATACGTGTGTCGAGTATCATAAGTTAGGTGTAACTCTAAAAATAGCCCACAATAGAGGTAGGTACAATATGGAAATTTGTCGAATGTACACTATTTGTATACAAATAGTCGAGTGTGACAAAGAAAACAACAAAAACTAGGAATAGAAAGTCGGATATACTACTCCCAGCACGCTGCACATTTCTGAATTATTATTTATATCGTCCTGTCTCTTATCAACGCAGGGCATCGGTATTGTTGCGGCAAATGATATGGTAGAATGCGGTCGCGGCGAGACAGGAGTTCGAAAAACTTTCATTCGTGTCCCACTATTATTCTTTCACGTAAGCGATTTTTCTTTTCTTTCTCGCATTCGTTTACTTCAGGATATATAAAACTACTATTTTTGCCGAATCTGTATATCCTAAAGTAAACGAGTGCGAGAAAGAAAACAAAAATCGCTTACGTGAAAGCGTGACAGTTGACTGTTATATTAGTGGGATCCGAATTAAAGTTTCTCGACCTCTCGTCTCACCGCGATCGCATTCTATTGTACCATTTGTCGCGACAATCCAATACAATTCAAAACTTCTTTATTATTTATTATGAGTAAGTACATGTGCCGCCCCAAAACCTATTCCGGGAACCAACCATGCAACCACCGCGTGATTCGCGGTGACGAGTTGCAGGATCGGGCGGAATAGGATTGGTTTGACTAAAAAATTATTTAAAACTTAACCTAAACCCCTTCCACATAAAAGATAGATTAAAATGGGTGGTAAAATTTTTTATATCTAGCAAAAATAGGCTTTTAAAAACTTATAACTACACTTGATTTTAGATACTCTCATTATACTATATAGGAACCTTCTGCGCAGCGTGTAAATGCCAAGCTGTGATTCTGTTAATTTTGGTTTTCCGAAAATTTCGATTTCTCTAAAATTTGATTTTTTCTGAAAATTCTATTGAGGAATTAATTTAGAGACAAAAATGTACGAAAAAGAAAACAAGGAACAAACATAACGAAAGAGGAAGACAGGAAAGATTTAAAGATTCAAAGGTATGAAATATCAGTAAAGGTGGATAGCGCAAGCGGAAGTTATAGTTGGTGAAGTTTGGCTACAGGAGTTGCCGGAACATCGGTAACGTTTGGTATGGTAGGCTGTGTTTTATCCGAAATGGGGCATTATGCTGTATGTGTGTTATGTTTCTTGTTAGTGGACTATCG
The DNA here is from genome assembly GCA_963675555.1 of Leptura quadrifasciata. Classification (NCBI taxonomy): domain Eukaryota; kingdom Metazoa; phylum Arthropoda; class Insecta; order Coleoptera; family Cerambycidae; genus Leptura; species Leptura quadrifasciata. The sequence goes on along the minus strand of OY776673.1, from coordinate 187,925,033 downwards.
CCCAGTTTGAAATAGTAAAATTTCTGGGAGATGTCCCGGATATGGTCCGCTATTGGGGTTATGTCGTGGCAAAGTGCGTATAGGTCTCTGAGGGAGGTATACTTTCTAGAATTAGAGATGAGGCGCAAAATTTTGTGCTCGAGCAGTTTTAATTTTCTCATTGTCGTGGCCGACGTGCTGCGCCACACCGGCGCCGCATATGTGATGGACGGCCTGACCACTATCGTGTACAACAATTTTTTATTTTGTCGGTTAAATCTGCTACCCCTGACCATAAGCGGATATAGACTCCTAGATAGGGAGTGGGCCGTCCGTACTGTATTATTTATGTGCGTATTTTACGTCAGTCCGCGACAATACTGTTTATGCACAAGGTTATAAAATAATATTTCACGAAGCGTGCAACTTGCTGGGAGAAGTATATCCGCCTTCCTGTTTTAATTTTTGTTGTTTTTTGTTGTCCCGATAAAGTTTTCGGGTCTTGCAAAATCAAATGTCCACTTCACTTGAAATATTTCTGATAAGAGTGTAAATTGACGTCCTCCGATAATTAACTGACTGATGTTCCGTTATAAGCGAATTGTTGACATGCACCAATTTGAAACAAGATTTCTATTGCATGTTGTGTTTTCCGCAAGATTTTTATAGATTCATGTTAGCCGATCTACCATTAAAAATGGGGCGAGCGTGGGTGCGTCTTTACTATGTATATACTTCGATATGCCATGTAAAGCAACGTAAGGCGCGATTAGTAGTTGGATGGGTGACCGTTCCAAGGAAGACCGCGTCCTCGCCTCACACATCTTCCAGCGGCTTGTATATCAGTGTATGCGCGGAAGCTATACAACCTTAGGCGAGGGTTGTATAGGGGATATACCATCCTTCGGAGGGGATGTAAAGCCGTCGGTCCCTTGTCTATTAAATGTTACGCAAGTAAAAGATCCCTACTCTTCTTAAGGGAAGAGGTTCGGCAAAATTCCTGGTTGGGGGTAGCTCGTCTACAGGCGTCGGTGTTAGGCCTCAGTAGCGGAAATAGGCCGACGTTAAAAAAAATATAAAAAAAACCATTAAAAATACTGTATAAAAAGCTGGTTTGCATCGTTTTGACACCATTGACTATTCTTTACTTAAGGCCGAAGGAAAATGTTTAGATTTAGAAATATATAAATGTGCTGTTGTTGTCATCTGTTACGGTCACGGATCCTTGAACCCACTCCATCTCAGAAACGACTGATCATATTTGTTTTGATACACATACTTTTTCACTATTCGAGATGTTCAAAGAATTGTTTATAATGTTTTCTTTATTTTTTAAGTTAACATTATGTTTAAAGATATCTTATATGACACAAATATTTGTGATGTTCAGCTCGATTACAAGTTCATTTTCAAATGGAATGAAGTGTATTTAAATTTCAAAATAAATATTATGCATAGGATATAAATATTATTAATTATTATTTTAACTTAAAATTTTAAATAAAACCAATTTGACAAGCATCTTATATTAGAATGATATAATTATTTGCAATGTATGGAAATTCAAAGAGTTTTTTCTTTCTTAAGAATTTGGTATATTCTGTAAAAGTTTATTTTTTGCGCCTCAACCGCCATATTGTTATAAAATGTCTAGAAATGTCTGACTATATCGTTAATGTCTTCATATTAAATAAGAAGAGAACGCGGGTGGTCAGAGACCAAAAATGATTTTTGGTATCTAATCACACACATTGGTATCAGCTTTTAACCTATAACTTGTATCGTTTTTTAAATAAATTTAATTTTAACACAATAAGTAAAATTAATAATACACAATTGGGTGCATGATGGACTTTATTATGCCTACAGCATCGTTGTTCGTACTATCACTGTTCGTACAGTAGAAGAGATAGAAGATTGTATCTTTTTCTACCTGATAAGCTTTACGATGTTTTTACAGCTGTCAGAAAAATTTACCCATACCGGGCGTAAAATTTAAAAAGAAAAATGCGTTTGATTTATTTTGCGGCAAATTTTTTTTTGGAAAAAAAGTAATTTGTTGGCTATGACAAAAATTAAATTACAAAAGGCATTAATTAACTTTGCAAAATATTTAAATTAAGCCACTCCGGAGTACTTCTTCTTGGGGCGTCCCGTTTATATGTGTAGGATTTTTATTATGAATTATTACATAAAATTTCAGCGAAGAATGATTCGTTTAATCTCACACGGTTTCCAGAAATTACATTGTATGATCCATGATTTAAGTAGTCCCAAATTGCCAAGAACATGTTTGAATGGCATATTTTACTTACTTGTAGAAATAAAGTGGAATATTTATTAACTGTTCTCAAAATATTTACAACTAACTGTCTTTCTCGGCTATATGCTGCTGCGAATAATATTGAATTATAAGACGTATGATATGCATGTTCCGTACACGACAACTATTATGTTTTTTTTTAATACGAACTGTCTTATTCAACTCATTTTAGGATTACGTGTCAGAAGAGTATGAATATAATGGCATATTTTTCATTTGTAATTTATACTCTGATAAATTCAGAACCATGACCCGGTCCATTTTATTGAAATTTTCACTAAGGTGGTAAAAGTTCAACAGTGTGCGAAGCAGAATAAAAACGTTTAGTAATACCCAAGTGATTTCAAATGTAGAGCAGCATGCAATGAGATTATCATACATTTCCAGCTTGTACTATATCATTCAAAGTCTCTCGAATACAAAGCCAAAGATTGGAGAGATGGGGCTTAGGACAGGGTCCTACTTTTCTACTTCCAATTGTATCCCACACATGTTCAATCGGAGACAGATCGGATGACCGTGGATGACCATGAAAGCATCATCATATTACTCTTTACAGTAAGTTTGTTGTACTTGTGGCCTTGAGGAAATCCCTTTGCTAATTATTCAGCGGGATTATTCAGCATGCAACGAGATCCAGTACTTGAGTTATGTAACCAGGGGCATTTAAGTTACCTCGAAGAAAAACTGATGATGTATCGCCATACATATCCCATCCTAAACCATCATATCTTGAGTAAGAACTGTCAGATGTTGAACAGCGACTTCCAAAGTTTCATATTTCTTATGTGGGCGTCTCACACTTCTGAGTTAGTTATGGTCCCACAAAATTGATCGGTAGGAATACCTAAAGTTCAAAACATCTGATGCAGCGATATACTGACGACATTAATATCATCCGACCTAACACTTCTATCCATTGATTTTCTAAAAATTGGTCGAGGAAAATCTATTTCGTAGCCCCAAAGTTGTAGGTGGCGTTCTGTGAGTTCCAGATTCACGCCCTTATCAACCTTCCTCACAGCACCCTGGCCACCATATTAACACTACTGTTACGTAATTGTTAACGTAATTGACAATGTCCCTTAAACTAAACAGGGCTTCATTCGTATCGGTTATTTGTTTAATTATGTTAAATCATGCAATCGAAAGGCTTAAGAAAATCCAAGCTTGTGTTTGTACATTGTAGATATCAAATTTTCTAACTGCGCTTACCTTTGTGCGCGATTGAGTCTTACCAGGCATTCTCTGTCAATTTTTAGATTCGCAAATATTTGTTTTATGGCTTTTTTCACATCAATGCTTGTGGTCTCCTTCGTTCAATATTTAATCGGATGTCGAGTTTCGTTTTCGCTTCTAGAAACTAAACACCGAACCTGAAACTTAAATCTCAAGTTGTAGACAACCTAATCCTAGTGATTCAGACTTATTTAAATTTGTACAGGAGGCGGATCAAATAATCTTTTTAACATCACTATATGTTAAACGCATTCCAGCATATTTCTCAAAGTAAGAAAATTTTAACAGACATTATCAGGTCTCATCAAAAAGCTGTCGGTTAATAGGTGAACCATCTCTGTGAGTTTAATTTTAGAAAAACTGTAATTTTTTTAACAATATTATTTTTTCTCATAACAATTGGTGAGCAGAAGTTGAATCACTTAACCACTATTTACTTACATCTGCACCACTAGACCAACCATAACTCATTCCTCGGGCCATTCCTTGATGCATCGAAACTACCGAATGTGAATGCTTTCAGGATGTTATGAAATTCATCACGCAATTATATAGTATATTTTCATTAGTCTCTAAGTTCAATGTAGACAAATAACTCTTTCAATTTCTCAGCACTTCCTGTTGTCATATATCCTTCCTGAGTAGACACTTTTAAAAGAGAACCTTGCTTAGAAGAAGCGATGTCTATGTATATGTATGCCAGCTCATATTGTGTCTCTTTTGCCTCAAAATACATATTTTGCGTCTGTGTCCGTATATATTTCTGGCTTTAGTCAGTCACACTTCTAGTGAATGTGGTTGTGTCATATAATACGCTATACCGTTACCTTTATAATTATCTCCCATTGGCGTTTGTGTAGACGTAGACTAAAAATTGTTATCACGTTCTCCAAATAATTTATTATGTCCAATTAACAATACTAGTACTGGGTATTGCCACCGCTAAAAAGTGCTTTACAAATGACTATACCATACAAAGTTATATAAGCAGTTCTTCAGACAGGACGCCCTCCACAATCCACTTGCCAAATATGGAATAAATAAAAATCACCTTGCCATAAATCCGCAACATTAAAAGAGAGTTAAAAAATCCCCACTTGTGTATATATATCATCCCACACCCTACTGATATGCAAGTGCTGAAAAACATTCCAGAAAAATCTCGCTCGACGTGTTTGAGACCACGCCACTGCAACGAAAGAGTTAACAGGTGGGCGAATCTTTCTTTTTGTTTTGCTTGCAATTCACGTGGGATTTAGGATACCACTCATATCTGAGACCGGCCGAGAATATTACTCGGCAGTCGGTCTGTGCACATATGATCGTTTAAATCGCTGTTTTACCGTATCGCGTAACAGAAAATACTTCCTATTTTTACACACCGGTTCTAAGAGGTTTAAAAACCGTTCTATTTCGGTTTTCCCGGTCGGTGATTTACATGTTTCCGCATTTTCATTGTTATTGTGGGTTCCGATACATACAGGCGACTGACTGTTTTCGTTTGTAGACCTGTGAAAGTTTTAAATGTAACACTTACAGAGTATAAAAAACATGTGTTTTTCGTGTCGAGTGTAGTCTTGGCACAGAATGTGCGAAGGTTGGCTTATTATTTTTTTATACATTTTAAGCTTGGAGGTGGAGTTCCTTGTGAAATGGGGGCGGTTTAACGAAAAATTCATAACAATCATGGGCTTTTTTAGTTCTCACACTTTTGATCGGCAGTTTAAAATGCATTATTCTGCTTATCTGATTTTAAAATACCTGGTTAATATGTGGATAGTTTTTCTCTGCAAAACAAAGGTCACCCTGCAGTTTATCCACCTCTCGATTTTTGAGTTTTTTTTGTGAATACATTAATAAGAGAGTTATACGAAGCGCTTGTGACTAATAAAACGTTGCGCAAATGTATAATAATCGAAGAAATTGACGGGAAAGTGGAGCGAATAGGGGTTTTGGGTGTGTAAAATCGAATGAAAATATGATGTTATTAGGTCACTTTGAAACGGTTACCATTGAAATAATCACTTTAGGGCAAGGGTACATAATATAAGAGTTATGGCATAGCATTTATACTATTTGGTTTGCAGTGCCCAATACATAAAGCACCCAAAAAGGAGTAAAAATACGACAATTTCAGAACATTTTGACATGAAAAGCATTTAAACAGTCATTTCAGGGCAACGGAAAATAAGCGTCATGACAAATTTGAATGTTTACTAGGTTACAACGGGACTCAATGAATTGCAATCAGATGCCATGACTCTTATGTACCCCTGCCCTAAAATGACTTTTTCAATGCTAATCGTTTCAGTGACCAAAAAACGTATTTTCACGTATTTTCACTCGTTTTTACACACTCAGCACCTCTATTCGCTCCACTTTCTTCAATTTCTTCGATTATTAAACATTTGCACAACGTTTCATTAGTCATAAACGCTCATATAACTCTCTTAATAATGTATCCATAAAAAGAAACTCAAAAATCGAGAAGTGGATAAACTGCAGAACTTACAAAAAAGTGCTAATATACTTGTCCGTCGAGAGAAGGGACAGGCCTCGGCATTTCATCCATCATAATAAAAGTAAAAAATAAAAAAACAATTCACAATTTTTAACAGAAGATTTATTATAGAATAAAAAATACGTTTTCCTTCAAATGTCAAAGAAACTCGCTCACGAGTAGCAGTAAAAGTATTTGAAGCAAAATAACAGTATTTATTTAATTCATATTCGACGTGTTTGAGGAAAAAATAGCATGTTATAAATGGAGTAAAGCGATTTTTTGCGTCTCGGTTGCTCTTGCCATCAAGTACATCCTTCTCACAAAAAAATGTCACTTTTACTCCCTATAAAACAATATACTATTAAGATTGTTGTACCTGTAAGTTTAAAGTGGTATAAAATATCAAAATTTTCTTATCTTATATATAAAAGTAAGTTTCGAATTTTTTTATCGGTAAAATAAGGGGCCGAGAGCCCATTAGATCAGCCGGACCCCAGGGTAAACAGTCTGAGAGTTGAACTCCACTCTCGGCGACCCTGCTATTGTAAGTAAACCTTCAATATAAAAGTAAATTCAGGAGAATACCTCTTAACATTTGTAAACTTTTTTCAGTTTTCATTATATTCATTAATTTTTACTTACTTTTCTTCATCTCACAATGTTTTTTCAGTTTTCACGTTTGTCCTCTAATCTTACATCCTTTATTTAACACATTTTCTGGCTTACTAAGATCGGATGACAATACAGTTTTCCACCGTTACTTTTGCAAATATCTGCACGTAGGTGGTGCGGGGGTGAAAATTGATTAAATATACTATCCAAACGGCACCTCCTGCAAAATGTAGAATACGAAAGGTTTTTCGCCTGATCAGAGACCTCTACGTCCGTTTTTTCCCATACAAATGATACGATATTATAGTTCCGGTAACATAACGGAATGCCGTTAAGTTTATACCGCGGAACCCAGTTCCATTGAATGAATTTATGTAAATTGGTTCTATACGTTATAAATAATGAAAGTACGACTAAAAAGTAGAAAAAAATAAAATTAAAAAATTAAAAACTTGCTTTTCCTAAAGTCGTACTAAAAAAGTAAAAAATAATTACCTTGGTTTTCTTGCAATAATTTTTAACTTTTTAGTATGACTAAGAAAAGCAAGTTTTTTAATTTATTAATTAATTTTTTTTTTATAAATTTTTTTTTTCAATCATTATTATTTACTAATTTCGATAACTCCCTTACATTTTTGTTATTTTCAAGTTTCAAAAATGTTTTTATTTTTCTAAATGTTTCCATTATTTTACATTTTTATAATAGCGCCTTTCTTGATCGATGTGTAAATATTTCGCCAACTGTTGTGTTAATTTGCGTATCTCGCAAACACCAAACGACACGGATGAACTAGCATATTTTTTCAAGTCAAACCAATGCTTATGTTATGGAATCGAAGTTATTCAATAATTCAACTTCATATCATAAAATGATCCCTTCGAACCTTACTTACAGAATATTAATTATAATGTTGTTCATGTTGTTTTAAACGGGCTAAAACGCACAAGCGGTCTTATAATCGAAAATAAGCCCTGAATATATAAAGCATCCTACGGAAAAATGTATATATTATTTATTATTCTGACACACAACTCTTTCAATTGTTATATAGGTACAAGCATAGTAGTAGTATCTGCGTAGACTTTAAGGACACCAGATATTGCCGTAATTATCATTACAACCACCGTAAATTTTAACAATTAACACACCAAGCCATAATTATTATTTGTCGGTTAGTATTTGATAAAGGTTTTATGGCCGAGCGTGACGAACACCCAACAATAGAGAAAATTCTTGGAAATTAAATTTTGATTGTATTGTACCTATTGTTTGTTAAAAGTGCACATAAAATCTACTTCTTATCGATATTAGCTATACACAGAAGTAGTTATTATGTACATTAATGTTTAAAGGAATTAAATTGCTGTTTGAATTTCCCAAAGCTCTCCTGCATGAATTTTTATTTATTGTGAACATATGTCACTAAGGTTTACTTTCTTGTAGTCGCCATTAGTAAACTTCTGATAAATAATGCAAAAATTTTCTAAATTAAAATGAGATTCCGCATTTACTTTGAAGCAAACTGTATGCGGAAAATAAGTTGTTAAAAACAAATTATTTTTGCTGTTTAAAAAATATACTTATATACAGGGCGTTTTGAAAAGATTGGGACAACGCTTAGCCATAGATTCTTGACATCAAAGCAAATCGATTTAACCCAAAAAGCAGTGGTCTAACTCTTTTCGTTTTCAAGAGACGGGGTGGTAAAGTAAAAAAAAATGTATTCGTATTTTGTCTCTATCTTCAAGACTGTCTACTTGTAAGTTGGTAACGACATGTTTTTCAAATTGCTAATTACAATGGTGATACTGCCGATGTCACATTTTATAGAGCGCGCAGTTACAGTACTTTTGTGAGACACTTTAAACCATAACTTTTTTGAGAATAGTTATGGCTTGAAGTACTATAACTAACGCCCTCTATAAAATATCGGCAGTATCACCTTTGTAATTAGCAATCTGAAAACATGCCGTTACCAACTTTGAAGTAGATACGTACAATAGTCTCCAAGATAGAGATAAAATACGAATACATTTTTTTTTTACTTTACCACTACTTTGTGGGTTAAATCGACTTGCTTTGATGTCAAGAATCTACGACTAAGCGTTGTCCCAATCTTTTCAAAACACCCTGTATAGTCTTTATAATGTATCTTATATATTCTAATAGCGCTTTTCTAAAGGCATCCATCCTATTAAATATGTACGTCCGCAATATTTTCGTTGTTTTTGGGTTTAAGAATTTGGTTTTTGGTACACATGAATTAGACAATAATGGGCTACATTTAGACTAACAGGAATGAAAATATCAGTTCCGTTTGAACCGAAAGTGGCATCAACTTTTTTTTCTTAAATGGAATGACTATATTTTTTTAATGATTTCTCATTAAGCATAAATTTCTAAGTGCAACAGTTTTTTTAGATGTAAAAAATCCCAAAAAATAATAAGATACGAACAATTTTTTAATTTTTTCAAAATGGCCGCGTTAGATGAATGCGGTGTAAGAAAATTATTAGTAAGGTTGCAGACTTGTCTGTAAACGTGGCCACCCAGTATATCAGAGGTAAAGGCTTTGTCCGCTTTGTAGGCTTATAATCCGACAAAAGTTACTAAAATCCAAAGGAAACAGGCAGGCAGAAATATTATACAAGTCACACAATCATAAACTATATGTTTTGTCTTTCAGTTGCTTTTTAAGATTAATATATTCTTAGTACTTTACTCAATATGCTTAGTTGCCTACTTAAATAAATTGTAGTTTTATATTTTATGTCATGCCACCCCATTACAGTTTCGCAAAAATAAAAAAGTATATTTCTATTTGCGTTCGGTTGTAACCTGTATTTATGTTAACTAAAGGCTGAATCAATTAACTAAGCATTTTCATCCCCCGTCTCAAAAAGAATACATTGTTATGCTTTTATAACCGCACTCTTGGGCTCACTTGGTTTGCCCTATGTAAATTTCTTTGCCTTGTTTTTCTGAAACCCTTCACTGTTATTGTTTAAAAGCTTTTAACGGCGAACCCACTGGCAAACGAACTTTAAAACAAAACATTGAAATAAATCCGATTTACATTTTGTTTTGAAAACAATGAACTCAGATTTAATTACCTCTCAAACATCGTTAGCCATGTTAACCAAAATCTGTTTCCTATTAATATTATTCAATTTAACAATTAGTGCAATTTATTGTCCCGGCCTCTTTCATCACTCCACTTAATAAACTTGGTTAACAATAATTTAACTCAACGCTCAACTACTACTGAGGAAAAGACCCTAATAAATTTCCATTTGCTATCTTCCCTGTGTCACAACGTAAAACTTAAATCATTAACCAATCCAAAAATATAAACAGAGACTCTTAAAAAATGCATAGGAAGTCTACGTTGACAGAAAATTACCTACATCGTCTATTTAAAGCTTCTTTAAGGCAATTTAAATTAGGAATGCTTCAAAGCAAGTTATAATTCATAGATATTCGAGCGCACACTAACCAAACCACGAGGTAAACCGTCAATGTAGCAAGTGACTTTTTATGTTTTTTGGCAATTTGATCTTAATTTAACGAGGAAATGATGCAAATCTAATATCGGGTTACGAAATTACGAGCCGACGTAATATAAATTAAGATTGCGAAGCCGCAGCATGCATTTCAGATATATGAGATCGGTTTAACCGTAAATAAAATTACCAAATTTCGCGGCTGCCATGTTCAAGTTTCATATCCGAGATATTAAAAAGCCGGTATAATTTTTCAAAATGTTTTATTATGCTTACGCCGCGCCAGCGTCGCTTCGTTTTGCTTGCCAGAGTTATATGAACGCCAAGGAAAAAATCATCGTACGATGAAAGTATATATTATTCTCAGTCTCTAGTGCGCTTTTATTACAGTTTAGGTAACCGAATGTGTGAAAAAATGTATTTTCTATTCATTGTACGTTAACGTGCTTGTGAACAAATCGAACAAGTGTTTTTACTCTTCGGAAATTTCTGCATTTTGTTTTCTTTCAGACACACTTTTATTTCGTATGTATTTAGTTTGCATTAAACCAAAATTTACTAACGGGCCTGATAGTACGAGATCTCGCTGCAAGAAATCTACCCTCATTGCCAATCGAAATCCTGCTGCAGATAAGGTTAATAAATTACTTAACAATTAATTTCATTTTGGAAATTACTCTTATTTGTTTTTTCATTAATTTAAGCGCCGTTTCGAAGCTAACCATCTGTACTACTATAATAGCAAGGGTTACCAACTGCCTGCTGCAACACTTTGGCAGACTGCTTTAAATAGTGGAATTTTTACTAACAATCTACTCTCATATGTTATTTCAAATATTTTTTGCCAAAACGAAGCTCGAGTTTTTCCCTACACGATGAAGCAAGGTTGTCAAAGTAAAAGCTTATGCCACTGGGGGTTGCCAACCTATTTATTATTCCATTCTCACGCTTGATATCGAGAGCGAGTGAGAAGGAATGCACGCGCAATTCCGTGTGACAGACAAGGCCGCAGCGAGGCGGCAGTGGCGATTGGCCAAGGACGTCAAGAAAACAATGTATTTTGGTTATTTTGACAATTTTGTTTATTTTCAATACGCTGTTGAGTTTACCATGCATACAAAAACGCGCATTTGATCAGGATATCGGTCAGGAAAAGAGGCAAAAAAAAAAGATCAGAATTACGTAAATTGTGCTGAACTCCCATCAAAAATGATTTTGTTATTTGAAAGCGACATGGTTTATTGGAGACCCAACGCTGCTGCAAGTGGAGGACATACTAAAAGTTACAAAAAATGACAATTCAGAAAATACGAGTGATTCGGAAATCCGATGCGCAATCAAGTTCAGATGAGCTTAATGACGATTGATGCGCAAAAACATTTTTTAATTTCAATACGCGCGTTTTCGTTTGGATGGTAAACTCAACAGTGTACTGCAAATAAATAAAATTGTCAAAATTACACCAAAATACATTGTTTTCTTGACGTTAATATCTATGTTTCCAGCCTCTTGGGGGCTTATTTTGTTATTCTCTCAATTTCTTTATGACACTCATTCTAATATTCTAGTCCATTGTACCAATTCGTACACGCCCAGAATTGGTTGAGTGTCATGTTCTTCTGGATATAATCTTAGTTGTCCATATGTAGAGCCTGCCTTACGTGATCCATAGCCCCACATTCAGTCAGGATGTGATAAACTGTATCTGTTGGCCCGTTGCATTGTCTGCAGTTTAGGTCTCCATTGTATATGCCTATTCTCTACAGGTGTCCTTTCAGGAGACCTGTGATTATGCGTAATTGATTCCTGCTCAGTAACAGTAGTTCTTCAGTCTTCTTTCGAAATGGTCCTTTGATAATTGGTGCCCGATTATTTTTTCCCCAGTATTCTTGTTGTTCATTTTTGACCCATTCCACTATTTGACCCCGTATAGTGGTTTTAGGCACTCCCAAGGCCGGTTCTGGGCCAATATATGGAGATGATGATACTTTTCTCGTTAGCTCGTCACCTTTTCTCTTGCCTTCAAAACCAGAGTGCCATGGAACCCACAACATACTTATCTTGTGGTCTGCTAGGGCCCTTAGTTCTTCTCGGTATTCCCATACCAGTTTAGATGTCACTTTCGGGTTTGATAGTGCCCTTAGGGACGCTTGACTATCTGTTAACATGCTGATCCACCTATTTCTATAAGCCCTCAGATTATTTTCTGTTGTACAATGCAATGCCGCATATATCTTTGCCTGAAATATAGAAGTATATCGTCAAGTGGTATGCTAAACTGTGAGTTTCTCGTATCACTGTATATGCCGGCTCCAGTACCTTGTTCAGTCCTTGACCCATCTGTAAACCAGGTAAGTTCCCCAGGCCTTTTACTGTAGTCGTCCTCTTTCCATTCACTTCGATCCACAATTGTTATCTCTAAGTTTCTGTTGAAAGTATGTTTGGCAATCATGTATTCCGTTCTCATATCGGATATGCTAACCCCCACTCGGTTTCTAATCCTGCATAAATGCTATTTGGCTCATTTTGTAGTCTAAAGTATCTTATCCTTGCCTCCCCCATTATCATAAATTGAAGCAGGACCTCCATTACTGATGTCGGCATTGTTTTCATAGCTCCCGTTATCCCTAAACAAGTAAGTCTTTGTACCTTATTTAGTTCAACAACAGCGGTGCACTGTAGTATCTTTGTCCACCATACCATACCAGTTACGCTTATTGCGAAAATATTGAAAAAACTTTTACTTTTCACTATAAATTTCTTTAAATATGTCTCTACTTAAAAGTCCTATCAGCTCAACAGCAGGGAAAATTAGATTAATGAATCAAACAATGTAAAATTTAATCCTATATTACAAAAAAATGGGTGACCCGGAGGCCATAGTACATAAAAAATACATCAATTCATAAGCAAATCAAGAGTTCGGTAAGATCTACGCTATTCGAATACGCAATCAAGTAATAGAAAAATAACTAAACTAATACACAGAATTTTACCGCAACAAAAGGTAATTTACAAATACGAACAATATTTAGCATTCTCGTAGTAACAAAACGTAATATACAAGCATGACAAAATCTGGAGTATACAAAAATAGTTAGATACTCCGAAATTAACACACACGGATTTTATTTTTTTTTTTTTGTAAAAAGCCGAAAACCATTCAGGGAACTTCACTAGAACGTACTTACAATTTACGTTGCACTTTGTCACTTGAGGCGGTAAGTGGCACTGACGGAAATCTTTCAAATACCTACTTGGAGGGCGTATTGTTCGAAAATGTACAATTTAACCCCTAATTCACTAAAGGGTTCACACACTAGACAAGTGTCAATGCACCAGAAAGTTTTTATTTTACTGAGACAGTTTTTAAAGTTTACACTTTAATAATACAGTACAGTATATAGACTAATACCATAAATATAGCAGAACTGAACGTGAAAACTTGAAATAAGCGTGGCCGACTTGCCGTTTACAGCATAAATGCATGGCGCCTTTCCTAGTCAAATAAAACTTCTCCTTAAACTGGAACTTAAGACGGTAATATCGACAAACATGAGCATCAAACGAATCTGCAAGTAATTAACTTAACTTTACACATTATTTCACGGTAATATAACACTTGTAATGCCTCTTTTTAAACATTTTTAATCGCCCCTCTAGCTTGTTGATTTCGGCGTACCCCATAATATCAACGTAAATCTTTTTGCGCATCCGGTCGCGTTCTTCCAAACGACATAAAATACCTTAAACAAATGAGGGTCTCCGATCTAAAAATGCACCAATCGAATCCCGAAGATTCTAAACGAACTCTGTCGCGGTATTTTAGAAGACGTAAGGGTGATTTTACAGATTTATGCATATTTTAATAGCATTTCAATAAATTTATACACGATATAAATGGACCGTTACAATATAGAAGAAATGTTAATAATAAGAAAGGTTCAATTTCCTCATCAAAAGACGAACCCGGGATCTCATCATATTATTAAAATACAAGTTTATTAAACTTTGTCGTAATTTCGTTTAATATACCACGCAGTATCTCCAATTTTTGTCTTAATCCGTTTAACCTTCTACAAGACAACTTCAAGTTTGTAAAGTCTTACAAAATTGTTTATTATATTTTATGTGTTCTTCTTGAATCGCCTTGTACAGGACGAGCGGCATTCTCAAAGAAAAAACACTTTAATAATAAGCATGCGAGTGGTCCGTACAATTGATGTGAAACACGTCGCGTAATTAGGTGGTACAGTCTAAAAAATGACATGCAATAGTGTCTAATTAGCTCCTTGCATGAAACCAAGTTTCAAGTCCTTATCTGTACTGTGTTCATCAGAAAACTTGCCGCATTAGCGACTGCATCAACATTGTTCTAGTCGATAAGTTAATATGATTAATTGTCATAATTATTAAGATTGCTTGGAGGTACAAGGTGATTGTCTGGGCAGGCATCCATGCATTCGTGTTATTTCCGTTCTAGAATATCTCAGCGGCTATCTTATCAAAATTTACCTTATAAAATTGATAAATAGATTTTGTTAGAAAGCAACTGAGAAATCGTAGGTCAACGAACGAAAGCACCATGTACGGCTGGATTCTTATTCTCCACACGCTCAAGTATCCTGCATATATCATTCAAAAGGCATATTAACAAATTTTGTACGGTATACACTGCGTAATGATATCTGCAACAATCTACGATTGGTTATAAATTCTAAAATATTGTAGTATTCTAATTCATTTCTTGTATATTTCGGTGACTATAAAAGGGAATTTAAAAAATAAAAGAACTTTTAAAAACTTGCTTTTCTTACAAAGTCGTACGGGAAAAATTATTTTTTAGTACGAAAAGCAAGTTTTTAAAAGTTTTTTTATTTTCTACTCTTTAGTCATATTTTGACAAATTATTCCCATACATGAATATTGTGACGCCCCCTCGTAGAAATCTTTAATCAGGCGAAAACCTTTTGTATTTATGTTTTGCCGAAGGTGGTGGTGGATAGTATATTTAATCAATTTTCTCATCCCCGCGCCCCCTACGTGTGGATATTTACAAAATTGTGACGGTAACGGTGAAATACTGTATTGTCATCCGATATTAGTAACTGTAAAATTTTATCAATTGATTATGTCAGGAAGTTTGTTAAATAAAGGATGCAAGATCTGGACATATCTGAAAAATACTACATTGTGAGTTAAAGAAAAGCAAATAATAAAAAAATTGTTTTAAAAACTTGCTTTTCTTAAAGCCGTACTAAAAAGTAAAAAATAATTGCAAGAAAAGCAAGGCGTGTGCACTTTGTATGATTGTACGCATGATGTGCACGCCTTACTTTTCTTGTGATTATTTGTTACTTTTTTACGACTTTAAGAAAAGCAATTTGAAAAAAAATATTTTTTTTTATTTTCCACTTTTTAGTCATACTTATTATTTATAACGTATAGAACCGATTTACATAAATTCATTCATTTTAACTGGGTTCCGAGGTATAAACCTAACGACATTCCATTATATCACCGGAACTAATTTCGTATCATTTGTACGGGAAAAAACGGATGTAGAAGTCTCCGATCAGGCGAAAAAACCTTTTATATTCTACATTTTGCCAGAGCTAGTAAATTAATCAATTTTCACCCCTGCGCCCTTTACATGTGGATATTTCAAATGGGCTTTCAGAGGGCGCAATATTAAAACATAATATTTTTAGTCGCAAACTCCTCTATAAAATCCTTATTTTACTATAAGGAACGTAACCAGATTGCAACCAACAGCTACTCTCCGGGCTATGTGCCCCGCCGGGCACTGAATTACAAGTTACAAGCCTGGCGCGTTAAGTGTAATAATTGTATATTACGAAAAGACTTATCTTACTTAAAAGAGCTCTCGTGCCAGTCGTCACACACCACTTGCAGACTGCAGTTTCGAGCTGTTGGCTCTCGTCAGTGCAAGGTAGGCATGTGACGACCGACATGAGGATCACTTGACTATTTAGTGCATTTCGGTATCTTTCGGATAGCGACATGTAAAATAGTCGGCAGGCGCTATCTAGCGGTCCAGTGTCTGTTGCAAATCGAAAAATAAATAGCCTGACTGGGCTTAGCATAGTTCAAATGTGCTTTTAGAGGGCGCATACTCCTCTATAAAATCCTTATTTTACTATAAGGAACGTAACCAGATTGCAACTAACAGCTACTCTCTGGGCTATATGCCTTCGCCGAGCGCCGAGGCACATAGCCCGGAGATATATATAAAAAAGCAAAGTTATAAAATGTTAGCAGATGTTCTTCTATATTATCGGCGTATGACGTATGCGCTATCCGTCCATTTCATTGGCTATGCCCAACTATCTAGATGTAGTGCGTACGTTATATGTCCGACTTTCGTAGACGTATCCACAGCCTAATCTTATTTGGTGTTAAATTCAATCCGAAACGTCACACAATGATTCAGTTTACTAATCTGACAGGACAAAATCATTTTCTTTGCCAATGATGGTTCAGGGCAATAAATTAATTTATTAAAGAATAATTTTGGCGTAATTTTTTCCATATGGACACTTGTCCAATATTACCAGGAATTTTTTTTTAGGTAAATTAAATTATTTTTCCTTCAAACATGACTTTGGACCCCGCACAGAAACATGGGATTTAGGATCCCAGAGAAAATGGTCGAAATTGAGATATGTTGTAGTTCAGACGGGACCAAGGCTCGATGACCTTTTATTTTGGAGTTACAGCAAGGGTAGAGGTCGAAAATTCGTAAATTCGTGAAAAAATCTTAAAATAAAATTCCCGAGCCTTGGTCTCATTTGAACATTTGATCAGGAAGTCCTAAACTACAACATATCTCAATTTCGACCATCCCATTTCTCTGACACTTCTCTGAACGGCAGTAAAAGTCTTTTTCTCATTTCAGTTTTACTTGCTCTAGGAACCAGTAACAACCTTATTTATCAAAACCTATTTTGACTCGTCATTATACAAATTTTAAGCAATTATTCTAGGACGATTTATGTCCTATACAGCATTCTAAAATTTATATATTTTGGACAACCAGATCCTTAATTGGAATGTCTGTGCATCGTGTAAAATATGAATATTTATATCAACATAAGCGTGCATCTGTTGCAATTGTGTTTGCTTGTTTGTTCCATTTACGAACTGCATTATGGTGAATTTTGAGAAGGTGCGTTGTTTATTTACATTCCTTTACCCCGTAATTGATTCAGCATCCCACGTGGTGTTTATATTTACACTTTTTATGAATAGGGTGTTGTCTGCCAAGTGTTATAGATCTTTCTCATATTCTTATTATTATGCTAATATGGTAATATTAAAGAATATACTTTAAGCATATTCATCGAGAGTTCCTATTGAATTTCCAAAACAATACGGCCATTAGACCTGTGCCCGTGTACGGAATATATATTAGAGTGTCCGCCCTCTTCTTTACTCCGGAGCAGACCACACAACATGCATCGGAATCATTTGTTTTCTTTTCAGCGCAATGTTGGATCCTCAGTCTTTCAGCGTATCCGTACGAATGAAAGTAAATAGGACACTGCGGTATTAAATTCCCACCGCGTATGAGTAATTTAAAGTCATTTTCAATAACAAAGCTTTATTCTATTAGTTCATAACGCATTTTTAAAACTTGTTGAAAACCGAAAACTGGTAGATAAAGACAGTGTACCGTAATGAGGTTATGCAAAGGTTCTGGGTGAAAGTTTGGTTTTTATGTGTATGAATTACCTTGTTGAGATTATAGAATAACAATAAAATGTCATACATTTACACATTTGCGAAACTAAGAAGCCGGGTCATGTGACTTTTAATAAATAAACCTTAATATGACTGCAAGTCTATTCAATGTACATAGAGTGATATAAACCAAATAACAACAAAGAGTCATTAGTTTTTCAGCATATGGAAAAATTTATACGACGTTGCATCGAAGTAGCTTTATTGTACTTGTCAGATTGGAAATGTTTCGCAGCGTAAATAATCATCAGTTTGATAATGATCGTAGGGAACATTAATTTTTTCTTCAAACGTCAAAAAAACTACTTTTTACATCAGGATTGTATCTGGAGTTATTTTAGTTTTTAGTAACATAGTGTTACTTGTCGGTTACGTGTTTGCACCCTCCAACAGACACCCCCAAACGTAGGTCAAATAATCGCAAGACGAATTTTCACTAATAACTAAATTACAATAAAATAACTAATTAATCCTTTTAATAACACACTAATTATAACTTTGATCTACTATAAACTTACTACTATACATAATTCACAGCGTGTTACTGTTTGTTTTATTATCTGATCATTTGCTCATCTACTATATATAACTGAAATACGTGCGTTGGATCCGCTTCTTATATATCCGTGGCGTTATTCTCGATTCATTCCATTTCAATCCAGGCTGTTCCGGACAACTTCTCGATTCTTCTAATCTGTCATTCCAAATATAGGCTGGTGCCAGTTACCTTTTTGAAAAAAAAAATTATAACAGGCAAGGACAAGCCGAAAAATTTAGTTAAGGTTATAACTAAGAGATAAAACAAAAATTAAACACGAGATAAAGTGAAAATGTGAAATGGGGGTGCTGTTTAGGGATTGAAACTGTTTTTTTTGCGATTTTCGGCGAAACGTGACCTCCTAGCGGAAAATGTCCGTTATAAAAGTTGTAGATAATAAAAAAAATCTAACTTTCAAATAAGGCATTTTTCAACATAACCTCAAATTATCTGACAAAATGGCGGAAACCGATTTTTCTTTTTTTTTTTCTCATATAAATAATTCAATTTACATTAAATTATGTGAAAGTATACCTTTTTTGTATTGAATAAGCATTATTTTTTTGGAATCTGGGAAACAAGTAGTTTCCGAGATATTTACATTTTTCGAAAAAAAAAAACCAAAATCTTTAACGGAAAACTTTATTTGTTTTTTTTTAATTTAATATTCTACCCAGGCTCTTTTTAACAGTTGAAATGTCTACTTTAAAATGGTCTATATATGTTAATGGTTTATTTTTCATGAAACCGCTTAAATTGAGAAAAACCAAAAAAATTACGAATTTTTCAATATTTTTTATTATTTTCATTTTTTTTTTATTTATGTAAATAATGGATTAAATTTCAGTGACAGAATTTACTTCAAAGTTGAATGAATTTAAATGAAGAAAGTGGGGGAAATGATTCTGAAGCTTAAGTTTTTCATGGCAATGCACCATACCGTACTGAAAGTCGTAAGCTTAAGTTTAAGAGAGGGTGAGGGTTTTTCCCAATTTTAAGCGGTTTCGTGAAAAAAACATCAACACATATAGACCATCTTAAAGTAGACATTTCAACGGTTAAAATGAGCCCGGAGAGAATATTTAAATAAAAAAAAAAACAATAATGTTTTCTGGGGATTTTTTTTTTTTTTAGAAAAATTGAAATATCGGAAACTACTTGTTTCCCAAATTCCAAATAAATCACGCTTATTCAATGCAAAAAGAATATACTTTCACATAATTTCATGTAAATTGAATTATTTCTACGACAGAAAAAAAATAAAAATCCTAAAAACCGGTTTGCCGCCATTTTCTCAGAAAATTTGAGGTTATTTTGAAAAATGCCTTATATGAAAGTTTTAGATTTTTTTATTATCTACAACTTTTGTGAAGGACATTTTTCGCTAGGAGGTCATATTTCGCCAAAAATCGTAAAAAACCACTTTCAACCCCTAAATAGCACCCTCATTTCACATTTTCACTTTATCTCGTGTTTAATTTTTGTTTTTCATCCAATTAATTATAACCTTAACTAAATATTCCGGCTCGTCCTTGAATGTTCATAATTTTTTTTAAGCCTTTCAAAAGCCTAATATTCTACCGCTTTCTAATTCCATCCGTGGTAATGGTACAATGGTAGTTCGCCAGTTGGCCCAGAGATGGCGTCGTTTTACTAGTAGCTAATTAGGCAGGCCTCCTTTCACTCTGCTACCAGGGATTAAACCTCTCTCCATAAAAGAACGACACTAACAAGAATAACGACAGGTAGAGCCTTCTCCGAAATCGAATGCAGTTTGGAAAACATTTAAATGATTATTTTATGAAAACAATTTATAAAAATAGTTCTTAAAAGCGAAATAACATTTCTTGCTTGCGCATTTATTGGGTATACCATCCGTTAGACCTTGTAAATTCATCTGGGTCTTGAGTGGTCGAACAGCGTTTGCGTTGTCTGTATACACCTCTGCGAGAGTATAATAATCCCACTTTATATACCTATAAATTAAGAAGATATATGTTAACCTACTCTAAAATGAAAACTAGCATCATTCAGAACCTCTAGTCTAGGTCGTTTCCATAAAATAGTAAATCACAGCGGCATATGTTGCGCTTGTCATCTCCCAATCTATTCTTGGCCGATGTCTAGCAATTAGTAATATTTTAAATTAGATTTAACACAGCTGCTGTTTAATTATTGCTGGGATTGCTTGGATTTCCTAGATTTGTTTTACAACCCGTCTTGACAAATAGCGTACAATGTTTTTTACCTTGTGTTTATTTTTCGTGTAATCCCTGAGCGCTTGTTCTATTCATAAATCAGTTAATACCGTCTCTTTGATGTAAGATTTTTGGTAAAATATGTTCAGCCGATTTGTCGCTTTGGTAATTTATCAACTGGCCTCATTCATGTACTATGAAAAAAATATTTGCAATGTTTTTGTGGTATCCTCACGACCTCGCCCACGGCTCATCCTTGAATCTACGTAAATTTAATCATCATCTAATAAAAAAATGCACATGGTAAGAAATCCCTTGTAGACTGGACTATTATAGCAGTACTTAGAAGTAAGGAAGATACAAAACTTTAAAAAATATCATATTCAGGGTGACGTCGAGGGCCATGCGTATATTTTAATATGTGCAAATCAATACAACTTTGTAAACTTAAAAATTCAGAAAAGAATTACTCGTTTTTATTCTTCCAGTCGCGACGCCCAAAACGTAAACTATTTTCTTTTTATTACAGCCCAGATGCCAGCGTTGCCAAGTCTGTTTAATATTGAAACTAAACACGTTCATAACATAAACGTTCGAACGCTGTCTTTAAAGTTCCATATCTCTAACACTACTCATCATCATCATCATCATCAATCAACCCATTATCCTCCACTGCTGGATATAGGTCTCCCGTAAATTTTGTCACTTCTCTCTATCTTGAGCCATTTGCATCCAGTTGGTTTCGATACGTTTTAGGTCGTCAGTCCACCTTGTCGGTGGTCGGCCTCTACTTCTTATTGCCTCGTGTCTTTGTCTCCATTCCAGGATTTTTCTCGTCCATCTGCCGTCCGTTAGTCTGGCAACATGACCAACCCAATTCCACTTCAAGGTCGCGATTTTTGTTACTGTGTTACTGTTCTTCTTCGCAGTTCTTTGATATCTTATCTCTTAGGGTAAGTTTTAACATAGCGCACTGAGCAACTCTGATCATGTTTATGGATTTTTTTGTCAACGTCAAGGTTTCTGCTCCATATACCACAACAGGAAGTACACATTGCACATATACCCTTTGTTTTAGACAAATAGGAATATCAGACTTGAATACACCTCGCTGATTGCCAAATACAGCCCATGTTAAGCCTATTCTTCTAAATATTTCGCGTGTCTGATTATCCCTGTTTATTACACGCTTGATATTAACTTCACCTGTATGTTTGTTTGTATGTAACTTTTTCAAACTTTTAACGTGATTCTCACCCACTTCAAAACGTCAGATTAAACTGAAACTTTGCACACTTATCAAGGGCCGATGACAATACAATAATTTGACAACTTTGTCCTAATGTCCTCGCCAGGATTATCAGGATAAAATAATTTTAAAAAATGACTAATCTATTGTCGAGATTTTGGCGGAGGCGGCCTCAGTTAATAATATAAAGTATTTGCCGTTGCATAAGCCCTTGTTAAACGCTAGTTCCAACTTTAATACATATATTATGATGTAATATTAATTATGTACTACTAGCTGATACTCAGCGGTTCCGAAAAGCAAGATGAATGGCAAGAGGGTGACTAAAAAAAATTATAGATTAAAAAACTAAAAAACACACTTTAATAGCAAACCGAACTAAAAAAGTAAAAAATAATGTTAATATATTTTAGATATTTTATTGTAAGAAGCGTGGAGTGCAATAAAATTATAGTAACAAGCACCCCACGCTTTTTACAATAAAATACCTAAAATATGTGAACATTATTTTTTACTTTAGTTCGGTTTGTTTTTTAGTTTTTTGAACTATATATTTTTTTTAAATTTCATGGCATATGAGGCGACTTGTTCGATTCCATTTGTCCCTATGTAGATATTTTCACTCAGAACTAAGTTGGTCATGACCTGCGTTTCGGATATATTGATTTGAACTCATACTTTCTTTGACTTTTGATGGAGACGTGTAGCATTTTTACAGCATGGTCTACACGGTTTGCTGTTAGTATTATATCGTCGGCGAATCTCAGATGGTTTAACTACTAATCCCATAGAAATAAAAGAATAAAGTCAAATTTCATAATATCTTACTTTTTCGTCCCTATATTTTTTCGTTTCGTATCAAAATACGTTTGTTGTTAAATTATAAATTAAATTATCCATATATTGGTAAATGATTAATATAAAATGAGTCTTGTAGTATTATTAACCTTTGCGATGGAGGACTGGTGGAACATAATCGAGCAATTTTTGCCTACCCCTTATCGCCCCCACAACTATTTACTTCAAATATCGTATTATAAGTAACATATATAATGTAAATGTAAAAAGTTAAGTGAAATAATATTTAACAGTCTGAGAGAAACTCGATAATAAAACAGCAAACTAAAAGAAAGCCATTGAGTAATTACACATATATCTGTAATTTCACACCATATTGAGTTCAGCGTTTAAAATTATTTCCCCTTTCTGAATATTAGCCAAGCTAATGCCAATTTTATACCGTTCTAAACACTCACAGACCAAAAATTAATTGCAACACTTAGTACTGATAACAACAAATGACGTTAAATAAAAATGTGTAAATATTTTACGAGAGTACCCCCCCTCGTCTTCGTGGATGACGAACACGATGGCGCTTTGGAGTTGCACAACCCCCCAAATGGCCAAACTCCACCTTCAAAAGGGGTTAACGCTTATCACATCTTTCCCACCGGTGAAAGTTAGCATAAGCCCCCCCCCCCCGTTCTCGAGGATGCTGACCACGGTGATGGTGCTCTATATTTTTTCTGACCCTCCAACCCCTCTAACGGCTAATAAACACCCGCGAACGGGGTGATAATCACCGGCAAAATGTATGTAGCACCCGTTTTCAAGGATGCTGAGCACAGTGGTTGATGCTCAACATTTCTTCCAAATGTATATGATACATTTTACCGGCGAGATATAAAAAAGTTTTTCACCTCTTTCGGGAGTGTTTTGTTAGCCGTTGGAGGGGGTCAGAAAAACATTCAACATCATCACTGTGTTCAGCATCCTCGAAAATGGGGGTACCCTAAGTTTCACCGTTGGAAAAGATGTATAAGCGTTTAACTCCTTTTGGTCGTGGTTTTGGCCGTTTGAGGGGTACGTAGCTCCAAAGAGAAATTCTACCAGCACCATCGTACTCAGCATCCTTGAAAACGGGGGGTAGAAGTACTCTTATTGCATAGGAAAATACTTACAATTTTCGACTTTTTTTCCGACTCACACACTCATGGCTAGACGAGCGTGATAATTGTATAGTCCAAGTAAGGACTTCCTGAGACAAAAAAAAACTAAACAAAAACTTTACGGCATTATAATTATCGCCGCGGGCCATGGCGCTAAGTTGAAGTAAATGGATCCCAGTAAATAAAAAATGCAAACAAAAACTTTGCAACATAATTATATCGCTGCGGGCCATGGCGCCAAGCCTGACATGAAACATTCCCGACGCACATTGAAACCTATAAAGGTAAGCGAGTCAATTTGCGAACAGCACAAAAAAGAGTACCGGTATTTTAATGAGGTCGTAAAGTTTTTGTTTGGTTTTTTATGTCTTAGTTTATTCTTACTTGAACTTTACGAAACTCGCGAATCACCTTAATCCGTTCGTGATCCGCTTGGCTCATGGTTGCCTCGATCTGTTTTCTGTCAGTTTTTGCATCGAACACAATGTTACCAATTAGCGTGTAATTACACGATTTGCGTGTATTTTCATTGTTTTGCGTGTAATTTGAGAAATTTAACAATCCTCCTATTTTAAGTATCTTCACGGCTTTCCGAACAAAAACCACTGCATTACTACAATGCTATGGCTATCTATTGTTAATAAATAGAATTAGACATGTTTCTCTTTTTTGATTGACAAATTGAGCGCCATCTATTGGTCGATTAACATCTGACACGGCAGCTTTCGTTATCTGCCACTGCTTTTATTTATTTTGTTGGATGACAGCACTGCTTCCAACTGTGTTTCCTCTACCTAAATACTTATATGATGGTAAAGTTCAAGTAGGAAGAAACTGAGACATAAAAAACAACAAAAACTTTACGACCTCATTAAAATACCGGTACTCTTTTTTGTGTGCTGTTCGCAAACCTAACCTAACCTAACCTAACCTAACCTAACCTAAATACTTATATGATGGTAAAGTTCAAGTAGGAAGAAACTGAGACATAAAAAACAACAAAAACTTTACGACCTCATTAAAATACCGGTACTCTTTTTTGTGTGCTGTTCGCAAATTGACTCGCTTACCTTTATAGGTTTTTAATGAGCGTCGGGAATGTTTCATGTCCTTGGCGCCATGGCCCGCGGCGATATAATTTTGTCGTAACGTTTTTTTTGCGTTTTTTATTTACTGGGATCTATTTATTTCAACTAGCGCCATAGCCCGCTGCGATAATAATTATGTCGTAAAGTTTTTGCTACGTTTTTTCTGTCTCGGGAATTTATTACTTGAACTATACATGTCAGATATAAATACTATTTACTATTTTACTTACATTTACTGTATTTTGGCCACGTGAGTTGACTTGAAGTCGTGTTTTTTTTATTGTTTCTTTATTTATCATCATTTTTTGTCTCTGTCACTTGACATTTGGTTGGCCGGGCGGCAGAGCTGGGCTCGAATACAGGTAAAATATATTCAAAATAATGAATATGAATACATTACTTGTATTCAAATACAGAATACAAAAAATCGGATACTTTTATCGGAAAATGTATTCGAATACTTTTATTAGAATACGGATACACACTTAAAAAATGTTAATAATATTTAATAATACATAGTTCATATTAATAATTTTCTTTTATTTGGAATATTTCATATATAAGTCTTATTTGAATTTGCTTTTGTAAGCACAAGTACTTCAAAATGATCATCACTTAATGCATTTCGCCTTGGTGTGTCTATCATGGTACTACAAATCTTTTATATTGCAGGTCACAAATTGTACAAAAAAACAGGACTCAACACAAAAATTAATTTGCCCAAATATAGGCATCAAGGAAGTAATGCGTCTTCGTCTCATCACATCTCATCTAGCCATTAAGACAGTAGTTTAATACACGCATAGATTGGCTCAAATAAGGTTTATTTGGTAGCTCAGTCCAGTAAGTTCTAGAACCGTTCCTGTTTTGCGCAGTTTAATAAATTATCAATTTTGATACTCTAAGCACAGCTGCTTCTTTATTGCGCAAGACAGAAACAGTTCAGGACGTACTGGACTGGGCTACCAAACAAACCTATAATGTATCCGCCAATGTGCGAATTATATTCGAATACTTATTGTACTCGATTACCAAAAAAATGGAATCGAATACAAAATACTTTGGATATTAATGTAACGAATACGAATAACGGATACAAAAGTTATAAAGGTATTCGAATACAGTCGTCGAACGCACATAAAGTATTCGAATACAGTATTTGAATACAGAATTAATACAGCCCAGCTCTGCCGGGCGGTTTGTTCCATTTCCCAAAAATTTACGGATTTACGGTGCAGATAAAAAAGACAATAAAAACTTTATGAGCTCATTATTAACGCTACCGAACCATTCGTTATGGTGTCATCAAATAAGCCCACGTACATAAAAACCTATAAAGGTAAGTGATTCAATTTGCTGATCAGATAGTACAGAGAGTAACGGTATTTTAATGAGCTCATAAATTTTGTTATGCCTTTTTATCTGCAGAGTAAAATTGCAAACGACTATAAGATAATTTTACTGCGTAAAAACATAACGCAGGTTTTATTGAGCAACTTTTTAGCAGCTGCATAGTATCGTTTATAAAAGCTGTTAATACGAAATAGAGGGTTTGCATAATGCTATTGCCATTTAAGTGTTTATGTACTCTTTACAGAGCTTACCGCGGTATAAACTGTAAAAAGCTCATGTAAGGTAAATTATTGTAGAGAATTTCGAGAGCTATCAAATCACACAAAAACAACAAGAGACTCTTTTTGTAGGAACTTTAATCTACTTTAAAGCTCCGTTTGGTATATCCATATCAGTGATTATTTCTGTAATTATTTCAAAAAACTTTACCCGCAATATATCTTCTGGACAGTCGCACGCTAATTAACAGTAATAATAAATAATTCATCCATATTAATAAGTCATCAGCAGACAAATAACAAATATTTCAAAGCTTACGTAACAATGACAAGTCACAATTCATTAGAAGGTAGTAGGTGCATCAAAATAAGTCATTATAAAAACTTCATAAATACACCAAAAGTAACCTTGAAACAAATAAATATTGAATAGTCATACATTCTTAATTTACGAATAAAATAACTTGCATGATTGATTTACAATGGTAAATAAGTATAACTAGAATACAATTTTCAGTGTCCATTAGAGCCGTAGTATAACAACCTAGTGAGTGCCGTCGTGTAGCCGTTCCTGCTGGCAAAACAAAGAGACTAAAAATAATGTGGTTGCCGCTATCCGCCGTTTTCCAATCCAACATAAATCAATCCGGTAATGGTGTGATTTATCTTGAACAGTAAATACAAGTGAGCTCCGAAAAAAACAAAGCGAAATGGCAACGATTTGTTTTCGCCCGCCACCGCTGCCCCCAAATAAGAAATCAAGCCATCTAACAAACGCCAATCGGCATCGCACAAAACAAAATCACGGCTTACTTTCCTCAACGTATCTCAGCTTCCGAGATCCCGCTGATGACGAGGTTTTAACCAGCGAAGAGATCGAGTTGACAGATTTAAAATGCAAAAGTGTAGTGGATAAACGGTGCCGTAGGGTGTCTCACACCAACTCGCTGAGTAGAAATAAAGACTCTAGAGTGATTTTGGCGAGGAGCCACTCCGATGGAAACCTCGATAAGAAAGGGACGTCGCCTATGAGCATCAATAGATACATGAAGGTCCTCAGCGGAAGCTGGAGAAATTTGCTGAATTGTAAGTTGACGTATTTTTAGTTTTAAGAGTCTTTGGCATATCAGCAGCATTTTGCGATAAGGCTGCTTTTTAACCTAGTTATTTTAGTAAGAAATGAAAAACGTATATATTTTTTTTGCTCCAGTTCTGTCATTTAGAATTTTTGCAAATCTCTCTTTTTGTTTCCAAAATGAAATTTAAAATTTAAAATACTTAAATTTCCGTAATGTGATTTTTCTCAGAATTCTAGAACTATGAAAACGGTCCCAAAATATTTCAATAGATGGAGCCGCATGTATTTCACATACTGATATAAAAATTAAGGTTTGTTTTATGGAAAACTAAGCTGAAAACTATTTTTTGAATTATTTTAAATATTAGGTATATTAGGTAAGCATTATGTAGGAAAGACATCAACACTTGAAACTTGATGAACATAAAAATGACACCAGAAAAGGAGAACATGTTGTGTATGAAAGCCCATTTTTTGGGAACGGAAATTGATTATTTAATTCAATAGGTTAACAACCGCCTTGCTTTAAATTTTCCGATATATATTTTGTATAAAATTTCTCTTTTAATTTATATATTTTTAGGTGTAGTAATTTCTTTAATTAAAATTTTTAAAAGATTTTGTAGATTAGTTCAGTAAAAATATACCAATAGGTTCATATACATATGAATAATTAGCAATACAGATTTAATTGCCTTTATTGAAAAGTCTTATTAGCGAATAGAAAAAAATCCATAAATAGAAACAGCTGCCGCCCAGGCTTAAACAAAATGTTGTATATTTAGCTCTTGAAAATTTGTGTATCTGGTAGTAGTCCGCTATATAGAACTAAAAAGACGTAGCAGTATTTCTTAAAATTATGCACTAATCAATTATTTAATAGTGGTTATTACTGTCGATATGTCTAAGACTCTTAATTATTTTAAATGTTTGCCGAAAATCGCTTACTAAACATGCATATACAGTGTCTTTGTTATTTAATATTGGGTTGGAAGATTGTTGGGTTATAACAAACGGAGAAACTAGATAATACTTGGATTTGTTACTAGATGAGTAGATATGCCGTCACTTAAGCCACCCCCCACCCTTCCACTTATACAATCAATGAGAGCACGAAGCCACGCCTCCATCTATGGCGGGAAATTCAAGAAGCCTCCGCAGTACAGATTTTATGGGTACAGCTTTTTACAGGTCTGTTCACAGCTTTAAGGGTAAAATTAGGATACATAAGAGTAAAATGAAAAATAGGGACCTGTGCCTGTAAGAAGGTATAACCCGTAACAACTTGTACCTGTACCCGTAACAAGCTGTACCTGTACCCGTAAAAACTGTACGTGTAGGTTTTTAAATTTCCCGCTATTGATGGGGCTTAGCCTCGTGCTCTCTGATTGGCTGTAAAAGTGGAGTGGTGGAGGATGGCTCAAAAGATGGAATACCTACTTAGGTCTACAATAAAATTTAAGATTGTACAAGCTTACCCAACTCTTTATGTGTTACTGGCTATATCAAAATTAGAATATTGTGACACATTTTGTTCATCACACTATGAAGAATCACATTAAATGAATTGAACAGGTGCAAAATAAGAAAGAGGCTTCATATTAAAACGATGGTAATGGCGTTGCTCTGATCAAGGAGGAGGAAGTTTCTTATGTAAACCTACGACCTTTGGAAAATCGTCGCAACTTTATGGTCGCTGTTTTTGTCTACGAATTAATTAGTAACAATGCTATCTCACCTATCTTCTGCTACAGCTAGACCTATGTTTAGGCGCCACTTATGTTTAAAGCAAACTTTTATAGAATCTATTATGAATACAATACATCAATTATTCAGAGGATTTTAACCCAAACCTTAAACCTAGTACTAGGTATTAACCTCATATTATGGTTAAAAAGTAATGAACTATTTTAGTTTGACATATAGAGCCCCTGAAAGTAGGCAGTAGTACAGTGAATCATAGCGCATCCAATGCAAAGTGGTCATGTATTATTGTGAACTTTATGTGTATTACACAAAATTAAATCCCATAAACAGTTGTCCCATATTTCCTATAAATTCGTATTGTTACGTCTTTGCACCCTCCAGTAAGCACTCTGTACGTGGGTTCAATAAAGTGCAACAGGAATCTTCACCAACCACTGATTTATTAATCACTTTAATTACAATAATTAATCCTTAAAAAATAACACAACTAATAATAACTTTAATCTAATATAAATTCACTACTTTAAATTACAACTTGTTACTGTTCTTTATTTCGTCTGATCACTTGTTCATCTAATATAAAACTCTGTATATCAGAGGTATACTGAACTGAACTGCCTGCTCTGGTTCACTTGTTATATATAAGCGTGGAACATACTCGAATCTCCTTCCAGAACCTTCTCGAATATGGAGGAAATTTCTATAGTTTTCTAGGTGCTAAATGGCGGTTTGTCAGTTGGTCTACTGATGGGGCTGTGTTACCAGCAAACAACTACTATGCAGGTTTCCCTTCACTCTAACCAGGGTTCAATTACATCTCTCTCCATTAGAAGGCAGCACATAACACTGCCCCCTCCTTCAGTTTGAACCTCCTGGTCAGGTATCTACCCCAACATACTTCGCCAGCCTGATCAGGCACACGATCTTCATCTTAGACTTCGTTCTACGTTGAGTCCGATAAACAATGTCGTTGATCCGGGTGATGACAGAATACGGTCCTTCCCAAGGTGAGCGAGGCTTCTAAAATCCTTCTTCACTCCGCTGTGGGTTGTACAACCCCAAGTCCCCCATCTTGGATCCTGTCCAACTGACATTGTGGTCATATCGAGCCTTCATTCGGTCAGCACTCCCCGCAGGTGACCCTTTGGCAGCCACACCCGCACAAACTTTGCAACTGCTACGCCAAGCCTCTACATTCTGACGGCTATTTATCCAGTAAAATCGTTCCCGTACTCTAGCCAAGGCCTTATTTCTGCCAAAGTGCTCTGCTCCCCGGATATTCCCTCGTGCACTTCCCGAAGTACATTTGGTACCCGGCACCTGGGTATCACCAAACGCATGGTAACTTCCTTCCCATCCGGACTCTCCCGTGCTCTCCGTAATAGTCCAGCCTTAGGGAATCCCATTGCGCCCATAAAGCCTTCAGTCCAACGCTTTTACTGGAAACGTCCTTCCATTCCGGGCGTACTCCTTCTTCTTTCTCCTTCAGTATTGGTCCAGTTTCATCATCGTTCAGTTATTCCTTTCTTACAATTTCCTTTGTCCAGCCGTTCGGAACCTCTATCTTAAAAGCCTTCATTTCTGCTACATCCCGCTGTTTTTTTACATCCTCGGCATTCACTTCCTTAGAATACCTCTCACGACAGTACCTCTTGACATGCCGCAATTATAACAGCGGGTTCCTTTTGTCAGCCTTCCACTGCTTCGTTGCTGCTTAAGCTCCTGTTGGTTGCGGTTCCTGTTTCAGCTTCGGCCGCAAACTTAATTCATTCAGTACTTATGCGACCATTTTCTGTATGTTTTTCGGAGCGAATTTCCTCTTTCATTGCAGAGTTTACTTCCCTTGGGTTCCATTTCCGACAATCTGGCATCATGTAACCTGGGTTGCTGCACTGATAACACCGGATACCACCGCTAGGCTTTACATCTCCTTGTCGGTTTTCCTTTTTTCCGGAAAACTTGTCTTGGGCATTAATTGGGTAAACATATTATATATGTCCTTTAGTTTGATGTCCAAATTCATTTCTTCTGATTGGGCTTTTTCCACAGATACGGCTCGTGCTCTGTACCATGACGAATCCATATAAGCGGCCTCTACCTCAAGTGTATGGATCAATGCTTCGCTACTAGTCTTATGTCGAGACAGTCTAAGGGCCCGCCTGATCTCCTCGTCCTTTATGCCATCAATAAACGCGTCAACTGCCAGTTGCTCCTGGAACTGTTTTGGTACTTTCGAGTAGGCCAAGTGTGCCAGTCTCTCTACTGCAGCCTCAATTTCTCGTAAGCTTTCTCCAGCTTTTTGAGTACATGAGTAACTAAGTTCGATATACTTGGGAGAGATGTTGGTCGCCATATCTTAAATCTAATGTAGCCTCCAATACTTTAAAATCTTGTTGCTGCGCCACAAATAAAGCACTCTGGAACTTCGCAGAATTCTCCAGAAATCCTGTTGCATCCCACTTCTGACACCAATTGTTACGTGTTTACACCCTCCAGTAAACACTCTGTACGTAAGTTCAATAAACTGTAACAAGAATCCTCACAAACCACTGATTCATTACACACTTAAATTGCAATAATTAATCCTTAAAAAAACAGCTAATAATAACTTTAATCTAACATAAATTCACTACTTTAAATCACAACTTGTTATTGTTCTTTATTTCATCTGATCACTTATTCGTCTATACTGAACTGAACTGCTTGCTCCAGTTCACTTGTTATATATAAGCGTGGCACATACTCGAATCTCCTTCCAGAATCTTCTCGAATATGGTGAAAATGTCTATAGTTTTCTAGGTGCTAAATCGCGGTTCGTCAGTTGGCCCACAGATGGCGCTGTGTTACCAGCAGATTTCCCTTCGCCCTGACCAGGGACTAATTACATCTCTCTTCGTTAGAGCGCAGCACATAACAGTATTTATTTGCAATATTTTAAGGTTTTTACACACATATGATGAATTCTACATCTGTTAGTACATAGAAATATTTAAACATTTTGTGTAAGTTCACATTTCAATAAAATGTACAGCTATAATTTCATGGTCCTAAATTCGGCCTGAACTACATATGCCATAAGGTTCAATTTATATCGACTTTTCACCGCAACCTACATTCATGACTCGCTAATGTGTGGATCGCATACATTAGAAGCGAATTTTTGTAAATAACTTATTTCACACATTAGTTTCGCATAATTTTATTATTCATTTACTTTTCGCAACAAAATTTTATTTCCCATCCTTAATTAAAAGCAGCATTTATACGCGACACAGATGAGTTGAAACTAATTAGCCGCACAGAATCTTTAATTTTTGCAACAATTAATGACTCCTGTTCTTTGTATTTTCTCTATAGTTCGTGCGTCGTTAAACAAAAATTAATGATGTGTTGACTACAGACTGTAATGGCTCAGACAAACGACATGATATGATATTGTTTAATTCTTTAATATTGTTTACGTCGTTGTTTATGGAGATACCATATAGTTTTTATCAGGCATTCATACATAAATGACAACAGTTAAAAATGACGACGTTTTATATTAAATGTAGCTTTGCGGTTGTTGCGAAATTATTTGTTAACGCCCTCAAGTGGGCATAAACTGATGACTTTAATTTGAACTTTAAACAGGAAATGCATATAAGCGAGCGCATTACATGTGTTCGTTCGGATGATAATATACAATTGGTAAGCTATATTATTACGCCTTACGCCATTTCATTGCAACACCTTAATTTTACTCACACTTAATTTAAAATATTACCTATGAAACTAAAGATTTCGTTTCAGTTAATTGCGCAAAGGAAGGGCAGATATTATAAGTATCTAAAAACAAAACTTAATCAAATTAGCCTAGGAAATTTTCCGATGACATCATAAAATAATGCAAATATATCATCTAATGTGAAATAAAACCTTTTTTTAAATTTAAATACCTACAAATTTTAAGTATAAACTAGCATACTGTAACGAAGTTGTTTTCGAATGTATGTGTAAAATATGTAAATTTTGTTCATTTTGTGTCCCCGTATATTCCGGGGGTATAAAATTCGTTTAGAAATAACCCGTATTAGAAAGATTAGTAAGTCCGGGAATTTTATATTTTCAAATTAACATTATTAAACATATTAAATAAATAATTATAGTACAATCAAAATAACCCAAAAAATCAATATAAAAGAACTTTTTCCATAACCAATTTTATGGTTGGATCCTCTTGGGAAGGTGCTCATGAGTACCCAAAAAATGTTTGTACTTCAAAGACCTTGTGCTCCAAGTGTTATTAACAATTTAATTTTTTTAACCGCATTTTTCAACCTAAAAATTGTGAATAACTCCAGATACATAGATTCGGTCGGGACAAAAAAAAACAGATTCTTTTTAATTAAATTTTCTACTAATCTACGTTTAGTGTAGGTCTTAGGAACGCTACCATAACCTACAAAAGTGAAAAAACTGGCGAGAAATCGTTTTTTTTCATTTTGTTGCACAGAGCCGCTGGGTGAATCGATCAGCTTCAAAGTTGCCTTTTGTTCTAACAAAAATACCCTGATTATTTGGTGCAAGAATATTAAACCCAGTGTGCGCAATTCAATTTGTTATTTAAAATTTGAATTGGCCGCTATTTATGTCACTAAGTCCAAATTTTTTTTCCAAAAGTTATATCTTGACGCCAGCTTTTTGATACCGTAAAAAAGTTTGCACTTTTTTGCATTATTTGTTCTTTACGTTTGTACGCAATGCCTGCCCTGCCTATCAAGTCATCCAAAACTTCGACATTTAAGCAATATTCAATTTTCGATGTTAATTAAATCTCAAACATTTAGTTTTAGATACTAACTGAGAATTATGTACTGTAAAGCCAACGAATTAAAATTGGAGTTACGTTTGTTTCCGTGTTTGTAAATTTAGTGGGCGTATTTACCCTTGTCGATATGTAAAGACATATCGTCATATCTCGTTATTATATATTTATTGGAAGTTCTATTCAAAAAATATGTTATTCTACAACATTGTGTTAATGTTATATAGTTGCAGCTTTGTTTTAATTAGAATTAGGAATCCAACATAGAGAATCCCAAGAGATGTAATCGAAAACCAGGACGACATCGTAAAGGGTCCTTTTGACTATTAAATGGGCATTAAACTACTTGCATTAAAACAGTACTCGGTATTCGCTAACAAAGTAATCAGCTATTTGTAGCTATCATCGTAGGAATACGAAATATGGTCAAGAAATACGAATTCTATTCGAAAATATAAAACGGTGGGTTTTTAAAGTTTTGTTTTATATAGTCCAGCGGAAATAAGAAAAATAACGGGCTTTCTCAGAAATATCTGAAGGTATAGTCGAGCTCAGATTTACGGTGCACTCAAAAAGGCAACAAAAACCTTACGACCTCATTATTATCGCCGTTGGACCATTCTGCCTGGTGTCATCACATAAGCCGACGCACATTAAAAACCTATAAAGGTAGGCCAGTTAATTTGCGAACGAAATAGTACAGAGACGTACTTAGAATAGAATAATGTTAGACCTTAATGCACCATTAAAATTGAACGACTGAGTTGCTGATCTAAATATTTCAAGTGCGTACCTCGGCGCAATTACTTTTGCGGCTAGTTTAACGGTATTTTAGTGACGGCAAAATTTTAGGCTAGGAAGTTGGTTAAATATGCATATATGTATGTTTTTTGATAATTTAACCCAAAACCAAGAATATCTCTCAATAAGAAAATAAAACTAAAATCTCCGCAATCACGGAAAAACGCGTATTGCATAAAATAGAAACCGATGATATCTCGAAAACTATGCACTTTATCAAACAATGGCAAAGAACAAGAAGTGTTTAGGTCGACGTTTTCTAGAAGAAGATAAAGAAAAATTCATACATTTCTCACACGTTTTTCCGCAATTCCGGAAAAGCGCGTAAAATTGTCTGAATTCGGAAACTTTTTCGATAAATATTAAAGAATGAAAAGTGTGCAGTTCGACGTTTTGCAGTAGAAAAATAATTAAAACATCTTGTTCTTAACGTCTCAAATTGAAATCCTTATTAAAAGGGTTTACGTGACTAGATTAAATAGATTCTTGAAAATTTAATTTGTGTTCTGTAATTCTATCCTTGAAACTTCTTCAGGTTTGTCTAACATAAACATATTTTGATATTTCTACTTGCTTGATTTTGTCTTTAGTGTTATTAAATAATTTAAGTTATTCTATTTTCCTTTCTTTAAGTATGTAGCAAATATCTCTGAGGGTATGTAAAGTTTTGAAGTTTTATATTAATTTATTTATTTCAATTTAAAATCGGTATATTCCATAAATTGACAACATTTTTCATTAGTTGCCAAATCATATCGAAGCTAAGTTTGAAAATATCTTGTGTCCATGTGGTGTTTAGTCTACCTGAAGATAATTTTCAGTTATCAGAACAATTATAATGTTAATTTTTTAAATCAGATAATAATATTATTATTTGTTATATATATGAACAGAATAACTAAAAATGGACTTAATTTCAGTTTTTTCAATAAAAATTCAAATGATATGTTATATTTTACAAGATCAAAGAAAATATATTATTAAATTATAATAACACAATGACTTATTTTTTTGTGATTTATTACATTTGGTTACATCTGTACATTACCGGATAAATTCAAGAACAAATGCAACTTTGTCCGTCTGCAATATAACCGTTTTATAGACATTCCTCTGTACGCTGCTATTGTTTTGCGAAGTCTGCAATGCAGATCCATAATGTACCTAGTGCTGAATAGTGGTGAGTTATTACCGACTCTACGTTCTGTATACTGACATGTTTACAAGGGGTGACATACACAACAAACTTCAATCATAATAATTATGTCATAAATTACGTCCTATTCCAAATATGTGTTATTATATCGTGCTTAATTAATCAATTAAATACTCATAGAGATTTTTACTGCATAGTATTTCCTTCGAAACACGAACTGTGAAAGATCAATGAAATAGACAAAAAGAATATTGAAAATTATATTTGTTACAAGTAAAATGTTGACGACATATTTCTATTTTGAATAATTGAACCGGAAATGCGTTTAAAAAATCTGAACAAGAAAATTTACTCAAGAAAAATCCATATTGTTTGAGAAATTCCCAATCGTTTTTTGCGTTACTGGAAAAAATCAGAAAAGTAAATTGCTGAGCGACATTTGTAATTTTTACAGAAGAATACAGAAGGCAATCAAGGATGCCTATCTGATTATTCACCACGGTCATGGATCAGCTTAGTATAGTCGCGGCAAACGGTATAGTAGAATGCGTCGAGAAGCTTGCTACCCTTCCAAACGCAGACCCGGCTTTAACTGTATTGTTCGTCCGTTTCACTGAGTAGAAACATTTTTATATTATTAGATTTAATATTAAATTATAAGAAAACTAATTTATATCTTTATTTGTTTTAAAATAAATACCAGTATATAGACAAATAAATAATTGGTATTACTTATATTATACTCAGCATATATATTCCACAACACCACAACTCAACTCACACAAATCTGTATATAACCAGACAAGTCCTATTCTGGACACGTACATTCATTCGTGCGGTAACAACATAAACATCATCTGTCTCCCTTTTAAGTAAACGATGTAAAGGACGGACTAGGTGGCAAGATAAGAATTTCGTTCCACTACATTCGTCTCACCGCAACCACATTCTACTATAGCGATTTCCTCAACCATACAAAGAACGCTAAATGAAACACTCCATATCACGACACAATGTGGCACCGCATTTCTTAAACCCCTACACTTCCCATCTCGTACTCCTGTACCATACCATGCCGTCGATGCTGACGAGAAGCATGACCTTAATCCACTCACCATGATGGGCCGGCGTGGCGATGTGTTTTGCGGCAGTGACAGCAATGCCTACCGTTCGTTGGTAAATCTAGCCAAAATTCGATATTCATAGCAGTTTTTCGTCTAACAGTAGAGGCAATAATTTTAATAATTCATGAACTATATATGGAAGCGCAGCAGAGCCACACATATTTTTATTGTTTGTTATGCCGATGCCGTGATTACGACTTATATCTCGTAATTACGACTTATAACTCATAATTACGACTTGTATCTCGTAATTACGACTTACATCTCGTAATTACGACTTATAATTCATAATGACAACTTATGATTCGTAATTATGGCTTATATCTGATAATTACGACTTATATCTCGTAATTATGACTTGTATCTCGTAATTACGACCTACATCTCGTATGTATTTATTTATTTATTTATTTATTCAACAACAACTTTACAGGCGAAGCCCAATTACAAAGTTGTAATGATAAGAACATGTACATGAGACATTAAACAACACAATTAGCATAGGAGAACTAAAAATAAAACAGAATTACAAGAAATATAAAAGATATCCACTATACACAAATATAAAACCTTAAATAACATACAGTCATGTCACCAGAATACAGTAGGCACCGTTTAAAAGTTACAGTAATTAAGTGTATATACAAAGTAAGAGGATAATATGTCTAAAATACAAAAATAAGTAACAAACTTATACAGCTTAAATATCATTAAGAGTGATCGATTTGATATTTTTCATATAATTGGAAGGGCTGAGGGTAAATAAATCAAATTTCGAGTGGGTAATGTTATCTAATATACATAATTTCACTAGAGGACTAGACAGGTACATATTAGTTTTAAACTGAGGAATATAAAAAAGGTCATAATTTCTACCTATTCGGTATGGTACATTAAATGTCAATCTTGACAGAAACTCTGAGTTAACAGAGTAGTGGTTTAGGAGTTTGTAGATTTAAATTAACGAGGCATGTACACGCCTCAGCTCAATAGATTCATAGTTATATCTGAGCAACAGTCCATTGTAATGAGCGAAGTGATCATACAAATCAGTTTCTTTAAATAACAGATACTTAGGAAAATTTTTTGTGTACTTTCTACAAGATCAATAGAATTACGATAGAACGGTGACCAAATAATTTGACAATAATCAAGGTTAGATCTCACAAGGCTGTTATATAGTACCTTGATACACTCTATATTAGAAAAGTATTTAGTATTTCTAATGAGGAAACCCAGTTTTTTCAGACTAGCGTTGCTTATCTGCCTTATATGACTATTAAAAGATAGAGATTTGTCAAAAAGAACACCCAGGTCTTTAAATTCATTAACACGGCAAAGTTCAGTATTATCAATAGTATAGGGGAAATCTATGGTTTGATTTTTGTTAGAAAACGTCATAGCTACACAGTTTTTAATGTTAAGATCAACTTTGTAATCATTGCACCACAGAGAAATATTCTTAAGTCTTGTTGCAGTAAGTTACAGTCATTGGTATATTTGATTCTTCGGTATATCTTGCAGTCATCTGCAAAAAGAAGGCAAGTTGAGTGACTCAAAACATCAGGCAAATCATTGATAAAAATGAGAAATAACAAAGGATCCAAATTGCTTCCTTGCGGTACACCAGAACTGATTACAATGTTGGATGACTGGTAGCCATTTAAATTTATATAAATTTGTCTCTTATAGAGATAAGGACATATCAGACAAATTATATCAGAGTTTATTTCATAGTTTTTTAATTTAGTAATGAGAGTCTAATGATCCAGCCTGTCAAAGGCTTTAGCTAAGTCTGTGTATATAACATCCAGCTGTATATTATCTTCAACGGCGATTTTAGCATCCTGAACAATATTTAATAAATTAGTATTGGTAGATTTTGCAGGCAGGAAGCCATGTTTTACTGAGCTATAGATAATTTCGTAGATAACCGTCTCAAATAACTTGGAAAATGCACACAAAATAATGATTGGTCTGTAATTCGTTATATTTTTTTTATCAGCCGATTTATGTATTGGCAACAGTCGTCCCAACGGAAGGATAAAAGGCATTTTTTAGGGCCAAATTAAATATAACACATAATGGTTCTAGAATGAGTTCTGCACAGGCCATTACCAGGTATCCCGGTATACCATCAGGTCCTGCAGCCCTTTTAGGTTTTAATTTTTTAGCAGCTCTGCTTATATCTTCACAGGTTATCATTATGCCAGGAAACATATTCGATTTTTCAACAGGACAATCAAGCGTTTCAGGCCGGTATACTGAGCCAAAATATTTAGAGAAGCCCTCCGTTATATCTTGCCCACCTTTAAACGTATGTTCATTATATGGAAGGAAAGTTAGTGTGGCCAGTTTTGGAGTGCAGGAACGACCAAAATTGTTTAGGGTTTACAATTAAGTTATTTTGAATTTGATTTACGTAAAGCTGGTAAGCTAGTCTGATTTGTCTTTTTAATTCAAATAGCTCGTAATTACGACTTATAACTCATAATAATAATAATAATAAGCTCTTTATTCAAGTAAGCTGTACATAACAGATATGAAACGTCAATGACAATTTATGACTCGTAATTACGGCTTATATCTCATAATTACGACTTATATCTCGTAATACGACTTATAACTCGTAATCACAATTTACATCAATTATGAGGTATAAGTCGTAATTATAGAGGCATAGCGAGATATGAGTCGTAATTACGGCATAGCAATAAATACAAATATGCGCCGGCCCTCTGCGCTTCCGTAACTATAAGTCGCTTTAAAGTAAAATGTATTTGTCATTATATTATTCTATGCAAATTCTATCTCTTGAAAGATTGTGACATAAATGTCTATATTTGCAATTAATATAATTAAATTGTACTATTATGATGCTTTTGAATTTCGCAATATCCAATTAATCGCATTTATTGGTTTCTTTTAGTCTTTTTCAATTAATCTTTATGTCGTGTGAATTAGAAGTTCAAAATTATCTTATTTTATTGGCCTATTTGGCATCTTGTCAACTGAATATGAAGGAAAAATTATTGTCATTTCACCATTGAATCTCGTCTTGTAAGTAGAATCCTTAATATTTTAGATATATCAGTGTCCTTACTTTCTTGAACATGGCATTTTTTATATTTTTAAATTAGCCAGAAAAAGCGGAATATTTTTCCGTAAGTTACCCATTTTTCACAAAACTCTTGTCGAGAAGTAATTTATAACCGGCCCTCTCGATCAAAGTGTCAAATAATTACCGGTCAGCCCCAACTGGCCAAATCAATTCCGCTCCACATATTGGACTTGTCTGCTTCTAATTTATTTGTTTTCAAACTTTCGTCTTTTCCCCTTTCTTATCTTCTCTGGTCCATCGAGCAATCGGTTACAGGATTTCGGCATTTCCGGAGATCGGAGAACAGCGATGCAAGGCCGATAGAAAGTTCTTTCAATTCCTCAGAATAAGTGAATAAGGCGCCCGTGTTAGTTCAGCTGGCCAGATATGTGCGTGGCACTTGCAGCTTATTTATTTCGGAATGTTTCTATTAACTTGTTCAACTGCTGGGTAATGAAGTGCCAACAGCATTCTTTTCAGTATTTTCACATGGTTGGGATGGTTGGTTCAATATCACAGCGGAATCATTTTTCATAAACGGGAAGCCAAATCAAATGCAGATTGGCCTCGAAATGAATCACAGTTTATTTCTTTCCCTACATTAAATGAAATGTCAGCCGTCTTTCGATATTTTTCGGTAGTTATTAATGAAACGGGTAGTACATTTATAGAGATATATAAATTGTTTACATGTAAGCTAAGTATAGTTATTACTTGTTTTCTTTAACTCACAATGTATTCATGGACAATATTTGTCTTCAAATTTTCCATCCTTTATTTAACACACTTCCTGACATAATCAATTAATAGTACAGTCACATAGGGGTTCATCTACTAAAAAAATCCAAGTGAGCTGAAACTTTGCATACATTTTTACTTTTATTATACTAATAATATGTCAAAAGTCCCCACCGATATCTTGTGTGCGTTTCAAGTTATTCAAGGTCAAACGTCACAGAAATGGGTTTTTCGCAAATATCTAGCTTCCCATAAGCCCTATGACTTTTTTGGTTATGTAAGAATTAATATTAAAAAACCCTCTTCAAAAAATGGTATATACATGTTTTACTTATCACCAACCGTTTTCACACTATACGCCAGGAAAACACAGGGTAGCGGTGTATTTGTTTCCACACCACCTCAGAGGTAAGATACAAGGCGCGTTTTTTTACATGGTCTCCCCAGTAAGCCTAATCCATGGTTTTGCTTGTTCTATAGCTCATTCTCATTCTCGAAATCTGTCCCCTCTTCCACGTATTCGTCCTCTGCCATCTCCTCCAAGTTCTCATCCTTTGTCCCTTCCTCCAGATTCTCGTCGTCCTCCCCAACATTTTCATTTTCTTCTATATCTTGTGTCAACAGGTCAACAGGATCAAGCTCTTCATCTTCTTCATCCTGAATAATTTCTGTGATGGCGTTACTATCAACATTTGTGTTAGATATGACTGACCGTGACATTGGCCAGACAGTACTGAACAGGACAATCCAACTTCTCTGCACCCGCAATTTGTGTTGCATCCTTTGGTGCAGTTGCAAAAAATGGTATTTAAAAGTACATCTGGTGCAGCTGGTAATAGAGTCTTAAGGGGCTCCAAAATGTTATTAATCATCGTCCATCCCCATTGTTCAGGATTTAAATTATTTCCAAGCCAATTTTGTACTTGATAATACACTCAACTTAGATGTTGACTTGCAGCTGCGGCAGTAGGTGGAAGTGACGACAATTTCACTGCGGTATTAAGTTTTGTTGACTTCGCAAATGTCATGTATCGATAGTTTTCAATAGATAATTCTGTTTTAGGAGCTCCATAGATTGCCAAAAGAATGCGTAATCCATTTTCCACAATCGTTTCTACTTTACAATTTTCCTGTTTAAAAGCTTCCGCAAATTGATGCAACATAGCAACATTTTAAAAACTTTTATTTTTCCTTTATTAAGAAGTGCAGACGTTGTGTCACAGCCAGTAATAGCGTGTAGCAACAACAGATGCTTTTTACAATTTGGAAATTTATTTAGGCTAGAAGAGGAGTATGTATTTGATTTTATTTTCCCTCTCCTTGGTTTAAGGAAGAAAACATCTTGGTTTGAAGTAGCTAGCACGTCCTATTAGAAGAACTAGTAAATCTACATCATCTCCAACGATAATAGTGATGTTGCGTTGTGATTTCTCAGGTGCCGTTTCAACTATTAAAACGTCGGCGTCGTCTCTAGCTTGTTTCACGGCTATATCGTTAGATTGTAGTCTGTCCATTAGCATTGATATTAATCTAGTTTTATTTGAGCGATTGGATAGGAACTTTTCTTGGCTAAGTGTCAGTTGCATTGCTTCGTCAAACATGACCTCTACGGATCCCGAAATTGAAGCAGTTCGTCGAAGTTGTTCCATTGCTTTTATATTCTTGCTATTGTCACTGTATCCATCAAAGACAACTGTTATGTCTGAGCCGATATGTTTTTGTAAATAATCAATATATCTTTTGATAATACACTGAAAAGTATCATCTTTTTGCCATATTACACGGTGCAAGAGGAACCCACCATCAATGACGTAAGCAACGTTATCGGCAGGTATTTCATCACACCGAGGGTCGAAGCATCTATAGAGCATTATTTAGGAGTTTTTCGCATGCCTGCATTATCAAAAAGTGCTGTGGGATAAGGACTTAATTCGTACTGCATATATTCTTTCAGGTTTTCGTCAAATTTCTTGTATAAACTGATTCTTTGAAACAGCAGCAAAGGATCTACAGCAACATTTACGTCATGAATTTTAATAGAACTATTGACTGACAAAAGCGAAAGGACCCTATTTGCACGCTTAAATTTTATGTCATTAAATTTTAACCCAACAATACTTTGCACTGACTGAAGACCAATTTTGTATGCATCGTAAGAGTTTATTTTTTCAGTCCCGACGACGCCTGTAGCTATCGATATAAGTTGATTTGTTTTTGGAAACGGACTATAAGAACTAAACCAGTCAACCAATTTTTTTAAGTCTGCATTATCTCTCTTAATGCTTGAGTCTCTTGCATCAACATGTTGATCAGCTGTGTCCAGAGACACCTGGCAAAATTTTTAAATTTCTTCGCAGACCGAATACATGGCGTGCATGCCATATATCCATTTGCACAGTACACTTTCTCGTGTACTTCGTCCCCTGGACACACCTCCCTCAGATTTCATACATTTCATTAAGGTTTGCTCTATTATCATGTCGCCCCAGGTTCCGCAGTTGAACTTGTTTGACCGTCGAGTCGTGAAAAATCCTTTAGAAAATATCTCAAATATCTGCTGGTTCATATTTAAACTAGAGCTTAAACCTGCCTGGCGACAGCGAATCGGGGAACTACATGAAAATCTCCGAGCGATGACCGACGACCGACACCGACGGTTCATACTCAAGGTTAAATTAATAGCGAACTATTTATATTATGATATCAAGGTTTGACAGAATGAAATGTAGTACTTACAGACTTTTTTGGCAGCATAATACGGAAAAGACCTTTATTTAAGAAAATAAGATTTTCGTGACCTTTGACCTTAAATAACTACAAACGCACGCGCGATATTGATAGGGACTTTTTAGACATTGCTTCCAATGTTAAAATAAAGGCGTAAACAAAATTTAGGCTCACTCGGATTTTTTTGGCAGATGCTGCTTTTTCCGGCCTAATATAACTGGAGTATAATGAAATTTTGCAGTTACTAAGATCGGATGACAATACAGTATTCAACCGTTACTTTTGCAAATATCCTCACGTAGGTGGCGCGGAGGTGAAAATTGATTAAATATACTGTGCAACTGGCACCTCCGGCAAAACGTAGAACATAAAAAAAATTATATTTTTTTTGCCTGATCAGTGACTTCTACGTCGGTTATTTCCCGTTCAAATGGTACTATATTAGTTCCGGTAACATAATGGCATGCCGTTGGGTTTATATCTTGGAACCCAGCTCCAATTAATGAATTTATGTAAATTGGTTCTATACCGTATGAATAATTAAAATATGACTAAAAAGTAGAAAAGAAAAAAATAATTGGAAGAACAGCAAAGCGTGCGCATCATGGGTACAATCATACAAAGTGCGCACGCCTTGCTTTTTTTGCAATTATTTGTACGACTTTAAGAAAAGCAAGTTTAAAAAAATATCAATATTCTTTTTATTGTAGTCGTGAGCAGAAAAAAATAAGACAACTTTTTTTTTTCTAATGTAAATCTGTCTCTATTAGAATATGTAA
Organism: Leptura quadrifasciata; assembly: GCA_963675555.1. NCBI lineage: Eukaryota > Metazoa > Arthropoda > Insecta > Coleoptera > Cerambycidae > Leptura > Leptura quadrifasciata. The sequence continues at coordinate 187,880,499 of OY776673.1, read as the reverse complement.
TGAGCAGCCGAAATAAAACAGATATCACTTTTAATTTATTTTTTATTTTAATGCTGTAGATATTGCTATAGTAAATGATGGATGGTTAATGAGACAAATTGCACTGCGTTATAACATTAACAAAAATTTTATGTGTAATATTTTAAGAAAGTGGAGAATAAACGGTACGATTAGTAGAAATCCTGGATCAAAGGACAAAGGATATTCTACTTAACAAGAAACTATAACATTAATATTTCGTTATTGCACCATTTCTATTTATAACTTCTATAAGTCTGTTTTGCATAGAATTAAATAACCTTACAATAATCATTAGTAATAATATTTTCCCATGCATTATTTACTATTTCCAGTCATTCTTCGGCATTCCGTGGTCTCACATTTCGTTTTTGGGTACTTCTTACGAGTAGTCTTCATAGTTCCTCCACAGGGTTAAGATCTGGACTATGACCGGGCCAGTTAAGAACATTGATGTTGTTATCTTGAAACCAGTTAGTTACGGTATGGGCAGTATGAACGGAACAATTGTCTTGTTGAAATATGAACTCATTATTAGGAAATAATTGTAACACAGAAGGGAGCAAAATATTGTCTAAAATTCTAATATACGTTTCACTATTAAATCGTTCCACAATATGCCACAAAACACAGCACCATGTGCCGATATCCAAGCCCACATATTGACGGAAAAATCTACCACTTTTATCATTGTTAGATATATATTTATCATCGAATCGAGTATTCGGAGGGAGGTAAACACGAACGACCGCTGTGTGTTGACTGGAAAATTTTTTCGTCTGTAAAGATTACATTGTTCCAAAAATTTACATCATGCGCTAAAAATTCAAGCGCAAATTCTACTCGAGCTTCTTTATGTTCAGCTTTAAATAAGTATTCCTGTGCCGCTGCATGACAGCGTAGCTCCGATTCTCTTACTCGCCAGCGACCAGTACTACTCGATCCAGGAAAATTCGTTTCTTCAGCAGCCTGAATAACTGAGTGAAATGGATTTTCTACTAAAACATTTACCAATTGCAAATCTTGTTGTTGAGTTGATATCCTTCGTCGCCCTGATCCAGGATTTCTACTACCGTTTATTCTCCACTTTCTTAAAATGTTACACACCGAATTTTTGTCAATATTATAACGTAGTGCAATTTGTCTCATTGACCATCCATCTTCTGCTTTAGCAATAACTCCAGATTTAACTAAATCGCTTATATGAGGCATATTAGTTTTTTGCACACTTGCAATAAATTATGACAACTGACAATGTCACAAAAATTAAAGTTAGATGTACACAACTAGATTTTAGCAAAATACCGTTATAAGACTTGTCCTATTTTTTTTTTGCTCACGACCGTACATGTTTTTTGCCAATTTGAATTATATCTAAATATCATTTTTGGCTAAACTTTTTGAAAAAAACTTCTATCCATGCTTGCGTCAAAGTTAACTGCCCATATTTCAAACTTTGTCTTACTATTGCAGTGGTTTGAACTGACCAAAATGAAAACGAATGTTCTTATTGTTCATTAAGCTGGTTAATCTACAATTATTGTATGTACATTATATTGCATGTCAAAAAAAATCAAATTTTGACCAAAATAAGCTCTTTTTTAAATTAAAATAAAGGTATTAAAATTTTCTTTATGATCTGATAAAAATTTGTTCAACATTTTTTTCAAAATGGCCGAAAAAAATTAATTTTTTTGTTTATTGGGTTTTAAACAAATGCAAAAAAATGGCCAAAATAGGTTTAAAAAATTTTTTTTACGGCATCAAAAAGCTGGTGTCGAGACCTAACTTTTGAAAAAAAAAATGATCCGTATTGAACCTAATGGCGTAAAATGGCGGCCAATTCAAATTTTAAATAACAAATTCAATCCCACATACTGGGTTTAATATTTTTGCACCAAATTTTCAGGGTGTTTTTGTTTTGTTCCAGCGGCCCTGGGCATCAAAATGAAAACAATACGATTTTTGTCCAGTTTCTTCACTTTTATAGATTATCGTTGCGCTCTTAAGACCTGCAGCAAACATAGATTTGTAGAATATTTAATTAAAAATATTTTGTTTTTGTCTCGATAGGACCTATATATCTCGAGTTATTCACATTTTAGGTTGAAAAACGTGGTTAAAAAGATTAAATTGTTAATAACAATTGAAGAGTGGAAGTTATAAAGGAGCTAAGCGTCAATTTTTCACTGTTTGAGATATTAACATGTGATATGTACCATGCTGCATGTCCCTGCAAAAGCGCTATGTGCCATCTCAGTTTTTAAGTCTGTTATGTCCACTAAAAGGTGGTACTACAGGTACCAGCCAAGCTAGTTTCTATAGAAAGGTGTCAAGTGCCATTGTGTTAATCTCCACGTGTTTCCCGTAATCTCTACCATGAGTGATAATAAAATTGTAAAAGAATGAAGGAAGAAAGGAACTGGAAAAAAGGAAAGTGAGCAAAAATCCTTTAGGGAAACTGGCAATAGTTATAAAACTAGAAAAAACTAAAATAAACCAGCAATGTTACAAGATCAGAGTTGAGTGCTTTGGATCCGGTAAATCAAGTTAAAGACAATAAGAAAAAAGCCTAATCTCTATGATACCCTATCTGGAAGATCCGCAGCACCAGCAGTTTTACAGAAATTTGTTACAAATTAATACCACGCTTGAAGCAACTCGGCAAGAAAAAAATACCCAATAAATTTTGTGTCAATTTTTGATCACAAAATTCATGGCACTTAACACATTTCTATTTTTTTCTTATTTTATATTTTTGCGTTGTTTCCCATGACACTTGAAATTTGTTTTCTGTTATATACTTTTTGTACCAGGGTGTTTAATAAAATTTTGGCAGGATTATTCCTTCAGCTTAGGTTTCATGAAGTTTTTATTGCATAACTGAAAACTATGATTTTGGCAATTAGCTCCTTTGTAACTTCCACTCATCAATTGGAGGACAAGGTCTTTGAAGTACAAACATTTTTTGGGTACTCCTGAGCATCTCTCCAATAGAATCCAATCATAAAATTGGTTATGGAAAAAGTTCTTTTATATTGACTTTTTGTGCGATTTTTACTGCATTATAATGAAACTTTGGGAAAATGTAGATCTTACAAAGTACTATTTTCAATTAAAATTTCAAATAAGAACAGGCATTGGAATAGCTGAAAACCGTAATTGTTGTAAACCTCATCCTCTTTCTGGATTAATCGAGAATATTCACTTGCGGAGAATGCTCGTTGAAGCCTGGATCTGCCGGTGTACCTCTATCTGTGTAAAAGCTAAGGACTAGGACCTCATATATTTTTGTCGTCTTTAGATTATAATAAGACATGTAAAACTTTTTATAAATAATGAACTTTTCTCGCCAAATCAAAAGTAAGACAGTTGAGAGTGCGGTATCCCATCCGAGAACACATCATATAATGTTTAAATCTCTACATCTCAAAGACAATAACAATGACATTGAAGGTCTTGAAATCCATTTTAAAATGTCCTTTTTATCCTTGTAACTTTAAAAATATCAAAATTATGGGAATATTGATGTTAACATCAAATATAAGTATATTAGTATTAGTGTACGGGCTCAATCTTTTTGAGATTTTTGAGAGATTCATTTTACAAAATCTAAATTACAGCAACATTTCGTGATTTTATTGGAAATATTTCTTTTACAAATAGCTCAAAAGCTATTGCATTAAACGAAGAAATAATAGAGAACAAAAATAAATCATGGCAAGCGGCAATAACACATTAATTTTTATTTCTTTAGGATTAACAGTTCAAACTTTTTCTGTGAAATGTCCAAATGCTTTAGTTTCAATTAATAAAATAAGTGCTCATAATACTCCGTTTACGAGCACTTATTTTACAACTGAAACTAATACGTTTTTTCAATAACCAAAAATTTTAAAAAGTATATTTGTCATGTGTAGGATAAAACCCATTAAGTGTGTACTGAAAAAATTGTATAGGATAATTTGAGGCCTGTGTGTAAGCAGATATAATTTGAAACATGTGTACAAACAAATATTTAATAACTTAAATACATACAATTTTTCATTTGCAAGAAAAGAGTAACTGTGTGCAAGATAATTTGTGTAGGAAAATAATATGTAAGACATAACTCGTATTTTATTTTTTATAATTTACCAACAGAAAAATGGGCGATAATTTTTAAAAATAATCCTGGATAACTGAAAATAATATTACCAGCATGCAACACTCTTTCCCTTTCAGGGCATGTCGATTAAACTTGATAAGTAAGATAACTAAATATATTGAACATTTGAAATAAAATATTTTTTAAATCCTTGATGCATTTTTTTAGAAAATTGCCCGTGCTAAGTAGACCGAAAAAAAATATCGACTATCACACAATTTAAAAAAGTGCAATGTGTATTTTTGGGCCATTAAAAAATTTCCTTTTTAATTAAAAACCCGCTAAAACAAACACTTGGTCCGAATTTCAATTTGCAAGCCACATTAAAACAACCACTTTGTTTGTTTTAAAATTTCTGAGCTGTTCCGCGTCTGCAAACAGTTACTATTTACTTTTTTGTCGGTTGACAAAAACAGAGGCAAACTTTCATGACGTCACCTAACATAAACTTGAAGTCTGTTCCTGACAGCGCGAATACGCACAACTTCCTCTCAGACGCTCTTCAGTCTGTTACTGAATTTAGTTTAGTCCCTTCAGAGTTCAGACGGAAGAAGTCTATGCTGAACTTGGCGTAGGTCCAAATTCTAGGACTACGTTAAAGAGTTTTAAAGAGAAAGTGCAAAGTGGCAGAAGTTGTGCGTGGATATTTGAAAATCGTTACATAGTAGTGGTAGTGATGAAAAAATAATCTAGTTATCTGAGTTATTGCGGACACATGTTCTGTCCAAAGTTGAATATAATTAGTATTTACGAAGGTATTGTCTCCAAATATTTATAGCATGCTCTCTTTTTTTAAGTTCATTATATTTTAATTTTTTTACTTAAATAAACTAAAGGTAATTATTTATATCTCGACATACAATGTACTGTCGTGAGCAAAAAAAATATGATGTCTTATAACGGTATTTTGCTAAAATCTAGTTGTGTACATTTAACCTTAATTTATGTGACATTGTCAGTTAGTTGTCATAATTTATTGCAAGTGCGCAAAAAACTAATATGCCTCATAGAAGCGATTTAGTTAAATCTGGAGTTATTGCTAAAGCAGAAGATGGATGGCCAATGAGACAAATTGCACTGCGTTATAATATTGACAAAAATTCGGTATGTAACATTTTAAGAAAGTGGAGAATAAACGGTACGATTAGTAGAAATCCTCGTTTAGGGCGACGCAGGATATCAAGTCAACAACAGGATTTGCAATTGGTAAATGCTTTAGTAGAAAATCCATTTTACTCAGTTATTCAGGCTGCTGAAGAAACGAACTTTCCTGGATCGAGTAGTACTGGTCGCCGGCGAGTAAGAGAATCGGAGCTACGCGGTCATGCAGCAACACAAAAATACTTATTTAAAGCTGAACACAAAGAAGCTCGAGTAGGATTTGCACTTAAATTTTTAGCGCATGATGTAAACTTATGGAACAATGTAATTTTTACAAATGAAAAAACTTTCTAGTCAACACACAGCGGTCGTATTCGTGTTTACCGCCCTCCGAATACTCAATTCGATGAGAAATATATATCTAACAATGATAAAAGTGGTAGATTTTCCGTCAATATGTGGGCTTGGATATCGGCACGTGGTCCTGGTGTTTTGTGGCATATTGAGGAACGATTTAATACTGAAACGTATATTAGGATTTTAGACAATATTATGCTCCCTTCTGTGTCACAATTATTTCCTAATAATGAGTTCATATTTCACCAAGACAAGTGTTCCGTTCATACTGCTCATACCGTAACTAACTGGTTTCAAAATAACATCATCAATGTTCTTAACTGGCCCAGTGATAGTCCAGATTTTAACCCTGTGGAAGAAGTATGGAGGCTACTCGTAAGAAGTATCCAAAAACGAAATGTGAGACCACGGAATGCCGACGAATTACTGGAAATAGTAAATAATGCATGGGAAATTATTGTTACTAATGATTATTGTATAAAGTTATTTAATTCTATGCCAAACAGACTTATAGAAATTATAAATAGAAATGGTGCAATAACGAAATATTAATAGTTAGTTTCTTGTTAAGTATGATATCCTTTGTCCTTTGATCCAAGGTTTCTACTAATCGTACCGTTTATTCTCCACTTTCTTAAAATGTTACACACCAAATTTTTGTTATTGTTATAACGCAATGCAATTTGTCTCATTAACCATCCATCATTTACTATAGCAATAACTACAGCATTAAAATAAAAAATAAATTAAAAGTAATATCTGTTTTATTTCGGCTACTCATTACATATTCAAATAGACAAGATTTACACTAGAAAGAAAAAGGTGTCCTATTTTGTTCTGCTCACGACAGTATATTGGAATACATATTGTCTGAAAGTTATTTGTGGCATTCTACGAATATTCTTTCCTATTATTTGGGTTTTCTACCACATATATTATTATCCTCTTCAAAACAAATCACCGAATCTACAAAATAATAGAATTATTGGAAAAAATCTCTGCGCCCGTGACGTTCACGCCAAAGGAAAAGTCAGAGGTTATGTTTTGCAAATAATATAAATCGGAATAAACACAGAAATAATGTATGTATTTTGCTGACGTTTTGGAAAGTAATCTCTTTCCGGTTTCAAAGCTATTTTTTGGAAGAACTCTTATTTTGCTGTGTATGTCAAATACACAGCTTTAAGATTCTGTTTATGTTATTCCCATAGATACTTACTACTTACACAGAACATAGAACTGATGATATTTTCTTTTAGATAATGTTGAGTTTGTTAAGTTCTTCTTTTAACATTGGTAGCCAGGTTGTACAAATATCTATAGAACAATTCGATACGCACTTATCTTCATTTAATAAGATTATTGATGATTCTTTAATTTTTCTTTTTTTGGTATCTGTTTCTTTTGTTAAAATTTTTGCCGAGTCCCAGTTTATTCTATGTCCGATTTCCCAAGCATGTTCACAAATCTACAAATACATGTTGTATACTTTACTTAACAAACAGCTAAACATATGTAATTCTTGTATTAAAAAATGCACTAAAAAGTAGAAAATAATTTTGTCAGCTGTAATTTTTAGGCTTATATGACTAAAACAAAAAGTTAAAAATTAAGAAGTTTTACTGATGCTAAGGTAGAATACCGGTAAATTCATTAGTCCCAAGAAATATATAGGAAATATTTGGTGAATTATTAAGATTTTCTCTTCCCCTTGCTTTTATTTTTAGCCATATTAAAGATACTATGAGCTGAAAACATCATGTTTGTTGGTTTTCCAAAACCAGCATTTCATTGTTAGGAATCACTGGGGAACTTATGCAAGTAAACACGAGAAGTTCAAATCGATTTTTCTCGAAATCTATACGGTGTTCCTCAAGGGAGTGTTTTGGGGCTCTTATTCGTATTATAATTGTGAAAACCATTCGCTGTGCCTTAATATGCAAATTTCTTTGCCGCTGACATTGTGATCACTATCTGGTAGAGATTTTGACAGTATAATCAAGTGTCTTAACGACGATATTTATAGCATGAACGTGAAGTGCAGCGAAAGCACGTTTTTCTTAATTCAGGAAACAGTTGTTACTGGTAGGAATCATGAAATTTAAGTGGACCATATTGTTAACAGTTATTTGAATGTTATATAAAAAATATAAAGTATGACAATATTGGTTTTAAAATATAATTTTTCATAGTAGAAAATATCTAATTCCAAAATTTTGAATTTGTAACGAATAATCGGTGACATTTTTTGGGGTAACTTCGACTGTGTCTCTCACAAAATATTAGTTGAAAAATTGACATATCATGGTTTCTTACACGGTAGTATTTGCCTAATAAGTAGCTACCTTACCGACTACTACCACTTTTTACAAAATTAAATATCCTGAACTTGATATGATCTTCCACGGTGTACCGCAGGGTTCAGTACTTGGTCCAATCTTGTTCTTAATTTACATCAATAACCTACCAGCAGCTGGATGGGGCGGTAACTTTGTGGTATTCGCTGATGACACAATAATAATAGATATAGAGAGAAATTTTGAATATCTCATACATAACGGAAAGTTCTGAAAACTGATTTATTGCAAATTCCTTAAAATTAAATCAAGATAAGATGTGGCGAGCATAGGTGCATCTTTACTATACATGTCCGTCGATATATAAAGTAAAGTAACGTAAGGCGCTGTTGGAACTTAGATGGATAACAGTTTCAAGGGAACACCTGTCCTTACCCACATATGATATTTACTTTATGTTAGATCTAACTTTAAAGTGGAATGAACATGTAGATTGCACGTGTAGTAAATTAACTAAACAGTATATCTCTTAAAAAACAGGCATACAACCTCAAAAGAGATAGGTTATGATGGATCACGCCCTCTTTAATTATGTCATCACCTACGGAATACTAATGTGGGGTCATTCCAATCACTGTGCAAGAGTTTTTAATATGCAAGGAGAAGCAATCAGAATTTTACTCGATCTAAATTATAGAGAAGATGCTAGATGCAAGACATGCTACTGATTACTATGGGTTCTTTTCTGCAATCAGTAAATTATCCCCATAAATTAGAAATCTACCTTTAAACCAGATTTAAATCAAAATAAAAAATATTCTTATTTTCAAAACTTTCTACAACTTGATGAATTTCAGAATTATGATCTGTAAACTTCTTTTTTATTTATACATTGTTTGTATGTTATGTGTAATGTTTGTTTATATTATAGTAAAGTAGTTGGTATTTTATTATTGTGTATCTTTTTATGACTTGTCTGTGACTTGTGTATCTTTTTATGATTCCTCAAAACATCAATAAATTCTATTCTATTCCTATTCTATTCCTATTCTATTCCTATTCTATTCCTATTCTATTCCTATTCTATTCCTATTCTATTCCTATTCTATTCCTATTCTATTCCTGTTCTATTCCATTCTATTCTATAGAGTATTGAGGGTAAGGATCTTTTTTATCTAAAAAGCATAAATGTTATCAAATAAATGTTTTGATTAAAAAAACATTTTTCTTTGTGTTTCAATTTCTGTGGTTTGTACAATACCCGACCAAGGCACCATGGCCATGGCCAATTTTTTTACTTCGAATTAAAAAAACTTTAATATAAAAATTGTTCATTGTGAGAAATTGGGAAGAACAAGACTGTCGTTCTCCTTTTTACTCGTCAACGAGAAAGATGTTAGTAAAATTTATGTTTATTTAATGATTTTAGAAACACCCGGTATATAGATGTTTCGTTGAAGTGATTTAAAAAAATCGTAGGTTACAAGGATAATATTCATGAATGACTCAAAATGACTTACCCACATATATGTACATATAAGTATAAAGTTCAAAATACAGGCGTAAGATCAACAATTTCAACCTTTTTTTGTGTGAAGTAATCATGACTTCTGCAAAAAGATCTGGCTTATGTTTTGAAAAACATAACCGGTTTTTCCGTTATACTTTTTAAATTCGAACCCGATGATTACGTGGTTTTATCCCACATGCAAAATACACATAAATTTACTTAAATTACAGGAAATAATAATTATATTAAGTACATTTTTTTTATTCTTACCAGTGTATAATATGTTCTTTTTATCTTTACATTCATTATCTTCACGTTCACACAGAATCTGATAGTAGCCTACGTTAATAAGCATTTTTATTATAACATTATATATGTTATTAAATGAGATAAATAATATTTTACAGACAACATAATCGAGTTGTGTTGTAAAGCACCTCGAGCTTTTAGAGCTTTGATCTCCCTAATAAAAGTACGATATATCGTGAGTGCCCATCACGGAGCTCGTTTTATTAAATATCGCCAGTCAGACACGAAGAATTATTATTAATTAATTTCATAAATACATGTTCAAGAAATTCCTGATGTGACTTCATGCACCGCAAGTTGAAGTATAATAATATCTTATTTTCGTGGCGCATTATAAATGAGTATTTCATCTGCTAAAATACGATGAAATTTTGAGTATTAAAAATGTCTATTAAACATAAATAACATATTATATACGAGTACGTATCTAGTAATGGTGGACACTACTAGCTACTATTTAGTTGTTCACCTGTTGCATTTATTTTGGGCTTGGCACCGGCGGATCAAGGTTACGATTAAATGGACAACGCCCTCTATAGTGGAAACAAAAAGAGTGCATAACAGGGCAAAAAATCAGCGCCATTCTCGTCAAAGGATTTAGCTGTTATTTAATACTGAAGCTGCACCTCGTTCTACCACAGAAATATATTAAATGTTATCCGTTTTTGCCTCCTACTAGAAATGAAAACCACGACTAGGACATTTTGTGTAATTGCCATAGTCGATCAAATGGGTTGGATGTGTGAACGTGCCCGCATCTATACCTAATAAGTTGTTGATTACTGTGAAATAGGCGGAGCTTTTATAGACGAAGGTCAAATATTCGTATAGCTCGTCATCCAGTGGCGCCACAATAGGTATATATTAAATAATAATATTGTTCATACTTCATCATTCAACTTTTAACCTCACCACAAAATTGTGGCAGATTACTAAATTGGTCCAAAATCGAAAATTAAGATCAGACGTTTTGCGGTCCCAGGAGCTCAAAAAAGCGTTTTTTGAAAAATGTCTGTGTGCGTGTGTATGTGTGTTAGTACGATACCGCTGAAACTACTGAACGGATTTGGATGAAGATTTGCATGACGGTTTCTTTAGTACTCCAGAAGATTTGAAAAGGTTTTGGTTGAGATTGGATTACGTTTAGTGCCATTTTGGCATATAAAGTTGTATATTTTATAATTACTTACAATTTGCAATTGAATCATTGAAAAGCAGTTAATATTCCGATTTCAACGGTATATCACACTTGCACCCTTTCGATTTGGTTTCCGTGAAAAAAATTAAAAACAAAGCAAATGTGAAACATCACGCTTTTCGCGTGGTAGGGTCGATGCGCGGAGCTGTTGCGCCATGAAACTCACGTACACTCCTATTCAACAACTATACAGCTTTACTGTCGCATTTAATTTCAAATGTTTTTGAATTGGAACAAGTGCTCAATTATTCCATTTAAATAAATTTTATTTTTTTTAGTACTTACAGAAAAGCGCGGCGTCTACTGTTAAGAAACAATACGCATCGATTTAGTAACTTTGTGTCTACATATTTATTTAATTATTACGATTGATTTGTAACATTTTTGGTGTTTAATTCCGTTTTGACACACAATTTAGTGCTTTTTTCGGCTTCAAAGATCTACTGGGTTGGGTGGTGAGAGGTTCCAGCCGCTTCCAATAGCTGCCGATTTTTTTTTACTATATAGAGACTCCATAATATTTTAATTGAGAGAAACATGGTAGTTCATGCATAATTGACACAATGCGAAGTCTTTCGTTTTTTCGAAATATGATGGAATTATGGAATTGTAAGAAATTCATAAATCCGCACGCTCCTGGCTCTACTATTTACTCTTTTCGGCCAGACTATGGTAAGAGCATGTATGTATGGCCATGCACTCCTCAAGTTTAGACATAAATAGATAGTATTCTACAAAATACGACGATTTGATACAAGTAACATTTGCTTGATTATTCAAAGGCTTTGGACACCATAAACCACAAAGTAATTCTGTCAAAACTAAAAAATTATGGTATTGAAGGTTCGTCTTTGAATTTCATAAAATCTTACTTGACAGAACGGCAACAGAAAGTAAATTTTGAGCATAATTTTCCAACTCTGTAACATTACTAGCAGGAATACCGCAAGGTTCTGTTCTAGGACTCTTATTGTTTATTATTTATACAGCGGATTTACTGTCAACCTTTAATAATTGTTATTCACACGGATATGCTGATGATAAGCAATTTGTTTATAGTAAAATCAAAAAGCTGCAACTTGTCTCTAAATTGTAACAATCTTGTGTATTATTTTTTGGCTCACAAAAAAATGTTAATATTGTAGAATTTTCATTAAAAATCAAAATAAATAATGAAAACATTCATGTAGTGGACCATAAAAATAATATAGATCTAATAATTAATAGACACTAAGCTAAAGTTTACACAAGTTAGTAAAATAGTGCAAAAATCATATGTAGCCTTAAAGCTATTGTATGCTAATAAAGAACTTCTAACTTTTGGTCTCAAAAAGAAAGAAATTATGTTGTTTTCTAATTTGAATTATGGAGATTATATTTATAGACCTCACCTTAATGCTATCGACAAAGCTCGCATTCAACGAGTTCAAAACTCCTTCTGTAGACTCATTCACAACCTGCGTAAATATGATCACATTTCTACTAAGTTTAAAGAACTATCCTGTTTAAATATGGTCAACAGTTGGAAGCATCATCTACAGTGATCTTGACCTCCTTATCTCAAAGAAATGCTAATAGAGTCTTAGTAATCTTCACCAAACTAATTTAAAAAATGTTCATTCCCTTCATATTCCTAACATCGCACTACACTTTTTCGTAAAAGTTTTCATTACAACGCTGTTCTTTACAACTCTCTGCCTAACCATCTAAAAGAATTGCCTATCTTACGGTTTAAACCAAAATCTAAATATTATTTTCTTCAATCACAATAATATGATCTCACATTGTTCCTTATCTTTGAATGAATACAGTGCCATGCTTCATAACTTCAAACAGTTTACTTTTTATTGTTTCCAATTATTAATTTAGTAATTCAGTTATATATTTTTATATTATTATAATTACTTCATAATTTTTTTTAGTGTTAAGCCTATATATGTATATCACAAATCTATTGTTTTTCTTTTGTGTAGAAGTGAAGTGTAAGAATAGCACTTCGTGTGCTAAACTTCGCCTCATTTTTGTAATAAGATCATCACATGTAATGTGTATATAAATAAAAATAAATGACGATTATTATTATTTTTTATGGATAGTGTTTGGTTTCATATTAAAAGGAGACTCCCTTAGAAACAGTACCATGAGCGTTCACGATAATTGTTCCTGGTATTCAAAGTTTATTTCCTCAGTTTTTTTTTGGCATTTTGAAAATTAAATATTTTTGCGTCAGGAAGACATGAATATCCATAAATCCAAATATATAGATGTATTTTAAAAACGTCCTATATATTTGAAAAAAAAATTGTATGTACATACATATAATTTGTCATGTCGATCCAGGTGAATTTAATGTTAAATTTAATATTTAATAAACAATAATCCTAACAATAGTTACAAACAAATGCGTTCATTGTCACTTGAACCGCTTTTTCGTGCTGACCATGTTGATTCCTAAAAACATAGGAAATGCTGTGACCTAAAAATACACCATTTAAATTTCAGTTAGCATATTCATGTATAGTGACATTTACATACATGAGTAGTTGTAGTTTAATTGAAGTACATAAATTTACTTTAGATAGTACAAAAGCGAAAATAATTAAATTGCCGCTATTAAATTTCACGAACCGATAGTATTTGCTCATTTTATTTTATTCCACAATTTTGTATGTAAATTGCAAAAGTAATGCATATTCATTTAGGAACAGTTCTCAGTTCTCCAGCGCTTATGTTTATGTAGTTTACGTGTTCTGTGCAAATTTTGCAGGCTTGCTAGTCGCATTTAGTCCAGGATCTCTGTATTATAATATGTGTGAACAGATAATTACCGCTAGGTATTCAACATGTCAAATTCATATAAATCGAAAAATTTTCATTCTCGGGAGCCGTTCGCTGAAGTTACAATAATTTCTCTCGCGGAATTGAATTTTATGATATGCAAAATATTGGATTTTCAGTGCAGTTACGCAAAATAAAATTTTGTTGAAAAATTGAAAAATCTTAGTCCTTTTTTCTTGTACTTCTGAAAATATCTTCCGACGATGTTTTTGCCTGTTGCACGCGGTTCATGCATATATTTTAAGTTGAATTTCTTTATAGTTACGCAAAATTTCTTCGTTGATACTGATTTTAAGTGTGATGAGTTTAGATATGTTTTGGTGGGGTTTTTGACATTTACATCTCCCAGTAAACACCCCGAACGTATATTCAATATTTGCAACACGAACCACTGATTTATTTATCACTAAATTACTTAAAATAATTAGTCCTTAAACTGCACAGTAAGTATAACTTTTAACTACTATAAATTCACTATTTATTGCCACTGTACTAGTTTTTCACTGTTCTTTATCTTTTCTGATAGTTGGCTCATCTAAAATATGACTGAACTCTGATGCATCGGTCCCGCTAATTATATACTCCATGTTGGTTATTCAAGAACGATTGATCCATTTTATTTTCGGCTGTAATTAGATGGTTCTCATCTTTGTCAGTATTCTATGAGCGGAAGCCAATATAGCCCATCTCTATCTCTGGGCTGACAGGTGAACTGTCATCCTATGGCTAGCTTCTTTATATTAAGAGATTAAGCCTGTCTTCGTTAGATGACGTGGGCTCGTGCACATAACAATATTGTTTGTCGCAAAAACTTACTGGGAGTATTGTATTCATTTATTTTTCCATTTTATGATTTCCAAGTTCCCAGAATAGTTCCAATTCTCAAATTAGGAAAAGATCCAAACTCTCCTGGATCATATCGTCCAATCTCTTTAATATAGTGTATTTTTAAGGCCTTCGAACGAATGATTAGGCAGTCTATTACTTCATAACGGGCATTCAAAATAACTTCTCGGAGAATACATACTTGGAAGCTCTCCTCTTGAATTTAAAAACTGCTTCTGCATATTTTGTGTAGTGAAATTAAACCATTCTCGTTACCTGATTATACCGCTATTTATTTCGTAACAGGTATACTCACTAGTCAATTATACGAGAACTAGGAAGGTAATAAAAAAGCTTTAAGTCTTTTTATGAACTTAAGCAAGGCTTTTGACTTAGTCAACCACGCCTTACTTAAGGAAAAATTAAACGCTTATGGATTGCGAGGAAAAATAAATGATTGGCTGACATCCTACTTATATAATAGAAAACACATTGTAGACGTAAATGGTCCCTATTCCAATGGGTCATATGGTAATGTCGGAGTCCCCAGGGTTCTATTTTGGGTTCCTCTTATTCTTGATATTTGTTAATGATCTCCCTAAATTAGCAAACTCTGTAAACAACTTCATTATATTTGCAGATGACAATACTTATTTGTGTGAAGATTTAACCCTAGTAGATGCCGTTGCTATATTTCAAATGATGATTAATAAGTTCCTAGATTAGTTTAATAGGAATAAGTTATGTCTAAACACTTCTCAAGACATTTTTAATAAATTTTGCTCCAAGAAATAGTATAATTAACGAGTCAATTATTAAAAATAAAGATTAAATCAATTAATTGTTCAAGCCGATAGCACAAATTTTCTTAGACTTCACATAGATGCGTTAACGTGGGCATATCCAAGAGAGGGAGATATCCGATAAGCAAATATTTATTATTTTTGGCCATAACTTTTTTTTTAATACATAAATATATTGATAAAAAAAGTATAAGACTACCTAAATAAAACTATGACAGGTGTAGTGATATAAATTTTCACTCAATAGTTTCAGTTGTTTGCAAAACTAGTTAATTTCAAACTACAAGATATGAAGATTGGCACTATTGTTTAATTTAAATTAATTAATTTTGCAAACAACTGAAATTATTGAGTGAAAATTCATATCACTATACCTATCATAGTTCTACTTAGGTAGTCTTATACTTTTTTTCACCAATATATGTATTTTAAAAAAAAATTATGGCCAAAAATAATAAATATGTCCTTATGGGATCTTTCTTTCTCTCTCTACCTTGAATGTTCCCACCTTAAACTGGGAAATGCACACAGACATTCTTTGTAATAAACTTTCATCATTTAGATTCAGAAATATTGCTGATCAGAATATTCTGCACTCTTTATATCATGCCCAATTTGTTTCACGCTTGCGTTATGGAATTTTATTCTGGGGGGGCATCAAGCCATTTAAACGGAGTATACAAAAAAGAGCCATAAGGAATATAGTAGATATAGTCTAGTATACTTTAATTTAGCGTGTGCATGTATGAGTTAATATTTCCATACGATTTCATTTTCTCTTGTACACAAAGATCCAGAAATATTGTCCACGTAGACAATGTTTCTGGACTATTGCTTTAACTTTGTGTACAATATGGGGGAAAATGAAATCGTACGGAAATATTAACTCATACATATACACGCCAAGTTAAAGTATACTAGGCTATATATCAAATCGAACATCATGCAGGACATATTTTAAAAAATTACGATTGCTAACAGTACCTTGTATATATATCTTAGAAGTTTCGTTATACATCAAATCGAACTTAAATAAGCTTATAACTAATGGCGACATCAATATGAAACCAGGCACAACATATTTGTTGTCAATTCCATCACACAGTCTGAAAATGTATGAAAAAAGTCCTACATATTTAGGAATTAAATTATTCAGTAGATTAAGCCCAGAAATCAGGTATATAAAGCAACCTAAAACCATTCAAATCTAGAATCCATAATATGTTACTTGATAATGTGTTTCACAGTATTTCAGAATATATGCACTTGATTTTATAAACATAATATTTTTAGTCGCAAACTCCTCTATAAATCCTTATTTTACTATAAGGAACCTAACCAGACTGCAACCAACAGCTACTCTCCGGGCTATGTGCCCCGCCGAGCGCTGAATTACAAGTTACAAGCCTGGCGCGTTAAGTGTAATAATTGCATATTACCATCAAAACGCTAATGCTTCGATTGCAACAAACACCAGCCGAAAGACTGATCCTACTTAAAGGAGCTCCCTTGCCAGTCGTCACACACCACTTGTAGACTGCAGTTTCGAGCTGTTGGCTCTCGTCAGTGCAAGGTAGGTATGCGACGACCGACATGAGAATCCTTTGACTATAGTACATCCCGGTATTTTTACAATAGCGACATGTAAAACAGCCAGCAGGCGCCATCCAGCGGTCCAGTGTCCGTTGCAATCGAAAAATAAATAGCCTGACTTGGCTTAGCATAGTTCAAATGTGCTTTTAGAGGGCGGAATATTAAACATAATATTTTTAGTCGCAAACTCCTCTATAAATCCTTATTTTACTATAAGGAACCTAACCAGACTGCAACCAACAGCTACTCTCCGGGCTATGTGCCCCGCCGAGCGCTGAATTACAAGTTACAAGCCTGGCGCGTTAAGTGTAATAATTGCATATTACCATTTGTTGCAATCGAAGCATTAGCGTTTTGATTTGATTTTATAGTTTGTATATTGTATCTTATGTATTGTACGTCGCATCGTTAAATTAATTACACCATATTAAAATTATGTTTGTGTTAAATTAAATAACTTCTTACTGTTTTATATGTCAGAATCAATTTTAAATAAGTTTTAATTTTTTATATGCATCATTTTTATACACATCTTTTAAATCTTGTATCATTCATTATCTTTGTAACATATACATTGATGACTAATGCATTTATCTTGTACAAAAAAATAATTCCTTCTTCTAATTTGAGTTTTGCTGAAATTTGTCGCGTATAATCGTGATTCTTTGATCTTGATTGCGAAATTTCAGTCGAAAAATCCGTAGGCACAATATTTACTAGACATAATATACCAAATATAACACAGTAAAAATTAAGTAATCATACGAAATTAGTTACTTAGGGATTGCTCTTGATAATAGGTTAACTTGTGGAAACTATGCGGACATGATTTAAGGAGTGTGAATAGGGCATAAACTGCCTGATGATTGCTAAGACTTGGGGAGCACAATCTTATACACAATTGGTTTTTTATCATTTCCTATTAACCATGTTACATGATTATTGTAAGGATTTTCCTTGTCTTGTACTTTTTTTTTAAATCGCATATTTTAAATCTATGGATTATAAAGAACATTTTTTATTTGTATTTGTAATAATTTCCATGATCAACATTGTAACTAAAACGCCTCTGTGCTAGTCCTCATGAAAGTTACCTTTACGAATCCACTGCGGTTCCAGCTCTCATTTCAGATAATTAATTTGAATTAGTTTTGTAAATGCGTAAGTCCAGAAAATGGTAACATAAAGAATGGAAAATTTACTACTAATTGCTTACGAAATACAGTAGCAGTTATACTTATTCTTTACGTGATTATATCTTCTAAATTAACAATGCATGTGCATACTAGTAGATATTGTTTGCCGTTAATATTGTTTAAAGTAGTATAATTAGAGTGGTTACCTATAACGTCAATGTTAGTAACAAAGAAAATACACAGTCTGCGGTTATTTCTGAATTGACTAATACAGTTGATGGCATTTAAAAGCTTAATTAAGGTTTTAAAAGTGTTAATCTCAGCAAAAATGTATCTGTACAATCACTAATATATTTTTTTCTTTACAGGTAAGTTTTACCGACCACAGTCCACTACAAATGTATGCAGTGAGTAAAAGTTATTCAGTTATGTACGTATGATATAGAAATATAATTCTGTATAGTCTAGTATACTTTAACTTGGCGTGTGTATGTGTGAGTTAATATTTCCGTACGATTTCATTTTCTCTTGTACACAAAGATACAGAAATATTGTCCACGTAGACAATGCTTCTGGACTATTGCTTTAACTTTATGTACAATATAGGAGAAAATGAAATCGTACGGAAATATTAACTCATACATACACACGCCAAGTTAAAGTATACTAGACTATATGTATTTATATACTTAGTACACATCATCTCATTTTAAAAATAAAATTGAAATTCTCTTGGTTATTAATTATAGAAATGTATCCTGTAAAAAATTTTAATTATTTTTATTTCTTATACTTTAAAGAAATATGTACTAAACAAGAAAAAACATTATTAATTTAAATGGGGAACAGCATCATACTCAATACCGAACCTTGAGGTGCGCTAAACTCTGTATCAGTTTAATGTCATATTTAATGGCAATTGAAATTTAATAAATAAAAAATAAAAATAAATTGTGCTGTTGGCATAAACTTATGTAATTTGGATTGTCGGAAACTGGACTAGAGTTAATAAAATTCAATCTTCCCTGCATTTCTTTTATTCTACATATACATCATCGGCGCTTGATAGTCTAAATGGTGTTATAGTTTGTTTCTCTAACTAGTAAAACACCCATACTGTAGGCATAACAATTTTCGTCATAAAGCCAGCCATGTTATGACTGTTGTTGTTTAAATTAAAAAATCAGATCAGTGGTCAGAGATCAAATCATTTGGTATTTGCCGAGTTTAAATCTGTCGAATACCTGGCAATAACAGGAGTCCCTCAAGGATCCACACTAGGTCCGATGCTGTTTAAAGTCTTTATCAACGATATAGTGGTAGTTATTGGTGTAAACTACCTCATTTATGCTAACGATTTGAAAATGTTCACTACCGTTGATACTCTCGATGATTATCTAAGCCTTTAAAATAATTTAGATAGGGTATTTGATTGGTATGAAAAATGTAACTTTGTGGAATTTTTGACAAAGATTGCGTATATAATATTTGGCTATGCGTCCGGCTACCTTTCGACATCTTGGCGTTATCTTTGATCAACAACTTACTTTTGCCGCGCGTTTGAACGTCATCACCACAGAGCACCACATAAATTACACAACCCCCAATTGCAGAAGCCAGAGGCTTACTCAAAAAGGAGTTACACATTGAAAAACGCGGGAATACAACCATATCCTCCGACAATGCCGGAGCCGGGACTCGAACCCATTAGTGCGATACCCGTTCGATTAATTGCGATCGCCACCATTTCCATTTAAAATTTCTTTATTTTTTTTAAGTATATACAAGTCAAAGGTTTTATTTTATTTATGTCATTTTATATATCCGCGCCTTAACAAATGCGGCTAACGGCTAGATGTCTGCGAAGCAAGTGCAACGTGGATTTATGGTGTAAAATTCTTATTATTTGACCAATCCGGGTACGGTTAAATTACTCTATTTTGTTTCGTAAGTTTTGAACTCGATTATCCTTATCACGTATTATAGTACACACCTAGACGAGATAGTAGCTTTCGTCAAACAGGCAAAGTGTCGATTCCTCAAATATCTCAGTTTTAAGTCGAATAATTTTATATCGCTGACAAAACCTGGGTTTATAAAAATCCATGTTTATTCTAGGTGTCTTATATTGTAGTACGGGCGATTTAGAGACAAAAGTCGTCTATTTTATGAAGTTTGTTGTAATGAAATTTCATGAAACTTTTTGCAACTTGTTTGTTTTATTGCCACAGTCAAAAGTCATAACTTTTCAATCTCGGTTATTGACCACAAATTATTATAAACAATGATTTTGTTGGTAATTTGTTAACTCATTAAAGTTCAAATTAAATGAAAAAAGATTATTATATACGTTATCAAAAAATTACAACAGTTTGCTCGTGAAATTTTTGAAAAAATTCTTATTTTCCGAGATATATGTTTGGAATTTTCTAAAAAGGAGGGAAGGGGCAAGAAAAGTGATTGGAAAAAATTCAAAGAAATCCACTCACCCACAGTCACTTTGTGGGGAAAAACGCAAAGATAAAGTTATAGATTGCAGCTAGAAAACGATGAACGGAGGGTTATCACGCGTAGTACACAATGTGTGAAAGAGATCTATACGCACTTTGCCACGACATAATCCCAATAGCGGACTACGTCCACGACATCTCTCAAAAATTCTATTCTTTAAAGCTGGGCGATAGCCCGCTAACAAGAGACGTAACACAAATTAGACAGCATAATTCCCCATTTCGGATAAAACACACCCTACCATACCAGATGTTACCGATCTTCCGGCAACCTCTGTAGCCAAACTTCATCAACGATAACTTCCGCTTGCCCTATCCACCTTTACTGATATTTCATACCTGTTGTATCTTTAAATCTTTCCTGTCTCTTCCTTTCTGTTTGTAACCTTTTTGTCGCGTTTGGTTTTCGTTTTCTTTTTGCACATTTTTGTCTCTAAACTCATTTTCATTCAAATTTTTCAAAAATCATAATTTTTCGAAATCAAAATTGTTTAAAACTAAAGTTTAGGCCAGCCTACGTGCAGCCCAGCATTTTCACACCTCGCGGAAGGCTCCTCGTTTAGATTGAGGTGTCTGCGTCAGTATCAAAATTTTAAAAAAGTGTTTAGTGCAAAAGTTTTTAAAAATGTGTAGTTTGTAAGTCTAGTTAAAGATATATACAATTTTATCACCTAATTTTATTCATCTACGATGGAAGGAGTTTAGGTTAAGCTGTTTTTAATTGTCTGTAAGCCGAACCAGTCCCATTCCGCCCGACCTTGCAATCCGCCACCACGAACAACGCAGTGGTTGCACGGTTGGTCCCCGGGTGGGTTCTGGGGAGGCAGACGTAAATTTTAATTATTAATAAAGTAGTATTGATTGATTGATTGGTAGGTTATTGACAAAAACTTTTGGGCAGAAATAGGGATTTTTTGGAAGTTTCTGTAATGAATGTCCTAAAACAGATGTTTCAATGCATGGTGTTAAATCGTAAAAAAAAAACATGATGGACAGAGGGGCATATGGGTGGACAGGGTTATTCAGAAATTCCCTACGAGCGACATTTACTGCTTTAACAGCAAATTAAGACAGATTTTGGGCTAGTATTTATATTATGAGATATAGAATACTTGTCATTAAGTAAATATTAATAATGATTTATTTTTTCAATAGAAGATTATTTCTAATTATTTATTTTCAAGCATGCATTGCTCTAGAAGATGTTAACACATTTAATTCGTGAAGGTGTCCACAAAAGAATGCATATCGAATTTAGTTTTTATGTAAGTAGTATTATATTAGTCCTCCGAGCACGGTAAGATGAGTGAACAGTCTAAAGAATACCTTTCCTGATTCTTTCTCATTAGTGAAACATGAATTATACTAATTACGGCATGTTAATGGTAGAAATTACTTCATTTTTAACAATAATAAGTTAAATATGACCCAGACAAGGCTTCAGAAAGATGCGAATTTCAAACATTAATTTGATAAAATCGGTGGTAGTCGGAGAGACGCACGGTGCCGCATTGGAAAGAGAAAGGATGGCGTTTACACGTTTTGGATGACATCCGTGCAGTGGAAGCTTATATTAGTACGACAACTAGAAGAGACATTTTTTGACGTTTCTCTGGATCACTTTGACATTTCATAAAAAGAATGGCAGGGCACCTGAAAGATGAAAGAAAACGAGTGGTTTGTAAATCTTTTTTTAAATGCGTATTTGTATTCGATGAATGTGGTCTTATACACAACAAAATATTCGTCTCGTCGCTATGCTTTTCAACATAGTTCATCGGTCCCAGAGTAGTGACACCGAAGGGATTTATAAAAGCGACATATTCGATGCACGTAAATACTACCCTGATGATATTTCAGAGCAGTAAAATATCGTGTATATACAGATCGGGGATCGCTAATAGGCTTATAGGGAAATCCTATACACCTATGTATATGTGCAATACAGGTGAATATGTCATGTAATGGAATGTGATTGGGGTGGAGCGATCCAATGCACACTACACTGGCGCCGCTGTTATTGTCGATGGTATGGATTTATTTATTATTTACTAGTGTCCGTAGGGCTTAGGTCATAGGTAACCTTACGAAATTTAAGTATTATTGCATTCAAAATAATAATAATATTAACCTGTTAAAATGGATATTTATTTTACAGAAGTGAAAGTACAAATAATTAAATAGTACTATAGTGGGCATTCACTGCGTGATACAATAAATGTATTAACTGTAACGTACGAAAATCTACTCACTTATTACTAACTGCAGCGGATCGACCAGCTCTCATGCCTATGCCCCACCAACTATTTCACGTCAGCTCTTGATTCTAATCCGTATGGCACATGTACGTAAGTGTATAGAATTTCCCTATACGTCTAGTAGCTATCCCCGTACTGTATTACCGAAATGTAGTGAAAACTTAATGTAATAGATGAACTAAAGCTTGAATTGCTTTGCTTCTTCCAGAAAAGTATTCAGAGAATGTTATAACATGATGTAGAATTTTAAAAAGGACTGATAGGAAACAGTCTCTTGATTCCAATTATAATATTTCGACGCGTAATATTGCGCGATAAGATTTTGTTGCTGAGCTTTAAAAATGAGTTCTTCTAGTTCTGATAATTATAGTAATTAGAGAATACAGGGTTAATTATCTCGTGCTTGGTGTTAATAAAATATAAAATATTATACGCAGAACAATTTAATATCTGCACTTTTTCCAACTTTCGTTGGTGATAAAGTCTACGCCAGAATTAAAACCGTAGATAATAAAACGGGTGTCTTTCTCTGCGTAACGAAGGTAGCGAATTTTGCACCTAACGCGTTAACTGCTACGCCATTCTAGGGAAAGGCGCTTATCAACCAAAGTGTCATTATTGTAATAAACGAAGATGATGAATGGTCCGAAGTTATACACATTCCCTCGTTAGTGGTTGCCGTAGTTAATAACCAAAGCAATTTGGAACTAGCAATTATTATTTAATTGAATAGTGATATTGGCATAACTTACTGAAACTTAACAAACTTAAAGGGACATAAATTTACATAATAATTTTTAATGTTTCATTAAATTGATAGAATCGTTTATTACTGAGTGTTGCGACCGTTGATAAAATTTTAGACACGCATACACAGACAATTACACAACGACTATTCTTACGACATTATCGTCTGCTGCATCTGAGACTCGAACTCAGGAGTGGTACAGCGACTAACCGTGTTACCGCTCACACAACTCCGGATAGATCACTGCTACTAACTCGATAACACATTAAAAACACCATTAAACATCCATACTTTGTCAGGATTAGAAGTTGGGACTTCTCCTGGTCTCACATCTAACTCGTCAACATTGAGCCGATCTTTTAGTTAGGTACTTAATTTGCAAGTATCAAATGCACAGAAATACCTAATGGACTTTTATCTGTCATTTCATATTTATCTTGAAAACTTGTCCGTACCATCGAAGATTTGTCAGAAGTGGGATATTTATTTATTTTCCCAACAGATTTTTACAATCTAATAACAGGACAACTCAGAAAAATAAAATGTAAGATATACAAACACATTAATTACTACTAGATTCAAAATAACAAAAAATAAAAACATAATTAAAATACCTTAAATGCAAATTAACTATGGGAAACAAATAAAATTCGAATATAATTTAGATTTAACTTAGTACTTAAATGACATATATTCTACATAGTAATAGTATCTATATTTAGGCGCGCCACATTTAAGACTTGCTTCACTGAGTCTGTATACAAGTCGCAATTGCAAGAAATTTTATTAAAAAGCAAACACATTACATAAATGGGCGACTTCGTGAGAATATTAATTCCAGCCGTGTCAATATAAAATGTGATATCTTGCCTTGACATTTGCCTAGGAACCAAAAAACTTAATTATGATAAGAGTTCAGGACAATCAACGTTGTGCAAAATTTTATGGCAAAAACAGTTCGTCTCTGCTCAAGAGTAACAAAATTAAATTTTAGTAGCAGAATATTATAATCAGATCCCCTTTCAGGGTAATATCCTTTTAAATGCAACATGTATCAGAAACTTTCTTTGTACGACCGAATTCTTATGTGTTACATAACGAGGATGCCATATTGGACTGCATGCAGTACATTAGTTTTGACATTACATATCCATAATATAAAGGTTTTAAAGCATTGGCATTACTAAAGTTATTGCAATTTCTTATTATGAAGCCAAGCGATTTAAGAAAAGATGCAGTAATATTATTAATATCACTTGCGAAACACAATTTACTATCGAACTCAATACCTAGGTCCCTACTCTAGCCAAATTTACTTGATAAATGTGATAACGAAAATGAATGACATTTTTCTTTCGTAAATAGGAAACTATTTTACACTTAGCAGCATTTAGATCCATTCTATTTACACTAGACCACCCAATCACCTTATTTAGTTCACTCTGAAGACAGCCACAATCATCCAGGCTTGAAATGTTACAATAAATTTTAAGATCATCGGCCAAAAATAATCTGTCACACGTTAATTCCTCAGCTAAATCATTGATAAAACGTAAAAATAGTAGTGGTCCCAAATTCGATCCCTGAGGAACGCCTGAGCTAGCAATGAAATAAGAAGACTCTATATCCATTATAACAAACGTATTGTTTGTGGTGGTAAAGATAAGACTTAAGTAATAAAATAATGGAATCGTTAATTCTGAACAAGGTTAGTTTTTTAGTAAAGTTGGATGATCTATGCATTCAAAGGCTTTAGAAAAGTCTGTGTAGATAATGTCAACCTGATTGTCATTATCTATATTCTGAGCAATAAATTGCTTAACTAAGCATAGGTTAGATAATGCAGATCTTTTTTCCATGAAGCAGCCTTGCTGAAATTGAGTTCTTCACGTCTAGCAATAACATTTCAAAAGCCTTTGCAAAATTACACAGAACTGAAATAGATCTATAATTGCTAACTATAGATGGATCCTCAGTTTTAAAAATGGGACAGACTTTAGCCATTTGCCACACATCTGGAAATGTCGCAGTCTTCAAAGCTAAACCAAACAAAATGGAAAGAGGTTTGGCAAAAACATATGAACTATCCTTTACAAAAAAGATGGTATTCGATCAGGTTCAGAACTAAATTTGTTTATTAATTAAAAAAAAAAGAATTTAAAACTTTAACAACATCGTCTGGAGTGAAGGTGAACACACGTATAATATTCGAATCAATGTTTAGATGCAACAATGGATCATTATTTTGAGGTAGGTAAACGCTACTATAATACTCTCCAAATGGATCGATAATCAACTGAGGGCTATCATAAGTGGTGTTATTATGCGTCATACTACCTGGAATTCTGGAGATTTGCTCTTTGTGCTGTCTCGACCGCAATTGACTCGCTTACCTTCATAGGTACGTCGGGTTGTTTGATGAAAGGCATGCCGTATGGCCTGCGGCGATAATAATTATGTCGTAAAGTTTTGTTGCGATTTTTGAGTATCGAGATGTACTGACTTGGACTATACCTGAATTTTTTTGTTACAACAGTTAGGAGGAATATTCGCAAAAAATCCCGTTTTGATTTTTGATCTATATTAGTTCACATTTAACATAGAATGCAACACTTGTTTGTTGAGACATCGACTTCTTGATAAATCAACGGTTTGACATATGTTTGTGAAAAAGCATACATTCAGCGAGCAAAATTATACAGCTTGAATAACATACACATTTTTTAATGTAGACTGCTTTATCAATCCGACATAATTACTACAAAAAAAAAACTGTATACATTTATTCCTATTTTGTATAATTAATTTTTAATTACGTTCGATCTCGTCGATATTCCTTTCACGCGCAGACACACACAGACACACAAGCCGTTTTTTATATTCCCTGGTGTACATAATAAACATAAAATTTATAAAATCTCATTCAAGCACTTTAGAACACTTGCTCTTTGTTAACGTCTTACTTTATCTCCGGGTTTTGTAACTTAACTGCCGTTGTAATATGCGACAAAAACTCTCAAGTTCATGTATAAAGAAATTAATTTAAAAATAAATAATATGTACCGAATAAAATAATAAAACAACAAATTTGAAACATGTGTTCAACAGCATGTCGAGAAGGGTTATAACCTTGTTTATATTAAACGGTTTGGTTTAGTAAAAAACAAGAAATTAGATATGGCATTAACGTAGAAGTTGAATGAGCTTGATAAGTATTTTATTCCATTTCAGAGAATGAGCGGAGCCATGATTTTGATTGAGTATTAGTTTATTATTATGATTATTTTTATTCTAAGAAATTTAATTTAAAAGTAAGTATGTAATAGTGAATCAATTCTGTAAATTTTATTTATTATAATCACTTAAAATGAGATAAAGAAGCTATCCAAAGACTATTATAAGAACAGTTAAATAAGGAGGCTCTTTGAGAGCTGCTTCGGATTTTGTTAGATTTGGAGTATTCTATCCCCTTTTCAATACAAACCTATTTAACCTTAAAAAATCCAGTACAAAACTAGTTTTAATAATTGTTGGTAATTGGCAAAGCTCGCAAATTGATTGTCATTGAAATGCAAGGTTTAGAAATGGCAACAAAGGAGTAAAGTCGGGCTTGAATTATGATTTTGGCTGAAACGAAATTTGTGCTACCTTGATGAGAATTTTTGCGATATAGGAGACGAGAATTTACATCCTTTTTTAATAGGACCGAACTCTGAAAGCGCTCATTAAACACGAAATTCGTAAACTGTTTCTCTTAATATGTATATATCACTGTATGAATTCGACTGTATATGCTATGATTTTGCGCACTTATATTGAATATCGGAGCGTTTCAGACCAACGATGAGTTGAAAATTTTGAAAATGTTTTCAAAGTTTGTCGAAAAACAATTAAGTCCGTATCGTCAGTATTTATTTAAATATGAATTTTGTTCAATGAGCAAGCGAACGAGTTGAGACAGAGATGCGGATGTCGAGTAGAAATCACGGACGTTATTTTTAAAAGTAAAATAAAACAATTTGTAAATGTGAAGTGGGTAAAATTTTTAGTACAAACTTTGCCTTAAATGTTTTCTTCCTCGTCATCTTCGTGTAAACAAATCACGTTCTTTTCACAATGTTTGTAGAAACAATCACTGCAGGATTTCAAGCCCATTCTCATACATACATATTTATTGCTTTGACGCAATTTTCCTGTACAAAAAATATTCATGAGTTTCCTGATACTTATTGGTTGGTTCCTTGATTTCTAGTTCAGCCAAAATTAGTGGAGTTTGTTGAAGAGGCATAATCGGTATATGATTGCACAACCAAATACACAATTGGTATTATCCATTTAAAATTTTAAAAATATTTTGTTATCCAATATACCTGCATACCTTGTACATGATGATAAAATGCATCATCTCTAGGGACTATGTAGGTGACAATTCTAAAGCAAACTTTGTTGTCATTTTATACACCAATTGGTTTAGTGTGTTCTTATTCTTGTTTTAAATAGAAATGTTAACAGTTTCAGTTGTTGAAACAAAATTCAATTTTGCTAACTCTTCAAAGGTTCCCAGATCTTTGAAGAGGGTATCGCGTGTTGTTTTGCGATTTCCAACAACAATGCGTTGGTGGTATCGCATCCTGTTAACATATGAATCGCCGGCAAATATTTCACACAAAACTTCATCTTCAAGTTTCTGCGATATCCCAAATATCGAGTTTACTTGTTTTTTTCCACGTTCTAATTCCATAATTTTTGCGTTAAAATACTCATACTAATAATAATAAAGTCATAACAGAATTCTGTATCTACAGAGTTTACCAAGTCTCTCTTCTGTTTTAAGCTTTTGATATTTGTATAAAAGAAAGAATGATCATCATGTTGTGGTTTCAAATCTTGCAACTCGATTACACTGTCCTTATGGACACGGAAACATAAATCTGGATTTCGGAAACTCCCTGCGACAATTAATATTTCTTATTTTTGTAATTGATCGACAGAAGATAACTAGTCCAAAATTTTAGTAGTGATAGCTTGTTTTCTGACAATTTTAGAAAATTTTGAAACTTCACAAATCCAGGATAATTAAAGTCCTCTTTGATTTTATCTATCAGTTATTTAATTACTTCCACGTACAATGGGAAAAAAAATGTCCTGTCTGTCTGTAATGATATTGACTTGAAGTTTGGTACACTTATGTATTGTAACGAGATCTGGAACTAGATTATATTTTGATCTAATTCCGTTGAAGAGTTCGGGGGTAAATGGAGTAAATAAGGGTAAATAGGCAAAGCAACCAGGTAAAAGTCCATAAAATTGCAATTTAGGGGATGTACGGAAAGTCAAGGTCTCGAAAAATTTTAATACCACCCCCACACTGTTATGAAAGGGAGTAAACAAAATTAAAATATGATTTACTGTGTATACGAAGACCAAGGGAAAATTTTTTGGCATTAGCCACCTCCTCTACCACCCCCATTGTTACCTCCACCCTATTATTAAAGGGAGTAAAAATTAAATTGGGATTTAGTGTGTGTACGAGAACTTTTTTATTGTTATCAATCTGAATTGAGTTAAGATAAAACTTTAGTTTTTTATTTCTATTGTTATATACTGTTTTTATTGAATGCAGATTTGTTGTCTGGTTTTCCGATGTTTCAAATAAATTTTATCACAAAGTAGTAACATATTTTATGAAATATGTATATTGAAATTACAAAAAAAAAAATTATTATGTACGTGGAAATAATTATGTAATAAAATAAAGACAATTAATTGTTTGTAAAAAAAAAACACTTAAAACATTGTCCTCTATATAAGTCAATTCATCCACCCATGCAAAATTTAATAACCAGTTTTTACTAAAATTTGATTTATTATGTACCTGCCTCAACTGCATGGGAAGATTATAATCTGACATTCAGCAAATCATTTACAAAACATCGACTAACTACCAAAATTCAATGGCCTCGGTCGTTATCTTAAATTTTGAAGTTTAAATGTAACACGGTTGAAGTTTGTGTTGAAATTATGGAAATAATTCAAGCTTATTTGAACGCACTGAGCATACTTCCTCAGTTTAACCTTTAGAATGAGGTATTTCATTTGCCAAAATTACAGAAAAGTATCCGCACCAGTAACACCATTGATAAGTTTATAAAAAAATAGTACACATTGTTTCCGCATGTTTCTCTTTGGACAGATTATTATCTTCTAGCAGTGTTCGCTCGATTTAAATCATGCGATTTACATTAAGTGGTTTTTGTAATTTTAATCGGTGATTTGAATCAAAAGATGAGTGAAATAAAAATACATTACTACAAAATATAAATCAACCAGAAATATTCTAATTTCTATATAAGAAAAATTTTGCCACATGACAGATAGTTTCTAAAACAATTAACAATGATTTTCATTGCACTATTTCTATGGGAACACTAATTTTCCAGTTCTAATTTATTTCGTAAATTGGAGTGAAGGAGCCCAAATGTAGAAAAGACTAACGAAACTGAGGAAGAGAGAGTACATAAAAATCTCTTCAATATAGGGAGGTTTGTCGATATGAGGGATATTCTTTTGTGAAACCCAACATTGTAAGCCAATAACATTACATATTATTACCTCTTTTTAAAACATGACTGCTGAAAAAGATTCCATTTTTGCATGAAGTTTTGTAAGGAGAGTGAGAGGTAGTAGTAATCTACTATTTTCATACAATCCTTGCACGGCACTTAATACTTGATCTTTTTCTGTATTAGCCAATTTAAATTTGGTTTTAATTATATTCCAAATGTAAGTAACAAAGTGATGGGCCGTGCCTGTTCATATCATATTTATTTTCTAAAAATTAAATAAAACTGTTCTTTTATTCTGATTTTTAAATTTTTTAAATAAAAATCAGTGATTTCTGATTTCTTCTTCTAGTGTTCTTATAAAGGATCATTAGAGAATTAGATGCAATCGGCTAATAAACCTTTAGTTTTGTTTATGGGTGACTCGACATTATTAACGATTATCGAATTATGTCAATGGATTCCGCCTACAACCATCGAAGTCGTTATAGAAATCATGTACTCGCCTGATTTTTTCATCATATTTACTTTACTAATGAATATTTTTAAGCAGCTTTGTCAACTCATTTGATTTGCATAATTAGTTTTGTGTAGGCTGACACTCCACGAAACCCATTTATTATTGAAGTTATGGAGACTGAGCAAATAATAGTTTTGTTTTAAAGAAACGTTAACAATTTCTGTATTGACATTATTTCCAGTTATTATTATTTGTCAATAATACAATGAATATTATTTATCATTTTCTTCATAATTGGCATGTTTTGCATTTTTATTGCATACCCTTTTTATGGTGTACCTGGAGATGAAGTCTGATTGGTCTTGAAACCTGTCATATGTCATATTAAAATAATTTCCTGAAAAAAATAAAGCTCATTCATGCATTCTAGATATATGATTAATTTTGTAGTGTTTAATTCCCCATTCAAATGTTATTCAGTTTTAAATACTTCGAGATAAAAACAGAATGAAATAATATAGTGTCATTAACTGTTTTTCTATATTATGCCAAGTTATTGTTTAATATTTATGAATGAATGTGGAATGGCATAAAAAACTGAATGTCCGATTTACTATTAAGGTGAACAGTGGGCTAACCTCTCCTTCATTCACGACCTACTAAAAACCTTGACAAGGTATTATATTGCTTAATGCTTATTCTCTTACCGTCACTTAAATTGGTAATAAAACATATGGTGCTGTAGCATAATTGACTTGATGACAAAATGGGACCATTAATTTAATTTTTTTTTAAATGCATACCATTAGATTGTATCATTTTACGTAAATTGAAACCTTTCGTAACCTTGCGAGCTTCGTCTTTATTTTATTATATTTGCGCTTGACCGTGGAGTTTTTCTGCTCGTTTCTGTGATTGGCTTTGTCTTCAAGCTTTGTGAGATTAAAATTTTGATACCACGGTACCACTAATAGAAAAACATCCTTGTGGGACAACTAATAACTTTCGTAACAAATGAAGCGCGTTTTCCGGTATGATATCAGATTTTTTGCTGCGTAGCCGATTTTGATTAAATTTGTGTATTTAGTATAATATCAGAAAAGAATTCAAGCCAAGTAGTAATATATGCAAGGACAAATATGGAAACACCTTGGCTAATAAAGAAAGCATCTTAAAGAGATGGACAAAACACTTCCAGGAATTGCTGATGAGCGATGGGAACGTCTTCGGGTACGAAAGTTGAGCTCATTTATCCACCAATAATGGAAGAACTTAAGGAGACTATTAAAAAACTAAAAACGATAAAGTCCCAGGTAGTGACGGGATCCCCTCAAAACTGTTTAAGAATTCCGGATGGGAAATAACTGAAGTTGTCTGTAATATTATACTCAAAATTGGTGAATAAGAGCAGAAGTCAAGCGAATGGAGACAGGGAATAATTATCGTCCTACATAAAACACCTAACCAATTGGACTAAGAACTACAGGGTAATAACCCTAGTCAATACGGCTTACAAAATTTTGTCCAATAGTCTAAATGAAATACTAAAACCATATACTGAAGTTCGACTGGGAGGACCAAGCAGATTTCGGATTTTCACTCTACTCATCAAATCCTTGAATAGGCCAGATAATATCAGATCAACTTGTGTCTTCTATTTACAGACTTTAAAATGACATGACAACATACTTCGACCAAAAGGTTATGAAGTCATGAACGAACTAGAAATTTAGATACGCATAACAAACATGACCAACTCCTTAACATCGCCTTAGAAAAAGTTATTCGCGATGCACACTTAGAGTTAGAGACCAGGAGAACAATCCAAGTTTTCTGCTCAGGTGCTAGCCTATGCCGACGATGTTGATCTAATAATAAGAACGACAAGAAAAACAAGGGAGACATTCACGAACCTGGCAAACTCAGCGACAAACAAGGGGCACCACAAGACTATATATGTATATGTAAAACTCTCATTACGGCAGTGTTAACATACGACTCCGAGGTCTAGATTATTACCAAAGCCAATGAAACTTCCCTTCTCACATTTGAAAGAAGAGTATTGCGGAAAATTGTTGGAGGAGTGCGAAAACGGAGTCTGGTGACACCGATATAATTTCGAACTTCGCGATAGAAGAAAAGCAAATGGCAGAGACATCCGAACTGTCTTTAAATAAATCGGCTAGCATGGACAGGACAAGTTTCCGGAACAAGAGGGGCGAATCCCATAAGAAAAATTTGCAACGCAGAGCCTGTTGGGAAATAAGATGAGTCAAAAATGTATTGTTACGCACTTACGATCTCCAGTAAACACTATGTACGTAGGTTCAATAAATTACAATAATAATCTCACTAACCACTACTTTATTTAATACTTAATTCCAATAATTAAGTTCTTATACACTTTAGTACACACTAATTACAAGCTCCATCTACTATAATATTACTAATATAATTCACAACTTATTACTGTTCTTATTCCATCTGCTCACTTGTTCGTCTCCTATAAAACTGATCTCAGTGCGCTTGGATCCACGTTATATATACTCGCGTCGAATGTACTCGATTATTCTAGAATGTTCCAGTTCATCATTCCCGACGTTTCTGGGCCCTTCTCGGACTTTTCATGAGGGATTGGCGTAGGCGTGCACATAACTGTATTGTTCTGTAGTATTTTTCTATATTTCCTGTCGATTTTTGTTTTTAAAACGATATCAGCTTTTTAATTCAGTCAATATCGACGTTATATTTTATCAAGAATAGGAATAGCTGCCATATAGCTAGCCGCATCTTTGTTTCATGTTTTGGGTATAATGCATCGATTCCTGTTTTTGTGATTGCTTGACCCCACAAACTCCATCACAGTATCTATAATAACTAACTGCTCTCACTGATGTCCCAAATGTGACCCATGACTGCACGAAAGTACAAATTGAGTATTGTGTACTGTACTTTACAACCTTTGGCTGGTTTTTGATCACTACACCGATGAGGAGCAATAACCACGAAACACGTGTCTATAGTTGTATAGTTATTTTTTGCCGGGTATATATATATGATTGTGATTCTTGTTTCTATCCTTATTAAACCCACTGTAATAAGTTTTTGTTATATGCTGTATTAATTGTGGATTTGAACATAGAATATGTGGCTTTAAGGCGTTTAGTTTTCCAGGAAAGTACACAAACACAAGCAGTATATTTTCAAGAATTTTAACCAGCCCCTTTTTTATTTTTAGATCATTCATTAAATATGAATTAAAAATTTCTTGATCTAAGGCTTGATTTTAAGGAAATCGGTGATGAAGGGAAAAATAGCAAATTGAGTTAATTTGTGAGCACCTCAAACGAAAGTATGGGCGTTTATAGTTGGAAATTCACACAACTTCCTTGAAAGTTATTTGATTTTATTTATTTATTTTATTTTTATTGTTTTATTTTTTAAGCCTCATGTTAGGTATATTATTAGTTAAAACATTGCATTCTTTTAAATTTCACCAATGTCTATTAATTACAAACAGTAGTTTATATAATGCTTGCCTACGTAAGGAAATTTGTGGCAATCACAATTAAAATGAAAGTGGGTCTATATAAGAAAATATTTTATAAATAAAAGTTTATTTCGATTCACGTCCAATATTCTATAAAATTAATGTTGAATAGATAATGTGAACAGCAAGAATTGTTAATAACTTAAATTAAATTAAATACACTTACGTAATAATATTTTAATACAATTTTATCCTTACTCAGCAGTCATGTTATGAACATATGTATTTGAAATGAGGCAAGCAAAATATAAATAGATCTTGAGTACCTACACGATCATAAATTAGAACTTATTCAGCCAATAAAATCAAAATGATCTAATACATGCATGTCTTAGGTTAGGTTCATTAGTGTCGGAGCTCATTAAAGTAATAATTTTCATTTAAAATATACATTATGCATAAAGTTGGTATTTTTACTGAAGTAGATATTATCAACGGTTAATGCACAAATGAAATTCCACACTGTGTACTGTATTACTAATTTAAGTTCAGTATGGGGAGTAGTAATTGAAGTCCAAATCAATTTTTTAAAATAACAAGAATTACCTCAGCAATGGCAATATCAGAAGTAGGCATTCCAAATTGGAAAATCAGTACCAACTGGGATTTTTTTCCAAGAAGCTCAACCTGAATAATTGTAATTTTTTTTACCATGTTTGGTATTTAAAAACTGTGCTTTGTACAGTTGGGACAAGACACCTCCCTTCTCTAATGACATGAAACTATATCTCGGGCGTGGCCAACTGCGGACATTTTGCACGAATACGACACAATTCATTTTTACGTTCTGATTAAGTGCACATCTTATTGAAGGAACAGAAGTCGGTGATTCTTACGCTTTTTCTAAATCAGAAAGTAATAAATTCCTATGCATAAAAAACGATGCCAGTATTCAAATAGGTCGGGCGACATTTATCTGACGTTTTTTTCTTGTTGTTTATTTTTATCATCGATATGTCTGGTAAAAAAACGTATGTAGATCACAAAGAAACCTCGCATCTCGTCAATACGTACACTATCTGACCAGAAAGTCTCTAGCAATTTTTTTAAAATTCCTTTTTATTTATTTCTTTTCTCGAAAACTATGAGCTTTAGACCCCATGTTATTTAAGGCGTGTTGTTAGTTTTTTTTATATTTATATCGATGTTCTTCCTCTGAACATACTGTTACGTTTTTACACTCTGTAGTAAAATAGTTAGTCCTTATAATGACACACTAATTATAACTTTTATATACTATAGACTCACCGCTGTAATTCCCAACTTGTTACTGTTCTCTACCTCATCTGATCACTTGGCTCGTCTCAGAACTGTACTGATCTGACAGATGCGCTGTTCCCGCTTCTTATATATTCCGTGACGCTTATTCTCGATTCATCCAGTCTGTCATTCGGTACGTTTCTAGTCCTTCTAGTATGTTCTATGAGGCAACGGCACCTCTGGGCCGAAGAGGAGTTATTCAATAATTATTCTTATTTCAAGTATGTGGTGTTCATGTTCGCAAGCGAAATTTACCGTTAATAACGTCATTTAAAGAGAATAAATGAGAGAAAATATGCTGTAACCTAAATCATGCCATTATAACTCAACACGCCTCTTTGTGGTCATTTCTATAAAACTGCAAATGCCCCTAGATCTAAATGGGAGGTAGGTCGTATAGTCGCATATTTATGCGTATGTATGTTAAATTGAGAGTTGTTAACCCTTAATAAAAGCGAAAGCGAAACTTGTCTTGCATTGTGGATACCTAGATCCCACCCCGAAACTTTTTGCGCGAGGACATTTCGAGGTGTGCGGAGTAGTAGTCGGCTTTTGACTGCGCACCAACTTGTTTAGCTCCGTGTCAACGCATATTTGTCTCGAGCTTCAAAATGAACCAGGAAGACTGTATTCGCCTTATTGAACTATATCAAAGCTATGGATTTTTGTGGTATGCTAAAGACAAAAGTCATCATAATAAGACCAAAAGGGAGGATGCGTGAAAGGAAATGAGCATCAAAATGAAGCAAGCTGTCTGTACTCTTAAAACAAAAATGAAAACTCTAATGGGGTCTTACAGGAGTGAAAAATCAAGGGAAAATAAGAGCAGAGTCACTGGATCAAGTATGCAGGTTGTTTTATTTTTTTAAAACAACCTGCATACCTGATCCAGTGACTCTGTTACTGCTTCTCTCATATTAGTATCCATTCTTCTTATTATGGGATCAACCTGTGACAAGAGGTATTCAAAGTCAATGTTGTGAAGTCATCCGGGTAAAGTTATAGTATCATTGATGGGTTCTACTACTACATCTCTCAGAAGCTGGTTTCCAGATTGTAATCGCCGACGAAATAATTCTTTGGTCCACCACCGGTGTTTTCTTCGTTTTTTTCTTTTTATTTTTAACATAAAGTATCGCCATGATAGCAAACGCTGATGCTGCAGTCGTATATACGAGCGGCGTGCTTGTCTCGCACAAACTGGTGGCTCAATTTGTTTCGCCTCTGTGTTGCGAAACGTTTCTCATCCGTGGAAATGATTAGCACGAGACACCCGCTTCGCGAATGATTCTCGCGAAACAGTTGCGCAAGTCAGTTTCGCGCAATGGAACCCCAGCTTTAGCTTAAATACACGAGCCGGGTGAGTCATCGCGGCTACCTACGACTGCACGCCCGATCGCGCTACTAAATATAATGTATATTTTATAAAGGTGTGAAAAGGGGCTTACTCATTCAAGTGCAATCCTCGGAAATTGGAATATATTATCCAAATTAGTCAAATATGTGACTTGAGTGTCGTTTTTAGATCTCAGTGCTTGTCGTCTGACATGACCAATTAGCGGAGAAACTAAATAAGGTGTAATTCAAAACTTACGTTTGAAAGGGGAAAACCAGAGAGATCAATGATTACAGGGAAAAACCTAGCAAAATCCATCAACAATGTGACATGTTTACAACATTATCATTATTCGTTTTGTAGAGACCAAACGAAAAAATTGTTTTTTGGTCCCTAAAATAGCTCATTATAGCAATTTAACTATCTGGTTACTATGGTCGCATGGCAATTAAAATTCGAAGGTCACTATTTTCGAGAAATATCTGCT
Organism: Leptura quadrifasciata; assembly: GCA_963675555.1. NCBI lineage: Eukaryota > Metazoa > Arthropoda > Insecta > Coleoptera > Cerambycidae > Leptura > Leptura quadrifasciata. The sequence goes on along the minus strand of OY776673.1, from coordinate 187,843,195 downwards.
GAAAATTGAATATGTTTTAAGGACCTTTAACAAAAAAATATTACTTGTAACACGTATCTAAATCAGTAACACATCGGCTTCGCCTCGTCCGGAAACAGTTGCGATTGGTTCCAAAAAAACATGATTTTTAGGTACCTACTTGTTACAAAAATAACTATTCTGTGAAATACTATATTTTTGTTGGCCTGATTGAAGGAATTATGCTCATGTGCCTTGTTATTGAAAAATATAACTCACTTTTGCACATTTTCAATAAAACACGTTTCACTGTTCTTACCCGAATCTAAATTTATAAGGGAAAAGTGATCTTTCTGTTTTTTCAACATTTAAATTTGTTCATAAATTAAATTAGTGTAGAAAATATAATATGATTCCTTGGCCAATGGGCCATCAATGCAGTTAAATACTATTTGTTAGAAAAATTATAACGCGCCAAATTTTTCAATTTATTCTATTGAATTTTGTATTTTCAGCAGTCAACATACCAGACAATTGTCTACAAGGGAATTTGAAGATGAATTCTTGAAACATTTAAATAATTGGACAGTTTGTAATTTTTGTATTACCTTTTCTAAACGTGTTGTTAGCGTTATCATTAATTGAATTTTCCTCGTCGGTGTAGGACAATAAACACAGAAATTTTACACTATGTCGACGTTTCGATTTATTTTTAAAATCTTCTTCAGGACTGAAAAGTACAGATAATGAGTAAGTAAATAAATAAATACATTCAGTTTTAAAAATATAACAAATACTGATTTTTAACATACAGAACTATTAAAATATAAATATAAAACTATAAAAATGTTGTAAATGTCTCGATATATAGCTCTAAATTAAAATTAAGATATAACAAAAATTACGGACAGAGAGACAAAACGGAAAAAAAAACATACACGTGAGCATCCTTACCTAGTGTAAAATATTCTTATCAAAAGACATGGTCCTTATCGTTAAATATATATAAATAAACATGAAAAATATATAAGACATACGTTGCCGTTTCGGAAAATAATAGTTAATTGAATATATAGCGGTACCTTATCAATACAAAACAGGGACTCGGACAAGAAACACCTCCACATTTACATCTAAAAACTAATGAAATTTTTTATTATATGATTATAAATAATACTTAAATTATCAGTGTCTGTTTTTTTGACTGCAATTGCAGTCAAAAAAACAGACACTTGAATAGTTAATTGAATATATTCAATTAACTATTATTTTCCGAAACGGCAACGTATGTCTTATATATTTTTCATGTTTATTTATATATATTTAACGATAAGGACCATGTCTTTTGATAAGAATATTTTACACTAGGTAAGGATGCTCACGTGTATGTTTTTTTTTTTTCCGTTTTGTCTCTCTGTCCGTAATTTTTGTTATATCTTAATTTTAATTTAGAGCTATATATCGAGACATTTACAACATTTTTATAGTTTTATATTTATATTTTAATAGTTCTGTATGTTAAAAATCAGTATTTGTTATATTTTTAAAACTGAATGTATTTATTTACTTACTCATTATCTGTACTTTTCAGTCCTGAAGAAGATTTTAAAAATAAATCGAAACGTCGACATAGTGTAAAATTTCTGTGTTTATTGTCCTACACCGACGAGGAAAATTCAATTAAAAACCTAAGGATACGAAATAGATAATAACGTTATCATTAATATTAACACAGTAAAAGTTTTGAACCTGTCAGGGTGTTTTTCTTTGGAAACGAAAAATAACAACGGTTATTTTCAGACGCCCTGGCGCTATTGTTGTTATTCTTACGGTTTGTAATGACATAGGTACATAGCCATATATTTTAGGCCGAAGACTTCAGACTAAATTTTATTCTATTAAGGACTTCTATAAACTAATGTGTGCACACAGGTTAATAATAATTGCACACACCTTTTATTTCCCATTTGTTTGACGTCAATTTGGTGAAATTGATAGCCGCAGAACTACAAGTACAGATATTTACACGCTTGACAGCGACGCTGTCCGTTTTTTATATCTTTTTATGATAAACCCAAAACCGGCAACACTACAAGAACTTGAAATTATAAGGATAAGATGTACTTCTACTGAAATAAATATTTACTAGCACAAAAATAAACTTATAAGTAGTGTTGACATCCTTAATGAGATACATACCATTAAATACGTTACAGTTCTTCAGATAGCAATATTTTTTTAAATGTTGATAATATAGAAAATTTAAAAAAGGCGTTATATTTAAAAGAGGTACCTATAAATTCTTGGTTTCCGTTAAAATATTTATATTTGTATTTACATATAATGCATTGCACTGTTGAGAAGAACATCATGATCACGAATCATGATTAAAAAAAAGTTAATTAAATGGTCTCAACTTTGGCACTACTAAAATTAATGCTGTATTACTAGTGTCTATTTTGAGAAGAACTAAATAGGATAATAATTGAAGTAAACAACACATTCATGTAAATGCAACGCCTCAATAGGATATCACTGAACCATGAAATCTGAACTTCAAGTCTTTTCGTTCGCCATTGATTCTCTAACAAAGAAGATTAGCCCGTTTTCCGTTGTCAAATTGCATTTGGATTCAATCGGTGTTAGAACTCGTTTCTGAATCTAAAACGTTGTGCTCTTGAAGACGTGTAATGTTTGTTGATTTCCATATTCATGGTGACAATCTGGTTTTGAGGGAACACGTACAGTTGCTGGGATGATACTTGTAACGTTGTTTGCATACGTTCCAAATTAATTGCGAATTGAACTGGCGTTGCCTAGAAATGCACTTTGCCAACATTTTGGTTTTATGGTGCAAACGATACTCGATGGAAATGTGACTGTTTTAACTAAACGGGCTGGGAACATTTCCGCATTTTTTTCAGACTTCGTTTTGAAGTAATGGTCGTAGAAAATCATGCATGCGAATGGATATTGTTTGCTCAGGGAAACAACGTTGGTTAAAAGAATGTGAAAGGAATATGTTGTAGGAAATAGTAAAACAGTAAAAAAATCTGTTGTAAATGCATTTAATATAACAAGTAAATCCAACAATCCTATACCTACGCATCTCTCGAACCCAAATAATATTAGCAACTATTTCTCTTCATTTCTACAACAAGATAATCGAAATTTTGGGCAGTTTATAAATTTTTATGAAAATAATCTATATGATAATTCACTCAAATTTGAATTTAAGCTTGCCACTGTAGAAGATGATTCACTTTTTCAAATTAAAACATTAGCCTATGGCATTGACAATAGATCATTATGCTCAAATATAAACAAGGCATTAAAATAAATAAAAATAGAAATATTGCAGTCGGATATTTATATAACACATATTATCAACTTACTGTATAGAAAAAAACTATTATCCAGAATGTTGGAAAGAGGGTATTGGTTTACCTCTACCAAAAATATCCAATCCAGTTGTCCAATAGTCTAATATCAGAATCATCAGCATTTTACTTTGCATTTCTAAAATACGAGAAAACATTCTATTTAAACAAATTTATGAAGTTGTGTCTAGAAATAACATAGTTCCAGTTTGTCAATTGCTAGTCTCAAAATTAAAGTTAATAATCCTGATTTTGTGGATATTTCATGTGGTGTAGTTCAAGGGTCCACCCTTGGACCATTATTTTTCGTAATATACACTGCTCATATTTTAAATTCGGTCATCAATTGTAGTATACAAGCTTATGCTGACGATGATTATGCAATTATGTTATAGTTTTCTATTAAATAAATTTAATTGAGCACAGACTGTCATCAATGACGAATTAGATATTATTTTTAACAAGACTCAACAACACAACTTGAAAATAAACTCTACTAAATCTAAAATCATGATATTTACATCCAAGAATTACTATAATCAAATAAAAAACAATAATAATATTAACATAGATGGAAACATGCTGCCTGTTAGCTCAGCTAAAAATTTGGATTTAATAATAGATGATGACCTCAGATTTAAATCTCACGTAAATAAGTTATTATAAAGGTCCAATTCTGTTTTAAAAATCTTATATTCAAACAGTTTTAATTTAATGAAAACTTGCTCGTTCTCTCATTATTTGATTATTAATATTTTATATATGGACCGTGTCTTGATAACATTTATAAAAGTAGAATTCATAAAGTGCAAAATTTTTGTGTAGGTTTATTTTTGGTTTGAAAAAGTCTGATCATATTTCGCAAAAAATGAATGTGCTCAAATGGTTAAATGTGGTAAATAGAATAATATTCCACCTTAATATTTTTGTGCATACAATATTAATTCATAAGAGTGGTAATATTGTTGATAAACGATCTCAAATACATGCTGTTAATATTAGACAAAAAAATAAGCTCACTATGTCTCATCATTCGACAGCCTTGTTTTAAAGACGTTTTACCTACAATCTATTCTAACAAAGTTCTTGTAGATTTAAAATCATTAAGCATCCTGTCTTTAAGAAATAAATTAAAGACATGTCTTCTGCATCAGCAGTGAATGTACATTATATTGAAAAAGAATAAAATCAGTATTGTTTTTTATATATTTTTTACATTTATTTTATTTTTATAATTACGTTTTTTATTTTCTAAAAACGTTATCCCAGGGTAATCAGAGGGTGAATGTAAGAGTAGCCATGGCTAAAGATCGTCTTCTGACTGCCCATAATATAAAAGAGCCACTCTTTACCTTTGTAAATATTGTGCTATTTTAAAGCCGATTTATTACTATTATTATTATTATATTATTATTAAATGCAATATTGTCGGATAACCCGAAACTATTTGTTTGGAAATATTTACCATAAGCAGAGGCAATGTCTAAATATATGGACTGTGTATTCAGGATGTAATGTACATAGAAAACAATTAAATCGTATTTAGAACCCACAGAGATTTTCTGTTGAGACACCACATATTTTTTTGCCACTATAACTAATGAATTTTGGTGACCAAATTACTCTTCGACCTCCTTTTTTTGCTGGAGTTGACATGGTGTAAAAACTACAAGTAATTAGGTTCTTTGTTTCTAGTTTTAAGTTCTATATTTATGTCACATATTACAGACCCAGGGCTGATGTAAGAACTATCTAGTTGAAGCATACGTACAATTAGAAAGATTTACTGCTTACCAATATTTTCTTACGAAGCGATATAAATACATCTGACAGACAACACACTTAACAATAGCAATTTAGGGATAGAAAATCGATAAAAATACAATGTATTCTGTTATGATTGCTGATGAGATGTTCCTAGAAGCTGTTTGTGGTTAATATTTAACAAATATATAAAACATTTATTTAAACATGATGCTGTACCACTGCAAACTTTTTTTTAAAGGAAATGTATCTACAATGTTTCTTCTCGACGCTTCTCGAGTACAAAAATATAAAACATATGTATGTACATATACCGAGTGAATACGATATTACTAGCCAGCCTATAATTTTTTGTAAAAGAAAATATCGACTTAAAATTCTGGGGCGTTGACTGATGAATAGTGTTTTAATTGCGGACCATGTATATCAAGTCGTAAATGCGGGTATTGAGTATATTAATTGTTTTTACATACTTCCTGCAACCTAGTACATTCTCGTATGTAAAAGTGCGATAGGTAAATAAATGCATTGTCTAAGATAAAATCCCATCATTTCTCTAAAATATATGCGAGCTCTTGATTTTGAATTGTGTTCTGTGAGTTTTCTCTCCCAAGGAACTTGGTTTAAATTGGGTTTTACTTGAAAAAAAGGAAGGACCTTTTTGCCTCTACCGACATCATCCATTTTATAAGTACTCCCCTGATATTAGATCATTTGTTTAATAAATAGGTAGATTTATACTTACTAGTTCCGTCGTATTTCATGCTATCTACAAAAATAGAACTAAATGACCTTTGACTGTTGCAGTATCGATTGCGCTTGTTAGCAACCTTGTTTCCCTATTGTTTGATATCGTATAATTACACGAACGTAGGTTGTGCCCCAGTTACTTAGTTCAGTGAAGCTAATATCTTAAATTGAACTTAGGGACTCATTTTAATTTACATGACTAATTGAACTAGCGTCAATTCTCTGAAGACTACTATTAATTTATAATGTAACATACCATGAACCGTCCTATTAACCAAGTTCGATTTAACAGATATATTTCGAACATACCAATTAAATAGGATTGATGAAACGCATTTTAGAGTTTGCTCAAGGGTTAAGTTGATCTGCAGCATTAGACAGACGTCTTTTTATATTTATCTACGGGGCGTTCTGGGTTCGTAAAATTTACGGAAACAGATGAAGATTTGGGGAATTTCACCATTTATTTAAAGACCTTCATCCGCAGAAATTTCACGATAATTTTCGAATGTCATCAGATACCTTTATGTATACTCTAAATGGCATAACATCAGTATTAAACAGACTTTAGGAAACCAATAGGAGTTAAGGAGAGACTTGTTATTACATTAACGTTGAGCTAGCATATATTCTGACAAATTTGAGCGAGTTGGTGCGATAAAATCGAGAATTCAAAATTCTACAAAATGTAGCGTTAAACTGAATTTAAAACGTACGATGCGTCATTCAATATAACACTACTATACGTATTTACAGAATAGTGGCGCATGCACTTTGCTCCAAAGTTTTTTTGGCCCAATATCTCGAAAACAATTGGTTCTACGTAAATTTTGTATACGATCTTTTTTTTCCAAATTTGTCTCACAAACAAATTTTATAATAACCAAAATTAACGTAAAACCTATAATTTACGAGATATTTGAGAGAAACTGATTTTCGTGACATTTGACCTTGTGTAACTTTTGTAGCCATCCAGTTGGCTTTATGAGCTTTTGAGAAATTATTTGTGACGCCAAAATAAAGAGAAGGAAAATCTTCTGTTGGATTTTTTTATAGGTTTGGCTGTTTTTTATGTATAAAGTAACTGGATTATATAATATAGCAAGCGTTTCAATAGTTATATCGCATCGCATAGCGTGGAGTGAGAACGTACACTAAGCGTAGGGGTAAAAAAATGTTCGTCAAACTTGAGGGAGAAAGGGCGTTCGCGTTCAAACCAGAGCAAGCTGTTGATTTTGAGATTTTAAAACGAAAATTATAATGTTTATTCAAGCACTAATTCACAACAAATTTAGAAATTTACGAGAAAATTATTTAAATCTACTTGTTAGACAAAATTTTTTGATTTAGTTTAAAAATAATTTAGAAAAAAATACCGAAAAATACACTCAAAGATTAATTTAGGCACTGATAAATGTTAAGCACTTTTACTTGTAGGTTAGGAGATAGATGTCGTAACTTCAGCAACAAGACTGCAACCGATCCAAATGCGCCAATATCCTTATCTGTGTTGATGGTCTCAGATGACTGAGGTCGAGCAGGGCTATTGCTCTTTACCCCAGATCATCGCTGTAGACCGGGACCGGCCTCGTTCGGGGTGGGCTTGCTTTCTCGCCAACCCCGCTCACAAATGAGAGAGATCTTGGCAGACCTCCCCTGGTCCTTGAAGATGGGCCCTGCCGGCTGGGCCGTTTCTTCTGGTGCTCTTCTATCTTGTCTTCTTTCTTCGCCGGCATGTCAGCTACCGGAGGCGTCATCGTCGCGAACGAGGGCGACTGTTGTCCTCGTTCTGGAATGTTTGTAAATAAGGATGACTGCCAGTACAGAAGGCGCCAAGTGACGTCTGGATCGTCGGTATGGTAGATTGAGCTGTGTAGTTCGGGAGGTGCACTGCCTAAATGCTTTCGTAGCGCTTTCGACCTACACAAGGCTTATGGAAAGCTGGCGATGAGACTTCGGCGTCTCATCGTCGGCTGGGTAAGATTTAGGGGGTTTTGTCACCTGTCTCTTGTGTTTTCTTGGCTTGAAAGGAAAAACGCATTAGCATATACTCACCCATTTTTGTCACTTGGAAGCTTCGTGTTGGCCCCAAGAATCTTTCAGCTTAACATCAAGTGATACACGCATGATCTTGCAAGGCCCTTTGGAAATGTGTAATTTTGACAAAGAAATCATCAAATTTATGAATGGGAAAGCATAGGGAAAGATAGCATAATTTAGAAGGGCTTAATCGTATTTCTGTTAATTTAGATCTATTTGCCTGCTTGTAAATTAATAAAATTCAATTTTTCAAAAGTTAAAGAGTATTTTAGGTAGGTCGGACGGTAAATGGATAGAGAAAAAGAAAGGTATGCCTTAGGTAACATTTAGATGGGACAAAAAGCTCTCCGTATAGATCGAACTCGATGCAAATTTAACCAGAGTTTTTTTTTGGACGGTGCATTTGGGTTGGTTGTACAAATTATATTTCCTAAGGAGCTTAAATTACCGAAAATTATATAAATTATGAATGATAAAACTAATCTGGCTTCTTGGAAATCTATGTTTTAACGATGTTTGCAAGCAAATGTCCATTTTTTTAGTGACTGCATCGAAAAATTGATTTAAGGAAGTATAACGAAAAGTGACATAAATTTGAATTAGGAAGTATCTGAAAATTTTACTCAGGGAATTTAATTTGGAAGAATTGTTATGCACTCTGTTCAAATGCTATCAGAAGAGCAAGTAATAGTAGTACTGACTAAGGTGATGGAATTGTAATACACATTTGCATTCATTTATACGTATTAAATTTCTGTTCTATTCTGTCCTCTTCTCTTTGAAATTTGGTCAATTTGGACCTCTCTCATAAAATATCTTCTTTAAATGTTGCTCCTTGAAAGGGATTTAATAAAAGCCGAATTTACAGGCTCTACATACATAATAATTCTATCAGAACGTGTTAAAAAAATGTCGATTTCGTGTAGGAGGGTTTTAAAATGCCAACCTGTCGCGTCGCCTGGTTTGGTTTCCACTGAGACTAGTTGCAGTGAAAACCACTACCTGCTTACAAATCCTTTGCTGTCATTTGATAATTGCATCCATAAATAGCCGGTGGCAAATAGTTTCTTATTTTTTTATCATACGTCGTAAGTTGAAATTTTATCAGTATAGTCTGACTTAATATTAATTATATATATATATACAATTAGTTAAGGTAGTTGTCCAAAGGAACGAATTGAAAATTGTGACAGAAGTAGAGTCGAATAGTTCTCTCGGGATAACTCGTCTGGAACAGTGTCGCCCAATATTGAATGATAAAAATCTACTTGTATAGTTGAAGTAAACAGTTCCCGGTAAATAAAACATGCAACAAAAACTTTACGACCTCATTAAAATACCATTATTCTTTGTGCTACCTCGACCCCAAATAATCTCGCTTACCTTTATAGGTTTTGAATGTGCGTCGGGTCGTTTGATGCAGCATGACGCCGTGGCCCACGGCGATAATAATTATGTCGTAAAGTTTTTGTTGCGTTTTTTGAGTGCAGGGAAGTCCTTATTTGGACTATAGTTGATATTGCTACAACACCTTAGTTCGTCTGGCGACGTCAGGCGCAAACCACCTTCAGGATAAATAAGTATTGATTTTTTAACAATACTTGTGGAGGTGTGATATACAATGAGTTCATGATGAAAGCAATAAATTCGAAGTCTTTCTTATATTTTTGCAAGGCGTTTGATCCCGCGAAGGAAAAAATCTTAACCTCACATTCATTTTCTGAGGATGCTTCATTCCTACAAGCCATGACTCTGCTAAGCTGATTTTATTAATGGCCGAGTTAATTCAATTTCCCGAAACAGTAAGTAGAACATACCCAACGAGTATTGGAAGGCACATTTTAGGTAATGTGTCGACACTGTATCGAAACACGTTTTTGGACACGACACATTTTATAGGCACAATTTCGAATCAGAGTCCACACTATGTAGGATATAAGCCCAAGGTGGTGATGAAAATGTCTACTAACTTGATTCCAAAATGTGCCCATAACTGTTTCCAAAATATGGCTTATACTTGACTTAAGCCTGTAACTGGTTTCCAAAACGGTACTGTGATGGGACGAAATGTTAACTGTAATGAAGCCAATATGTGACTAAAATGTTTCCTATTTCGTCAAGAAATTATCAGCTGTAATTTACTAAGGGCACTGATAATCACGCGATAATTTTTTTCTAATAATGAACCGAAAGCTTGTTGCTTAGTAATTAATTAATTTAAGTTCTGTTTTTCAACATGGATGCCCGTTTATCTAAAGAAAATTTTGGGTCTAAATAGAACCACAAATTCTCATTTGGAACGAATTTCACCCCAAAGTTGCCTGTATGGACACACTGCTACACACTAGATAATAATCAGACTCAAATTTCGACTATTTAATTAAATGTTTACTAAAATGTGTCTATGTTGATATATATATACTCACATATTTAACACAACTTAAAGCCTTGTGTTCATTACTGGTACAAATTGTTCCCAAAATATTACCTATGCGAAACAGGTTACATTTTAGACCAAATTTGGACTCCAACTTCCGATATTTATCTGGAATGTGCCTGTTTAGGCATATATCTGTGGGTAAATAGTTATGGCCAGATTGCCAGATTGAGTTTTAGAAGTTGATTTAACGTACGATGTGGTACATTAGATGACAAATGCCCATATCTTTAGGTTTTCTATAAAGTAACAAGACATTTCTAATTCTTGATCAACCTCATCATCGCTAGAACTATTATTACCATCTAATACCGCTATGCTATTAAAAAGTATGTTTGAATGTTTATCTTGCCTTACATCATAAGGTTTCCTGCATCGCTTTCATTGGTGCATTGTAGCCGCAAATTGGCATTTGCTACATCGCTAACACTACTTTGGCTGGCCGCCTAGGTCAGAGTAAATAGGAGATTTCTTGTTATTTGATGGTGCTTTTAATAATAATAAACACAGAAATGGTCCTTGCTTCACCTCTTTCATATAAGTTAACAATTTCGCTTGATTTTCTTGTACACATTTTTGTACCTTCCTATAGTATGTTGTATTATAAATTTTTGATTGCTTGTTAACTGCTTTTGGCATTTTACAAAATACTTTATGTAACTAGAGTGCGCTTATTCTTTCCTATTATTTGGGTTTCTACCACTTGTATTATTATCCTCTTCAAAACAAATCACCGAATCTACAAAACAATAGAATTATTGGAAAAAATCCTCTGCGCCCGTGACGTTTACGCCAAAGGAAAAGTCAGAGGTTATGTTTTGCAAAGTAATCTCTTTCCGTTTTCAAAGCTATTTTTTGGAAGAACTCTTATTTTGTGTATGTCAAATACACAGCTTTAAGATTCTGTTTGTTATTTCCATAGATACTTACTACTTACACAGAACATAGAATTGATGATATTTTCTTTTAGATAATGTTGAGTTTGTTAAGTTCTTCTTTTAACATTGGTAACCAGGTTGTACAAATATCTACAGAACAATTCGATACGCACTTATCTTCATTTAATAAGATTATTGCTGATTCTTTAATTTTTCTTTTTTTGGTATCCGTTTCTTTTGTTAAAATTTTTGCCGAGTCCCAGTTTATTCTATGTCCGTTTTCCCAAGCATGTTCACAAATCTTTGTCAAAAATAACCTGCTAACACATGGTAGTGTGTACACACAATGTATGCACAAAACGGAAAGTTGTAGACGCATTTAAGGCATGAAAAGAAACATGTCTGCCTAAAATATAAACGTGGAGATATAAATGCCCCCCTGGCCAAATTTCAGCAACATGATGAGTACACGATTTTTAGACACATTTCAAATACCTTTTGACCAAGGGATGTCGACACGATGTATGCACAAAACGGAAAGTTGTAGACGCATTTAAGGCATGAAAAGAAACATGTCTGCCTAAAATATAAACGTGGAGATATAAATGCCCCCCTGGCCAAATTTCAGCAACATGATGAGTACACGATTTTTAGACACATTTCAAATACCTTTTGACCAAGGGGTGTCGACACGATGTATCAAAATTGTGTCTAATGTTTCCAAATAGGCTCAACATAGAAAAACTTTGGGCACAAAAACCAAAATGTTTAAATCTCCACGCCTTACCTATTTTGACACAATATTTCATTAATATGTCGGCACATCCCGACCCATAAAATATTACCATTTGGACATTGTGTCCATCCTGAATCTAATTTTGAACTTTGGTGCCGACACGATGCAGACACACAATATATTGTGCCCTGGTCCATGCATATTTTACTCCTTGGGTGTATGGTATGTAATTAACAGCTGACGATCACAGACAGGCTTCAGTGGATATTCATATGTGATAGTTCTTCTGAATTGAAATATTCGTACAAAATTTATACGAAAAATAATGAAAACATCATCACATAAATATTTAATAGGACACTTTTCTTCATAAACTTTATCACTCTATTGTTTGCCCTGGTATGTATACATTTCCTGTAAAGGGAACACAACACGGTGTTTTCGGCCCACAGATTTTCGGTTTCGTAACCGCATTCCTGGGAGTAAAACAAATATAAATTATAATTTATAATAATTACATATGTAACACCGAGTAAAAAGCACGTATTAACGATTATGTACTGACGGTCACGCAAATTCCATACAGAAATATGCTTGAGACTTAGGGAGCAGTCCAACTTCGAACAAGAACATTTTAGTCATGATAAAATGTGCCTTTGTATATTAAAATCATGCCTTTGTGACAGTGCACTGGCAGGTGTTTAGTAGGCGACGATTTTCAGAACTACATAACTGAAATTATCGATGATAACTATAAAACTGGGGAAATCGGTGAAGAGAACAGGGGAAATCTTTTTTTCTACAAAGGTACAAATAAAATATAATAAATAAATAAACACCGCAGAAATTAGACAACCCTCAATTCTAGAAGCCAGGGCTTGTGCGGAAGGAGGTTACACATTAAATTTGTAAATAATCGAATGACATCGTTCTGTCGATAACACAAACAAAACCTCGGAGACACACAGAACATCTTGAAGTATTGTGGGTTGCACGTATTTAGTTGGCATAAAATACGAAATATTAGTAAATCACCGAATTTAGCTATCAGGAACACATAAGTGCTGTGGTATAATTTGATATAAGATGTAGCTGTTTTTTTAAGTATTTAAAAAAACTAATATTAACACGTTCAATGCTGACCCAAGAACTTGGGCTCCAGCATATGCGGCACCATTTTTTTGTCGTTTTTTTTTTAAATAATCGACGGGAAGGTCATACATATATGACGAAGTAATATTAATTAAATAGTCTTTGTTTATTTATTTTTAAAAATTACTATTAGTTGTAAAATCGCAATTTTATCGTTAAGTACACTTATCTTGAAAACGGTTCATATTACCGACATCAAACAAGTATACGTTTTTTACGTAAAAATCTCTCAATTTCAAATTCGAAAATAACCTTAGAAATAAAAGAAAATAGGCTGAATTTTTTTTCAACTTATTAAGAGTTCCGTTTGCGTTCACGAAAAACATGAAATCGTAGCCAGATAACTGACATAATTAGCGAAGATATGAATACGAAATTTGGAGGGTAAATACATAAAAGTTCAATATGTGTCGCTGCGTGGAATTTTTTGAAAAAAAAATTACTTTTTTTACGAATTTTCAAAATTTTAAAATGTGAAAATCAAAAAACTAAAAACGCAGTAACGTAGAATATAATAACATTTATCACAAAAAAAAATAAAAGTTTTGCTCTTTTTAGATTTTTGTATGTGCAATATCTTCGCGCGTCTCTATGCGTATTCAATGTTATTTGTGGCTTCATTTACTGCCGAACATTCTGATGATAATTCACTCCACAAACGGCACAATGAGCTCGACTCCAACTCTGGTGAAATCTCAGGTAATATTTACGCCAATAGCAAAACAATAACCGCAATGCAAGCTCCACCCCTCGGTACAGTGTTTTTATTATAATATATCGGCCTAGTAGTTGTGTGCTTTGCAAACGGGACTCTTAAGGCAATGGGTGCTCTGCTCCCGAGCCCCCAAGAATGTTATCCAAGGTTCTAATACACTGACCTAACTGGATTGAAATAATATGATACTGATCCAAAAATGATTAAAATCGATTGAACAATAAAAAAATTATCGTGAATAATCGATTTTTAACCTTCATCTTCAAGAGCGAATATCTTCGTAGGGGTACATCGGGGGAAAGAAAAGTATACGAACTTGTGACCTTATTTTCACTAGTTCTACCCAAATCCGAGAGATTGCCCACCATTTTCGGGACACCCTGTATATATAATTTATAGTAATGGTATATAAAAAACGCTAATAATAAATCCACTTCTGGAGAAAACCTATTCAACAAAACCAGTGGCGTAGACAACGTAGTTTTTGAAGGTATTACATCAAAACTAAAAAACTACGAACACTGGAGTTCAGACTGAAAATTATGGTGTTAGCAGCGGAAGAATAAATACTATCTCTAAAAATATACAGGATGGATCTGATAATTCTATACATAATTGAACTGGCGTAACAGATAAAAAAATTCATCTGAAAGCTACATCTAAAAACATCATTAAGTGTAAAAATAATATTGAGAAAAACAAAATTTTGTTATTAACTAACGAATTTGGAACTGGCATCAATAAATTAATGTGTAATGACGTTGATTTTGATTCTTATAGTATAACATCTTTTATTAAATCTGGTGCGTTATTACATCAAGTAATTGAAGATATTGAATACCTGACGAAGGATTATACTCTAGAAGATTTAGTCATTATAACTGGTGGATCAAATGATTTATATATCAACCAGGCACCTTCATTTAGATATATCTGTATTAAATTGAAACTCTGTACACATACAAACATTATCTTCAAATCAGTATCGTATCAAAAATCAATTAAAGATAAGCTTATATTCAAGTATAACTCTAAATTAAATAAGTTCATGTGTAAGTTTAATAACTGTACAGAAGGGCATGTTAATTATGCAGAAATCAACAATATATCCACAAAGAAACGTATTAGTACTTCAGTTGCACTATCTCTAGCAAGGACTATCCGTCTAGCTAAAAGTCAGACAAAAAACCTACAATATATTTGTACTGTTTATTAACAGAGACAACACCTTACTCAGCCACAGAAAGGATAACTACAAATACGACTAGATGTCAATCAGGCACAATGACAGAGGAAGGTGATCATATGATGGTCTTAAATGAATCCATAACTTGTGACAGTGTAAGTGATTTTAGTAACAATAGGGACGACGGGAAAAATCCAAATTTTTTAACGTTAAGTTCAGCAAACATAACATTAATGTTGTACATCAGAATGTTCAGTGCTTAAGCAATAAACTACATGAATTCGATATTTTTCTTAATATTGTAAATTGTGACATATTTTATGTAACTGAGCTCTTCGCTAGAGGATCAAATATTATCTTTAAAAATGGATGGTTATGCCTTATGTAGTAATTATAGCAGAATTTCATACAAAAATGGTGGGATAGGTATTTACACTAGAATTGGTATAGACAGTTGTAATTTAGACTACATAAATAATCTATTCGTAGATAAACACTTTGAATGTGCTGCAGTTTGTTGTAATATTTATAAACAGGTAATTGTCATTTTGACATTATATAGAAGTCCAGATGGCGATATAAATATTTTTCTAAATAAATTATTGGCAGCGATAGATCTTGTATTAAAAAACATAAAAAACCAAATATAGTTATTTGTGGCGATTTCAATATAAACTTTTTAACGTCATCAAAGAATCACACGGATTTAATCGATATCTTTATTAATAACTTTCAGACAATAAGAAGTGTCGATAGCAGCG
Organism: Leptura quadrifasciata; assembly: GCA_963675555.1. NCBI lineage: Eukaryota > Metazoa > Arthropoda > Insecta > Coleoptera > Cerambycidae > Leptura > Leptura quadrifasciata. The sequence continues at coordinate 187,827,438 of OY776673.1, read as the reverse complement.
TGGCACGCGAGGGGAGTCGGGCACGCTCCTTTGCACGGTAGACAAAATGTACAGTCTTTTTTAATGTAGAATTTAGTGGAGAATAAATTTCTATTCTTGATTTTTTGTCCTATTATTGATATTTTCGAAGATATTTAAAAAAAAAACTCCAAAATTTTCACCTTCAATTGTTTAATTAAACAAATATGTTCCGGACCGAATTAACATAAAAAGAAACGATAGAAAAAAAAGCTCCCTTTGGAATTTTTATAACAAAAAATACCCTGACGCCTGGGGTACTGGGACTAATCGGCCGACTGCAAAATCGCCTATGCGCGCATAAACTTTTGATCTGGCGATTGTGATCGCTCAATTCCACAATCGTCCTCTGCTTGATGGTTCTTGAATTCTGAGAAGACGTGGATTTCGTATGATTTTTTTATTATTATTTTATTTAATGCTTCATATTATATCATCAGAAAGAAGATTGGAGGAAATCAGGAAATAGTCGGAAATTTCAGCGTCCAGATTTAGTAGACACTGTCAGCCTTTTGTTTTTCTAGGAGTAATTTTCAAAATTTTTCTTTCTCTGGTTGCTTCTTACCTGTCGGTTGCACGTGATTGTATGGACTCCTACAATCAAGGAACGAGACTACGGCAAATATAGATAGGCAAATATGGACAATGTGTCAGCTTGTCCTTGTAGCCAACTAGCCCGGTCTACCCTTACTCAAATCTTCATCATTTGCCTTTAATTTTACATTGAAAAAAACGCGGACATACAACCATTTCCTCCAACAGTGTCAGTGCCGGAGCCGGGATTTGAACCCAGTGGCGCGATACCCTTATGATTAATCGTGATTGCCACCTCACGCCTTAACCAACACAGCTATCGGCCAGAAATAAAAGTAGAATTAAGACCAGTAGAAATGCGGCATTGAATTATCTGGCGAATCACCGCCATTCGCGTCACGACATTGTTTTCTTTTATGTTCTTCTTAACGTATGTCTATTATTTCAGCTGTAACTTGACGTGACAAATAAGGGGTATTTCGAACGAAATTTTCTTAGCTTCCCATAACAATTTTTTAACGTATCTATTGGTCGACTGTAAAAACGCAACCGACCGATAGAGAGAGAATACATAAATGAAAAATGACGGTCATTTGAAATTACTTAATTATTTTTGCCATACCATGTAGTTGATCCAAACGTTTATCAGTGACACATAAAACAATGCTCTGTTGGTACGGTTCGAGTAAACAAGAGAGACAAATCTACGAGAATGTCGTGACGTGTAAGCAAAAATCTCAATTGCTCCGCCAACGTTGTTGCATTTTTCATGACTGCACTTTCTCGATAGGGGATTATATTTCGTGGCACTGAGAGCATTATTCATGATTATTATTTGAAGGCAATATATTTCTTTAATGCTCAGCTTTCCGTTGCGAACTATGGTAAGATAAATATGGATATTTCTGTGCATCGTATCTCATATTGCATATTTATTATTTATGTGAATATTGTTGAATCTATGAGGGTGCGTTTCCGTGGACCTGAAGCGTTTTAGCTGATTTGGTTACCTTTCCTAATATTTATAATAATATATAAAAATTAACTATTTCTACCTAGTTATACTTTGTCCAGTTAGACAATTAAAGTCATGTCAATCATTTTCTTTACCTCCAGTAGTAAAGTGCTATCTAGGTTAATAACTTAAGAATAATAAATCGCCAGACAAACCTATTACACTACACTAAGCAGAAGGATTATAGAATTTTATAGATTTGAAAAGCAGCACTCCGACAGGTAGCAATTAGAGGCGCCAAATCTCACGTCGGTAGTTCCACAGCTTTATTTACTTTTGCCTTTCACTTGCATTTTAAGAACCGATGCAAACAGTTCTTGTGGTCAACCAAAATGCTGTTATTCGCCCACCTGTCCTCACCAGTCCGGCGCCAAACGGTTTCAACGTCTAATTTATTATTACAACTATTGAAAGTGAATATATTAATCAATTATAACCTGCTAGCGTTTTTCTGTTGTTTATCGTAAAAAATCCTACACGTAAAAGTGACGTGGGATTTTTACAATGCCGTCCACTCTACCAACTTATGTTTTTGTCCTTAAGGCGAAATGATTTGTACACAGTGCAGGTATAAAGTAACCTAAATATACCAGCGGAAAAAATAAGATAGTTTTTGTTAAACATCCGGTTCTTTCTATACACTTCAATGTGTTATAAAGTAGTTGTTTAGGTTGTTTTGTAATGGGTTATTTACAACAAAATATTATATTTGAAATTACCACTTTATATAACCCAAATATGTTTCAACATTTACCATTAAAATAGTCCAAAATATTTCAAAGTTCTGGCTTAGTTTGGCGAATATTTTTATTACTTCCACGTTCAGTGGAAGTATAGTAACGCAAAAAAATATATATTTTTTTGCTGAAATAGGCTTAAAATGTCATGAAATGTCGAGATTTTAAATTTGAGCAAAAAAAATTTCTGTCGGTATGCAACGTTTTGTGCGCACGCTTACTCTGGAACCGTTTATGATATTGACTTGAAATTTGGTACACTTTTGTATTATAAAGAGATCTGGAACTAGATTATCTATTTCCGTTGCAGGGTTCGGGGGTAAATGAGGTAAATAAGGGTAAGTAGGCAAAGCAAACTGGTAAAAGTCCATAAAATTGCAAGTTAGGGCATGTACGAAAAGTCAAGGTCTCAAATTTTTTTTTTAGCATCAGCCACCCCTCACTATCGCGCCAACAGTATTATGAAAAGGAGCAAAAAAATTAAAATGTGATTTAGTGTGTATTCAAGAACGAAACGTCTGAAAAAAAATTTTTGACATTAACCACCCCTTCTACTACCCCCATGGCCACACCCACCTTATTATTAAAGAAAGTGAAAAATTACATTGGGTTTTAGTATGTATTATTAAACTTGGATACAAAATCTTGATGTGGAAGTAGTGATTCCTTAGGCAGCGGTTTTTCAAATAAATATATTGGTTCACCATTTGTATTTAAATTATACGAGACACGCCATGTGTAGCTGATATCTTTCAGCTAAATTTATCAGAGTGTCATGAAATCCATGAGATATGTGGTAAAATTTTCGGATATTCAAACTAAATCTTAGACAAAAATTTTGAACCTTTTGTAAACTTTCCTGATCTTTTTTTAACAGAGCCGGCCAATAGACAGTATTACAATACAGAAAAGAAGACAGAACTAAAGTATCACATAGTTTAAGTTTTAAACCTGAAGTTAGAATTTCTTTATGCATGTATAAAAGTTTTAATTTACAGTATGATTTTTGAATGAGATTATTAGCATGTTTATTGAATCTTAAGTCCACGTCTAACAAAACACCAAGGTCTGTGCAACAAAAATTAAAATTTAAAATTTGGTTATTAATAAGAATTCTACATGTAGGATCACGTGCTAAAGGCTTTTTGTTTTTCCCAAATAGTTAAACAGCGGTTCTGGTTTCGTTTAAAATTAATCCGTGAATTTTGGAAACCATTGAGATTGAGATTTGATCTAAATCCGAGTTTACTGCAATCCTAGCCCTATTCAGATCATGAGGAAAGAAAGATAAATAAATTAGGGTATCATCCGCGTACTGATGCATACTGCAGTTTGTAAGATAACTATTAAAGTCAGCCGTATAGATAACAATAATGGCCCAAGGATTCTACCCTGAGGAACTTTTGTCTTAGATATTATGTTGGACAAATTTCCATTAGCAGTAATTCTTTGACATCTATTCGAAAGATAATTTTCAAGAAATAGAACGGAAGAATGACTCAACCCAAAATTCTTAAATTTTTTGCGTAAAATAACTTGGTCAAGAGTGTCAAAGGCTTTACTAAAGTCTAGCAATGTTAAAATTGTACTCATATTTTCATCAGTAGCTCTATAAATATCATCAGTTACATTTACTAATGCAGTTGCAGTGACTGGCACGAAAGCCCGATAGAATAGTTGACAGAATCTTCCTTCTTGTTAAAAAAATGTTTAGATTGACAACAATTTTCTCTAATATTTTAGATATGGTTGGTAAAATGCTTATGGGTCTAAAATTTTAATATTCTGTAGGATTGCTAGTTTTCGGAATAGGAATCATGTGTGCTCTTTTCCACATGCTGGGAACGGTATTTTGAGTGAGACATGTGTTAATTATGTAGGTATGTTAGAATTTCACTTACGTAGTAAAACTAAAGATTACATATTTAGATTAATACCTACCATCAGCACTTTTAATATTAGTTTTTATACTTCGAAATATTTTTTCAACTTCTTCAATAGGGACTTCAATATTTTTGTCTTTATGGTTAATGTTCAAATATTTTAATGTTTTCCAAAATTCTTTTGGGTTCGTTTTAGATTTATATTTCATACTTCCTTTTCTAATTTAGCAGCGGACTTGACCAAATTTCTTATGTTTTTATAATAGTTCCAATTAACTGCTGTTACCTTTTTGTATAACGTGTATATATGCTTTGTCTCTCATTTTCATCATTAGTTTCAAATTTTCAGTTAGATAGGTGGCGGTGGTGTTAATATTCGTACAGTTGTATAAGGTGTATGCATATTAAATTAGTCTGTAATATTTAGGTCCCGAAAATCAATTATTTTATCTACAGACTGATAAGAATAAATTTTAGCCGAGATTTTAGCCCAGTCTGTAATCAACAAGTCTGCTATCGCGAATGTTTTTAAAATGTCCATTTTAAAATTAGAAGTTGCTAAAATAACCTTAAGTCGCTTTTATTTCCTTTTTTGTGCAATGGATGTGGTTAAAATTACGGAATTTCAAATCACTAAAATTAACTTTTCCATATTTAAACGTCAAAAAAATTATTTACAAGTTACACTATCTTAGGCTTTATAGCCTATCTATGCCCAGATGTCAAAATAGTATGCCAACTTCAGAAGGCTGTAAAAAATCTTTTATATTATTATACTTTTCTAAGATATTCTAAACGATCCTCATGGTAAATTCCCGTGTGAAAGAACCAGTATTTTATCTTTTGGTACATAAGATAGGTTTCTTGTTAATAAAAAGGAATAACGATTAGACAAACCTCTTCCTATATAGCAGTAGCACTGACAGTAAATATCATCCCAGCAGGAAATTTAATGACTGTTAATTGTATTTTTATCTTTAATATAAATTAGTAGCTGATGTTTTATCAGCTCCAGAGTGTTAAATTTTCCTTATTACGTCTTGCACCGATAAGAACTAATAAAACTCTCTACCTTGAAGTTATCGATGTTCATTAACAACTATTAGCAGTAAAGCGCTGGAGCTTATAGTTTCTGTGATACTTAGTTTAATAATATGCAAATTACACCAATATATATTCCGTTTTTTAATTTAAACATTAAAATCTAAGATTCCAATTTCATGTAACTGAATAAAAAATAAGCTTCAATGTCGTCAAAAGATACAGTTTGTTTGTACAGAGTAGCGGTAACAATTTAGATGGTAATTTTCTTTCGATATAAACAAGCACTGATGATAACGCCGGTAGCCTAGGAGAATGCTCAATCATATTACTTCTCCTTGTCTAGGCAATATAATAATAATAACAATAAACATCTTTATTAGCCAACTTTGGTTGTACAATAAATTTACTGATTAATATATTACACTTGGCATAAAAGGTGAAGTTCAAATCTATAATAGAATTATAGATTTGTTCTACCGCTTAACCTAAATTGTACCGCATGCTACAGTACTGGTAGATAATGTTTTAATGCTCAAAATAATATACTTAAAAAATTAAGAAGAATATTCTTTCAAACAGTTTGTTATAAACATTGTATATTTGGTAACTGAATGGCCATTTAAAATATTCATGATGATGAATAGGTGGTGTTTAATAAACCTTTGAACCTTATACTAATAGTATGAACATCTGTTCTAAACTGTAACTTGTTATATAAATAATGAGATATTTTACGCATAATAATAATTGTATTGTATAGACACGCTGAATGTCGAATTATCCGACGTTCCATGTTTAACCACCCTGTGTGACTCAGTTTATAAGTTATGCTCTCATGCCTACGAATACCGATGATTAGATGCAGGGATGAGTTTTGAATGTTTTGTATTTTATGTTTAAACACAGAGGTTAAGTTAGATCCATATACAGTCTGCAAAATTTAATAATGACAACACTAAGCTTTCACATCACATAATTTTAGTTTGACTTGTGAGATAGTGCCTGTTATCATAAATTAACTTTATTGTTGCATATGATTTTTGCATCATTATCAATCACAACTCCTAAGTTTTTTGCTTCTCCTACTATATGAATTTTATTATGGTCTATAGTTATATTGATGTTTTGCTTTAAATTATTATGCACATTTTTTGTACCAAAAGTAACAATATTAGTTTTACTGGGACTTATGATCAAGCAGTGATCCCTGGCTAAAGCAACAAACATATTGAGGTCTTGATTAATTTGGTAGCACTCTATCCACATCAGCAGGCTTAAATGAAATAAAGCTGGGTATCATCGGCATATACGTGGTGTATACAGTAACGAAGGCATTTAGTTAACTGTCTGGTGTATATGGTAAACAATAGAGGGCCCAAAATGGAACCCTGAGGTACACCAGACTTTAAAGTTAGATAATTTGATTCTTAATTTTGAATTGTAACTTTCTGTCGTCTGTTTTCAATATAACTTTGAATTAATTTAAGTGCACTGTCTGTTAACCCTATATATTTTAATATTTATAATAAAATTTCAAAATATAAAGTATCAAAAACGCTACTAAGTCCAGTAAGATAAATATTGTACATAAACCTTGATGTGTTGCTCTCATGATGGCATCGACGATATGAAGGAGTACCGTGGTGCAGCTATGTCCTGGCCTAAATCCAAACTGAGTTCAAGGCAGTACAGATATTTCATAAATATACTCCCTAATTTGAATATCGATTATCTTTTCAACCATTTTTGACAAGGATGGCCCGAAGATCCTATAGTTCCAATGGATTTGGTTTCTTGGGCAATGCGGTTACCACCGAATTTTTCCACACAACCGGAAAAACGCTATCAAGCAGACATACGTTTACTCTATGTGTTAAATAAGGAATTATATGTGGACAGCAGAGACTTATCATTTTTATATTTAATCCATCACACCCTGTAGCATTAGTTTTTATTTCACTAGTGAGTTTTAGTACAGTAAATTCATCTACTTATTGAAATTTAAAATTGGGATCAATTAATGAATCATTTTTATATTTGTCGAGATTCTAGAACAACGTTTGATACAGATGTAGAGAGTAGGGTGTTAACAAAGAAATTATTAATTTGATCAGCATGATTTAAGTGATCCGGAATATCATTATTTTTGCAAGTAGGAATGATATTCGATTTTAAAATTTTCCAAAACTGTTTGGCGTTCACATTGTTAATATTAAAATTGAAATATGCTTTCTTCTCCCTACGTACTGCTTGAGTTGTATAATTACGTAACTCCTTGTAAAATAACCAGTGTTCATTATTTTTAGTACGTTTATATTTAATGCCCGGTCTCTTAGCTTTATAATTGTCTTCAGTACATCGGTAAGCCAAGGTGCATATTGTTTTGTACATTTGAATGTTATTAGTGGAGCGTAATGGTCAAACAATTACATTAAACTGTCTACAAGGAAATTAACTTTTGAATCTATATCATTGAAATCAAAAATTCTGTAAAAAGAAATAGCATAAGTCTTGTTCAAAATTATTGTAGTTAAAGTTTTTAAAGTTTCTGTACGTAACCATTTTGGGCTCATTATATTTACCATATACCTTTACCTTGCAATATACCAATTGATGATCCGATACTTCACTATCGGTGGTACCACTTTCAAAAAACATTTTCTTTATTTAAAACAAATATAAGGTCAATTAGCGTAGCGGTCGTGCTAGTAATCCTCATTGGAGAGTCGACTATTTGAAAAAGACTGAATTCATCTAGAATCGAATAAAAATTTTCAACATGTACATTATTTAAATTGTGTGAGTTTATATTAAAATCTCCAGTATATATAATATTAGTAGCATTACATGATATAATACCCAAAGCGTCCTCAAACTGAGACAAAAAAATTCGACATCTTGAGATGGTGGCCTTAAAACCATCAATATTAATTAAATTATCTATTATATCACTATGCAATCAAATTTCACGAATACAAAAAATATCAAATGAGTTTTATGATATTAAATGCTTTAGTTCATGCAACGACGGTAAAAGTGATCTTATGTTTATACTGCCGATTTTAATAGATGAAAGACACATATTTTAAAACAGAATATAATTTAACTAATAACTTGCGTCATCTTTGGTGGAAAAATTGATTAAAAAAATCATATAAAAGTTAAGTCAATAAGATGTGGACGATCAGGTCTCCGCAACCGTTTGAAGTTTGAAATAATATCGCAGATGAAAATTGAGCATTTAATTATATCTAATTACCCCCGCATTACCACCCTATTCTAATTACTTATAAGGAATTGAAATTTGTCAGAAATTTGTAAAGAATTGTAATAATTATAAAGATTTGGGGAATTTGAGGAGAAATTTGGAAGATTTTTGTATCAACCCAGGGAAGTTTACAAACAAGGTCCACGACCTGTAGAAATTCTGTTCTCAATTCCATTATATTTGAAAGGAATTTTTAAATGAGTTTTTTGTAGAAGTTTCCTTTATTTTATTTACCCCCGACATAATGTCTAGTAGTCTATCATCATACAGTCCAAAAGCCGCTCGCTTCGAGCTCATGCAACTTTAAAGATGCTTAATTTTATGAAAATGTAGGTGTTGTAGATCAGACATTACAATGTTGGCATTTCTGTAAATGAATTTTTTGCTAAATGCAGCTGTTTCAGTATAACGGACAAGATAACTATATAAAAAAGTGTATTTTCGTTAAAGTTCATCCGATTTAGATGAACAAAAAATCAAATTATTTAAACATCTCTAAATTTTCAGTATCTAATGCGAACATCAAACTGTCTCATCTAGAAGAGCTATATTGTCATAAACTCAACCATTTTCAAATTTATCAAGAGATCGAAGCGTCGCGGACCGTATGATAATATAATATACAGAGTGTCCCACGACGAATTGCGACGATCAATATCTCGAAAAGTAGACATCAGAAAATGTTGAAAATTTGGTAGTAAACTAATGTCGATGGGGGCAACTCGGCTAAGATATTTTCAAGATGGTGGCACTTCCGGTTATACCGGAAGTCGATACCAACTTGCTTATTTTAAATGGGACACCCTATATATTATTACATTTTTGGATTGCACGCAAAATTCTAGGTCGATTTTGTGTATCATGTCCTATACCTAGGTCTCTCCGTTTTTGAGATATTTCAATTTTTATGTCAAAAATGACGTTTGCGGGCCCTAAAAGAATTATCAATTTTTCCTATAAGGATGCCTTTATTATCTAATTTGGGTTCGATTCTTTGTTGAGAAAGATCTACTTTAATAGAGTTTTTATAATATTTTGATAAGTATTAATACAGAGTGTTCAAAAAATAAGAATAAAGATGAAATTGAGAAAACTGTCAAAAATCAATTTTTTCAAACGGAAACCCCCAATTTTTATAATCTTATCTTATTCACCATTAAAAATAAGGGTAAGTTTGTATATGGCTGTCTATTCCGAAAATTTTTAGTTTTCGAGATATTCCCAATTCAATATTTCTATATGGGTATTTTATTATGGATATTAAGTTAAATTACTCTTAGTTGGCTATGGCGGCGTTGAGTGCTAAACAAATGTATGTAACTGTCACTTACCATTTGACAAGTATCAATTATCATGCCGGGGCGTTTAAATTATACGCACGAGGATTACTTAAATTTGTTTATAATCTATGGAGAATGTCACAAAGTTTTATCAAGAACGTGTGAAATATTTGTTAATAGATATCCAGATAAACAAAAACCATCTCCGAACAGTAGTAAACGAATAATGGAGAATTTCAAAAATTTTGGCACCGTTAAGGCAACAGTTCATAAAATAAAACCAATTGTCGATGATGAAAATATCGAAATTGCTATTTTGGGATATTTTGCGGCATATCCTATGACATCCTTAAGACAAGTGGCCATACAAACAGGAATCTCCAAGAACTCTATTCATAGAAATCTTTTGAAACACAAATTCCATCCCTATTCCATTTCTATGGTTCAACACCTAAAGGACACCGATTTGACCAGAAGAGTTCACTTTTGCGAATTTATTTTAACAATGTTACAAGGCGACTTTCGATTTTTGGACAACATAATTTGGACTGACGAGGCAAAATTTACGAAAAATGGACTTTTCAACAGACATAATTCCCACTTTTGGTGTGATTCAAATCCTCATGCCGTGAGATTGCGAAATTATCAAGAAATCTGGCAATTTAATGTGTACTGTGCTGTGAGAAGTGATGGAGTCGTAAAATTTAATTTTTATGAAGAAAACTTAAATGGTAATGAATTAATACTTAAATAGTTTCTGTTTTTCAAATTATGTATCAACTTTTTTTTAGGTGAAAGATATTTGAATATATTACAAGATTTAGATAATGAATATTTGAACAATTTACTGTTAGCTGAACATAGGCAAATATTTTACCAACACGATGGCGCGCCACCACACAGCAGCTTCATAGTTAACAACTTCTTGAAAGAAACTTTTTACGTTAAGTGGATTGCTAACAATGGACCTTTTCTGTGGCCTTCCCGTTCTCCTGATCTGTCTGTCTTAGACTATTTTATATGGGGAACAATAAAAGATATGGTTTATTTTAATCCAGTCACAACAATGGAAGATTGTCAGGCAAGAGTAAGGAATGCTTTTGGAAGATTATCTCCAGGTGCTATTAGAGCGGCCACCCATGACGAACTAATCAAGAGGTGCGAAAAATGTTTGGAAGTTCAGGGTGGACACTTTGAACACTTATTAAAGTAAAATATTTTCCTGAGTATAAGTAGTTATACTGTTAGTATCTTATGTAAGAACCTTTTGTATCTAAGTTACATTTGTTTTATTATTTTATGAACTGTTGCAGTGCCAAATTTTTTTAAATTCTCCATTATTCATTAAATACTGTTCGGAGACGGTTTTTGTTTCTCTGGATATCTATTAGCAAACATTTCACATGTTTTTGATAAAACTTTGTAACATTCTCCATAGATTATAAACAAATTTAAGTAATCCTCGTGTGCATAATTTAAGCGCCCCAGCATGATAATTAATACTTGTCAATTGGTAAGTGACAGCTACATACATTTGTTTAGCACTCAACGCCGTCATAGCCAACTAAGAGTAATTTAACTTAATATCCATAACAAAATAACCATACAGAAATATTGAATTGGGAATATCTCGAAAACTAAAAATTTTCGGAATAGACATCCATATACAAACTTACCCTTATTTTTAATGGTGAATAAGATCAGATTATAAAAATTGGGGGTTTCCATTTGAAAAAAATTGATTTTTGACAGTTTTCTCAATTTCATCTTTATTCTTATATAATTTAAGCGCCCCAGCATGATAATTAATACTTGTCAATTGGTAAGTGACATCTACATACATTTGTTTAGCACTCAACGCCGTCATAGCCAACTAACAGTAATTCAACTTAAAATCCATAGCAAAATCCCCATATAGAAATATTGAATTGGGAATATCTCGAAAACTAAAAATTTTTGGGAATAGACATCATATACAAACTTACCCTTATTTTTAATGGCGAATAAGATAAGATTATAAAAATTGGAGGTTTCCATTTGAAAAAATTGATTTTTGACAGTTTTCTCAATTTCATCTATTCTTATTTTTTGAACACTCTGTATTAATACTTATCAAAATATTATAAAAACTCTATTGAAGTAGGTCTTTTTCAACGAAGAATCGAACCCAAATTAGATAATAAAGGCTTCCTTATAGGAAAAATTGATAATTCTTTTAGGGCCCGCAAACGCCACGTTTGACAAAAATTGAAATATCTCAAAAACGGAGAGACCTAGGTATAGAACATGATACACAAAATCGGCCTCGAATTTTGCGTACAATCCCAAAATGTAATAATACATAGGGTGTCCCATTTAAAATAAGCAAGTTGGTATCGATTTCCGGTATAACCGGAAGTGCCACCATCTTGAAAATTGAAAATTTTAACCGAGTTGCCCCCATCGACATTAGTTTACTACCAAATTTTCAAAATTTTTCGATGTCTACTTTTCGAGATATCGATCGCCGCAATTTGTCGTGGGACACCCTGTAGATTACTGTTATTCAACTACTGAATTTCGTATGTCTATTATCTTTGTTATTTCATATAAATTTTATACTGTAATAAACTGCATTTTTTTAAAATTGCTCTTTTATTGTTTTCTTCTTACAAGAACAAGTAAGATCTGTGACCGCATTTTCATTTGTGTACCTTAGATCGTAATACTGTCCACACACCCTATATTTTTATAACAATTTAACTTAAAGGTCAGAGTAAAATATATATTAATATAACATTACGTATATATCTTATATTATTAAATTAGAATCAATCGTTCTCATCTTGTATCATTAATAAAAATTATACGGCTACCATTTCGCAGACTATTAATGATGGATGCTGTTGAAATTATTAATACATTTGCCATCTTTTTTAATAATGTTTTATTAAGGCGGCTAAAATTTCATCACGTAGCAAATTATATAAAATAAAAAAATATGATTAATCTCGATACGACGCCAACGTATATGAAACTCTGAATAAAAAAGAAAAGAAATTTACAGCTGGTTTAGAACGTAGTTTTTTAGATATCTTGCAAATGTGGCTTTAATTGAATCTTAATTTCACATTCAATTAAAACATTTAAAATATCGATCAGTTTTTAAGAACGCTAAAAAGAGTACAAAAAACGTCTTTGTGATTATGCTATGAGTAATTTTAAATTATCAAGAAACCCGGTCGGGTTTCGCAGCTAATTTTCTCTCCCTGTCATGTGAAAACGAAAGGATTCATATACAGCAAGATTTCTGCGCCATCTAGATATTTCTTTTCTGTTATATAAAAAAAAACAATAATTTAACATTGGTAATTACATGCGAAATGAGTTGTTTATCGTTGCATCTTTGAAATAAATACCTGTCTTTAACTTGTCATCTTATTACGGCATTGCTATTGATGTTTGAATTTTGAGATCTGTCATTCCGGTTATATTTGTGCAGTAGACGGAAGTACATCTCCAAAAACGGAAGTACGACGTCGGCGGATACGGAAGTCGCTTAATTTAATACTGTGATAGTGACATTTATAACTAACGTGAATGTAGACACAAATAATCTAGTATAAACCTAAAAAATTAAAACATAGTGAAGTTAGGCGCGAGTGGATTCTCTAACCTAAATATCGAAGTAGAATTTTTTGCAAGCATCCCCCTCGGTCGAAACCGATCGGAGGTACATAACCTCAAAGATGTTTAGAACAATGTTTAGAGAAAGACGGTCGGCGTCCTCCGAGTTCAGGCCGGGACGTTATCTACGGAGACCCGAAAGCGTACAAGGTCGGATGGGGTAGCATTTTCGATTATAGTATGAATATACTAGAGAATAAACATGCTTTAACATCCAAAACTTCATTCGAGTACGAGTACGCCTGGGCCTCAGCGATAAACGGCGTCAAAACCAAGGTTGGTTCTAGGTGATGTGGCACTGCATAAAAATATAAATTAACATTGTCGTGCATAAATAATGCAATATTTTACCTTGTAATTTTCTTGGCGAATCTCATAACATCGAATGTAAACGTGACTAAATTAGTATAAACTTATTAAATTAGAACATTATTATATACCGTCAAAGAGGGCTAGAACTCTAACATACACAGATGCATGTATTTTTTAACTACCAATCATTAGAGTAAATGCAAGCATTTTTTAAAATAATTTTATGTTGACAATCTAATATTTAGTTTTCTGAAAATCTCTCATTCACATGGTATATTACGTGGTGTTTTCTACAGTTACAAAGAATACTATAGATTAAAATAATTACTAATGAATTATCGTTGGTAGAAAATAAAATATAATAATTTCTTTTACCACAGGGTTAAAAAAATGTTTTTTCTTTAAATATTGACTAGACTAGATCGAATATTTCAACTTTTTCTACTTAGTCTCAAACAATACTTCTTTTTTTACAGTAGGCGGCATGTCGCGGCCACCAAAGCCAGCGGCTACCGCGAAGAAAGTCGCCCCTCCAGCAGTACCCCATGAGTTTCGACACTCGGGGAGCTCCTTCGGATCTGCTGGATACGCCAGTTCAGAGGACGCTGGATTTTTGGCTCCTTCCGATCCACCTGGAGTACCAAGAGGTATGTACTTTAAATTTGTTTAATCACAAAAAATAAAAAAAATTGGATTGAAGGCGGTCATGTTTTGTAGAATTAATAAATGCTGGAAGATAAATGCAACATGTCTAATTTTTGTGGTGTTTATTTATTATTATTATTAACAGGAGGCCGGGCAATGTATTAAAACAGTTTATTAAACGTTAGTTCCTAATTGTCATGTGTACATAACATTCTACTTGTTGATGCAAATTGAATGGTAAAGTTCCACACAGTAATTACATTTGTGTAAATAAACTCGATATATTGCTTCATAAAAGTCATTGGTTTTGATAAATTCTTCAACTATATTAGTTATTGTGATTTTTTCATTCTTTTTCTGCAAAAAGGACAAACCTGTTAAGCGACTTCGGCACATCTAGATGCTGTACGGGGAATCAATAGCGACCGTTAAAGACGCGCATAAGACCATTATAAATTGTCGATAAAAATTCTTAGATACGCCAAGATTACATTTCCTTAAAATTAAATAGCTATGCTATTTGCTATTTCAAATACCATTAATTGTTATTGAATATGTCAATGCTTCTTCTGTAATAAGTTCTCAGTATAAAATTAGTCACACATGTAATTATGGGGGAGGGGGGTAGCACAGTTGTTAGCGTGTCTAGCTGTCACTCTTAGCGTATCTAGCGAGGTGGGTTCGATCCCCACCTACTGCAAAATTTTCAATTGTGAATTACCCCCAAGAAATGGTGCGGATCCCACTATAAACTGTAGGGCCCCGTCTCCGTTACTCACACAAGTCTAGGCTTAAGAGGGTCATTCAAGTGATCTGGAAGGCGGTTAAAATATTTATAAACATTTATTTATTTATTAACAATTGACCAAATATCGCATGTTTCGTTTTACAATCTCACAAACGATATATTTATTTTATGCATAATGTGTTTCGTGAGTGACTGTATTTAACTAAATGGAACTAGAAGTCTTTGAGCTGATTCTAAAACACCGCCTTTAAAAAGCACATAAACCGCTTCCCTAAAATAAAGATGTCCTGCAGTGGCATAAAGATTTACTTTCTCTAGATAGTGGAGCAGATCTGGCTTTGGAATAAGGAATCATCCGATTGTGATTGATTTTTTTGCACATTTATTAAGGATCGGCGACAATACAATCCTTTTTGAAATATGTGCAAATTTATTAGAAATTCATGAATTGTTGTAATCATTTCATCAAAATAGCCATGATTAGAAACAATCAGTCATTATCTTATGTCAAAAAATGACAGCACGTTTAAATTATACCAACGAAAACTTTTTAAATTTGTTTATTATTTATGGAGAATGTGATAAAGTCATATCAAGAACTTGCAGCACATTTGCTACTCGATATCCAGAAAAACGGAAACCGTCACCAAACACTGTAAAACGCATACTGGAAAATTTAAAAAAATTATGGCTCTGTCAAGGCAAAAATGCAAAGAAGAAAGCCTATTGTTGATGACGAAAGCATTGAAATAGCCATTCTGGGATATTTTCATGCATTTCCAAGGATGTCATTAAGACAAGCTGCTCTGTAATCGGGAGTATGCAAGGATTCAATTCACAGAATCTTATTAAAACATAAGTTTCACCCGTTTTCATTCCATATGGTTCAAGGATTAAAAGAAACAGATTTCCTAAGAAAACAGAATTTTTGTGAGTTTATTCTAATAAGGTCTGAGGGTCACGATTCTTATTTGGGAAATATTATATGGACAGATGAAGCAAAATTTACTAAAAATGGACTTTTTAATAGACAATTCGCATTATTGGAGTGACTCAAATCCTCATATGTTCTTCATAGAGCGAAATTTTCAGGAAAGTTGGCAGTTCAATGTTTACTGTGCCATAAGAAACGATAGAGTAGTGGCATTACAATTTTATCAGGAAAATTTAAACGGTAAATTAAATTTTCTCTTCTGCTAATATGTATAGGTAATTTTTTTTTTTTAGGTGAAAAATCTGAATATCTTACAAAATTTGAATAATAACTATTTAGAAAATTTACCTCTCGCCGAACATAGAAACATTTTTTATCAGCACGACGGTGCTCCCCCACATAACGCATATTTAATTAATAATTATTTACAAGAAACTTTTTATGATCAATGGATTGCCAATAATGGACCTTTCTTATGGTCTCCTCGCTCGCCCGATTTATCAGTTCTGGATTATTTCATTTGGGGAACTATTAAAAATAAAGTTTATGAGAGCCCATTAACAACCATTGAAGATTGTATGCAAAGAGTAAGAAATGCATTTCAAAACATATCACAGGATTCAATTAGAAGAGCTACCCATGAGGAACTAATCCGAAGGTGCGAAAAATGTGTCGAGGTTCGAGGGCGGAATTTTGAGCAATTATTAAATTAAAATGAAATCATATTTTAAATTGATCTTATCTCTGCTATTTTAGTTCATGCCATATCTTCAATTCGATGAATACGCATGTTACAGTGTTAGTGTTATTTTGCGTTTTTGTGGATATCGAGTAGCAAATGTGCTGTAAGTTCTTGATATTACTTTATCATATTCTCCATAAATAATAAACAAATTTAAAAAGTTTTCGTTGGTATAATTTAAACGTGCTGGCATTTTTTGACATAAGATAATGACTGATTCTCTCTAATCATGGCTATTTTGATGAAATGATTACAATTCATGAATTTCTAATAAAATCGCAAACTTTAACCCCCACGATGCTAATATCAGAAAAAAGGGAATTCAATTTTACACAACTTGACGTAAAAAAATACAGGGTGTTCCATTTGACCTAAATAAGTTTTCGCGGTTTGAAGTTGACAAAATATAACGCGAAAAACGGAACACTTGGTATGATATTATTGAATTTATTTCAGTTGTAGAACGTAGCTCTCCTTGTGTTCTTTTTACGTGACAAGAAGAAAATGAGGATCTTTTACACAAAGAAAGTTATAACGGTTCTTGCAAACCGTTGCCCTGTCAAATTTTTTATAAAATGTCAAATATCTGAAACGGCTAGGTTTAGGTATAGGATATTATTATGCTACACATTTTCGACTCAGAATTTTATGCTCTTTTCGAAAACCCTAAAATATATAGGGTGTTTCATTTGAAATAAGCAAGTTGGTATCGACTTCCGGTATAAGCAGAAGTGCCAGCGGCTTGTAATTATTTTAGTTGGATTGGCTACACCGAGATTAGTAATTATCTAAATTTTCTGATGCGTACTTTTCTCTATATCGATCGATTCAGCTCCCGGTGAGGCACCTACCCTGTATTATAACGCCCATCTTATCTAGATTTCTGACATTGCGATTTTGTGTGATTTTTTTACTCATTATTGTATGCTCATATTTTTATGTATATTCTAATAACTTACTGACCGTACTCATTTACACTTAATCAGCCAATAAATATTATTATATTATTTATATTATAGATGAAATAATAATGTAAATACAACGTCATTTGGGATTGTGCCCTGTAGATTTTCCGTAAATAGATAAATAAATAAAAAATATAGCGAATGAAATATCTGGCAAAAGTCAGAACGAAGAACTCTCTTTCTCATTATGTACAATTACTACAAATACCTTGTATCTGTAAATATTTGAGCTTCCACAGCAATTTCCCATCATTAAAGGACACTTAATAATTCCTCTTACCATCCAAATATTTAATAACCAACTCTTCATTATTAATTTCTTTAGCTCATAAATATTCCTCCCAACTCGGAATAATTCCTCGCTCGGTCCTCGGCAAAATTTAGGAATAATATATATTTTTTGGCTGGCCATTAATAATATTTTACTCTGACATACAAAGGCACGGCTTTTTTTCAATGCTAATGTGTGCAGTGCGCGCCCGTAGATGCAAATTTTAAATAGACAGTCTCATTTCACAAAACGGCTGCCAAGATTTAGTAGCGTTAAAATTTATGCCTCATGGTGGGTCCACCATGAAAACCCATGGCAATAAGGCGCAGCTATATTTTTGCAAGTGACGTTTGGTTTAACTACCCGATACTAATTCGTCAAAGTTACCGTCCTTCCACATCTGGGTGTGTAGAAAAAATTACGGTTTTTCATGTAGTATATGTTACATGTGTCGCCTGAATGTTGAATTATGGAGCCGTTGGCGCTGAAAATAGAACATAAGGAAGTTGAAAACGTTAACGTATTATATCCGAATATTCTATATGAATCAACATAATCGAATTTTACATTGGATTGAAGTCGCAGTGAAGTAAAGTATCGTGAAGTATCAGTGCAGTATATGAAGTATCAGTGTAGCATAAGAAGTATCATTGTAGTACGATGAAGTATCGTGAAATATGCATGAAATACTATGTAGTATGATGGAGTATATTGTACTCCGGTAAAGTATTAAAGTAATGTGAAGTATAGAATGAAGTATAAAATTGACATTATCCTAACCAATCGTGAAACGATCTCGGTGATCGACATTGTTTTCTAGCGGAAGGTTTAATTTGATCATAAATAATGCCTGAACGATGACAGTTGTAAGGTGTACGGCGTAGTTGGCGGCAAAACAGAGCACGCTTGTACATACTTACGCAAATAAAAGGTTTTTCCGCCAAACTAATTGAAGTTGGATAAATAAAACTGTTACATTAGTATGGCCGCAAGAACTGCTTTACCTCACCGTGTTGGTTAAATAAAGATTTTAGATATTCAATAGTAAGTTTATTTTTACCAAAAAAAATATACTCTAAAAGTAGCTACAGTGAATTTTACTGAAATCGGATAATGCTTTAGCGTCATACCTGGGAAAAAAATTAAGGATGCTTTATTTATTCTTTTTTACATCAAATAAATGTGTAAACCACTGTCCAGTAATTTTTAGGTTTCATCTTCTTAAAAATTCCCCGTGAGTTGAATTTTTGAATACACCTTTATTTCCATGTTTTAAGTAACGTGTTAAAAGTCCCAATCGATATCATGCCGGAGTTGCGAAATATGCGAGGACAAAGGTCTCAAAAAACATTTTTTCGCAAAAATTTCGCTTCCTATGGCCCGGATGTTTTTTTTTATACATTTATTTAACGTCGGCCTATTTCCGCTACTGAGGCCTAACACCGACGCCTGTAGACGAGCTACCCCTAACCAGGAATTTTGCCGAACCTCTTCCCTTAAGAAGAGTAGGGATCTTTTACTTGCCTAACATTTAATAGACAAGGGACCAACGGCTTTACATCCCCTCCGAAGGATGGTATATCCCCTATACAACCCTCGCCTAAGGTAGTATAGCTTCTGCGCATA
Source organism: Leptura quadrifasciata (assembly GCA_963675555.1). Classification (NCBI taxonomy): domain Eukaryota; kingdom Metazoa; phylum Arthropoda; class Insecta; order Coleoptera; family Cerambycidae; genus Leptura; species Leptura quadrifasciata. The sequence continues at coordinate 187,807,750 of OY776673.1, read as the reverse complement.
CACTGATATACAAGCCACTGGAAGATGTGTGAGGCGGGAACGCGGTCTTCGTTGGGACGGTCTCCCATCCAACTACTAACTGCGCTTAACGTTGCTTTACATCGCATATCGAAATATGTACATAGTAAAGACGCACCTACGCTCGCCCTAAGTAATAAATAATACTGTTCAACCTAAGTAATTTTAACGCAGCAAAATTTCGAGCAAAATATCCTCGAAAATTCCTAAATAATTGTAAATTAATTTTGCTTCTACATAGAAACCGTCTTACTCTTTTAATGATTTTATGGCAGTAATAACGACGAAGCGGTGTAGCGCCTTAGTTGAGGGAAGTTTTGCCTGTGGGTCAGTGGACCTGTAGTTGTGAAGGATGAAACTAACATCGTGCGGTTTGATTGTTACGACAATTAAATTTTATAGCCTAGCAGTCTAAGATACTACAAGACATCAAAGCGGTAACTTCGTATATTCGTCGCATTTGATCGACTCTACATTAAACCTAATTGAAAGAGTTATAACAATTAAATTCTATAGCCCAGCAGTCCAAGAACTACAAGACATGAAGGCGATAACTTCATACATTTTTTTCATTTGATCAACTTGGAACAGTCTGCCTATGGCGTCGGGCTGTTACCAAGCGACGTTTTTTCGGCAACTGTAATATTATTATTTAATTATTTTTTTTATATAATTTTATGTTTTGTTTATTAAATATTTTTTTTATATAATTTTAACATTTTTCTTAAACACGAGTTAGATAATTTTATACATATTTACTGATCGATTTTTTCAAAACGGAGGAGGTTTCTTTTAGCTAACACTAATTTACATTCCAAATTTCGATAGAATCGGAATTTTGCTTCTTCAGTTATCGGGCTCACAACATGACATACAGACAGATATTTTGAAAGTTGGTGCCTAATGGCAGTCAATATGATTTTTTTTTCTTTACAAATATTACGGCTTTAGAGAAGTGATTAGTAATTTCAATCAGCTCTGTGAAGAGTATTAATAATTATAATAAGCAGTAATATTAGACAATAACAAACGAATGAACTAATAGTACGAACCAGAAATTCAATCCCAAAATTCCTGATAAATTTGATTATTATGATCATTAAACATTTTTTTAAGGATAATCCCTACCTGTTTCATTGTACAGAAATAAACTTTATCATTATAGACTTAAATATCATTTTCCTGGGAGCTGTTAACCGGGACAATAAATTTAACAACATATGTTTGTTTCAATGTATTTCAATCAACGTTTCAAGTACGCAGGAATCAAAAACTCAGGATATATAATTAAACAAGTTTCGAGAACAATTAAAGAAATTAATGTTTCTTATTAAGAATAATAATAGTAGACATAACATTTGTTATTATATCGAGGACTGATTTTAATTTTGAATACGCCTTGGTATCTCATCTCTGTCCATAGCACATATGTAAAGGCTGTGAGATTTGTGATTTACGCCAGGGTCAACATTTGGTATCCCTTCATAAAAAGACTACAGCTGTTGTTTCATATATAATTACATAATATCCTCGTGGTAACACATTTTCTACATTTTCTCAGTAATTAGGTTTAATGTTTTCTTTTTTACTTTGAAATTTGCATGTGACATAAATAAATAGCACTGTAAAAAATCATGGGTGGTGTAAAGCACGCAATTAGAGAAATATTATGTTATTTTTTCCATTTCTACAAAATCTGTATAACAAACTGTTTAAACATATCTTGAAGAAAATTAAAAGAACCATATGTATTAACTTTAAATGGAGGTGAAGAAATAAAATTGTATTATAAAAAGTATAAATCTACCTACAGACAATTTAAAAAAAAGCTTTAAAAATGTATAACAAAAGCCTACTTGCCAATACTAAAAATAAATCAAAAATAGCGTGGAATATGATCGGACACAATAATGATTATAAAAGTATGCATGAAATTATATTAAACGTAATCGATGCTCTTACAAAAATGATACTAATGTTGTCAGCAAGCATCTAAATAAGTATTTCAATGATGTACCCAGTTTATTACTTTCTAAAATATCTCAAAATAATTCTCAGGAAATACCTTTCTCATTTTTTTTTTAGCCGGCAACTGAATTTGAGGTCTTAAGAGTAGTAAAAAAAAATCATGAAAATTCTAATTCCTCAGGAGGATATCAGCGCAAATTTATTGAAAAAATGTATAATGCCAATCCTGAAACCATTAACTGAAGAACTCTTAAACTGTTCTTTAATTGAAAGAATTTTCCCAGAAAAACTAAATGTTGCCAAGATGGTACCTTTATATAAGCCAGGATGCATGTAAAATGTCGAAAATTAACGACCAATAACTGTTTTAAGTTCTTTTCTAAAATATTTGAAAACTATGTTGCACAAAAATTGTAAAATTCTTTGATAAACACAAACATTTCAATAGTAGTCAGTTTGGTTTTCGCACAGGCCTCTCCTCTACAAAAAGGCTATTATGCAGTTTTTAAATAGTCTTTATGAAAGCTTAGATACAGATAAGAAATATGTAGGTATCTTTCTTGATCTGAGTAAGGCTTTTGATCTTGTTTATCATTTTCGTCTTGTAAATAAACTAACTGGAGAAATATGATGTAAGAGGTCAACCATTAAAATGAGTTAAAAGCTATTTATGTGACAGAGTGCATTTTGTACAAATTAATAATACCTACCAAGTCTGACGTGAAACCTTAATCGGAGTACCGCAAGGGCCCGTTTTAGGTCTCTTACTGTATATAATTTTCGTAAATGATAAATGAAGCAAATCTAAATATCTCGCAAGCTCACGAATGGTTCACTGAGAATAACCGGTTTTAAATAATAATAAATCTACATTTCTAAGGTTCAGTAACTTAAAAGAAAGTTATCAAGAAAGTCTTTTAATAAAAACAAAAAATGGTACAATTAGACATGAACAAACTTTAAAGTTTTTTTTGCGCTCTCTAAGAAAAGAAAAATGACGACAGCGTAGGTTAAATATGTTTCTTTTCAATACATTATTTGGCCATTTCTCTTCTCGTCTATCTTACATAGGCACCGATTCGATATTTTTACCTGCCAATATGATATGTCAATATCGTGTACGTAATACCAAAGTGCTACCTAAGTTTGTGTTTAATGAATTTTGAAATAAATTAATCATTATTGAATTAAAAACTAAAAGTTGTAGTTACATAATAATATACAATTATACATATTTAGATTCCTTATTTTTTAATATGTATATTTCCCACAAGTAATTTTCTTATTGGGAAAATCAGATAAATGGCCACCCAGGTCACAATGAATTCGTGAAAGCGTAGGTAATGTTATTTTCGCGTCAACAAAAATCATGTTTGTTTTCTGATTTGGTCATAAGAAGCTAAAGAGAGAAAAAACCTGTATTTAAACAGTAGCACCACATCAGAGTCTCCTTGTAATTCAATTAAAGAGTATGGCCCATTCTTTCATGTTCCTAATCGTGATCCTATCTCCCCTACACTTATTAGACATCTGTAAATACATTCTAAAAATTAATTATATGCTATTATAATGCGGCAAGCTTCTCACTTTTTTCCCCCAACAAATTATTGTGAGTGTCCTTGAATAAGATCAAGGCATATAATAAAGACGCTGTGGTAAATTATACCACAATCACGATAGCTACAGTTGGTAAGGATGCAGTTTCGTTTATCTTGTCAAGTGTGCATTTTAAAAGGCAGGATTATCTGAGTAGAATTTAGCCCCAAGCTAACTGCTGTATTGTTGTGATGATATTCTTACATTTCAAGGTCGCATTGAACGTTTGCCGAATAAAAACCACAATATTCTCGGAAAATGCTTTGTCTCCAACAACGTCCGGGATTATATCTCTTTAATAACAAATAATAATAATATTGCAAAGTGCAGAAGATGATGCAGACGAACTGATCGTTTTTTATTTGTATTTAATTTATCATTTATTTTAAGATATGATGTGAATTATTTTCTCTATCTTCTTAATTAGTTCATGGACATGTCTGTATATAAGGCAGACAGCTAATTGATTCCGGCTATTAAATTAAAACCAAATGAACTGTCCGTGATTCGTTTTAATATTTATTATTATATTTATGTTAAATATTAATATTTAGAGTATGGTAGAGGCAAGATAGAAGAGTGATTAAGGCGAGGTTGTAATTGACAAGAACCTAAAATGGGACCGAGATGTATATTTAACAATAGTATATTCTTTTATACGGAATAAAAGTGACATTTTTTTATATCGAAGATGGGTCTAGTAGTTGCTTTGGCATAATAGTATGTGGAGCCGTGTGGAGGTATATACAAATAACACTTTAAAACAACCTCGAAAACAACTATCGGTAGCACAAAATACAATTCCAAAAATAATTTTAAATAAAACTCGGCTATATTCAACAAACTTACTAAATTCTCAGGGGATATGTAATGTTCCTAGCTTATTTATCACTTCGATTTGCTGCTACATATAAGCGCACAATAGTTAGACATAATATTAATCACTACATACACTAGCACTCAAATTAGAGTAAATCAACACTTAACCATACCAATAATCAATGAATAGACAGGACAAACAAAAAGTTTATGAATTATTTAGAACCTAAATTATATAATGTCCTTCCATATAATATAATATAAATTAATAGGTTATAGGTGTATTTGAAATATATGCATATATTCAGATTCATCAATCGCCATATTTTTAAAATCTATAGAACAATATTTATTTATCCAAAAACCAAAAAACAAATAAGAAAATAGATTTTGAACATTGCAAATAATCGATTATTATCGAGCTACGCCATTGATCCGTTTCCATATGGCACGTGAACTTTTTAGTACGTCGTCGGCAAGTAGCAGGTAATCTAACTGCGGCCGTCGCCGTCGATAGTTTACGTACATATTTACGTGTTAATAGCGAATTACTGTGTTTAAGTTTTTAATGATGGACAATTTTACAAACATTGAGTGGACAAACATTATATTCTGTAAAGAAACAAGTTATTGCCTTATACCTCAAGAGAAACAACAATGCAGCTACGGACACGGGCTTCGGAGTTATTGCTCCTCATCAGCGTAGCGTAGCTTAACGAATATATCTTATAATCTAGCAAAACCAACAAAGGTAGGAAAGTACAGTGTACAGTACTCCATTTGTACTTTCATACTTCATGTGCCCCATTTAGGGCATCGAATGAGAGCAATCAGTACGAGGAGCTCTATGTGTACTGCTCTATTTCCATCTGGCAAGCACTATATCAAAGATGATGGGGGTTTATGAGGCTAAATAATTAAATAAAGAAATAAGTTATTGCCTTATACCTCAAGGAGAAACAACAATGCAGCTAAGGATATGTGTTTAAACTGTGTTTAAACAAAATACGGCAAACTTTATCATATAATTCAGCGCTCGTAAGGGGGAATAGCTGTTTTGGTTTAATTTGTTGAGTCCTTATTTATATAAGGCACTTGCAGATAGGATGGAATTTATAATTCCTATATTTTATAAAATTTTCTTCTGTTTTAAAACTGCTTATTCAGTGATGTGAATTTTTTGTCATACAAAACAGCCTTTATTCTCTTGTAAAGGTCGGTGTTTTCAACTTATCTCCTGAAGGTTTTCTGTTTGGGTAATGTTTCAAAAAGTATTCTTTCAAGTTGTGCCACTGAGAAAAAATGAGCTTGTGAAGACTTGTTCAGAGTTGAAGCATGTTTCAATATATGTTCCATGTCAACACCGGTGAAATTAGACACCAGATTAAAATCTTCTCTTCTCGCCAAGCTGTTTGAAGAAGTGATAATCTTGGGCAAACTCATAATACTTGAAAGCAATACTGCTCACACTCCTTTGTTAAATGCTGTGTGCACTTGGTGCAAGCTACAGGTTCCCAAATTGATGGAATTTTTATTGTATATATCTGTTATATTTTCTTCTAGCTTTTCATAAAAAGACAAATTTATATTTGGGCCATCCATACTTATTTATAGCAAATAGTTTAAATCAAAATTCATAGGTTTGAAAATGCATCGCGCATTAAATGCATTGGTAGAATCTGCTTCCAACCAACCCACCCCCAACCTAGTTGCAAATTCTTATTCTACTTTGTGGATCTTGTTGTAGCCATGTCATCTAATTTTGCAAGAAAATTAATAATATAACTCGAGATAAGTACTTACTTGCCTATTTACATTTCTTATTCGCGTTTTTCCACTTTTAATTAATAAATACTCGCGACTTTCAGATGCTCTGCCTGCCATTACTGACATTGACGTAAATTAAACATTTGTCAGGCAGAATAGGTGTGAGGGCCATTCTTTTCGTCTTTATCACTTATCACCGACGTTAGACAAATAGCAACAGAGCAGCTGCACAATCGAAAAGAATTTGGATCCCAACTGTTACACTTTTAACATGGACGCATTTGATGTAGATGAAATTGAAAAGAATTGACCTAACATTGACTGTAGTTGTTATACGTGTTTGCTGTGTACGCGCATTAAACATTACAGAATTGTATAATATGGAAAGTATGATTCTTGTAGTCTATCATTGAAATTTTATGACATTTTACGACAATTTTGTCAATTTTATACTTAAAGATTTTGTGACGTTTGGGATCCCTGATAATCATAACCCTATTGCTTAAATTGTGTAAAATTTCAGTATCTAAATCATAAAGTATGTATTATTTTTTATCTTGCAAATAGTATATGGTACATACCGGCAGCTAAGGTCTCATAATTACCCAGATATCCAAATTGTTTCTTACCATTATCTGTGCATCACTTATTTTGACATCTTGAATATCCACGCCTGTACATGAATTCTTCCTTCTACGTTTTATGTACATTATTTATGTTTGTATCTGCGTATATATTTATATATGTATGTATAATAAGTATATATTTCTTAATTCTGTATCTATGATGTATTTACTTTATGTCTATGTTAATTCTATGCATGGTATTAATTATTATTATTAATTCATATTGGTATCGTGTGATAAAGTAAGAAATAAATGAATTCTGAATTCTGAAAAAAATGCGTATTTAGGTTTTTGTGTTTTACTACATCTCGGTGCATAATTTGAAGAGGATTTGTATAAACAGCTTATATACAGTGAGGTGGATTAATTCATTATCTACGTAATTAACAATTTATGAGTAAAATCCTAAAACACATCAATTTTTGATTCTACAATGATATTTTTGGAACATAATTTTATACCTCCACCTTCAACCTTCTTGGAGTGACAGCTACCCCTTTAAAATCTTTAAATGGAATGCGGGTGCACGAGCTCATTTGAAAGGGTTTTTAATTCTCTAACAATATAAGATTTTTAAATTTTGCATATTCTTCATCAATAAAATTAAATTTGAAAATTTTGAAATCAAATGTATCCTAAACTATTTTATATACGGTCGTGAGCAAAATAAAATAGGACATGTCTTATAACGGTATTTTGCTAAAATCTAGTTGTGTACATCTAACTTTAATTTTTGTGTCATTGTCAGTTAGTTGTCATAATTTATTGCAAATGTGCAAAAAACTAATATGCCTCATATAAGCGATTTAGTTAAATCTGGAGTTATTGCAAAAGCAGAAGATGGATGGTCAATGAGTCAAATTGCACTGCGTTATAATATTGACAAAAATTCGGTTTGTATCATTTTAAGAAAGTGGAGAATAAACGGTACGATTAGTAGAAATCCTGGATCAGGGCGACGAAGGATATAGACTCAACAACAAGATTTGCAATTGGTAAATGTTTTAGTAGAAAATCCATTTCACTCAGTTATTCAGGCTGCTGAAGAAACGAATTTTCCTGGATCGAGTAGTACTGGTCGCCGGCGAGTAAGAGAATTGGAGCTACGCTGTCATGCAACAGCACAGAAATACTTACTTAAAGCTGAACATAAAGAAGCTCGAGTAGGATTTGCGCTTGAATTTTTAGCGCATGATGTAAATTTTTGGAACAATGTAATCTTTACAGACGAAAAAAATTTCCAGTCAACACACAGCGGTCGTATTCGTGTTTACCGCCCTCCGAATACTCGATTCGATGAGAAATATATATCTAACAATGATAAAAGTTGTAGATTTTCCGTCAATATGTGGGCTTGGATATCGGCACGTGGTCCTGGTGTTTTGTGGCATATTGAGGAACGATTTAATAGTGAAACGTATATTAGGATTTTAGACAATATTATGCTCCCTTCTGTGTCACAATTATTTCCTAATAATGAGTTCATATTTCAACAAGACAATTATTCCGTTCAAACTGCTCATACCGTAACTAACTGATGGTTTCAAGATAACAACATCAATGTTCTTAACTGGCCCAATCATAGTCCAGATCTTAACCCTGTGGAAGAAGTATGGGTATAGGTATAATTCATTCTAGTTATTTATCGCTGATTGGCAAATTGATCATTACTTTAACAGTGAGTCTTTCGATTACCTTAAGAACTAAAATTTTGATATTATTAAGATGTTGTGATAAAAGAAGAACGCAGCAGCAGGTGTACGAAATCTTCAATACTAAGTATGCTGACCGTCGCATTTCTCAGTCTACTGTTAGTAGAGTTAGTGGAGTACGGTAATCGAAGTGTTATACAATTTTTCGTAGATATTCCAAACATTTTTGGTAGCTGTTAGTTGTCTTAAAAATAAGATATTCCTGGAATATGTACCTTCTGCAAGTATCGGTTGTTTTAAACTCGAAAAAGGGGTTATTTAACCCTCTTTTGGGTCAATTTTCGATGAAAAAATTTTCTTGGACCCCTTAAACTGTAAATTAAGCAACGAAAATGTAGCCCTTTTATTGTTAATGTCCAAGGAACCTCCACTTAAATTTTCGTGATGTTACGTTCACCCCCCTCCTGTAATTCATATATATGTAAGTTTTTTTTTTACCAAAAATTGATTTTGAGATAACTTGGGCAAATCTTGCCCGAATCAGATGAAATTTTCAGTGAAAGTGGCTCATAATACCTACAAATCAAGTCAATAGCTTCATTAGTTTGGCTACAATGCCATTTTTTCGAAAATTTTACGAAATTTTTAAGACGCTGTAACTTTTTAGCCGTTTATCGTACGACAATTTTCTCTCCATCAATATGTAGGTTTTTTATGTACTTTTGGGTGATATGACTAAAAAAGTCTTTTATATGAAAATTCGATACATTTTCGGCCATTTACGGTATACATGTACTTCCGCGTAGTGATTTTCCATTGCACAAGGCACATATAACTATATAGATGTCTGTATATGTAAAAATATACATATAGAAAATTTTCGAAAAAATGCACAAAAGGATATCTGATTTAATGGAGAAATGGTAAAAGACACAAAACACATTTTTATTTACATTGAAAATATTAAATTAGATTTATCTACATGTAAAAATGTTTTAAGCTGATTTCTTTTTTTTTTTACCGACTTTGATGCTGATGTATTGGTCGCTTTCGTGTACTCCTTATGCTGGATATACTCGAAATACTACTGTGAGAGCTACCTGCTTCTGAATCCGTTACAGCATTAAAAATTTTGTCATTTTAACTGTCGCCAAAGTAATATAAATCGCTCTCAGCTTCGCCCATCATATCATTCACTTTGTCGTCCTCGTTTTCGTAGTCGGAATTCTCATCTGGCATGTCATCAGTAAGTTCTTCGACTGGCGACCCACTGACCTCTTCAGAATTTTGGCAGACATTGGATTTAAAATGGCATAAACTGCAACATTTTAAATTCAATTTTTTGCATGAACAAGATTTCGTTTTGCACCCAGCTTTACAATCACAGGCGATAATTTTTGAAAGTCAAATGTTTTTTGTTCTTCAAAACTTGAATTGCTAATGTCACTTGATAAAGATGATGACGGAAATCCGGCTGACGAAGTTTTGGAAGATGGGAAGTTATCAGATGAAACTTGTGATCGTCTGGTTTCCCGACATGTTATTTCGATATTAGCCGAGTCATGTAATTTTTTCACAACGACATTGGTATTGTAATGTATACTTTGTAACGCGTTATGTGAAAATCTTCTTGTGCTATACTGGGAAAAATTAATTTGTATTTTCCGTCGCGTCTCATAGTGCGATTAATTCTACGCAAAGTTTTCAACCTATCAGGTTTAACTTGGCTAGATAAAACTTGGAATGCACATGCGCGAGGTATGTGAATTTGTCTACCATAGAGGGCGCGAAAATTCAAAAAAGATAGTTTAAACCTGAACAGTAACTGAGAAAAATCCTTATATTTGAATAAAATGTGAATGAGATTTTGTATCATGTTTTTATAACAATGCATATTTTTTTTAAGGGCACTTTGGATGTTCAATAGGGCACACGAGTTATATTTACCTATACAAATAGTTATATGTGCCTTGTGCAACAGAAAGTCACTGCGCGCAAGTACCATCGTAAATGGCCGTAAATGGATCGAATTTTTATTAAAGATTTTTTTAGTCATCACCCAAAAGTACATAAAAACCTACATTTTGACGGAGAGAAAATTGTCGTACGATAAACGGCCAAAAAGTTACAGCGTTTTAAAAATTTCGTAAAATTTTTGAACAAATGGCATTGTAGCCAAACTAATGGACCTTTTAACTTGAAATGTGGCAGGCCATTTGTAGGTATTATGAGCCACCTTCACCCAAAATTTCATCTAATTAGGGCAGGATTTCCCAAGTTATCCCAAGATCAATTTTTTGGTAGAAAAACGTACATATATATTTTAATTTTTATATTTAAGTCCAAAAAAAAATTTGCCCCAAAGAGGGAGAGTTTAAAACAACGTTTCGACACTTGCAGAAGGTAGATATTCTAGGTATAACTTATTATTAAGACAACAACCAACTATCCAAAATTTGGAAACTCTACGAAAAATTGTATTATTCTCCGCTATTTTCAGTTTACCATACTCCACTACTAGAAAACAAATTTCGTGAATTTGGAAATGTCACAGATATTCCTAAATCTGGTAGTAAACGTATTTTAGACGATGAAAAGAAATTATTTGATATATTGTTAGATATTCAAGATAATCCATATAAACCTACAAGACAAGTTGCCGTCGATAATGATACTAAAAACATCCATATTGCATCTTCTAAAAAATTAAAAATACCACCCACATTAAATTCATTTGGTTCAAGAACTTAACGATGATGACCCTGATCGCCGAATGGAAATCATTGCAAATAGATGCCAAGATGATCCGTTATTTATAAAAAAAACTTTCTTATTTCTTATGAAGCAACGTTCGTCTTAAATGGAAGAGTCAATAAGCAGAACTGTAGATACTGGAGTACACAAAATCCACATTGGATGATGGAGGCCAATATTCAATATCCTGAGAGGATGAACGTCTAGTCTGGGATGATAAATTCTCAAATTATCGGACCATATTTCTTTAATAACACTTTAACTGGCGCGCGTTACTTGGATTTCTTTGCAAAGTTTCTTAATAATAATAATAATAATAATAAGGACATTGTTCACGAAGTACAGGGCACACCATCCCAAAAGCTCTATAGAGCGCTTTCACTTACCGAGGTCTCAAGGAGGAAGGGGCATACTCAATTTAACTGCCTTGCATAACAGACAGACTTGCAACCTTCATAAATACTTCCATGTTAAAGCCCAAACCAGCCGCCTTCATAGTACTACAGTGTCCATTGACAACCATCTTACGCCCCTTAGACTTAGTTCACCATTACCAGACCGGGAACCACTAAATCAAAACCAAATACATAGGCAGGCAATTGAACAATGGACAGCAAAACCTTTACATGGAAAATACCCAACTAATATTGCAGCAGACTACATCGATCGTGCTGCATCGTTTAGTTGGCTGAAGTATGGCAACATCTTTCCGGAAACCGAGGGTTTTATAGTGGCCATAGAGGATCGAGTAGTAGCGACCAGAAACTATTTGAAATACATCACCCGGAATCCCACAGTCGTTTCTGACCGCTGCCGTGCCTGCTCGACCTCCACAGAATCTATTGAGCACATCATAGGCGGATGCCCGATATTAGCACCAACTGCCTACACTAGGAGACATGACAACGTGGCTAGGATAATACACCAGGCTTTGCTAAGCCAAGTAAAACCTAATCATGTCCCGGAACCCTATTATTCATACGAACCCGCATCTGTCGTTGACACCAATAGCCACAAATTGTATTGGAATAGAACTGTCCACACAGACAGGCACATAGCAAACAACAGACCGGACATAGTGCTCATGAATAAAAACTCCGAACAAACTTACCTCATAGACATAACGATCCCACTGTCTGAAAATATAGAAAAGAAGTATAGGGAAAAGATTATAAAATACCTGCCCCTGGCCGAAGAGGTGAAGGACATGTGGCGCCAGAAGCTAGTCAGTGTTATCCCAATAGTCATCGGAGCCACAGTGGAGATTCCAGTCACGCTAAAGCCGGCCCTAGCCACTCTAAATATAAAGGAGAACACATACATTACCATGCAAAAATCAGTACTAATCGATACATGCAGCCTAACCCGCGCTCTACTCAACCAATCAGCCGCATAGTTAGAAAATCAAGTTGCCCCTGCAAGTGGCTCTTGAGTTTCGTACAAACTTGCCAGTCCTGGCAAAGAATCCGCAAATAATAATATTTAGACCTCGGCCTATCCGAAAGGCTGACCTTCGCCTTCTTAAGGTGAGCTGGGCTGAATTCTGAGACCGAGGGATTCATAATGGCTTGCCATGAGGCAAGTATTTAACACCCTCGTCTATCGACGTCGTGTCATGGGTATGGAGGTCCCTGATGTCAGCTGCAGGGCCTGCCGCAGAGCGCCGGAGACTGTAATGCACTTACTGTCGGCTTGCCCGACATACGCAGTCTCGGTCTATATTCACAGACACGACGCAGCATTACGAGTGCTTTACTATCATCTAAGGCACTCGTATGGGATAGACGAAACACCAGTGCTGCCTTACGCTCCGGGGGATATTGAGTCCGTTGTGGGGAATGAGAAGTGTCTAATTTATTGGAACTATTCGTTTCCCACCGTCAGGCAAATACAAGCCTGACATAGTACTCCTCGACCACCAACTCAAGACAATGTATGATGTAGAATTCTCAGCTCCCGCTGAGAGCAACATTGTCTTGAAAGAGGAGGAAAAACGGACAAAATATCGAGACTTGCTCTTCGAACTCCGCATGCTTTATCCAGGCCATTCTGTTAAAATAGTAGTACTGATTATAGGAGCCCTCGGTGGAATGAGACAGACGCTGCTTTCAGAACTAAAGATCATACCGGCATGCCGAGATTCGGCAGAGATCTTAGCCGGCAGAATGCAGAAAGCTGTCATCCTCGGTTCGTTGCGTCTACTCCTACTCAGGGCACACGATTCGCGGACCCGGTAGTCACTCACCCTACGGGCGTGGGGAGTGGCTATTGGTATTACCAGCTCCCCTCTGTGAGGGTCGGAGCCACAGAGTAGGGTGACTGGTTTCTTGCAAAAAAAAAAAATTATTCACCAAAATAATTTGAACAAGTGTAACATAAATATGGAAAACAATATATCTCTGTATATAGGGTAAATAAACAGAAAAAATCCACAAAGGAGAACCTGCACGCGGATCAAAAACTGCGCATTGACCTGCATAGATAATTACATATTTTTACAATTTAATTTTATTTGAGAGTGGCGCGTAAAGTGAAATAATACTGATTGCTCTTTTTAAGATGTTTCTAAACTACATTAAACAACATATTACTATCACAAGCACATAAAAGTATTAACAAAATAATATGCACTACTTATACAGATAATAATTATAATAAATACAACTCCATATAAATAATAACTTATGCAACACAATATGAATGATAAACACAGTAAATACAACACTATATAAATCATTAATACAATAAATACAACAGTTTATAAGTAATAGGTAATAATATACACTATATGAAATCTCTACTAGATTATTATTTTTTTTTTTAAGGCTGAGCAGAATTATTTTTTACATCAATCATGAGGTGAACTGACAATCTTGGAATTTCTAATACCCATTTTTTAAGTTTTTTCTTTAAAATTTTAAACGAGTTAATATTTTTTAGAGATATCGGTACTTCATTATATATTTTAGGAGCCAAGTAAATGTGACAGCGTTGTCCTACAGCCTTAACCATTTTTGGTACTGCAATAGATTTTTGTCTATGTCGTGTATCATAATTATGAGCAATGATGTCTTTTGTGTTTGTATACTGATATAGGATCAAACTTAGAAAAAAACACTGTCTTATGTCTAGTATTTTAGATTCTTTATATAGATCATCACTTGGGTAAGTATAAGTTTTGCTAAATATTATTTTTATAATCCACTTTTGCATTACTTCAAGATTTTTCAAGCAATGATGCCATACTATACATGTGGTTGGACTAGTGCAAAATATATGGTTTTTAGGTGGTCTGTATCAAAGATTCTTTTAAGATATTTAAATTTAGAAAGAAGTGATCTTAATTTCTTAACTAAAAAATCAATATGTTTATTCCATTTAAGATGGCAATCAAGCATGACTCCGAGGTATTTTATCGATGTGGCAGATGTTAATTTAATGTTGGTATTATTATATGTAATGCTGATGTCCGAGAAGTCTGGAAGTTTATGAACGTAACTAGTGAATGGTAAATAATATGTTTTGGTCATATTTATTCTCAACAAGTTACTACTGAAGAAGTCTATTATTACTGGAACGTCATTCTGGATGTTAGATTTTATAACATTCCAGTTTTCCCTTTATAGCACAAAACCGGGTCGTCGGCAAAACTGATGACTTCTCCTGTAAGGGGAAGCTTAAATAAGTCATTAATATATAATGTAAATAATATTGGCCCCAGTACAGTGCCTTGCGGAACCCCATAAGATACTGGTTCCATATTGCTCATTGTATCTCCAACCTTGACATATTGCGTCCTATCACTCAGATAGCTCTTCATTAAGTCGTAACAAGTTCCCCTGAAATCCATTCTCTCCAAAGTTTCTAATAAATTTGAATGACTCACAGTATCAAATGCTTTGGCCAGATGCATATGACCGGTTGAGAAATATTGACCGAGCTATATATTTTTGCAGTTAGATCGGTTATTGCATCCTGTGTTGATCTGGCCTCCTTAAATCCATACTGTTTGTCAGAGATTAAATTGAACTTGGTCAAAAAACTTGTCATTCTATGTTTTAAGATTTTCTCGAAGATTTTTGATAAGGTTGACAAGAGAGATATCGGTCTATAATTTGACACATCAAGTTTATCACCAGATTTATGTAACGGCTTAATGACGGCTATTTTAAACGCTCTCGGAAATGTACCAGAATCAGTGGCTCTGTTTATGATATATACCATAGGTTGTACAAGATAATCAAGACATTCTTTTACCGTTTCTGCCTGAATATTATCAATACCAGGTGCCTTTTTAAGCTTAAGCTCCCCTACTATTTTTCTAACTTCCTGCTCACACGTATGTGTCAAATATATTGAATTTTTTATGCTGGTATTTGGAAAATTAGTTTTGACTGTGGTTATTTTTTTTTCCTAAAGTGCTTCCAACAGTGCTAAAAAAATTGTTAAAAGAATTTTATATTTCCTGAGGATTTGAGCTAACATTTCCATTAATTTTTAAATTTTTTATTGAATCAGTAGATTTACGGTTTTCAATGTTTTTTATGCAGTTCCACATATTTTTCGAATCATTTTTATTTTTGCTAATTTGTGTTTTAAAATAGTTAGCTTTAGCTGATTTTACAATTTCCGAAAGAGTATTTCTATATCTTTTAAATTCGTTCTGTATTTTATGTTTTCTGGATATCTTTTTGCTTTTTTATAGAGTTCATCTTTTTTGTTTATTGAATTCACCAGTCGTTTGCTAATTTGATTTCTTTTAAGTGTACATGTTTTGCTGCTGTTTTCCAGAGTTAAGAATACTTTTCTCAGATGATGACAAGCCTAATGAAATTAATAGAAATATTTGGTATCGGCAGGACGGAGCTACACCATATTTTGCATTGGAAGTAAGAGCCTATCTCAATCAAGCTTTTCCCAGTAGATGGATCGGTAGGCGAGGTGAAATTGAGTGGCCTTCCCGTTCTCCCTATTTGACCCAGCTTGACAATTTATTATGGGGTTACTTAAAATCGAAGGTCTACTTCAACAGACCAAATAGCGTAGATGATTTAAAAGACAGAATAAGGCAAGAAATCAATCAAATGCCTGCATTATTATCAAGAAACTACGAGCGCCCAGTTTAAACATTTGATTGAAGCTGTTTCATATTCTTTTGTTTACTTACTAATATTAAAAATGTAATATTTTCCAATTAATAAATATTACATTACATTACATATTAAAAAATATATATTGCTGGATAGAGAATAAAAACCCTTTCAAATGAGCTATCACCCACACCCTCGTTCCATTTATAAATTTTAAAGGGGTAGCTGTCACTCCAAGTGGGTTTGAAGGGGGAGGTATAAATTTATGCTTAAAAAAGTCATTTTAAAATTAAAAATTGACGTGTTTTAGAATTTTACTCATAAACTGTATTGCTAATTGAATGAATGAATTTATCCGTTTCTTATGGACCTCACTCTATATAAATCCGACTGTGTTGCTGAGACAAATGTTCGCAGTTGACGACACCCGACTGCAGCTTCCTACTGTTCCGTATGAAATCTTAGCTGGGTTTATTGGACAAGGCGAGGAAATCAAAAATAATTCAATAACAAACCCAATTTTCCCCACCGTTGTGACAAGTTCTTGTTGATATTTTGATTTATTGGTTGGACATGATAAGACAAAATCACATCGGCCGTTGTGGCTTAATTGCAATTTGATCCATCGTCCGAGTCGTACGTGTCTAGACGAACAGGATAAACTGTCAGCGTCACGGAGAGTGATGGATAATCTGACATTCTAACATTCTGCAACTTGTTTTTGCCCACAAAAGTGACGCTAGTTCACCGAGAGAATTAAACACAATTTCGTTCGCACTTAGTTTGTGTCATTTGGCGAGAGGTAAAGTCCTACTTACCGCACTCAAAATCATGTACAAACCCTACATTACCGCACGCGGTTTCGTTTACATGAAAGTTCGAATTTTAATGTCGAATATTTACAAGTGAAATACTTCTAGGAGTTTCTTTTATGTTATCAACTTATACAGGATGTCCCGGCACTATGTTGCAATACTTCGGGAACGTATAGTTTGAGTCAAAATGACACTAAGTACCTATAATTTTCTTTCTTAGGGCGCCCCCCTACGGAGATATTATCCTTTAAAGGTTATATACTCAAGAATGTTTTTTACCTATTACTTCCAAACCGTTCTATCGATTTGAATAAAATTTAGACTGTATGTAAATGAGCATCTTTGTTCCAGAAATATGGCGCTCTTCGTATCTTGTCCAGGAAGCCAGGAGTGGAACACCCCTAATGTATTTTACACCTAAATTTTGACATAAATTAATTTTTGGAAATTAAGGTCACATTTTTAAATCCCTTAAACAATTTTCTAGAAAATATTTTTGTAAAGCGATCCGTTTTTGAGAAAAAATGATTTTACTGATAAGGGACAAAGACTGACATTTCGTCAACACATAACTACATAACTAAAATAATTCGTAAGCGAGATAAGTTGGATCACTGAACCTGAAATAGCATTCCAGGGTTGTTCCGAATGGCCTTCATATTGGGTAGTGATTCTTTGTAACATCTCTTCCCTTGTTTGTACCGGTGTTTTATGCACTAAATTTTTGAGGTGACCTCCAAAAGAAAAAATCTAATGGGTTTAGATCAGGAGAACGAGGAGGCCACGGTACTGGACCTCCTCGGCCAATTCGCGGCCAATCCACCGGTGGGGAAATTTTTGATCTAAATATTCCCTGACTGTGATGCTGAAATCAGGAGGTGCTCCATCATGCATGTACGTCAATGTTTCTTATAGTTGCTAATGGCATATCTTCCAGTAAACCATCTAGATCTTTTTGTAATTTTCCCCATTTAACCGATTTTCCAAAACCAATGGCCCTATTAAATAATTTCCAATTATTCCTGCCCAGACGTTAATTTGGAATTGTCTGTTCTTGGTGATGAGTTTGAATAATTGCATACGGATTTTCATCGTTCCAACTATGT
Organism: Leptura quadrifasciata; assembly: GCA_963675555.1. Classification (NCBI taxonomy): domain Eukaryota; kingdom Metazoa; phylum Arthropoda; class Insecta; order Coleoptera; family Cerambycidae; genus Leptura; species Leptura quadrifasciata. Next base: position 187,789,539 of record OY776673.1, on the reverse strand, counting down.
AGATTGTGAGAATTTATAATCCTGCTTCATCCGTGAACAAAACACTACCAATAAACTTGCAGTCTTCTTGTTGCTTTTGCATATTGAACTCGAGCCGGAGGGGTAGTCGTCCGGGGACATTGCATGAACTTTCTGGATGTGGAAAGGTTGGAGAAGCTGTTTTTTCAAAATTCTATGAATTGCGCAGAGAGCTTTTTAACGCTTATTGATGAGTCTACAGCAACAGTTCTAAGACCACTTTCACCTCCTCGTTTCTGTTCCACGGTCCCTAAAAATTAATAGGATTATTTTTTAAATAGTTACTTATTCTTTGATTTTTATTATTTTGTTTTTTTTTATTGCTAAAATGAATATCTACTTATTTCTCGTACTCGACGGTTTACCTGTTCAAAAGTTTTCCTGTTTGGAATAACTCAGTTAGAAAAGTGTTCCCCATAAAGCCGTTACACTTCCGAACCATTACCGGCGGCAAGTTCGTACATAAGTTGCATGTCGGCATACTCACCAGATGAAAAATTTACCATATCAATAAACTACTATCACAGAACTACTTACAACTTACTTATTTGCTACTCAAATTTGATGCTTAAATTTATTCAACTGTTTTCTCACAGGTATCATGCGGTAGTTTATATTACTAGTACTCCTCAGTCTCTTATCAGTAAAATCATTTTTTCTCAAAAACGGATCGCTTTATCGATGTCAAACAAGAATATCTTCTTTTAGAACATTGTTTAGGGCATTTAAAAATGTGACCTTAATTTTCAAAAATCAATTTATGTCAAAATTTTGGGGTAAAAAGCATCAGGGGTGTTACATCCCTGGCTTCCTAGACAAGATACGAAGGGCGCCATATTTCTCGAATAAAGATATTCATTTAGTATTTACACAGTCCAAATTTTATTAAAATCGATAGAACGGTTTGGGAGTAATAGGCAAAAAAAAACCTTCTTGAATATGTAACTTTTAAAAGGTAATATCTCCGTAGGGAAGCGCCCGAAGAAGAAAATTATAGGTACTTTTAGTGTAATTTTGACCAAAACTATACGTTCCCGAATTATTGCTCCATAGTACTGGGATACCCTATATTGTACATATTATGAAAAAAAAAGAAAAAAATGAAGCATTTTTAAAATTCATACTATCGTTCAAATCTTCCCTGCAAGTAAAAACGCAACAAGAACTTTACGACCGCATTAGAATACCGTTACTCTCTATACTATTCTGCCGGCAAATTAAAGCGACCCTTATAGGTTTTTAATATACGTCGGCTTGTTTGATAACACCATATCGACTGGTTCGCCGGCGTTAATAATGGGCTCGTAAAGTTTTTGTTGCATTTTTTATTTGCAATGAAACTTTGAACGATACTATAACTAAGTTTTTACCATACACGTGAAATTGCAAAATGAGCTGAATGCGAGTTTGGCAATCACACGAGAACTGTAAAAACAAGCTCACCACACGTCTTCCACACGATATTTTTTTCTACAATCTCCTTTTTAGAGAAAGAAAACTCTGCTTATTATTTAAAAAAAAAAATTAAAGTAAATAAAAGCACATAAAATCTTTCTGATTATTTTAAAAAGTTTAAATAGTAAAATTTTAAAAAATTGATTCACTTAATAAGATTCTTATCCTATAAATAAATTGGTAACAAAATGTCAATTCAACAAAATTAGACAATTTCGACAAAATTTGAATTTTGACATATGCTGACAGTTTTATACAATGTCTCTGTTTAACATTTAGAGTGAATTGGTCTAGGTTATTAATGATATTATGTAAGATACAAAGTTTACATAATCATAGATTCATACAAACAAAAATTTAACCTAACTCGCCGACGTTATTCGAAAGTTAAAAAATATCAAAAATTCTTCATCGTTACCATAGTTCTTTACTCCGTTATATTTATAGGTGAGGAAGCTATTACAATCAATTTCATTAATGGGCCATCAATTAAATGCAACCTCCTAGCTGCCAGCCGATGTCGCTCACAGGCATATTAATTAATTTCATTCGTTATTACACTTGATTTAATTGGAAATAAAACATTTGAATTAATTTACCGTACTTTATTTTAATGGAAATACTTTTTCCATTTAAATGAAACGCAAGTTACTTTGGTCAAGTAACTGTTTAATACCACAATGACTTTATAGAGTAACATGGAACAAAGGCCTGTTTTATAATGTCATAAAGTAGCGGGTAACAACTAAGACTTTTTGCGGTCATCTTAAATTGCTTTCCTGAAGAGATATTCGTAAAAATTATTAAGGAGTTGTCTGCGGGGTACCTATAAACAGGAGAATGTGAGAAACTTAGGCCGCGACCTTGTAAATTGAAATAAAATTTATAAAACACGAGATTTTGGCGAAATACTATCCACATCTGTATACCGGGGTGTTTTTGAAATACATCCATGTATTCAAATTTATGAATATTCACATCTTCCCGACATAGGTACGTAAAGTAAGGTGACCAAATTTCAGAGAGCAAAAGCGGGACATTTCGAAATATTAAAAATTATGCATTTTTAATAAAGTTGTAAGTTGTTAAAATATGTATTTTATATTATGCAAATATTTCAAAAATATTGCTACGGGTGCATGAACTATTAAAGTTGTTTGATAGTACAGAAACACACTTGGGTTGCTGGGCGTAGCAGATCGTGGACACTACCTAGCCCGGATACATGACGACAAAAAATTCACTGCTGCAATCCAACGGTGGTGACTTCGGGGCCAGACGGTGGTGGGTTTATAGCCTCCCTAGACCGTGGCAAGTTTCAGCCTAGACCGTGGAACTTACTAACCTAGTCCGTGGATCGTTCTAACCTGATCCGTGGAACGTTCTAACCTAGTCCGTGGACCCTAAAGATACACTGATTTAATTTGCAGTCGGAAATACACTGAGAGCAATGGAAATCAGATATAATTCACAAGAAATAATTACCTCTGACTTGTTGACGGTTCAATCCACATGAAACTGTATAGAATGCTGCAGCTCAATTGACAGGATTGAACCCGTCTCTGTAGCAAAGATACTTCCAAGGAAAGCGGTCAGCCAGCCCATAAATTTTTGAAATACGTTGTAAGGTCGGAAAGATGGCGACAATAAGATTACTCACCCGTACACATAAATCCTGCACAAAAGCGAATTAAACTCCCTCCGTAACAACAAAATACTCTGATAATCAGAAACAACCTAAAACGGGGGAAATTTTATCGTTGCCAAAAATCCAAAATCTACTAAGATGACTTAAAAATTAAGTTTTAGAAAATTTTCGGCAGCGCATGCGAAGCTAACTACTTTCCACCTTCTTCCTTTTCGTTTCCACCAGCTGGAAGCACGCTGCCGCTCCTAACAGAGAGAACCCAAACCTCCAATGGCTCGCGGCTGTTGGCGATATGTGGCCCACGAAACACAAATGTGTGTTGCAGGTCTCATATGCATTGAGCAAGTAACAATATATTATTGTTACGTGGTTAGACCCTGCAGTAAACACTTCCTAAACGTAGCTCCAATAATTGCAACACGAATTTTCACTAACTACTGATTCATTTATCGCCAAATTACAATAATTAGTCCTTATAATAACACACTTCTACTCCTTCTGGCGTATTCTATGAGGCAGCGCCACCTCTAGGCCGACCAGTGAACTATTATTCTATGGTGGCTAATTAGGTAGGCCTCCTTTCACTCTGCTACCAGGGATTCAACCTCTTTCCATGAGAGGGCGGCACATAACATTGCCCTCTCCATAAGCCTGAGCGTCCCTGTCCAGGCAATTCAGTCCCCAACATTCATCGCCAGTTTAGTCGGTAAATAAAGTGTTGTTAACAAAATTTCGATCCCTGTTGTGTTTATTTAGAACAAATTGACAAAATTGTAGCCTTTGTGGAAGATCCCTTCGAAGTAAGTTTTGTACAGGAGTGAGATGATATGGGTAGACGCGTTCTTTACGTAAGACTCTTAGGAGAGATTGTTTACTCACCTCTGTTGCGCTGCACTTGAGCTGACTTGAGGATCTTCATCCACACGAACTAAAATTTCTAGTTCTTGATCTGGAGTAATTCGCTTCAGTCATCCTACATTGTTTTTATGGCGAAATGAACCCGTTTCAACCAAACGACGAAACAGATTTTTAAAAATCTTATGGTCTGGCTGTATTCTATTTGGATATTGCAATGAGTATCTCCTCGCTGCAGCACGTCCGCTAAAATTATTTTGTGCGTAAACACATATATCCCTCATTTCCCTATTTGAAGAATTATTATGTCTAGGCATTGCAAATAAAGAAGTTAAAGAAATAAATTAGTTCGAGGAACACAAGAACAAAATAAAATGATTAAATGACGTAAATGACAGAACTAAAATGTAACCAAAACACACTTTTCAATAAATACACTTTGTTTCATTAAATTTGAATTTCCACTTTGACATCCTGTATCTTTTTCCACAGCAAGGTTATATCCTCATATTTTGCCTTTGGATGTGCCCCTAAATCTCTTTATTTTGATTTATTCCATGCATTTTTAAAAGGCTTTGCCTGCACTCAGAAGTGTCTGGCCATTTTTAGGCTCGTAGACTCTTAACTATGTTGACTGATTTGATTATAGGCTATTACTGTAACAATTTAGATACCTAACTTTATTTACACTAGGAGTATATTTCCGGTTAATTTCAATAAAAACTATTAATTGCGACAATCGTCTTCAGACAAAATATGTACCTACACGCAAGTTTACAGAAAAAAGCTCGCTGTAATTCCCTAGTATGTAGTCAGCTCGAAAAGAATGAGGATATAGTGACTGAGATGTTGAACAGGCTTGGAAATTGCGGCGTTTGGTTTCTAATAAAAATTCCCATTCGTCCCTGTTGTCAGCGTGTGTACCGAGGAGAAGTCTCCCGGTATGGCAATGTCAAGATCCACTCGCTCTTACCTTACCGGGCGCCGTGCTTGTTCAAATCATATTAAGAATGTCGGTTGGATTTTTTTGTCAGTCCTCATGGTTGCTGGGGTCGACGTAACATCTTCTGCCAATTGAATAAACCGTCCACCTCTTTTCAGTAGTGGAATGTAATACATAACATAACGTTACATGGAAACAGACGTTCTTGAAATGTCAGTTTCAATTTTTAAGATATATATTATATAAGGCACTCATTTTTATTGAAATGGATTATGTGTTTGTATCTTTTTGATTAGGTGTATAAAATAAAAATTAAATTGACGATAATTCTTGAAACCTGTTTAAAAGATTATTAGGAAGAAAAATCTTCTTGACATGATTCGCTTTGATACGATTTAATGATTTTATTTATTAGTTATTAGTTATCTGCGGTTGTTATCTGGACTAGTTACACCGCCAGGTGTAGATCGAGATCTTGTATCTCAGAAATTTACACATAAAGAGAGGATTAACTATGTAACTGTATGCAGGTAACCTGTAACTCTTGAAATTTATAATAAAATAAATCATAATTAGTATCTAATATTTCAAATGTGAAATAGACTGAATGCAATGGGCGAATGCTGTTATGATATGAACTTATTTTGATGTATTTCATATGTATTTTAGAATTTCTCTTCAACAATCGGCTCTAATAGTTTTAAAAATAAAAGTACAGGCATACGTCCATGCGACAGTGAAAATAATATTGTGTGATACAGTTAGAATTATTCTCTTCATACCTAGAGAATAGGCATCAGTATGTTAAATACCGTGGTTACAAGTCGTTTGACATCCTAGCCACCTCCGGTGTACCCCAGGGTTCTTACTGGGCCCGCTTATGTGTGTTACTTTTATAAATAATATTTCAGATAATCTTAATGCAAAGTCTCTTATATGCCGATGATTTGAAAATGTATTGTGTAATAGAAAACGAACAAGATGAAAATCTTCAGAATAACCTAAACATGGTATAGTTTAAGTAGGAAAATCCTTAGACATAAGAAATCCAACAAGAACTTTATGACCTCATTAAAATACCGGTACTCTTTTTTAGTGCTGTTCGCAAATTGACTCGCTTACCTTTATAGGTTTTTAATTTGCTTCAGGCCTCGGGTCGTTATTTGATTTCAAGCTTGGCGCCATGGCCCGCGGCGATAATAATTATGTCGTAAAATTTTTGTTTCGTTTTTTTTTTGTCTCAAGAAGTTCTTACTTGGACTATACATGACTGGTGCCTATCTAATAACTTCTCAAACGATTAAATCTTGCAGAGGCAGAGACCGGATATAGTAAAGGATCTTGGAGTTATTTATTTATTGATTTCCAAACAGGCACAAGTGCCTAATTACAGGGAAATACAGTGTACATTTAAAAAACATTAACATGTAAATGAAATTTAACAGGCTAAGTATAGTCCAAGTAAGGACTTCCCTACACTCAAAAAACGCAACAAAAACTTTACGACACAATTATATCGCCGCGGGTCATGGCGCCAAGCCTGTCATCAAACGACCTGACGCACATTAAAAATCTATAAAGGTAAGCGAGTCAATTTGCGAACAGCAGTACAAAGAGTTCCGGTATTTTAATGAGGTCGTAAAGATTTTGTTGCGTTTTTTATGCGCCGGGAACTGATTACTTCAACTATAACTTAATATTTAAGTATATTGGACATATACATATATATATACCTACTAGGGAAACAGCAAACTCGTCTAGTTTAATAGATCATGTTTTCATTAGAGTGGGGAGTAAAAACTTACAAAAAAAAGTGTTTTTTAAATCTATCATTGTTAAAACTGATATAACAGATCATTATACAATAATATTATCAGTAGCTAATATCCATAACTTTAAACAAGAAAATAGCCCTTTGACAAACCAATTCAAAATTATTAATTATGCAAATCTAGAAAAATCTTTATTAACTGAAAACTGGGACGATGTCACTCAGACATTTGATCCAGACCTAGCTTATAATATTTTTATAAATAAATTACTTTATTATATTAACATGCATTCTAAATTCAAATCTTACAATAGTAAAAAATATATTAAACTAAAACCATGGATTACTCAGGGTATATTGGGCTCTATTAGAAAGAGAGACGCGATGAAAAAACAATTAAAAAAACAATTTTCAGCTGAATATGAAACGAGATATAAACAGTATAGAAATTATCTCAACAATTTAATAAGAACAACAAAGAACGATTATTATAAAAATAAAATCAATTCTGTACGAAATAATGGTAAGAAAACATGGCAAATAATCAACGAAGTAACAAATAGTAACTCTAAAAAAACTGATAGAAACATTAATATTGTTGACGATAATGGTGTAATAATTCAGGATGATAAAACAAAAGCAAATTTTTTTAATACATTTTTTGTGAATATTGGAATCAATATGGCAAATTTAATAAATACTGCATCACCAGCACATACCATAAACGAAGAAAATGTAAGTGATACCATCTTTCTCAATCCTGTTACCAAAAATGAGGTGATTACATTTATATCTAGCCTAAAAAATGACACTGCCCCTGGGCCAGATGGGCTGTCAGTATGTACAATATAACATATCCATAAATTTATAGTTAATCCGTTAATTCACATAATAAATTTATGTTTTATAAAAGGCCGTATTCCTAGCAAATGGAAAGAATCCACAACTACGCCAATATTTAAATCCGGCGATAAAAAAATGGCCACTAATTATAGACCTATAACCGTTATAAATAATTTTGCAAAGATTTTTGAGAAATGCTTAAAAAAAAGACTAATGAATTATTTAGAAAAACATAAATTATTAACTAAAAATCAATTTGGCTTTAGGGAAAATATGTCAACTGAAGATGCTGTCATTGAGTTAATTAAAAACATTGTAAATGGGTTAAATGGATATAAAAAATGTCTTACTGTGTTCCTAGACTTGGCCAAGGCATTCGACACTGTCAACCATGAAATCCTATTGGGCAGATTAGAAAAAATAGGTATTAGGGGTACAGCATTGAACATATTCCAGGATTACTTAACAAATCGATATCAAAAAGTAAAAATCAACAATACTTATAGCGACCCATTACTCATCACCACCGGCGTCCCACAAGGGACGGTGATGGGACCAATTTTATTTTTAATATACTTGAGTAGTCTTACACAATTAAATAATATAAATTGTCATATCATTTCTTATGCAGATGACACTGCGGTAACGTTTGTTGGTGATTCTTGGGATAGGGTATATGAAAATGCTGAACATGATCTTAAACTTATATATTCTTGGTTAAATGCAAACCTTCTGAGTCTAAATATTGGAAAAACAAAATTTATAACTTTTTCTACATCTGTAATGGATCAACCTGATATACAGTCTATTATCATTCACGAAACTCAGTGTAATAACAATTGTTTCTGTTCTAACAAAATATTACAGTTAAACTCAATTAAATACCTTGGTGTCATGATTGATCAATATTTGAGATGGACAGACCACATTGATTATCTAATAAATAGGCTCAGAAAGCTAGCATTTAAATTCTACCAATTAAGAGACGTACTCAACAGAGAAAACATGCTTATGGTGTATGATGCCTTGGCCGAATCAGTCATGAGATACTGTATCCTCATATGGGGGGGATTATATAACACTACTCTACATAATATACAGGTAATTCAAAACACATTACTAAAAATTATTTTTAAAAAAGACGTGCGATATTCAACTGATATTTTATATGATGAGGCTACTTTATTTACAATAAGGAAATTATATATTTACCAAGGTCTAATGTGGATGTTGAAAAAACCTGCGTTATACACAATACATGCCTATAATACTAGAGCAATACAAAATTTGACAGTGAATGTTCCTTTCTGCAGAAAAACCCATACACAAAGATTTATTTTCTATCAAGGACCAATGCTATATAACATGCTGCCTACTAAAATAAAAAAATTTACAAACAAAGCCGAATTAAAAAAAAGAGTTAAAAACATTCATAAACGAAAATTTCCATATATGTGAAACCTTGTTTGTACATTAATTAACAGATTAAAAAAAAAAAAAAAAAGTTATTTACCTGCCTCCAATTCCACTGTTGCTAATTTTATTAAACCTTGCTGGCTTACTACTTGTGTTACGATGCATCGTATATTTTGCAATATAGCATATATATGTATATATATTTTACATAAATACTTTGGTTCACCACATGATTTATATATGGTTCATACATACATGATTGTATATTTTGCATAGAATTGTATATTTTGTATACCTTTAAATTATTATGTATGTGTTTTCGTAACGTATTTCTATCATTTCTATATTCTGCTGCTGCTGTTATTTTCTTGTATATAATTAAACTGCTATATCTCTGGATGGACATCACATCACAAGCTTTTAGGTGATTTCATCCTATAATTTATTTGTTTATTTTTCATTGTTTTATGATCTATGTGAATATTGTATGTTAGTGATTAATACCTGAATAAAAAATTTGAATTTGAATTTGAATCTATAAAACTAACATATTACGGTTTAAGTAAGTAACAGCATCAAAAATATTTTTAATCATTTTGATAAACAACTTGAAAAATCGATATTATTATTAGACGAAACTTGGTTGATTAATCGAATATGTCGTTCTGTGTGTAGGAACAAATAATAGCTGTTGTAATCGGGTATTTCTAGGGAAAATATTAAAGCGAAATAGTAACAATAACTTGAAGTCATTAATAAGATAATTTAATATTTTGTAACCAAACAACAAGATTGAAATAGTGCGCCGATTATATAAAGTATTTATTTCAAATTCTGCACATAGGTGTTTAGTTCAGATAGTATTATAGCCGTCGGGTAGTCTATTATATATTTTAAAATACAAAAATCTCAAATACTTTTTTTGGACCCTTTCAACACTTTCGATATACGTGTTCGGTTGTGAATATAGAACAATATTCAAGTTTTGGCCTTACCAATGTGTAATATAGTGCGGTAATGAATGGCATTTAAGTTATTGAAATTTTTAGATTCCCTAATTACAAAACCCAGAGACTTGTATGCCGATGAGATTAAATTTTCAAAGTGCAATTTAAATGAGAATTTGGAATCAATTGTTACACCTAGATCTTTAAAGCTTTCGACTCTGTCCAGAAATATATTATGATTCATTCTATAAGAGTACATTATTGGTTGTTTATTGCGAGTGATTGTAATGGTATGACACTTTTCTATATTAAAGTCAAGTTTATTTAACTTGCTCCACTTATATGCGGCTTCTATATCAAGTTGTAATAACTCACAATCGTCTTGGGATTCTATTTCTTTATACAGTTTTAGTTTAGACCATTCGCAAACAATAGGCATCTAGAATTAGACATCGAGTCCGGCAAGTCGTTAATAAAATAAAGAAATAGCAAAGGTCCCAGGTTCGAGCCTTGGGTCCGTTTGCAAATCCAGATCGACCCCACTATATGAACATTACTGAGGAACACGAAAATATTTTTTTCGCCGATTGGCAGTAAAGTACTAACTTTGCTGACTAATGTCAATCAGCAAAGTGCCACTTTCCCTGCCTAGGCAGGTGAGCATTTTCCTGCATAGGCAGGGAAAGTGGCACTTAGTTTCCATAGTAACCAACTAGTAACAACTGCGATTTTTAATGAATTTTTGTTGAATTTATTACAACAAAAATAGAGAGATTGAGAATTGTAATAATTTAATTATTTTAGAATATATTTAAACAATCGGCGAAAAAATTATATGTTCAACTCAGCAGCAAAATAGATTGACTGCCTTGGCAGACTTCCTAGCCGAGCGTAGCGAGGAATTATCAGCCGCGGCAGTAAATCTACCATTTTGCCGCCTAGTTAAACAAATAACTATTTTCGCCGATTGACAGCGAAGTATTAACTTTGCTGACTAATGTCAATCAGCAAAGTGTCACTTTCCCTCCCTCAGGAAAAGTGACACTTAGTTTCCATGGTAACCAACTAGTAACAACTGCGATTTTTTTTATGAATTTTTATTGAATTTATTACAACAAAAATAAAGAGATGAGAGTTGTAATAATTTAATTGTTTTAGAATATATTTAAACAATCGGGGAAAAAATTATACGTCCAACTCAGCAGCAAAATAGATTGACTGCCTTGGCTGAGAGGAAATATCAGCCGCGGCAGTCAATCTACTATTTTGCTGCCTAGTTAAACAAATAAGTATTATTCTGTTCCTGTGAGAAAAATAAGCAAACAAAGTGCACTACGAACATTAAATAAATAGCCAAGCGAAGCACCATTCGCATTGCCTTTAGGTCCTCTTCGACCTCCACGATCACGTTTCATCTGACATTGCCGCTAACCCGATGAATTTATTTTAAAAACCCCTTCCTCTCCTTTATGCACTACAGGCTATTGTTCTTTAGAGGAAAATACTTAGAAGAAGTATGGACATGCCGCTACATATTGCTTTCTTTCGGCTTAGAGCCTATGCTGTCGGTATTGTTTGAATTACTTAATTTAATGTCTTTGTCTGATTTATACGAAACTTTTATTGCTTTGTTTTCGTCTGCAGGTTCTTAATATACCAGTGTTATCATGGTGATGGCTGCATGGTAATAATTAATTTTTAATTGCGCTTAGCTTAGCCGTGGTTGAATGCAAATGTTTTATAGCTCATATTTTGTTAAATTTTACTTCCACGTCCAGTGGAAGTATAGTGAAAAGAAATTCTGTCTGTCTGTAACTTTTTGTGCGCACGTTTACTCTGGAACCGTTTATGATATTGACTTGAAATTTGATACACTTATGTAGTATAACGAGATCTGGAACTAAATTATATTTTGATCTAATTCCGTGGAAGGGTTCGGGGGTAAATGGGGTAAATAGGCAAAGCGAGCAGGTAAGAGCCCATAAAATTGCAATTTAGGGCATGTACGAAAAGTCAAGGTCTCAAAAATTTTTTTGGCGTCAGCCACACCCCGCTATCAGCCCCAATACCACCCCCACACTATTATGAAAGGGAGTAAAAAATTAAATTGGGATTAAGTGTGTATACGAGAACCAAGGGACTCTAAAATTTTTTTGGCATTAGCCATCCCTCTACCACCCCATTGCCACCCCCACCCTATTATTAAAGAGAGTGAAAAATTAAATTGGAATTTAGTGTGTGTACGAGAGCCAAGTGTCTCTAAAATTTATTTTGGCATTAGCTACCCCCTCTACCACCCCCATTGCCACCCCCACCCTATTGCTTAAGGGAATAAAAAATTAAATTGGGATTTAGTGTGTATACGAGAACCAAGGGCCTTTAAATTTGTTTGTTAGCCGCCCCTCTACCACCTCCATCACCACCCCCACCCTATTACTAAAGGGAGTAAAATATTACATTGGGATATAGTGTGTATAAGACTTGGATACAAAATCTGGATGCGGTTGTTTCTATAATGACCAGAAAAGCGTTAACCTAGCTCCCCTACCGTCAATAGTTAAAAATTCGGAAGCGGTTAGGGCCCTAGATAATTATTTTGGGGCGCATAACGGAGCAATCTTTTATTAATAATAATAATTGATTTTATTGATAGATAACCAAATATAAAGTAATTATGAAATAATTACAACATTAAAAAATTAATAGTGGATCTATCAAAGGGCAGAGTTCGCTGTTACTCAGAGTATGAGGCACTGCGCTCTTCCACTCAACCCCAAACGCTCACCAAGAATAAATGGAACAGGAAGATGTCTTAAGATTTAAATTGTGAATCACATGAACTTAGTTCGTTACCATTTTCCAAGGTCGGCCAATATCTTTATTTAGTAAATTTAAAACTTAAGTTGAGAGATCGTAAAAAAATTCAACTTGCACATTCGTTCTTTTTTTGTCTTCAAATCGAAATTCACGTTAACAAGGATACCTTGCAGTATTAATTCGTAATTAATCTAGTTAGTGTGAAGAATTAAGTTTTATTTTTATCCAAATTTCTTAGTTGTACAAAACTCGATTCTTCTTTGAACATTTAAATTATGTTGTTTACTACAGCTACAGAGTGCACTGCAGGTCAGTATTGTATGTTTGTATCTTTTGTTATAGATGATCACTCGGATTATGGGAGCACAGTCAGCGGAAGTACAGGGAAATCTCCGGGACCTATCTTTCCAGCACCTACTTTCACATTTCCTGGGCAGCCATCTCCTGGAACGGTTCTCACTCACAAAGCGGCCGTATATTACCATCATCAACTTAGTCTACAGGAAGATCAGGGTATTGACATGACACAGGTAAATTAACAGATCACAAATTTGGGCAAATCTAGAAGTATGAGATATGTGACCTCCAAATTATTTTCTTGAAATACAAGAGGCATTCTGAATCGAACACTCAAAAAGAACAGTCTTATTTAGAGAGTAGTGATAAAACCAGGTTACATGTAGTAGACCCTAAGCTGGAGCTGTGTTAGTAGTGTGGAGGCCATCACTGAATCAAGAAGACGCCTAATGCAAGTTTTAGGTCTTCATGTTCTTGGTTTGAGCTTACTAAGAACTATTATTAAGCTTTGCGATAGCGAGTTTAGAGCAGATTTAAATAACATAAACTGAGATGATATTTACTATATTCGAGGTATTGATAAAAAAGCAAACAATTTTTGACTAACAACATTATTAAATTATTTAACAAATACGCCCCATTAAGAACTGTTCGAGTAAGTAAACCATTTTCATATCAAAACAAGCTTCCGCCTACCTTATAACATCCAGCTGCTATCAACAATTATTTTATATATAAGCATCTTTGGCAATGATATCTGAGATAATGCATTCTTACTTTGTAGCAATAACATATTAAGTGACGAACTTAGTGTTAAGTTTTAGCTTCGCATTCCTTGGGGCTGAAGCCGTTATGAAAGCTATTAACAACATACGATCTAATGCTGCTGGTGCTGATAAAATTAGTTTATATATGATTAAGTTATGTCTCCCGGTTATTTCCAATCATGTACTTATCTATTCTAATAGGTGTATGTTTAGAGAAATGTTACTTTTATATTAAATGGAGATATTCCTTAGTCTGTCCTACCACCGCGCAAGATTTGCGCCCAATTAGTCTTTTATCGGTTTTATCCAAGATACCTACTAGAGAAGATTGCGTACATAATTCCATCGTTGATTATTTTAAACATAAAATGTTTCCTCTACACCAATCTGATTTTCAATCAATGCAGGGTTAACTTGTAACTAGATGATAAATATCAAACGAAACAATGCAGATCTATTATTTTATTTGACATTTATCCTGTAGTTAAGTGTTAATCCAATATTGATAAACCGGTTTTAACCCTGTCGATTGATTACTCAATCAATATTTCTCTTTAAATAACGTCGATAATATTACTATTTTTCTCGATTTTTTTCAGTCACCTGGCAGAGATAGTCCGGGCTCATCAAGTGGTAGTGCAGGATCGGGTTCACGTCACAGTACGGCATCTTTAGACAGTGGAAGGGCATCCTATCATCCCCTAAGCACTGCTGGAAGAAGCACTATCGGTTCCTCCAATAGTCCTAGGTGTTCTCTTAGTTCATGTTCGATTGGTTCCGACGGGGGACGTATTGAACGTATGATACATCAAGGAGTACCAGTGAGTAGTAATATGTAATATTACTTATCTAAATAAAATTTGTTAAAAAATTAGTAATCAAAAATTTAAAAATCTTTCCAATTCTTTAAGTATAATTTTGCCTTTTTTTAGGACCAAGAGATAATCCATTCGTGGCTGGTGGATTTACAGTTTGAGGAATACTTCCCCCTTTTTATATCAGCTGGTTATGATTTACCAACAATCGGAAGGATGACGCCAGAGGATTTAACCGCCATAGGAATTAAGAAACCCAATCACAGAAAACGACTAAAGGCTGAAATTGCACAACTCAATCTACCTGACAACCTACCTGAATTCATACCTGTAAGTAGTTGTTATAATTTTTCAAACAAGTTTTAGTCGAATAATTACACCTTTATTTATTTTTTAATTGGGTAATTTTTCTAAATTAAAGTTCAAGAAGACGAAATAACATGCCATATCTATGTCTGAGTTTATAATAAAACAACTAATATTACTAAACAGTAGCATATGTTCAAATTTTCCAATACTTAAAATAATTTCGTATATAGAATTCTGGAATATACAGAGTATCCCCGAATGACGTTACCTGTATCTGAAATAGACCTACATTTTAATTTTTGAACAAGCAGTCACTAAAGTTCTACTTGTGAAAAAAATACGATTTGTGTTAAGATAGTTTTTGAAGACTTAATTGTGATAGAATTAATTCGAGTTCTTTAAAATCATTGGCGTTACTCGTTATTCTAGAGATTTTCTGATATTTGCATTTGCCCAAAAGAAAATTTGAATTGGTACGGTCTCAGAGACTTTAGTATAATTGTGTTTTGTTTTATAACTATTCCCATAATATCAACTTAAAAACTGGCATGGCAGATAAGAATTTTGAACTTATTTTAAACGTTACTCATAGAGGGCGCTAGGTATACACTACTTCTTTTATAAATAGAGGAATATTTTCTTTTCCTATAGAATTATAAGAAAAATGAATCGAAAATTTTGAAAAAGCACCCTTTATATAAAAGAATTACTTCCTATGTAATTGTTCGAAATATCCACCATCTACCTCAATGAACTTTTCTGTAGGTTTTCTTAGAGATTTCCGGATACTTTTTGAGTATTTTTAATCACATTGGCCGCCTCTATTTTTATTGCCTTCATACCTTACCATATTGATAAGTCCATAAGGTCAAGGTCTGGAATTCTGGGTGGCCAAGGAAATTTACTTCCATGAGGAAAATTTTCCTTTAAATATTCGTGAAAATGGGGTCGTCCCATCCTGCATATACTACAAGTTCTGGCTTAAGTCGGGTGGTAAGATCTATGAGCTCACTTAAATTTTGGACGAAAAAGTTTAAATATAGAATACTGCTTGGATTTGGTGCAAGTTCAAAAGACCTCATTGTTTTAAATATTTCTTATTTTTTATTCAAAATATAAGTAAATACTAGTTTCTATGACAACTATTAAACAGTAATTACAATTAATTATAAATCCAATACAAATTTTCACCCGAAATAACAACGCGCTTACAGAAATAGGGACCATAATTTTACATAAATATAATACTTTCTGTTGCCAGTATAGTATACCTGATTATCAGTTATATTTTACAATGTTAATATATACAAACCCATTCTAATGGGACGACTGAGATTTTTAAATAAATCCACCTGCTAATGCGCTCGAAAACTGGGGCCGTGTCAAATGAAAACAAGCGTATTACAGGGAAAACAGGAGGAATTTTGTAGCGTTTTTACCACCCCTCGAACCCGCTCGTTCCACTGTAATACATTTTTAGCCAAGTATATCCTCGAAGTAAATTCTGTACGAAATTTCAGAATAATTCATCTTTAAAATTCTGAATCCAAGATCTTAAATTTCTGAATCCAAAATCGTGCAGAAATAAATACAATACCGGTTTAACAAATATGAAATGGAAAAACTACGCAAGCATATACTACAAGGCGGTTGGCGTCGGTAGAGAGCTAATTAATTTATCACTACGTATGTAACGATTTCGTAACGTAATAAGTTTCAAAATTTAATTTACATAACATATTTTATTTCGGGGCTTCTCGTTGTATCGTAAAATTGAACTTACTTTTTAGTTTCGGGGTAGGAAATTGGCGATTTCTAGAGTTTGTGGTACCAAGATAACTAAAAATAATTAGACTGATAAAATATTACATTTGAATTTAATACGAAAGTGGGATAAATTTCATTGCACAATCAAATAATTTCCTCAAAAATTATTTTCAGTCAGAATAATGAGGCTTCTTAAATTTCACTACTTAGAAGCATCATTTCAACATTTTCATTTCAATATTTTGAACTTACATTTGCTAATTTTGAATTCTCTAACAGATATTTAGTAGGATTCAGAGTTACGCAAAGACAAAAGATTTTATCAATGACTAGTCAACATTCAATATTCATCAGTTAAATAAAGATCAGCGGCTTCCGTGTGCCGCCTGCGTATCATGTAAGATTTGGAAGGAATGTTTTGTTTTCAAAGTATTCTGTGAATATTCTCATTACCAAGTAAGAATTGTTTGATTGTCAATTAAATAACGGAATTCAAGGAAACATCTAAACGCATATCGAACAGCCAGATAATGAGAGTTGTTTTCATTACTTTAGGGAATTTTCCTCAGCATTCTACGATATTTTGCGTGAGTGTTTAAACTTCCACTTACAACTTAAACTTTAATTTTTTCTTCTTGGTTTCAAAAAATGTCTCTCTAATATCTACTTATTATATTGATTTCAGGGCTCCTTGGAGGAATGGCTAAACTTATTAAGACTAGATGAATATTTACCAGCTTTTTTGGAGCAGAACTATCAAACCGTGGACGACGTAGCGCAATTAACATGGGAAGACTTGGAAGAATTTGGTATAGTAAAGTTAGGACATCAGAAAAAAATAATGTTAGCTATTAAGAGAATTAAAGATATTAAAGCAGGAAAGAGAATAAACACAGACTTGAATAGGATTTACACAACACAAGTAAGTTTTTTGTAAGCACTGTGTGCTCGACTCTAATTATTTGTTACTTAGAAAACTGTGGTTTTATATATTTATTTCTTTAGTTTATTTGGTAAAAAATGCATTTTTATACTTTGAGCATGTTTATTATACTTTCAAAATTAAACTTTTGAATGTTCTTAGATTTTTTAGTTGATATTTCACATCAGTTGAGTATCGATTGTTTATTTCAGTTTTACTTTTATTTTCACATACTTACATATACTATGTTAGGCATATTTTCACACATTTCCTATAAACATTTTTTTTATTACAGCAACATGTTCAAAGTAAGTGAAAAGTAAATCATAGCAACAAAATTTGAGATAATTTTCAACTGTAATCGGAAACATTGTACTTACTATACAAATTTTTATTTTCTTCATACTACACAAATTTTGTTGAAATGGAAAGTTTGGTAAAATCTTTAAAAAGTGCATTATTTATTACGTCACTTGGAAAGGGGTAGTGAATTTCCTTTAAGAGAATTATTTTACCCCAAAATTTTTCAAGTGATAAAGAAAAAAGAAATATACTACAGGAAAGCTTAAACCAGTGTTAATTCCTAAAACAATTAATTTTTGTTAACACACTTGACACTAGTTAATATTATTTGTTTGTATGTAAAAACATCTATTGAGCACCCTCTCCCATTTTGATATTTGGAATGTTAAAAAACTTTCACCATAAATTAAGTAGTAAATTACTTAAACAACTACAAATATTAGACAATGTAATTTCAACAATGTTGGTAACAATGTAATAATAGTTTTTATGAATCGGTAAAAAATAACATTTATTTAACAGTTATAACAAATTTATTTAGTATTAAAAATTGATAAATATTAAATAACTCATGATTTGAAAGAAAAAGGACATTTTAATATATTTTTATTGTAACCTCGCACGATTAAGCTAGTCGTCAAGTAGATTAACATCGGACAAAAGATTTTACTGTTGTAACCAGTTCATTATAGGCTTCTTTTAGACATACTAATTTTTCTCCCTCTCCAGCCTTCCGGAACACCTCTAATTTTGGGGCAATATCGCTTCAAAACCATTTTTTTTTCCAAATATCTCGGATGTGAATGGTCTTACGAAAAAAAATAAGGCTATCAAAGTTAAAGATAAATAAAGTCTATCGAAATGATTCAGTCGCATTTTACGTAGTATTAATATTCTTGGAGTTATGAGCGGGGGAAGTCGAGCACTGTATTGCATTCGCTCTGTATATCGACACTTTCCTATAAACTTCCACACCCCCTATTTGCTATTGCGTTTAATTGTCACTTTTGAAGTTTAAGTAAATATATTCATTATCAATTTTGAAATTACAAATGTCTACAATTATCGGTGGTTACTACCATTATGCGCTCGTTTCCACACCACCTTGCGGTAGAGCCTTTGGCACGTTTTTTGTTAAGTGATGTCCCCAATAGACCTAATCCACTTTTTGTTTATTTGGTTAACTTACTTCTAATTATTTTATTCTCTACTGCCAATACATATTACATTAGTTTGAATTTTTTTGAAGTTGAAGGTCTGAAACCTTGCTTCAATAAAACTGTGAGTGTCGGTTTCATTATCGTCTGCATCGTCTTTTTGTCAAATTCAGCCTCCTCGTGTTTATCCTGTTCCAAAAAAAGCTAATACCATATCTTCGGTTTCTTCGGCTTGATCTAAGTCATCTAGAACAAATAACGGAACATCTTAGTCCAGCTTTCCTACAAGTATATGGGGCTTTGCAGCATTTTGTATACTTGCAGCTTATTGTTTTTAAAAGTTCTTGTGGAGCAGCTTCGTTTTTTGTAGTAATAGGAAACAGACCATTTTTTTTTTAATCCGACCCCAATCTTGAGGACTTTGGCTGAATGTGATAGTATGTTCCAAAAAAGTGTGGACTCGATGGTAACGATGCAAGGTTTCATGTACTTTTTGCCACGAATTTGTACCTGAATTTATTCAAAGAATGCTGTTCGGGTTCTGCTCCGTAAAGGGCTAAAATAACTATCTGGCCTGCTGTATTTCCACATCAGGGTGAGAATTGGGGTCTTAACATTCCACGTATTTTTGTAATAATTTTACGAATTTTGCTTTGTCTTGCCTAAAAAATGCAGAGGTTGTGTCACATCCACTGAATGCTGGAGGAATAATGTTATCCGCAACTTCTTTTGGATATTTAAAAGAGTTCGAAGAATAAACTCGTTCGTCTGTTCATTCACACATAGAAGGTAGAAAGTGTGGAAGTTATATTAATACTACATAAAAATGTGTTTGAACCATTTCGATAGAGAATTTACTTATCTTTAACTTTGATAACCATCTTTTTTTCATGGGACCATTCAGAACCACTCAGAACCGAGATATTTGCAAAAAAAAATTATTTCAAAGCGATTTTGCCTCAAAATTAGGGTTGTCTAAAAGAGGCCTATAATGAACAGGTTCCAATAGTAAAATCTTTTGTCCAATTAAAAACGGTACTTACGCATTATCAACTCCCTGACAACTGGCCTAGATCTAGGATTGCCAAATTTGTTTTAACTATTATATCGTAATGTCAGTTTTTGACTGTCATATCTAATTAAGAAAAAAAATGGTGCAGCTTCGAATTACAGTTTTTTTTTATACAGAATTAAATGACATCTATAAAATATTTATCCAGTGCAAAGTTTTTTGACGTTTCTAATATTTATCGCTTTGTAAAATCTTTAACTGACATTTTAGGGTGGATAAATTCTTGCCACTGTACGTGAAGTATAGGTTATTATTAATGCACCTTTAACCATTTTCATTGCTAGTCTGTTTTTCCATCATTCGTTGGTTATGAAACTAAATATTCTTTAATTTTATTAAGGAAAAGTACAAGTTGTTGTAAATAATCAAAATGTGAGAGGCTCAATGATTGTTAAACCTGTGACCCCGTAACCAAAATGAGATGTGAAATGTCATTTTGTTACGACAACTTTGCTGCACTAGTTGCAAGCCCAACCCAGCGCTATACCTTTGCTTACGCTGCATGTTTGTGTGTAAGGACGTACTGGTGCACGCACCCATGGACCTACCATCGCCTGGCGTACCCACAGTCCACAGCACTTTCCGCTCTTTTCACCAACCATGGGAGATCGACCAGACGAGACAGTTGGCAGCGGGCACTCACTACGTGCAACCTACAATGTATTGCACTGACATAATCCCCATTAAGGTATACTTTTACCTCACTTTTTTCTCTGTTGTCAACCTCTATATATTTTATTTATTGCATGTCTTTGTTGTTGTGTTAATTTAATGTTAAGAAATGCATCACACATCAACTTAAATCATTTAAAAATGTCATGTACTCTTGTATACAAAACCATTCAATACCCCTACATTCTTTGATGATCATACAGTAGAAGGTAAAAATATTGAATCGATAGAAGAGAAAAGAACTGGTCAAATAATGTGCTGAAGAGAAACAGATTTAAGGCTGTTGCCATTTTTCTCTTCGGGCAAAACTTTAACATGCTTGTTGAACCGCTGGTAACAATGTTATATATCATTTTCTTTCGCGCACATTATTTTGTTATTTACCTGCTAGTACTGTATAGTAGATATGGACAGAGTGTAAATAAATGAAAAAAGTTAAGTATAAAATACACTATATGAAATAATTATATGTACGAGATATTTTGTTACTCCTGTACATCAGATTATTTGTTGAAATAATATTTTCACACATCTATCAAAATTCTGTGTGAAATGTGATTAGTTTTTTATGATGAAAAACATTCTCCTTATTTTATAACAAATTTATCGGGATAAATTTTCTTACATTGCATCTTTAAATGCGCTTGCCATTTGAACTAATCAATATAAAATAAATCTATCAGTACTTTCGCGCCGCCTTCACCTCTCCACACCCTATCTCCTTCCCTTTCTTTGCCCCTCACTCTCTTTCGCATACATAGTTTGGGCGGTACTTCTTGATAGTGGAATAAGAAATGAATGGCATTTTTATCAAACAAAATAATTACTGAAAGTGGCACCATTGTTCACTACTTTCTACAACAGACAAATATTTAAAATTATATGGTTTTGCTTGTAAAAAAAGTGTAATAAACTTAACAGAAACCAATAGTCAACAAATGCGATGAATGTATGAAGATATCACTTAAATATCTTGTACCTTGGACTGCTAAGCTATCAAATTTAACTGGTATAACCAAACCGTAGGGCGATAAGTGGCGTCCCTCTAAGTAGTTTCCATATACATGCAGATTCGGCAAAAGTAGATTTATACATCCTGAAGCAAATGAGTACAAGAGAGAAAATAATAAAAATTAAGAACAGAAAGTCGAATATACTACACTCAGCACATTCCAGACTTCCTGAAATGTTATTTTTATCACCTTGTTGTGTATCAATGCAGGGCACTGGTATTGTCGCGGCAAACGGTACAGTAAAATACAGTCCCAGTGAGATGGGAGGCCGAGAAACTTTCATTGGTGCGCCATTAATATAACAATCATCTGTCTCACTTTCACCTAATCGATTTTTGTTTTCTTTCTCACACTCATTTACTTCAGGATATATAAAACATAAAACTACTTTTGCCGAATCTGTGTATAAAATTCATATAAATATAACTAGTTATGTTCATCTCAGGTAAAAACAAAAAGTCGTGTTCCTTTGAGAAATCATTTAATGACATAGGCGTATTTTTTTTAACAGTGGAATACAAAATTAATACTGTAGAATAAATACGGATGTTTACAAAAATTTGAACAAACTTTAACCATACATTATTCTTAAGGTTCCGCAAAGACAAATGTGGAGGTGTAAGCATATGCCTTGCTAGAAAAGGATGGGTGAGAGGATTGTTAATTGGTGAATAACAAGTATATCTTTATGCACATAGAATATTTCCAACTGTTTGTAAATGGTAATCTTGTAATGGAAACAGTAAAATAAAGATTCTAACTAATAAAATAATAAAAGTTCGCCCAGGTTCTAGAAAACGGCGAATTGGTATTGGAATATTCATTTTTACATTGTCATAAATCCTGAACTATTCGAGATATATATAGTGGTATTATGAGTCGATTCAAAATTTGGAAGTTTATTTAAATAGTTAAATTGAATTATCATATGAAGATAGTCATATTGATGTTTGATATTCATGTAATATTTGTTTGCATGTAGAAATAATTTAACCTAAAAATTTAACCAAACTGTACATTTTGAAACTGAACTATATACGTATCAATATATCAGAGTATGCACTCTGCTTAGCTACAACATCATGAAGGAATATAAGTACACAAATTAAACCGCGGTTTTAATTGTTGTTTCAGATAAGAACCGGCAGAGGCAAGTCTTTAGAATCTCTAGAAGACCCCAGTGAAAGAACGCACCATACTTTTAGTGCAGATAATACACAGACTTTCTGCTACCAGCAGCCCTTAGGGTGGCGAATTAGATCTTATGAAGACGGAGATATAACTCCAACTAATGAAACCGGTTTACTATACGAAGGAGGCGGCACTCTGCCCAGACCACGAGGAGTCATTCGTCCAAGGCCCATCGCCAAAATAGCAGCAAAAGCTAGAGAAACATTCCCTGACTTTGAAAAGCCCCAGTTCAATCCAGAGAAATATGGGAATCCGCAATACCAAACAATTCCCAGAGAAATAATGGAGAGCAATAAGTACCATATACAATTTAGTAGCCCATTGATGGGCAAAAAGATACCACCTAACCCCCCTAAACGACAGGATAGTGAAAGCAATGAGCATACCACAACGGTGGAGATCCATCACGTTCAAACTTCTAGTCCTTTGCCCCTTCCAGCATATCCTAGTTCAGATAGTCTTAGCATATCATTAGATAGCCAGGGTGACTTGCCATTGCCGCCTCCTCCAGCCCCGGGAACGCCACCTGGGATGTCACAGTGCAAGCTCAACTCCTCGCAGTCCTGGGGTGCCGAGGAACAGGAGCTCATTAAAACATTGGCGCTGCAGCACAGAAACGGTTCTGATGCAAGTTTTAAGGTAACGGAGGATATTTGCATGGTAGAGTTAAATAAATCGGAAGAACCGCAGGCATGAAAGAGTACTACGTGACAAAGATATAGGAGGTTATGTTCAATTTCCTGCATTTTCCGTTGATAAAAAACTGCACATAACCTGTAAATAGTTTCGAGGCTATATTTTATGTTTAAAATTTTTAAATTATTTTGTACAATTATTAAACTTATTATAAACTCATGAGGAATAAAATTGTAATGTAATGTCGCATTATGTGGCTGGTGTTTTAACATATTCACTGCTGCAGAGTTTTGTGTGGGAATTTCTGTCCTGGTCGAGGACTATTCCTTAAATTTTCCCTTCACGCACAAATGGAAGATATTTATTTTTTCGTGAAATATAATATTTATAAAATAAGTCACTGGCCAATGATTCAAAAAGTAGTTCTTCTACAATTTGCAATAGATATTATAAAGAGATGTTTATTCGATGATAGATCTTCCTCGACCTTATGTATTTTGAAGCAAAAGGTAGTGAAGTATACCTTTTTCAAATTTCTCGATATATTTCTTACAGATTTTATTCACCTTAAACTTTCTTGAGTGTCACAATCTTTCTCCAGTTTCAGTTGTCCCATATGCACTCTAATCGCAATTCCACAAATCAAATCATCTCTTTGGATGCTCACTTGTATCAATGAGCTTGTTTGAGCAGGTTTATTAAGCATCTAAGAAAAAACATACCAAAAGATTTAACAAAGCTGAAGGTAGTGTCACATTTAAGACTTAAAATTCATTATGATGTGGAATGCACCAGTAGTTAAGTATAATTGGTGAAAACCATGAAAAAACACGTTTGAACAAATTAAGTAATAAGAAATCCTCAAGATATCTTAATTGTCCATTAAATTATTCTCTACCTTCTAAATCCCTCTCCTCTTTATTTTAAGAGGCGAATAAGATAAAAAATTTCACCAAAATATCCCTTAGTGCCTTAAAAATTTCCTTATGTACACAGCAGGAATTGCTTATCACTGATATAAGTAGCTAGGCATTGGATGCTTATATATTTTATAAATCCATGTGAGATATATATTGTAAATTCCATATAGTATCTTCCAAGATTTTGCAGTTCTTGGTCAGTCCACCTTTGTGCCTCAGTATGTTCCCACAATATTTTTTCAGTCCTGATATGGACCCCCATCTTTCGGTTACCAAATAAACAATGTTCACATGCAGTTAGAATTAAATACCTCCTAAAATCACACGTTTTTCTTTTTGTCTTATTTGACATGATGTATCCATTGCATAAAAATAAGGCAGATATTCGTATATTTTCACTTGATTTTTCAATTCAGATGTGGACAGGAATTGTATTTCTGAAATACAGTAATAATTCCCAGTCAAATTGACTCCATTATTTATAAAATAGTAAAGCCTCGCCCCAATATAACTCTTCTCTTGACGTAATTTGATAATAAATGGAACATCAAGTTAGTAAAAAATCTATTTGCATTACTTTTGGTCTAAATCATGGTATTAAAATAGCTTTCACAAATATCAGACTGTTTAAATTTTGCTTGGTTGGGAAAAAGTAAAAATCTCGCAATCGGTGCCTTTCTCCCCAACCAATTCAGAACCATCTGGAGATGCTTAATATTTTTCACCAATCTAATTGGCAAAACATGTCAACCGCAGTGTTAAAACTATTTAAATATCAGTGTGATGCCTCATAGGTGGCCCCTTGAAGCTTAAAACTTGTACCATTAACTTTTTTGTATTCTTTCCTTAGGAGGAAATTATAAAACTGTGTAGTTTGAATTGCTATATGGCATAGAGCGACTTATAGACCTCAAGATGTAAAGGTTATTTTGCTGCAGTTAGTGCACAACTTCATAAACATATCCTCTAGTACAGAAAGTGATACACGAGCAGCTAAGTTATTTTCTTATGTGTCAAAATTACATATCACATGCCCACGGTTCGTACCTGCAGAAAAAATAGTGAGGTTATAACATATACATATCAGAGCTTTTAAGTGTTTTTCTGCTAAGTGTAATTAACATATCATCATTTGGAGTGAATTGAATAACTGTCATTTCTGTTGCGGGCACAACATGTTGGTGCTAAATACATCACAATGGTTTAGGGCTTCACATTCTTCACTTCTATGCATACATACACATCATTCCATCCGCTGAATTAAGGTTTTTTTTTTGTGCACAATTATTGACATTTGCAATACCAAAGGGACATTCAAATGCTTGATCATTTAGTGAGGAGTTCGTTCAATGTTCTGTTTGCCCCATTAAATCCAAGTAAATCGTAAATCGCCACCTGCACAATCAGACAACATATTCAGTGTTCTAATAGGAACATTCATATGCAGGCTCTCATAAATAGTTCAAAGACACGTGATCACAAAATATAGGCAAATGGTATTGCACAGAACACAAATCCCCCTAGATCCACTGACATTCTTGTTAAGCATTACATTTTGAAAGACAATAGATTTTTTTATGCTTAAACCAAAGTTTAAGTAAGAGATGCCTTTTATATAGATAAAAAATATTAACAGGGTGTAAATTATTGCAAAGACTATCTCTATTTCCATAGACAACATAGTATAAACGTCTGAATTGAACAATTCACTATAGATGTTAAATATTTTAAGTTCATCCAGAAGATTTTTCACTCATTTTTTATGTTTTTTTTTTTTCGTAGAACTGATGGATTTAGGTCCTACATTCCAAATGCGCTTATTTTGAAGTATCCACCAGTCAATACGATATTGTTATTTCTTACGTATTTTGATGTGCCAAATTAGTTGGCATTGGATCCCAAAAATAATTCGAATTATTTATGAGAAAATGCAAGGATAAACCCTCACAACATGACTGGAAAGGACCTAGCTGAATTTTAAAATTTCAAAATACAAATATAAAGGAATATCCCGTCACTATAACAAAAATACAACCTGGGGCCTTTTTAGATTATGTTCCCAAGCCCTAAAATTGTCCCGGCATGCGCCTGCAGGTCACAAGTCGTCTTTGAAACCTTTATGAAAGCCAGGTGTATTTGAAACCATCTATTGGCCTTATATGTCAAATAGGTCACTATAAACACGCAGGCCAGTAATTTAAATAAATTCTATATACAAGAAGGAAAATTATTTAGGTTATCTAATTTATAATAATCAAAATATAGCAACCCGAATCGAATCCCTATCACATGGTTGAATTGCAAATGCTGAAGCTTAGGCAATAGTTTTATATTTTGCTTACCTAGACAACAATGATAGTAGGCACTTAAAATGTGGTATGCAATTAATCATCATGCACCATTTTCATCTTCATCAAAACAGAATATTAATTTTTTAACATATTTTGTGGCTTTCACAATCATTGTATTATTTTACTTATTTAATTTTGATATTTTAGATCTGCTTAAGATATTTATCTGGAAGTAAATCTCTAATTAAAGTTGAAATATAATTATTTTATATTGTTTTAACAT
Source organism: Leptura quadrifasciata (assembly GCA_963675555.1). Classification (NCBI taxonomy): domain Eukaryota; kingdom Metazoa; phylum Arthropoda; class Insecta; order Coleoptera; family Cerambycidae; genus Leptura; species Leptura quadrifasciata. Next base: position 187,762,411 of record OY776673.1, on the reverse strand, counting down.
TATAAAAATATCAACAGCAGAATTCTACTTAAAAACAATTTTTGTTTTTTATAATCGTAGACGTTACTTATCTGACTGGCTTCTTGGCACCTTTAGAAAACTTAGTCTACGAAGCATATTTCGCTGGTATTAAGTTACCTGCAAAACTAATGAACTGTGTGCTGGTTTCCGATATTACTGAATTGTCTTCTGCATTGCATTTGTCAAATACTTGATATTTACAGAAGATTAATATCAAAGCAATCTACAATGCGAAACAAAATGGTTGCACGTATTTTCCCAAATATGAAACACCAGAGGAATTAGAAATATCAGGAAAATTGATATTAAAGCAATCTATGATGCGAAACAGAATGGTTGCACATATTTTCCCAAATATGAAACACCAAAGGAACTAGAAATATTAGGAGCATATATATGGCTTTTTGTCTTCACATGGACAATTTAATATTGGACATATAAAATAACGTACAAATACCAGGCTCAAAGAACATATTAACCACATAAAATATAGAAATTCAATCAAATGAGTGCTTGTTAAACACTCAAAACAAACCAGCTATTTGATGAAATTCAACTAGACCAACCAAAAATTATTGACCAAGAAAGTACACAGGAGTGGTAAAAATATATGAGCTTTTAAATAACTTCAACCATAACATAACTACCAATGCCCACCCATAGCCCCTGATGAAATGTGTAAATTCAGAAGATCATGCCAACATAGCTCACCTCGCTTATTCAGAAAAAGATCAAGACAAGATAAATGAAACATCAAGCATTGGACAAGTCAGTGTGGAAGAAGACCTGGAATTATAGTCCATGGTCCAAATATATCCCGTATGTAACCTTGTGTAGGAATATTGTGTGATACCTCAAAATTTTCAAAAAAAGTCATTGTTTATGAATATCTCAGGACCGTCTCTCACAGGAGTGACAGAGGGGAGGAAGAAACATGATTCTCGTTCATTCACCAAAAACCATTTTTATAGTTCATTTGATCCGAAAATGTATGTCCCTATACTTGAAATACCTAAAATTGTGTGACATGTATTTAATATCATTCAGGTCAATATCTAATTTTGTGATTTACATCTCTCTACTCATATATTAAAAAGGAAGGGTGAAAAATAACAAACATGCGTAGTTTAAGTTGTTCATCACTATTATCTAACACTTCTTAAGTTACTTCCTGAAAGTAGAATTTTTAGACACAGATTAAAATATAAGTGAAAGACGGGTGGTTTGGGGTGAATAATTTGTATATTGGTTATTTTCAAAAATGTCAGTTGTACATATAAGCCACGTGACAATAGTTGGAGAATCTATCCCCTTATGACGTGTCTGAATCATTTGAAAGATTTTAGAGAATGTTTCCTATATGTGTTAAAAATAATATGAATCTCAAAAAATAAGAAGTAGTTTCATAAAATTTTATTCTAAAATTGATCTGCCAAATCAGAATAAAAGATTTGTAAATTACTGCTATACCAGTGACACTAAAGATATTCTTAGAAATGTAGGTACCTTAGAAATACCAACCTGGGTGTTATTAATTGGATTCTCCGACTTGGAAAATACCAAAAACAATAACGTTCCATATGCAATTTTAAGTATTTCAATCACCCACCACTGCTGCTGAAAATTTTTATCGTTTATTATAATTTCTGCAAGTAATATTTAGAATATTTTCCCTGAATTCTTAAAATGAAAAATGGTAGAAATAATAATTTCAATCCCCCTTTTCACCTCTTCTTATGAGAAATCCTGAAACTAACATACTTAGGATCACTGGGTGATATATTTAGGACATGTTTTCATATCGAATTAACTTTAAAAATATTTCCTAGCTAATGAACAAGGATTACTACATAGGGGTTGCTTTATCCTCTGCCAGCCTTTCGAGAGATGACCCTGAGATATTTCTGATATTTTGATATTTGTATTAGGCAATATTCACGCAAAATGAATGCGGATTATCAGCACATAAATAATTTTCTCAGAAACAGAAAGTAATGATCTGGAGTAATTTTATTTGAAGTTTGTATAGCACTAAAGTTTTACAAAATTTAAAATTTATATACCATCTAATTAGAGGTTATCCAGTTAAAAACAGGTGGATGTTCACAAATGTTGAATACACAATATTCACTTTGATTAGTTTGATTTAGATCAGTAGTCATATCATGTATATAAAAAATAAACTCGAACTAAAGTATATATGTTATGACGGCATATTTTACGAAAAACATTACCTATGTGTATAGATATAATTGAAATACGGAAACAAAGCATGTGAGATAAATATCTTAAGCAGTACCATTTTGATGTTTTAAAAACATTTTTCCTTCCTTATTCCAGTCGAGTTCAAGCACAGAATCAGATTCGCTGCCGTTTGCCAATGAAAACGCTGGTACGATAAGAACTCGGGCTGGTGGTAGACAAGCAGAGTTCTCATCGCCCAAACCGCGTGCCGGCCTTCCCCCACATCCGTCCCCCACGCCTAATCGACAGCAACCAAGTGCCCGTAATCAAAGAACAGAACCTGCCGATGTCTTGAACGACATCGGAAACATGTTAGCCAATCTTACAGATGAATTAGATGCCATGTTAGAGGAGGAAAAACGGCAACAGTAACTTTATGTATAAGACTGAACATCATGTTATAATTTCACTTATTTTTGTACAGGATTTCGTAACCTTTAACTTTCAAAAAGTTAGGTTAAGATTTTCTATGATTAAGTAGATTTCTTTTTATAATACTTTTTTCATATATAAATTATAAGTTTGTTGTATATAGAAAATTTTATTTTATCTTAAAAAAAGGTTTGTAAATAGTTTTATATAAGAATTTATATTGTAAAAATGTAAAATTATTTTTATTGGTTATAGTCGAATGATTTTAAATTACTGTTTGCCAGGAGATGTGAGGAAATTGTCTACTTAAATTGGGGAGTTAGAAAAGGTCTGTATTGTGATCTCTTCATCTTATTCTATTAATTTTTATTTGTTTAGTTAAATGATTTTACAATGTTTTACAATGTATATCAATTATATTAATTGCAATTTTTTTAAACAAATGTTTTATTCATTATGCAGGGCGCAAATTTTATTTTCACACTGGTATCGTGGGAATTGCAAAAAGTTCTTTTTTTTGTTTCAAAGTATGTAAAAATGAAAGTTTCTAAATTAATCAAGGAGTAAGCACCTAATAAAAAGAAATTCCAACATCAGAACAATTCATTTCACACGTTTTTTCTGAGTATATCATAGTGCAAAATTACTTCCCGCAGGGGGGGTGGGGTGGCACTAACGTTTTTATAGTGCAAAATTACTGCCCGCAGGTGGGAAGAGTACTAACTTTACAAATACGATTATTTCGGGTTATTTTGCCATGGCTGTGAATTTTTAACCTCAACGTTTATCAAACGGACTGTAAATTTTCTTCTGGATTTTGTCTTTAAGCTGATTAGTATGTGGTATGACTCTTGATTATCAGTCATTTTAAATGCCTAGATACCAATATTAGGCGTTCTGCACTCTCGCTGTGTAAAAGATGTAAGAGAGGGAAATCAGGAAAAAACTCGCCTCTGTTTTAATTGAGAAACTATGAATGCTCACACTACTTGTTACACTATTCTCTTCACATGATTCTGGCTACTGCCCTCGACATGAGTTTCGCCAACGGAGTTGTTTTAGTTATCTCCAGATGGTGTTAATATAGTTGGTTAAATGTTCGACGAGTATAGTGTTTTGGTGTGCATGTTTCATATGGGCATTTCGTATTATAAATACAAAACATAGTGAGTAAGTTATGATTTATCAGATGTTCTGAAGACAGAATCAGGAATCAAATGCATTTTTAATATAAATGAATTTTAAGGCTTGTATAGAAAAGGTAACCACGAGATTATTTAAGAATATGTCTCTCTTATCAAAGCAGACATATTTTTCTAGTTATGCTCTAATTTCACACACAAAAAAAATGATTGAAATTGACGACCCCCCAGCTGTAAGGTCCCCTTGTTAGTTCAAAATTTTGCCATCTATTTGGAACTGATCATTATAATTGTTGAATGATGAATAATTAAGTATTCCTAATATAAAGTCAGGCTTGTGCAGTGGTTTTAAAATACCTAGAAAAGACAAAAAATTGGCTCCTCTTAGATTAGATATTTCGGCCGGCACTTTTGATCCAAGAGACTTCATGTCCTGAGGCAGTTTCTGCGCTGCTTCATCCCACCACAAACCGCTGCACACAATTTTATTCTTTAATAGGCAAGAATTGATCTTCTGTACTCCATCTCCAACAGGTCAACACTACTGCTTCCACTAAGGAGTCTCTAAATAAATGTTGACAGATTTCATCCCAGCTAAATGCTCTCAGAACTTCTATGCCTGATGATATTTGTCCTTCAGCACTAACGGTAGACTTTTGTTACTCGTATAAATTTTCAATGATTTCCCTTCCTCTTATTTATTTACACTGCCCTGTTCCCTAAGATCTTCAACCTAACTCACATCTTCATATTAACACCCGCATCTCAAACAATGCATCCCACGTTGTAGGTCCAGCCCTAAACTCATCTGTTTTCGCTAATATAAATAATCTAATAATACTTTGTGCAACATTAAATTTGGGCTCTAGGGGCGGTAATGCATTAATCTTTAATATATGCAGTAAAATCTACAACATGGAAGAAAAACATTTAGAATTAGTTGTAATACGAATATGAATGCTAAGCGATGTCTAGAATATAGGAAATTCAAGTTCTCAACATCTGATATGCTCAAAGTACGTATTTTTAACATGTAAGATTGCATCTTACAGACCTCCTAGTGTATAGATAGCATTTGAAATATATTTAAAACGAATTTGATTTTCATTGTTCCCTCCACTATTTAAAGGTTATCGATAAACTATCCTGTTTCAAAACAGTGCCAGTTTGAAAGAATAATTGATGTTTGGTTTTGGTTAAGTTGTGTGAAGACAACTGAATGTTTTACATAGAAAAAATGAAAAGTACAGCTATGAGAAACCTGGATTGCAAATTGAGTATTTAATTTTGATCAAAAATACAACTTCCTGCAGTTCTTTTAATTTCATTATCTTTAGGTTTTTAGAGGAACAATTCTTTATAATTAGTTTCACTGTATCTCGACACTACCACTACAGTTTTAAATAATATTGTGTAGGATGAAACTGGCCTGGTCTGCAATTTTTTTATATATCCTGATCTTTTTCGGAGAGTATGTAGGGCATGTAGGTGTCAAATTTCATCTGTTACCTACAGGACCAAATGGAGGTCAGTCCAGCACTGATATTGTGTGATCTATGTAAGAAATTGTATGTTTGTTGCTTTGAGAGAAATTGCCTGATTGAGTACATGGAATATTTGTTATTGCAAAATAGACGATCTGTAACGTATTGAGATGGATATTTTGATTCCATAGATCTTTTGTAATGAGGTGCTTTTTGATCATTTGTGCTACATATTCCCATTCAAAAAATATGAAGTTTCATTAAGAGTTGTCCGTGGTGTAGTGATTGAGTTGCCGGATTTTCAAGCACGAGGTAGACGGTAACCTAATATAAGGTTTTAGTGATTTCACTTGTTTAGTACCTTTGTTAACTTCATTCTTAGAGTTAAATCATGCAATCTAATTTTGAACCACTTCCACATATCTGTTTGATTTGAAATTTGGCACACAGCTTCTATAACAATACATAATTTCAAACCCCCATCCGAGTTTTTTATAATAAAACCCATGCAGTTGGCTAGCTAAGGAAAGACCATAGAGTATACATTTCAAATTTCATTTTATCTCCTGAGAACCTAACCTAAATAATTTATATTAAAAACAAATTAAGAAACCAGCTTTTGTTGGGATGTACTAAAAAGGAAAGAATTAAAATAAATTATGATACTAATATAAAAATTAAAGTGTGGTGCATCAATTTTGTATATAAAAAAAAATGGAGCTCCACACTTTTATTTTTAATATAGTAATATTTTATTTTAAATTTTTTTATTAATTTTTTTTTAAAAGTTTTCTGGTTTGCACCTCCTGTCGATTATTTTTCTTCTCGAATAACAACCTCTTTTTGGTTAACATCATTTGTTTAAAATTTGCGCCTTGCATATACACTTTAAAAGAAAATGTACGAAGGACAACATAAATGAATGTAAATAGATAGATCTTGTACTGAAAATTTAGCCAATAGAAGCTGAGTAATAAAAAAAATTAGTAAATACTTTTGTACAAAGCCATCTTTAGTATACGGAACTAGGGCGTCTAGTATAGATTTGGTGTTTTATTACCTTTACACCAGGAAATCGCAACGTTAGTCTCATTTGTCCCTTCAAATGATTTAAAAAGACTGATAGTACGATTTACAAGAATTCCAAGGTTATGGTTCATGTGCGACGAAAAGAATTTCCAGTGCCATATGTTATATTTAAACACTAGCACTTTTGTTGTAACTTTTGCATCAATACTTAAAATAATTTGACTGATTTTTTCGTCGTACATGAAAGATAATTATTCAGTTGTTTTTACACATTATTTTTTCAGATGTGTCTTACATTCATTTCCCCATTTTTTATTGCCATTTTTGCAATGTTATTTGTAATGAAAATGTTATTAATGTGCTACTTAATAGTTTATACTGCAATTACCTATGTTGTTATTTGTCATAGCATTTTTCTTATTAATATAGCTGTTAATATTTCCAAATCTGATCTTTGATACTCCTTTTTATTATTTTATTTTATCATATTGGTTAACTGTTAACAATTATAAATATAGATTAAATAATAAAGTGAAACATTATGAAATTAAAATGTTGTTTTATTCCTGTTTTTGGTGTAAAAGTTTCATTTACGAGTAGTAAAATTAGTTTAAAACAAATGTTTCTTTCTATCAAGCTTTAGCGTTGGTTATTTAAATCAAAGTTCCAAGAATACTAAACCAACATTTACCAACGAATTATTGTGTGGGCATGATGGGGGTGGATTTGTTTTTCTTGGTCGCAGGGGGACCCCTAAAAGTTGCGCCCAGAAGCGTCCACTTCTTTGCTTCACCCCACTGCACGGTCCTTCCAGACCCGCTCTGCAAGAGAACGTCCTTGACACTGGTGCGTATAGGCTCATGGACCACTTCTGTGTATAAATCCCCTGACGAGTCCCATCATTGATGCGAAATCTTATATACCAACCAGAGACGTTCACATCTAGCTACTATTCATATAGGGCTAATCAAGATTTTGCGTAGCGCTTTAGTACCTTGTAAAGAAGCCCTGACAACGACAAATTTATTAAGAACGATTTCTGGCAGTTTTGGTAATGTACAGTTACAACAGAGGAATCAGTCGACTGAACCTGTAGCGGCTAATAGACCATATTCTCCATTTCAAGTTTCAAGGAGTAACTTAGCTGAGTATGCGTTTGCCCGTTTAGATGATTTATTGAATAGGGTTTTCCCAGAAAAAAAAATTATTGCTGAAATACTTAACTCACGTAAAAAAAATGATTTATGGCATATTTATTATCTTATTAATTTTACTAATAGTAACAAAAAAAAAACTTGAAGTTTGAAAAATATTGGGTTCATTTTAAACAGCCATAAATTGGCGCGTTGTGACGTCAACACCCTGAAATCCAATCACAGAGGTTGTCTCTGTTCAAGATTGTTTATTAATCTTGGTCTCTGTTAACATAACATAACCTCTATTTATTGACAGCACTTTTCTACTTTAGGTAAATTATCAGCGGCACCTTTAACATATCCCCCTTCCACTTGATTTCATTTTGATTGTAGAATTAATAAAACATAAACCAGAAACTGATAAAATAATATTTTCACTCCAAACAATACAAACATAAAAATATAAATTTAACGTTTTAGGTTGCGCGGAAGCTATACAACCTTAGACGAGGGTTGTATAGGAGATATACCATCTGTCGGAGGGGAGTAAAGCCGTCGGTCCCTTGTCTATTAAATGTTAGGCAAGTAAAAGATCCCTACTCTTCTTAAGGGAAGAGGTTCGGCAAAATTCCTGGTTGGGGGTAGCTCGTCTACAGGCGTCGGTGTTAGGCCTCAGTAGCGGAAATAGGCCGACGTTAAATAGATGTATAAAAAAAAAAACGTTTTAGGTTAGTCATCTGATGTGTAATGTCGGTGAAGGTTAAACCTAAACTACAGTACAAAATATTAACGTCCGACGCCTTCACGAATAACTTGTGCGGCATTTATCTGGATTCTGATTGGCCAATATTTACACGTCCACTGCTTTAGACCAATCACAGTACAAGCATTATAAATTGAAATTCTGAGAAGTTTTAGAGGGAAGATTTCTTTCTTTAACACACAGTTAGAATTTTTTACAAACTAATTATATCCATAATCTCATTGGTTTTCCGGGTAGATACGTAATTCTGGCGCGTAAAAATGCCCGTTTTAAAAAGCAGTGAAATTATCAGCAAGTTGTTTTAACGATATTTTCTAAGAAATATTTCTTATTAGAAAAGTAAATTGTTGTAAATTAATAAAATGTTTTATTATATCATTTTCACGACACAAATTGTTAAAATAAAATTAGTGAGAAAACCCTAATAGGGTAGAAAGGGATCCCTTTGGCCACTAACATTTGGTTTGGCATGCTGTGCCGTTGAAATGATGCACATTGCAGCTCCAATAAGATATGAAATGGACAGGTATGGAGTTGTCCTTCGTGCCTCTCCACGTCAAGCCGATGTTATTATAGTAGCTGGTACTCTAACAAACAAGATGGCGCCAGCTTTGAGGAAGATATATGATCATATGCCCGGCGCCTCCACCATGTGTCGCGCCTTGCGCGACGAGGGTTAGCAGGACGTCCATGGATATCGCCAGCATCACCCTGTAGAGGGTAGGTGCCGACGATAGCCATGGCTAAAGTCACTTTACTCGCTTGGCATGTCGAGAGGGTAAATCATGTTTCTAAGTGAACACTCAAATAAAACATAATGGTAACATAAGAGAACAAAATCAAACAATGAAATAAACATAATAAAATTTATTACTTACATTGTAGTAGATCTAGCCACCCCGAGGCATGGCATGGCACCACCTAGGCCTGCTTCTCTAAAAACCCAGACGACAACTAACTATAACTAACTCATTTACTTTTTCCATTTCGTTTCCCGGTACTTGCACTCAGCATTTCTACAACTAGCGGGCCGTGTGCACCGTTGCTGAGTTTGCTGGATTTCCACGGTACATTGTAACCAGCAACTTGGTTTACTTTAAGATATATCGGATTAAATTAATTTTGTAACTAAATCGTTTCCTGAATAAAATCATATACCGGGTGGTCCAATAAATTGTCTAGGTACTGCGTGACACACCCAAGGCCGATTTGTTTAAATCCAGCTCAATTAATGTAAATTTTATAAAAGAACCTGTAAATTAAATTATTTAAAAACAAAGTAATTGCTACGGGGCGAGCGTAGGTGCGTCTTTACTATGTACATACTTCGGTATGCGATGTAAAGCAACGACAGGCGCAGTTAGTAGTTGGATGGATGACCATTCCAACGGAAACCGCGTCCTCGCCTCACACATCTTCCAGCGGCTTGTATATCAGTGTATGCGCGGAAGCTATACAATATAATTTAAAACATTTTAAAATTTAACAAAGCTAATTTTGCTGCTGACATAGGTACCCAAATCTAAAACGGGGAAACTTCATCGAAATGAGGTACTGCAGGGCCGCGTAAGACTACCTAAACTGAGGTTTATCGAAATTTTGAGTTTCTCAGAAGTTCTATAGTGAAGCTAATTTTGAGTGAAAAAATACACAAAAAGACAATGATAACAAGAACAAAGACAAAACCGCACAAAAGAGAGATCAAGAACAGAAGACAAAATGTACAAATAGAAAGGAAAAGGGGGACAGGGAAGATTCACCAAAGGTATGAAATATCCGTAAAGGTGGATAGGGTAAGTGGAAGTTATATAGTAGGTGAAGGTTTGGTTATAGCGGTTGCCAGAAGATTGGTAACGTCTGTTATGGTAGGGTGTGTTTGATCCGAAATGATGCATTATGCTGTTTAATTTTTGTGATGTTTGCAGTAAGTGGACTATCACCCAATTTGAAAGAGTAAAATTTTTAGATTTCGTGGACGTAGTTCGCTATTGGGGTTATGTCGGTTCAACGCGCGTAAAGATCTCTGCAGGATGTGTACCCTCTAGAATTTGAAATTAGGCGCATAAATCTGCGCTCAAGCACTTTTAGTTTTTTCATTGTCGGGATCCGGGTGTAGAGGAATCTTTCATCTACCGCTTAACTTATTGCCTCAACATCTACCCCAGTCTCATGAATTTGAGGCATAAACACTTCGGTTTTGATTTCCCTATACCGGAGGAAATCAGGAATGCCCCGCTGGGAAGGACTCTGGCCTTTGGTTTGGAGTCCAGCCTGGATGGGGACATTCATTGACTAACTAGCAAATGCACAAATGGCTACAAGGGCTGAGTGCCACAATTCATTATTGCGCTGCTATGAAGCAGATGATGACAAAAAGATTTATTTTTCTTTTAAAATATTAAGTAGGATCAGCATCTGCACCACACCGGCGCCGCGTAAGTGATGGACGGCCTGACCATCATTGTGTACAACAGTTTTTTGTTTTATCTGTTAAGTCTACTACATTTGACCATCAGTGGATACAGACTTCTGGACTGGGAGTAGACAGTTTGGTTTATATATGTATTGAACGTAGGTGTCTGGTCTAGTGTCTGACCCCTAAATACTTCACGCACCATTTTGTTGAAATTTGGTGCCCCCTGACCGAAATAGGTGTCAAAATTTTGTTCTCAGTAAACCGGCGCGTGAAGGCTATTTATTGCTTTCGACTTCTCGACGTTTACCTGAATCGTCCACCGGTCGTAATACGCCACGCCGCCGTACGGACCATGTGCTCCTTCAACAGCATGTTGGCTGCTTGAGCGTTGTGAGAATGTGCGTACATGGCTGTGTTTTCGGCGTACTTGGCCAGCGTGGTATTCGAGAACTCCGTGAAATCGGAGATATACAAGTTGTACAGTTTTGGTGATAGACACGACCCTTGCGGGACTCCCACGCGAATATCCCGCTGTGATGACAGTTTTTTATTCACTCGAACCTGCAAGGATCTGCCCGTCATGAACAAGTGAATGAGTTTGATGATGTATGTTAGAAAGTTATAGTCGTGCATTTTGTATAGTCATATCCCGGTGCCCAGACGGTATCAAACGCCTTCTCAATATCAAGAAGCACCATGGTGGTGCTCTTCCCGAGGTTGTATTGTACCTTGACGTCGTTAACTATCCTGACAACCTGTTGCACCGTACTCCCCATTTCTGAAGCCGAACTGGGACCCATCGTCGACGCGGAGCTCCTCCTGAGCAGCGCATCTAGTTTGACCAGGAGAAGCTTCTACACCAGTTTGGAGTCTTGGAGATCGCCGACAGTAGCGATATGGGGCGATAGCTGCCGGCGAGCTTCGCGTTCTTGTTCCGCTTGAGGATGGGCAGGACCACAGCGCACTTCCATTGGCTGCGCCAATGCTGTAGCCGCAGGATTGCATTAGCGATGTATATAGTTCAAGTAGAAATAAACTGAGACAATAAAACTAAACAAAGACTTTACGGCATAATTATTATCGCCGCGGGCCATGGCGCTAAGTTGAAGTAAATAGATCCCAGTAAATAAAAATGCAATCAAAAACTTTACAACATAATTATATTGCTTCGGGCCATGGCGCCAAGCCTGACATGAAACATTCCCGACGCACATTAAAAACCGGTAAAGGTAAGCGAGCCAATTTGCGAACAACACAAAAAAGAGTACCGGTATTTTAATGAGGTCGTAAAGTTTTCGTTGGATTACTTATGTCTCAGGATTTTCCTACTTGAACTATACATCAACTGCACAATACCTTTCCTCGAGAGATATTTGAGCAGTTTGTACTTGACGCCGTCTTTTCCCGGAGCATTGTTGTTAGGTAGATTTTTGACAAATTCTGCAATTTCCGAGGGTGTGGTCAAGATCTTGAAGAATTCTCGCATTTCTGCATCATGACCAACGATCTGGTTAATGTCATTTTTTATGCGGTCGTGTTCCAAATTATTTGGTACGTTATTGTTATGCAAGGATTGTTAACTATGTTAACAGTCCTTGGTTGTTATGTATGTTTTCGAAATAATCGGCTAGGCCATTCGCTTTTTGCGCGTCAGTCAGCTCTGTCCGTCCGTTCACGCCGGTCAGCGCGGGTAAGGCCTCCCGCGTATTTTTCAAGGCTCTCGTCAGCTTCCACAGTGAATTGTCCTGAGGAGAAAAACGCGCTGAACTACTAAGAACCGTCCCCATGTTGAAAATGTTGCATTAACTTCAAGAAGGGACTTTAAATACATTAAAATTACTTGAAGAAACAAAACTGCTCAAGACAAAGAAAAAAAATCAATAAAATGAAATTACTGAATACAAGTACTTTTAAACGATTTAATTTTACTTTGTGTGAAATATAAATTTTTAGGAGGGAGCCACAATAGACTGAATCGGTCGTCACTTCACCGATATTCAATAGCGTTCCTCGTTGGACGTCCCAGGTCTTTAAATTCAGATTTCCACATTGAGCCGTCCTTTATCCCACACAGACAGACTGACAAAATACACAGATGGCATGCCGATATATTTGGTATGTTTTGGCTTAAAAACGTCCACTTTCATCAAAATCTGGAATTTGGATTTTTTCATGACGCCAATGCTTTCTTTATCTATAGATGAGAAAGTAAAAAACATTTCAAATAACAAAACCTAATGGCTAATGTCAAAAACATTTTGGAGGCCCTTAGTTCTCGTACACACCCTAAATCCCAATTTAATTTTTTACTATCTTTAATAATAGGGTGGCGGTGGCAATGGCAGTGGTAGAGGGGTGGCAAATGCCAAAACAATTTTAGAGTTCGAATACACACTAAATCCCAATTTAATTTTTTACTCCCTTTAATAATAGAGTGAGGGTGGTAGAGGAGGTAGCTAACGCCAAAATTTTTTTTTGAGACGATTCGTTATTGTATACACACTAAATCACATTTTAATTTCTTTTACTCCCTTTCATAATAGTGTGGGAGTGATAGTGGGGGTGACTGATGCAAAAAATTTTTTTTTAGACATTTCGTGCATGCCCTAAATTGCAATTTTATGGACTTTTACATGCTTGCTTTGCCTATTTACCCCTTTTACCCCCGAATCCTTCAACGGAAATAGGTCAAAATATAATCTAGTTCCAGATCTCGTTATAATACATAAATGTACCAAATTTCAACTCAATATCATAAACGGTTCCAGAGTAAACGTGCGCACAAAAAAGTTACAGACAGACCGACAGACAGAAATTTTTTCTCTCAAATTTAAAATCTCGACGTTTCATGACATTTTAAGCCTATTTCAACAAAAAAAAATAATTTTTTTTACGTTACTATACTTCCGCTGAACGTGAAGAAATACACTTTGTTGAAGTTTACCAAGCTGCACACATGAAGGTATATAACACTTAAAAAATCATCATAGACTGACATGCAGGTGTGTAAAAATCCCGGCCTTATATAGCGTCAGAAACGTTTCGTTTCGACGGGGACAGTAGTCTTACATGATCGTTGATCCCAATTTTTTGCTAACGTTTGCCGTGCTGCGTCCATTTCTTTCGGCGAGGAAGCGTTTTTTGCATTGAAAACAGAATTTTTTGAAAATGAAAAGACGGGCATTAATAAGGGGCATATTTTTAAATAAGATTCGGGTCTCTACATGAAACGCTTATTGAGTTATTTGAGATTAACTGCGATACTAGGACAGACTGACGTTTATTTGGTACGGTAATGTTGTACGAAGGCCTCCATTTCAATCCGAATGGCAAATGTGTGTATTGGAGTTTTTAGAGTTAACGCTTCAGCGTTCGGAGCTTACGTTAGAGATTTTACCCCTTTTCACACTGGGCGACTTAGCAGAGCCAGTTAGCAGTGCGGCTGAGTGAAAGGATACGCGACTAAGGGCTGGGTTAACAATGCAACGTTAACTCATAACCAAAGGATAGATGCCAAACAAAACAATATGTGCCCATTGTTTTATTTGACATTTATCTTATAGTTAAGTGTTAACCCTGTATTGATAATCCGGCCCTTAGTCGCGCGGTTCTAATCTAAAGGCACGAGCCGGGTGAGTCTTCTCGGGTACCTGCGGCTGCACGCCCGATCGCGCTGCTAAGTCTCATAAAGTGTAAAGATATAGGGACATAACGTACAAATGGTGTGCACGTCTCAACCGCACTACTAAATCGCGCTGCTAAATCGCCCAGTGTGAAGAGGGGCTTAGCGTATAGGCATCTGGCCTGCATTTTGTTGAAGGGACGTAAGTTTGATAAAAAATGTACACTTCGGGGATGGAGAGTTTATGAGTTTACTATTGAAATTATATAATTTGAAACGCTGGGAAACTGATTTAGACGTTAGATTGTATGAATGAAAATTAATAAAAAATATAAGTTTAATGATATGAATGGAGCTTCGTGTGGCAATTAAGACAAGATTGAAGCTACCGTGGGGGCTTTATTTTTTTAGGGCTGTATTTTGTAATGGATCGGCTGTAAACGGGTTAATTGAAAAGTTCAAAAGCTGTTATGGGTAATTTTGGTTTATTTGTGAAGTATAGACTGTTTTTCAGAATTTGATTAGAAAAAATGTAGTTTTTGGTAATTTTAAGTTACAAAATGACATTTTTATTGTATTTTGACCTTATGGATGAAAAATGATATTTATTTTAAAAGTCATGAAGTTTTTTAAATTCATTTTTTCACTTGTGCCTGAAAGGTACCTACTATAACACTTGAAACGGTCACCCATCCAAGTACTAACCGCATCTGGACATAGTAAAGACGCATATACGCTCGTCCATGGTGGAAATATTGATATTGAATGATGAAATACAACAAAAACATTATTTGCATGCATAGGAATTATGTTTCTTTGATAAAAAGTATAGATATAATCTTGACCTAATTTCCAATAAGAAGTTTGTATACCTAATTAAATATTTTCAATATCAAATGCCAGTGTTCTTTGTGCATATAAAATCTAAAAAATAATTAAAGCATAATTTCGAAAACAAGTTCTATTTGTCAATAATCAAACGGAAATATTAAATCTCAATCAGATGATTACGACCCGTTATATGTTATTTCAAAGCTAGTCTACGGTTAACAATTTTCCATTTAGGACACTATATAAATGCAGTAAGTACCTATTTTCTGTATTCCATTTTTAGCTTTACATTAGCCTTTACAATGAAAATATTTCCATATCTTCTTTTGTTTACCGGAGCAAACAGCTTAAATAACTATACTCTTAACCTGATTCTCAATATTTTGAAGGAAAATAATTCCAAATTATGTTTTTTCCTAGTTTGTTGGAATAATAAAGGTGAAAAATGTAACTGTATTGGTGACTTTGATTTTGATGTAAAATATTTTTCAGATAAACTTATAATGCATAAAATTATTTCAGAAGAAAAAATGTACATCAGAATAGCTTTTTTACCAGTAAAAGAAGGCAGTATTTCGGACCTTAGTGATGAGAATTATGAAAAAATTAACTATGTATTGGACTTGTCTTGTAAAAAAGCAAATGTAATTTTACAGGAGGTATTGTAAAACACGTTTACATGTTTGATAATCGATTTATATAGCAAAAATGTATTTTCAAAATCTTTTTTCAATTATGTAGATATTTTCAAAATATTTAATTTTACGCAATGAAAATCAATCATATAAATTCTCAGCAAACAACGACAATTGATCAATCATTAATACATTTATCACATGAACACTGGATGAATACTGGTAAGGGGCGCTAAGTGCAATACCGCTAGTGCATTTTATGTAATTGCACACTATATTGAGAGCAATATACATATTAAATGGCGATTTCAAAACTATTCTCTAATATTGCGCGTTGTGTGAACACGGTTTAAAGCTGAGCGGAGACGCAAAATTCACTTGCGCAGACAGTTTTACTGTAAAGATTCATAAGATAGCCAGAGAAATAAATGGGGCCTTCACAAGAAGCATTAAAATATTACAAAATTTACTGGATTACTTTTCAATTTGTCATTGAAAGTAACGCCGATGGCAAATTCGAGACACGTTAGTGCAATATTGTCTGCATTATATTCTTAGAGGATGGGATCTCTTTTTCGGTTATATGATATTACACTACACTTCTTACGGAGGCGGCAGCTCAGTGGTTGACGCACCTAGCTTTCGCTTTGAACATACCTAGCGAAGTGGGTTGGAGCCCCACATACTAAGAAGTAATTACCGATTATAAATTATCCCCAAAAAATGGTTCGGATCCCACTATAAAATGTAGGGCCTCGACTCATATACTCAGACAAATCTAGATTTCCTAAACTTAAGACGATCATTCAGGTGATTTGGAAGGCGGTTAAAAACAAAACAAAACTTCTCTATATTGAGAGGAGGGCTATTTGCATTACTCAATTTTATAATTGTCAGTAGATTATTCTATAACTTTTCAGTCAGTAATTGATTTTAGCATCAGCATATAATAATGTTAATATCCAAATCTCTACCATATGATTAATAAATAAAACCACCAAGAGTGGACCCAGAATAGAGCCTTGAGGTACTCCTGAAGTAGCCTGAATGTTGAGGATTTCGAAACCACGATATTCTACGTTTTGTGTTCTATCGCCTAAGTAGCTTTCAAAAAATTTCAATGGTCATCGGATACTTCCTCTTACTCGGAGTATATTGAGACGCACCTATCAAATATTTATCTCGGAGATTTCGTTGATGAGTACCCACTCAGTATTAAATACCATTTCATGCATGGTTTGTTTTGCAGAAGTTGTAAGAGTTGGAAATAGGCCGAGACGTATGAGGCATTATAATAGTAGAGATTGTATTAAGGGCGGGTATTATAGTGCATTTCATGTATAAGCGAAAAACTATAATAAAAAATTGCTAAGTTATCAAAATAATTAAATTAATTAACTCACCATGGCAAGCCATGAAAAAAATCATCTAGATATTCAAATTATTAAAAAATCACATTTTAATTCAACAAAATCTGAAAAAATTCACTAAACCTCGATATTCACAAATAACCGGAATTAACCGATAACCAACCTCAAACACTCAAATCAACCATTTTACGAACTAATCGTTACATAATATTGACCGCCCCCATATAGTCACCAATAATATCAAAACTACTTTCCACAGCCCCCGTCAGAATATTTTACTTCACTTCCTTAAACATTCTACAAATTACTTTTATCTTCAGTTCAACTTCTAATTTGATTTTCCATTCTTACATTAAATAACACCCCATTTATATTCACAATGTTCCGTCGAGATACTGCGACATCGCATTCATAAAAAATTCTCCTTCCGTCATATCGATGTTCAGTTATCAAAACTAATTTCCACTTTTGCATGTTCCTTTATCAAAACTTACTTCCACTTTGTTTCAACGCAGACAGCATGCCTTTTGGAACATCTTAATATGATTAATATGGCTTGTTGGCTTCCAAGCTACTTTACGGGACCAAGCCTATTTTCAGCAAGTTATTCGAACAGTTATCGCTGATAACTTTCAAACCGGAATCGATTCAAATTTTAAAAATATACCAAAAAATCCCCCTTTTCATACACTAAATTTTCATATGTTTTTCAACCCCGAATTCCAGAATGTTGTCATTATTGCGCAATATTTCGCAATTTTAGCCCAAATGACTGGCGTAGGACATATCCAGACCTCGGCGAACCTAGGCGCCGATGATCGTATAAAAAGCCGAGCACCGCGAACTCAAGTTAGGTTCGAAATCGCCAGTAAGTTAAAAGTTAGTACGTTAAGTTTTCGAGAGTGGAATCATTAGTAATTTTTTAAAAATGATTTTAAATTTAATAAGTTTATATACTATAGTAAATTGGTCCGGTTCTAATTAACTTAAGTTTTAGTTCCCACAATCTAGTCAGCTTTCCTACTTCGGCCACAGCCTAATTTCCTGAAACAAAACTGTCGAGATCTTGCTTCCTTGGCCGAACCAAGTAAAAAAGAGTTTTTAAATTAAATTAAATCGCCGTCACGCATACATTCAAAAAATGATTTTTTTCAGAACATTTTAAATAAATCATTTTATTTTTTCGCAAAATTCAGACACGACTAACTGAATTTCTGCTGTCAAATAATTACATATTCTAAAATTTTGTTAAATAAAAATATATAAATCCAAATACGTTCGAAATTCTCTTAGTTTAAATTTAAATAAAAAAAATTCATTTCGTTTTTAAAACAAGTGTTGTTATTTCAAGAAAAACTATCTACAAGGTGTAGCTTTCGACCCTGCCAAAGACAATAAGAACTCAAAAAGTGCTATATAAATGAAACCTTTAAAATTAAGTGCATACGAAGTTCCAAATTAGCATTTGACCCGAATCGCTACTCCAGAAATCGAGCTCCAAGGCGCCTCTCAACAAACTAAAGTGCACCAAAGGTCTCCGGTTCAAACTTTTTTAATTTTTCAAACTCCAGGGGTTAATTCGTGTTCACGGGACGGTGGCCGCCTTCTTAGTAGGGGGGTCACATTTTGTCTACTTCTCATGTGGTGTTGGGTGTTGGAGATCTATCGGAATTCGAACTTTAAACCGAATAACAGAAATTAAGAAATCAGTACGTCTTTTACTCCCTTACATGTGAATCTTTTCTGTTTTAGAGTTCAAGCCAAAATAAATTTAGATTTGGTCGCAGCTGGCTGATGATCGCAAAATCTGGTATCAAACACACCGCACATAGTAGTATTGAAAACAACCATAATAATATAAGAAATGTGTTCAAGAATATTAAACTGAGAATGGATACAAATGTAATAGTTGCAATCCCTCAAGAAGATATCAGCCAATACGATATTTTTGAGATTTATCATCCTGGCCTTAAGGTAGACCTCAAAGTAAATAAAGTGGGGCTTTATGATCACAGGAATTTAACTTATTTCGGCAAGAATACTTCGTACTATGATTCAAGAAAAAACATGTCTGGAGTACTAATCAGAGCTGGAGATAGGGTAAAATAACTATTTTCATTTTTACGTATCACATGTAAAACTTAACGATTATGCAACAGCCCGAAAGTATGATAATTAGACATCAATAGATGATTACTTACCAGCCTACTTTTGTTAATGTGTCAAGCGTGGTTTAATTACCAGCGAATATCTTCAAATATTTTACAATTGGCAATTCTAAAAGCTGTTATTGTCCAGAAGTAAATGTATCAACTCGGTGATGTTAGCCCCTCCCTATCCTCGAAATTAAAATATTTTTGAATGGGACTTATTTGTTCGCCAGTTCTTATTTTCTCATTGCTGCTTATAGAATAGTTGAGGAGGGGCTGAAATTGATAACAGCCTATTGAGTTCTTCAATTTTCAGTGCCGAATTGATCTCTTCGTGGTTGATTTGTGTTTGCTCATCTATTGTCATTAGTTGCAACAAAAAAAAAACTTCGAAAGGCGGAGGAGAATTATCTAAATGTATGTGACTAGTCTGTTTTTTGCACTCTTCCTTTACTCATGGTCTTTTAGTATAAAAATGATCAGAAACAAATTGGATCCTTGGCTAAAGACATTTTTATTGGTTTCTACAAAATAACAGAAATCATTTTGGTCTTAAAAGAATCTGGAATTGGTTGGGAGGGTGGTCAATAAAAATTATTGAACCACAGCACTTAGGCCCCATTGGGACCCTTGTACATCCTCCCTGTAGGCAGACCCTCGCTTAGGCGTCCCACCAACCTAATCTTGCGAAATAGGTGATGTTGCTGCCTAGGGGCATCTCCCTTACATCGGCCAAAGTAGGCCAACGTTCTCCCAAAATGGATTCTCTGATGGACGAAACAGCAGAACAGTCACAGAGTACATGTTGAACCATCTCATCTTCTTGTTCACAACCTCTACAGAAAGGTGTTTCGCTTAATCTCATATTATGAAGATGTTTCCTTGACGAACAGTATCCAGTCTGGATTCCCGTTATAAAACGTAGGTTCCTTCTGGACATTGCTGTACTTTTGTTGGGATATTTTAGTAGTTCCTTAACAAGCTGACAGCTGTTTGTTTCATCCCACAGTTTATTGAATTCATTGTGGGTGTTCTCTTTAATTATTTGTATTATTGCCGTGATCAGTAACAGACTGGCCGGGCCTGGTCCAAATATACTTAGGCCTACGGCCTTCTTAGCCAGTCTATCGGCTACTTTATTTCCACTACACTGTGCGTGTCCTTTCATTTTTCACCAATATGTTATTCATGCTGGAGGCACCCACAAGTGCTAGTTGACATTCCCATACTGCTCCTGTGGTAATTTTGTAACTTCTCAGGGCTAGTAATAATTGTCTACAATCTGTGTAGATCCTGATTGTTTTGTAATTGTAGTCTTCACAAAAAGTACAATTTTCGATTAAAACACTTTAGCAACAAAATACAACATACAAAAACATAACAACGGCATACAAATAATTTAATTTCATAATTTCTTTTTTATCACAATTAAAATTAATTTTATTTTTTATGTTTGTATACGGTGCCGAGAATGCTTACTTGGCCCGTTTGATGCCATTTTTAAATAAATTTAAAATTTTACCAAATACCCAACACGATTTTTGCTCTGGAATGTCTACAGTTACTGCTACCCTTTCATTCTATGAAGAAATCATTGGATGTATTGTCGTTGGCGAATGTCCTGTCGGGGTTTTTCGTCATCTCAGCAGGGCATTTGACTGCGTCAATTATGACATTTTACTTAACAATCTTTACGATTACAGCATATGGGGTCCTCCATTGAACTAGCTATGTTGTTTTCTGAAATTTCGTAAACAGTATGTTTCCATACAATACACTAATCATGACTCAGTGAAACAAATCAATTCTGACTACTGTCTTGTTAAAATGAGCGTACCGCAGAGCTCTATTCTGGGCCCTGTGCTTTTTATTTACAAGAATTACTTAATTTATATTATGTACAGGTAGAATCGTGACTACGGTATGGAGTCTGTTTCTGGGGTGATTCCTCCCTATTAAATACTATTTTTATATCACAAAAACAAATTTTGCGCACCGTAGCTAATTTGTCCATCGTACATGCCTGTAAAAATCTGTTTATAGAATATAAAATAGACAATAGACGAGCAAACAGAAGCCAACGACAAGCAAACGAATTGGACACTGAAGGTTAAAAACACAAAGGGGGCTGTCATTTTAATTCCTCTACAGTTTTTCTATAAGCAGCAACGAGCAAATGAAAAGAACCGACACAATCACGAAATGTTTTAATTTCGAAAATTTCACGGAGCTTGTGTCATCTGTTAGGGTCTCTGTCAGTTTAAATTTATTTATCTAATAACTTATGCCCGCTGTTCGATCATGTAGATTTCTCACCTCTTTCTTATAGTTTTCACTTAATATTACCCTTTTACTACCCTTCCTCATTTTCCGACGATCATCCCTCACTTTAATGCACATTTCGTTATCTATAACTACGTCTTTCTTTCTTATTACATACGCCCACTTTCTCACTATCCCGTTATCTTCCTCACTATCGCACCATACCACCCTCTCTCTGATCTTTCAATATCATCCTTGTCTTTCGGACCAATTTTTCCCATTGGCTCATAGCATTCGTTCGCTTTCCCGCCATTTTCCCACTACTTTCCCACAATTTTCCTACACTTTCACTACTTTCTTATACCTTTCTACCATCTTTCCATTTCATTCAAGAAAAACAAAGTATATTCAAATACTATTATGGCATGGAATTTTTATTACATCAAGTATTATTATAAATTTCGAAAATCGAACTAATCATCAGTCGACTCCGCTCAATTTATCAGTAAATTGATTATCTGTTGTCTCAAGTTTTACCACACAATTTCACATTCTTTCTCTTTGATCAAGCTGATGTTGATTTAAATCGATCGACACATCCTTCCTTAGAATTCTGCCTAAAGGTTCATTGTGGCTACCTTAATTTTAGGTCTTCTGCCACCACATACATCCTTCCTTCCTTCATTGAAACCCACTCAAACTGAAATACTTTTTCCTGTGAATTTTTATGAAAATTATAAACTCTGATTAAACATTAGAGAATAAAGCACCATATAATATGATTCTATTAACTTTTAAATGTGATTCTATTAACTTTTATGTTTCTTAAAACAAACTACAACTTTGTATTACCTGCTTATTTTATATTTTTATTCTAGGCTAATTATACTTTTAGCTCTGAGGAAGAAGTAATTCATCAACTAAGATCTAGAGAACAAGGAACTTTCGGCAAATTTCACTTTCAGTTATTCTTGAATCTTTTAAACATTCATAATTTTCAGTAAGTTCTGATCAATTTTAATTATATAGTCATTAGCCGTTAATACTTTTTGGATTTCTTTACTTTACGCCGCGCCGCACATTTAGTTATCATGAGACGTGAAGACAAGTCGAAAATTGAGCGAATTTTATTTGTCTAACATGTTTTCTCGTCTCTAAAGATGATGTGCATGTAGACACTATCTATCACATCAACTATCAGGATAAATTTAGCTGTGGATGATGTTTTTCAGTTTCGTTTGAATTTTAGCTTTAACAAAACTATTCGGAGTGAATGGTTTGGAAAAAGCAGTGCTGGCATTGAGGCAGGTATATCGCAACTACTATATGAAAACCAAGTAGATATTAGTAGCGCTGGAGGAATCTTACGACCTTCTAGAATGCACTATTATGACTATCTGCTACCGTATTACAAATTTAGGTAGGTATGATAGGCGTGTTTAGCTATTTTTTTGTGTCCCGCCGTTTCATACCAGCATATAGGCCGTGCGGAATGTTCTCCTTGATTCCACAGAGCTCTCCATAAATCCAACCCTTTCTGGCAGGCTGAGAACTAGCGCGCTATCTCTGAGACGATTGCCAAACTGTCACTTTAACATTGTCCTTATCCTTTTTGGGAAAGCATTAGCATTTGAAATATTTTCTAAAGTGCAAAATTAACTTCAATAATATTTTCAGGTCATGTTTTTTCTTCAGAAACCCCGGCAGTGTAGAACTAGGAACAGATGTATTGAAACCATTTGCGTTAAAAACATGGTACTACATACTAGGCTCCATACTGGCCATGGGCATTGCTACAAAAGCAGCGTATTGGGTAGAACAAAAATTTTTAAGGTCTAATACAAGATACACTTTCTTCACATCATTTTTGATTATTATCTCTATTGTAGCTCAGCAAGGTAAAACAAAACGAATTTAAAATAATTGGGAAAGAAATTTTGTTTGCTGATTATTATTGAAAGACCCTAGTAAAATAAATTTTCTTGGGTTTGGTAAAAGGTATAGGGAACTTCGGTTTTTGATTTCCGTGATAGTAGTATTTGGGATACAGACAAATAGCAATAAAGTTCGAGCAAATGTCTTTGAGGATTAAACTTAAAATTGACCCCCAAGGATTAACAAAGCGCAATCACAGACGACAGTTCACACACACACACACACACACATTTTTGTTGAACATACATATGGATGAGATGGCATTGAGGACTGGTCTAAGACTATGTAGGTCAATCCCTCTTCTGGAGATGATAACGGATCGTATTCCTCCTTTTCACAAAAATTCACAAAAACGTTCACGAAAATTAAAAACAATTTTTACTTGATTGACCACAAAAGTACTCCCTCTCCCAGTAATAAAATGGTTTCAGTACCCATTCTTGGCCACGTCCAGTATACAAAGTTTGGGTACAGGACTTCTGAAAGTCCCCATTTTGGTTCTCACATCGACAACACTGAACTGGCCATCTACGCTAGGTTACAAAGTTGTGACTATTGCTTTTGGCCAAAAATTTTTACTGAAGATGAGTCAATGATTACATCTATGCCTTCAATTTTTATTTGTCGAGAAGAGGATGTGAGCCATTTTATTCTTTTAGTTAAAGCAGACAGATCCATTGCTTCCTCGTTATTAAATCTTTTACGTTAAAGATTGTAGGTGCCGGTTCACTGCTAGAACTCCCTAATAAGAGGTGATTAAAGGTCAAAGCTTCGCAGTCTGGGTGGTCTAAAGGGATATGGACTAGCTGGCGACTGTTGATGATATATTTCGAAAAAACAGGTTTGTGACATTTCTTCTCTATTTCATTCAAAATTGCACGTAGTACCACCTTGATGGATTTTTCCTATCGTTCCCAACTTTCTCTCATATGAGGAACCGACGGAGGTATAAAATACCATTCTATGTTCCGTGAGGTTTTATTTGACGATAACTTGTTCTGATCTATTTCTGTTAATGCTTCTCGTACTTCTTTTTCTGCACCTTTAAATTGATTCCATTGTCTAAAAACGTCTTCGTAGGATTTCCCCTTCAGACAATTAGTCTTCTTAAAGCCATTATTGCAGAATCGGTGTTCAAAGCGTGGGCAATTTCTAAGAGAGTAGCTCAAGTACTCCATACATGTAAAGAGCACCCCGTACTTCTTCTCCTTTATGCGTCCTACAATAGCAAACATAGGTCCAAGGTAATCCATACGGACAATAGTAAAAGTGCAACAATTGGAGGAGGACATTTCTCGCATAGTTGGTTTCGCTCGTTTATTCTTACAATATTCCATAAACTTCTAACTGCCGATTTGATATTTAAAATTCAATATTTTTTATTAAGTTCATTCATTACATATTCTTGACCGATATGAGCTGTTTTGATGTGATAACAGGATGTTAACAATTTCGTGGAATAGTTTTTGGGATGTAATATGATGGAAAATTTCACATCTTCTGTTAAATCTTTTGAATAGATGGTTTTACTTTTGACTCTCAAATTATATTCATTGTCTAAAAATGGTAATAATTTAAGCAGTCTGCTTGAACAGTCTAAAGGTAGGTTCTCTTCAAACATTCAATTTCTTCTGCAAAATTTTCACATTGAACTGAACATTTTTAATAAATTCCTTTTCAGCAATTATAATTTCAATCGGAATTTGTTCTTTTACTGCACTAGATATATTCCCAGTTTTTCTTACAAACCGCAACAGCCAAGCAGTGGCACGAATTAAACGCTTCCACGAAGAAAATCTTTGAATTTCAAATAGTGATGTGAAATCATCAGTTATTTTAAAAGATACAACAAATTTCTTTCTTCTAAAGTATCAAAGATATTATATTGTTCATTTGGCCAATTTTCTTCTCCAAATTTAAAAAACTGGTCCACTTAACCACTTGTTTCTAGGACCTCAATTAATTAAGCTGTCTTCTCTTGCAATCTCATCAGCAACATTTTCTTTCGTAGGCAGCCTTCATTTATTTGAATCAGAAATTTTGACAATTTCAGAACCACAAAGGGTTTTAAAATGTGTTTTTCTTCAGTTTTTAATCAAGTAATGAAAGTTTGTGAATCACGCCAATTGTGTGAACAATCGATTTTAATACTATGAGTTTTAGGGTACTTACTGCCATTCTGCTCCCTAAGACTGCAGCTTGCAGTTGTAAACTTGGAATTGGCATTGGTTTCAAAGGTTCCACTTGGGATTTTGCCATAACAAAACTGGTTTTAATGATATTTCTCAAGACTGATCCTACTTAAAGGAGCTCTTTTACCAGTCGTCACACACCACTTGCAGACTGCAGTTTCGAGCTGTTGGCTCTCGTCAGTGCAAGGTAGGCATGTGACGACCGGCGCTAGGATCCTTTGACTATTTGGTACATCCCGGTATTTTTACAATAGCGACATGTAAAATAGTCAGCAGGCGCCATCTAGCGGTCCAGTGTCTGTTGTAATCGAAAAATAAATAGCCTAATTGGGCTTAGCATAGTTCAAATGTGCTTTTAGAGGGCGGAAGATTAAACATAATATTTTTAGTCGCATTAAGTAGGATCAGTCTTTCGGCTGGTGTTTGTTGCAATCGAAGCATTAGCGTTTTGATGGTAATATTCAATTATTACACTTAACGCGCCAGACTTGTAACTTGTAATTCAGCGCTCAGCGGGGCATATAGCCCGGAGAGTAGCTGTTGGTTGTAGTCTGGTTACGTTCCTTATAGTAAAATAAGGACTTTATAGAGGAGTTTGCAACTAAAAATATTATGTTTAATATTCCGCCCTCTAAAAGCACATTTGAACTATGCTAAGCTCAGTCAGGCTATTTATTTTTCGATTGCAACATACACTGGACCGCTGGACGGCACCTGCTGACTATTTTACATGTCGCTATTGTAAAAATACTGGGATGTACCAAATAGTCAAAGGATCCTAGTGCCGGTCGTCACATGCCTACCTTGCACTGACGAGAGCCAACAGCTCGAAACTGCAGTCTGCAAGTGGTGTGTGACGACTGGTAAGAGAGCTCCTTTAAGTAGGATCAGCCTATCGGCTGGTGTTTGTTACAATCGAAGCATTAGCGTTTTGATGGTAATATGCAATTATTACACTTAACGCGCCAGACTTGTAACTTGTAACTCAGCGCTCGGCGGGGCATATAGCCCGGAGAGTAGCTGTTGGTTGCAGTCTGGTTACGTTCCTTATAGTAAAATAAGGACATTATAGGGGCGTTTGCGACTAAAAGTATTATGTTTAATTTCTGCATATTGTTTTTCAAAATTTTTTAGTATTATATGTAGAAATCATGGCTACCATCTCCTATTTATTGGGTATATTGTTTCTGTTATTTTGTCTCCAAATAAACCTTTAAGAAGATCTGTCTTCTTGCCTCACTTGTACTTGATGAAATATGTCGTTTATATTTTTATGTCAAAATCTGAACAGAACTAGTAACAAACAAACAAGGAAATCATTTCCTTTCCATTGAAATGATGCTTTATGATGCCTTATTAGACATTATTAGACATTAGACATTATTAGGCATTATTTAGACTTATTTTGTGAACGATCCATGTTTTAATGGAGGTCTGAAGGACGTATTTTCTGCTCGAAAAACTTAGAAAAATTAAAAAAAATAGGAAAAAGAAAAAATTAATTTTCTTTTTCCTCAACCTTTTCTTAATTCTAGATAATAAATATTACGTTCACAAAATTTTTAGGGTTCAACGTGACTGTTTCAGACGGAGAATAATGGATAAATCATACTTACTGTCGTTTATGCTTAACTGCTGCTCTGATGGTATCAATTGGACGACGTCGTAACACTATAAATCTAACACTGTCTGTATCACACTCTCTTAAAATTAAACCTGAAAAGGAATTTTGTTAGAAAACACAACTAAAAGACAATATAAAGTTCAAAATATATATATTAAATCTTTAAAAAATCATGTTTTTACAACAACTTTTTTCAAGAGAAAATGTTAACAAACAATGGTCTGACCCGTATACAACATATGGTGAGGAACGGGACGATTCATACGGTACCAACTACCATCCAATATGCAGTTTGATAAGCTAACGATGCACAAAAAGATTCAAGAAAAGTTTCATGTAACTGAAATTTTGGTGGGCTTTTGCTTGCCTGTCTTATAAACGTATTTATTAATTCACATTAATTTTGGTCGCTCCTCGGAGCTTAAAATTGCTTGAAGCGTCTCTACTTCGATTGTATTTTACAATAACAACTTTTTACGTTCAGGCAAGGCAGATCCCATGCACGTGTGAGTACATGGTATAGATACTTTTTTGACTCCGAATCACTGAGGAACCGGTTTAGGGCAAACCCCGTCAAAACACATCATTTCCCCGTCAAAATCGACTGCTAGGAAATGATGGGGGTCCCATGTCGCTAAGGGCTATTTTCGCTATAACTTCCGATATACTTTGAATAGTCGTTGGATTAACTTGTCCTCATATTCAATACCTCGTAAGAGTTGCAGTGCTTGACAACGTGGATTCGTAAAAGGGTTTTTAATCTTGGAAATTTTGAAGTTCAAGTCTAATTTTAGTATACTTTCTAAAATTAGGTGGCCGGGGCGACATTACGTCCCTGTGCAGCGACATTTGTTACACTTTCTAAATTAACTCTCCTTGAAGAGTTAGCGAAAATTTGGCATAAAAAATGCTCCGAAGAGCAAAAATATGTTTACAAGAATTAAAAACCTCTTCCACGGCGTTTTTACGTGAAGCACGCTTTTCGTACGAAGTATTTCCTAAGTCGGATTTTGTTACAACGTCGAAAAGTATATCGGGGTTATAGCGTGTTCTTTAACAATTTCACCAATTTTGGCGGTTGCTTCAAAACCAAATCTTATTTTGCCTGGCTTGTTCGGATTTACTACAGCAAAATAACTGGTATAACCTTTTACCTCTGAAGCCGCATTTTAAAGATTAACTTTGTGTCTACAAGACGCTGTTAACGATTTTAAAAAATTTACCCTGATCAAAACGTTATTAGTGTTAAAAATTGATCATTTTTAGAGATTGACAAATAGCGATTTTGTGGATGATTTTAGTTGACTGTAACTTCGTCTAGAATCATCCTAGAAAAATCCAATTAACTAGAGTGAAAGAAAATTTTCTTAGTTACAAATAATAATTAAGGACAAAAAATTAACAACAAAAAATAACCTCTTTTGAAAGGAGTGAAAAATTGTCAGATTTCGAATTTTCGTATCCCGCTTATTTTTTAAGCAAATTTAATTAGTGAGAGCTCAAAATGTCGAGCTCCAAAAGTAGTAAAAAAAGTTATACTTCATAATTTTAGCAGAAAACCTTGGGATGGCCCCCAATGATGTTTGCTAGAACTTTGTTTTTGTTCATAAATACCTCAAATACTATATACCATGTAAAGTAAGTTGAGGTTGCCAAAAAACTGTTTACAAATGCATTATTCTACTAGGATATTGTATAGTACGTTCAAAAATTTCCTGCAAATAAAAAATGCAAAAACCACGAGCTCATTATTAACGCCGGCGAACCAGTCGGTATGGTGTCATCAAACAAGCCGACGTACCTACAAATGTGATTCAATTTTCCGATGGAATAGTACAAAGAGTAATGGTACTTCAATAAGGTCGTAAAGTATTTGTTGCATTTTTTATTTGCAGGAAATCTTTGAACGGTACTTTAACTGGATGATTGTTTAACAGAATCATGGCTGAGTCAGTATGTGTGAAATTTCATGCTAGTGACAAAATATGAACTATCCTTGATAAGTTTTAGACTAAGAAATCGTAGCAGGTCGTGCTTTCGATTTTCGTAAAAAATATGAAATTTTTTAACGGCTATATACTTTTGAGAAGGTTATTATTATAACGATTTATTTTTGGAGTTCTACTTATATTCTTAATTTTTGTTTCCTAAACTTGCAACCAATAATGTTTTAGGTTCTGCAATAGTGCCTAACCGATTGGGTGGTAGAATAATATTTCTAAACATTTTAATCCTCTCAATTCTTCTATACAATTACTACACGTCCAGCCTAGTCTCATCTTTATTAAGCTCCAAACCGCCAGTAATTAAAACAATCAAGGAACTCTACTTGAGCAAACTTAAAGTTGGTACGGAGTATCAACCTTACACAATCGTGTATATCGTACAGTCTATAGATGATTATTACGTCCAAAAGCTCAATAGCACGAAAATTTTCGAGTCTGGTAGACCGAACTACCTTTTGCCAGCTGAAGGCCTTGCTAAAGTGAAAATGGGAGGCTTTGCATATCATACTGAAGTTACTACAGCGTATCCCATAATAGCAAGAACCTTTGAGCAACAGTACATTTGCGATTTGGCTCAAATCAATTTTGTGTGGCTCACAAACGTAGCTCTTATGGCTCCGAAGAAATCCCAGTATAGACAATTATTTTTGGTAAGGTGAGTCAATTAATAACCCTTATGTTCTTATTTCCAGAGGTAGACTTTCGAGCTGGATGTATAAAAATACAAAATTATGTATACTTAATGAAGAACTGTATTAATTAGTCCCGTTAGTAATAAACTCCTTTATTGATGCCTTTAAACAAGAAGAAAACACACCTCCGATGCTGGGGACTCCTAATGTTATAAATGACAAGCAACGCCAAGTCACCGACTTGCAAATAGTTCAATATCCTAATGAGAATATTAGGAAAGCAAGAGGAATACGACGAAACCTGTCTTTGTGCATTTATTCATCTATCATTCTTCTAGTTGACTTTACACATTCGCCTAGTCGAGGCTTCCTAAAGTGTTTGTGGCAGATGCCTTTAGAGAGACCTATTTGAACTATTTGCATGTCGCCGATTTGGTGTTGCTTGCCATTTATAACATTAAGAGTCCGCAGCATCGGGAGCGTCAACGTCTGCTCTTCACTGACGAAAGATAGAAAGCTCGAAGCCGGCCTGCAGATGATCGGATACTGCAGAAGAGGTGGCACTCCTCTATTTTAAAAAAGTTACCTTTACTAGAATCTGCCACAATCACTTTATTGCGTTTCTAGTAATTGATCATAAAAGTACCATTTAGAGTGCATATCCCAAGACAGTATATCGTTTTATTAGGAGTAAAAGTGGCTTTTACTCCGAATAAGACATGTTAATTTTTCTTCAAACAAACGAAATTTAGCTGTGCGTTGCCATTAGCAACGGAAGTAAAAGTTCTCTCGAGCGGAAGAAAAAGTACTTTCACTTCCAGTGCTAATGGCAATGCACAGCTGTCAAACTTTAATGTCATGGAATGAGTAAAAAAGTCATGATATTCTGACGTTTTATTAGGAGTAAAAGTCACACTTTTGTGAGGAGTCTGTAGATTTTCCGGGCGATCGAGTAAGGCGTCAGAAAAGTACTTTTACCTCCGCTGCTAATGCCAACGCACAGCCGTCTAAATGTTTTTCTGACGTTTGAAAAAAAAATAGCATGTTTTATTCTATTTTAACTCTGCTTAGAGCCATGTTTGGTTCGCCGATTTCATCAATATTCAGTGGCGTTCTACCTTGGACGTCCCAAAAGGTGGGTTTCGTTGTATCGTCTTAATTTCATAATATTTTTTTTCCTCAAACGTCAGAAAATCATAACATTTCTTACTCATTTCATGACACTAAAGTTTAACATTTTAGACAGATTAGCAGCGGAGGTAAAAGTACTTTTTGTGCCGCTTTACTTCGTACGTCCCGCAAATCTACAGACTCGTCACTTTTACTCCTAATAAAATAATATACTATTTTTGAAATATTTTCAAATAACTGATTTTGGTCCATATTACTCCACTTTTAACAACATGAAAATTACGCTATTACTGGAGACTCATTGATTTCTTGAAGAGTAAAACTTTAAGACACACCAGCGAAAAAAAAACATTTACGAATTTTGTTTCTAATTTTATTATGCTATCAGAGGATCAACATTACCGTTGATATTACTAATGAGGAAAATGTCCTTTTAAAATATAAAATATCCGCTCGACACAAATATATTGTTTCTGCTTATTAAATATCACAACTAATTATTTTTATTTCAGCTTAGTGAAGATGCAACAATGTGGAATATTTAAAAGGGAACATAATATTTGGGTAGCCAAGAGGCCAGAATGTCTATCAGATTTAAGGGTGGTTGCTGTTGGAATAAACGAGTTATTCTTGGTATATTTAGTATTAGTCGGAGGAATCTTCACATCAATTTTGATATTTTTAATCGAGGTTATTTGGTACAAATTACATGATAATGTGAAATTGGAATTTGTTAATTGAAAGCATTACGTGCTGCATCTTAGAGAACCTTTATTAATAAATTTTGTTATACTTAGCAAGCAAATTACACTTCCAATTTACGCTAGAATCTGAAAAAAATATTTTGTAAATGACAGATAGTAATGATGTTGCAGTTATATCCTTAGAATATTTTGATTTATTTAAATAATAACATTAGCCAAATAATTAGTTCTAATGTATTCATTATATAATTATGGTTAGTTTTAATTTATACAATAGAAAATGTTTATTGTGTCATAATGTACAAACAAAAACACAAAAGGTATTAGGTACAGTGAAAACTGATATTTAAACCTAACCCTAACTGCGTAAGAAAAAATATAAGTACTTACACAAATGTTAACTTAAATACAAAACAATATATAAAATTTCAACGTTAAGGAGAACAATACACATAAATTTAATTAATGCATTGATAGTCAAAACTTTCATGCTGTAAATATTAGAAGAGATTCAGGTTGATCCTGAGTTCATTTTTTCTAATAAGACTTATAATGTTTTTTTAACACCGTATATGATTTTTAAGCAAATTCACCTAATTAGTGGACTGTTATTTCAATATAGAGAATAAAATGTAAAATATTTTAAGCATTTCCGTATTTCATATATTTACTATATTATATTACCCTTCTTCTTAAAGGTTCTAACTGGGACGACCTAAACACTAAAATTTAAAATGACCTGAAAAACGTAAAAGATTATTTTAATAGTAAGTTAATAACCTTCAATATATCTAAAACAAATTATTAACTTTTTTATCTACATGAAAAATCAGCCCCCCCATCTAACGAACTTCTCATTAATGACCGATTATAAGAATAAAACTAGCAAAAGACATTAAATACTTAATATACAGGGTTACTGGTAATTCGATACATTCCTTTGGAGATGTGATGGGGCATGATCTAAGAAGTAAATTTAGCCCTAACATATATTATGCAAAACTCAATAGTTTTTGAGATATTTAATTTTTTTTGTTTTTCTCAAAAAGTAGATCTTAATGTCCTAAAAGTTAATTTTCGAAAAATCTATTTGACATTTAAAATTTTTTTTTTACTGGATTACTTGTCCAATATTATAGATATCCGTTTGGAATGTAAAATATCTGGAAACATTTCGATCATGTGAACATCTGAAATAAAAACTTTAAAAATTTTTTTTTTTTTTAAATCAGCTATGAAATTTACCTATTAGGTTTTTTCAAAAAAATATTAACGTAACACGCGTATAAATTATTATAAAAACTGCCTTATTTCAATAGCTATCTAACAAGGTACAAATGTTCAATGTACCCTTAATAGTTCTAAGAAAATACTAGTAAAAATAACACAAGTAGTACGAATTTTATTTTTAGATAAACAGTAAAAAACATTTTAAAAGTAGAGTTTAATTCTTCATTAATTTCAAAGTTGTACTTTATTTTTTATATGTCTTGCTCAAAATGAGAGCCCCTATTCCGTATACAGACACGGCAGCGTCTTCTTATTTCCGTCCTTGTTACTCTGGTTGTCAGATTATGCCTTATGTGTTGGGCAGCATCGACTATCCTTTGTCTAAGGTTTTCTATAGTATTGACTGGTGTGACATAGACCATCTCCTTCATATGACCCCATACGTAATAATCAAGGGGTGTTAAGTCAGGGCTTCGCGCTGGCCAAGGTATTGGACCCGCTCTAACAATCCAACGGTTAGGGAAACGTTCATTCGCTGTCTGACGGCGAGAGGAACATCTTCTAAAATCACCGTCAGATCATTTCTTAAAAAATGTTCATAGATTTCTCCGTTTAAATTTTGAGGAAGAAAGTGTGGCCCTATTAAATAGTGGCCAATGACTCCCATCCACACATTAACAGAAAACTTCATTTGGAAACTAGTTTCACGTGCTAACTTGGGATTTTCCTCTGCCCAATAATGTAGGTTGTGGAAATTTGTTATACCCTCGCGATTAAATTTCGACTCGTCCGTCCATAAAATACTTGTTAAAAAATTTGCACTTTCTGCATCTGAATTTAACATAAAGCGGCAGAATTCCACTCTCCTTCCAGGATCACCTTCCTCCAAGCCTTGGACAGGGGTATAGTGGTAAGGATGACATCCAACTCTATGTATAGTAGACCAAACTTTCCATTGTGACGCTCCGGTTATTTTTGCGACTTTATTAGTTGAAATAGTTGGGTCTTCCTCAAAATACCTCAATATTTCTTCCTCATCATCTGGTTCATAAACGGGAGGAGCACCAGCGTCACTTCTTCTACATTTCACGGAGCCAGTTTCAGCGATATTTCGATATGTCGTACTGAATACACGTGCATTTGGTAAGCGGCGGTTAGGGTACCAAAGACCATATTCTCGGCGAGCTTCAGCAGCGTTGCCGCCACAGTATCCATAGACAAACAAGATATCAGCGTATTCTGCGTTGGCATACGCGGCCATGGCACAGAAAATACAATAACAACAACTACGAGCAAAATCAAAATCTTCGATAACTAATTTAACAAGACCAGCAAACTTAAGGGACACGGAGATAAGAATGTCAGTTAATGACTATATGCACAAACGTCAAAGTCAAGGACTGACTGACTTAAATGAAAATGAACGATTAGTCGTTTAATAAATTCCGCCACCAGCATTATCTTTACTAATTTTTTATTAGAACTATCAAGGGTACATTAAACATTTCTACCTAGTTAGATAGCTATTGAAATAAGGAAGTTTTTATAATAATTTGTACGCGTGCTACATTAATTTTGAAAAAACCTAATAGGTAAATTTCATAACTGATTTTAAAAAAAATGTTTTACAAGTTTTTATTTTAAATATTCACATGATCGAAATGTTTCCGGATATTTCTCATTCCAAACGGATATCTATAATATTGGACAAGTAATCCAGTAAAAAAAAATTTAAAATGTCAAGTAGATTTTTCGGAAATTAACTTTTAAGACATTAAGATCTACTTTTTGAGAAAAACAAAAAAATTGAAATATCTCAAAAACTATTGAGTTTTGCATAATGTATGTTAGGGCTAGATTTACTCCTTAGCTCATGCCCCATCACATCTCCAAAGGAATGTATCGAATTACCAGTAACCCTGTATAATTATATATTTAAAAATGAAATGACACCTACCATATTAGTTATGTATCAAAGAAAATAAGAAAACTAATATACAGATTTAAATGTTTAAAAGAAATTTTCATTTATCAACAACAACGATTTAAAATAATATAC
The DNA here is from genome assembly GCA_963675555.1 of Leptura quadrifasciata. Taxonomy (NCBI): domain Eukaryota; kingdom Metazoa; phylum Arthropoda; class Insecta; order Coleoptera; family Cerambycidae; genus Leptura; species Leptura quadrifasciata. The sequence goes on along the minus strand of OY776673.1, from coordinate 187,727,421 downwards.
CATTCACTTGTCGAATCCCACCTATGTATGGTATTCTCCGCTTGGGAGGAGTACTCGATTCTTACTTAAAATATTTAGATGTATAATCTTACCTGTCATCGTGTATACCTATACAGGTATTCGTATACCTATACAGTATTACGTATTCCTATACAGGTATACCTATACAGGTATGTGTGTACATCTATACTTGACTAACTACCGGCCTATTTCCCTTGTCTCCAACATAGCTAAAATTTTTGAGAAAATATTGAAAAATCGATTTACTAGCTTTTTAAATAAGTTTAATGTTTTGTCAGAGAAGCAATTTGGTTTCAGGGAGCAGAAGCCCACGCAAGATGCAATAACCTATCTTACTACAAAAATTTATAAGTATATGAATATCAGCATTTTCGTTGACCTCACGAAAGCCTTCGATACAGTTAGTCATGTTCAATTATTGCAGATATTGGAGGGTATAGGATTTAGGGGCATTCCGCACATGTTAATAAATAGTTATCCGTCGAATAGGCAATAATGTGTAAATATTGGCAACACCTTCAGTAATAAAATGACGGTAGAATATGGTGTACCACAAGGAACCGTCTTAGGATCAATTCTTTTTAATATATACTTGAACGGTCTATTTGATTTACCCTTGAGTGGTAACATAGTAAGTTTTGCCGATGGCACTGTCATACTATATTCTGATAGTAACTGGGGGAGCCTTAAAGAAAAAACTGAACTCGATTTTAAAAATATAATCCACTTCTTTAACAACAGATTACTAACAGTTAATTGTTCAAAAACTTACTATGTCCCTTTTACATCTTATAGCAATAATTTAACTGATTTCCAGAGATTAAATATAAAGATCGACAATAATGAAACTTATATACAAGGCTCACAAAATGTTAAATATTTAGGAATTTATATAGATAATCATTTAAGATGGGACATTCATATAAAATATTTAACTAATAAGCTCAAATCGTTATTGTATAAATTCAAACATTTATCCCAGTTATTAAATATAACGTAGTTTTTTTTTTATACATTTATTTAACGTCGGCCTATTTCCGCTACTGAGGCCTAACACCGACGCCTGTAGACGAGCTACCCCCAACCAGGAATTTTGCCGAACCTCTTCCCTTAAGAAGAGTAGGGATCTTTTACTTGCCTAACATTTAATAGACAAGGGACCGACGGCTTTACATCCCCTCCGAAGGATGGTATATCTCCTATACAACCCTCGCCTAAGGTTGTATAGCTTCCGCGCATACACTGATATACAAGCCGCTGGAAGATGTGTGAGGCGAGAACGCGGTTTCCGTTGGAATGGTCACCCATCCAAGTACTAACCGCGCCTAACGTTGCTTTACATCGCATATCGAAGTATGTACATAGTAAAGATGCACCTACGCTCGCCCCTATAACGTAGTTAAAAACCTTATATTTTGGTCTAGTGGAAACTCACTTAAATTACGGAATAATTGCACGGGGAGGTGCGGCCAATAATCATCTAATCCATCACTTTTGTTTAAATTTTAGACCTACACTTTTTATTGATTTTGGTAGATTTTTGTAGTTTGTAATGAGAAAATAACTGCATAAAAATTTGCTACACTCGTTGTTACATAACAAGAAAAATTCGAAAGCAAATCAAATGACATTGGAGGTTATGGAACGGAAGTTTATCTGTATAAGAGTTCTATAAAGGCGGTAGACTGTAGCTACATAGCTCAAAAACAGAATTTTAGTAATAATCTATATTAGGGCTGACGTAAATGGCATTTGGCTTAAATAACTACATTGCTGTAAAATTTTGCTTTAAAAACCTCAATGTTATAAAGCCATTGTAGAGAAATTGCTAAGCTGTAAATAAAAGAGATATATAAATTTTATATAGAGGTTTATACACCTGTTATAAATACATGTGGTGTGTATCTGTATAATAGACTTTACTAAGCCTCTTATAAACTAAAAAAAAAAAAACTGTATAAGATGCATTAATAAAGAAGCTTTATATTCATGCTGTGAAAGCATTTTACCAGAAATCTTATTCCGCCGAGTTACTTTATAAGCAGTTTAGTGTTGAACAAACCTCTAATATAGCCAATTTTCTGTACAAGTTGCAATAATGTATTGTTTATAAAGCTTTAAGCGTAATAAGAGGATGTGTTACTTGGGTGTCCTTCTAATTATTAAAGTTTCCGTAAATCCGTCCACATTTTAACGTCAATTGTAGTAAATAATATATGATACATAATTGCTAAATAAAGATATAATTAGGATGTATTTACGTTATTCTTTTTCTACTTAAAATATAATTAAGATATATTAGAATATAATCAAAATGTACTTAAAGTATTTCACAAAATTTTTTTAATTACACGAAGTAGGTAAGTATAAGTAAACGAATATATTTGATAAATGAAAAATATTAAATATAATGTATTAATAAATATATAATGCAAATTATTCATAACTGTGGATTTTTTAGTGACTGATTAACTTTAAACGACGTATTATTTACCGAGACTCACGGTTGCAAGTGAGATATTTGCGAAAAACCGATTTTTGGGACCTTTGGCCCTCAATATCTTAAGACGCGGACACGAGATTTAATGAGACTTTTGAGGCAACTTTTAAAATGCCACAACAAAGGTTTATACAAGTTTACAGCTTATTATCTCTCATTCCGAGGTGAAACCCCTAATGTGACTGGAGTATTTGTACAGACCGTTCAGCAGTAATCTGTAAAATATGTATAACAAGTAGTCAATATTTTCTCTCATGCACTAAAGTTTGCATTTTTTTTTCTCTAAAAATCAATCATATAACTATTTATAAATTAAAGAATGACCTAATACTTGGACATTTCTTTAAAGTAAATAGTTTATTAGTTTATGATTTTCTTTGTGCATATAATACATAGCGGCAAATCAAAGTAAAATATCAATTAAATAGTTGATGCAAAGAGAAATATTAATTCTCAACTTGAATGCATATACCTTATATTTAGTATTTATGCCAATCATTTAGCAAATATCTACAAAAGAGTTTAGAGGCTTATAAAATTTCGACAATGAGGCTACTGATTTACATATTTTTATTTACCGCAGTTAATTCTCTAAATACTCAGACATCAGAGCTAATCTTGAAGTTTTTGAAAGAGAAAAATTCGAAATTTTGTTTTTTCATTGTTTGCTGGAAAAATCATGGTAAATCATTCATAATGTTTAAATAATAATATTGTAAAAATATTATATTTCAGACAAGGTGAAAATGCAGAAACTATTTATAGAACAAAAAATGTATGTACGAACTGCTTTTTTATCAGTAAAGGAAGGTTCCATTGCGAAAATTAGAGATGATAGTATTGAAGAAAGTAGTTTCATATTGGACTTATCTTGCGACAATACACAGAGTATATTAAACGAGGTATTTTTAGTAGCTGCGATTGGTGAAATGTAGATTAGATGGGATTCAAGTCATACTTTGAGACGTGACTAAATTTTTCGTCAGACTTCAAGTTGATATTCAATAAATGCCCCACCCCCAACCCCCCGTTGTGAAAAATATATTTTTCAAATACATTACAAATATTTTCACAAATCATTTGGCAGGTTAGTTCCCTTTGAATTTCTGCTCGGAAATTTCAATCACATTTTTTCCACAAAACTTGTGGTCATGGTAGTCGTAACTTAAAGTATAGTTTGAGTCTCTTGTATCAATGCCAAGATATGGCTAACATAAATGTCACCTGTTGTCACTGATTTACAGCCTAAAAATTGTTTTCTAAAATTAGAATCCTTTAAATTAAATGGGAATGAAGTTTTAAATTCTGACAAAATGTTAAATTTTGGCATATACTGATAGGTTAAATTTTACCGCACACGTGCGGTAAAATGGTAGTTACCGCACGCAAAATAGTGCGGTAACTAGCTACTTACCGCACGGTTGTAGAAAAAATATATTTTAAAGATGGTTGTAGTTACTGCTTCTTATCTATAAGATATTCATGTTAAGATTTATGTGCTACGTTACGTTCCATCTGCACGATATCCTTTCAGCTTTACTTTATCGATTTCAGATTTCTGAACATAAGAAATTTAGATCTGTTTATAGCTGGTTGATGATTGGGAGTAATTCTAATGCAACAAAAAACGATATAAGGAATTTGTTAGGTAATTTAAAATTACGAATGGATACGGATGTTAATGTTGCAATTCCTAAATCTCACGACGCCGGCGGTCAATATAATATTCTGGAAATATATAATCCTGGTCTTGAGGTCGATCTCACAGTGAATGAAGTGGGACATTTTAATAAAGGAAAGCTGACTTATACGAAGAAAAACGCTTCATACTACGCTTCAAGAAAAAACATGACCGGAGTACTATTAAGAACTGGAAGTGTGGTAAAGTTGCCTAAATAAATCAGAAACACAAAACAAGTTGCCTAGTGCTAATATAATAATAATAATAAATTTATTTGAAATTAATTGACATAATAGTACATATTATTAGTTTGAATATTGTGCCAGCTCTTATAATTGTGTTGATAACTTATTCATAAAAAACATTTAAATATTGTTATTTATTAAATATAGTCTTATATACTAAAACTAAAACGTTCAAATATGACACCTAAGCTGACAGGGAGCTTGTCTTGTGTCTATCTATTTGTAATTATTTAATGTATTTAATTAACGAGCGCTAAAAATATATATATATTTGTACATAATAAAATAAAGAGAAACAAAATAAAAAGTACCTATACTAGTGCAATGAATCGAGTACAGAGGGTAACCAAATATATCATTTTCTCAAAATTTGCTTAAATTTATCTATATTTTCATTTACATATGTTTAAAGTATTTTATGTCTTTTATTGATACAGGTAAGACGTTATGCAATTTAATTCCCGTATAATCTATATACTTTGAGAAGGCTGTATTTGTTGGTTTTGGTCTTATATTTTCTTTGTTTGCCATCGAGCGAGTTAAGTAGTTATGGTCTGATTTATTTTTTATTTTGGGTTTTTTTTGTACATAATTCTGAATATCTATAATATATAAACTGTCAATATCAAATACTTCAATATTTTCAAATAATGATTGTGTTGAGTAATATCTAGGTTTGTTTAAAATAATTTTTAAAATATATCTAAATTACTTTAAGGGTTTTTAGAGTCCTGTCATATGCCCCGCCCCAAATTATTAAACCATACTTAATTATATACTCTACTAAGGCTTTATAAATATTTATGAGAGAATGTCTAAGCTGATAAAATTTATATACTAACTTTCGAATTTTTCCTATTAATATTTCCACGTGTTTATCCCATTTCAAAAACTGATCAAAATATAAGCCTAAGTATTTGATGTTTTCAGTTGATTCAATATAATTTTCACAACTGTCGCAATTAATGAGATTGAGGTTTTTCCATTTATGCAATTTTAGTTTATTAATGTGGAATTTTCCTGCTGAATTTAAAGAAAATGTTAAAAAATTTGTTTTTGTTTTATTTAGATTTAATAAATTTCTTGTTAACCAAATTTTTACGTTGTGAAGTCCCTTTTCCGCTTTAATTCTAACTTCGTCCCAGCTGACATCGGAAAATAATAAGACTGTGTCATCGGCATAAGATATGATTTCCCCTGAAATATCTAAATTAAGCATGTCATTTACGTAAATTTGAAAAGAATTGGACCTATAACTGTTCCTTGAGGTATTCCATACATAACTAGTTTATCTTCACTTTTCTCTGAGTCTATGCCGACAATCTGTTTCCGATTTGTTAAATAGTTTCTGAGTAAATCACCGCATATGCCACTGAAACCATTTGTATCTAATTATTTTAGTAGATTTTGATGAGAAATCGTGTCAAAAGCCTTTGCTAGATATAAAAATATTGCCAGTGGCTTTTGATTATTATTTAGCTTTTGATATAAATAACTTCTCACATTATACATTGCATCGAATATATTTCTTTTTTGCATCATATGCCTTTTTCGAACTGTTAATTTAAGTTATTTTTGTTATTATTTCTCACCATCTATCGACCCTACCGTTGAAACAATGAAATATCTGTGGAATGTCGTATATCGATATTGGTCTATGTAGTAAGTATATATTCCAGTGGAATTAGTATTTTAACAAAAGAAAAAAAAAGTCTCTAGATATAAACCGAATCCAGGATGTTCAAAATGATAGTAGGATAAGGTTTCTTAGGCTTCAATTTTTTACATGGCAAATTTTTTTATTAAACAATTAAAGCCTGAGAAAACGGTTTTTTCGAATTTTAGAAAAAATATTGATTTTGGAAAAAAGCGTTTATTAACAGCGTTATTTCATCAAAATAGCTTAATTTGTTTATGAGTCATTGCAAAAAACATGTTTCATATGTTCTTACCACAGGAAAAGAAGGCTTTTGTAGCATACAAAAGGCATGCGAAATCGGGAGCCATATGGTCAAATGGTGTTTAAACAATCAATTTGTTAATAACCTTTTTACTTTTTATAACGCTTTTTTCTCAGCGATATGGCGGTTCTACAGCAACTTGCGGGTGCACAAATTAATGTTCATGATTTATTCTATCACTATCGAAAAAGAACAAAATGAAGTACTGGCTTTAAATTGTTGAAAACAATTATCAAAGTTAACTTTAATTTTTTCATTATAAATGGAATATCTCTTCGACGATGCATGGTATCGAAATGCTGACAAAAGCATTTGATAACTGACATTTTTTCACGAATCCTCGAGTGCGATGCGCTCGCACCAACACGATTTTATTATTATGGATAAATAGGCAAATTGGCCATTTATGTAATCGTCTAGTTTTACAAAGTTAGAACCCAAATTACGTTGTATTTGTGGTAATTTTTATATTTATTTAAATAGTATAGTTTAATATTACGGCTTACTATCTAATACTATTTACCTGAGGAAATTAGTCACGATTTAAATTTAAATGCCTCGTGACTATTAACACACTGTTTATTAATTGAGAAAACTAGTTAATCATTTATTTTATTTATTATCTATTTTGTTACTCAAGATTGCACTGTGAATTCTATAATTAAAGTTTGTTGTCAGATTTTATTTGAAATTAAACCATTATCATTTATTTAGTTGGTATTTCCAGAAAGTTAAAGTTGAAAGAAAAGGCAGACATGGTTTTAATACATATATTATTGTTGAGACAATGGTAAAAAAAAACCATTTTATTTTACAACAATTCAAATATTTAAGGCAATTGTCTAAATATTATATAGGAAAGTTTACGCTATTACAGTAATGACACTGTCAGTTTAGTATCGGTGAGTTAAGCAAAAATTGATGAATATGGGCGTTATTTAGTATTGGTTGAGACTTATAGCACTTTGACGCTTACATATTTTTAAACAATAATAACAATAAAAAATAATCCTTTAGAAAAATAGTATCATTAAGAAGAATTAAATTTTTTCTAAATATCAGAAAACACGTTGAAGTCAAAATGATTTTCTGGGCTATAGGCAGACAACTTAATTTGTAACCGTTAAGTAACAGCGGAAATGGAATGACATTAGTTTAAAGTTACATTTTTAATTTCCTTTTAGATGAATATGCATTCCATTGATTTGTCCAGACATGTTTTTATTTTTAGGTTAATAATACAGCAAGTCTAGTATCGAAATATCGGACTAAGCTAAGTTACCAACGTGGAAACATGTTTCGATTTCACTACACCTTATATCTACTTCTAGTAACAATGCATAATTTCACGTAAGTATGGTGGAGAAGAATATCGTGCTGCCGATTTTAGCCCATATTTTGAGGCCAGATTTGGATCAGTTTATGAACTCATAATAGTGCAGCTAGCAAAGCTTGAAAGTCTATAGCTGGATAACCATATAAAAAAGTGTTTATACTCAAGTATTAACTAGCGTTTGGAAGTTCGCAGATTTTGAAAAATTAAAAAAAAAATTCTGTTGCGCGTCTATTGACTTTGGACCCTCCCTCTACCGCCGACCAGCATTGAAACGAACCACTCACGCAATGGCGGAATTTAGAATGATATATAATCAGCTCCTCACTAAAATCCTCATTAATATTTTATTTTCAAATTTTTGAATGTGCGTTCTATATGGTATAAAATACTATTTAGAACGCACAACTACTACAAACTCAATAAAGTATTTGTGACAAATACCGGTGAAGGTAACTGTTTTTAAAATAGAGATCTGCAGACCAGTTTTGAGCCAAAACGGCTCTCGTCAGTGCAGAGCAAACTGGGTATACCTACAATGCTGCGACTCCTACTTGTTGCAATCGAAGCATTAGCGTCTTGATGGTAATATGCAATTATCACACTTTACACGCCAGACTTGTAACTTGTAATTCAGCGCTCGGCGGGGCATGTAGCCCGGAGAGTAGCTGTTGGTTGCAGTCTGGTTACGTTCCTTATAGTAAAATAAGGATTTTATAGAGGAATTTGCGACTAAAAATATTATGTTTTAACCCTACAACTAGTTATTGCCCATAATTCCAAGACTTTTTACAAAGCTTGTGATTTTCCTAGGGGCTAGTTTCCCTATGTCTTGAGGCGTTAATTCCACCTGCTCTAGGAACTGTAGCCTAGTGCAGATTAATACCTTGCATTCACAAAGTATATGTTCCGCAGTTTCAGTTGCAGTATCACAGTATCTGCATTTGTCGTCTACTGCCTTGCCCATGTCCTTGAGATGATATTTCAAGGGGCAGTGGCCAGTTAGAAGGCCTGTCGAAGGCCTTAATTCGAACTTTTCAAGTTCTAGAAGCCTTGTGGCATTCTTTGTCGAATAAGTTATAAACTTTTTCGCTTGTCTTTGGCCTGGAGTATTCCTCCAGTAGGACTTTTTTTGTTCCTTTTCCCATTTTTGGATCTCCTCCATTATGTGCCCTTTCGCCAGGCCACAAAATGCTTCAGGTCCAATGAATTGTGCTTCAGCTCCTTTTTTCGCAAGGCTGTCAGCAAGTTCATTACCTTGTACTCCCTCATGCCCTGGCACCCACATCAAGGTAATCTTGTTGTTGTTGGACAGTTGCTTCAGGGATTGTTTACATTCCCAGGCAATTTTAAACTCATAGCTGCCTGGCTATCTGATTGTATCTTTGCCCTTCGAATGCCTTTATTTAGGCATTCCTGGGCACACAGATCTACAGCATGAATTTCTACCTGGAAGATGCTTGGGGTGTTACCGAGGGCTTTTGATAGCCTACATTTGGGCCCTGCTACGCCCAATCCTACCCCTTCAGCCATCTTAAATCCATCTGTATACCAGATGAGTGACTCTTGTTCCAATCACAGTACCTCAATCTTGCTCGTCTGACGGCTTTCGATCGGCACGTCAAACGGACAGTCAAACTCCTGTTTGATTGGTATTGAGTCAGTAGGTTTGGTCATGGACTCAAAGTGGATTAGCTCCAAAATCCTTAAGCGACCATCAACCAGATCGCTGTCTCCTTCCTATATTCCAGTTCAAAGGAAGTAGGTCAAGTATTGCCTCCATAGCTGCCGTGGGACACGAGTGCATTGCTCCTGTAGTCCCTATACAAACAAAGCGTTGCAGTTTCTGTAACTTTTCTTGTGCTATTTTTTCTTCTGTTCTTGGGTACCATACACATGATGCGTAGGTCACTATAGGTCTGACAACCGATAGGTAGGACCAGTGTATCATTTTCGCCAAAATCCCAAATTCCCCAAATCTTACCAAACAGCCTACGACACGTCCAAATAGCCGCTGTTGCTTTAGTAAGTGTCCTTTCTAGATGTGGGTTCCAGGTAAGTTTTTGATCCAGGTTCACTGGAAAAAGCTTAGGATCGTTCCGTTCACCATAGGAGTTCTAAGGTTAAGTTTTCTCCTTTTGGTGAATGGAACAATAACTGTTTTGCTCGGATTGATATTGAGCCCCTCTGCTGGGCACCAATTGGATATTATGTTTAAGGCAATTTGTATGAGGTTTGAAATCATATCATTTTGTAGTTGATATGAGGCTATATCTAATTACTCTATTGTGTCGATGAAATGTGTTACACCTTCGACTTCCGTCCTCAAGTGTTCTCTATAAACACTCCAGTCCGTCAGTTTAGGTATTCTACATTCCCCGCGGCTTGTTACACCTGCCAAACATGCCAATTTTTTATTAAGTCAGTTAAGAGTGGAACAGCACGGGTTACGTCAAGAGCTTCTTTTCTAATCGCATTTATATAGGTGGGTTCATTGCCCTTATTGATAATGTCGATATTGTTTGCCAACAAATATTCAAACAGGCACTCACCTCTAGTGTTTGTATCAGTACTGCCCCACATATGATGATGAGCATTAGCATCGCCATCTATTACGTAGGGGAAAACCCCTAAGAGGAGAAAAATCTCCTCTTGCATCAGCTAATGAGGTTTCTTATCTTCTCTGGGGATAATTTTCTTCTTCACCGTTGAAAAAGGCGGAGGCCATTACGACCTGCTATTTTCCCCTTTCTGTAGGCACTTCCACAGCTACTGCAACTAAGTACCTCGTTATGAAATCTGAAAGGATAACAAAGTTAGTATCCTTGTCGAACAACAGAGCTGTTCTAGGATAGTCATGCAAGGTAGAATAAATTAACTTACATGTTTGTGTAGGGGGTCCTTTGATACGTCCACTAAGTGCCCAGGGATCTTGGATTAGCCTCTTGGATTAGCCCTATGTTTAATTTCCTCCTAATAAATTCCCTGCTGAGCATACTCGAGGCTACTTTTGCATGGCGGAGATTTATTTGGAGGCACTTCAGATTATTTAGGGTCATTATGACAGCGTAGGACCATTCTTGCTGTCCTTTTAGCTGTCTCTTTGCCCATGCTATTGGTAATGAAACTGGACTTCATGACAATCCCACGAGTAGCGGAGGAAAAGCAGTTTACCTGAGGCAGTGCCCCGCATAACCCAGGTAGACATTTATTTAAACCAGGGTACGTCAGGTGCCCTGGATAATAGCGATTAAGCTTCCCCTTAGCCACGCAGTCACAGGCTTATTCTGTTCCACCTTTGACTTGGGGGGACTTTTATTGTGGCTCTCAACCACTTGATCGGCTGGTTAAAGCGGACCCCTGTAACGGAGCTTGTTGCGACCTGTGATACCCATCCACTAGATGTAAATAGATATCATGTCCATCCACAAATATAGACAGATATTCCAGGGACCAGGACCTCCAGTACCGGTGCGTGAAACCCAAGCTCATGCCGGATTAACCTGCCTGGTCACTTGTAACGAGAAAAACAAGTTATTCAGAAGTTAAATATTTCACATATGTTTTAAGAATTCGCCACTTAAATATTTGTCGATAACAAGCGATCTTACGATTTAAATTGGTTTTTAATGAGATGTGCCAAACTCTAACGCCGAAACAATTATTAATAATTATATACCCCTAATAACTTGTTCAAAATAAATGCGTGCGTTATTGTTACATTCACCAATATTTTCAGCCCTTTTCGTATTAACTTTGAAACCCTGGTATCTACGTCATTTAACTCTGTGTTTCGATGTCTACATACAAGTGCTTGCGCACTCGCGTTCAAGGGCGGCGTGTGTGTTTCAAGGTCAACAAAACTTTACGTGGGTAATCCGAGTGTCGGGGACGAAGGATTTAAAGCAGACAGATGTTCACCCGGATTCTCAGTCAGCAGGCATCAGCCACGTGGGTGGTCCATTCAAGGTTAAGTGGTGGGGAAGATTCAACTGATCCTCCTTCCTACTTGGCATTTTCAATTTTGATATAATATAATTCATACTAAGTTTGAGGAAACAAAATACAAAATTGGGTATTTTGAACAATTTTAACAGTTTTGTAACCTATTTAATAAGAAAAAAGGTATTTTATAATTTCAAGTCGTTTTGTATACTTATAGAGCTTTCATGTGACTTTGTTTCTGCAAATCTAGGTATACTTCTTTGACGAAAAATTACACTTGAGTATGAAAAAATATCCTGCTTAGAGAAATACCCTCTTTCGGTCTATATTTTTCCATCTGAAGACTGACTTATTATAAGTATAATTAGAAAAACCAACACTTTAATTTCAGTTATAATTTAACCATTCGATATCCATGGTTTGGTAATACGAGTCACGGAGCTGATGGCGGGATAGCTAAATTACTAGTTGATGACGAAATAGATCTTAGCAGTGCTTCGGCAAGCTTAAGGCCTACCAGAATGTTTTATTATGATTATCCGTTACCATACATGATTATAAGGTAGGTCCAATTTATTTGTATACTATATCCATGAACTATAGAGAGCTAAAATGAATCATTGAAATTTGTTCTGCTTGATTAAATTCCGATGCGATAGTCGCCATTTACAGACAATAGAATTCTAAAACCAATTACGATCGGGAGGAAGCAAATTCCAATTAAAATGTGCGTGAAGTACTTAGGGGTTAGCCTTGACCAACGACTGACGTTTAACACGCATATGAACGAAACAGTCTACTTCATATCCAAGAGTCTGTATTCACTCATGGTCAGGGGTAGCGGACCAAACAGACAAAACAAAAAACTGTTGTACAAGATGATGATGAGGAGGCCATCACATAACGCTGCACCGGTGTGGTGTAGCAATGAACGACTGAAAGTATTAGAACAGAAATTTATATGCTTCATATTGAATTCTAACAGGTACATCTCCCCCAGAGACCTTTATGTACGTTGCAACGACATTACCCCAATAGTGGGCTACATTCAGCAAATTTCTCAAAAATTTTACGCATTCAAGCTGAGGAATAACCTACTGACTAGAAACATAATACAAATTAGGCAGCATAATGCACCTTACTAGACGCTGCCCATCTTCCAGCAACTTCTCTCTTTAGCCTCCTATAACTCCACCTTATTCAAACCTCTAACTATAAACTTCATCCGCTATTATTTTGGTTCCTTCCTTAATTTTGTCCTTCATTCTTTCAATAAAAGCAATTATCCCAAACTGCTCTCCTCTTCTCGTTTCCTCTTCTTCATGGCGGTATTTTTGTGCCTCAACCATTGCATTTGCTCTTTCAACAGTACATTTTGCTCTTGCTGTCTTTTTCTTCCTATTCATGGAGCATTTTTATAACATACTTATCCATATCCATTTCTCTTGTTTTCGGTATTAACTTTGCATTTCGGCTGCCTAATCTATTATTTTCTAATGGTTTGCTCTAAGAAAAGTCTTGATATTAATGTAGATATTGATGGAGAAGACGAATTCAGAACAAGAACCAAACACGTAAAAAAAGAAGAAATAAAAACGAAGAAGGGGGCAGGAAAGAATTTAAATAGAGGGGGATAGTATATAGTAGGGGAAAATTTGATTATAGTGGTTGCCGGAAATGGGTAACTTCTGGTAAGGCAACGTGTGTTTTATTCTAAAGACAAAATAATGTGAATGTTGAGCTGAATATTAATGGTAATATAAGTTACTTAAAGCACTATTAATGTTAATACTTTTCTAGGACACATTTTTTCTTCAGAAACCCCAATACAGTAAAACCTGGAGCCCAGATATTGAAACCATTTTCAACGCATACTTGGTACTGCAGTTTAATAGCCGTAATAATTATGGGTACAGCTATAAAAATAGTCTACTGGTTTGAATATAGATTTTTAAAATCACGAGAAAGGCGTAGCCTCTTTACATCATTCTTAATAATTGTTTCAGTAATGTCACAACAAGGTAAAGTAATAATTTGTATAAATTATTTCTCTATAGTTATTAAAATTGTCTTTTGCCTTTCTGCACGCAGCCTATATTTCAGTACCTACATTTATCTTTCTTTAAATTTAAACTCCGTAAATCTTGTTAAAGGGAAACGTTAATCTATTTCTTTTACAAATATTGCATATTCCTTATAAAATAGAAAATACCAGTAATTTTTTAGTTTTTCTTATTATCATAATATTATTTCCATTAACATTATAAAAAGTAAAGGCTGTGCGCACTCCTCGTGACAACTCACTCAAAAAGGGATTGTCCGACGACATTGCTGGAAGAGAAAATCTCTGTTCATTGAGGTTGCTTTCCTATTGTCAAGAATCGTTCTCTGTCATTTTCGGAAATCAAAGCGTAAGATGGTTTAGAATTGTCAAAACATTTACAATGTTAATGCTGTCTATTCTTTTATTAAAAATATTTAGTGACTTAATTTCATTTTACTAAGCATGCTGATGTTGTGTCGCAGTCACTATAGCAATGGCTGAACAGATTGGAGATAACTTGACAAGGTCGTGGACCACATAATAAACAGTTATTGAAAGAACAATTGAAAAAACAAAAAACAAATCCAAGTCAACCATTCATTCCAAAAGGACAAATCCCAATAAAAAAGTATCTTTCATTTTTATTTCGAGCAAAAACGACAATTTTGTTACTAGAAATCTAAAAATATTCACGAAACTCCGATAATTCCAAAATAACCCAAAACTATCAAAAACACATTATAATATTTCATTCGTCAATTCTACAACTTAAACTTTTCATATTACTGATCTAAAAAATACCGCCCTCATATAATAGTACTCAATGTTTAACTTACTTTTCGTACCCCCGGTATAAATTTCGAATTCCTATTTATAAATTATTTTCTATTCCATTTTAACGTTCACCCAATTTCGCGCTTCAATTTTATTTTATCTATTTCATAACATTCCACATTTCCAAATTAATGTCACAACTTATTCCCGTTCCAACGCATCAGTACAATTTAATTTCATTTCAACTCCATAATAACCCCCGTTCAATCATCGGCACAAAAGATAACCGCATTCCATATTTACGTGCGTGCGTAAATAACGATACTACGAGGACGAATCAATATAGTGCTAGTAAACACGTAAAGAGTAAACACGCGCAGGGTGACGCTCCTGTTAAAAACCTAAAATAAACCAGTTAAATAGTGACAGAAAAGTAAAAAATGGTCTAAAATATCGCTAAAGTATTGTGCAACAAATCATATATGTTGTCTGGTGTTAAAATAGTGATAAATAGTTTAAATAAATTAAAACAATAAAGTGTAGTGGAGAATAGACCAAATAGTAACTTAGTTCAGGTCAGTCTTGTAAACATCTGTGCTACTACAGAAAATAAAAGGAATAGCCGTTGCCATCAGGTAACCTATTATTTATGATCCAGGGGAAACACATTTCTCAAGTAATAAAGAACAGTTCCGTACTTACAGCAATCATGGATATAAAAAATATAGACGACCTGTCGCTAGAACAGAAAGTAGATTTAATATTAAAAATGGTTATAAAAACTAATGGTGATATTGAACAGCTCACAAATAAGGTAAACAAACTCGAAGACGAAAATAAATAATTCAAAATCCAAGTAAAACATTTAGAGAATACCGCCCTAGACTCTCAAAATTGGATTAACTCCCTAGTATTTTATGGAATAGCCGAGGACCAAAATGAGAATCATCTAGATCTTGAAAAAGAAAGTGCTAAATATTATCACACAGGAAAATGGCGGTTTAGGTTTAAATGAAATACAGCCGAGTGATATTCAAATGGTTTCCAGAATGGGTAATAATAAATCGAAAAAAAGACCCACGGTTATTAAATTTCTTAACTTTAAAACAAAGAACATGATCCTTAAAAACAACAGAAATTAAAAGGCTACCCAATTTCCCTTCACTATTCTTCCCGTGATCAGGATGTAAGAAAAAAATTACAGGCATATCTTGAGCAAACTAAAAATAGTGGTCATTCTAAAGCTTGCATAAGAAGCACCAAACTGTAGATAAATGACAGATCATACACACTGGCCGAATGTAAGAGCAACTTCAGAGATAACTCAACCCCTAACTTAAACCCTCAGCAATTCCAACAGGCACAAGAGTTTCAGAAATATCATGACCAACAACCTAAAACTTCCCAATATCAACCAAGAATGCACCAAAATATTCAGTGTATATCCAACAAAGTGAATGACATTCAAGTTTTTTTGGAAGATAACACGGAAATTGAAGTCTTGTGAATGTCCGAACATTGGCTGTTAAATAGCAAACATTGTGCACCATTTAATGGTTATAGTTTAACCTCATGTTATTACATAAAATCGAGTAATCTTAACAAAAAACAACTTAGACTTTGAAAATATAAATAACCTGCGGACAGAAACGAAAGAGAGAGATGTAATCAAGCTTGTGATGTTTTTTTATGATTATTTCAACAGCTGTTTTAATGCGGCTTTTCCAGTTAAACATATTAGTATCAATCATGAAAATAAATGCCCCGAGTGGATCACAGAGTAGATAAAAACATCATGCCGCAATAAACGTTCTTTATTATATATTTAAAAATATGTATACCATAAATACTTTTTCAAAAATTACTTGCGCAACTACTGTTAAATTCTGGAAAAAATCGTTATCATCGCAAAACAATATTGTGCAAATAATTGTATAATAAACTCATCGAACAAAATAAGATCTACTTGGAAATTAATTGATTCAAACATAAAACAAAAAGCGGCTAAGACACAGGATGACATTAATATTTTAAATCAAGAAAATTAACTAATCATGAATCCACTCTTGGTAGCATCAGAATTTCAGAAATTTTACTTAAATGTAGGAGAAGAACTAACAAAAAATATAATCAGGAAAAAAGAAGCTATGGCCTACGTAACAACAGTAAAATCAAATAAGTCTAATTCATTTTTCTTTTCACCAATGACAGAAGCAGATATAAAGCAATAAATTATAAAAAAAAAAAAAATTAAAACAAAAAAACAGAATGATATCTCAATAACAATAATAAGTGAAGTAATAGACTACCTTATAAAATCAATAACTTACCTAATCAACTTATCTTTAACTACAGGAACGTTTCCAAATTGTCTTAAGAGCGCTTCGGATATACGCCGGAAAGACGGTTCAATTTCCTCTCATATAAATCATTATTTTAAAAAACGGCTTTCACTAAAATACATTAAAAACATGTTACAATGTGGGACGATGAGAGAAAAAAAGTATATATAAAAAAATATTTTGTTTTTCTTCTATTTTCGATTTGCAAAAATAATTCTTATCATCCCGCATAGGTATTATTAAAATAAACATTTTCCCTTTTGTAGAAGTAAAATACAATTAGCCCTAATTTCCTCAAGTGCACCGAGAAATTTAAAGATTAGGTATAATAAATTTGTCCAATGTCATATTCTATTACATCTCTATCACTCTCTTTCCAAGCGCACCATACATTAGGCTGCGTCATTTTATTGACGTGAAGTCATTTACAATTAAAATTGGAAGCATGGATGACTAATACACTCCGAACAACTCTTCAACACGCAGTAATTAATCACTATTTAGAAAAGGCAAGAAAACTGAAATTTCAAATTACAGACCAATTTCACTTTTATTAGTTATTATTAGTCTTGGAAGCTGCTGTTAAGGAGCAAATTACCAAATACTTAGAAAAAATAAAATATTTTCAGATAGACAGTACGGCTCTAGAAGTGGGAAAAATACAACAGCAGCCACTTCCAACTTAATCTGTAATGTAAATGAAATATTAGAAAATAAAAACATACCAGTTACAGTCTTTTGCGATTTATCGAAGGCTTTTGACTGCGTCGACCACATAATTTTGCTGGACAAAATGAAGTATTGTGGAATACGCGGTATTGTTCATGATTGGTTTAAATTTTTCCTTAATCGACCGTACTATGTCTGTGACGATAACGTTATCCGGGCTATATAAAATGTGGGGTTCCGCAAGACTCTATCCTGGGACCAAACCTAATGTAATTCCACGTCCAGTGAAAATATAGTAACGCAAAATATATATATATTTCCCCCCCCCCCCACGTCGAAATTCTGGGACCTCCACTGCCCCCACACTGATTTGTACAGTTATTTTCGAGATTGTGTTGGATATCCAGCTTTCCATGATCGTGGTAACATTCTTCTCGACTAGAGCCGCTGTAATTTTTGGAAAGGTGGTTCTGTCGAACGCACCTTCTATGTCTATGAAGACACCTAGGGTGGACTCTTTATTGTCCAAGGAGGCTTTCACGAAAGTCGCTGGTTCTTGCACCATCACTCCTTTTTAATAAGCAGAGATCATGGTCTTTGTCTTCGGCGAGGATTTTGCCTAACAAAGCAGTCTGTGAGTAATCTTCGATTTCCTCACAATAGGATCTCCACGCATTTCTTTATCTCTATCTGACTAGTTTCTTAAACTCTTTCAGATTGGTTTTGTATGATTCCCAATCGGGTTCCTGTCTTGTCAGTTTTGCTTTGTTGAACGAAGTCCTAGCCTTCTTCTTGAGGTCAGCCTTTGAGACCACCACTTGGTGGCCTCATTGGGCTGTTGCGAGGACCTCAAGGGGCAGGATGTTTCAAAAGCTTGTCTCGTGGCTGTTTGCAAGATTTTGACATATTGCTCTATTTCGCCACTCGTTCTGGGCACCCTCTTATTAACCCCTTCCAAGTTATTCCTGAGTTGACATCGATATTTATCTCTATCAGTTCTTCGGGGATCTCGGAATGGTTTTTTGGGTGCCTTGATGAGATTGATTTCAAAGTTTATCCATTGGTGGTCTGACAGTGTTACACAATCAAACACATATCAATTCTGGATTAGGGTGGATATACACCACGTTATTAGTGTTATATCTATTATAGTTTGACTTCTACTGTTAATAAATGTCGGTGTACAGCCCCTATTACTTACGCTAAGGTTGTTACCAATAATATAATCATAAAGCGGTTTACCACTTGCATTGTTGTCTTCATTGCCCCAGGTCACATGGTGTGCGTTGGCGTCACATCCCATGATTAATTCCCAGTTTTATTGCGGTAGTGTGCTACCAGGCCCTCCATCTCCCTTGTTGGTGGTGGAGTGACCTAGTCTTGAGGGAGGTGCACTGATGCCAAGACAACATTTGCTGGTTTGCTGGCCACCAAATATTCCACCTTCACGGCCGTTAGGTCAGATGTTGAGAGGTGTTGAAGTGGCTGGGTTTTGATATGCCGAGGAACCTAATTGGCTGTCCTCGGCCTATCTGTTGTTGGTGAGCTGTAAATAAGTCCACTTAGTTTTGATAACCCTGTTATCCCAGTCTAAACTATCCAGGGTTCCTGAATTAGTGCCAGTGTGTCCTGCTCCACCGGTGCCGGCACAGTACTGCCGTCGCCGCCCTACTGTGTTGCAGATTGCACTGTACTATGCTTACTTTGCTCTGTGTTTTTGGCGGAGCGTCTTTAGGTTGCCCGGCCCTCTTTGGGGGATGTGAATCCCTTGTAGGGGCCGGCACACCTAGGGGGTGCCCTGCCTTTGCTTTGGGCAGTGCTGGGGGAGGTGCTCGGCTGGAGGGGTGCACTGCAGCAGTAGCAGCGCAGTTCTTCCCTTCGCGTGCTTTCTTCCTCCTGCATTCTCCCTGTGGGGGATCGTATGCGGTGAGCCTTGTTGGTCCGCCGCATTTTGTTGCGGAGAGCGTTGCTGCTCATCCACTGATCTTTGCGGCGAACGTTGCCACTCTGCCGCAGTGTTTTTAGCTGATTACTTATCCATTTGGTTGGTTTTATTTCATCCACTTAGCTCCCCACCCGCCACGGAGCCCCATGCTGGGGATGTTATACACGGCAAGCCCGTGCGATCATCAGGGCTACCTAGTGGATATAGCCCCCAGAGACAGGCAACGTCGTGAGAAGGTTGTACATTTCCGAATGACGAGGCCAATCATCACCCGGGTCTGCTCTAGACTACAAATCCACACTAAAATCACAGTTTTCAAAAACAATTCTTGAAAAAATTCACGGCCCTTCGATAATTCCCAAATATGCCAAAACCATCAAAAATACTTCAAAAAGTTCCACACTCCAATTTTACAATGTTTACCCGAACAAATAATAACATGCAAATTATTACCCCTATATAATCTTAAACATCACCCAAAGCACTTTCCATACCCCCGGTATAATGATCTAATTCCATTTCGTCCATTTTCTACAACCGATTTTCTATCCAAATTAAACATCCACTTAATCCGCGTCATAAATATTAGAACACTCTATTTTCATCCATCACATTTCAAAGCTTATCAATTATTATCGAAACTCCTTTCCGTTGCTATATCCACATTTTATTACCATACCGGTACTTTGCCGTTCCGTTCGAAACATGATCCCAACTTCACTTCGGTCGAGCTCGTTCCATACGGCACTTAGCATGACTTAACCATATAATGACCGATAGCCGGTGATAGTGTTGTACGAGGATGAACCAACAAATAACTAACCATTCTCGACGAATTTCGTAAATAACTCCCAAAATCAAATCGCTTCGAACTTAAGTCATATATCAAAAGATTCCTAATTTTACGACCGAACCGATGGCATATATTTCAAGTCCGAATTCAATCGATTTCACTTATGACGCGGTTACGTCACCCGCACGGAATGGCGGGTACCCTAACCGGTTTTAGACCGCGCCCGCACGGATTGTCGGCTTACAAAGAAACGTTCGTGCCTGACTCGACGGGGCACAATTAACGCAACCAATCAGATAGTACATAAGACCGAGCAGATAAAGGCTCGAGTAAGTTCTTCGGTGTATCTGGCGATAAACGAATCCAGTGCCCGTGCTACTTCCTAGGTGGATGCTATTAAAAAAAGTGTTTTAATAAATTTGCCCTCGCGTATCAAATAGAAGCGAATTTTTCCAGATTTTCAAAACAATTTCCGATTACGAGTTAATTTTTTCTAAAAACTAAGACGAAATATTCGTTGTCGAAAAGCTACCTTTTCACAACCTTGTAAGAATAACATTTTACGTTAACTTTAAGTGAACTAGACTTTTGATCTTATTTAAATAAATTATTTTTATTTCCGTTTTAAAACCAAGCGTTTCATTCGACGATATACAGGGTGACTCAAAAGTACCCTTCCATAGACAATCTTAAAACTCAAAGAGTTTTTGAACTTAAACTAAAACAAAGCATTTCTTCGAACTTCTATCACTATATACAGGGTGTAACCAGTAACCCTTGTACCGGAAAATCAATGTTCAAGAAAATTTCAAATAAATCATGAAAATCACTCTTACCCAAAATTATGTGCACACAGGTCTTGAGGAATCTCTTATAAGCTTTGAGCTAGCCCAAATTATATTTTTTATCAACACCTAAGGCTTGTGCTTGTGTTCAGCAGCCGCCCGGGTTGCCCGGCCCTCAAGCTGCCTCTGTCCCTTGCCGCCTATAATCACCAAAGGGAAAAACAGACTTTTTCAAAATTAAATTACATTCAGAAAGATGTCGTTTAGGTTTTTCGACAACGCCGTTAAAATTTATAGCTAAATGTTATATCTATAAATTTTGTATTTAAATTTTATCATCTACTTATGTGAAAAGTTTATATATAAAAATATTTGTAGGGTCTTCAATATATCCTCACCATTTGGGAGGTAGGATGATCTTTTTAAATCTTTTACTGCTGTCCTTTTGGTTATACAACTACTACACATCCAGTCTAGTCTCGTCACTATTAAGTAAGAAACCCCCAACGCTTAAAACATATAAGGACCTTTATGAAAGTGGCTTAGAAGTTGGCATGGTCGCATCGCCATATACAATTTCCTATTTCTTAAATCACAAAAACGACTATTATTTACAGAAATTGAATAGCTCACGAATTTATCACCCTGGCCCGAATTTTTTCACGTTGGAAGAAGGTTTAGCTAAAGTACAGAAAGGAGGATTTGCATTGCATGCAACAGATCATCCGGCATATCGTGTAATGGAAACCACATTCGATCAGGAATCCATTTGCAGCTTGGGAGAGATAATGATGATCCATGAACCATTAACACCCATACTTCTACCAAAGAAATCACAATATAAAGAATTGTTCCAGATTAGGTAAAGTAAATGTACTAACTATAATAGTGTTTTGATGATAATCTACATCGCAAAAAATAATATCCTCTTTTACGGCCAATTCTGTAAAATAAGTACTCCAACTAGGTCGGGCTGGCCCGATCGGCAGGTCGAGGGCCAAACCGCAAAGTGAAACGATGTTCATATCTTTTTAGAAGGCTTAAAATTAATCATCCAGAAGTAAAAAAAAGGTTAATTTTTATATTTTGCACAATTGTTGTTTCCTCTCAAGCAAGATGCCATAATAGCTCGGGAGGGAGGCTATTTTTACCTAGTCATCGTATGCCGTCTTATTTTAACAGGCATGGCAGATACTATGTAGCTAATAACCGAAATGATCGTCAGCTGCTCCAGTAGGTGTGGAGGCGTTTGTGGGGGTATGGAACTTGTTGAAAAAAAATATTTTTAAAATTATTTCATGAAAGCTGATTTTTTAAAAATAAATTATTGATGTTAGGTAGTGTAAAAAAATAGTCAGCTGTATCGTAGGGGGGACTACACGTTAGCTGGTCCCATGAATTTGCAAAAAAAATAAAGTAAAATCATTTCAGGATGAATGAAATTTCTTTACACGACTTCTGACACATATAGAAGTATAAAAATAATAATCAGCTACATGCATAGTGAGCAAAGGATCGTCAGTTGGAGCAATAACGAATGGTTACGCTCATACGACGCGACGGTATTTTTAATAGTCCAACTGACGACCTTTGCCCCAATACGTATTAGCTGATAAGAATTTTCGAATTTTGTTTCATTAAGACTATTACATTTCCAAATTTCAAACGGACTTCTAACAATTTACCGAAGATTAAATTGTTAGAAGGCCGTTTAAAATTTGATGCCCATTTTACGATCAGATGCTCGGACACAGATATTCTTATAATTGTGTTGGGAAATATGAATTTTATTCAAAGAGATCTAAACATTTCTATGCATGTTGGTACTGGAAACTATCAAGGATTCATAAATATCAGCAAATTATACGAAATATTGGGTTCACGTTTATGTTCTTCGTTGACAGGATTTCATGCCCTCACAGGTTGTGATTTTAAGTCAGCTTTCGATAGAAAAAAAAAACCGTTTCAAATTCTACGAAATTCTCAAACGCATATTCAAACCTTGAGTGACATTACAAATTTACTCGATTGTAACTTGGATCAGCTTTTTGCAACACTGGAAGGTTATATTTGCAGACTGTATGCATTTAAAAGAATTAATGACATCAGTGTCGCTCGCACAGTAACTTTCACGAAAATGGCAATAATGATAGTGCCGATACTGCAATTAAAAAAAAATATACGGTTCTATGTTCCCGCCTTGTAAGTCTGAGTAACATCAACATTTTCTTCCTACTTCATTCATCGCCCATCTTTGGAGTCATGCTCATCTTCCAATACCATCCGAGTTATCGCCTACTGAGTATGGATGGGAAGAAACAGATGACAAATATTTTTTCAAATGGGCTGAGGGAGATCAATTGCCCCCATCCATCACAAGCATCACCAGTGTTAACGGAAACCCTCAACAAGTGGCCTCGCTGAAACGTCACGCTCCACGTGACTTCTCGTTGGTGTTTGGGAATCCTCGTGTCCAATCGTTGCCGTAGAATGCCGTGATAGATCCATTTCGGGCAGGTTGCTGTGTATTTTCACTATTTGTCAATACTTGGACGTACCTCCTCGTGATTGGTTCGTCCACGGTGGATCGGCGTGTGTTTTCTGTTACGTATCTTCCTACAAGAGCGGGCTTCCAAGAACTAGGTAATCTCTGCGTATCGTCCTGTTTATTAAAATTTTGTAATCTTTTTTCGATCTCTATGGCCTCTCTGGTAATCCTTGACCTGTAATGCTCGATATTAGCTACTGTTCTGGTGTTCTCGAAGTCTATTTTGTGTCCTGTGGATTTTACATGCTGTGCTAGGAACGATGTCTTATGATTTTTTTATCACGTGACGAATTAAGGGCATTGAAAGCATTACAACAAAACCAGGACATCCTAATCTTGCCAGCAGATAAAGGCAACACTGTAGTAATAAATAGCAAGGACTACTACAGTAAAATAGAAAAACTACTGGGAGACACCGCATACCGAGTGATTGAGACAGACCCCATTACGTACCTGGAGAAGATCACCGAATCCAAAATTAAAGCCAGCCCTATCGACGATCAAGCGAAAAACCAGATTATACCGAGAGAGAAATCTTCAAGATATCCCAAATTATATGGCCTATCCAAGATCCATAAGGAAGGGCCCCACTAAGACCTCAAGCTCTGTAGGGTCACCGTTACAGGAGTTAGCGAGATATCTGGCTAGACACATACAGCTACTTACAGAAAAAGCAACGTCTTATGTGAAAAACGCACAACATTTTATCGAGTTACTAAACAACGAGACTGTCCAACCAGAAGATATTATAGTGAGCTTCGATGTAGTATTCACTAACGTACCAATAGAGGAGTCACTCGAATTGATCAAACGAAAGTATCATCCAGAGGAGCATATTCTTAGCCTAATTAAACATTGTTTAAACAACACATACTTTATATACAATGACCAGCGCTACAAGCAAACGGAAGGAGCACCGATGGGCTCACCGTTATTTCCAGTCATCGCTAATCTCTTCATGGAGGACCTAGAAGTTCGTGCAATACAAACGACACCACTCAAACCAAAACTTTGGTTGAGATATGTGGAAGACACATTCGTAATCTGAACTCATGGAAGAGAATAACTAAATAGTTTCTCAGACCACCTGAATAGCATTCACGACAAGACCAAATTCACCGTGGAGGTAGAGACAGACGGTAAGCTTCCATTTTTAGACGTATTAGTGAAAAAGAAACAAGACAGGACACTAGGTCACACAGTATACAGAAAACTCACTCACACAGACAGATATCTAAATGCGGCATCACATCACCATCCAGCACGTTTAAATTCAGTAGTAAAGACTCTAGTGACACGTTCTCAGAGGTTGGCAGACGTCGACCATATCAACGAAGAGATGTCGTCAATTCAGAAAGCACTAATGAAAAATGGATTTTCGAGGTACACAATACAGAAGTCGCAGGGGCCACACAGACAAAAAACCCAGGAGGAATCTGAGAAACCAGTGGCAAAAGCATATCTACCTTACGTGAAAGGGACGACAGATAAAATTGGCAAACTTCTACGTAAACATAACATAGAAACAAAATTTAAAACAGACCGAAAAATCAGTGCAGTCCTCCGTAATCCAAAATCAAAAACTGCCCTTGAAAACCAAGGAGTATACGAAACCCTGTGCCAAGATTGCAACAAATCATACATAGGACAGACCAATAGACGTATTAGTCTAAGAAAAGAAGAACATATGAATGCAGTACGGAAAGAGGAGAAAACATCGTCCCTAGCACAGCATGTAAAATCCACAGGACACAAAATAGACTTCGACAATACCAGAGCAATAGCTAATATCGAGCATTATAGGTCAAGGATTACCAGAGAGGCCATAGAGATCGAAAAAATACCACAAAATCTTAATAAACGGGATGATACGCACAGATTACCCAGTTCTTGGAAGCCCGCTTTTGTAGGAAGATACGTAACAGAAAACACACGCCGATCCATCGTGGACGAACCAATCACGAGGAGGTACGTTCAAGTATTGACAAATAGTGAAGAAACACAGCAACTTGATCGAAATGGATCTATCACGGCATTCTACGGCAACGATTGGACACGAGGATGCCTAACCACCAACAAGAAGTCACGTGGAGCGTGACGTTTCAGCGAGGCCACTTGTCTGGTTGGCTCAGGCGCCCGCTACGTCTCCCACAAGTAGTAGGGGAGCAGTGACACATAGCCAGTCGCGAAGGCGCGCCCTAGACCACAGCATATATAAGAAGCCGCACATCGCGGAAAGCGTCAGTTCAGTTCGAGCAACGAGGAGCAGCAGTAGGCAGCTTTCAGTGAGAACCTGAAGATGGCAGATGAGATTCTGCCTAAACGTCGTTTAAACAATCGTGACTCCTGGAGGAGTCGACCATCAACGCGGGGGAGCACCCGGAAGTACAATAACACTTCATATATATATATATATATCACAGTATTTTAGCACTTTAATGGGTTATAGATAAAATCATCGTTGCTTTCCAGTGTATAATCTAGCGATCCTAGGAGATATCGAAAACAGAGGCGATATTTCGTCCCACAATTTATACGAAATACTCCTCAAAATATTCCGTCCTGATGAGTAAAGTGTACTGACTAGTAGAATTTTTAGAGATTTACGTAGCTACAGATAAGCGGTCTGTTTCCATTACCAAGACGTCTTTTAACCGAAGCCTAATTATTTAAGCTATGTGACTCATATACATGTCATACTGTCAGCTTGGTGGATTGAGGCTAATAGTTCTCTTTCCGCAAACGAAGGGAAGATATATTTTACACAGTCCTTAAATGTTATTCACGAGCGCGGCTTAGCATTGGACTGCCACACACAGGTTGAGAATATGGCTCTCTACTAATCAGGTTTTAGTACATGATCACTAAATTCTACCAAAGAAGAGGATGAAGATATACATCGTTGATTTTTATGATCAAAGAATACATTAAGATGGTCAGGTCGGTGATGGCAGGTGGCAGTATAAAGTATGATAAATAAAGTCAGTGGAGAAATATGCGTAAATTCGGAAACGTGGTTAGGACTCGACCAATGTTTATCACGACATACGCGTACTTACGTATTCTCATTTCCGTCTAGAAAGATATAGTTGAGATTTTCTATCTCAATAACGCAAGAGTAGTTTTCAAAATGTATTATTAGCAGTCTATTACATTGAATGGTCTAAGGGATTCGTTTAAAAAAATTTCCTGGTTTAATCAAATAATTTTGAATTTTGTTAACCCTGCCCTTAGGAATAAATCTCTTTAAATGTAATATTTTAATTCCTTCTATTATCTATATATTCAAAACGCAATTGTATAAACAATTGAATTTTGTATACTGATGAATTTTTAAATTTTAATGGCCTAATCTACTTTTCAGCCTAATGAAGGTGTTAGAAAATGGATTATATAGAAGAGAGGAACATATTTGGTTATTGAAAAAACCGGAATGCCGATTAGACTTGCTTGTAAATTCTGTTGGAAAAAATGAATTGCTGTTAGCATATTTGATATTATTCGTTGGATTTGGTCTAGCAATTGTCCTATTATGCATTGAAATTATTTGGTTTAAAAAAAAGATGAAGAAAACATAAAATGTACCACGCAATTTCTTGCCAGCTTCAATTTTTCGTAAAGCACATGCACGAATTCTACACGGATGTAAATGTGGATTAAGGATATGAGTGTTTTAATTTTAATAGGAGATAATATAGATCAAAAGAGGTCAAAGGGGTTAATAGAAAACTTTTATCTCTTTGTGCATGCGAAACACTATATGAGTTGCTTCAGATGGGTTGACGTTATGCTGTGCTACACTTATGAGCGACGTTGTCCCCCAAATGAGAACGGTTGCCAATTTGTCAGTTATTAGTAATGACTTCATACGAGGAGTTTGCCAGGAATAACACTCAAAGATGTTGATTTGCTGGTAAAACTCTCAACACTTGCGTTGTTTATTACCACATCGTAAATCACCAAAATCACTTTAATCTATTTTAAAAATTTCGATTCACGGTGGGCACCATCTCAGAGCACGCCACTTACTCACATTTTATTATACTTATCTAGGTACCTAGTCATCTTTATCTTAATGATGCAGAGTGACAGGGTAACTATACATTGACGGGCCTGTTGAAATCAATCGAACTCACCCCAATTTAAGGTTTTAAATTCTGTTATGAAAACATGCAGGATAAGAGCAAATGCGTATTGGTATATTTGATCAAAAAGGAAAACATTTTTTTGCCGGTTCGCAGCTAACAAATGTCAATCAATAAAGTATTACTGTTCCTGCCTAGACAGCAAAATAATTGATCATCATGGCAAGTAAATAAGTGACACATTTTGGTAAGTAATATTTATTAAGAAACAATATAATTACAGAACTTCTCCAAGAAAAATTAAGAATGCATTTTTAGACATTTTTAACAATAATAGTAAAATGTTAGCAATTTTGGATAAGTAGAGTTTTTCCTCTTTTATCTTTCTATTAACATTATTTATTATATTACTACTTTGATTTCCTTCAGTAGTAGATCCTAAATGCCCTTCGACTACAGTTGAGGACTCCTACCCGCCATGTCTCTTCAACATTGTTATATCACCACCTCCTTAATCTTTAGGCAAAGTGCCGTACCGTACAAGAGATAATCAGAATGTGCCATGTGTCCTATGCCAACTGGCGCCTGTATATGATGTGACTTTGCGTGTAATGTTTTCCCTTGACATACCGTCCAACTCGAGGTAAATAGGGTTATGATGGGATGTGAGTTCCTCCAGGGTTACGGGGGCCGTGGAGTGCCTCGCGAGCTTATTGACCACTATGTCAATGGTTGTAGGTGTTGTACTGTTGTCCGGAAAATGCAGGGGATCGTCCGGATATTGCAGGATGACATTTCGACTATTCACATAGTCGAGCAGTCTTGCCGTTCGCGTTGTTGCGATAGCAGTTCCAGTTGCGATGTCTAGCGTTAAGGACGCCTATGAGCAGACAGCGCGGGCTCACGTTCATCAAATTCTCCAGACAACCCGCCGTGAAGCCGTTCGCTGCTCTGTTGTACGCGGCAGCGATACTCATGCCGCTCTCCAGCGTCACATACGCATTCCTCACAGATGTGTTCCGTACAGAATTATGCGTGTGCGCAATATCTGACTTTATGAGTACGGCAACCCCGCCTCCCCTGTTAATGTTGGCCCTATATTTTCGATGTATTGCGTATCCTCGGATTTGCAATTTATCTCGTCTAGTGAGTTTCGTCTCATTTAGCAACATAATGTCAATTTTATGTCTCAATAGATAATTAATAAGAAATGGAATTTTGTTACCTATACCATTGGCGTTCCAAGAAGATATTTTGAATCTTATTTAAAATACATTTTCTGGCATCGTTTCCAGGAAGCGATGCATCACCAGGAATTTTTCTCCCGCGTTCATGCACTTCTCCAGTTCATCATTCAAATTGCTGTATAGCGCCAACAGTCTGTCCAGATCTATGAGAGAGGATAGCCGTTGCTGCTGGTGCCTGAGGAGCTCCAGCTTCTCTCCAATGGTGGTCTGAGGCCTGCCTCTTGCGGTAGAGTGGGCAGCAGCGCCGGTCTTCTTACTATCCCTTCTTCTACCATCCTGGGGGGTGATGCCGACGTTGGCCTTGTTTGTTGTGTTGCTACTGCTGGCTTTTGGCACGTTTCTCCCAGATATTTCTAGTTGGAGGGGGAGCCGAAACGTACCGCATTGCGGGAGCCGGTACTGTGCGCATGCTGCGCTTCTCCATCTCCTCTATTCTGCATTTATACATGATGCACACAGTGTTGTTGGCGGGATGGGGGCCTCCGCATTTGTAGCATTTGACCGGTGTGTCCCTTGACTTTAGACATCCTCTGGTCAGGTGTTCCTCTGCACATTTCAGGCAGTGGGGAGCAGCCCGACAATTGGATGTAGCATGCCCCCACTGCTGGCATTTGTGACATTGGATTATGCCTTTGTCATTTATGTGCCTCTCCCACCTGACCGTCGTGTAGTCAAGGTAGCGCACCTTTGCCCGCAACTCCTTCAGAGTCACCCCATTATTCGTTATCGGCATGTAGGTTGGACTCTTTGTTCCTTTTAGGGTATATAGTTCCTTTACGTTCATGCTATGGGTGACTCTGAGCTCTTCTTTTATTTCCTTTACGTCTACTTCGTGATGGAGGCCCCTCATCACCACAAAGGCGTGCGTCTTGTCTTCTTTGGGTGTGTAAGTATGGTACTCTACATTGGACTGCTGGAAGCATTCGTTAACTATGATCCAGTCCTCTCTATTTTCAACTTGAAGGGAAGTTTCGTTAAATGAATGCTTCTAGTAGTGTTTGCCTTTGAGTTTTGTCTTAATGTAGTCGTTGACTCCCTGTGATTTACCAGTTGGACGTGGATTATTACAGGACGGGATCTCCTCTTCTTCGTGCCAGATTCCTCTTTCCTTTCTGGCTCCTCTGCATGTGGGGGAGGAACCACGTTCATGCCCTCCAGAATGGGTATAGGGCAGGAGCTCTCAAATTTGTTGCTTGTCTTTAGTTCTGTTTTACTTACCACATTTACCGTCTGCTTTCCATTACCTAGATGTGTGAATTTAGGGTTTTATATATCTGCCAGCCTCTGCCTCTTGTGAGTTATCTTAAAGAGGTCTTCATTTGTTTTAGGATTTCCTAAGCGGCTGGGCGCCAGTTTAACGCTGTCGATACTTACATTTGACGCACTTTCCTGTGTCCTGCCTGCACGTTTTTTTTCAATTTTCGTCTAAGTGTAATTGACCTGTCTAGGCTGGCAGCACTATCATCTGCCTCACTGTCTTTGGGTTGCCTAATCGGGGGTGGCCTTGGCGGCTCAAGAACTCCTTGGATACGCTCGTACGTCCTTCCCGCCTCACTATTTTCTGCGTCTTTCTCGCTATGCGCGACACTCTCTGTGGATGATAACATCCCGGTTTGTTTTCCGACCTGAATTTGAAGGACGCCGACTGTTTCTCTCTAAAAATTGTCTAAAACCTATTCGAGGTTATGTCCTCCCCGACCAGTGCCAATCAACAGTTGGGGGGTGTTTATCAGAAATCCCACTTAATTCTACTACTTTTAGGTTAGAAGAACCTACTTGGGCCTAATTTCACTAATTTTTTTTTTAGATTATGTCTATTAAATTTAGTTGTGTCTATATTCATGTTGGTTTTTAAATATCACTGTCACAGATTAAATTATTTTTACCCTTTTAGGCATATTCAGCCTATTGGGGCCGAACATTCAGAAGCTCCACGTAACTTAACGTCCTGTTGTTGCTATCGACACTGCTTTTACTTTTCAAATTTCAATTTTTCACAAATTCTTGACGTACACTGAGCACCTTTGAAACCGCGTACAATTTCAATAAAGCTTACTCACTCATCCCGAATCGGGCAACCTAACCACTACACCACGGACTGGTGATGAGGAACCTACATACGTCTTACTATATCAATTAGGGCTACCGCGCACTCCATGAATGTGGCGTCACATCTAAGGTGTTCGTGATTTGGAGTGCACCCAACGCTGAAAATAGCGTGCACCCTGGAGTGCATCTAGTTATTACGATAAAATATATAGAGATCAGTATACTTACTACACTGTCTATTTATTTATATTTCCTATTTACCAGTCTTTTAAAAGAACGTTAAAAATGTAGTTAAATAAATGAATCAATCTGAGTAGTCAGTTAGTTTAATTTCAAATTTACCGCTTTTACCACCACCAAAAACATGGTGCAAGCTGGGTCACTGAAATCGAACCCATCTGTATCTGTTATTGAAAATATATTTGGCTTTTAAACTCAGTCAGAGGCAAAATTTTATTATGGAATTTGCCTGGTAAAAAATTGATGGTCCCGTGCAGCATCGGTTAACGTCTTTATTGCTGTTGGGAATATACTAAAAATTGGCTTACAGTATAAAATTTTACCATGAGACATAAAAACGCTACTCGAATGTTTTTAATCGAAACTACATCAAAAATTAACTTGTCAAACAGGAATTTTCGTGACGCGACGTCAAAAAACTTTTCGAAACTTCAACGAAATCCAACTAGTTATTTCGAGCAAATTAAACTTGCCCTTTTTTGGACAAAATTTCACATCCAAGCGATTAATCCCTAGACTCTGCCAAGTCGATTTCGAGTTTCGATTAGAACGTAAAAGAATTTTACAAGACCTATTTTTCACGCGATTTAATATAAAACATATGGTGTCATAGTTGATCTAACGGCACCTAGATGGGGTCAAATGGATTTCCAGTTTAGGAATATACACAGTATGTTGTAAGGACGAGATGGATATTCATTATTCCTGTATATTCACATGATTGTATATGAAGATATATATTTTAATTTTACATCGTCAGTATGTACTTACTATAGTAGACTACGGTCGCGGGGAGGGACCTAGACCATTCCTTACATCGTTTACGTGGAAGAGAGACAGAGATGATCGGGTGCACCAATGAAAGTTTCTCGACCTCCCGTTTCACTGCGGCACTATATTGTTTGCAGCGACTGTACAACACTAATATTATATACATGTTGTTATAGTTAATGTGTTACGTTCAATTTTTCTGGTAGTGTATTTGATGATTTTTTTAAATTTAAAGTCAATCTGGTGTAGTATTTTTCCGAGAAATTCGTTGCGCTAAGAAATAAACAATTGAGCGTCAAAGAAAAGAGTTGTAGGTCAAAAACCAATTACAGTTTTTAACTATAATTTTATTTTCAACCTATGGTTTTTTATGATTCTATTCAGAAACAAGTGAGAGTAATAAAAAAGACTAATATTTTTTAGTGAGACCTCAGGAAGAGGCGAAATTACGTATTTAGTCCTGGATATAAATCAGGAATTAGAGAGAACATCACATTCGTTTCATTTAGTATGATGAATTCATTAGAAAATACTTAAATTATGATTTTTCCCTGCTATTTAGAATGGGCAAAGAGTCATTTCAGAAAATACTTTAAACTCCGTTTCTTTGACTGTCTTATTCCCATTATATTTTCCGCTTTCATATTTTCTCTTAAGGCCGTGTAAATACCATTGAAGCGCTTTTGAACGTGACGTCATGATTATTCGCTGGAATGGCTCCGTTTGCTGTGTTTAATCCGCAAACATATGGCTGACACAAGTGACTTCGACTTGTGACCCATAGAAGAAGAAGAGTTTGACATCTACGTTTTTTTCCTCAAAATTATAAATATTTAAATGGCCATTTATGTTAAATGAATAAAACGCAGTATGTTTGAACGGACAATAATATTAATTTTACCCATTATTATATCTGCTGTTTCAGGTAATTCACGATATTTTAATAAATTGAAAATATTTTTTATTAAGTTTATATTTTTAGCTAGTAACTACCGTGTAGATATCTCCAGTAATAGCCCTATTGTAAAGGGAGGAACTTTACGTTTGAATGCAACTGTTTATTATGAAGGAAACATTGCAACAGACGGCACATACAAGTATGAATGGTTAGATAATGCTATTCCCGAACATAGTAGAGAGGTTAGTAAGTGTACTCTGCTTGTCTGATGGTTGTAGATATATTTGTATTTAATCAATCTTCTTACTATGTAAATCATTTGAGACAAGAAGTCCAAAGCAATATGTCATTTGCATAGTTATGCAAGGAGTATTGCGTCGGGCTGTGCTTATTTTACAAAAAGTGCTCCAGCTGTCTTGTCTTACATCTGTTGCTACCAGTTTTGTAACCTATTCAAAGACAATGGTATAATTAGAGAAGTACGGAGAAGTATTTATCTGTGGTCTCTAATAAATCGAGCAGATATGTGGTATAGTCTGTACTAAAAAACTCAAGTGTTTATTGCAGTACCTAGGTATTATTAATACAGAACAGAAAGTACGATTTTGTTTGGTATTACTGGGTGGTAAATACGACGATTATTTTTTCATTATGGAACAGTGATCATGAGAAGAATCCATCCTCTGAAGGACTTTTTCACTAATTAAAAGTCTTTTGTATTCTTTTCCGAAAAGAATAATTGGATGTTCAAATTTTTGTTTAGGTTTGACCAAGTCAGATAGGTGAAATACAAAATTTTATACGTCCTTCGATTTTTGCTGAACAGTAACTCTTACAGATGGTACCAAACCATACTTTCACTACACATTTTATTGTCTACGCTTCTTAATATCATTTCCTGAAAATAGGATTTGTAAACATGAATGAAAGAGGAGGTTTTGGGGTAAATAATTTGTATATTGCTTTTTAAAAAAAATGTAGAATGGACACAGGACAAGTAAATGTTGGTTCACTCTTATACCACACATGGTGAGTACTTATAGGTAAACTTGTTTAATATAGTTTCCAACTGTCATTCACAGTTTCTGTTAGAGCAATTGACTAACACAAATAGATTCAATTGAAAATTTGATATTTACAAATTTGGGGCTTCTTTTTGCCTATCTAGTCGTAATTAATATTATGCATTTGGGTTCGCCCATAAATTAATATTTATGTCCATCAGGTAAATAGTTTTTCCCATCCGCATAGTAGAATGTATTTAAGGACAAATGGACCTTAAATCACTGAGGAACCACATATGGGTAAATACTATCGTATTTACATCCTTCAGAAATCATCCTCTAGGGATTTTCTTGAAGAACTACAAAGACATCTCGCGTAAGGTGCGCAGAGCTACATAACTTCGTGTAGAAAATATTCTATTTTGGAAATACGAAATTACTTTTTGATGTAGTTTTTTAAAATTTATAATGCAAGTTCTTAAGGGATTTTTGATGCACTTTCGAAAGGAATGTTTAAATTCCAATCCTTATATAGTTCCTATCGGGAACAATAAAGATTGGAGAAGGTAGTTAAAATATTTTTTTTGTTTCCGCTCCAAAAGGAAACCACTTCAATTAAGTTTTTGTTATAGTTTCGAAAGGAGTAATTTTTAATAAATAATTTTCAAGTTGGTGTTTATTAAGCTTCCAAATATTTTCGTGAAGTCATTTTTGCATATCGCATGTGGTTGTAAAATGTCTGTTAAGATAGATACGGTCAGTGGTATTGTAATTACCAATATAATAATGTCAGTAATGTCAAACAAAAATAAGGATGTGGCTATTTATACATACTGTATGTATACGCAATTGGCTATTTATACATACAGTATGTATACGCAATTGGCTATTTATACATACAGTATGTATAAGAAATTGGCTATTTATACATACAGTATAGCCGTCGAGGGCAAGGGACATTATCTATCATAAACAACTATACTACATCAAAAAATATTAACATATTTAACCCAACGAACTAACCTAAAGAAATATTCGTATTACGTATTTTAGTTAACAAAATGTGGTAAAAAAAAAACTGTAGCAAGCGGATTCGAACCGTCGACCTCACGTGTGAGAATCGGGAACACTAAGTATTACACCACAGACTGCTGATGGTTAACCTTATAATTCTTACTATATCAATATGTTTGAACGTCATCGCGCATGTGCGGCGTGAATTGCCTGGACAGTATGTATAAATAGCCACATCCCAAAAATAATGATAATCCGGATTTTCTGACTTCAGCACATCATTTTACTTGTGCATGGTAGGGATACTGACATTACTGTGCAGTTCGTCATTAATCCTTCAGTACTATTTTTCTTTTATATCTATGAGTAATAGGTGATTTTGTAGTACCGATGCTGCGTCAATATGAATTCCGAGGATGAAAGCGAGTGCTCAGATGAATCTCTTGCAGATGAAATTATTTCTGAAGAGAGTGATGTTTTTCAGAATTCCATAAAAACATACAAAGTGTTGCCAGAAGTATGGAACCCTAAATATATATACTCCTTTATATAAATAAGACAAAAGGAAACATGGCTTTGGATAAACTGTTAAATATATATATTAAAATCAAACCAGGTGCTACTCGCGCTGATGTGATCAACAACAGTTCGATCTATTGAAAGTAATTGAAGAAAAAACTTGTAGTTGTCTTCCTATAGCCAAGTAGCATTATAGCAAAGGCTTTTTGCGCGTGAGTGCAATTTTGGTCCCTGAATAATTTTTTTTTGCAAATAGTTCACTAAAAATATTTAAAAAATGGTCAATACGAAACAAAAGAATTATTGAAATTATCCAATCATGTTATTTATTATACAGCATTTGTTTAGTGACTTACACATGTAAAAACAGTTCGAATGAAGATTTGACGATGATTCTTAACTCATACACGGTACTGTCGATTTGCAATATGTTGGCATCTTCTAGATATTCTTCATCATCTACGAATCAATTCCTGCCAAGTCTTGTGGTTTTGCGTTGGCACTGTTGTTAAGGCTAACTGTCATACTTAAGTCAACACCAAGGTACTTTAAGTGGTGCTCCTCAGTCACCTGGTAACTGCCGCGGAGGTAGTATGGCTGGCACTCGCTCTTGCTGACCCCTGCTGTTGCTCTTTCATAACCTGCTCAGTGTAGAAAGGATCCTTGGTTCCTCAGGTGTTTTTGGGAGAAGGCGTGAGACTCCGGGTGCATATTGCACAATGCACTGTGCCATGTATTCTCTATGCTCCTGTTCACTGCCCTCATAACAGATTACTAAGTCGTCACGGAGTCCTGTCGTCCGCTGTCGCCCATTTTTCATTGCAAAGTAAGGTCCCTCCAACTTCCATCCAAATGAGGCTGATTATGAGGAGCAATTTCTGAGTTCATGTCGAAAACCACATGCAGGACTAGAATTTCAGGGTGGTTAGCTATGAGATCCACATTCGATATTAGCTAGACAGAGTTACCTCTGTTCTTGTTTCTGCACTCCTACTATTATTATGCTGCATTATTTGAAAATTATTTTTAATGCTAAATTATCATTATTTCAGACTGATATTCAAAACGGTACGGATTCATGGAACATTACATACGATGCAAACGTATATGCCATGGGTACTTATAATATTCAAGTAAAGTTGAAAAACTGTGTGCTGACGGTGATATGCTACGAGGTTGCATCAGCACGTGTCTATATTGAAATTACTGGTGAGTACAAAAATATTTATCCTAAATGTAGATACTTATTTGATTTTATTATAGGTTAGTGTAAGTAGATATTTATTTACTTATAATAATATTAATGTTGATTACATTACAAGAATATTACACAAATAATAGGAGTTCGGCTGGCCCACTCTTCCTCTCTCCAAAGACAATAGAACCACAGTGTTAATATGAAATGCATGTCTTAATAAATAAATAATAAAGAAAACAATCTTCTAAGGATTAGTTGAGTCGGCCAAGTTCGAACCAAAGTCAGCTCTATTCAAGATCAAAAGACGAGGTTTTGATCTCGGACCAAGCTGATTTTGTCCCAGACTCCGCCGACACAATCCACCCTAAATAAGTGTAATAAACCTGTTACTGACTAGTTATTTAACTTGTTCTTAATTATAGCGATTGATAGCTGGATAAATACAACAAATTTAAAACTTGATATAATTATGACGGTTTTGTTTCCATTTGGCCCTCATCTACAACTCAGCTAGATATTTCTTGTGCCATCTAGTCCAGAAATTTGGCATAAGCTGTTGAAGTCTCTGATAGCGATTTAGTCTATTTTCAGGAATATTAACCAAATTTGTTTCTGGTAAGGCAGTTAAACTTTTACCCACTATCAAATGAGCAGGGGTAAGGGGATGCAATTGAACAGGATTTGAAGACAGTTGACAAAGTGGTCGGGAATTCAAAATGAATTCGATTTGAATCAGTCCGGTGGATAGCCCCACAAAATTTAAACTTGCATTGCCCAACACAGGTTTCAGATAATGTTTAACACTCTTGACTCCGTTCTCCCAGATGCCGTCAAAAATCGGATCTAAAGGTGGGATAAAATGCCTATTTATGTTATCTTTTGCCAAGAATTTAATAATTTTATCTGACCACGAATCGAAAAATTCTGAAATTTTGTTACCTTCGAGCTCGCACCTACAAAGGTTCTCCCATTGTCAGTATAAATCTTTAAAGGTTTATTTCTCCTTCCAATAAACCGACGCAAACAAGTCAAAAATCAATCAGTGGTTAAATGTGAGACTAGTTCAGTGTGAATTGCCTTTGTTCCTAAACAAATAAATAGACAGTTATAGGCCTTGGTTCATTTTAGAATCTCTTGTATTTCGGTCCTTGATCAGAAAGGGTTCCACAAGGTCAATTTCTGTATTGTATATGTTTGTGTATATTGATTTACACAATAGTCCGGCAAATTGCCCATTATATAATTATTAAAACCGCTGCCCAAGGAATCACTACTTCCACATCAAGATTTTGTATCCAAGTCTTATACACATTAAATCCCAATGTAATATTTTATTCCCTTTAATAATAGAGTGGGGGCGATAGAGGGGGTGGGAAATGTAAAAAAAAAATTAGAAGCCCTTGGTTCTCGTATACCCACTAAATCCCAATTTAATTTTTTACTCCCTTTATTAATGGGGTGGGGGTAGCAATGGGGGTGGTAGAGGGGGTAGCTAACGTCAGAAAAATTTTTTGAGACATTTTGTTCTTGTATACACTCTAAAGCACATTTTAATTTTTTTTTTACTCCCTTTCATAATAGTGTGGGAGTGGTATTGGGGGTGACAGTGGGGGTGGCTGATGCCAAAAAAAAATTTGAGACATTGACTCTTCGTACATGCCCTTAATTGCAATTTTATGGACTCTTACCTGCTTGCTTTGCCTATTTACTCTTATTTACCCCATTTACCCCCGAACCGTTCAACGGAATTAGAAAATATAACCTAGTTCCAGATCTCGTTAACAATACATAAGTGTACCAAATTTCAAGTCAATATCATAAACGGTTCCAGAGTAAACGTGCGCACAAAAAAAAGTTACAAACAGACAGACCGACAGACAGAAATTTTTCTTTTTTGCCCAAATTTAAAATCTCGACGTTTCATGACATTTTAAGCCCATTTCAACAAAAAAAATAAAAAAAATTGCGTTACTATACTTCCACTGGATGTGGAAGTAATTAGGTTTCGCTCTGAAACATGTAACACATCGACGTACAATATTTTTACATAAATTGCGCCCTGATATCTGCCAAAATCGGAAGAGAGTAGCATAGTTGGACCGCAATGCAATAGCCTAAAATATCCTTGTTGTAAAATTAACTTAGTTAAATTTGTTTTGCTGGTAAGATTATTGGATGCATCTTGTCGAAATGGCTAGAAGAATTTTGAATTCTGCCACCAACACGAATTAGCTTGTTATCGTCTATAAATAATAATAATAAGTTTATTTACCAAAAAATATAGTGTACAGAAATACAAATACATACATGTGTAAATAAAGTAATACAAAATGCGTATTACAAATACAAAATGGGCATAATTATTATACATGATATTGGGTAAATAAAGCAAAATAGAACATCATTATAGGCTAGGCCGGTCCGTGGGAGTACCAATAAGTTAAATGTAAATAGATTTAA
Organism: Leptura quadrifasciata; assembly: GCA_963675555.1. NCBI lineage: Eukaryota > Metazoa > Arthropoda > Insecta > Coleoptera > Cerambycidae > Leptura > Leptura quadrifasciata. Next base: position 187,688,350 of record OY776673.1, on the reverse strand, counting down.
TTACAATATTTTACTGTTTTTATTCAAGGACTTATGTTTTACTAAATTGTTATAATCTAAAGAATATATTTTTTGTTGAGCTAATTGAACCAAACTATATAATGACCTTTGCAATTCTAAACTTGTCAATGGACCGTACTTTCGTGCTTCACTATTAACCTTTAAATTGAAAACAAATCGTCGGCAATGAGCCCATACTCTTTGCAGTTTCCTCAAGGAAGAAAATCTAACTGAACTGAAATTATTGACAGTCACTGTGATACAAGTAGGTAACTGTTTTTTGTTTTGGTATCAATTTGACAATATCCATATTGTCTACTTCTAATTTGTGAGCCAGGTTGGACCTGTCCACCATAACTTAGAAACTAATAAATCACAATTACTCGTGCCCCGCGGAATTAAGTCTGCTTGGTTATCCTTTGAAATTGCATGATGCCAATCATTAACGTCACTTAACCAGTATATTTTGCTGCCGATTGGCTACAAAAGTTTTCCAATAGAGCAGCTTGAGTCCAGGAAAGCGCTATTATTGAATCGGACCAGAAGTAAAACTTAATTAATGTGAAATGAATCACAGTAAGGTAATTTGTCTGATTGGGGCGACCCTTGATTTCACACATAGAAGAACGTTGTCCTTTAGAATTGACACATAAGATATATACTGTTGCGCCATACGCCTGTTCCGAGGAGTTTTAAATACTAGATGTGTTGTCCAACTCGGTTTTGTTTTGTAAGGCAATTTTTACGTTACGTGCTTAAAATACGTTCTTTTTGTAACTTATAAACAACTATTACTATTTCATAGCTATTATTAATTATCTCTTTTGACATTTCAGAAACCCTTAATGGAGATCTTCTTCTAGTGCAAAAAAATGAAACCAAAGAAAATGATTACGTTGGTAATACTAGTCCAGTCATTCATGAAATCATCATGAAGGAATCAGACAGGGATTATATTAAAAACGCACCAACTGTTTTCACTTATTGGTTCATTGATTGTACTTATTATGGGATCACCACCGATTTCAAATTCCCTTTTAATTACACGACCCCCGATGAAGAACACTTTGTTGAAGCTTTAGTAATGGCCGATTTTACACCGCTTCCACCTACCACAACAGTGCCACCCAGCACGACAACCACTAAGCCAACAAGTACTTCGACTACTAAACCAACAAGTACTACAACTACTAAGCCAACAAGTACTATAACCACTACTAGCAAACCTACAACAACTTTAAAACCTAATTCTACCACTACTGCTACTGCTACAAGCAAGCCAAATAATACAGTATTGATCTCAACTACTATTAAACCTGATTCAGCTTCAAATGGCAATACGGCAATTAAAATTTTAAATAAACGAAGTGTGCCTACAAACATTTCAGATGTTATAAACCATGCAAAGAATGTTACTTCAAGAATAATGGTTAACGTTAAGGGAGCACTGGTACCTTACAATGGTAGTTTCCCTTTCATATGTAACGGTACCCAAGTGACGACAGATTCGAAGAAAAGCTATGGATATTTTAATAAAATAGTTAATGTCAAAGGTAACCACAATTTTCTTTTGCGCTTTCTTGCACTAATAAGCCACTCTGTATATAGCCAAAATATTTCAATTAAAAGTTCTGACTTAAATGATTATAATAAAGCGTTATTGTAATGAAAATTTAATTACCTACCTCCATTTTTTAATATTTCTACCGCCTTTCTATATTATATTTAACAGTCTTGATTACATTAAAGATAGTAAGTTAAGTAAGTAATACTGACTAAAACTAAACACGTAAGATAAATGGCATGATAAGGAGTGGCAATTAAATTGTTAATTTTAAATTTTGAGAGGCAACATTTTGAAATTTTTGACTGGCACGAGAGCTCCTTTAATAGGACCAGTCTTTCGGCTGGTGTTTGTTGCAATCGAAGCATTAGCATTTTGATGGTAATATGCAACTATTACACTTAACGCACCAGGCTTGTAACTTGTAATTCAGCGCTCGGCGGGGCACATAGCCCGGAGAGTTGCTGTTGGTTGCAGTCTGGTTACGTGCCTTATGGTAAAGTAAGGATTTTATAGAGAAGTTTGCAACTAAAAATATTGTTTTACTATTCCGCCTTCTAAAAGCACATTTGAACTATGCTAGGCCCAGTCAGGCTATTTATTTTTTGATTGCAACAGACACTGGACCGCTAGATGGCGCCTGCTGACTATTTTTCATGTCGCTATCCCAAAGATACCGAAATGTACTACATAGTCAAGTGATCCTTGTGTCGGTCGTCACATGCCTACTTTGCACTGACAAGAGCCAACAGTTCGAAACTGCAGTCTGCATGTGGTGTGTGACGACTGGCACGAGAGCTCCTTTAAGTAGGATCAGTCTTTCGGTTGGTGTTTGTTGCAATCGAAGCATTAGCATTTTGATGGTAATATGCAATTATTACACTTAACGCGCCAGGCTTGTAACTTGTAATTCAGTGCTCCGCGGAGCACATAGCCCGGAGAGTACGTTTCTTATGGTAAAATAAGGATTTTATAGAGGAGTTTGTGACAAAAAATATGTTTTAATATTCTGCCCTCTAAAAGTACATTTGAACTATGTTTTACTTATGTTTACTGATAGTCCGTTATTTATACACTGTTGGTAGAAATCGTTTGCACAAATAGCTGTAATTATAGATTTCTGAAGTGTATTTTCAGCAATCAATTGGTTTGTGTGATAATAGTTGTATTTTGGTTGTTATTTGAGAATTCTAATCACTCATAAAAATGACGAAGAATAATGGGCTCAGAATTGAGCCCTGAGGGAGTCCCATTTATACTTTCTTTAGCTGCGATTGACATTCATCTATCATTACCATTTGGTACCTGTTAGTGCTTTTAACCCTAATATGATACAGCTGCTTGTTAAGTAGTAGGTTATAGTTTATTGTATTGAATGCTCTGGTAAGATAAAAATATAAGGCAGTTGGATATTCCTTGTTATTCAGATACTCATATAAATTTTTGCATAATTTTATTATGGTAGTTTCTGTAGATTTTTTGTTTAAATCCGTGTTGATGGTTTGGAAGCAGTTCTAGGAAAGTACTTAGCCTGATGTTATAAGCATATTCAATAACTTTTACGAGTTGTGATTGCAAACAGATTTATATAGCTGCTAACGTCATTTATAAAACATTTGCTATTAAATATTGGAATTGATTTGGACACTTTTAAAACTTCAGGATATTTGCCCATATAGAAACTGACATTTATTATGTGGAATAGTGGAGCATTAATTAAATCATTTACCACTTTGAGCGATTGTTCGTGAATATCATTGATACCCGCAGCGGTTTTTTTTGTGGTTTTACTAATAATGTCGCTTATCTCACTGGGAGTAGTTAGTTGGATTGAGAAAAAAAGGTTGAAGCTACCATGGGGGTTAATACTAAATCATTCTTATTTGGCTTAATCGCTATGTGTAAAGAACTCAATAAAGTACCCATAGATTTGCGATAATTGTAGAATTTACATTTAATTTAATGGGTGTCCTATTTTTAGATCCTTTTTTATTCTCATTTATTATTTTCCAACTCTTTTATTATAATTCAATTTACTTTTATTTGTCAAATTCTTGTAAATAATTTTTAGCTGTCCAAATATTTCGGTCAGGATTATATTTTCTGTAGATTTTGCTATTTTAATCACTTCGCATATGGTTTGATGTAATTATTTTATCTCAGTATTGAACCACTGTTTCCTATTTTTGCTTATAAAAATGGTATTTAAAAATGGAGTAAAATAAATCAAACGCTTTGTTTACATCCTCCAATTGAGTTCAGTGACTCTGAGTTAGTTTTTGGCAAGTCAGAATCACATAATTGAAATAAACAAAATTCATAAATCTACTTTCCAATTAATATAAAAAAATATATATATTTTTTAAAGCAGTAGAAATATTTTAATTCGTCCCTTTTCTACCAATTTTATGGTTATCCTGTCACACATATACAGTTAATCAAGCACCTGATTATAATTGTTGTATTATTGTCGTAATCTTATTATAAGTGATGTAATACTTTTAGCCCCTATCGCAAAGGTTAATGTAACTGGGAACAACTGGATACAGCATGGTGATCTTTTGTCTTTAAAAGTGAATTGTCAAGGATCGAAAAATATTGAGTATTGCATAGAATATAGGAGAGGAGCATACAATGTTACTGGGAATGAAACCTGCGATCGCTATGACCCATCGGATTCCTGTGAATTTTCTATTAACCATTATCTGTCAGAACCGATATATACTATAATAATTGTTATAAGGAACGAAGTTAATAAGGTGGTTACTCCTGTTACTGTAACAGTTTATGAAGGTTAGTATTTATAAATATATTTTTTATATTCACTATTTTTTTATTATGTGGTTTAAAACACATTTTTTTACACCTTTGGAATGAGGTGTCTACCATTCTGAAAATTGCTAGAGCAAGGATGGTAGCACAGTGGTTAGCCCGTCTAGCTTTCTCTCTGGGGTTCGAGCCTCACATACTGCAAAGTAATTTTCAATTATGAATTACCTCTAAGACTCTTTTACCGATTACCATGTTGCATTATTATTTGTCAACTTTCTTATCTGTTCAGTTGTTTTTGATAAGGTTAGTAAGTAGTTTGATAAACAGGCTGTGAAACCATGAAAACTGTTTACCACTTGCTTGCCTTCAATTCGTTATACTTTTATTAGGCCAATTTTAAGCCTATCTAAAGGGAAAATGTGGCCTATGTATCTAACTTCTTTAATTCTAGTGTCATTTTGCTCCTGTTAAATGTAATATTTTTTTCTCTGGTTCTTATAAAGTTTTTTCCAAAGCTACTTCATGATTCTTATATATTACTTCTTCAGTTTTACCTTTTCCTATAATTCAGATTTCATTTGCTATTATTTCAATTCCATTTAACTCGTAAAATATTTTCAATTATCATTTAGAAAATACCTGAAAAATAAAATGCAACATTAAAGTTTTTCTCCTAAATTTGAATTTTAAAGACTAGCTGTTATTAGGTCCCCCCTAAACAATGTATATTCTCTTCAAAACACTGCTGGGAACATATAATAATTGTACATATTTAAATTAGGTATTTAGAAGTGGCAATGTGAAGTAAATCTGAATCGTTCCATAAACTTAAATCTTTGCAAGATCTTGATAATGCACTTCTTATCAGTTAATGGGATATGAAATATGCATTGAGTATAATAGTCACATTCCCATACACTTATCAAACCAGAAATTATATTATTATTACCATTAAAATTCGCTGTTTTAGTGAACACCCAAGCTCAATTGTCAGTCATTGTCGTTCCAGTAGCTTTTAGCTTGGTGGCCGTGGTCCTTATTGTGTTTGGCGTAGCCTATTATATTCAGAATAGGTCTAGGTAAGTAGCATGTTTTGTAATTTTTAGTAACTCTTTAAATTTGAATTCCATCTCGTTACATTTTTAATGTTCACTCTCCACCCTACTGATTAGAAAATAAATACTTTATTGTTGAGCTTCGAAAACATTTTCATTACACATAATATTCTTGATATTATATGCTGATACTATAGCTGGAGGTATAATCACCTTTCTTGCCAGTCACTAGTTCAGTAAATTGCAGAAATTACATTTATTTCTTATTTCACATTTTTTAAATGCATTAACTGAGGTTTTTTAACCTCAAAATATTTAACTGAATATTTCGGCTGTTGACTGTGTAAAAGCTTGCCAATAATTCTAGGTTGGCCAAGCAATGTGTATTAAAATTTTAAGTCAGATATTAATGTGGCACCGAATTCTGGTTTACCGCAGTCTTGTAACTTTGCTATATTTGATTTGTCTAGAAAAAGTCATTTTTTTATAAAAAGTTTCACTCATCTTGTGAAGCTATAAACAATTGTCAAATTTAAGATAAATTATACAGGTTATTCTAAAAATATGAAATCGACTTTAAGCAAACTATCTTTTCTTCTAATACAAATTTTATTTCACAAAGTTTTTTCAGTTATGTAGGAATACCACGCCCCCCCTGTATTTTTTGTGTACAAATTATTTGTAGTAGAACATTAAAAGTAATTTGTATGTATAATTTTATTTCATATACATTTTTTTGAACGAATTGAAATTCTTTAGTGATAGAATTTAATACTCTATGGCTTGTGTTTTCGGATTGTAATTGAAAGGGTTCATGAATTGAATGTTAACATTAAGTAAAAATCAATATTCACCATAAACTTGCCTGTACTATAAAAATGTTCTGTACAGATTTATTATTCTGAAAGATATTATTTTGAGTATCTTATTTATAATCATGTATGTATAATAGCCTGAATATGGGAAGCGTATTTTTGTACGTATATAGAGATCGTTAAAACATTTGTGTCGCCCAAGTGATAAGCATTTTTATGTCAAGACTTCAGTAACGGAAGTGGACTCATTCTTAAGCTTATCTTATCATGTTTGAGAAGAGATTTCAGTGTAAGTTTTTAGATACATTGTATGTTAGTATTTTTACTGACGAAGGGAAGTATAAAGTCGGTTGCTTAATTGTTAGAATGTGGTACACACAGCGGCATCTGTGGGAAAACCTCTGAACCAACTATGGAAATGTAATGACCAAATTACTGACTGTTCTATATGGGCATATCCTATGTAGTTCGTATACTGCAGAGAGCTGTAAGGTAAAGCGGGAAGTTGAGAATAACTTATAGAGAGGGTGCTGAGAGTACTAAAAGTGGATTCATTAAAAAAGCGAAGAACGATATAAATTTTGAAAAGATCAACAAAATTAAAATAAAGAGGAGAGCTCCAAGAGAACCGGAGAAACGGAAGGCCCTTCCAGGAGAATTCTCACGCAAGTTGGACGGAAGGTTCCAGGGGAATTTTCGCGTGAGTTACGCAGGTGAACAATAGTTCCAAGGGAACTAGATGGGTCAATGAGGGGTCTAAAGGGGGCCGTTTTGGGACACTAGGTGTAAGGCTTCCAGGATTCGTGGCAGGATATTTTAAATTCTGTTGTCAGGAAGATTATAATTTAGTGCTGGTATTTTTTGTGAAATAGTGACTGAAGTAGGGCGAGGGTTTTTCTTGCCAGTTCGTGAGGTGGTAATTGGTGCCTAAGTGAGGAAGGGCATAAAAATCGAGTAGGAGGTCGATTGTAAGGAAGTCGGTAAGAGTTTTGTCACCATTTTGGTGAATTATTTCCTCTCTCAGTACTTATAACATGTATTAGTTTTTCTTTGTCTTAAGTAGTTAGTTAATATTAATAACAGAAAGTGACATTTCGAAGGGGTTCATTTTAGGGCATATAAATGCAAGTTGCTTAATTACGCGGCTCTCCCTAAACATTTTGTTTTTTTTTTTGCTAAATTCTCACTGAAGAGCAGGGAAGTATATACAGTTTCCTTTTTCACTTTTGTTTTTTGCTTGTTAAATTCTCACTGAAGAGTAGGGAAGTATATACAGTTTGTTTTTTAAATTTAATTTTGTTCGTTGCTTGTTAAATTCTTGCTGAAGAGTAATATATACATTTTTTATTTCTCTTAAGAGGTGTTTCGTTTATTATTCTACTCAACTAAAGCCACCAGAAAGACCACGCATATAAGCTGTGGCTGGATCCACTGGCTTAACCAGCATTTTTTCGCACTTCCGGGGTCAGGCGGAAAGATACTATCATGACCTGGTGGCAGCAAACACACTACCCTTCTCAAGTAACAATCCTCTCTCTCTCTCTCTCACACACCTGAAAGGAAATAGAGTGCCTAAGGGGGCAGGGGGAAAAGGAAAACCTTATTAAAAAAAAATAACATTTTATTCAACTAAGTTGAACACTTGTCATAATCGAAAAAATTTTCTTGAATAGAATTTTTATTAAAAATGTAAAGAAAAGGTAGTCTGCTTAAAGTCTACTTCATATTTCCTAATTGTTAGAATATTCTGTATAATTTATCTTAAGTTTGACAACCGTTTATGGCTTGCTAAGACAAGTAAAAATTTTATTAAAAAATTATTACTTTTTTTGGCAAATAAAAAGTTTACAAGAGCCTCATCTGTCTCATCCGGGTACACACTTATAACAAATTTAAGCAACAAAGCTTGTACAGGAAAATCAAAAAATATATTTTCTAAATGTAAAACAATTTACCTTATCTTTAAGATGTACTGCTGAATAAGATTTACGAAAAATGGTTGATTTTATAATTAATATATTTTATGGAAACAAAATGGAATGAAACCGAAACTTTCCGTAACACATAAATTTCATACTAGGAATTTATAGTTTCCAAAAGTTTCTTTAAGTTTCAAAATAAGTTTTATTATTATTTTTAGTAAAGATCAACTTGTTAATTTTAAATATTTCCAAATTTTTATGAAACATAAACAATATTATTTTTTGTGGGGAAATTTAATTTGATAGTAATCCCTAACTCAAAACTTTTTCAACAATTTGCTGCTTGAAAGTTCTTTAATGTAATAAGGTGCAAGCCCAGAGTTTTAATAAAAATAGAATGTAAAACGTTTTAGGTTATGTAGCTATAGTAACCACAATAAACCATATAAAAAATTGTTTACGAGCTAAAAGATATACATGAAAATCCAAAGTTATTGAATGAACTTTAAAACAGATGACCTTAGAATAGATCGTAATAAATACGGGAAAAATGCAACTCTAGGTAAAAAATTAAATCAAATGACAAATTTATTGAAAAATCACACTCACCTAGCAAATGCATGTGGAAAATAATGAATAATAAAATAAACAATAGAAATAAAATAAAACGCAAAATTAAACTTAGTTAAAGTTAGTATTGCAAACGAAGATTTTATTAAAGTTTTCTGTGATTTAATGAAGGCAATTAATATAAAATTAATTATTAATAATAACTATTTAAACAACATTTAATGCAGAACATAGTTCTGATCTCATAGAAACCTCTGGCTTCTGTGGACATTAGACAAAATTTGTTCTTTGAAAAATACTGTTGGTGGAGACATTTATGGACTTAATACTGACTTAATTAAAGGTATTAAAGATAAAGACCTTATTATTTTCCCAAACGTCCTGAAAAGAGCAAGGTCATACTTATTTACAAAAAGGACGATGTTAATGATACAGTAAATTTTAGACCATTGTCTCTGTTCCTGATATTTAAAATCTGAAAGAGACTTAACAGTAAAAATTTCATCATATTTTCAACAAAATAATTTATTTGTTTCAATTCACTATGATTTTAGAAAAATTATTAGAAGTACTAGTGGCACTTTTCTGAATCTTGGAAAAGACTATTGAGAAAGGAGCGTTTTTAGTCACAATATTTGGCTATCTTAGCCAGACTTTTGACTATCCAATATAATTTATTAATGAAAAAACTTAAAAGATGCAGTTTTGATAGAAAAAGCCTATATCCTACAACAACTTATCTACAGAACAGAATGCAAATAGTTAAATCTAATAATACATTTTCCGAAGAAAGACCTGTGAATATTGTTGTCCCCCAAGGGTCGGTTCTAGGACTCTTTATTTTAAAAAAATATATAAATGATTGTGATAAATGCTGAATTGATTATATATTTTTTGCCGATGGTATGTCAAATTTTTCCTAAAATTGCATCAATTATTATTAATAAAATTAATATAACGTGAAGAATGATTTTTTTCATTGAGGGCAATTGAATTTCCCAATAATAATGAAGAGATCAAATTTTTGGACGTAACTCTAGATTCAACCCTTAAATGGGACAAACATGGTTCAAAAATAGCAAAGAAGCTAAGTAGCAATATATATCTCCTACACTTACTCAGTATTAAACAATGCGGATTATCTATTCTCTTTGTCAGTCTGTTATGATAAATACATTGCTAGCTTGGGGATATTCAGTATTTTGATAGCGCAGTACGAATTATATATAAAATAAATTACAGAGAAAAGTGCCATGATTCTATTATGCACAAGGTATTAACTTTATTTATTATTTACCTTCGAATGCCTCCTGTGTGCTAAAAATAGTAGCTCAAAACTTAACAAACATTGTGACATAACCTATGGAACTTGAGATGTCAATTTACTACCAACATCATGTAGACTAACCAGATGCCAAAAAACGTCTGAATTATTGTGCAGTCAGATTTCTATACTTTGTTTCCAAGTCATTATAAAACATCACCAAAATAATTGAAAAATAAAACCAAAGAATTTATAATAATCATTGCTTTTTATTCTTACGGTTGACAATAATTTCAAACATAAGATAAGAGATAAATATATGGCCCGTGTTCCTTGTTGTTTGCTTGGGAAATTATTGTATTTGTTATTTAAAAGTTTCAACTTGTGTAAATACTTTTTTAGTGTATAAACACCAATAAGTATCTATTTACCTGTTTTTTTAAAGTTTGTTATATTTGTTTCTTTTACAGATTTATAATTGAGGTTGCCGACTTTAATTTTGGGCAACAATATAGTGATATGGAGTACAAAACCTTTAGAGAAAGACTGAGAGATTCAATAATGAATGCTTTTACACGAGGCCCTAGCCCCAGTTCATCAGAAGTACCAGTATGGCCCCCAGGTCGAAAATATGGCAGCATGACATAGGATACAATAATTCATCTGTGAGATTTATAGAGATTAAGTTTTTTATTGCATATCTATTGGGTCGTAGATTAATGTAATCAGTAATATACATACTGTCCCATCCGATTAGGTAACAACAGTTTAGTTAAAGTAAATTAGGGGCGGGCACCTTTTTTTTTTTAAGTTTCATTTTGAGTTTTTCTGGAAATAAGTAAAAACTCAGGAATATGTTGAAAACATGAACATTTGGCCTATACAGCGTCCGCTAAAAAGTCTGCACCATATGGAAAACTTTTCTATACAATTATTTTTTTTAAACGGGTTTTAGCATGATTAATAACCACATAATTGCCAAAAATATTTGGTCATGTCACAACTATGACACTTTCAAAATGCCATTAGAAATTTTAAAATGGCCTGGAAATATAGAAAAGTACCATAAGGAAAAGTTGTTTGTAATTACATTAAGAATCTAAATGTGAAGTTTGGTTTAAATTTTTTGTGCATTTTTTATAATTGAGTTAATTTGAAATATTTCAATGCAAAAAATACATTTTTACAAAAATAACAGGACAATCGTGGACTATTTTCAGTAATTCTAAACCCCTACTATGGAATTGTGTACGATAATGGGCTTAAATATAAAAAAAAAAAAAATTATAACTCAAAATTTCTAATAAAATTCACTTCAATAACCTCAAAAGTGAATAATGCGAATTTATTTAAAAATAATTTTAAACCGTGTTTGCAAAAAATATTTTCTTAAATTAAATACTACATGTCTGTGTGTCTTCCTTCTCTTTCCATACGTATTATTGTCTTATGCAAAATTCCTTGGTTAGATTTCTCAAAATTCTTGGGGGTATTTCAGGACAAATCCCTGATGGTGTTTTTTAAATATTCGATATTTTGGTAGGGTCTTCTATGGTAAATTTTATTTTTCAACTAACTCCATAAAAGAAATCTAGGGGTGTTATGTCCAGGGATATTGCTGGCCATGGGTATTTTGAATATCTACCAATTCACTTGCCTCTAAACAAGTTGTCCAGATAATTTCTTACATTAATATCACTGTGAATTGAAGCGCCATCTTGTTGAAACCATAAAAAAAACCTCTTTCCTCGCAAAGATTGTTAACTACAAAGGATAGCCTATCTACTACAATTTATTCCCCCAAGGTCATACACTTCAGCCAGGTTGTGACGTCGACAACGGTCCCGGTCTGCTAGCGGCTTGCACCAGCTCTTTAAAATAGATGCATTTTGTAGGGTGCTGTTTTATTTCATTTTTTTTTTTTACTAAATAGATCTCGATATTTTATGAACGGTAAACTAAAAATTCCTAGGTTTTTTCTAACACAGTTATATACATATGTATATATTATGTACAATGAATAACAATTTTTTTATTTGTTTAAAAACTTATTTTTGAAAGTAGGAAATGGTTATGTACAGGTCTAATATCTAAGTTACATCACGATCTTCTGTCAATCTTGATGTGTTAAGGGTCTATTTGCCCATGTGCAGTCCATAATTAGTTATGGTTTAATATTCTGGCGGTCTAGTGTCCATGCTAGAAATGTGTTTATCTCTCAAAAGAATATTATACGATGTATGCTTAGGAAAAACAACCGAGAGCCTAGTAATTCCTAGTATTCAAAATGTTCGAGTTAATGACATTGCCCACCTTATATATGTACCTGTTGATTTTATTTGTAAAAAAAAATATAAATTTATAACAAACGAGGATATGTACAATGGTATGATGATGGTAACTTGAAATTCTAATGCACCGAGAGTTCCTCATCATCAAACATCATCATTTGAAAAGGGAGTATACTAGAGAGCAATGCGGGCATTTAATGTATTTCCGCTGGAGATAAAATCTATCTCTAATATTTCTTTCTTTTTGTATGTGTCTGTCAGTTGGTCAGCCTGTCTTTGAGTCATACGTTTTTCTCAAAGATGGCTCAACGTGGAAGTTTGAAATTTTAGACATGAGACCTGAAAAGTCCAAAGTAGAACGCTTGATGAAATCAGTGCAATGGTGGGCGGCTCCTAGACAGGGCCAAAACACAGTTTTTTGTTGAATCTAAAATGATTCAAATAAAAATTGTTTAAAATCAAAGATTGTATCGAAGTATTTCTTTGTAAATTTCTTGTTAGAGGGCCAGGGAGGGCCCAAAAACAGTGTACCGTGGAATTAAAAATTGTCTAGGATGGAAAATTATCTCAAAAAGTTTTTCTGAGAAACTATCGAAAAGCAATTTTTCAAATTTCTCGCCAGAGCACAAGGGATGGCTCAAAAAAATATCCGTTGAATACCCTACAGGTCAAAAAGTGTATGTAACTCTTAAAAAATGTTTCAACAAAAAATTTTTAATATAAGGAATGGTACTGAAAGCTGAAAGCACCTTTTGCCGATTGATTAAGCAAGAAAAATTGTATTTTCTGCTTCTGTGTAACCCATTTTCAGGAAATAATACAAAATGTCAAACAATAACTAATGTTGTCATTGTTAACTATTAATTCGCCCTCAACGTCTTGCGTTGCAGTTACAGAAACGACGTCGTTCATTGCGGCTATAAGAATTACGCCCCGTGGGACGTTTTTCGTTGCAGTTCCAAAAAATTTAATTTTTGTTATAGTTTACAAAATATCATTTTACATTCATGTCTCGAGAACTTTCATAGCACTTCCAAGAATACCTTCCTACAACATTTCTATGATCATGCAAAGTCGGATGTCATTGCAGTTTTGCAAAATCCCTTCGAAGAAGATTTTTACTGATCAAGCAAGATAATCTTTGATACATTTAGGTAGGTTCTTTGACATTAACAGCGAAATGTAATCATTATACATTGAGAATTAAAGTAAATCAATGTTATCAAATATATTATAAACATACTTATGGGTAGGCTTGCCAGATTTCTGAAATGTTCAACCGGGACACTGGAATGCCCCCCAGTGTCGCAGATATTCAAAGGTATACACCCTTGGCCGGTTTTTAGAGTGTTTTAGAGGGTAGTTTATTCTCAATGCTATGAATAAATGGTTACTGATTAGGAACCTAAACCAGGGGTAATAATAAATGACAAGCATATAAATTTCAACATTTTATTTCTTACATGTTAATATTTATAAGTTACTTAAGGGGCAGGAACTGACAACTGACTGAGTTAGCTTATCTCTATCGCAAGCGGCTAGTGCCGAGGTGAGCGAGTCCAGTGTTATTTCACACGAGGGGTGTAGCGTGCAGCTAAATCTCTTCTGACTCTAATGTGACTTAGTGCCCAATATTGGACTCGCCTGGAGAGCCTCTCGTATCGCGCATGGTCACGATTGGAGAGACAAGACAATACGATGACAATATTATTTATTAGCAGACTATCACTCTTCTAATAATTCTTAACAGTTAATTTTTAGACTTTTTTCGGTCATCTATAATCAAATTTAACTTTTACTGGGACACCGGGACTGTCTCGGCCAAACAGGGACGTCTGGCAAGCCTACTTATGGGTATCATTAGCTTCTTACTGTTTTAAAGAACGAACATAAAGAAACATAAAATTATAAGACCAACACTCTATAAAGTAACCAGCAGAACTTTTAATCGGTCGTGACCTATTGCGAATATCTATTTGAGTAACATATTGCTCTCGTTGTTGTTTGATATTATATGAACATAGTATGAGAGCGTCATCATTCCTAACTATGCTATATTTAACTGAATGTATTTAAATCATTATTTGATTGTAATTTATAAAATATAATTTTTTTGTGTTTAAACTTGTTACATATAAGACAAGTTCAAAGTAATTATCAGTAAAAATTCTTATGCAGATTAAGAAAAGGTTTTTTTATTTCAGAACGTAAGTGTTGTAATTGTAATAACAGGATTAAACTTCAGGGTGATAGTCTTTGTAAGTAATCTTCAGTCTAGTAAAGTAATTTAGAAAACTCCGAATATTATAACTACTTGATAATTTTAACATCAAAACCCATTCGAGTTTTCGTTCATTTCTTTACAACTAGTAGTGCCAATAGCCTGCCCCAAACTTAAGTAACAAAGCTGGACAGTGCTGCCAACTGCAGTATCACTACAATGATAGGGGTTCTAAATTCTTCAATCATTCTTTTCAGAAAACTGCACAGAACGTTACTTTTTATGCCAGCCTTCATTTCTATTGAAAGTTGTATATATTAAAATAATTCCATTCCTTATTAGAAAATTGCTTTAGAGATTTTAAAAAATACCATATTCGTATTACTCTTTCTAGACCTAAGTACCAATGTATAAAAGCACTGTATGATGATAATGGTAAAGATAGAAAAATCTAAAACCATCTCGAAATCTTAACTTTTCTAATTTACATTTAGTTTAACTAAGCTGTGCCTAATTTTGTCAATTTTAATGACAAAATTTACATTTATTGTGATTTGTAATTTTATTTTATTTCTTTTATTTATAATTTATATATACCTATGCCTATATTTTTATATTAGCATTATAATATCTATGAAATCAAATTGCGTAGCTATATGTTTTGCTGACAGCAAATCATATCAATTTTGTATTTGAAGACCTTATGCTACAATTTATTACTATTATTTATTACATTGTTATCAGTTGAACTATATATAATAAATAATTATTTAGTATAAATGTTAGTTTTAAATTTGTTTATCCCTACCCGTTCATTAAAAGCTGAAAATAGTAAAATCCATGGAAGCCAGTAACATAGAGGAATTCATGAAAGTGATCTTGTCTTATGATCCTATAGTTAAAGACATCAAGAAATGTTAGATTAGTACCATAGTTTTAATCATACACCTCAAGTTGAAGGTTTTTGGGTTTTATCGGGTATATAAATGCGACTTTTATGTGCTATCAAACACCCTGGGTCTGAGTGCTGTGCGTGTACAGGAACTGATAACTCCAATCTAAAGATCAAAAGTTACTTACCTTTTGTTTCTTCTTATTGTTTTCCACTTGTCCAAATTCTCCAGCTTGCTGTCCGCATAAGTGCAATCTTGGTAACCACCTCCTACAGTGGAATTATGGAAAAAAATGTATTCTGGATTAAAGTAAAATTTGTACTTCTCATGAGAAAAATATTACTTGGCCTAATAAAGTATTATTCAATAATAAACAAATTAAAACCAAGAAAAGGAGTTTTATTAACAGGATTATTAAAGTCAATGTAAGTTTAATTTCTTAAAGTATAGATTTACTTTTAATAGTACACTACTTTTGAAGTAAGTATAAGAATATTTTGGTGTAAACTCTTATAAATTCTTAATTTAAGTAAATATTATAATATTAATATACCTCAAGTATTACATGACTCAATTATAATCGCCGTCTTTAATTACGTTACTTTATAAGAAAGATATATACAGTGCCACTGCATTGTAAGTGGAAAACTACTTATTAACTACCTACAAGTGTTCATCTGTTTAATTCTGTAGTATATTTTATCTCTTGATAATTTTCCTTGAACAGTGTTGTAAAAATGTATTAAGCCTATGCGCCATACAAGAAAACGTGGAAGTACTCAGGAGAGCAAACAGCCTTCCAGTTGAGGTGCTTATTTCAAGAGCACGCCTAAGATGGGCAGGTCACGTTCATCGTATGCATGATAACCGCCTTCCTAAATGTACACTTTATGGTGAATTGCTAAGCGGTAGAAGAAGGCATGGCGGTCAACGAAAGAGGTTCAAAGACGCTCTCCATGAAAATCTAAAATCCTGCGGCAATGGGAACAACTTGCAGCGGACAGAACCTAATGGCGAGGGGTTGTGGCCAGCTATCAAGGAAATGTTGCTGCAAGAAGGCCGAATCCAAGACCTAACCAGGTCTATGTTTATCCTGACTGCGGTCGACATGTGCTCTCCCGAATTGGCCTCTATAGCCATAGTCGTGTGCACCGTAGATGAATGGGAATTACAATAGACTACACCTTTTACTTGTTTTTTATTGTACACAATTTATCGACTGTAACATTTTTATACTCGGACTCGAGTAACGGCTAATAATACAAGAAAAATATGGAACTAAATCACTAAGGTTTTTTTGAACTCCATTCAGGGGACCACTCATCGCGGCTGCATAATCATAACTTTGAAATGCTAATTTTTCAGTAGGAAGACTTTCAAGGAGGACTTTATGAATCTCTTCGGCCAGATCTTTTCCCGTTTTGCCGTGAGCTTTTACCATTGCCACCAATCTGTCATGGGGACGAAAATCTTTCACATAACGTACAACAACTGATAATCGGTCATGATGAGTTCTATCTGGAGTTTTATCGGCAATCACAGAAAAGAAAATTGCTTCTTGAACGTCAGTTTTAATTTTAGTGCAAATTTCTGATGCCAATAAAGAAATGAACTTATTTTGGGAACTCGACTCCATATAAGTTACATGATAGGGTCTAAAGCTCACGTTGTCTAGCCAGACCGGGCGCATATCGCATATGAATTATTGTAATGCAGAATGTAAGAGAAATTAATAATAAAGGAAAAGATTAATATATTTCCTGAATCCCAAATATGACTTTTATTATTTTCGTATTTATATACTATGTGTAAAAAAGAAAGTAAAACAAACTTTTTGCCGACTGATATTTTTTGGGGGGGCGTTACGCCCACCACGCCCCCCCTCGGCTCGTCCCTGCCTCTTACTCCAGATGGTGATTTGGAAAGATTACCTTCATTATATTTTCGCCATGAACCAGGTGCTTCATTACCATTTTTATCCTCTGAATCAAATGTACCAGGAGGAATGTACTTAACTGATTTGTTATTTCTAAGACAGTTGTGAAGACAAATTACAGCCAGCGTGACCATAGTAGCTTTGTCTGGAGTTAAATGCATCATTGTTCTTAAAAAACTCTAAAAATGGCAGTTAGAATACAAAAACATTTTCCACTATTCTTCTAGCCCTGCAGATTCTGTAGTTGAAAATTCTTCGCCATGAATTTTAAACAGTTTTATCCAATTCAAATGTATCGTTGGCAATAAAGGTATACGGAGTTAGTTTTGTTCTGCCCGGTAAGGTGGCAGATTGAGGAATTATTTTTGAAAATGCCTCCGTCAGATATTCGTCCCTGTACTACAACATCAGCATATATAAATTTATAATCTGTATCAACTATGCCAAACAATACAGTGCTAAAATGTATCCTTGTAATTATAAAATTCAGTTTTTGAGTTTGATGGAGCTATTAGTCGTGCATGTTTGCCGTCCATGGCACCAAGGCAATGTGAAAAATTCCATTTGTCATTAACACCTGAGGCTTAACTAATAAGAGGGACAACTTGGCAACAGAAACAAAAAAAATACAATTTTATAGAACACTTCTACTGTTTATTTTTAGGTAATTCAACTCGAAGGTCTATGTGAACAGAGCGAAAACCTAGACATTGAGAATGAAACAGGATATAAAATAACTTCTAATTTTCTCAAATCTTCCCTTGAATAGTACTGTATAGTGTGGAATCCCTACTAGAATGTGCATATAAATAACATGGAAAAAGTTCAGAAAAAATTTCTACGCTATATAGCTTATAAACTCGGACTTACCAGAGACGAACATAATTATAGGAATATTTTAGCCACATTAAATATTTAAACTCTTGAACAACGAAGGTGTAATGCTCTCTTCACTTTTTACATAAACTGTTAATTGGAAATATTGATTCGCCTAAGTTATTAAGCGAAGTCAATTTTAATTATACAGTCGTTATACACCTAGACTTACAAGAAATAGAGTCCTATTCCATATTCCTTTTTACTCTACCAACTATGGTTATTACTCACCTCTTTCGAATATGATCAGGCTTGGAAATACCTATAATTACTTATTAGATTTATTTAACCCCTCTCACGATAACTTTAAATCAAAGTTGAAACGACTAGATCAATAATTAGTTCAGACTTGTATTTTTGTATAGTAAATTTTATAGCATTGCATTCACCAACTCTTTGTTATTCATTGTACTATATTCACCTGCTCATTGTTATTTATTAGTATTGTATTCACCAGCCCTTGGTTATTTAATCTATACACTGCACTATTTTAACGATTTATTAATTTCAAAAGAATTCGGCGTTCTTAAACGTGTCAGTTGGTACTTGTCAATAACTGCAAGAAAAACTGTTTATAATGCTATGATACTACCGCATTTGAACTATTGTAGCACAATCCTGTATATGGCTAATCAGACCGATCTAGAACGATTACATAGGTTATGAAACAGAGCGATGCGAGTTATATTAAAATACAGTATATACACTAGGATAGATGACATGTGAAAATGTCTTAGTTGGATGGATATAGAGAACTTTGTAAAGTATAACGTTTTAATTTTCATACATAAAATTGACAAGGACCTAGTTCCAGATTACATGAAAAATATTTTAACAAAATTACGAGAAGTACATGACTAATAATACCCGAGGAAAGGGAAATTTCGTAATTAAACGAGCCAATAGCGCACCAATACATAGCTCAATTTTTTATAAAGGAGTTGTTGAATATAACCGATTGAATACAGGCTTTCGTAGAACTGATCTAATTGCTTTCAAAAGACTTAAAAGTTACTATGATGTGAATTATAAATATATTTTCTTTTATTTTCATTTTAAATGTGTTTATTTTGTTTTGTTTATATGTGGTTTCTAATGTAACACAGAGATTATACTAGGTATTTTTTATTGTGTAGCCAAGGGCTAAATAAACTTATTATCTATCTATCTATCGTAAGTGAAAATGGCATTAATTTCTGCTGATTCAACATATTTATTTTTATATAGTTGGTATGATATCGTATTTAGTGTTATATGTGTTACCTTCGTTTTTCTTGTTTGTACAATATTTTTCTGTACGTTACTCTATTGGGGTTTTCCCATTTAATGAAATAAATTTTTCTCCAGAGATGCATTGAATAAAATATCAGATTTTGGTGCAAATCTTTCAGTACCATGTACCACAGCAGCATATTCACAACAAGCAATATACATTGCACCAATTACAAGTCAAGAAGTTAATGAAGTCCTTGTGAAACAAAAAAATAAACACTCTTGCGGCTTTGACGGGCTAACAACTAAAACATTAGAGAATATTAAAGACAGTGTAATAGACCATCTTGTCTGTCTCTATAACATCTCCATCAACAAAGGATGCTTTCCACACATTCTAAAAGAACCAACTGTTACACCAATTTATAAAAAAGGCTCCGGCCATGATATTGCATACTTCAGACAAATTTCTGCCCTAACTTCCTAAGTATAATATCGAAGCTTTTCAAGAGAATTATGTATAACAAGATAATACCATTCACACAAAAAAACAATATTCTAACAACAGCTCGACTTAGATTCTGGGCAAATAAATCGACCAAAATATTTTTAAAACTATGCAATCGTACTTAAAATCGTCTCCGGTATCAAAAAATGTAAGAATATACAGGGTGTTCCATTTAAAATTTTGGGGGCATTTCCGGGGAATCAAATGTCAAATAATAAAAAATTGGCAGCTTTCGGTATTACCCCTGCTATGTTTGAGTCCCATACTTTGAGAGCTCCAGAAATTAAGGCTTGTCTAATGATTCCGTTGCCATCTGGTATAATGACAAGACACATACAATCTAAAATTAGCACTCAGTCCCAGTGAACATTAAAAGTGTTGTAATTTCGGTTAACATGCATACTTAAATGTGTTAAAAACTTAATAGCAATATGTACAGCTAAAAGCTATATCAAAATATAGAATATAATTTTGTTCAGTGGCTTACCAGAAAAACGTATTTCCCTTAATACAAGAATCACCCACTACTTTGAAACATCCTAACTTCAACCACATTAGTTGTATTGGTTCACTGTTGTCGCCTCATTCACAGAAAAAGAATGTTACTCAGTGAAGACTAAAAAATATTCTGTCACTTTTAACAATTTATTTTAGTTACATTTGAACCATTGTTTCTATTGTCCTTTAGACACATTTTATGTGGAATTTTATACATAACAAAAACAGTTTGTAAGCTTGTGATGTAGCTTTTAGACTTTCCATAGTTTCCATAAGAAAAACTACAACTTGTGGATGTTGGTGATTTTTATAACAATATATTGTTCAATATTTTACGTTACATCATTTCATACAAAAATTATCCTATAAAATAACTATTAGTATTTGTTTCAAACTGTATAACTGCCCTATATACTTTATATAGGCAGTCCCTTTCATACGGCAATAGTAGTGATAACTGAAAAAGTTATTAACAAATAACGAAATAACCAAATAATCGCACAGCACTGTATACCTACTATAACTCTTTCAAGACAATACTAAAATGATTCTGAATATATCATTATAACTTTAAAAATAAAAAACTATAAATACTTAAATCTAAGGCACAAATATATTAATCAATCATTCATCTCTAATGAAGTTTGTTTTCCAAACCATAACACACTTATCTACACCTCCCGATGCAAAGTAATCTCCATTTGTATTGAACTTGCAGGTACTTACAGCTCCCTCATGCCCACTTAAAGTATACAGTGGTCTTCCTTCCATTACATCAACAATCCTTAATTTACCATCTTTTCCGCTAGTTAACAAATAATTTGCACTCGGGTGCCAGGAGACACAAGTTGTGCAGTCGTGCAAAGTGTAATGCTGTTGTAACTTTTTATTTCTTATGTCATATACCCTTACAGAACCAGTGTCCATTGCTGCAGCAATAGAATTATTATTGCGATGTATTGACACATAATTGGGGCTGCCGGTTACGCCAGTAAATACATGCAGACATTGTCCTGATTTCATGTCCCATACTCTCACTGTACGATCGTCTGAGCAAGAAATAATCATATCGCTCTCAGGAGAGAATTTTGCACACCTTACCCAATTATTATGACCTAGAAAACTTGTTATGAAGTGTTTCCTAGATGCATCCCATAATTTTACTGATTTATCATTGGATCCGGTAATTAATTTCGTTGTATCTGGAGAGAAGCTTACACAATTCACGCATGAGGTGTGAGCTTTAAATTCTGTGCTTCCTCCTCTTATCGTAGGTGTCCAAAGTCGTACAGTACAATCCTTGGAACTAGACGCTAACAGTTTGCCATCATTGGAGTAATCAACACTTGTGACTATATCTGAGTGGCCACCGAAGTTGTAACTACGTACTTTTTGGGACATATTCCATACCATTATCGAGTGATCCTCGCTACTGCTAGCAAACTGTTTACTATCAGAGTTGAATGATATGTCTGTTATATTTCTCTTATGACCTCCTAAATTTGTAATTAAACATGGATCTTCTGTTGTTGTTACATCTAATGCTGAACAATCTGACATAATGATATTCGAGGATGAGCAAATTTAAAAATCACAAAACTTAATTATTCGGGATAGGCAACAAGCCGTTAAATATTTGAAATTGGCACTGGTAGTTGTTTTTTGGGGTTACTTTTGCATTTGTTTCTTCTTCTTCCTCTTATTAAAGAAGAATCACACAACAAACCGGGACGTCAATTTTCGAATCGAATCTCTAGTGGTCCTTGTCGTATGCTACTTTCTTAAAATGGCTTATCAAAATTGCGCGATTGTGATAAAATTGCATTCTAGAATGTCGCATTCTACAAATTTTAGTAGAATCTGCAACGAGTGGTCGCAGCTAGTCGTCTCTCGATTGTCGAATGCGACAATACCGAAAAATGTATTGAAACGTAAACAGAAAACGTAACAAAATGGCGAATCAAGATGAAATGAATTTTATTGCTGTAATAGAAAATTTGGAAGACCAGGTAATTGAAATTCACAATAGAAGGACTATATATAGGAAGTCAGACCCGTTCATTCAGTTAAATGTTTGCTAAAATGTTTAAGAGTTAAAATGTTTAGATTAAACAGAGAATTGACAAATCACTTAATCGAAATATTATTAGGTACCCTTTTCATTGAAAGACAATCTCGTGCTTCAGCATGTGAAAACCAGAGTATACCTAGATCAACATCACACTATAACTGATAGAAATTATTTCTTAGGTCTCATAGTTGCTTTAAAATTTTATGCTACTGGTAACCTTCCAGAGGAAAGTTTTTTATTCTCTATTACAAAGTCTATCAGTTTCTCCTTTTGCTGCCGACTGCAATATGATTTCTTCTTGTCCATATTTATTCAAAAGGAAGCAAATGCGCAAAACAATCGATTTAAAATTTTTAATATATGTTCAAATATTTAAAACAACAAATAGTGTAACCTCAATAATATTACCGACTGAGCAATAAAATTAAACGGTACCACCGGTGCCATGTTTTGACACTCGACAAATTTATGGAAGTACGATGGCAGTGCCTACGACTGCTGAAGAATACGGATTTTCAAAATTGTGCGACAAATATGCGTGACAAATGTCATAGGTACTCCACAATTTCAGTAGAGATTGGAGAATTGACGCCCTGATTGGAGCACCGAGGGAGCCAAAGTTATAGTGGTAGAAACAGGAGGAAAAGATACATCAAGTTCATAAAAATGTAATCAGTGGAAAATTGTATTAGAATAATGGAACCAAAAGAATAATATGGCGCATCATTTAAAATATGTCATGCTACTAATTTAATAATATTGTTAGGGCGGATTGTACAAACGTGGTTCAACTTTGAACTAAGTTCAAAAGCCAAGGTTACAATTGTAGCAACAATGGTAGTCAAGGATTTTGAACCGAGTTTAGGATGAACTGGAACTGAACTTTGTTTGTACAACTCGCCCTTAGTATAAAAAAATGTTATGTTTTTCTTTAATGAATGGTAATAGTATCGTATGTCGAGGCCAAAAATTTAATTTTATTTTCAGTCACATTGCCGTCACGTAGGATATGTAGATAGCAATATTATGATTCGTACACAGAACTTATCGCTATGACATCTTTCTTGAACAACCAATTTAAAAGAAACGAACGAAACGAAGTCCCATGAAAGTTATAGGTGAAAATCACCCATCAATAGATGGCGCTGCAAATTTTTGAATAGGGAACAATCCAAGCCCGTTCTTAATATATCCAATAGATGACGCCATGCGTACTCGGTTTAATGTCATTCTCAATTTGTCATATTATAATATATGATACAAATTGAGAATGATATTAGACAACAATTTACAAGTTACATTATAACTTTTATATTGTTTAAATTTCTCGATTTCTGAGAGTTTCCCAATCTCTTATTCGTAGAAATGAGCTAAATTGATAACAAGGATTACGGTAGTTGGTCATTAAATCGTTTAAAAGCGGAGCTGAGAAAAAGAAGTGCTAGAGTTTATCGAAAAAAAGCTGATTTGGTTGAAAGATATATAATTACATTTATGAACTTGTTGAATTTTTTGTTAATAAATCCTCTTTTATTCTAGATTAATCAATCATGACAATATTCTAGTTAGTACACTTGAAGTAGAGCACTTTGGTACACAGCAACAAGTTTTCATTTTCAAATGTGCGTTTACAGGGCGGAATATTAAGCATAATATTTTTAGTCGCAAACTCCTCTATAAAATCCTTATTTTACTATAAGGAACGTAACCAGACTGCAACCAATAGCTACTCTCCGGGCTATGTGCCCCGCCGAGCGCTGAATTACAAGTTACAAGTCTGGCGCGTTAAGTGTAATAATTGCATGTTACCATCGAAACGCTAATGCTTCGATTGCAACAACGTTCCTTATAGTAAAATAAGGATTTTATAGAGGAGTTTGCGACTAAAAATATTATGTTTAATATTCCGCCTTCTAAAAGCACATTTGAACTATGCTAGGCCCAGTCAGGCTATTTATTTTTTGATTGCAACAGACACTGGACCGCTAGATGGCGCCTGCTGACTATTTTTCATGTCGCTATTGTAAAAATACCGGGATGCACCAAGTAGTCAAAGGATCATCGTGCCGGTCGTGTTAGCATCCTCGAAAACGGGGGAGAGAGGTACTCTCGTTGCATAGCAAAATACTTACAAGTTCGTCCGGCTCTCACCTACTGCACTATATATTATACACTTAAAGCACTGACAAGGACGTAGACGTAGACGTATAAAATGACAGCTACGCAGGCGCAATAGCGTTCTACGTTTGTACTTACGCCTGGCGTAAACTTACGTGTTTCTACGTACACCTAATACGTATCGTATCGAACCGAGTAATGGCGATGGCATCATCAATTGCACCTGGTTGTATCATTGTAACTGTCACCGGGATGTACTATAGTCAAAGGATTCTCATGCCGGTCGTCGCATACCTACCTTGCACTGACGATAGCCAACAGCTCGAAACTGCAGTCTGCAAGTGGTGTGTGACGACTGGCAAGGGAGCTCCTTTAAGTAGGATCAGTCTTTCGGCTGGTGTTTGTTGCAATCGAAGCATTAGCGTTTTGATGGTAATATGCAATTATTACACTTAACGCGCCAGGCTTGTAACTTGTAATTCAGCGCTTGGCGGGGCACATAGCCCGGAGAGTAGCTGTTGGTTGCAGTCTGGTTAGGTTCCTTATAGTAAAATAAGGATTTATAGAGGAGTTTGCGACTAAAAATATTGTGTTTAATATTCCGCCCTCTAAAAGCACAATTGAACTATGCTAAGCCAAGTCAGGCTATTTATTTTTCGATTGCAACAGACACTGGACCGCTGGATGGCGCCTGCTGGCTGTTTTACATGTCGCTATTGTAAAAATACCGGGATGTACTATAGTCAAAGGATTCTCATGTCGGTCGTCGCATACCTACCTTGCACTGACGAGAGCCAACAGCTCGAAATTGCAGTCTGCAAGTGGTGTGTAATGGGGTAGTGAAGCGCAAGCTATAGCCTCTCCTACTCAATTGTTAACCTCACCTTCGCGATGAGTTCAATTTGAACTTGGTGCACCCTGTTTTCACTAACGAGGCTCTAACGACCGAGTAAGGGCGGAATAACCCTTACCTTTTGCCGTGAGCACATCCACCTTCTCACGAAGAGTGCGGTAAAAATAACCCACCGCACACAAAGGTTGCTTTTGGAATCGTTTGGTTACCCCATCGTCGCAGTCTCCTACTGTGCCATGGGACCACACCACTCGCCTTCCGCAACCGAGCTGGTCAGTTGCATACCTGCTCCAGCTAAAACTTCAAATGCAGCTTCGTTTTCAGTCGATTAAGGCTTTAAAAAATGATGGAGCGTTCAAGTGGGACAAAATCATCCGGAGGTAAAATACCCTCCCGATCGGATCTCCGGGGGAGGGTGCCCACAGGGACACCTCATCGAATGTCGAAAAAACACCGACAAGTTAAATCCAACAAAACTAATTCTTTCATCTACGGTGCTTGGAATGTTCGTACTTTGAACGACAGCACTCGCACCGATCGGCCTGAAAGAAGAACTGCTCTAATAGATAGAGAACTTCACCGACTCAATGTTGACGTTGCAGCTCTCAGCGAAACTCGATTTTTGGAGGAAGGCTCTCTCACAGAAAAGTACTACACCTTCTATTGGAAAGGTCTTCCCACCAATTCAAGAAGACAACATGGAGTAGGATTTGCCGTTCGGAATCAACTTGTATCCAACTTAACACAAGTACCACAAGGCCTATCCGAGCGTCTAATGCTGCTACGCTATGAGCTATCAGATGGCAACGCGGTAAATCTAATAAGCGCCTACGCTCCCACTCTGGATGCAAGTCACGAAACCAAGGAAAGCTTCTATCAACAGCTGGAAGAAACCCTCTGTAGAATACCTAAAACGGAACGACTCGTTATTCTTGGCGATTTTAACGCTAGAGTAGGGAGAGATGCAGAAACCTGGCCAGGCATCATAGGCAAGAACGGTTTGGGCAACATGAACGCTAACGGTCAACTACTCCTAACTAAATGCGCCGAACATGATCTAGTGATAACAAACACCATTTTCCGACAAAAGGATAAATTTAAAGGCACCTGGCGTCACCCCAGATCAGGTCACTGGCATCTACTGGACTATGTTATCGTACGTAGGAAGCATCTCAAGGACGTCCAAATTACAAAGGCGCGCATTGATAGCGAATGTTGGACCGATCATCGTCCTGTTGTCTCTAAAATGAAAATTGTTATGAGACCCAAACACCGAAGAACTCAAGTAAAACGTAGACTCCGTCTCTGTATTAGTAAATTGCGTGACCAACAAACCGTCGAACAGCTAAAGCAAAAAGTTCAAGAGAATTTGAGTGCACTAGAAGAAACCAATTCTGTAGATGTCGCTGCTACCTGGACACAAATTAAAGGCAGTTTAAAAAGTGCGAGTGAGGAAATTATTGGCACTGCAGCAAGTAAGAAACAGGAGGACTGGTTCAATGATAATGAAGCTTTTATACAAGAACTTCTTGACCGCAAACATACTGCCTTCCAAAACGCTATCAACCACCCCAACGACTCATCAAAAGCAGAAGCTTTTATCCAATCTAAGTATGAAACGCAACGCGAAATCAGAAGAATAAAGAACGAGTGGTGGGCAAGCAAGGCCAGAGAAATTCAAAGGTACGCCGATTCACACGACTACAGGAATTTCTTTCAAGAAGTAAAAGCAGTGTACGGCCCCAGTCGGAAAAATATGTGCCCTATTAAAGATTTAAATGGAAATCTCCTCAAAGAAGACCAGGAAATAAGAGCCCGATGGAAAGAACACTACTCTAACATTCTTAACCAGCAAAGTCAAGCCGATCACGATATTATAAATCTTATCCCTCAATATGACACCTTCGAAGACTTAGATAAACCACTAACAACGGAAGAGATCTTAACCGCCATTGGGCAGCTAAAAAATAACAAATCTCCCGGCGCCGACTCACTCCCAGCTGAGATCTTTAAAGCTGTGTCGTCAGAGCTCATAACCTACCTCAAAAAACTGTTTGATGTCGTGTGGGAAAGTGGTCAAGCTCCGCAGGAGTTTCGTGATACACTTTTAATCAACCTCTTCAAAAACAAAGGGAGCGCTGCGGACTGTGGAAATTACAGGGGTATAGCTCTCCTGGCTGTTGGAGGGAAGATACTCACTAAAGCGATGGCAAATAGGCTAACACCTGTTATGGAAAAGTTACTTCCTGAAACACAGAGTGGCTTTAGACCAAACCGAGGCACATCGGATTTAATCTTCACACTTAAACAGCTTCAAGAAAAAGCACTCGAACATCAAGGAGAAATTCACATGGCCTTCATTGATTTAACCAAGGCGTTTGACTCGGTGGACAGGGAAGTGCTCTGGAAAATTATGTTCCGCTTAGGTATCCCTAGAAAATTTGTGGAAGTATGTCGCAGTCTACATACAAACAACAACGCCCAGGTTATGTATAATAATGAGGCAACCGAACCTTTCCAAACCCTCACTGGAGTTAGGCAGGGATGTGTCCTGGCACCCCTACTCTTTAATTTGTTTACCACTGCTCTAACAATTATTGTTGACAACAAACTGACAGTCAGAGGAATAGGTCTCAGATACCGTTTTGATGGCGGTCTCTTTAACATAGGACGCTTTAGAGCTTTCACGAAGACACGCACACGATTCATTTGTGATCTCCAGTATGCGGATGACTGTGCACTTTTAGCCTCTACGCCGGAAGAGCTTCAAGAACTTTTAGATGTGTATGCCCAGAGCTATGATTCCTTGGGACTTAAAATCAACATTGGAAAGACTAAGATTATGTCAACTCCTCATCAAGTGAACCAAATAGACATTACACTTAACGGAAATTCTCTTGAAGTGGTGGATCAGTTCAATTACTTAGGCAACGTTGTTAATGACAAAGCAAACATGGACAGCGAGATTCGCAATAGAACTAACGCTGCATCTAGAGCACTCTGGGGACTTAGAGAGAGAGTATTTGACAACCACGACCTTGCTTTGTCAACGAAAATGGCTGTCTACAGAGCAGTTGTCATTCCAACACTGCTATATGGATGTGAAAGCTGGGTCACTTACCGTCGTCATGTGAAAGAATTAGAACGTTTTCAGCAAAGACACCTCAGAAGTATGATGAAAATCCGTTGGTTTCATCACATATCAAACGTGGAAGTACTCAGGAGAGCAAACAGCCTTCCAATTGAGGTGCTTATTTCAAGAGCACGCCTAAGATGGGCAGGTCACGTTCATCGTATGCATGATAACCGCCTTCCTAAATGTACACTTTATGGTGAATTGCTAAGCGGTAGAAGAAGGCGTGGCGGTCAACGAAAGAGGTTCAAAGACGCTCTCCATGAAAATTTAAAATCCTGCGGTGTTGCAGACGAGCAATGGGAACAACTTGCAGCGGACAGAACCGAATGGCGAGGGGTTGTGGCCAGCTATCAAGGAGATGTTGCTGCAAGAAGGCCGAATCCAAGACCTAACCAGGTCTATGTTTGTCCTGACTGCGGTCGACATGTGCTCTCCCGAATTGGCCTCTATAGCCATAGTCGTGTGCACCGTAGATGAATGGGAATTACAATAGACTACACCTTTTACTTGTTTTTATTGTACACAATTTATCGACTGTAACATTTTTATACTCGGACTCGAGTAACGGCTAATAATAGTGACGACTGGCAAGGGAGCTCCTTTAAGTAGGATCAGTCTTTCGGCTGGTGTTTGTTGCAATCGAAGCATTAGCGTTTTGATGGTAATATGCAATTATTACACTTAACGCGCCAGGCTTGTAACTTGTAATTCAGCGCTCGGAGGGGCACATAGCCCGGAGAGTAGCTGTTGGTTGCAGTCTGGTTAGGTTCTTTATAGTAAAATAAGGATTTATAGAGGAGTTTGCGACTAAAAATATTATGTTTAATATTCCGCCCTCTAAAAGCACATTTGAACTACACATTTCTTTTTAAAAAACTATTTCACTATGCACTTTTTTAAAATTTTTCCAGTTGACGCAGGCACCTCAATCAATAATTGCATGTAATTAATAAAAGTATCTGTCTTCTATAAAATATTTTGGTATTTTATCAAACAGAACAAATGAACGAGTATAGAAAACAGAAAACAAAAAACATGCATGCAACTCTTTACTCAGATAAAATAAAATGCAGTTTATTCGTAATACACAACTCGAATTGGTTCGAATGTGTTCTAAAGCTTAAGTACAAGTGATATCATATCAATATATTATTATGTGCACGCCTACGCCACTGACTCATAGAATATATACAAATGGCCATTGCCACGGAACCCGAAGGGTGGAGATTGTTCGTTGTTGCTGCAATTGATCGAACCTATATGGTTTTTACTGGAGGGTATGAACTCGTAACAATATATATCTTTATGTTTGTAATTCTGTAAATATGTGTATATCTATCTGTCTATCTATCTATCATATTATCACTTTAATAGGTCTAATACTATACTTTGAAATACCATATCAAAATATTATGCAACGTTTCTATCAACAAAAACCTCGACTTACTGGAATTGTTCCAGCCTCCTCACCTTCCTTCTACCCACTCCACTGTACTGCACATACTAAAGACACTCTAAAATCCAAATGAGACATTTCAGAACCAACACGGAGTTCCTTTTAAATATTCCGCATCTTAAACTTCCTATTTCCTTGCCATGATAACTCGATTTTAGACTGTAAAAGCTGCGGAAATTATGTAGAAGGGCCAATTTAGTTTCTGCCTATTTTTCGGATGATTTTAGTTGTCACCCCGATTACTGTCTTTTATTAAGTCTCGCCCAACTAATAAAAACTGAAATGAAACAGCAAAGTTCCATTTGAGGGTGATGTTATTAGAATTTGGCAACCATCTGGAATGCCTTATATTGTACAGTGCATAATTTATAATGTTATAAGTGTTCCATATACTTATATGTATTTCCTAGAGAAATTTTGAATGAAGGGAAACAAACCAATTAACTCAATATATTTAATTTCATTCAGTTATTCATATATAAATTATTAATATTTTTTACTTCCCTCATTTGTTAAAGGAAAGAACTGTATGTGTGAAAAAATCCACATTTAAGAAACCTCCGAGATAAAAACATTGACATTGAAAATATGAAATAATATGAAATATTATGTTTTCGACATTTGCCTTCTTATTACTGTTCAAAGTAAATGCTTTTGTGTCGGTTCTTTTTTTAAATTTGTAATTCGATTTGGTTTTGTGCTCTTTAAAATGAACATACATATCACCATTGAGTATTATTAAATCACAAAGTCCTACACAGAACTTTAAAACTCATCTAATATGTGGTAGTTTTTTTAATAATACTAAAAGTTAATGGACCAAAGATTTTATAGATAAACGAATTAAAAAATGTTTCTTGCACTACATTTATAAAACGTCACTAAAAGAACTTCACGAAATTTGGTTTATTCCCAAAACTATCGAAATTTTTTAATGCTTCTATTTTTTTATTCTGTAACAAATTTTACAAAAACAAGCTAATATGCCTTAACCTAATTTACAATCAAAGTGACACCCGAGGCGACCTCGTATTTTGTCTAGCAATATTTACATTCTCGTTTCTCTGTCTATTAATGTTGCATCTTTAACATACCAATAATAAAATGGAAAAAAATCGCTAAAATGAGTATATAATGCCTATCTAATTTGTGATATGAGTCTAATTTGAGATGGTGTAGGATAAGAATGAAGTTTTGAGTAGTGTGTGTCGCGTTTGTGTTGCATCATGATAACATGGGTAGAAGTGTAGGATGTCTATCAGATAGTTTTTAGTTTCTTTCCTGAAACGCTTTTTTCTCATTTTTTTTATATGTGGTGGAAGTTTATTATATAACTTGATTCCGTTGTATTTTATGCGTTTTTGAAAGATTTTTTTATTATAAAATGGTACCCCATACGCGTTGCTTACCCTAGTTTTTGTTTCAAATTGATGTTCAACAATAGATCCAAGAGTTTCCTTCTTATTATGTGCATAGGCCATAGCAGCAAGCATGTATTAACACGTCACATCGAGTAATTGATTTTCAGTAAAGATGTTTCTGCAGCTTTCTCTGCTTTTCTTATTAAAAACTAATTTAAGGATGTGGTTTTGTGTTATCTGTAAAGGCCGTAGAAGAACTTTATAAGCAGAATCCCATAATGTCATGCCATATCTAATTATGGATTCAACTAGACTATTGTATGTGACTATCAGAGTTTTGTTGTTTAGTTTACTTTTTAGGTTGTAGAATTTATAGATCAGCTTTCGTATTCTTCATTAAATTAGTCGATATGATTTCCCCATTTTAAATGTGGGTCTAAGAGTAGTCCTAGATATTTTATAGTGACAGCACTATGTTTATTAAAATGAGTTCTAGTACATGGGGCACTCCAAATTTGAATATGAGATAATTTGAGAATTTGAGATGAGATACTGTGTCAAAGGTCTTTTGTAAACCTAAGAAGATGGCTAAGACTTTCTTGTTCGATTCGAAGTTACTTAGTATAGGGCTGTTAGCAGTTGAAGAGGTTCTTCAATACTAATATTCTTCTGGAATCCATATTGTTTTTTTGATATTATTTTATTTTTTTCTAGGAATGACCGGTCTATTGTCTAGACACTTTTCAGAAATTTTGGCAATATTATTTATTAGCGATTTCGGGCGATAGTTCGTCATATCATTTTTACTGTCATTTTTATATATTGGTACCAGAATATTTTCTTTCAAAATTTCAGATATTATACAATATTTAAACATAAGATTGATAATGTGGGGTCCGACGCCCTTTTTTTAAAGTGATTACTAACAGGCTGAATTTTCGTGAGTGGCTTCGTTTTGACGAGTCCTCCAATTTTTCTCTCTGCGAAAATTCTCGGCAAAGGTATGCAAAGTTCTACGCAGCCGCTAAACATGTTGATTGTGGAATTGACACAACACTTTCATGGTGTAGGACTGCAAAACCTGCCAGAAAATTTGTAGGACAATTTGACCATTCGATTTGAAAATATTAATTAAACACTAGTGTAAAATCAATGTTCAAATTTGTGTATTAATTCCGAATGGAAAAACTGTTCAAATGCAAGTGCAGTATCGATTAATAGTATGTTGAATGAAAACGATGGTGTAGATGATGATCTTTGGACTGACTCATATGGAGAAATTGTTAGTAATTTAAACATTGAAAAAGAGATAGAACATGAAGATAATATAAATAATATTGATGATGACGATGAGTAGGATGAGCGTGATGAGTGTGATGAGTCTGAGAATGATGAGAATTGCGATATTTTTTACGATTTACGAATAAACTATTGAACCGATTTTGATAAACTATGGCTTAAAATGTTCGTATTGTCAATACCTATATATTCTATATTAAACTTTTTCTCACCGAGCGCTACGATCAAAGTTATTAAGAAATAACTGTTTATTACAACATTCAAGGTGCTGTTATAAAAAATGCCACCGAATTTTCATCCACAAAGTATGTACATATCACATTTGATACTCCCTGTTTATGAATCACTTCGCAATTAGCCATTCAGATTTAGGTGCTGACAAAATGCTAATTAATTCCACTGGACTATATGTTCAATAACATTGGATGATTGTAAATCAAAAGATCTATAATCATTGTGTTATCTAAAGCTGAACGAATGGAAACTTCTTTGAATAGCTACAGATTTACTTCCTTTAATAAGCTGGTTGGTCAATCCAATCATGCTGTAATTTTATCAAAATTGCCACCAACATCTGCAGCATTAGAACAACACTCTTACCGGGTATTTCATCAAATTCAATCTTGGCTTGGAAAAAATATGTAGCCAACGCAGCGGGGTTGGAAAAAAATGGACAATATTTTATCACCAGTTTTTACTGCAGAGGTGCCTGCTCTATTTTAAAAGTTATATCATGTAACTGTAAAAAGAGTTGCGGTAAGCGATGTGGATGTGTTAGAGTTGGATTACGTTGTTCAACTACGTGCTCCAACTGCCACGGACAAGGTTGCCTAAATTCATCATCTGAGGAAATGCTAAATGAACAGGATTCAACAAACGAATAAAGAACCGAAACGTCAGTGGAGTAGGCCTACTGGGGACACCACCTTAAAAAAAACGCACAAGAGCAGAGCTCTACTTCATGGGTGGTGTGGAAACGAGCTCAAATTATAAAATGCTCAGTTATGGCCCTCTATTTTAGCAAAATTTTAAAATTTGACATAGATAATTTTACCTATGTAGGTATATTACAAACTTGTAATTACCATCTACATATTTTAACGGCCTTAGAAACTCTACCCCTAACTTTGAACGCTATTTGCCACAATTGAGTAAGGAATAGCTAAAATAAAATAGTTCTTATATAGAATTTAATAGGCATATTTCTAGTTCTATGCGTTTTTTACGTTGGAACAACGGTTTACGAGAAAATTGAGAAAAACTGCCAGAGTGTACCACCGGGGGGAGGTTTTTACCAAAATAAGGGATGTTGCGGACACTTTTAGGAATATATATACGTAATATAAAAACTTTATAAATTATTTCTTCTAAAAAGTACTATTTGCATATACTAATTTTATTTGTAGGTTAATATTTTCTAAGAAATGGCGGAGGATCTGGTTACAGGACAATAATAAAAAGAGTGGTAATGTGCAGCTCTCTCTGTGGGTTTACTGAGATGAACTCTTGCTAAAAACCTTCTCGACAAAATACTCTTTCAAATAAAAGAAACCACATCGAAATCAAATCGCCTGTCGAAGAGACGGATGATATGCGTTTATATCTTGGCTGAGGGACTTGGCTTTAAGATTCATATAACTTTTCTAAGGGCGTTTGACGCACCTTCGGAGATAGAGATGTGGAATTTAAGCTTTCAAGAGAATTCTTTCAGGGCAAGAGACACAAATAGACAAGAGTAGAAAATTTTACACTTGTTATCGATACGCTACCAGCTACACTCTTTGGAATGATGCTTTTAGATACCACATTTCACCTAATTTTTAGAGATTCACTATTGCCTGATGCGATATTAGCTTATATTTATATGCACCTAAGTTACCGTTTCATCCACCTGACCCTTAAAATTAGACGGTTGTCCTCTACAAACTTCGGAAATTTTGAGTCAATAAATAAAATAAAAATATTTGGCCACTTACTGATGTCTAAATATCGAAACAATATTCAGCCATATAAAATTTTACTTCGTTGGAGCTCATGGCAGTGAATTTCAATGGAACTTGAAAGATTTACCCGATGATGACTATTTCATGGAAACACTGGTATTTCAATTTCATGATGTCTGACCGGCATGATATTTCACGTGGGTATACTGGGCCTCTAATGTAATTGTTTACATGCCAAAAGGGCCTTACCTTTAACATTGTCCGATTTTAATTAAGAGAAAATATTTTTGATAAAAATAAAAATATATGACCACCCAAGAAATTTATATACCGAAACAATATTCAAGGGTAATATAACAAGACCTCGATAAATAGTCGGCTATTATATTGTCATCAATTTTTCGAGAGTGCCATGGTTGTTAATTTGACGGGACCATATTTGGCGTTAATAATCTAACTAAAGCCAGAGAGCTTTAGCTCGAGGGATTTAGTCTTTGATTATTAACGCCAAATGTGGTCGAGGCAAATTGGAGAGCACTCGAGAAAAATTAGTGCTAATTCAAGGTGGCAATCGCTACTAATCGCACGGAAATCGCACCACCGGGTTCGAATCCTGGCTGCGGCACTGTCGGAGGAAATGGTTGTTGTGACGCGTTTTTATCCACCTCGCACGTTGACGTGGAGAAAAGGCGCGGTCACACACGAGCTTCGGAAACAAGTTTTCGAATTACTCGGGCGCCAGTCCTAGTTTAAGTGATAGGACACACTACCCTCAAGCCGAGTACGCGAGGCTGAGCAGCTCAAGTGGAGAAAGTTTATTCCAGTGGGTCAATATATGGGAAATTAGACGTTCACACACAGACAATAAAACTCAGAGTATTTCAATAAAGTCAGTATATTACGATAATCCTACTATGTACAATTCTAAATTTTCTCTAACTACTTAGTTACTATTAAAATTTACTAGTTACTGGATACCGGGAGGAGCAAGCAAAAGTCTAGTACCAAATGACTCAGGCGACAAGGATAGCAAGCATAAAACTACTATTTAAAACTTTAGCACCAAGCAAACGGCAGAGTGTTAGCACAAAGTAAGCGGCGTTACGTGGGCAATTTAATAAAGCGATAACAGGGTGCAGACTAGATACGGATACCAGACAGAATGAAGCAAGACCACAATCATAAAAATAAATCTACAGTATAACAGTATATGAGGAAATACAGAATACTTGGCTAGTGTGTGCAGTGACAGTTCCTTGGTATAAGCTAAAACATACAAGATATTATTATTAGTTCCCTGTAAAAGTAAGGTATGGTTAATAGAACAGATCTGTTACTTTTCAGTGCTCCCAGAGCTCCGAAGATACATGGTGAACACCTACGAGTAACAGTAACGATTTGCAGAACGGCTTCCCTCGAGACGGAATACTGGAAAGGTAAAGTGTGATTAGAGAACAGATCTGTTACTTTTCAGTGCTCCCAGAGCTCCGAAGATACATGGTAAGCACCTACGAGTAACAGTGAAAAAGGCTGAAAGATAAAGTATGGTTAAGGAACCGATCTGTTACTTATAATATATACCTGCATTGAATTACACCTTACAAATCATTAAAGAATGGTAACCAATATCATTTGTCAACTCCCTGACCAGACATAGACCAGTTTCGAACTTATTAGTTCTCATCAGTATGCCATAGGTCATGGAGCAGACAAATGATAGTGGCCAACCTGCTAGTTTTATACAAACTATAGTAAATTGAGTAGTGGTGAGAGGTAAGTGAAACCTCTCAAATGGTCAATTGCTACTATACACCATAGATTTCTCTATGGGCGTATAGCGACTTGCGATTCTGCAAGTACCTGAGAGCGGCGACCTTTCAGTCCTAGGTGGACTTAACCTACTTTTATAATATATGATTTGCAGGAAACAACTACTCAGCGGGCAAATACCCCGACCTGCATTGAATTACACCTTACAAATCATTTACCTCTCACCACTACTCAATTTACTATAGTTTGTATAAAACTAGCAGGTTGGCCACTATCATTTGTCTGCTCCATGACAACAGTAGGTTAAGTCCACCTAGGACTGAAAGGTCGGCGCTCTCAGATACTTGCAGAATCGCAAGTCGCTATACGCCCATAGAGACATCTATGGTGTATAGTAGCAATTGACCATTTGAGAGGTTTCACTTACCCCTCACCACTAGATCCGTTACTTGTCAGTGTCCCCAGAGCTCCGAAGATACATGGTGAACACCTACGAGTAACAGTAAAATTTTACAGAACAAGACAATGCTGAAAGATCAAGGTATGATTAGTATACAGTAGTTGCACTAGCCAAGTTTCTCCATTTCGTTATCTCTCACCTATGGTCGTACTTACTTCTTGGACTGGATTCAGGCACGTCTGCTGGGGAAGGTGGTCAGATCGGAGTGACTCTCTATCTTGGCTTACAGGAACTTTTCTATAATTAAGCAGCTTATTAGAGCAGCGGGGGAAATGCGCCAATTGGATGCGCGGTTACAAAATTGTGGACTTAGAAAAATTCCGCGGCTGGGAATTAATATATGACAAGTATTGTGCCTGGTGTTCCAGACTTGGAGGAAACACGTCTAGTTGCTTTGAGTCGATCGGGAAGACTGCCTGGTCGGTTTGAATTTAATTACTGATTCAGAGAAGAAGGAGTGGGAGAATCAGCGGAAAAACAGATGCGCGATGGATCACTGCGACATTAAATGGACTTAACAAAATATTTGTAATATTTTACGGACGGATAATTCCACTACGGATTTGTGGACTTAGAAGAATAATTCCACGATGGATTTGTGGACTTAGAAAAATATTGCAAATACAGATTTTACGGACTTAGAAAATAAATGTTACCTGGCGGCTTAAAATATTTAGCTTGAACACGTCTGCTGGCTTTGAGTCGATCGGGAAGACTAACTGGTCGTTGTGAATTTAATTACTGCCTTCAGAGATGAAGGAGTGGGAGAAACAGCGGAAAATAGGTGCGCGGTGCATCACTATGACGTCAGCTGGACTTGTAAAAATATTTTAAATGTCTTTGGGGACTTAGAAAAATAAGTCCACGACGGATTTGTGGACTTGGAAAAATAATTCAAATATAGATTTTACGGACAAAATAACTGTTTACCTGAATTGTGGATTTGTGTTTTCGTTACAGCACCAGAGCAAACAGCAGGCACGTGTACCTCGTGGGACGGCAGCCAGAGGACTAAATGCGGAATAATTAAATTATTCCCGTGTACTGAAGGACTACGTCACATAAGTGACGTCGAACGGACTTGCAAAATATTTTCGGACTTAGAAAAATAATGAGATACAGAATTTGTGAAAAAATTACCTTAATCTTGTGGAAATACTCGGCGCGATCTTATTTCAGTAGCGCACCCAACCGTCTCGTGTGCGTGTCGACAGACTACTGCCGTGTCCGCTGGTAATTTGCGAGCCTGGACTCCTTCTATTCAACGCGCTGCTTCCTTAACCTGAGTGCATATGTACCTTACAACTGAAATATTTTTACGCGGTATTGACAATCACAAATATTAATTATTTTCTAACTAATTCGCTGTTAGCGGTACAATTTATACGGAATAATCGAAATTAAATATAATACAGCAATTTCTATAAAATATTTAAGAGATTAAATAAAATAAATCTTGGGCATATTTGGGTAACGAAAAACACTTCGTTACATTGTATGTCCGCATTTTTTCAATGTGTAACCCCCTTCCGCACAAGCCGTGGCTTCTGGAATTGGGGGTTGTCTAATTTCTGTGGTGTTTATCAAAGGACTTCATACACAATCATGTTAGTTAATTTATTCTACCTTGCATGACAGCTCTAGAGCAGCTCTGCTGTTCGATAAAAACACACATGTTGTTCTCCTTTCAGAGTTTATACATAACTAGGGACTTAGCTGCAGCAGTTGTGAATGTGCCTGCGGAAAGTTGCAAAAGGCAAATCATAGTGGACTCTGCCTATTTTCCTGGCGAAGAAGGCAGTCCACTTACAGGAAAGTTAGAAAACTCATAAACTGGTGCAAGAGGAGAACTAAACTAGAATATTTTGTCGCTGATGCAAGACACAGGTGCGGCAAGTGTTGGAGAGGGGTTGGATTTTCAGGTTAGTCTTCAGTAAATGAATTTTGTTACAATCATTTATCAATCAAGGGACTACTTTACTTTTAAAGAACTCACATGTTTTTAATGTAGTTATCAGCTGTGCTACCAGATGTGACGTTTCGTTTAATCGGTTCAGTGATGTAGGGGAAATTGTCGAATTACGAAATCATCTTTTCAAATTCGGCTCCGCCGCCCTTAAAATACAAATAACAATTTGGTTGTATGCTCTGTTTAACATACTTTTACATTTATTTATTCCCGCTAAAATTTAATAATGTCTAAAACTCGTTGTTTTAACAAACTTGTGGAAATAGACAACTTACACAG
This sequence comes from Leptura quadrifasciata, assembly GCA_963675555.1. Classification (NCBI taxonomy): domain Eukaryota; kingdom Metazoa; phylum Arthropoda; class Insecta; order Coleoptera; family Cerambycidae; genus Leptura; species Leptura quadrifasciata. The sequence continues at coordinate 187,649,238 of OY776673.1, read as the reverse complement.
TTTCTCTCCGTTTTCATTGATGTGTCATCTCCACCATGGATCAAATGTGCGTCGCGAAAGGCAGGCAGTTACTTACCGGTTATGGATTTTCCGACGGCAGGAAAGTAAAGAGAAAATTGGCCTGCTGGGATTTACCCCCTGGAAAACGAAGCAACACCCCGACTTTCTCAGAAGGCACTTCGCAAATGTAAATAGAATGAAAAAGAGTAAAAAGTATTTTACGCTATGTATATATGGCGTATTCTAAATATGAATATAGAAATGTAATTAAATCGCAATGACTGGTTGTGTGACTTCCTAAAGTGACAGAAATATTCTGCGACGTTTATCTCATTGCTCTAACAATGCAGTCAATATGTGCTTTTAGAAAACAAACCCTTGCTAGTGTTATTATTGCAGAATTGTCACTATGTCTTAACAATGCGCAAAATGCTGGATAACTGCCTCTGGACTTCTTCTGAGTTATGAAGGAGTTTGTAACAAATATTTCGATGATGCATGTATTGGAATGAATGATTCTGAATGTAACCTATAATGACTTGACAAGTCAACAATTTTCTAAATTAAACACTGTCTAGAAAACACTATGTATATTAAATATAAACCTATGTTTGCTTCAAAATTTGAATATTGAATGTTGAATAAAAATTAAAAATCAACGAGCTCTCTGACAGTTTTCTAAATATGTATTATTTGTAACCACAATGGTTTAAGCAAATTTATGCTTTATAACATAAACACATAAATATTACTATACAGTGTTTGTCAAATATTCTGCACCAGAAAACTATTTTATTCAATTGTTTCTTAAATGGGCTTCAGCATTAATTTCAGCATGAATAATAACCACAAAATTGACAAAAATATTTGTTATGTCACTAATATGATACCTCCAAAATATCGTTAGAAATTTTAAAATGGGCTGAATGTCCTATTTATGAAAATATGGAAGAGTACCATAAGGAAAAGTTGTTTTAAATAAATAAATATAAATAAACATCACAGAATTTTTTTTTGCACTTTTTTTCACATTAGGAATATAAATGTAAAGTTTGGTTAGAAGATATAAATGTTTTAGTTTTTAATTTTTTTCCAAAAATATGTAACATTTATATTTCTTTGTGCATTTTTTGTTTACAGTTGAGTTAATTTGAAATATTTCAATGCAAAAAATACATGAATGTTGCATTTCTTTTATAAATGTAATTAGTAATGGTAAAAATGCATTTTTACAAAAATCAACAAACAATCGTGGACTGTTTTCAGTAATTCTGAACCCTTATTATGGAATTTTGCACGATAATGGGCTTAAATATTAAAAAAACAATTGTTCATTTAAATCAAATTTAGATCACATAAATAAAACTCAAAACTCCTATCAAGAAACCCCGTCGGGTTTCGCAGCTAATTTTCTCTCTCTGTCATACGAAAACGAAGGGATTCATATACAGCAAGATACTGCTTTCTGCACCATCTGGATATTTCTTTTCTTATATACAAAAAAAAACAATCAATTAACATCGGTAATTATATGCGAAATGATTTGTTTATCGTTTTATCTTTCAGATAAACAACAACAATTTTTATCTTGTCATCTTATTACGGCATTGCTATTGATGTTTGAATTTTGTTATATTTGTGTATTAGACGGAAGTACGTCTTCAAAAGCGGAAGTACGACGTCGACGAATATGAAAGTCGCTTAATTTAATCCTGTGACATTGACATTTATAAATAACGTGAATATAGACACAAACAAATTAGTATAAACATAACCTAATTTTTTTTTAAGGAAGTTAGGCGTGAGTGGGTTCTCTAACCTAAAATCGAACGTGTAAGTAGGATTTTTTGCAAGCATCGCCCCCCCCCCAGCCGAAACCGTTCGGAGGTACATAACCTCAAAGAGGTTTAGAACAGTTTTTAGAGAAAGGCGGTAGGACGTCCTCCGAGTACAGGCGGGACATTATCTACGGAGACCAGAAGACGTACAAAGTCATGTGGGGTAGCATTTTCGACTCTACCGACCACGGGGAATCGATTACGACGGTTATCGAATCGATCCGATCATTCCCGGGGAATTCACACGTGTGGAAGCTAGGATTTTAAGCAAAAATCCGAACTTCGTACGAACAATTCCGAAGACTAACGAAGGCGTGGGAGGTATCGCCATCGACTACGAGAAATCGATTCCGACCATTGCCGGATCGATCCGACCAACGGTCCCGGTGCTGTGGCCAAACTAAAAGTCAGAAATAAATAAAACGTTGCTGGAGGACAACTAGGACCTCGATACCTTCTGCATTACTTTTGACCGACCGCCCAAATTTTGACCGGGATACTTAGTGACTCTGGGAAAAGGAGTTAATGGCAACTAGGAGGAAAGTGCTAAGATCGTAATCAGTAAGTACCATTGAGACCAGTAGTAAGACACTTAAAAAGACATGACTGACAGTCCTAAGTTTGGCAAATAGGAAGGAAATGTTTTTTCTTCTTATCTGATGCAACTAGTGAAGACGAAGAGTATTGTTTGAAGTAAATTGTAGAAGTACCCTCTGGCATTGTGCTTTACTACTTCTTGCAGTGCTTTTCTTCTTCGTCTGTTAGAAGTAAATTAATAAGTATGTCTATATACAAATTTCACGGTTCTTTTACATAATCTATTTAATAACTAATTGTGGAAGCACGTACTGTTTCTGACCACCTTTACTTTCTGATACAGATTAAAAATTCATGAAATCGTGAAAGTTCATTTTTATCCTTATTTATTTTATTTTAACAGACTAAAATTTCATCTCCTATTAATGCGCATTGATGGTAGAGAATAAAATATAACAAAAATCGGTTTACTGTTACCATAACAAAATACAGATTAGAAATTTATGAAATCGTGTAGAGCTGATTTTTATCCTTATTCATTTTAACAGACTAAGTCTTTTCTGTTTTTCCTACTAATATACACTGATACATGGTAAAGATCGTGTAGAACTTATTTTAAACCTGATTTATTGTGAAATGCATTTTATTAATACATAATGATAGCCAAAAACAAAATATTGCAGGTTATATTGTTGAAATCATGTACAGTTAATGTTTCAAGATTGTTTTCATAGCAATACAACAAAAAATCTGAAGTTGTATTTCACAGCTGGAATCTAACACGGGACTTGTTGGAGAAAAACTTTACTTTCCAAACGTAAGTAAATAATTGATTACTTTACTTGAATTTCTATTTTGTCTTTACTTTTAGTAAGTAGTATGTAGTACTACCGTAGTAGGGTTACCTTTTTCGCTGGGATGCCCATTGAATTATGCAAGAAAAGCAGCAGCACAAAACACATTACATATGTAATAGCAAAAATTAGCGCTGCTCATTTTGACTGAGCCGGTTGTTTTAAATTTTTGGAAAATACGTCCAACTGTTGAATGGGAAACAGACCTTTGGGGATATCTTTGGTTAAAAATATCAGTTGTGTCCCTATTTGTTCTATTTTCGCCGTGAATTAAAATAATTTAAATTTTTTCTATAGTAAACATTTTTTTAATGATGAACAGCAACAAAGAAATTAGATTTTATTGTAGACATTAATATATACGTTAAAAGATAGTCTCCAAGGTTTTCTTGATTACCTAGCAAAAGTTATTAAATAACCTTAACAATGAAAAATACGGATTATTTTTCATTGTTAAGGTCCGTACTATAGGCATCAAATGTATAACGTTGAAAAAAATACAGAATACATTTTTAAGATGTCTTAATTATAAAGAAACTGGCGTATATAACATTACTGAAGGAAAGACTTTTATTACAATATAATCTTGATACGCTAGAGAAACTCAGAAAAATAAGCTGTGTAATGTATTTATATAAAAAAATACTAAATGGTATGAATCCTTTGTCGTTTCTTTCACTAATTTACCTTATTCTGCCGACAGATCCCACCAGAAATGTTAGAACATTTTATCTAGAAACATCTCATACCAACAGTCAAATATATAATAAATAATTCACCGTTATATAGAATGTGTTTTATAGATAACAGCATACAAGATACTATTGATATTTTTCATCAAAGTAGACTAAAACATGTATTAAGGGATGTGATCTAATATTTGTGATGTGTAGGCTTATATATTTGTATGAATATTCACCATAGGATTCCTGGTTACTTTAACACTACATAGATTTAATTATTTTTCTATTGTAAATCTTACAATATCCCTACAATAAATAAATAAATGTCAAGATAAGATATCCTAAAACCCTTTCAGATGTACTTTTTCGAGTTCTTTAAAAAGGTCTCTTGATATTTTTCGAAAAATCTATGGTTTCCAACATATTTGCAAAAAATTTTAAAAAAACAACATGGCGGCTATATTTTTCCAACTTGTCATATCGGGACCTCATGGGACTTTTAGGAGGTTATTCAAAATATATTTCAGTATAAATTTCCACTGAGAATAGCTTGTAGAAAATGTTTTCCACCCTAGCCCTTTTTTCGAGTTAACTTTCTTGCACTAATTCTGATTTGCAATTTTAATTGCAAATAGTACTGCATAAGACCTACATTTTCATCGGAATTTGCCCATTTTCTTCAGAAAAATAATAATGCAATATTTCATTATTTATAAATAATAGTAATAGTTGCAGTGAATTCCAGTTTATATTTGTTGTACAACTCTTTTCTCCGTTTCGAATTTTTTGTATGTCTCGAGACATTTAAAAAAAACACATGGAAAGCACATTCTAAAAATTTTAATTTGTTTAAATAGACAATACGCCCACCTCGCCAAAACTGCAAAACTGAACTATGAACTCAATTTACCCCTTCAAACAAGTTAAAATAAAAATAGAAAGTCCTAACCAGACAATTAACATTTTATATTTTATTTTTCAAGTCTTACTTTGACTCCATTATTACATTTTATTATACATTTGCATATTTTTTATAAGTGATTTCTAATTAGTTTATTTTAGCTTCATTGTAACAAAGTACTTACATGACGTCTACAACTTTCTGTGGTATAGAGACCGAGTGTTATCGATGAATAAAACATCTTGAACACAATTATACCGACAAATTATAGTGAATTCCAAAAGGACTAAACGAAATTCCGGTGGCGGTGAACGCAGAAGAACAATGAGTGAATTATGTCCTTCCCGTTAAAAGCATTCTGGCCGAATTGTTCATTTTGATGCCTAGCTATAAGAGGGCAAGCATATTACTGGACTTTAAACGGAGGTTGATTAATATTCGTTTTATTAGACAATAATAATGAAACTGGATAACAAAACAGAAATACATTGTAGCGTATTCCTGCTATTGTGTGAATTATCACCTAACCACAGCCATACAAATGGACAATACCGGGTGCAAACCAATATAATATATTTTGTCTTTTTAAAATACAATAATGTCAAATTATGGGACAATAATAAATAAGAAGCAACTCTCACAATTAAATGGTAAATTACGTCTAATATTTAGTAGTAACAACATACGTAGGGTGTTTTTGAAGAAGGTGATAGATAGATAGATAGTTTATTTTTAACCATGTTACAAGAGTCATGTTTATGGCAAGTCAATAAATAAATAATTAATAAGCTTATAATACAATGATAACTAACAATAATATATACTACATAACAATAATGTATCATAATCAAAGTACAATAAGAAAAAAAAAGAGAGATATAAAAGAACATAAAAACGAGTACGGTGTTTTAAGAAAATCTTGCACCGAATAAAAACAATTATTAGCCAAATGCTTTTTTACTGCTGATTTAAACCGGTATTGATTTAATTGTCTGATTCTAAGTGGTATTTTATTATACAAATTCACATTTAAATAATTTATTTTTGACTTTGAAAGCTTAAATCGTTCTGTTCTAACCATATTTGCTGATCTGGTATTATGGGTATGAATATCCGATTGAAGGCAAAAATTTTTAATTTTCATATGTATTTCAAATACAGTAGAATGAATATAAATCGAAGGTAATGGTAGGATACTGAATTGACTAAAAAAGGGTCGGCAATGTTCTTTGCTACCGATATTTGCAATCGCTCTAATAGCTCTTTTTTGTAAGAGAAATACTTTAAATGCTTGAACAGAATTTCCCCATAAATATACTGCGTAAGTTATACGTGAGTGAAACAAAGCGAAATAAGTGGTAATTAGGGTATCTCTATCTACTGCAGAATTTAGCTGTCTTATTAAAAAGATAGTACTTGGGAGTGATTTCGATAGATACTCTATATGTCCAGACCAATTTAAGTTATCATCTAAAACTATACCGAGTAATTTCACATTATTCCCCTGGGTATGAATGTGATTAGAAGAAATAAAAAGTTTCTGAGTTTTACTATTATTTAATTTAAGTTTGTTTACAGCGAACCAATTTTCAACTTTTTCCTCGAATGTGGCTAATTCTGCAAAATTTTTATGAGATATGATAAGTGTGGTGTCGTCTGCAAATAATACACACTTACTAGGGGATATAAAATAATTAATATCATTGATAAACATCAAGAAGAGAACTGGTCCAATTACTGATCCCTGTGGGACACCATGTGTACTTCTTTTAAGATCTGACATTTTATTATTTATAATCACATACTGGGATTTATTTTCCAAATAAGACTTGAAGAAGAGTAGTGGTAACCCTCTTATTCCATAGCGCTCTAATTTTCTTAATAATATGTCGTGTGGAACGCAGTCAAAGGCCTTTGTAAGGTCACATAGAGCAATAGCTGTATGTTCTCCCACCTCAAAACCCTGCACTACCTCCTGCACGACTTTGTGTACTGCCCCAGCTGTAGAACAACCTACTCTAAAGCCAAATTGACATTCCATAGTATAGAATTTGACTCAAGATATTTATACAATCTTTTTTTCAATATTATTTAAATGATTTTACCAAAAATTTTTTAATAATTGGAATGAGCCGATAATTATCCGCCATATTTGGATCACCTTTTTTAAATAGAGGTATAACTTTTGCTAGCTTAAAGCAGTCTGGAAAAACACCGCGACTAAAGCAAGCATTAATTAGACTAGTCAATAAGGTAAGTATTATATCAATTGTTTCTTTGATGATCCTAGAATTAAGTTCAAAAATATCTGTACATGGAGAGTTTTTTAGGGGTTTGACAGCTTCGAGTACTTCGGCTTCAGTGACCGGTTCCAGAAAGAAAGAGCATGAAGGTGAGGGGATATTAGTCATTGTGTCGTCGATAGATATGTTATCAGCAGGTATAAGTGAACTACTGATATTATCAGCAATGCTGGTTCATTTTCGGATAACGTTGGTGCAGTTTGTTGTTTTACCCCTTTGTTCCTCTCAAAATTTATTATATTCCAACTGGCTTTTACTTTATTGTCGGAATTACAAATGTAATCCTGATATGAGAGTTTTTTGGACTCTAAAAGAGCAGACTTATAGGTTTTGCGGAGATCGTTGTAAATTTCGTAATCAGACTCATTCTTAGTAACATTGCAGATAGTTTTCACACTTGATAAAGTCTCACTCATATTACGTAAGGAGTTATTAAACCATTTTACTGGGGCTTTTTGGTTATCTTTGTTAATTTTTTTGAGAGGGAAATGTGTTTTTATCAGGTTAGAGTAAGTAAGTAGTACATAAAAAGTTTGCTACTAAATTGGTATTTATACTTTCGTTTTGATAAAATATACTCCAGTTTATTTCTTTTAAAGAGCTACAGAGCTTAATTGTTTTTTTTTTAGTATAATGCCTTTTATACACTATCTGACTAGTATTTGTAATAGATTTGAAATTAAAGAATTGTCCGCGATGATCGGACAGGATGTTTCGATCACACCAGCTTCATAATTTTCTTCATCAAAATTTGTAATTATATTGGTGTAATGGGATAATACACTCCCTCTTTTTGCCATTAGTTTGAAAAATAAACGATTGAAATTTTAACATCTTATATAATTAATAAACATAACTTTTGACATATTAATGATTTCTTTCCACTTCTGGTTTCACCGGAAATGACGCTAACTTTTGATTTTCAAATAGAACACCCTGTATGTTATTGCACTTTTGTATTCTACATAATTTTCAATGAACCACATAAGTAACATTTTAAACACTAATATTTATTTTAATTCTTCGTTTTCCATTTAAGTGCGTCGTGAATCGTTGCTCCTAAAAATTGTAGGATGGTCCCAAGTAATATTTTGAGTCTTATAAAAAAACGTGATGACGTCGTTACGATCTCTTCGACTACTTACCTCAAGACGTGACGCCCTTGTTAAAACCCCCTTATGACCAAACCTGGACGGTTAGGAAAGGATTGTCACGACTTTTCATACAACTTTTATATGGCTTAACTGGATACGACTTTTATAGGGCCTTTGGGGTCCTGCAAATTTAAATACTTCTTAACGTCATAAAGAAGCCATTACAAGATCGTGACTACCTTTATTACGACCTTCATACGACCAGATAGTCATAAGAGTAGAATGCAATATTGCCACGTAATGAGTCAATATGTCGTTCGTTTAAGGCTCGGTTAAGTAAAACGCCGACGATCAAACTGCTAAGTGCGACACCATATACACTGTGTCCCAAATTAGGGGTGCATGCATTGCTAGCTCTGTTATGATTAGAGATAGAGAAACGGTTAAATGGGGACTTTTTTGAAGAATTTCTTGACCGTTTCGATGCCGTTTTTAAATTTGGCCTAGTTATCTTCGTTTCCGAAATGTTTTCAAAAAACTGAAGAGGTGCATTTTAAAAAAACTTCCCGTATCTGCCTCATTTGATGGCTGGCGATATTTTAATAGCTACATTGTTAGGACACTTTATTAAGGTGCTTTCGTTGACATTACCAAAAAATTTCTATCCTCATTCGTTTTTCAGTTAATGCCACTAACTTCGTTTTTTTTGTATGGACGCCATATTAGATTTTTTGTATGTTCAATGATGCTCATAATTCCCCTTTCAATGTAGTATCACAATGCCAGGAAAAAATTATTTACTGGTGTAAAATATGAAAAAATTAAGTTTTCTAAGTAGGTTATGAAGAAAGTTTATTTTAAAATAATCCGATTTTATTAGCTTTAACTTAAAATTAAAACAAAAAATTGAAACACATTCAAATGGCTTGTTAAATTGATTTGCACCGTCCAAATAAAAGAACATAATGGTATTAATTCTTCTAATAGTAGGTGCCATGGATCTTGTTACCATGGCAATAGACAAAAGGATGTTTAATTGACTCTTCTTGTTGTCATAATTGCTATTTTTCTTGTTACTAGTGCTTCACTGTGATCTATCATTACTTTGTAATAACTAATTTTGTGCATTTCTTTTAATAAGTTTTTTTTGAATTTATTATGGCTTTGAGATATACACACGAAGAAAAGTTAGATATGCTTGAGATTTTTTTTTTTTTTTAAACATTTATTTAACGTCGGCCTATTTCCGCTACTGAGGCCTAACACCGACGCCTGTAGACGAGCTACCCCCAACCAGGAATTTTGCCGAACCTCTTCCCTTAAGAAGAGTAGGGATCTTTTACTTGCCTAACATTTAATAGACAAGGGACCGACGGCTTTACATCCCCTCCGAAGGATGGTATATCCCCTATACAACCCTCGCCTAAGGTTGTATAGCTTCCGCGCATACACTGATATACAAGCCACTGGAAGATGTGTGAGGCGAGGACGCGGTCTTCGTGAGATTTATTTTAAATCAAATAGAAATACTGATGAGGATCAAGAAGAACTTATGAGAATAACTTTCCAGAATGTGTGCAACCGAAACAAAGGTATTTTAGGACTTTTATTATAAATTTATTAAATTATGGACGGTTTACTAATTATCACTATAGATGGTGCCCAAATAATATCATTGTGTCACTGTCTCATTTTCTCGAATAAAACAAAAAATTTATGTTATACATTCAAAGAGGATAAGCTTAACATTTCTTACGAGCATTCCGAAGCTACGACCCTTTGCTCCGGCTTAAACCAGCTAGTCGTTCGCATATGTTACCTCAATGGGGAACATTCTCTTTTATTTTATTCGCCAGAGTGCACCAGCTGCACTAGGTTGTTCGTCCGTCAATGTCAATACGAAAAAATATGTCTTTGTATAAACAAAGTTAATAATTAGGATGTAAAATGAAAACTTGTTGCTGTGTACCAAAGTGCTCTAACACAGTAGGACATTTATTTCCTAAAAATGACCATCTCCGGCAACTATATGATAAATTTGGTGTTTTAAAATTGTAATCTATATCTTCATCTTCAAGTGTACTAACTAAAATATTGTCATGATTGATTAATCTAGAATACAAGAGGATTTATAAACAAAAAATTCAACAAATTCATAAATGTAATTAAATACCTTTCACCCAAATCAGCTTCTTTTCCATGAACTCTATAGCTCTTTTTCTCAGCTCCGCTTTTAAAGTTTTAAACGATTTAATGACCAACTGCCGTAATCCTTTTTATCAATTTAGCTCATTTTTACGAATAAGAGATTGGGAAACTCTCAGAAATCGGGAAATTTAAACAATTTAAAAGTTATAATATAACTTTTAAATTGTCGTTTAATGTAATTCTCAATTTGTATCATATAATATATATTACAAATTGAGAATGACATTAAACCGAGTACGCTATTGGATATATTAGGAACTGACTTGGATTGTTCCCCATTTTTTCCCAAAAAAAAAAAAATATATAATCAGGGAAAGGAGGTAACATAATATCCTGCTTTATTCGTAAGTTAGTAGAAAACTATACTTCTTGCAGTAGAAAATAAATACTTATTACGTAAGAAATGCCTGTTCTTATGACAGTATCTCCTATACTCATTTAATATTTTTTATGAGTTTTGAATAAGCTATGGTCCCATTTTCCCTAAAGCGATAAAATTGCAAGTTTAGTACTTTCAAATAATTATTAGTGCATAATAAAAAATAATCTCCATTTCTATTTTCTATTGGCTGCTCAAAAGTGTCTCTTTCGATTAGTATTCCAATAAAATTTATAGGGTCGTTCACGCACTTTTTTGTACGAAAATTATCCAATCCATTCTTATATGATGGTATTTTATTCATCACCCTAAAATGTCTCTATGCCTTTATTTATCATCAGTAAGCATGAAAAATGATTCAAAAGTCTGATATGGATAATTATGTATATGCATTTTCAATTTAAATTCTCGCTTTGGCACCTGGGAAAGAAAATAACGCCAATAGGGGAAGAAGTAGCGCCCTCGCCGAGCACTCTATTTCAGAGTTACTTAAGAGTTGCCAACGCATCAACCATTCTAAGGCGCGACGATGTACATACAATAAAATGTCGGAAGCGGTTATACCCGGCTACAACGCTTATTAAAGAATTTTTTTTTAGATATAAAGTTATGCAACGCTAAACAAAGTGCTGAAGAACTTGTCCCTCGATAGAATTCAAAGATACGACTCTTGGTTGGTCGAAATAAAACATACCGACAAAAATGTGAAAAAGGTTATAAAATAATTGAAATATCTATTTTTTCACTTAGGTAGATTAATCCCATGCGAGTAATAATTCATTTTGAAAGGAAAAAGAAATTAAATCTCACAAAATTCTTTATTATGTGACCGGCTTTGTGAACAAAATTTTTTTAATTAAAATTCTTGTGTCTGATGATGTGAAGCACAGTTTATTCACAAATCTGGTTACATAATAAAGAATTTTGTGGGATTTGATACTTTGTTCTTCTCAAAATAAATCTATTTTTTCGTTTAGCTCGGTTTAACTGGAAAACGGTTAAATAAATTTATCTGAAATTCTTACTATATTAGCAATATATATTTCTCAACAAAGTATATTCATTATAAACGTAACATATTAATAAGGTAAAGGATAAGAGTAACTTCTTTATTTGAACCTTTTTGTCTATCATTAGAAGTTTTCAAGAAAACCGCAGGTAAATATGCGGAACTCTTTCTGTGGATGAGAAATGGTGGCACTGTCGTGTAAAAATTAGTATTAAACGTGTGTAGCTATTCACTATATTTTGACCTCTCTTTATTTCTGTTGTTATTGGAGATAAAAAAAGGTTCGTATAAAAGTTATAGGGTTATATATATTTGAAATCAATTCATTTTTTCTTATTTGAGTAAGAGTGAGTTAAAACAATAACTGTTCAACAAGTTTCCAAATTTTTTTATGTTTTTGACCCTATCTCTTGTGTCGACCAACCAAGAGAGTCGTAACTTTTTATTACATCGAGGAATAAGCATCAAAACACCTCTATTGAGGTGGCATTACTTTATATCTCAGAAAAAATCTATGCGTCTTAGAGCGATTTAACTACACCACTAAAGGTGATGGTAAATATTTAACATTAAAATTGTGCTTTTATCTTTTTTAGTTGAAAGTAATTGAAAGTTAAGGAATTCAATGCATTTAGAAAATAATTTGAAAATTATAATTTTAAATGTTGATACCAAATGTACGGAAAAAAGGAATGTAAAATTGACTAACACAATTTCTGATTTTAGTTTTATGTTTTTAATTACACATTACCTGTTAATTTTTTTATTAAATATAAAAATATTTCATTTTGTGCAATTCACGTGGTTGTCTACATACTTAGAAGCTTTAGTAAAAGGATAAAGCATTTTCATATTCGAGTCAATTTTATAATAAAAGAGAAAACAGAAAAGCATGGAAAGGGAATATCCGGATTAATTTTCCGCAGGAATTTCTATTTAATTTAAAATTAAGTCAAAAGAAGTGGAAGAGAGTGAGGCATTTTAAGTAGCCTGCTGGTGCAAAAATTTTACTATTTTTATAAAGATTACCTGACTACATTCCTTATGGCGTAATATATTTTCTGAAAATGACACTATGAAACCATTAAGACAACAGCTTTAACGTGTGCCAGGTGTGCATAATGAAATAAAAGGACATAACGTCATGAAATTATAAACACGGTCATAATCATCTTTATTTACTATTTCAGACACAACAGATGCAACAGGATCATAGTATGCCCCTTTTTTCTTTAGTTTTAAAGATAAACGATTGAAATTTGGAACATTATATATAGAGTGATTCTTTTAAGGTGGCCATTAGAATATTTTCCACTTGTAAATGAGATAGATATTTGACACTTTGTTGGTACCCTACAATAGTCGACCATTGCGTGTTCGAAAATAATAATTTCAAAATAGCGGCACTTCCGGAAATACCGGGAGTCGATATCAACTTGCTTATTTTAAATGAAACATCCGACATATTTTAGACTCTTCGAAATGACCATAAAATTCAGAGTCGAGACATGTAGCACAACCCATACCTGAAACTAGCACTTTCGGAGATATTTGACATTTTATAGAAAATTTGACAGGTGGGACATCCTCATTTGCTCTCTGACACGTAGATAGGACATAAGATGAGCTACTCTCTACAATGAAAATAAATCCCAATATAGTATACCAAGTGTTTTATTTTTCACGCTACATTTTGTCAAATTCAAACCTCAAAAACTTTTTTGTTTCAAATGGAACACCCTCCCTGTATTTTTTTACATCAAATTATGTATGATTAAATTTCCTCTTTTTTTTAGTATAAGCATTGTGGGTGTTAAAGTTACAACTTTTTAAAATATTGGCGATTTTCTTAAGTGTCCAAGAATTTTTTGTAAAAATTGCCATCAACTTACCCATGATTAAAAAAAATTATTAATGTTAGCCATTCTCTTATGTTAAAAAATGTCAGCATGTTTAAATTACACCCACGAGGACTTTTAGATTTGTTTATTATTTATGGAGAATGTGATAAAGTAATCTCAAGAACATGTAACACATTCACTTTGCTACTCGATACCCACAAGAACAGAAACCATGCGTCTTACACTTTTTGAATTATTCACAAGTTTTTGTTGAAAGTTATAATTTATCCAAAAAAAAAACATAGTAGCCTATGAGACAATAGAAAGAAAAGAGCACAAAATAACAACTAAACTTAGATAAGTGTTTAATACAACATATTATGTAGATATCTACCTACCTAATTCAATTTGCCAATATTTTGGATAGGTATACTTGATCTAGCGTAAAATCACTACTAACTATGTGCACCGTTTTGGTTCAAACACTCAGTAATCCGATGCAGGACAGCTGTGGTAGCATTTCTTATTTCATTCCAATTAATCTCATTCATGACTTGTGTTATTTTTAATCTCAAGTATTCCCTAGTCGCGGATGCAGTTTGATAAACCAGATTCTTAACTCTCTCCCATAAATAAAAATCTAATGGCGTCAGATCCGGTGATTTTGGGGACCAAAGAAATGAAGCTCTATTATCCCACCAACTGTGACTTCAAACAGTTCTCTTAGTCTACAGCATTTGTAGGTGTTCCATACACTTGATACCTAAATGGACGACATACTGCAATGGAAGATTATTGACAAAATCTTGAACTACATTGTTAATAATCTCTAAATATTTGTCCCCATTCAAATTTTCACCATACGTGTACCAATGTAACCGATTATCCATTACTAAACAGAAAACGTGTTTATGGAAAATTGAATTTGATTTTCAACTTCAAAGATTAGGTGGGAATTTGCGGCAGCCCAAAAATGTCGACTTCTTCTGTTGAAAACTCCCACCTGTGCAAATTTTGCTTCATCCGTTCAAATGATTCGTCCCAAAAAATAGAGGTCTTCCTGTATTTTCATCAAAAGATCTTCACAAAAATGTATTCGTCTGGAATAATCGGTTGGTCGAAGCTTTTGTAACTGTATGAAAGCGTAGCATGTCTTTTATGATCATGTAAAATTTCCTGCACCGAGGAGTAACTCAATCCCAAATCAAAAGTTGCTGCTCGTATCGATGATCTTGGAAACGCCCCAAAAGATCCGCCCCAGAAAGTTTATTTGATGCCTTCAGATTCCCTAACAGATTTAGTTCTTCTTGGAGGATGTATGTTTCCGGCACGAAGAAACTTGTTTTTCAGTGTTGAAAATTTTTGTTTATTCATCTGCGGCAAATTGAGATATTTGACATTAAATTCGCGACAGGTTCCTGCAACGATTTTCTGGCAGATGCCGTGTATCACAAATAAATCAAAAATAATTTCATTGGAAGAAAAAGCCATTTTCGTATGTAAAAGAGCAGCAAAACGTAGTTAATTACAACTAAAAACTGACAGTTTAAAAGTCAATTTGTTCTTTTGTCTTTATTGTTTCAATTATCTCATAGACTACTATGTTTTATGGATAAATTATAATTCTCAACAAAAACCAGTGAATAATTCAAAAAGCACGTGCTAGGTAGGGCATGCCACCTTAAATTTAATTCGGCATGGATTGCCATAATAAAATTTGGCACGTGCCGAATATGTATACTAAAATGATCCATTATGGTTTCTGTTCTTGTGGGTATCGAGTAGCAAAGCGAATGTGTTACATGTTCTTGATATTACTTTATCACATTCTCCAAAAATAATAAACAAATCTAAAAGTCCTCGTAGGTGTAATTTAAACGTGCTGGCATCTTTTATCACAAGAGAATGGCTGACATTAATGATTGTTTTTAACCATGGGTAAGTTGATGGCAATTTTTACAAAAAATTCTTGGACATTTAAGAAAATCGTCAATATTTTAAAAAGTTGTAACTTTAACCTCCACAATGCTGATACTAGAAAAAAAAGAAATCTTTGATGTAAAAAACACCGGGTGTCCAATTTGAAATAAAAAAGTTTTTGAGGTTTGATTTTGTCAAAATGTAACGTGAAAAATAAAACACTTGGTATATTATTATGGAATTCATTTTTATTGTAGAGAGTAGCTCATCTTGTGTTCTTTCTACGTGCCAGAGAACAAATGAGGATGTCCTACACGAAGAAAGATACAACGGTTCTTGAAAACCATTGCACGTGTCAAATTTTCTATAAAATCTCAAATGTCTCCGAAGCCGCTCGTTTTAGGTATGGGTTATGCTACATATCTCGTCTCAGAATTTCATGGTCACTTCGAAAAGTCGAAAATATGTAGGGTGTTCCATTTAAAATAAGCAAGGTCGATTATTGTAGGCTACCAAATCTCAAATGTCTATCTCATCTAAAAGTGGGAAATATTCTAATGGCCGCCTTAAAAGATTCACCCTGTATGCTTAATAAACGCCACTTTTTGATCTACTATGATTTCTCTTCTCAGCCCCACTGTAGCGTACTTACAGCTACATCAGAAAAAAGAAGAAAAAACAATTGTGAAGTTACCCCAAAAAACAAGAGAAGAACTAATATAATAATAAGTAATGTCAATTGTAATAATAATTGTCTTTCTACCATTTTAAAACTTTATTTTGACTTAACAATAAAAATGTTATTTATCCTTGAAATACAGTTTGATTATATGGTTACTCCCCATATAAATTGGTGACCCCGACGTGATAGCCGACGTACCGTTTCCTAAGTTTTAGGATCTCGTTGGCGATTTGTAGCTACTCAGACTCAGACACGGAAGACATGTCATCCAGTTATCTTGTTTGCTTTGGGTTATTGTCTGGACAAGAACAGAAGAGGAATCAGAAAAAGACGAAGTTAGGTGTACGTCATTCCCTTCCACCATTGGCCACTTCCCCGTGTAGCAGTTCAACGGATTCCATTTTGACGTGTTCGACATATTATTGTATCTGTTATTATTCTAGTAAGTGCGCTATATATATTACTCACCAATTATTGAGCGCCCACAAACAATCGTTCTCGTTTTCGGACATCTGTCAAACATTTTAATTAGTTTTAATCATGATTGATTCGCCTCATGTCAATGGCGAGGTAGGCGAACCCCAGCCTGTCAACCAACAATTCGCGACAGCTATCAAATTATCCCCTTTTTGGATGTCGAACCCTTTGATTTGGTTCACGCAAATTGAGGCACAATTTAATGTTGCACGAATCACCTCTGATCGCAGTAAATATGAGACCAAATTATGGTTCAGTTGCCGTTTGAGGTAATTAATAATATTTACGATATAATCATTAATCCTCCGGAACGAGATTTGTACAGTAATTTATAAAATAAAGTTATTGCGCGCCTTTCTTCCAGTGAAGAAAAAAGATTAGAAGATTTGCTAACCGGTTCCGAAATTGGAGCCAGGAAACCTTCTGATCTTTATCTATTCATGTTAGGGATAGTAGGAGTTTCCCACATGGCGAGTCAAAATTTGCTAATAAAATTGTGGAAACGACGTTTACCGAAAACAGTCTACATTGCGTTAACTGCTTCAGGAAAATGAAATTTACAAGAGCGTCTTGACATAGCTGACAAGGTTTGGGAATCTTGCTAAAGCCTAGTTTTGTCACCAATACAATGTAGTTTTTCTACTTTACCTGTGTCAATCTCTGACACGGTTCCGTCCACAACGTTATCACACATTTTAACTACTTTTAATAATTTTTATGCAAATTTCCAGATGACTTTGAATCAAGTTTTGCAAAGACAACAAGCACTAGAATCGCACTTGTTTTCTTTGCAATCCACGAATAACACAAATCGCTCGCCCTCGCCTCTACCTAATGCACTTTATCCTAATTGTCATAACAGACGTTGTACAAGTTCCAGACCTTCCAATAATCGCAATAATTTTGATCCTACATGCAACACGATTTGCTATTATCATCAGGTTACAAAGAGCGAGCATGTAAATGTGTGTTGGTGTGCTTTTTAGAAAGTTTCAGTATTCAATAGCAATTCTAATAATTCAAAAAACTAGACAGATCTAGTGTTATGTCTGCTGACACTAGCGAGCTTGACTGTGAAGTGTGTGCAATGCATGGGGCTATCCATCTCGTTGATGCTTGCCCTGGGTTGTAGTAATTTAAATATCTTTGCTCCTTGGCTAGCGGTGTTGTAGGTTAAAATGTGCTGCAGCTAATTTGTTGGTTGTATTGTTTTAGATTAAGTTAGTATAGGTTAGTGTTATTAATAGGTTGGTGCGTGCACCGTGTATGGCTCTTTTGTTTTTTTTGGTCTATGGTAATGGCTCTTTTGTTTGTCCAATGACTGTTAACAATTTCGAAATAGTGAAAATAGAGTGAAAAAAAAATATTTTGATTTATTATTATTTTTTTATTATTTTATAAATTGTTTTGTATTTTTTTGTTTGGTTTTGATTTTTTTTTGGTTATTATTTTTTTTGTGTTTTTTTGTTTTATGTCATTTTTTGGATCTTTTGTTATTATTATTATTTTTTTTTATTATTATTTTTTCAGACAACATTTACAATTTTTGTTTTATGGGGTATAAATGTAGTTGAGGGAGGGGTGCGTGGGTGCATAGGGAAATTTGGTGGTAAGAGGGTTGGCAAAAAGGGGGTTTGTTGAAGTGACTAGGGATTGCGCGAGGTTAGGAAGGAGTTTTTTGAAAATGAAATCGTTTAGTGTTGGTGTGCCAGTAACGTCGTGTAAGAATTTAATTGAAGTGGAACGTGGGAGATTAGTGGCTATTCTTAGTATTTTATTTTGTGTGCGTTGCAGTTGGGTCTGGTGTGTTTTAAAAATCAGGGGATACCAAATAGGAGAGCCGTAGGTTAAAATGGGGCGAATGTAAGACTTGTAAATTAGAGTGGCGGTATTGATAGGGGCGTTTTTGAGGATGGGGTAGAGGGAGGAGCACCGACCCCGACACCTTTCTCTCACATCACGCATGTGTGTTTTGAATGCTAACTTTTTATCAAGGGTGACACCTAAGTATTTAATTTCTTCCTTCCAGTTGAAGGTTTGGATTTTGATTTTGACAGTGGTGTTGATGTTGGTTTGTTTTTTTGTAAAGCAAATAATTTCGGTTTTTTTGAGGTTGGTGAGAAGACCCCAACTTTCGTAATAATTAACAATGGTGTCAGTTTGTCGCTGTGTAAGGTCTGTGAGTAACTGTAGGTTTTTAGAAATCGTGATTATTGCAGTGTCGTCCGCGTACAAACAAAGGGTTGTCCGGTGGTCCGTCGGTGGTGGTATGTCGTTCGTGTATAGGTTGAATAAAATAGGTCCGAGGGTTGATCCCTGGGGAATTCCAGCTAGGATTGGGGCGAGGGGAGAGCATGCCTGATTGACTACTACTCGAAATTTGCGGTTGGATGTGTATGACTGTATCATCTTGATAATACGAGTTGAGAAACCCGCGACGTGGAGCTTGTACAGTAGTCCAGGGTGCCAAACTTTGTCAAAGGCTTTCTCGAGGTCTAGGGCGACAACCCCTGTGAGTAGACCTCGATTGAAGTTAGTAGTGACGATTTCGCAGACCCGGAAGAGCTGCTGGGTTGTGGAGTGACTGGCACGGAAGCCAAATTGAAAGTTGTTGAGTAGCCCTGTCGTTTCAATGTGCTCCTGGACTGTGGATAGAAGGAGGATGTCAAGTACTTTTGCTAAGGAGGAAATGAGGCTGATTGGTCTATAGCTGGTGACAAGGTTTTTTGGTTTTGAGGGTTTAGGAATATTAATGATCTTTGCGATCCGCCATACTACAGGGTAGTACGCGAGTCGCAGACAGGAATTGAATAGCTTAGTCAGGAAAAGGTAAGCAGGGGGGGGAAGGTGCTGTGTGGCATAGGAGGGGATATTATCTAAGCCAGGAGCTTTTCTGGGCTCAAGAGAGTTGATTGCGTTTCTGATTTCTGATGGGGCAAAGAATAGTGGTTCCGTGCCAGGTGGGAGTGGGGTAGTTTCAAGTTGTTGAATGTAAGTGAGGACCCGGTCGTGTACGGGTTGCGGGATTGGGTTGGGGATAAAAACTGAGGAGAGGTGAGAAGAGAAGGAATCAGCTTTTTCCTGATCCGTCGTCGCCACACCAACTTGGGTTTGTAGTGGGGGGATTTGGGTGGGTTTTCTTCGGAAGATACGTGGGACAAAATGGGGATCGTCAGGTTGGGAAGCAATTAATTTTTCTACAGTTTGATTTTTAAAAAGTTTAATATCGGTGTCGATTTGTTTTTTTTTTGCATTTAGAATGGTTAATAGCTGTGGGTTACGAGTTTTGATATAGTGTTTTCTTAATCTGTTTTTGTCTTGAGTTCTATTAATTGCTGTGGGAGTTGACGGGTGTAGGATTTGAGTGGGATAGGTTTTGAGCTGGCGTCAAGTGCGTCGAGGGTTAGTCTTGTTATGGTGTCAACTGTTTGGTCGATCTCCGCCGGGGTATCGCAGGAAGGGTTGTTAGGAATGCGGGCGGATAGGAATTTTGAGAAACTCGGCCAATCGTAGTCATTCGCATTGGGGGTTCTTTTTTGTGGTGTGCAGTGTATATCGTATTTAATTGTAGTTTTGACAGGGAAATGATCGCTGTTTAGAATTTCAAGTGTTTCTGCACTGCAGCGACTGTCGAAGTTTCTAGCAATGCAAATGTCTAGGATTGACCGAGCGGGATGGGGGCGGGTGGGTTGGTTGGTGGCTATTATTTTGTGATCGGGATAGAGGTCGATGTAGTTGTACAAGGTGTTACCTGAGGGGTTTGCTGAGGATTTAGAAGGGTTCCAGATAGGATGCTTGGCGTTGAGGTCGCCAAACAGTAAGTAGGTGTGATGTATTGTCGAAAGTCTGTCTAGGTCTAGTGGGTTAAGGTTTTGGAGGGGCGACCTGTATGCAGAGACGATCATGACGTCACCTTTTGGTAGATGTAGCATTATTGCTATGGCCTCAATGGAATAAAATGGTGGTAGGAGTATCTGAGAGTGTTTTACGTCTTTTCTTACTGCCAGGGCCGTCCCTCCGCCCCTTGTTTGTCTGTCTGTCCTGTATAGAGTGTAGTTAAGTAGCGTGAGGTTGTGATGTGGTTTTAAATGGGTTTCGCAGAGACAGCATACGTGGATTTTTTGTTGTTGCAGTGTAAACTCCAACTCAGTCTTTTGTCTTAAGACCCCGTTGGAGTTGAACTGCAGGATGTTGATTTCCTTGTGCTTGTTGACAAGGCGTGACATTAAAATAGTTGTGTTGCATACTCAAGAATTACAAATATTTTTTCTAACGGGTCGTTAGTGTTTTTTAATGCAGAGACTAGGTTTTTTAAGGTTTCCCATATTTTTTTAATGTTGAAACTTTTTAAGCAGTTTAAAATTTCCCTGATGGGGTTCTCATTATCTATGGGTTGCTGTGTGTTCTGTTGGGTCGACGTAGTGGCCTGTGAAGCCGCTTGTTGCCTAGCTCTAAAATTCTTCCAGGCTTGAACGTTTTGCGTACGCAACGCATCTGCTGTCTCTTGGGATAACGGGGGTAGTTGTATTGGTTGTGTAGTCGGTAATGGTGGGTTATTGTCAGTTGATCGTTGTCTGGCTGTAGGTTGTGAAGTCTGTCTGTCGGGTCTGTCCTTTGGTGCATAGCGCAGCTTCGCCGCCGCGTACGCCTGGCACCCCCGATAGTTTGAGGGATGTGCCTCCCCGCAGTTGGCACAGTTTGGGCCATCTGCGGAGCATGGCGCACCCTCGTGTGATTTGCCGCATCTCACGCAGCGTGGGATGCGGTTACACACTACCGAGGAGTGACCGAAGTGCTGGCAGCGGTGGCACTGCGGTATATCTGTCCTGCCGTATTCAGAAACATTAACTTTAAAATAACAGAGATCTGTTAGTGAATAATATTTGTCAGCGGCATCGCGCGGGATGGTAACAATGAGTATATTGGATGGCATACGTTTGCCACCCCGTGGTTGCATTAGTCGGGCGATTTCAATGAAGGGCAGGTTTTTAAGTCGTAGGTCGTCTCTGATGTTTTCAACTGAGGTGTCAAGCGGTATATATTTTATAACGACTTTGATAGGTCTTGTGGAGTTGACATTAAAAGAATAGTATTCAATTTTGTTTTTAGATAGGATGTCTAGTATTTTGTAGTGATCCTTGGGACCTATTGTATAGCAAATTAGGGAAGAATTATTGTATTTGTAAAGCGGTTGTTCTGCAGCATGCTGGTTAATAAGCGTGACGGTTTGTTTGTGTTGGTTTGTGTAGATGTATATCGGGGGCGGCAGTTTGTTGGTGGGATTTTGGGTTGTAATAGGGGTATTCTGAGATGTGGGTTGCTGATTGTTGCTAGTAGAAGGTGGAGGAGTTGAGTTGGTCTGTCTAGGGGTGTCTATTTTTATGGGGCTGTTAGAATGTAAGGTGTGTTGAGAAGATTGAGAAATTGGAGACGGGGTGTCTTGCCTGGTGGCAATATATTTGTTCGGAGTTATCTGTGGTGAAATATCGTCGGAGGCGGGGGAGGCGGTTTTTTGTTTTTTTGATCTTCTGAGTGATTTGCCTTTAATTTCCGAAACTTTGGATAATTTGAAACCGGGGGTGGGGGGGGGGCGGCGTCGGGGGTGGGGGAGATGTTCTGTATGTCAGATAGATTTTCCTGTTCAGAGGAAATTGAATGACTGTCAGTATGTCTTTGTCTTTTGTTTGAAGAGTGTATGGAGTCAAAGGAGCGGTTTGACGCCCCTGATTGGTTTGAGCGGCGGCTACGTCGACTGTCGTCGGAATCGTAGCCGCGGGATTTAATGTCTTCCATGTTTATATCTAGTTTCGGAAATTCTGTGTATAGCGAGTTGTAATTTGTTGGAGAAACATTAGGGGTGGAATGTGAGATGGTAGTTGTTGTTATAGGGCTGGTGGTCGTTGTGTATGTGGTTGTTGTCGTGGTCGTTACGGTGGCCGTGTGTATAATTGTGGGTTCAGAGATGTTTATAAAAGTGGGATAAATTGGTGTATTGTCGTCTAATAATGAATAATAGGGTGTTTGTGGAGATATATTGAACGATTGTGTGGATGACAATGATGTGTTAGAAAGATTAAGGTTAGCAAATTTGTTAGTATTAGCTAGTGTTTCCTGGTTCCCATTGTTAGTGATATTATCGTGTACCTGTTTGTTTTGCAGTGTTTCTTGTCCGAGTTTTTCGTGCACATGCGGGTTTTTTGTGTTGTGTGTTGGTGTGTTTTTGTCATGCTCTGCGGACACAGTAGGTTTAGGATTATCATGCTCGTGGTCTTGTTTTTTCTTCTTTTTGGGCATTTTGATGGGTTGTTGAGTGGTATTAACGATTTTCTGTAATTAAATAGCTTAGGTTCGCAAACGTACGTCTCAAACGGTTAGAAAAACAATGCGCTGGTATCGCGTGGCTACACCAACGGTTGTCAGTAGTCGAAATGATGATAGCGAGCTTGATAATAAACGTCGCCTTTTTATTTTTGATACATCAAACAATTTGCGTTTTTTAATAGATACCGGTGCAGACTTCTCAGTTGTACAAAAGAATGATTTCACGTATTTTAAAATAAACAAGAATTTAGTTCTTACCACCGCTAACGGGGGAGTTGTTTATATCTACGGTAAGAAGATTTTAAAAGTTAATTTGGGATTACGCCGTCTTTGATTCGTTTTTAATACAGTTGACATACGCATCCCAATCATTGGCGCAGATTTTTTTGGCACATTTCGGTTTGATTGTGGATTTGAAGAACAAACTTTTGATCGATGGCAAGACATGTCTGTCATTAAATTATTACGCCGAAACTTGTTCTGTCATTTCCACAAAATTATTTTCTTTTGATGACCAGTACACCAGATTATTACGTGATTTTCCACAGTTGGTAGGCACACCAATTTATTTTTTACCTGTCAAGCATACGGTTCGACATTTTATTGTGACCGAGGGTCATTTGCAATTTTGCCGTCCGCGTAGATTGGATGAGGCAAAATTCAACATAGCCAAAGGGGAAGTCGCCCAGATGGTCGAATTGGGTATTTGCAGGCCCTCTTCTTCATCTGTTGCTACCCCACTGCATATGGTACCGAAGAAAGGACTCAACGACTGGCGTCCTTGTGCTGATTACCTACTTCAAGATTTTAATGCGCATTTATTTGGTTTTAAAGTGTTTTCCAAAATTGACTTGGTTCGTGCTTATCATCAGATACCCGTCACGGAGTATGACATTCACAAGACAGCCATCGCAAGGCTTTTCGGATTTTTCTCGATGATATTTTAGTAGCAAGTGCAAGTCATAAACACTATTTACAGCATTACGAATAATTTTTAAACGCTTGAATGAGTATGGGATCAACATAAAGGCAACTAAATGTGTTTTTGGAACTAGTGGCTTGACTTTTCCAGGACACTACATTAGTCCCGAAGGTATTGTGTAACGTTTCATTTTTGAAATTTATTTAGTGACTCGCAATACATTAATGTATTTCTGTTGTACGTAGTCTATTGTATGGAAATTTAATATAAATATATTTTGGAAGTAGGTCTAATGAGTAACTAAAGGAACAAATAATTTTGGTGAGAAAAGCAGAAAAGGAAATTGTATGTTTCTCGTTTATAATTCGGATTTATTCCTTTGCTGCTCATATTCAACCTTGTGTTATTGAATCTATACCTTTTAAAGGGATTTGGGATCTCTTCAAATTTAAATACACTATTTTAAATGGTCGTTTGGTTTGTTTTGTTTGGTTTATAGAAGAACAGCCCTCAAGGAGAGGTGAGTATCTGTTGCTCGAGTAATATATACCATAATCTGGTTTCTTTTAAGGGACTTCCGGCCAGGTCTTTCACCCAGGCCTCTGTTCGTGTATTCCGGCCAGGTTTATCAGTTTTCACACTAGCCCTCAGCACGACTCCTTGGTTTGGTAGGAACTTGATAGACATTTGGATTTGGCTGATTAGCTCGACAGCGAAACAGATAAGTGCACGATCAATACTTTTCATTAAAGACGCCGATTTTATTTATTTCCTTTTTTGTTTTAATATTTTGTAATAACTAAATTCATTGGAATGCTAATTGTTAGGCCACAAAATTTATTGGGAGAAACCAGAAGTTAAAGTTTAAAATTTATAAAAATAAACAAATTGTTAGCCAAGCCTGAGGTCACGTTCGATTATTTTTTTTTGGTGTGTAAAATTTTAATTATAATAAATTGTCCTAATTTCAATCGTAACTGTTTATTTTACTTGTTTCTGGAGGTGGATTCCTTCACATCTGGTGGTCTTCTGGTTTGGACCAGCAAGGGGAAACCAGTGGCGCCCCTATTATAAATAACCCCCTCCAACGGCTAGAGCTAGCGTGCATTTTGTTACGCTCGACGCTGCAATCCACCGCTAGTTAAGTTTTGTTTAGAAAAGTGCGTAGCAATTGTGTCGAGTAACGAGAGGATTAAGGTATTTAATGATATTCCGCAACCATCTACTGTTAAACAATTTCAACGTTTCATCGGTATGATTAATTATTATCATAGATTTGTCCCTAATTTTTCAGAAAATTTGAATCTTTTGCACTTATTGAACGCTAGTCTGTTATGTAACAAGAGTAAGGTCATTGATTTCTGGCAGTTGGAGTGTTCTGCTAGTTTTGAGAAGACAAGCTTTAATAAATGCCACGGTCTTGGCTCACCCTAGTTGAGATGAGGGCGCGGCACTTTCGATAACCGTGGACTGCTCTGGTGTGTCAATGGGTTCAGTAGTGGAACAAACATTTCAAAATTCCACTTCTCCGTTAGGTTTCTTTTCACGGAAACTGACGGATGCACAAAAACGGTATTCTGTTTTTGACAGAGAATTACTGTCACTTTACACGTCAATTAAACACTTTAGACATTTATTGGAAGGCCGAATTTTTACTTGTTATATTGATCATAAACTATTAATTTACAGGTTATCGTCAAAAGCAGTCATTTCTCCGCGACAAATCAGACATTTAGAATTCATATTACAGTTTACCAATTATATACGGCACATTCTAAGTCGTTCCAACGTTGTCGCGGGTGCTATGTCACAGATTGATAACGTTAACGTTTTGGAACAAAGTACTTCAACCATCATGGACTCGTTGAGCTCTTCTGATTTTAATTTGCCAATATTGAAGGCCGTGCAACAAGATGATGATGAACTTGTTTATTTATTAAACAAGCAAGAGAACGATGAAAAGGTATGCTATTTATTAAAACAAATTACCTTTTCGAGTTCGAATATTGTAGTTGTTAAAACATTTATATCAAACAGTCTTATTCTTCATAATTTAAGTCACGCTGGCATTAAATCTATGAAAAAATTGATTACCACGAAATACTTCTGGCCCCGAATGAATTCAAATTGTTTTTTATAGGTAAAATCAAAATCCTGTATCAACTGTCAAATTTCAAAGATCAACCGTCACAACAAGACACCTTTAGGGCCGGTTTTATAATATCGGATTAAACTGCAGAGCACAGATTAAACTACAGATCTCAAAAAAGTCTGTTTTATAATGTCAATAATCTTTAGTTTGCAGATTAATTACGTCACGGTAAAGTTAAACTTCAAACGGTGGATGGGAATGGTTTAAACTCTGGATTATCAGATGTCAGAAGAATAAATAAAATTCGGTGTAATATTTGATGGATGTATTCGAAATATGTGATTATTTACAATCTGATGATGACAGAAAATTATTATTAATACGCTCAAAGTTCTGGAAATTTTAGAATCAGACCTATAGTTACAAGGAAGAATGTAATCAGAGAAATGTATAAGCTGTTTACATTGGGCCAGTTATTATTTTATTGGAGCTAATTCAAAATTTATTGTTACATCTGACATAAAGGTAAAGATTTATGTTTGATCTCCTTACACCTATATGCATATATTATATGCTTATTGTTACCAGAAACTTTAAAAGCCTACACAAATCAACTGATTCTTGTATAATTAAAAATGTTCCACTAATAAAATTAGTTCAGCGAATTTGTCGTTCTTCTATTTCCCTCCATTTTTTACAAAAATAAATGTCATGTCAAAATGTCGAAATAGGTTAGACTCAAACTACGTCAAGTTGCAATTTCTGTTGAGCAGTAGTGCCAACTGTATAAATTTAAGTTTATTTTTATAAAACAGGAGTTTGTAAAGCAAAATTTAAATCATGGTTTAAACTTAAGATAAACGTGGAGCTAATCTAACATTATAAAACCGGCTCTTAGAGGATTTCGAAGTACCCAGAGGCCGTTTCGAACACGTTATTTATCCTTGAAATGGAGTTTGATTATGTGGTTATTCCCCACACCCACCTACCGCAAAGTGATTTTGAAATATAAATTATCCCCAGGAAGTGGTTTGGATCCCACTATAAACTGTAGGGGCCCGTTTATTTAACTCAGACAAATCGGTTAAAATTTAAATGTAAAGGTAGGGAGAATCAGTTTTTTGGACATAACTCGCTTAGTTTGATTCGGATAGTAAAAGTGTAAAATGGATAAAATGAAGTGCTCGCGAAAGCGCGTAAACTGAGCACGGCAATTCAGCAGCCGTGCAGCGAGATGCCGGGTGAGGAGCCTAGCTTTCCCACTTCTCTCCCTTCTCTCTCACAAATACAAGTCCCATTCATATACTTATTAACTATATACAATGAGTTTCGTTCGTATCTTCATGCCAAGAAAAGCCTTATCGCTCTAACCTTCCAGAGTACTCGAAGTATGGTGCGCATGCCTTAGTAGCGGAATGCCGGCGCGAGAATGTGACAGTTTCACAAAATATCGAAGGTGAATAATCACAATCTAATCAGAGAAATTGTGTATGTTACAAGAGCGCGGTCCTCCGTCGTTGGTTTTGTGCAGTTAAAGCATGCGCGTTAAGTTCCAAATACTCCACAGAGATAGAAAACTATCTTCTTCTCAAGCCTCAATTCCGTACAACGGGGGCTTATAGCCACTACCAGTATATAGTTAATAAGTATATGGTCCCACTCCGCTCGTCCATTTTCATAAATGTATCACGCGCGCGTGCAGGCCTTAATGAAGTTAGAACTTCGGGGTAAAAAAATCTCGTTTGTGAACCTGGGGAATGTATTTCGACGAAAATTCACTTTATTTTACCGCATGAGACACAATTTGGTTTTAATGATGACTGTGATAAGGCTTAAATTTATTTACGATGCGGATTTTTAAAATATCTGGTAAGTACAGACTTATTTCTGCACAGAATATTACCTTGCAGGTGATGAAAACAATTTCTTGGATATAAATTTCAAAATATGTCGACTTTTTAGTTATTTATTTCAAATTTGTTGAATATTCTATTCAAACTTTGATAAATTTGTCACTTGACGTTAGAATTATTGAAAATTGAATTTTTGAATTTAAAAAGTGAGGTTAAATGCGGAGCTAAATTTTAACGTGCGTACTCTAGAACTTCGAAAAACGCTCTCCTTTGACACTGTAGTCATGGTTATGGTACAAATTTGCTATTTTTGGATATCTAGATTAAAATTTTTATTAATTGTCAAATTAAATATTGACTTTTTATGGCTTTTTAATTACATTTCCTAACATGTTTTATTCGATTCATGATCTAGGTTTTGCTGTTAATCTTTTCATACCCTTGTTTTCTCTCTAGGGTTGATATGAAGAAATTTGACAAATTTTGAAATTTTTACATATTTTACTTAAAATTAAGGCTTTTGAGCCCCAAATACCATGTATAACCCTTGCTTAGATACTATTACACATTATTCTATTTACAATTTGCCTTGTTGTGGCTTTTTCTTAAATGTAACACTATTTAATTTTTTTAGGGTACGTCCTACCGAAAATTTGCACTTCGACGTGACCCAACACATAAATGAAGTTTATAAATTGTTCTTAAACATTGCTCAGCACTGTGGCTATTGGCATTTAACACATATGTATTTCAACAAACTCCTGGGTTTACACTATTTGAGATTTTACCCTGTCCTCGTGGAAGCTAATCCAAAAATGTCACTGGAGCCTCCTATGGCACTCAAATCCCAGAGCTGTTGTATGCAGCAGTTGCATTTGGTAAGTATTCAAGTACTTGTATAAAAATAATCTTGTCTTTTATTTGATTATTAAAGTTATGAGCAAAAGTTTATTTTGACGCTTGATCTGTCAATTTTCCCAAATATATTTTATTATACAAAAGTTTTTATATTGGTTTATTATGAACAAACTTTACTTTATTTAGATCATAGATCATTGTCTTATAATAATATGTACTGCAATGCGTGTTGCAGATGGATAAATTATATTTTTTATGAAATTTTCTAGGTCTCCCGCTATTGCGATTGCACAAAATGGACTTACGACCTCCTGTAACCAGATGTGAGTGTAGCATGGATTCCTGACCATCGTGTGAGCTAACTTAGCCTTTTTGCTTCATTATAAATGTTCTAGTGTACTTGTGATGTATCATTTGATAGATTATTAGAGGTATTTATGTACAATTTTTGTTTGCTAATATAAAATTTCTTACAATTTATTGGGTTTTGATAAGGTTAATGTTAAAGTCATATTTGTATTGGCTTTTCAATAAAATGTTGCATGTCTGAGCCACCGTTCCTAATCATTTTCACAGGTAGCGCTCAGGAACTTCATTTTAATTTGGATTGAACATGATAAATCTTAACATTTTGTTGGAATGTGGATATCACAACAGTTCCCTGTGAACCTGAATTCAGCTTTACTTGCATTGAGATGCTATAATAACATATGTTTTGGTGTATGTCGTACATAATGAAACTATACTTTCAAAATTCGTGATTATTATTTTATTATTAGTTGTATTGTGAATTTGTGACATATATATATATATATATATATATATATATATATATATATATATACATAAATTGGTTATTGCGCAATCATTTGTTTATTTATGACGAAAATTGAAAATACATGAGCGAAACTCAAAGTAGGCACATTAGTACACAATCTCACGTTTGCTGCGCGATTTGCGAAAAAAATTGCGGAAGTTATAGCAGTTTTAATTTTATTTAAGTTTTAGATAAATTCTGCATAGATAAGCACATTGAAATATGTGGGATTTCTTGGAAAGAAAATAATAAAGTTATAATTTTATTAACCTGCTATAGGGCTCCAACTGGAGATCTTAATATATTTTTTACTAATATATATGACGTATTAGATATGTTTTTTCGTCCAAATGTAAGGATTATTTTAAATGAGGATTTTAATTTAGACTCGTCTCTAAATTCCAGAAATTTTACTGATTTTAAGAAACTATGTAACATTTTATTTGGTTCTAACCTTCATCCGATGGTAAGGTGGCCGACACGTATAATGAGCTGTACCTCTACTATTATTGATCATATTTTTACGAATATGACAGATCATACTTTAGTTTGTGTAAATGACAATGATATTTCGGATCACAGGACCATACTATTTGGATTTAGTTCAAAAATAAGTTGTAATCCCCAATGTTCCTATTTCAAAAGAAGTTACGATGAAAACGCTGTGTTAAACTTTCACTCTGCTCTTGAGTATGAGAGCAGACAATCCGCCTTCAGCTGCGTGGAAGGTGATAGCTGAATTATCCGGTAAAGTGAAAATTCATAAAAATATAACACTGAAAAATGAAGGAGAATTATGTGAGGATCCGGATCACATAGCCCCCATATTTAGTGAGTACTTCATATAAGCACCGTTAGATATAGTCAATAATATACCGCCAAATAATGCTCCTATTAAAGAGGTGCCTTATTTCCACCAATCGATCTTTTTGGTACCCTTTGTAGAAGAAGAGCTGTTCAATTTATTAAAATTAAAGAATAAACGCTCAGCGGGACCTGACGAGATTCCCTCCTTTATTTTAAAGAAAATAATCTGGGTAATCATACAACCTATTACTTTTTTAGTTAACCACTCATTTATATCTGGAAAATTTCCAAGTAGCCTAAAAATAGGAAAAGATGTACCTATATATAAGAAGCACGAGTTAAATATGGTTGAAAATTATAGACCAGTTACCGTACCGTCGGGTATCTCAAAAATTTTTGAATATGCTTTTTTACATCGCCTTATGAACTTTTGTGATAATAATAATATTTTGACGAAAAATCAACATGGCTTTCGTTCTAATAAATCCACACATACTGTTATGTATGCCTTCTTTGAGAGGCTCATTGATTATATCGAGGCCGGGGAGTGCCCTGTTGGGATATTCTGCGATCTCAGCAGGGCATTTGACTGTGTCGATCATGATAAATTATTAATAAAACTTTATGCCTATGGAATTCGTGGAGTGGCTGGGGATTGGATAGCCTCTTTCCTGAAAAATAGACAACTGTATGTATCTGTGACATACTCCTCCGATGGAAATACCGGGAGTGTCAGCTCGGGGTACAAGATAAATAATTTGGGAGTCCCCCAGGGCTCAATTTTGGGGCCCATTCTATTTTTACTTTATACCAACGAACTTGATACCTTGACATCTGAGGCCGACTTGATAATGTATGCAGATGACCAGTCTCTACTGTTATCAGATAGATTTGATAATTTCTTGGAGCAGAAATGCAACGTTTCTTTAAATAAATTTTATAACTGGTACTGTTTTTATAAACAATTTTTAAATGCTGATAAGACCCTACATATAAGATTTCACAACCGACAAAAAAATTGCTTAGATCTTGACATTAAAATTAATGACAATAGTATCTCAAATAGGAAAAATGTTAAATTCTTGGGATTAACATTAGACGAGTGTCTCAATTGGAAGGCACACTGTGAGCAATTAATATCAAAACTTAATTCGATCTCTTATTTGATAAGAAGCTTAAAAGAAATTCTATTAAAAGATCAACTATTAAATTTGTATCATGCACAAGTAGGGTCTAGACTCAGATATGGCATCGCCTTTTGGTGAAACTCCACCTTATCAGCGGATGTTTTTATTGTACAAAAACGAATTTTAAGAAACATGGCAGGGATTTCTAGTACCTGTTCCTGCAGAGATGCATTTAAAGACTATAAAGTTTTAACCCTTGTTAGTATTTTAATTTTTGAATTGTGTGTATATGTTTACAGTAATATGGCTAAATTTATTACGAATAAGAAGTTTCATGCTATAGACACGAGACAAAAGGAAGAATTTCATGTTCCTTATTATAAATATAATATATCCTTAAATGCACCCAACTGTTCTAGGTCTTAAATTGTTTAACTGTTTATCTGATGATATCAAACAGGCAAAAAATGTAAATAGTTTTAAACTAAAATTAAGACTATATTTTTATTAAACAATTGTTTTTATACGTTAGAAGAATTTTTTGTAGCATAATTGTGTGCCAAACTGTGACGATTCCTATACATGTATGTACTGTCTGAAAGGAAAATAAAGGTATTATTATATTATTATTATTATTATTATTATTATTATTATTATTATTATTATTATTATTATTATTATTATTATTTCCCTTTATTGATAAATATTAAACCAGGGACGATTAAATTCGGTCCTTTTCAGTAAGCAGGTAAAGTTTTAATTTCAAACCGATTCCAAGAAGTTTTAATCGCGGAAACTAGTTGTTTATATTATTGAATGCCCGAAATTACAACTATCAACTGGCCTCAAAAATATCAATTTGACTTACGGTTATAATTGTTAAAACTTAGGCTATTAAGTTCATTCTTTTTCCAAAATAATATAAGTAAGTCTAAAGAAATTATTATTTACGTCAATTATACATATTTCTTTGTATGTATTTTAAGTACTTGTGTCTCTGTTCAGTAATTGGAATGAATGAATAAATAAACAAATAACAAAATAAACAGTTTATTTCAAAAATATGTTACTATCAAAATATATGTATGTACATTGAAACGTGGTTTACTTTAAAATTCATTAGTTTGGTATATCATTATTACTTTAAAGTTTATTATAGTTATTATATTATACTAAAACCAATAGTTTCCTTGCAAACTGTGGAACTCCGGAAATTCTTGTAGTCAACATGTCAATTCCTGCCGGACTATAGCAAACATTGGGAAGTTATCGTGTAAAGGATATCTAACCATTCAGTGTATCAGTCCTTTAACACTCATGTGACAAAATAAACACTCTACTCCCTTTAATTTTCTTCTAATATTAGAAAACTTAAACATCAAGGGAATGTACACAGAAATACTGCATTTGTGTTTACACAAAAATGTTCACACGGATGTCGAAGTAGTTTTAAAGAAAACAGACGAGAAACATAGACCGGAGCTCATTGTTATTAAATTTTATTCCATATCGTTTCGACTACTGGTGTTGGAATTATTCGAACGTGTCAGTCGTTGTCTTTTTATGGGAAGGAGCAAAACGCAAAACACAGTGGCATGGCGCTAGTTTTGTCGTTAGTTCTAAAATATACTGCATGGATGCGTGTTATATTAAATTAATTGAAACTGTTTTGAGTTCATAAGTCGTAATTCGAAATTAATTAACAGTAGTGCATGCCGTTTCTCATTTCTTGAAGCGCATGGGATGTTTGTTTTAATTAGATTTTCCAAATAGCGGGCACAAAAAGCACTTCTGAAAATAATATTTAAAAAATATCTCACTTTCCCGACTGAAGTTATTCAATGAAATGAAAATATTTGACCCGAAACAACTATTCTACTATGCAATATGTTTAAATCAGTTTAAAAACAAAAGTAATCTAAATATTATTTCTCACCACTACATGACACGACAAAACTCAGAAAAATATAAGATATGAAAAAAACTCTAGGCCTAAGAAACTATAAATACCTGAGTCCCAAAATTTACTCTACACTACTAGAAAAAACTTTAAAAAATCAAAGTCACTCAACATTTTTAAAAAACAGAGAGCACATTCACAGGCAAATTGACCTCAAAAACTTTCCTTAACTGAGATAGATCAGTCCATTGCTTTATTTACTAATGTTTATTTAGATACATAATTTAAGATTTACAATTTAAAATTGCTCTCTTTATATTATGTGCAATTATATTAAATGATGATATGAATAAATGATTTATA
Organism: Leptura quadrifasciata; assembly: GCA_963675555.1. NCBI lineage: Eukaryota > Metazoa > Arthropoda > Insecta > Coleoptera > Cerambycidae > Leptura > Leptura quadrifasciata. The sequence continues at coordinate 187,615,452 of OY776673.1, read as the reverse complement.
CGAATGTGTAAATGTGTGTACGTATCCTCTCTTATTTCATGCTAAACGTTGTTTTAATTCAGTTAGTTAGAAACATTAGTATGTATTGTCTGAAAGTTATTTGTGGCATTCTATGAATATTCTTTCTTATTATTTGGGTTTTCTACCACATGTATTATTATCCTCTTCAAAAACAAATCACCGAATCTACAAAATAATAGAATTATTGGAAAATAGCCTAGTTTTGTTGTTCAAAATTAAATTTGGAATCCAAAATATGCACAAAAAAATTGGCCCAGTGGTGTGTCATAACTTCATGAAAAAAGGTACCCTACACACCCCAAATCTACGTCACTGGTTAAAGCTGAGGCTTCATTATTTTAAATTTAAATACAATACTAATCATGTATTCTACACATAAAATTTCAGGTAAATATCTACATTTATTCAAAAGATATTTAGGAAAATAATTGTATTTTTGAAAACTACAACACCCTGTATCTTGTAAACGAAGGCTCTAATGACAATTGTTTATATGACAAAATATTCTTAAATTTGTACGAGGAATACGCTCCTTCATTTATGATATTCCATTATGTTACACCCTGTATATATACCCCGAATTAAATCCTTTTTATAACAATGAAACGAATAAACATAATATTTTAGTTAAAAATACAAAAAAAGACATTATCAAAGTAAAATTGATAACTCTGACAATCCCACAAAATCAGCGACGAATATTGTATCTGAATTGAGTAATAAAATAAAACAAAACAAGAACATCCATAATTCAAGAAAATAATGAAATAATCGATAATCAGACTGATGTTGCTAACGCATTTATTATATTTTTCATAACGCTCCACTCGATATTACCAATAAAATGCTATATACAGATAGTGAAAATAGTTGCTTTGAAAATAATTTAATTCACTAGCATATCACATTATTTTTAGAACCTTATTCAGAACCAGAAATGCGTCATATTATAAGAGAATAACTAAAAAACAAACACTCATCAGGACACGACGATGTACCTGCGTTTGCCATTAAAAGAATATTGATTGAAATAATAAACCCTTAGTTTATATTCTAAAATTTGTCATTTTCCCTTAAGAATTTACAGAAATTTTAAAAATTGGAATAGTTGATCCTGTTCATAAAAAAAGTCAACGTACCTTTAGAGTTTTCAAAGATTATTGAATTTGACTTTTTAAACCGATTACTGGTTTTTTTGAATAAAACTGGTACATTTTCAAATAATCAGCACAGATTCATAAATAATAAATCAACTCCTCAGATCAATACAGTCATTTTATGAAAAGATAGTAACGTATGTTGATGTAGGCAAATACCCTGTTGGTATTTTTACCATTTAAGCAGGGCATTTGACTGCGTTGATCATAAAAACTTAATTCGAAACTTTTTAAATATGGGCCTACCATTAGACTGGGTTGAAGTTATTTATCAATCCTGAAACAGTAAGTGTCCGCTACTAATATTACATGTAATACAATTGATTTTCTACCTTGGCAACCGTTGAAGTTAACATGGGAATACCACAAGGATCGGTATTATTTTTATTATATATCAATGACCTTAACAGCTTAAGTACTTTAGCAGACTTTACATTTTATGCAGATGGCATAACGATAATCTTATTAGATAAAAATGTTAATACTTTGGAGACAAAATATAGTATTTTATTGGAAAACCATATTAATTGGTTCTGTGAAAACTCTCTATATTTTAATGTTAAGAAAACGTAGGCATTATTATTTCACAATATGCAAAAGAAGTGTGATTATTTAGATATTCAACTTGATAATACTTCAACAAGGACATCCAATGTAAAATTTTAAGGCATAAATATTGAGAGTTGTTTAAACTGGAAAGTTTACTGTGAATCGCTGATAACCAAATTACACTAAATAGTTTAAAAGTTTAAAAATATAAAAACTATACTTAATATGATCCAACTAAGGAATTTGTGTCTGTTATGCGGATGATACAAATATTTTAATCATTGATAATGACTTAAATGTTATTAAAAACTCCGCTGAGTTAGCGTACTCACAGGTAGTTCATTGGTCTGAGGAAAACGAGCTTAATTTAAATAAAAATAAAACTAATATGCTGCTGTTTGTTTTATGAGAAATCAAAAAAATATAATAAACAATAATTGCAAAACTCTATCTCTCTTTAGAGAGAAACTTAAACTATTTTTAATTAGTAAGATCTGCTGCAGATTAGAAGAATACTTTAACATGTAATGTGTTCTGTGCTATATTTATTTTTCTTTTAGATATTAAGTATGACTATTCCTATACAATATTTGTATCATATTAAAACATAATATTTTTAGCCGCAAACTCCTCTATGAAATCCTTATTTCACTATAAGAAACGTAACCAAGCGGCAATCAACAGCTACTCTCCGGGTTGTGGGCCCCGTCGAGCGCTGAATTGCAAGTTACAAGCCTGGCGCGTTAAGTGTAATAATTGCATATTACCATCAAAACGATAATGCTTCGATTGCAACAAACACCAGCCGAAAGACTGATCCTTCTTAAAGAAGATCTCGTGCCAGTCATCCCACATCGCCTACAGACTGCAGTTTCGAGCTATTGGCTCTCGTCAGTGCAAGGTAGGCATGTGACGACCGACACGAGGATTCCTTGACTAATTGGCACATTTCGGTATCTTTAGGATAGCGACATGTAAAATAGATAGCAGGCGCCATCTAGCGGTCCAGTGTCTGTTCCAATCGAAAAATAAATAGCCTGACTGGGCTTAACATAGTTCAAATGTGCTTTTAGAGGGCGGGATATTAAAATATGGTATTTTTAGTCGCAAACTCCTCGATAAAATCCTTATTTTATTATAAGGAATGTAACCAGACTGCAACCAACAGCTACTCTCCGGGATATGTGCCCCACCGAGCGCTGAATTACAAGCTACAAGCCTGGCGCGTTAAGTGTGATAATTGCAGATTACCATCGAAACGCTAGTGCTTCGATTGCAACAAACACCAGCCGACAGACTGATCCTACTTAAAGGAGCTCTCGTGCCACTCATCCCACACAACTTACAGACTGCAGTTTGGAACTGTTGGCTCTCGTCAGCGTAAGGTAGGCATGTGACGACCGACACGAGGATCCCTTGACTATTTGGTACATACATTTCGGTATCTTTAGGATAGCGACATGTGCAAGTGGTGTTGAATGACTGGCACGAGATGTTCTTTAAGTAGGATCAGTCTTTCGGCTGGTGTTTGTTGCAATCGAAACATTAGCGTTTTGATGGTAATATGCAATTATTACACTTAACGCGCCAGGCTTGTAACTTGTAATTCAGCGCTCGGCGGGGCACATAGCCCGTAGAGTAGCTGTTGGTTGCAGTCTGGTTACATTCCTTATAGTAAAATAAAGATTTTATAGAGGCGTTTGCGACTAAAAATATTATGTTTTATTAATATTCCGCGCTCTAAAAGCACATTTGAACTTTCTATCATATTGTCACAAAATAAAAATAAAAGTTTATTAATTATTATTAATAAATAATGATTTCAAAATATATGTTAAGTGTATAGAGAAATACGATTATAAATTCTACAAACTGTGGGATAATGAAATAGGATAATTACGTTTCAATAAATAAAACCATTTTAATGCATTTTCTGTTTACGACATAAAGGACATAAATTAAAAATCACATGAAAATTAAGATTTCTTGAAGCACAATGACTGTATAAGAAGCGGTAAGCAGCTTATACAGTTATGAAAAGCTTTACTTTTACCTTGGAAGGTTTATTTCAAAGATATTTCTCTACAGGTGGCTGTCTCCGGCACTGGGGATAAAACAGCGAATGGAACCCTACGATTGTCGTCGTTTCGATCTAGCAGTCTCAGTTTAGCGTGGCAAGAGACATAATTACAAAGGGTGCCTGCAACTACCTCCTAATAGCAGGGTATTTTATTCAAATGGAAAAAGATTTTTGTACACGTGAAACTCCATTATCTTTAATACGATTTTGCCAAATAAGCGAATGGACTTGATTAAGTTTGTTTTATTTTAATTCGGCAGTTTTGGGATTGTGAGGATATTAGAGTCATATGGTGATGTATTATTAGGACTCAATCATTTTCTCAACGAATTTCTTTTTAAATTAAATCTATTTGAGTAGTAGTTGTTGTGCCGAAGTTTATGCAAATATTGAAACTTATTGATTTGCAGTTTTGTCAGTAAAATAAACGCTTTTTGGACATTTAAGAAAAGACTATTTAAAATTTAGTTTTTTTTGGTTTCCATCATAGTATGGCGCAAAAAAGTTCGATATTTTTGTTTCTCCCTCAAACTCACCCTAAAGGAAAGACAATGCTTATTTCGAAACCCTTTTTTTAATGGTTATTAACTACCTATTGCAATTTTTTGTAGTAAAGTGGGGCAGTTTGGCACAAATTTTTTCAATTGCCTATTTAAAAAAAATGTTCACGGAAATTACTAATAAAACCAAAAGGTAGTGTCCCTATATGTTTGAAGAACACACTTTTATGCACAGAAGTGCACATGTGTTGTTTAATCCAATATAAAAACCAAGATAAGTAAGGAAAGTTGTTTTTGCCAATCGGCTTCAATATGGGGCGCTTCGGGACAAAGGTAGAGCAGATTGGGACTTGACGTTTAATAGTGATTTTATCAATTATAATTCCTAAATGAAACCTTAAAATGTATGTAAAAAGCTAGCCTGTTCGCATCTCGGATTTATTTATACAAAATATTTATGAAAATAGTATTCATGAATCAATGGTCAAATTTGATGTAGTTAGTCTTACTAATGTTCCAATAGAAAAGACAGGTTGCTTAACGATCCTCTAACAAAATAATCAAGGCGTTTATAACTAACTGTAAAGGAGAGTTAATTGGAAATATTCACACTATGGCAGTTCTTGGGTAAAATTCTACCTACGTGGGTCATAAAAACTTAATCCCTGGTAAACTGTGTGTCACTGGGGTTTCTTCTAGTTTAATTAAATTATTGAAACCACTAAGAACTGGAAATAATTAGATGAATTAAACAGTAGACCTTTCATTTCAGGCAAAAATAGATTTATCTACCAGGGGTGTCCGTTGCTATGCCTCTCTACAATGGTATACAGCAGGCAACGCCGCATTATCGATATAATACATCCCCTCGTATATGAGATGAAATCACCCCCCCACTACACTTCCAATGTATAACATTACAAGCTAGTTTTCTATGTGGCTTCCCCTCATCCCCTGCCCATCCATCATGTTTATCTTTTTTACTATACAGGGTGGGGCAATAGTGCGTCGGACTTCGATATCTCGAGTTCTACAATAGCTAAAAAATTTTTAAAGAAATTGCTAGTAAACTAGATAAAAAAGTCTATAACTGGAAATTATTTTCGAACATATAGGACGAGCCAAGACGAAATTACAGGACCATGTGCCTTTTTTAAATGGAATGCTATGTATATCAGTACATTTTTTGAAGCCTCTTTCTAGGCTCTATTCATTTTTATATTAGCATTGAATATCTTCCAACCAGTTGGATGTAGTGATGTATTTTGTTGAAATAATGCAATCTGCAGATGGATATTAAAAAAAATCACCACAGTCACAATTATGAGTTTTAAGAATAACTTATGTGAATACCAGATACGAGACATATAATTAATGTTTTTGAATCATTTTCATTTCCTAAAAATGTACAGGGTAGCCAAACGTTATTTCTCAATTAAGAACATTTTAAATTGAATTTTCGCAAACGAACATTTTTTGTAAGTACTTCCCTATGGCTAATTGCAACCATTTTCGTTTTACAAATAAATAAGTGTCAAATTCAAGAATAAACTTAAAAAAAAGGTTCCCTCAAATAATTCATTAGAAAAATTTATAATAGGTGTTCGACGTGTTGCCTATTTTGATTGTCACACGTCTTTATGCAATTTTGAAATGAGGTCATTTAGTGGAACCATTTCTTCCAATCCATGGAAATGAGTAAATAGTATTTAACCGGTCCTTTACTGTAATGTTTCTTTGTACATTTTTTTGCTGTTTTCGTTATTCGACAAGCAATAAAATCTCAGTTTGCTATAAATTGTCGTGTACAAAGGAGCATTTATCACACTTATCGGTCGTTACAATTTGTATTGAATTTAAAATATTTGGAATTTTACAATATGAATTTTAATAAAGCGGAACTTGTACACATGATTTTTGTTTTGGGCGAGTCAGACAGAAATTGTTTACTTGCCAATAGAATTTATCAACAACGTTATCCTGAAAGAAGAATTCCTGATGTTAGCAGCTTCCAAAACCTTTTCGATAGATTTCATGAAACTGGAAATGTCGAATATAAAAAAAGTGAAAGAATAAAACGTGTTTTGAACGAAGAAAATGAGTTTTCTGTGGTGCTGGCAACAGTTGAGAATCCCCATGTCAATCAAAGAGAAGTGAGCTCATTAGTAGGAATAAGTAGACGGTCTGTGGGTCGAATCTTAAAAACAAATAAGTTGCATGCATATCATATTCAAATGCACCAGGAATTATCTGATGACGATTTTCAAAAGCGCCTACAATTTTGTAATTGGGCCAGAGGTGAAATGCAACATGATGTCAACTTCTTCAACACTGTTTTATTCAGTGATGAGGCAACTTTTCATAAAAATGGATTTGTTAATAGGCACAATTTCCATTATTATGCTTCAGAAAATCCTCACTTTTTATGCAAGTTGATAACCAACGCATATGGTCTATAACCGTTTGAGGAGGAATTATTGGAGAACATGTAATAAGGCCACATTTCTTTGATGGTACATTGACTGAAGCTATTTATGTTCATTTTTTGGAAAACTATCTCTACGACAATTATTATTGGTAAATCTCCTTGAAAGAATTTTTTTTAACATTTATTTAACGTCGGTCTATTTCCGCTACTGAGGCCTGTAGCCTGTAGTCTGTCATTATATGAACCTTAATGCCAGAAGATGAAAGAAAATATTAAAAGTACCAGGCATTACTGCACAGGAAAAACTAAACTAGTGCAGCACTTTCGAATCGAGAGTGCGTAAGTATCGACTATCGACACCGAAGATTTGAACGGTATATCGAGACGACAGCACTTCACTACCGACACGCAACACTAGCGAAAAACAGTGTTTTAGTTCTGAAATTGCAGCACTGTTTTGTCGGCAGTGTTTCGACTCGGAAATTTTGAAAATGGAAACCCTTTTACGAATCCACGTTGTGCAGCACCGCAACTCATGCGTTGTGTTAAATACGAGGACAAGTTATCCAGTCTCTAGTCAAAGTATTTCGAGAGTTTTAGCGAAAATAGCCCTTAGCGTCGAGGGCGCCCTATCATTTTCTAGCAGTCGATTTTGACGGGAAAATGATAGGTTTTAACGGTATTTGCCCTAAACCGGTTCCTCAGTGATTCGGTGTTAAAAAAGTTAGTTACCATGTACTCAGAACGTGCATGGGACCGCCTTGCCTGAACATATGAATCTATAATTGCAGAATATAATTCAAATTCGTTGCGATTCAAGCATTTTTAAACTCCAAGGAGCGACCAAAATTTATATTGAACTAAAAATACGTCAATAGACAGGCAAGCAAAACCACCAAGAAATTATAAACATTGAACTTTTTACTGAGTCTTTTTTGTGTAATCGTTAGCCAAAAACTAAACATTGGATGGAAGTTGGTACATTATGAGTCGTTCCGTTCCTCACTATGTGTTGTACACGGGCCAGGCTATAGTTTGTCAATGCATTTTTCTGGAACGTTTTGTAAAAATATAATTTTTTGAAAGATTTAATATATATTTTTGAACTTTATATTGTCTTTTTCTTGTGTTTCAAAATTTCTTTTCAGGTATAAATTTAAAAAAGTGTTAGTATTTACTGTGTTAAGACTTATAGTGTTTTGACGTCCAATTGGTACCATCAGTGAAGCAGTTAAGCAAAAACGAACAGTAAGTATGATTTTGTATTATTCTCTGTCTGAAACAGTCGATTTGAACCCTTCTTTGTAAACGTTTAATATCCACTTTGGAAAACATAATAAAAGTCCTTTAGATGTGTAAAGATGGATCATTCACATTATTAGGTTTGTTAACTTTCTTATAACGTTCTACCATATAAACATTGTGTAACTTTCCCCTTCTCATCCTGGCAAAAACTACTCAAAGCTCCCCGTTGGTTTTTGCTGGATGGTGACATTTTCTATAATATTAAGTTTTCTAGTTTCCTAGATTAAGAGTCAATGAAATTTTTATCTTCGTAGAAACTGTCATTGACTAAGTGAGTAAGGTTCGGTAAGGTTTGTTGTTAATTTATATTAAAGTATATATTATTGTTATATTACAATCCTTTATACAAACGAACATACAATATACGTATACCTACCTATCATTTCACAACTTTCAGTCATACTTTATTATTTAATAGGTCTACAAAACTGTGGTATGTGTATAATAAACAATTTTAAAAATATTATAGGGCATGTATTGCCTTGAACAATAAGTTACGCGCTCCTATGGATGACAGTTTACAACGGAATTCCGCGCTTTTGTTTTATATATCATAATATAATAAACAGTTTGCTAAAACTTTACAAAGTGTTTAAATAAATAAATACAATTAAATAAAAAATGGTGGTTAATAAGAAAAATGGGTTACTATAAACACCACTGTTCGGTCCTAACTTTTGCTAAATTAAATCATCACGTAACTGACCAATTCATTTATTTATATTCTCATTAGTCCAAGAGCTGGTGACAAATTTTGACTACGGATTTGATATAAATAGTCATAATGCATAAAGGTACCGTTTACGATCGTTATTTAGGGAATAGCCAGTTTGGCAGGTGGGCCAGGTACCGCGCAAGGTGAGAGTTAGGTAGAAAATATGTATTAAAAAATAATATTGATTCATAATAAAATTTAAAAAATTACAATTTTTAATCAATTATAACAATAATATATTCATCACAGACCATTTGAGTGGGATGACGTGGAACCAGACTACCAAAATGAGTATTTTCAAAATATGAAAAAAAAATTTTTTGATGCACGCTGAAATTTTTATAGCGTGTTAAGTAAGTACATTTTTTAAATATTAATGCCAAAAAGCCAAACCGTATCGGTAGTGTTAAGGAACTGCCAGATGCGATAAAAAATATTCGATGAGCTACAGTGAGAAAGACTACGGGAAAGAACGAATGTCAGAGAGAGCGTTTATCTGTAGCTTCTTAGAGTTCTTAGGGCCCTGATGTGCTGCATTTTCATTGGCTTTGAGCGTTATGTGGTTTGATCAGATGCCCTAACCGTAATGACGCTCATTAGGCCTGAAAGTTTTGGAGTAAAAAAATACCATTTTAAGTTTTTCCAGGTTATCTAGTTTAATAAATCAAAAATAACTTTTTATGTTAGTATTTTATTGAATATACATAAAAATATGAAAAAAGTACCAAGTTGTTTAATAAAAAATACATTTCTCAATGAGTTAATATTTGGTATTACTTGTTAATATCAGTTATTTTTATTCTTTTTTAATTTTAAAAAAATTTTGTTATGATAAACGTTCCAAATAAATGTAGAGTACTATGTAAATTATCAAATAACATTAATATTTTTCCAAGCAATACAGAGGTACTTACTTAAAATTAAATCAATTGTTATAAATAAAAAGAATTCGCAGTTGAAAATAAATTTAACTTAAAAAATATTGGGACTTAAATTTATTCCATCAATTAAATCAATATTAAATAATATCAAAAATATAAAATTGTGATTTTGCGTAAAAAATTTCTTATTTTTTATTTAATTATCAGTTACTTGTACATATTTTTAAAAGTATTAATTTTTATTTACAAAAAAGCATGTATTTGGCTACAAAAAAATAAAAATATTCATATTCAGTTTTTATCATCACTGTTCCATTCTTCGTCGTCAGATGATTCATCACTGGTATACCCACTGTTCATACTATTCTTGATTTTGTTCAGTAATTAAAAAAAAATTGTTGATTAGAATATGATATGCAATTGAAAAAAAAATTAATTAATCATAAAATATATATCTGTATTATCTGCTGCTTCTTGTTCGTAATTTTCACTGGTTCTTTTAGCATCTAAAACAGTACTTGGCATGCAGTCGCCTTTGAACCAATAAAACTCATATTTGCCGTCTTTCAATATCCAACCATTTCCTTCTGGTATTGAATTCGTGAATTTAAAGTAACTGAAACACTTGTTCACGGTACGGCAGCAAATAATTTTGTTCCAAAACTTTCAGGCCTGATGGGGGTTATTATGGTTAGGACATCTGGTCAAACCACGTGAACGCTCAGAGCCAATGAAAATGAAGCACATCAGGGCCCTACGAAGCCGCAAATAAACGCTCTCTCTCACATTCGTTCTTTCCCGTAGTCTTTCTCACTGTAGATGAAATGTTTTTTATCGCGTCTGGCAGTTTTTTAATACCACCGATAGGACCTGGCTTTTGGAATTATTATTAAAAAAATGTACTTAACACGCTATAAAAATTTCAGCGTGCATCAAAATTTTTTTTTCATATTTTGAAAATACTCATTGGGGTAGTCTTTTTTTATGTGGAGGAGGGGAAATCTTCATCGACTCCTGCAACCTGTGTTGACAGGAAGTGTTGGATTCCCTCCGAGGAGGACCTGCCAACTAAAACCCCTCCCCCTTCTCGCACATCTCACTGGAACCGCTTGCGCATTACTTCGGTGAGAAGGCTGTCCGAATATTATCCTCTTATTTCTGACTTCTCTCATCATTTTCTTTGTTCTCTATTATTTTTCTCATTGCCTTGTAGGCTCACTTTCACTTCTCCTCATTACGCACGAGGTCATCCATCATATTGCGGGCATTAAACGGTCTTCCTGTTTCACGTTCGTACAAATTTCGAACATCGGTCCAATTCTGGCATACGAACAACGTATGCTCCGCGTCGTCCTGGGCTCAGCAGTATGTGCATGCATGAGTTTCCGCACACCGGCGATCACACAGGTACTTCCTAAAACAGCCATGCCCGGATAGGGCTTGCGTTAGGAAGTAATCTACTTCCCCATACGGCCTATCGATCAACATCTGGGTATTTGGTATTAGTCGGTACGTCCATCGAGCATATTTCCCGTGCATCCATTTGTCCTGCCATCTAGACATAAGAGTTGTCCTTGCTGTCACTGGGGTAGTCTGGTTCCACGTCAATCCACCCAAATGGTCTGAGGTGAATACATTATTTATAAATTATAATTTTTGTAATTTTATTACGAATCAATAATATTTTTCAACACATATTTTCTACCTAACTCTCACCTTGCGCAGTACCTGGCCCACCTGCTAAAGCCAGTCAGACTGGCCATTCCCTATACAACTATCGTAGACGGTACTTTTATGCATTATGGCTAGTTGCATCCAATCTGTAGTCAAAATTTGTTACCAGCTCTCCATATCTAGTAGAGATGGATATATAATAATCTTAGGGGAGAACTAACTCATAGCTACCTAATGACTAGGATTTAATAATAGTTAAAGGGTTAAGGGGTAAATAGTTAAAGGTATCTTGTGACCATAATTTCACTAAAAACAATCAGCCCGATGGAAGCAAATCTCTTCATATTTTACTGGTCTATTTAGTTAATTCAAAAATTATGCTACATACGATCTTTGATTAAACTCGCAATATCTCTTCAATTTATTCGCTTGGTTAAAAACTAACATATTTCGAATTGAAAACTTCGTTTCAGTTTTATGTAAATAGTATCTTCATTAAAGGAAATATCATATGAAAGCAAATTATTTCGTTTGAACTCACATGTATAAAGCTCTCCACACTTCAACAAAAGCTCAAAACATGCAGAACGGTTCAGTGATTTCACTGATGTAACTGTGTTGTCGTTTTACCTTCTGAAAGTTGCTATGGTTCATATTGGTTTTATTACAACTTAATTTCTCAAAGTATTTCTGAGATAATGACGTCCTCAAATAGAGTCTACTCTCTGTAAAATGTTACATTCTTTTATAATTTATAGCGTCGGTAGGTTAGATTGTCACATTGTTATCTGAGAATGATTTATTTTTCAGGAACAACACCTATACATTGAAGAATAAACTCTTTTATTAACCAGTTATCAATTCAATAGGTATATTTAAATAATAATAGACATATGTAAGTGTAGTTAACAGCAATATTTTAAATGAAACAGTTTTTCTTATATTAGTGTTTATTGGCTTTATTTGTCATTTAAGCTAAATGACGTGATGTAATTATCTAGATATAATTAGATAAATTAATTTAGCCAAATTGGGGTACTCATATTGTATAGGAAAATTACTGAAAATTTTAAATAAAGCCTTCCTCAATATCGCACATTAAATTATAACACTCGATATCTAAATTTTATTCTTGAGAAATCAGTTCAAGAGGTTTATGACCCATAATTATTGGAAGGAACTATTTGACAAGTATTAGAAATTAAGAAATTTGTAAAATAAATTTAATGCATTGCTATCTCTGTTATTATTAGAAATGGAGAAACGGTTAAATGGGGACTTTTTTTGAAGAATTTTGTGACCATCCCTAGTTAGGTTTCCGGGTTCTCTTCCACGTTGATCGTTTTGGACTTCGCTTCAGAAGAAGATCACGACAAGATGGTCGAAACGTCAAGTATTCAAAACGGTCAACGCGGAAGAGAACCCGGAAACCTAACTATGGATCATTATCAGCTCCGCGAAAGCCTTGGAAAAAAAAAATTGTGACCGTTTCGAGGCCGTTTTAAAATTTTGCCTAGCTATGTTCGTTTCCGAAATATTTTCAAAAAACTGAAAAGGTGCATTTTAAAAAACTTCGCGTATCTGCCTAATTTGATGACTGGTGATATTTTACTAAGAAAATTGTTCGGACACTTTTTTAAGCTGCTTGTGTTGACGTTACCAAAAAATTTCTATCGTCATTTGTTTCTCAGTTAATGCGACTAACGTTGTTTTTCTTATGGACGCCATATTAGATTTTTTGTATGTTCAATAGTGCTCTTAATTTCCCTTTCAATGATGTATCATAATGTTAGGAAAAAATTATTTACTGGTGTAAAATATGAAAAAATTAAATTTTCTAAGTAGGCTATGAAGAAAATTTATTTTAAAATAATCCGAAATAAGAGCATTATTGAACGTACAAAAAACCCAATATGGCGCCCATAAGAAAAAACAAAGTTAGTCGCATTAACTGAGGAACAAATAACGGTAGAAATTTTTTGGTGACGTCACCGAAGGCACCTTAAAAAAGTGTCCCAACAATGTACTTATTAAAATGTCACCAGGCAGATGCGGGAAGTTTTTTAAAATGAACCTTTTCAGTTTTTGAAAATATATCAGAAACGAAGATAGCTAGGTTAAATTTAGAAACGGCATCGAAAATGTCATAAAATTCTTCAAGAAAGTCCCTATTTAACCTTTTCTCTATCTCTAATAATAACAGAGATGGCAATGCATGCACCCCCAATTTGGGACACAGCATATTGAATGATCTAACACAGAACTGATTGTTACATGTTTATTTCCTTTTTTGGTCAGAATGGCAAATAAGCGAAGCAACATATGCGAACGACTAGCTGGTTTAAGCCGGAGCAAAGAGTTGTAGGTTCTGAGAACTTTCAAGGGAGGTGAAACTTACACTTTTGTATTGCGATATACAGTGTGTCCAACTAAGTCGGCACCATATGGGAAACTTTTTTATTATTGGTTTTATGAAAAAAAGTTATTCTTGATAAAAAGTTCTGCATGGCCTAAAACCCAAAATGAAATAATCAGATATAAATTTTTTGCAGTCGTATACGAGGTATGTCGAAAAATGTAAATTTCGCTCAAGAGTAAAGTACTTTTTTTATTACAATATCGACAAACGTTATTAAGAAAAGTTGATCCTAATTGAAAATTACGGTCAGATATCCAATATTATCCATCTACCATGAAAAAACAGATTTTGTTATTTTTACACACTCTTCTCTGTAATTAGCATTGATAATTTATGTCTACATATCGACATTTAATCTAGGATGCACTGACAAACCAATGAATTTTTTATAGCAAACGTCAAAACGCTAGTTAGAATTTATAAAATACAAGAAATGGCAGCTCTATTAAGTTTTGAAGAGAAAATTGAAATAGTTTTGATTGTGGGAGATCATTATAAAACTCATCGAGAAGCAGCAGTTATTTTTAACAGACATCCAAATAGAAATATTCAACATTCAACAGTTACGAGAATTGTAAATAAATTTAAGACTTCTGGAACTGTTCATAATAATTTTAATAAAAAACGCGGGAAGCGGGTTGCAGATGATAACACGTAGAACATCCAAAAATGTCATTGCGAAAAAGAATGTCTTTGATACAAAATAATGTAAGTAGAGGTACAATCGCAAATATTTTAAAAAGAAATAAATATCATGCATACAAACCGCAGTTTGTTCATACATTGAAAGAAACTGATTATGATAGACGGTTTTATTTTTGCTTTTTAATACAAGAAAAGTTAGAAGAGGATCCGTTTTTATTAAGACATATAATTTTTTCTGATGAGGCGACATTCTCTTCAAATGGAACTGTCAGTTCACAAAATTGTCGCTGGTGGTGTGACAGTAATCCTAATTTTACAATTAAGACTCATGACCAATATTCGTTTAAGACAAACGTGTGGTGTGGCATCTACAAGAATAAAATAATAGGACCATATTTTTTTCGACAGACCATGAATGCCGAACGCTATCTACATTTTTTACAAAATGAATTGAACGACTTTATGGACGAACTGCCCTTACAAGACCGTCAACGTATATGGTTTCAACAAGATGGTGCTACATGCCATAGTACAGTAGCTGTTAGGGATTACCTTGAAACTATTTTCAATGACAAACTGATACATAGATATTCCGATATTTTTTGGCCGGCTAGATCTCCAGACTTAACACCTCTGGATTATTTCTTATGGGGCTACTTAAAACAAAGGGTTTACCAGCAAGGACCTTTTCAAGATATTGATAATTTGGGGAGGATCATTTCAGAAGCATGCCAGGAAATTACTACAAATATGCTAAAGGATGTGTTACGGGAATTTCATAAACGAACCATTAAATGTTTAGAAAGAGATGGTGGATATGTTGAGGCTTTAGTGAATTGAAGCAAAATATAAATTATTTCATTTGCAATAATGCTATGGATGTTACTTATTAGTTAACTTGTTGTTTTCTATTTAACTTTTCATTTGTAAAATAAATTATTATGATATGCATGCACTAATTATTCAAATGCAATAGCAAATTGTTACATAACTTACCTTTGAACCGAAAGGTTATCATGTTTTTCAATACAATAGATGTTTTATGATTTGCAAAATTAAATTATGTATAATTTATAGTCAAAAATTATTAAAAATCGTTTTTCCATGGTAGATGGATAATATTGGATATCTGACCGTAATTTTCAATTAGGATCAACTTTTCTTAATAATGTTTGTCGATATTGTAATAAAAAAAGGTACTTTACTCTTGAGTAAAATTTACATTTTTCGACATACCTCGCATACGACTGCAAAAAATTGATATCTGATTATTTCATTTTGGGTTTTAGGCCATGCAGAACTTTTTATCAAGAATAACTTTTTTTCATAAAATCAATAATAAACAAGTTTCCCATATGGTGCCGACTTAGTTGGACACACTGTATAAGATAAATTTTGAATTGTTTGGAAAAAAGAGGCAATTATGTATTGATGTTAAGTGGACACCATCTACAGTGAAAAATGAATAGATTTGTCTCGTATTCCCTTAAAACCAGTCTTCTATAGATAACACTGAAATTTATTGCTAAGGAAAAGAAATAATTGTTAGAATGAATAATTATAGTTATTTATTATACAAGGGAAAAAAGTATTAGATTTTAGCCCGCGGTTGTGTTTGTCTCCCGATGCTAGGCGGAGGGAGACAAAACACCGATAATCTAATGCTTTTTTCCCTTGTATAATAAATAATTGTTTTTCTCAATATTTTTCTTATGCAGCCTATATAATATTTTATATGACCAAAAGGACAATAAAAAAACTGCACCAGAAAGGAGAAAAATTGTAGGTCGCCATTTAAAATTTTTTCGATGATGTCATGTCTCCAAAAACTGCTGACACAAAAAAATATACAGGGCACCCAAATTTGCGCAACAATAAAAATCGCTATACCTCTTTAAAATGCTTCGGGAAACGTCTACAGACAATATTATAGCGATTATTCCATACTTTTGACCAACTCTGTATAATACTCTCCAAAAGTACTCTACAAGTAAAGATCTGGATAGTTTATTAAAATTAGGAAGTTTTCATAGTGGTTTTAAAGAGAGGCAAGTAGGCCCCTTTCCAGGTGGGCGCCTGTATTCTTATAAAGTTCATAAATCTGTTTAATAGAGTTCCTCCAGACTATTTTGTATAAGTAGTCTTAGAAACAAAGGTTGAGGAAATCTTATAGAGCATTTTAATACAAAAATTGTTACTTGGCTTACGTTTCTGCACCGCAACAAGGTGTTTCTTTAAGTATCAGATATTTCACTGACCAGATTCATAGTATTCATGTCTTACATCTTTACTGGATATTTTCTTACAAATTAAAGCTATATCAAGGTCTTCTTGGACAGAAACACAGAAAATTTAGACAAACAACTATTATTAACAACAACATTTTTTTTTCTTTTAGTTTTATTTATTTATTTAAAGATACAAACTTGAAAGGAATAAAAACAGATACAAATACTTCTTATTCGTCCGATAAACATATTCCGAGGGGTCACAATTACAAACTATTATAACACTACTGAATTTATTTAAAAAGGGTAGTGTAAAAATAGTTAATGATATACTTATAGGTAACAATTTCTGCAGCTTAGAATATGTATACTATTTATACTACACAATTGTCTAAATTTTTTATAAAATCAGAATATATATAAGAAATCTATGACAAATATTTTTGTTGAATCTTGGGGCGGTTAGAGCCTCATTAATAGGGTTTTCCCAGAAAAAAAATTATTGCTGAAATACTTAACTCACGTAAAAAAATGATTTATGGCATATTCATTATCTTATTAATTTTACTAATAGTAACAAAAAAAACTTGAAGTTTGAAAAATATTGGGTTTATTTTAAACAGCCATAAATTGGCGCGTTGTGACGTCAACACCCTGAAATCCAATCACAGAATTAACATCAGAGAGGTTGTCTCTGTTCAAGATTGTTTATTAATCTTGGTCTCTGTTAACATAACATAATCTCTATTTAGTCTACTTTCGGTAAATTATCAGCGGCACCTTTAACATAACTCTCTTCCACTTTACTCATTTTGCTTGTAGAATTAATAGAACATAAACCAGAAACTGATAAAATAATATTTTCACTCCAAACAATACAAACATAAAAATATAAATTTAACGTTTTAGGTTAGTCACCTGATGTGTAATGTCGGTGAAGGTTTAACCTAAACTACAGTACAAAATATTAACATCCGACGCTTTCACGAATAACTTGTGCGGCATTTATCTGAATTCTGATTGGCCAATATTTACACGTCCACTGCATTACAAATTGAAATTCTGAGAGGTTTTAGAGGAAAGCTTCCTTTAACACACAGTTAGAATCTATTACAAACTAATTATATCCATAATCTCATTGGTTTTCCGGGTAGATACGTAATTCTGGCGCATAAAAATGCCCGTTTTAAAAAGCAGTGAAATTATCAGCAAGTTGTTTTAATGATATTTTGTTAGAAATAATTCTTATTAGGAAAGTAAATTGTTGTAAATTAATAAAATGTTTTATTATATCATTTTCACGACACAAATTGTTAAAATAAAATTAGTGGGAAAACCCTATTGTGCTACATGTGTGATATGTTGAAAATATGTAGTTCTGAAATGCTTTGTTTTTAAATGCATAAATACATAGGTTGTGAAAATATGATGATCAATGTTACAAATATCTTCTTTATAAAGCAGATTTGTAGGATATCATCATTGTTTCCTAAATATATTTTTTAATATATAATTCTGGGTTAAATTTAGTTTTTGTAATGAGTTGTTATACATTCCTCCCCACATTAGGATACCATAACGGATAAGTGATTCTACAAGGGTCTTATAAATAACTAACAATAGTTTTATTCAAAGAAATTCTCTCAATCGTTAAAATTTATAAATAAGTTTCCTTAATTTATTCGTCAAATTATCTACATTAGTACAATAAAATTAATCTATCGTTTGGATAAACGAAAATAACTTGGCAAAAAAATCTTATAAAATTGATTAAAAAAAAAGCTTCGTAGTGGGGTATTCCCATATCAAAATTGTAGAGAATTTCTTTCTCTATAACGTGATATATATTTTTTAATTATTAGAAGCATTTTATGGCCGTCGAACCGTGTTAAAGTCGAGTGAGATCAATTCGTTGATAGTTTTTATTTATTTATAAAATTTCTGCAATACTCAAGTCTTAAATATTTTAATATGCTATTCTTGACATTTTCCCTCATCGATTGATCATAAAATTATCCCCTGAGAGATAAAATCCAAAAGATGTGACAAATTGGTCTAGATTTATTGTACTACATGATTACTCCATTTTAGATGTTTATCAATGAACATACCTAGATATTTGATCTCATTTGTCTCTCTAATTTTATCTTTCATACCTGTAATTTTTGTATAAGCGAAATCAGGTCTATTTGCTTCAGTTACTGTAAATGCCAGGTAACGCGTCTTATTATCATTTAATGATAGATGATACACATTTAGTCAGTTTTTTAATCCTTTCTATCCACCTAACCTAATTGAACAGCAATTTTAGTTTCAGTCTATGAATTCTCACAAAAGATAGCAACCGTATCGTCTGCATAAGATACAGCTTTTGCACACGTCTTTAAGGACAAGAGAGAATTTATATAAGCCAGGAAGGGTATTGGACCAAGAACTGTCCCCTGAGGTACCCCTATTTTCACAGTTCATGCTTCACTAAGAGTATCCATTTAATTTCACGATTTGTATTCTACTTAATACGTAACTGCAAAGGACATTTAACGTTGCATCACGAACGCCATAACTTACTAAAACATACAAGAATTTTTTGTGATTAACAGTATCAATTGCTTTGGCAAGATCCAGGAAAACTACAATGAACTTTTTATTTCCATCTAAACCATCTATAATATCCTTGATAACCAAGCGCGCGTCACTCGTTGTTTTACCAGCACGGGAACCAAATTGTAATTCATGTATGATGTTATTTTGGTCGAGAAATTTTACCAATCGAAATTTTAAACATTTTTCAAAAATCTTTCCAAAATAGTAATTAAATGCGATTATTCTAATGTATATTGTACAATGCATTTATTGAAAAACATTTTTTACAGAGTAAAAAACAGTAATTTAAATAAGAGTATTTGGTAGATTTGGTATTTAAAGCTAACACTACTCGAATGAATGAGCCCGATGCAAGAGATGTATGAATATTTCGTTGAATTTAATTTTATACAGAACTATATTTGTCTCTCTACTCTACTCTAAATAAATTGAGTTATTTTTGCACCTTTATCACTACTTCACCTAGAGTCTAGAGTTTGGAAAACGTGGTAAAACGTGGTAGCGTATTGTTGATAATTTACGCTATTGATTGTTTCTTCTACTTGGCGTTTGGCTAGATATACATTTTTCAACTCTTGCTTCCATTTTATTACTTCGTTTGAGTTGAACATACATTAAACGTTTTTATGGATTTCACTATGATTCTTCAGTAGCAATCGTTTAATTTTATTACAGCCATTTTTCTGTGCAATATCAATTGGTGTCTCACCTGCATTATTCACTTCATGGACATTTACATTCTTTTCTAAAACAGCTTTTACATTTTCAGTATATCTGGAACATACAGCTGTATGTAATACTGAATTACCGTCGTTGTCTTTTACATTTAAATCGGCCCCATGAGATAACAGGTATTTTAATATTGTTGAATCCTCTTCTTCTGCTGCGTGAAGTATTGGTGTTTTTCCATCAAGTCCTTTTAAGTTAATATCTGCACCATTTAGAAGTAATATTTTAAGACATTCCAACTCTTCTTCAAAAATTGCACATTCGATAGGCGAAGCGTCATCCAAGGTTTGTCCATTAATGTCGACACCTTGTGAAAGCAGAAAGCCAATTATCTCTTGATAATTTTCAAGTGCAGCCATATATATAGCTTCAGAACCATATTTTTTTAAATTGCAGTTGCTACTTACTAGCAATTTTAAACAGTCTAAAGAATTATTTGAAGCGGCTATTGTTAGTGCTGTATCTTTATTGTTATTTTCTTCATTTACATCTGCTCCTATCGATATCAGATATTCTAGCATACTTTTCAAATTAAATTCAGCTGCTATATGAAGTGGGGTGGTACCGTTTTTGGTTTTTATATTAATTTCAAATCCTTTCGACAGAAGCCATTGAATACATCCTTCATCAATATTCAAGACCGCCGCATGTAGCAAGAATTGATTTTCGTGCTCTACATACATATTGAGAACTTCGCATAAGTAATTATATATTTTTTCATTGGCATTTTTAGCAGCTGAGTATAAAGCATTAAAACATATACCTGTAGAAGGAATTTTTTTACAAATTAGCAATTTAATGCAGTCGATATACCCCATTTCTACAGCCACCAGCAGGGGATGTATACCTCTTACATCTGTTTCGTTTACGTCAGCTCCGCTATCTATTAATACTTCAACAAATTCCGTCTTTCCCATGGAGATAGCCTCGATCAGAGGAGATATTCTGTTTTTATTATTTGTCACACTTGCCCCTTTCTTGATTAAATACTTTAAAATTTCCAATTTTCCCGACTTAACGGCATAGCATAACGGAGTCATTCCACTACTAGTTATAGAATCAATATCAGACTTCCTTAGTAGTATTCTTACATTCTCAATAGAACAAGTCGCGGCGTAATGCAGAGGAGTTTCTCCAAGAAAGGTTTTTTTATTTATGTCGGCTCCAAGATTTAAGAATTGTTTTATTATTACACGCATATTTTTCATTAAGCAAATATAATGAAGGGAAGTTTGACCTGCAAAGTTTGTAGCATTCACATTTGCTTTTTTTTCAATGAATAGTTTCAAAATGTTCGTGTCATTTTCATTTAGTTCTTGTTTACTCTGAGTAACCAGTGTTAACCGATTTTCGTTTAATACGGATCTTGATGAATGGAACAAACTAAGTAACGGCGTGGCGCCCATTGAGTTAGGTTCATCAATGTTACTGAAATTGTTAATAATTTCATTAACTATGTTAAAATTTGCAGCATATAAAGAGGTGTGTAATAAATTTTCTCCAGTAACTTTATGTCTTAATTTGAAATTTTTGGAAGTAATATTTTTAAATAAATTCCAATAACCCTCTTTTACACAATGGTAAAGGACAACATCTTTATTCACTGTTTTTAGATCATTAGAGAAAGTCTCGGCAAATAATTCCTCTAGTGCCCCCAAAGAACTTGACTGAATAGCAAAGTCAAAAACATCCATATTAAATAAATTATCCTTCTTATATGGATTAAAATTATATTTTAAAAGTCTTCTTAAAAAATCTGCCGAAATCTGATTTGGTCTGTCATATGCATTAGATGGTAAAATCTCATTTCCAATTTTTACATTATATGAATACATTATTTTTATATTTGAGGAGAGTGCTTGTGCCATGCGCAGCTCATTGCATTTGCCATAAGCAACAGCGATATGTAGAACGTTCCTTCCAAGTTTATCTTCACTGTTAAATTTTATTTTTTTTATCAGGCTCTTAAATAATTCTTCGTTGTTTTCAAGGACGGCCTTATGAAGTGGTGAAGATTTTAAAATAATTTTATCGAAAAATATACGTATTATTTCTTGTTCTTGGTAAAATAAACCTTCAATCAGTGAATGTAGTATGTTATGCTGTGATGTGTCGTCCCATAAGTAACATAAGTACTTAGCTAATAAAAATTCTGATAGCGACTTATGTGCAAATGTGACGGATTTTCTTTCGATTCTCTGAATAATTCTTGAATTAATAAATTTTTCTTTTTTATCCTCTACATCGTCATAAAACTCTGGTAAATTAAAAAGCCCAGAAACTTTACTCTCTTGATGAAATTGCAACAGAGCTAGTCTCGATAATGTTCTGACGGTTGAATTATTGAAGCTATTTACTTTGTTCAACTGAATTTCAATAAATTTGTCATATAAATCCGATATGTCGAAATTTGTTATATCTATGTCATTTTTATTCTCCATAATTCTTACAAATAGCTCAGTTTGCAAAGGTATCGCTATAAGTTTATCACCTAACGAAGACGTTTTCTGTATGATTTGATTTATATAAATTTCAGAAAAAGCGTTTATATTTTTCTGTATTAACTCTTTTTGATTGTCTTTAGTGAACGGCTTAAAGTAAAGTGACAATGTATTAAAATTATTCTCTAGTAAATTTTGCAAAGAGGGTCTGGTTGTTAATAAAGTTGGAGTTCCAAAATGTTTTATACATTTCAAGAATTTTTCGGTATTTGGTTCATACTTTACATCATCTAGGCCATCAATAGCGATTATAACCTTTAATTTTCTTAACAAATTTTTAAATAATTTCCAAAAGAAATTGTTGTGTTCTCTAGTTGTTTCATTACTTTTATCATACAAGAAATTTCTGAGACTGGAAAACTCTTGTTTTATTATATAATCACTAACATCGCTTACGTTCAAGTATATCATCCACATATCCGGCGGGCAGTTATCTTTTAGATAATGTAATAACATAGTTTTCCCTTCTCCAGATTTATCAGACAAAACATTAAAATTTAAGTAATTAAATAAATCTGAATCTGATAAAAGACAATCTTCACCCACATTCCTAATACAGTATGGTAAAACCATATTTATATTTTGGTTGGAATATATCCATTCTAAATTGTTTCCATTAAATTGGAAAAAGTGCACAGTTTGATTTGCCTTTTCAGACACTTTTTCAATAATTTCAATAATATGCTTATATTTCTTTGGTATTTCCTCTATTGCAATTATTGATATTGATTTGGGATCTCTAGTGAAATGTTGTCGATAACCAGGCTGAATCAAATTTTCATAGTAAAGCCAATCAATGCAACTACGCATACCAAAGTTAAATTTAATTTGTGGCGGGATCCCAGCTATGACAAATACTGCATCCTTTTGAGACACCACATCGTGTGAAACACGAGGTTTTTGTAAATATCGCGGAATGTAGTCGTTTTCCACATTTTTATTTATAACTCGTTGATACTCTAATAAATCCAAAAAAATATCTGGCGTAATTTCCCTTAAAGTTTTACTGTCAGGAGACAATTTTTCCAGGGAAACTGATTTTCTATTTTGCAAGGACACCTCAATATCTCTTAAAGCCTTAAGTTGATTTTTGTTCGAAACTTGTTCTAAATTTGTGAAGACTGTGTGGTATGGCAGATCAAATGGTTTACCACCAAAAAAAATGTAGCTCCGTTTGGACTCTGAGTAATCGAATTCTAGAATTGCATTAGACACATTCTCTTGTTGATGAGAATCTATGTTCAAATTTATTATTATTGGTAGTTGACACGCGTTCCAAAGTAGCATAATTAAATCCTTTACTTTATACGTATTTTTAACTTTTCTTATAGGAAGTTCTAAAAAAGACGGTAGTTTCTCGAGTACTTTTTTAATTATGTTTGATGGATTGTGAAGTAAATTGTTCCAGTTATTGATATTAATATTTTCGCCTTCTAAATGTTTGTCAATTTTATGTTGTATAGCAGAGTGTACTTTTGATAAATGCTTATTGGTTTTTAGGAAAACACCATTAAATTCATTAGTAATATCATTCCAAATTTGAGCTTTCTGAAAAGTGTCGTTTGTGTCAGGTACAATAATATATGGATTTAATATTGTCTCAAGTAATGTCGCTTGTATATCCATCTTTGTTAAAACTGTTTTGTTTTCAAACTTCTTTTTTGACCAATCACTGAAATATCCCATAATACTGTTGGCTATATCCAATTGTTTGAAATGTTTATCAATTTCGAGTTTTATTTTATTTTCGATTTGTGAACCATCTACTTGACTGCAGTAAAGATAAAATTGTTTCAAAAAGTTGTCGTTATACTTTTTAACTCCATTATGAATTTGAAATATTTTACCTGTGTTCAAGATATTTCTTAGGGTCCTGAATTCCTTGGCCCTGGAGTCCTGGCGAGAGATATTTGTCTGCTCTTCTTCTTCATTAAAAATAATATCGCCATCTTTATCATCACAGTTTAGTTTTATATTAGTGAGAAGTAAAAATGTTATATTTTGAAAGTCACCTTGATATGGCAAAGGTAAACTACCCGAATCGAATTTGTCTTTAATGTTTAGGAAACTGTCTTCATATTTTGCTAAACCGAAGTCTTTACTACCCGAAATTAAAATCTTGGAATTTAATAACATATTACACTTATTTTTAATTTGTATTAAAAATAAATTCTTGCAACCCGAAGTAGTTTCTATAAACAAAATTAAGTCGTCGAACGATCCAACCCCATCTATATTTGAAGCCATCCACATGTCCTTTATATCACTATTAAAAACACATTTAATACCGAAAAGAGCTGGCAACTCCTGTTCATAAGGTCTTCCAAGATCTGTAGTGCCACTCCGAGATTTTAGTAACTAAAATATATTGAGTGTAAAAACTACAATATTTTATAAAAAAATGTAGAATTACTTACTTCTGAAGGCCTGATTTTCTGCATTCCGAAACTGTTTATGAATCTGAAAAAAATATGGATTAATTAGAACTCGAAACAATAATTACATTCTAACATATAACAAAATCACCAATAAAATGCGATGACATAGTTGCGTCGAAAATTATAAATTTTCACATACTGTCGGTAAATATACATACAGGTTGTAAAAGCAATACTTTTAACAAGTTGGTACGTAATATCTTCTACTTTTTCATCTCTAGATAAAGTACTGCTTGTATAAAGTAATGGTGAAAAAATTCAAACTGTAGATTATGATAAAAATGGACGTTTTGAACCCAGAAGATAGTAAACATATCCGAACCGGCATGCCATATGAGTCTATCTGCTTGTCAGTCTGTCTATTTGTGTTAGTCGGTTAATGTGTCCGTGCAAGATACATTTCTCTCGAAGACGGCTTAACGTGAAAATCTGAAATTTTAGACATAAAATCTGGGACGTCCAAAGTATAATCTAGGCTAATTTCTTCAAAAAGCTCTTTTTATTGAAAGTGTCTCAAATCGTATAATATTTGGTACCCATCATGCAAAAAATTTTTCAGGGGTGGAGGGAGAGGGGTGAATATGTCCACTGCTTGCTAATGATTATTGACTCGTATCTGAAAAACAGCTAGACTAAACGATATATATTTTTTTAAATGTTCGTTTTTTGCATCCTTAAAATTAAGTTTCATTAAGTATTTCCCTACAGTCAAAGATTTCCTTGATTTTCCTAGATTTCTCATTGAATTTTTTTTTCTGGTCCTATACCATTCAATTTTAGCTATCAAATTTTCTAAACCCAAAACACAGAAAAAAATTAAAGGAATAAAATTCACGTATAACAATATGGTTTTTTAGTCATAGTTAATTATGAAAACGCAAGTTTTTATCTTTAAAATAATAATATAATTTCACTGTTAATTATTTCAATTATCTGATTACTAAAATTATAATTAACTTTGTCCTTTAAAGGTGCCCATAAAAATGTATCCAAAGGTGTTAACTCAAGGCTGTTTGGTGGCCATGTGAACGGAGCTCTTTATATATGTTGTTTGATTATCGGGGAGTTCCCAGAATAAAAGTCATATTAATGTTTTGATATCACATAGGTATGACTAAAAGATTAGATTACATTCAGTGTTACTGTATTATTATATTATTGCAAGAATTCAATTATTAATCGATAGAGATAAAACAACACATAGAATTTCGTTTCAAAATATCTTGAACTCATAATATATAGAAAATAAAAATTATCTGCATGCTTGTAAACAGGGATTCAGTGGATAAACTAAATTCCACTTTTTTATAAATATATATGCAACTGTTGGATATATCTTTAAAGCTAGTTTCGTGTTGTATACAATTTTCTGCTGAATTCATGTCTAGAATGTGCAAAGGGAATCTAGTTTGCGTTCATCCCTTATATTAATTTTTCATCTCTTTTCGGTGATGCATGGTATTTCTATTTTTGGAGTATAATTCATGAAATCTTGGAAATTAAAAACTTTACAAGATTCAAATTTTGGATGGAGATTGAATAATATTTGATGATTACGATGGTGATGTTATAGAAATCTTTTAGTTAAAGAACTTAGATGTATTGAAATATTGTATAGAAAATGTAGCATCGAGGTAAAGTCGTTTGCAGCAAAAACTTTACTAACCTCATTAAAATTCCGTTACTCTCTGTACTATCTCGCCCGCAAATTGAATCACTTACCTTTATAAGCTTTTAACGTACGTGGCGTCGGCTTGTTTGATGACACCGTACTGAATGTTTCACCGGCGTTAATAATGAGCTCGTAAAGTTTTTATGATCTTTTTTATTTGCACCATAAATCCGCAGGATGCTATACTCCTTGCACTTCTAGAAGGATGGTCCGGATTTTAATGAAAGAATATTTAGTGGATTCTGTGAGTCGGAAAAATAGGAAAATATTTTATAACGCAACGAAACTAGTTAGCCCCCCCGTTTTCGAGGATGCTGAACACGATGGCTGTGGTTTAAACTCTTTTTGAGTTGACCGTCACTAGCAAACGGCCAAAAACAACCCGCAAAAGGGGTGAAACCCGAAAACACCGTCTTATATTGAGAAAAACTGCGTCACCCCCCGTTTTCGAGGATGCTGAGCACGATGGTGGTGGTATAGACTCTTTTTGAATTGACCGTCACCCCCAAACGGCCAAAAACAACCCCCAAAAGGGGTGAAACGCGAAAACACCGTCTTATATCGCGAAAAACTGCGTCACCTCCCGTTTTCGAGCATGCTGAACACGATGGTGGTGGTATAGACTCTTTCTGAATTGATCGTCACCCTCAAACGGCCAATAACCACCCCCAAAAGGGGTGAAACGCGAACACACCGGCTTATACCGAGAAAAACTGCGTCACCTCCCGTTTTCGAGGATGCTGAACGCGATGGCGGTGGTTTAAACTCTTTTTGAGTTGACCGTCACCCCCACCGGCCAAAAACAACCCTTAAAAGGGGTGAAACGCGAACACACCGCCTTATACCGAGAAAAACGGCGTCACCTCCCGTTTTCGAGTATGCTGAACACGATGGGGATTCTGGATCTTCTCCCCGAAGCAAAGCAACCCCTGAACCGGACAAAAACTACCCCGTGAGACCCTGCCTTATGAAGTGGATAAGAAAATTCCGATATGACAAAATGATTAACAAATCATTGAATACAAACCGGATGATGATTCCTCGGTTGTTGACTGATCTCTTACCCTAAAAAATAGGCGCATATACAGGGTCTGGTTAGGTTATTTGGTGATTTTCAGGCGGGGAAATCTGCTGTATGGAATCAGTGGTAAATTTCATATATTTTATTATATTAACTTATGAACATGTGTATTTGACGCATACAATTACTTACTTGCTATATATATAAAAATAAAACAGATTCCTTGACGCATACAACTACATATCCACTATATATCCATACCATACATTTTTATTGACGCAGGGATGGGGTTGACTCGGAGAAATTCAAAAGCACCGCCGTCTTGTTCAGCATGCTGGAAAACGGGAGGTGACGCAGTTTTTCGCGATATAAGACGGAGTTTTCGCGTTTCACCCCTTTTAGGGGTTGTTTTTGGCCGGTGGGGGTGACGGTCAACTCAAAAAGAGTTTAAACCACCGCCATCGTGTTCAGCATCCTCGAAAACGGGAGGTGACGCAGTTTTTCTCGGTATGAGCCGGTGTGTTCGCGTTTCACCCCTTTTGGGGGTGGTTATTGGCCGTTTGAGGGTGACGTTCAATTCAGAAAGAGTCTATACCACCACCATCGTGTTCAGCATGCTCGAAAACGGGAGGTGACGCAGTTTTTCGCGATATAAGACGGTGTTTTCGCGTTTCACCCCTTTTGGGGGTTGTTTTTGGCCGTTTGGGGGTGACGGTCAATTCAGAAAGAGTCTATACCACCACCATCGTGCTCAGCATCCTCGAAAACGGGGGGTGACGCAGTTTTTCTCAATATAAAACGGTGTTTTCGCGTTTCACCCCTTTTGCGGGTTGTTTTTGGCCGTTTGGGGGTGACGGTCAACTCAAAAAGAGTTTAAACCACCGCCATTGTGTTCAGCATCCTCGAAAACGGGGAGGGGTAACTAGTTTCGTTGCGTTAGAAAATATTTTCTTTTTTCGAGGTTTTTTCCGACTCACAGAAGCCACTAATTTATCATTGGATTATTCTGGCAGAAGGTATCAATTAATTTATATTCGGGAATAAAATAAAAGGTGCAATCGATTGCAGTCTTGCAGTGTGACGTGTAGTAAAATACGCATAAATATTCCGAATAGCGCACGTAAATAAAACCATGAGTGTATAGGGTTATTTGCTATATATTGATTATTTCTGTTATTATTGAAAATTGAAAAAAAAGTTTCGTATAAAATTTGTAGGATTTTACTTATATTTTATTGAAACGTGATTAAAAAAAACTATGTATAGGTCACGTGATACGAAATAAATATATGTTCTTTTTAATGGAACACCCTATATATTATTGCATTTTTGAGAAGCCCCTTTCCCCTGATTTTAAATATATAATATTGTATAGGTCTATCTTAAATAATTCTCGACATATTTGACATGCAAAATGCAAATGAGCTGCTTTAATGCAAAAAGAGTGAGCCATACGTGTCAAAACACAAGTAAAACAAAAATAACAAAGTAGGCCACGAAAATAATTATTTTATTAATTATTCAGTTTTGACATTTCAAACCGTCATTATTAACTCCATAGAAACAAACGTAAATAGGTGTTTATTCGTCAGTAAAATAAACAGTTTTTTCTACGACTGCTTTGAAAAGTTCTACTAATTAGCACTACAAATTACGCTTGAAAATTATTGATTTCACATAACGTGTGATAAATCTTTATCGCACGCTAACAGTATGTGAAAACGCTTTGACGTATGAAAAGTGCTATTTTCAATACTAGCCCAGTTGTCAGAGACTAATTTTGATGAAAAGTTAGAATTAATTGTTAACTCGCTAATTTTTTCATGAAAGGCTAGTTTTTTGCTAGTAGAAAGTGGCTCAGAAACGTTTACCAAAAACTACCCCCGCGGACCGTTGTAAACAACCCTCTGAAACGGAGAAATTAAGTTTTTTGCTAATATCTCGAAAAATAGTAATAATAAAAAAGAAATGGTTAGCACCACGTGAAAGAGCGGGAAATTTTACATAAAAATAGTATAAAAGTTTTTTTTATAAATAGTTCCCTTAGCGTGAGAAATTATTACAGTTCGCTAGTTCGGCTTAATAATTTCAAGCGCGTCGCACAGGGAAATGAAGCCTTTCTCGACCGCCGCTACATAATAAAGGCAATTTGCACCCATTAAAAACGAAACAAAAAAAAAAAACAAAAGGTAGCATTTTAAAGAGGAAGACTTCAGCTTTCCAATGGTGTACTTACTTAATTTTTATAATTTTTATTTCTTATAAATTGCAGGTGAAAGTTAAGCTTAATCATTTTTTTCCACTCTACATTAAAACATAAATATTAAATAAAATAGTAATTTAAAAAAAGAGATAGCTTGTTTATACCTTAAACTTCAATCTAAGATTAATTTTTGTGCTCTCAAGTATCCAGGGTAAAAAAAATAACTTTTAAATAATTGGTATTTTTTCCATTTTTTAGGGTTAGGAAATTTCCACTTGAAAACTTCTCAAAAACGCGATGCGCTTGAAACATTGAGCCGAACTAGCGAACAGTAATAATTTCTCATGCTAAGAGAAACGTTTATTTAAAAAAACTTTTATATTATTTTATGTAAAATTTCCCGCTCTTTCACGTGGTGCTATCCGTTTTTTTATTATTATAATTTTTCGAGATATTAGCAAAACTGAATTTTTCCGTTTCAGAGGGTTTTTCATAAGGATTCGCGGGGGTAGACTTTGGTAAACTTTTTTGAGTCACTTTCTACTAGCAAAAAACTAGCTTTTCATGAAAAAATTAGCAAGGTAACAATTAATTTCGACTTAAAACCCCTGGCAACTGGGCTATATGTAAATTATATATGACCTAACTATAATCACGTGTAAATAATTAATATATTAGAATTAACTTTATATTTAATTTATTAAAAACAGATTTAACAAATAAAGAGATTACTCGTTATAATAAAATAATACTACATAAGGAATCCATTAAAGAAATTGTTCAAAGCCAGCATTGTATTCCATACAAAGCTCACAGCGTCATTTTAAGTTTAGGAAAATATTGTAAATAGCGTTATTATGGCTTCTGTTTAAGTTGTTAATTTCTTCTTGAATTTTTGCTTTAATGGCCTGAAGATCATGGTTATGATTAAAACTTACTTTTATCCGAAGCGGCACTACCATCAAACACCACTCATAACGTTGTGGAGCTATTTTTATTAATTACTCCATGATGTGGAAGGTAATAACACACTTGATCCCTCTTCATATCACTTACTTTGGTCATATGTCCAACTCGTTCATATTCAGAAAGAAAAGCACAATAATCATCTCTGAATATCTCAGATTTTGCAAATTTCCTTTTTAGAGAGTATAACCTACTCAAATTCTCTGTTTAGAGTTCTCCAGTTTACTAGTGAATTCCTTGAAAGGAATAATAATAAATAAATAACACCACAGAAATTAGACAACCCCCAATTCCAGAAGCCAGGGCTTGTGCGGAAGGGAGTTACACATTGAAAAAACGCGGACATACAACCATTTCCTCCGACAGTGCCAGTACCGGAGCCAGGATTCGAACCCGGTGGTGCGATGTCCGTGTGAAATTAATCGCGATTGCCACCTCGCGCCTTAACCCACCCGGCTATCGACCAGATAGTCGCTACAAATCGTCCATTTTTTCCCCTTAATTTTGTTGAACAAAACAATCGTCCGCACTCCTTATCATCTGAAAATATTACAGGTTTTAAGGTGTCTGGCTCCTCCAATTGTCAGAATTTAGCCAACTGTTCTTAAATTTCCACTTTAATACTAAGGTTGCATACTTAACCTTGCTTATTTAGGTTGAAATTTCCAAACTCTCCTGATAAAATCCATCCAAGGGATTTATTCTGTAATGTTGGCATATGGTCTCCCAACTTCATTCTACTTGAATGAGCTTCCAAAACACATTTGCCCCTAACAACATACCAATTTATTCAGATTTATCAAACTTAGTATAGCAAGATTGATATCATTTGGGATTTTAATTATAGGTAAGTTTTCGCTTATTGCTGGAATAACCAAACACGAAACAGTCATATTGAAATTGCTTTGGCTTGTCAGAATTTCAACGTCGCATCTTTTCAAAATTTCAGCCGAAACTTGACTAATGCCCGTGACAGAAATATCCACTTTTTCTGTAGGCAAATTCAGTCTTTTACACATTTGATTAGAAATAAAATTACTCATGGGACCTAAATCCAAAAGTATTCTGCATTCATGAAAACTTCCATACATATCCTTTACTTTCACTAAAGCCGTGGACAACAACACCTGCCCAAGCCCAGAATTATACCTAGTTGAAAGAGACATCAAATTATTACTGAGAGGATTTGGCCTTGACACTCCGATACTCTCATTTATTCCACTTGAGATATTTCTGATTCTTGCAATTATTTTATCAGGAGCCCTTGGCTTATAATGTACCAAAACGTGGTGGTTTAATCCACGCTTTGCACATTTTGCTGCGGTACAATTATAACTCAAATGATTAGTTGCAAAAGAGCAAAGACACAACCTTTTAATATGAAGAATTTTTATATTTATTGGCAGCGCAAGAAATTCTTTAGAGACACTTTCATGAGAACCCTTACATTCAACACATACCTCTGTTTTCAATGATTCTTTATTCGCTGATGATATGAAAGCTTTTTGTTTATTAGAGGATTCTTTACCTTTGACACTGCTATTTATGTCAAAGGTTTTTAACAAATCAGCCCTCCCCGTATAAACTCCTTAAAATCTAAAAAAGGTAGCTCATTTTTAATTTTGTAACTTTCCCATTTCATTAATGTTACACGGTCTAATTTTGTTGCTAAATGAAAAATAATACGTGAATCCCATAACTCTACTGGTTGCTTTAAATTGCTCAGTACTCGTAAATGTTTACTTACATTGTCAATAAGATTTCTCAAATTAGCAGATGATTCATGAATCATAGCATTTATATCATATGATTTTGCACCAAAAGCCTTTTATCAAATCTTGTGCACAAAATGTCCCACGCTATTTGGTAGCTATCTGCATTAAACTCTAAAGAAGCTATCACTTGCCTTGTAGATACTTCTAAAGAAGCTCTTAAGTAATGAAATTTTTGAGTATTTCCTATAGAAGTATTACAATGAATCAAACTTTCAAAATTATCTTTATATTCTAACCATTTATCGTACCCCCCCCCCCCCCCACAAACAGGCAGATTTAGTTGAGGTAACTTTACATTACCCATACCAGAATTGAGAAAATTGCTATGAAGTAAACCTTCGTTTGAAACCTGGGAACCGCCCCTTAAGCTTTCAGGTTTCTCTACACGAATTACTGACTCATACTCTTCAATGACCTTTTTACCTTTAGATAAAGCCATGAAAAAATCATCTTAAAATTTTTGCCTTTCCTCAATATGCTTATCTAAATCTGTTACTTCACATAAAACCTTTATATCATTTTGTATTTAATCAAATTATGTAAATTCTCAATTTTCTCAATTCTTACTCTTAATTCAATAAAAATGTCTTTATCCCTACAACATTTTTTACGAGAATTTTATCTTATGTTTGTAATAAATATTTCTTAAATAAAGTTAACCGTGATTTAATAAAACCTCTTTTTCTAATTAACATATTAATTTATTCATCCGCCATGATTACTTATGTTCAAATCTCACAGAAATGAAACAGGAAAGTATATGTATAATAACTTTTACCAGTAATACCCACAATTTCTCGAAGACGTCCCTGACTGCCACTTGGAATTGGCTTTATACGGCGACGCTGTTTCTAAACTATTGCAACCTAACAAATACTTATAACCATACTTCTCAACTCAACATATTTTTTACTTATATCAATCCTGGGTAGGTTAACTCACAGTAATATTCTGCTCGTTGTTTCATAACTACAACATTTTTAATACCCCCACATATGGGTATGTTCCAACAGCTTATGGTACATACAATATTCTCGAACAAGTCTAAAATCTCCAATCGTTCCAAAAACTCCACAACAAAAGATTTTTTCCGCCAACTCATAGATATCCACAGGTTCTTCGCATCCGGCTCGAATTAACCACATTTAACATGTAAAAACGACTCGTACCTTACTATCGTGTTTATTAAATTATTAACAATACACCATAAAGGGAAAATATTTCGACCTTTTCAGCCTCACTATAATCCATTTTGATTAAATAAATGTTAATAATGACAGTTTGAAATGTCAAATCGAATAAACAATAAAATAATTATTTTCGTGGATACCTTGTTATTATTGTTTCACTTGTATCTTGACACGCCTGGTTCACTCTTCTTGCAATAAACTAACTCATTTGCATTTTGAATGTCAAATATGTCAAGAAGTATTAGTGCAGCAAGCAACACCAACAGGTCTATGTCTTCCCATGACTGTGACAGTTGCTGCTGAACAGTGCAGGACATGGTCCCATCAAAGTGGATGTTGACTGAGGTTTTTCTATTGATGGTGTGGGCATCACCGTAGCCATCAAATACCACAGTACACTATTCACCATAGTGGTTGATGATGTATGTCACGTACAGGTCGCCTATTTTACCAAATGTTGAGCCAACATTCCACTTGACACGATGGAGCAGGAAGCCACCATCAACTATGTTGTAAGTTGATTTCAAGTCATGAGTTGTGGTGTTATCCAGTGGTAACGCTTGAAGCGTTATCACTGATTTCTTCCTTTCTTTTTCAAAGTATCATACACCCTTAACTACTATTCCTAGCGAAAAAATGAATAGGACATTTTTGTAGACAATTTAATTTACTTTTATTTTGTATAGAATGATCTCCTAATGATCAACCCTACAACTTAAAACAATAATCCGTTGAGCACTGTTTATTTCCGAATTGGGGGACTTCCCGTCTTCGTTTCCTGGCCTAATAATAAACATGAAGCATTATTGGATTCAATTTCTTTTTACATTTTTATTTAACAATTTTGTTTCTGTTTATATATTTTTACATATAAGACTTTTTGGTAGTAATCAAAAAATAAATCTATCATATTTTTGGCGGAGAAATTTGCTTCATTAAATTTTTTAACAATGCCTAAATACATAAAGCTAAGTAAAAAATACTTAATTTAAAAAATACAACATAGGACTGGCCATGAAAGAAAGCGAGAAAATTTCAAAAGCGTTCAAATATCTAGGGTACTAATACCTTAATTATTTTAATAATTTTTCTATATTTTATGAAGAGATGCCACAGATAAAATTGTTCCTTTTATTACCTAGTAAGCTGTACTTCAATACTCACATATAATTATTAAATTATAGCAATTTCACAGAGACAATTATCAAATCTTGACATGGTGCACTAATTCACCGATGACAGCAGAAGTTTATTATACTACTGATGTAATTAGAACATGTAGTATAAGCTAGTTCCTATTTTGGACATTTAATTGTACTTATTTCGGCATCAATAGTTGTTTAAAAATTTAATAGGTACGTAGCAAATACAACACTTCTCGAATCTTACTAAATAAACAAAGTGTTATCAGTAAATTTTTGTAGATCAAGTTATCAATTTTGCAGTTTGATAAACGTTATCGAATTGTCTACGATATGGTTATTTTATCGAGATAAAGGAAATTAATATAAAAAATAATATCAATCACTTAATTAAAATAATATAATAAGTAACACAAAAGTCTAATTTTTATTTTATTTTGTATCGAGGGATGAACATGATGAACAATAAAATTTGCAGAAAAATTTGCTTATCATTAATTACAAAAAATCCAGTTTTAACGTGAATGCCATGCATAACATTGTCATGAATATTTACACCTAGTTCTGAAAGTACCATTAACTATTGCTTTTGTGAAAAAATACATTATTACGTTATTCTTTTATACAGTTCAATATTTCAAAGTATAGGGTAACGACACCAGTTACTGATACTTTAATACATTGTAATACAAAAATTCACTTGATTTGAAACATGTCTTACGATGTAAAAGAATATACAGTACGAGGATCGCTACTAGGCGTATAGGGAAATCCTATACACTTATGTACATGTGTAATACGGGCGAGAATGTCATCTAATAAAGCGTGATTAGGGTGGGGCGATCCAAGGGGCTGTACGCTGGCGCTGCTGCGATTGTCGATGTTGGGCTTAGGCCACACTTACGAAACTTAAGTATTGTTGCAGTCAAAATAATATTAATCTGTTAAAATGGATATTTATTTAACAGAAGAGAAAGTAGAAATAATTGAATTAAACTATGGTGAGCATTCACTATTGTAGAGTTCGAAAATCGTCCCACTCCCACTTATTTTGAGAAAGATACTTTTGTCTATTTTGATTATTTGTTGACCACCATAATTGATTTCAATAAATAAGTATTTTTGATGACACGTGGTAATTCGTAAATTCCTTATTTGACAATCGATCACCTACACCTTCCGCTCGATTTACGTTACTAACTGCAACTGCAGCGGATCGACCAGCTGTCATGCTTATGTCCCATCATCCATTTCATATCAGCAGCATAAGTGTATAGAATTTCCCTAAATGCCTAGTAGCAATCCCCGTACTGTACAAGGATATTATCTATCAACATTTTTTTCATGGAAATAGAAAATAATAATAAAAGTATATTAATTCCTGAAGTAATTGACAAATTTTTTTTTAGTAAATGATAACTGAAACTCCAGTAATTGACATTTCTTCCAACGAGCACATTTTAAACGCGTAATCAATTATAGCCTAAAAATATGGGATAAGGTTAAAAAAATGAACAATTAGGGTGATACATTTTAAAATTACTATATTTTGGAATAAAAAATATTTTATGTAAAATTGTGTAAATTACGTTAAATAAAAGGATCAATTCATTTTCGTTTAATTAAGATGTTATAATTTCAAGAACCTTAAGAAAAGTCATATACGTAGCTTTTAGCCCTGATCAAATTATCGAAATCTTAAAAAGTGTTTTTTGACTTCTACAATTACAAAAAGTGCACGAAGTACTCCAAGAGTTATGCTCCAAATTATTATTATTATTATATCAGTGTATGCGCAGAAGCAATGCAATCTTAGGCGAGGATTGCGTAGTGGATATACCATCCTTTGGAGGGGACGTTGTCGGTACATTATCTATTAAATGTTAGGTAAGTAAAAGTTCCCTACTGTTGGAAAGAGAAGAGGTTCAGCAAAATTACTGGTTAGGGGCAGCTGTGTAGTCACATCCCATGTAAGCATGAAGAGCTGGCAGAGCACGACACAGATTTTGTCCTATCGCTAATTTGGAAATATTAGTGCGAGTTTCTTCATCCTTTTTGGAACATGTAGTGGCAATCCAAATGTCAAAATTATTGAATTGATGTAGATTTCCTAACACAATTACAAGGACATCAGCATCAGAAGTCTTTTTGAATTTACTTTGCACTTGATCATGTGAAAAATGATTTGCGAATAAGCTTCCTCGTGCCAGTATAGCAGATCTTCTTCTTCGGCTTTGAACATATGACCATCGACTGATTGGAAAGAAAAACTGCGATTATCCACAGTTATGACAATTTTTTTATTGGTAATGATGAACGCAAAAATATCATTTTCCCAAGTCAAAAAAACTCTTTAAATTTATAATTTTTTAGACTTTTCATAAAATCGCTTGGTCGAGACTGCTGAAGACCAACAATTAATTGAAGACGGGATGTCTACTTCATGCCGGTTTTTGCGTTCGCTATTCTTGATTGATGGTGAAATGTACCGGTCAAAAATAAAAACGTTTGCGGAAGATACGGTCCCAAATGGGGCAAAAAGTAAAAACCGTCAATTATTTTCAAATGTTTTGCAAGACTTGCCTTACCAGTTTTGGAAAACTGATACATAAATAACTATCTGTGGCTTCCCGGAATAACCATATAAATGATCAGTTTTCATATCTTTGACGTGTGTAAAATGAACTTTACCTATGGTAATATTTACAGTAACCATAATTGATATATTGACTATAACTAAATTGTAATATTATTCCTAACAGAACTGCAGAAGATCAAATGTAATATCTAAATCCAAGAAGAAATATTCTTTAAAAAATATGAACTGAAGTGATTATTTTGGGAAGCCGCGGAATAGCATTGCGTTTCAAAATAGGCGTATTCACTATCGCTTACAACAACGAAATTTTTAAATGCAACACGATACGCTTTTTAGTTGAAAAATTCTTATAAACAAATTTTTGGGCGAGAAAACATTTTACTCAGCATAAGGGAATTAATAAGAAAGGCGCAACAAATTTTTGGGTGGCCGCAAAGATAAATTAATGAAGACAACATTTTTTTCGACATCAAAATATTTTTTGGCCGAAAAAAATCTTTTTTTTTCAAAGTGCGCCCGCACTAAAATTGTGCACACATTTTTCCGCCAAACTTTGCATTTATGGGTTCTCTTAGATCCAAGCTTTCATGTTATGTATAGGTTTCATCGACGAAATCGATACCTGAATGGGACCTGCAACGGGATCTTGGACTATTAGTTAACTCTAATTACATATAAAATTATTTGTTATCTATTACTATTATTATACTGTGTCCTGCTTTTAAACAAAAATGTGCTTTAGTTTCAGCCTTCTTGGCCTGATTCCAATACTTGGAGGTGGCGATCCTAAATTTAATAAACAGATTTGATATTTCTTCTCCAATTTTCTTTTCTAGAACTAGTAAAGAAATGCGAACTTGGCAACACTATACTGTTTTGTACTTAACTATTCTATTATCAAAATAATACAGACTACTAGCAAAGTCCCTAGAGGACCAGGAAATGGCAGTACTTACATTCCTAGACATAGAAGGAGCGTTTAATAATGCAACAACGCACTCACTAACGAATGCAATAGGATTATAACATCTAATTTAGGTGAGAGGCTGTCCCCAGGGAGGGGTACTATCTCCACTACTATGGGCAACCCTGGTTGACGAACTCTTCCGGAAACTTTCCATAGAGGGCTTCTATTGCTTAGGATATGCTGATGATCTAGCAATAGTCGTTAAGGGGCGATTCGCGAATACAATAACGGAGCGTTCGCTAAGAGCCCTAAATGTTGTCGATAAATGGTGTTGCAAGGAAGGACTTTCTATAAATCCCCACACAACCACAGTCGTCAATTTTACACGGAGATGATCACTGCAAGGCCTAAAGCCCCTAAGGCTCAACGGAGTGGAAATTCCATTTGCCTGTGAGGCAAAATATTTAGGAATCATTTTTGACCAAAAATTAACATGGAATTCTCACATCCAAAAAGTCATACAGAAAGCCACAATCGCCCTGGGAAGGTGTAGACAAATGCGTGAAAAAAACTGGGGGTTAAATCCCAAAATGAACCTGTGGTTATACACCAGGGTAGTGAGACCCATGATAACCTATGGATCAGTGGTATGGTGGACTAAAACGGTGCAGTCGGGAGCAAT
Source organism: Leptura quadrifasciata (assembly GCA_963675555.1). Taxonomy (NCBI): domain Eukaryota; kingdom Metazoa; phylum Arthropoda; class Insecta; order Coleoptera; family Cerambycidae; genus Leptura; species Leptura quadrifasciata. Next base: position 187,576,421 of record OY776673.1, on the reverse strand, counting down.
AAGGCTGTTAAATGGCGTACAAAGGCTTGCTTGCCTGTGCGCCACGAGGGCTATAAAACTGCTCCTACGGCTGCACTTGAGGTCCTCTTGGACCTGCTACCATTACACGTATTCATATAAGGCGAAGCTCGGTCAGTGGTGCACAGGTTAATGCAAGGCCAAACGCCAATTAGCCAGCAACACGGGACGGAGTACCAGAAGTTATACTCGGAGATGAGGGCAGATCCCATTCTAGGCATGCCCACGGATGTAATGGTCCTAATGGCATAACTTCAACAAGAGCTTTCAGATTGTTATACCAGAGAGGGAGGATTGGAAAAACGGTCCTCCCATAACAGCACAAACAGTCTGGTACACTGACGGCTCCAAGACAGAACAAGGAGTCGGAGCCGGGATTTACGGGACAAGGTCAAAAGCCAATATGCCGATAAGTCTAGGGAAATACGCAACGGTGTTTCAGGCTGAAGTTATCGCCATACACTGTTGCGCAAGGGAGATAATAGGACAAGGCACTGTTAACCAGTCGATTGTCATTTTCTTTGATAGCCAAGCGGCAATAAAAGCAATCAGTTCCATGCAAATCAGCCCAAGATTGGTGTGGGACTGTTTGACGGCCCTTACAGAGCTGGAAAATCAGAACAGAGCGACCCTAGCATGGGTACCAGGACACGAGGGACACAGAGGAAACGAAAAGGCTGACCAACTGGCCAAGGAAGGTGCACTCGAAGCCCCGATAGGACCCGAGCCCTTTTGTGGCGTGGCAAAGCCATGCATATGAGCAGCCATTAAGGAATGGGTGCAAAATAAATCTCTGGAATGGTGGAGGAATCTCCCAAGACAGAGATAGGCCAAGGAGTTCATTAAAGAACGTTCGGCCAAATTTACGGAAGACCTACTAAGCCAGAATAGGAAGGCCATCAGAGTAATAGTAGGCCTTCTAACTGGCCACTGCCGGCTCAATAGGCACATGAGTCTAATGGGCCTGGCAGAGGACGCGGCATGCAGATTCTGCCAAGAGGAAGAGGAAACCTCAGTTCACGTATTGTGCGACTGTGAAGGCCTGGTGAGGCTGAGATTCCAAGTACTCGGAGAAGAAAAACCAAGGGCGGACAGCTATACAAAAGGGCCTTTATCAAAGTTGTGGAGTCTAGTACAAAGGACAAAGCTGGATGAGGTACTATAAGGAAGATATTCTGGGAGCATCACAATAGACCTGAAAACGTCGCGGTGGTAAAGGCTAAAACAACCAGCTCCTTTGTTAATCTAATCTAATCTACGTCATCAGCAGATTGCTACGTCCGTTGCTTCAACTTTTATTTTCTCCAAAAAACCAATGATTATTTTTTCAGAAGCTTGTAGCAAGAGACTTGTATATACATTTTCTATAATAATAAAAAAATTAATACGTACTCCATTATATAATTTTTAATGTGATTTTATAATTTTAATGGCATTTTCGTAGCAGTTTCATACATTAACCAATTTTATTCCTTGAGTATACAAACATGTAAATTTGCCGCGTCGCATCGATAGAGAAGATGTATTAAGCGGTGTTAAAGAGCTTATATATTAAAATACGGGCAATATTGCTTTAACATATGGATGTAAGGGTAGCCGTGTGGCAATATTTTTCATATCGAAAAGATTATAGATATATGTTTCTCACGGCTTCTGATTTTTGTATTTAAAGGATTGAATAGCATTCTCGTGCGTTTGGAAAATCCCAACAAAGTACCTTATATCGATGAAATTTCTGCACAAGTAATTCCCTAATACCCGTAAAGAAAAACTTCCGACATATATCCTGTTCGTTGTCGGTTTTAGCTGTCAAGATTCCTTTAGGATCAGTGGTCAGTTGTCAGATGTAATGTCCTCAGGGGATGTCCAGACTTTACCCTCTGCTATTTCCGATGGTTTAACTGAAAGGGTGTGACAACTTACTGTCTGCATCTTTGCTTTGCAAGAAATACGTGGAAAGTGCAAAAAGTATTTCCGTAGTTATCTAACTCCAATAAATTTCTCATTTGATATAAGAAGTTTTTGCTGGCTTATGCAATTATAATGGCTTTTCAGTTTTATTCGACAAAGGCATTAAGCAGTTTAAGATAAATCTTTAAATGGTAAGTATTTTTACCTGGTTGCTTGTTCTTTAAATCGTACTTACAAAATTGTGTCTTTTTACATGTTAGTTTTACATATTATTTACATTACAGCATTTTCATGAAATTGAAGTAATATATTGTTCTATAATTTTGATATCTAATATATATAGCCCCACGTTTGTATGTGCTAAAATGTAATATAATTTTGAAAAACTAATTTATTTACGAAGTTATGAAAATTAATTTATGATTATTTTATTTTTAAGATTTGAATTTAAGCATTTTTGTTTTCAGGGAATGTTGTGGGTTCGCTCTTGATAATTATCAATAAAAGTCACAAATTGAAATAAGGAATGATTAAATATATTAAAGATCTAAATGGTTTCAACATTACAGTGAATTAAAATGTATAGAATTTGAATTTACATGGGTTAGAACAATAAAGAGTCTTAAAATTAATTAGGCCTTTTTATTTTTGTAAACTGATGAAATTGAAAAAATGTTTTATGCATAAAAATTTTTAGTCGATCTCAAATACAACGAAAAGGTATACCTTTTATAACCATCCGGTCGATATGCTCCTTCGTCGTTGTCAAAAATTTCTTTTCTCGAATCTGGACCTCACTTCTCTCCGGGCTGACTTCATTCTATAATGCTCACAGCTGTTTACTTGCGAAGTGAATATTTGTTTTGTTTCAACGATGTTTATTCTGCTATTACTTGTTGAAATGTTGAAATTATACTTCTGTATTAACTGGATTACTAGAAACATTTTGATTTATATGCAGGCAGGTTAGATGTTATTGTTTATTTTAAATTTTATCACAATTTTATATTATCCAAGCGTATACCGATTTAGATAATCAACGAAGTATATTTAGTTCGGATTATTTATTGTTAAATTTACCTGTAATTAGGTATATTTTACATTTTTATTTTAAATTCAATAATATTTTATTTGTGGAGTTGACATCTGCTTTCTTCTTGTCAAAATTTAATTTTATACTTTTTGAAGTTATATTTTGCATACAATTTTATAATGTGTTGCCTGGTTCACGTACACTAAACTTGCAGATCTGTGCCTAAAATTGTCCAATTTTGACGTTTCTCAGCAAATCTGACTACTTGATATTAAATTTTTATAATTGATTTTTCTTCATTTGCACTTTTACTGGAAACGAATCTTACCAATGTGTTTCTTCTTATTTCTAGTTTAATTTGATATGCATTTTGTTAGGTTATTAAATAATTTTTTGAACATTAAATTATCCGATATAAATTTACAAATTTCTTTATATTTAGCTATTTTCTATATATTTTACCATTTAAATCTTTCTCTGAACAATACAACTTTGTTTTCCATTTTCAATTACAACATATAGTTAAACAAATCTTCGTATATTTCAGGTGAGATCTAGTGAATATTGGTATCTTCCGACTTTGTGGAAGAGCTCACCTAATTATAATCTATCACTAATTGTTCCTCATGACCTATAGTTTAACCATGGCATGACTACACTAGATTTTTTATAACTGTTCTGTGCATAGAGTTCCAATTGTTACACCTATACCACTTTCTCAAGCTATTTAAGTCATTTTTCTATACTTGATTCACAGAAGTGTTTCTTTATTTTGCAAGTATTTTACTTACTATTTACTATTTTTACCATTTCGTTATAGTTTTTGTGATAATTTTCAATTTAGTGCTTTTTGTTAACGTGGTCTTCTCACTCTTTACAATTTTGACTATTTTACTAATTTAATTGTTTACACTTAAATTGTTCCTTACGTTATCGTTAGTGTCTTTTATGAATTTATATTGATTTTGCTACCTCTAGTGTTATAAATTATTGATTTATTAATTTCTTTAGATTAAATTTTGGATTTTTGTCCCTATTGAACAGGTTTTTCTCCTTTCCACATTGGTTTTAGAGCTCTGTTATTAAAGCACTATTATGTCACTATGAAGACGATTGTTAAAGTTTTATTTTGGAGAACTTAGAACACTTTACAGTACGTTTATAGTATTTCGTAAGTAGAAATGTCTATTCTCTTTAAACTCATACTACAAATATTGAACAATTATTAACTAAATTCATCATTTTCTTATTTCACCTGCCTTATCAGTCTTATGGGACATCAAAGTACATGTTAATATTATTATTATTATTAGCCGTTACTCGAGTCCGAGTATAAAAATGTTACTGTCGATTAATTGTGTACAATAAAAAACAAGTAAAAGGTGTAGTCTATTGTAATTCCCATTCATCTACGGTGCACACGACTATGGCTATAGAGGCCAATTCGGGAGAGCACATGTCGACCGCAGTCAGGACAGACATAGACCTGGTTAGGTCTTGGATTCGGCCTTCTTGCAGCAACATTTCCTTGATAGTTGGCCACAACCCCTCGCCATTCGGTTCTGTCCGCTGCAAGTTGTTCCCATTGCTCGTCTGCAATACCGTAGGATTTTAGATTTTCATGGAGAGCGTCTTTGAACCTCTTTCGTTGACCGCCACGCCTTCTTCTACCGCTTAGCAATTCACCATAAAGTGTACATTTAGGAAGGCGGTTATCATGCATACGATGAACGTGATCTGCCCATCTTAGGCGTGCTCTTGAAATAAGCACCTCAATTGGAAAGCTGTTTGCTCTTCTGAGTACTTCCACGTTTGATATGTGATGGAACCAACGGATTTTCATCATACTTCTGAGGTGTCTTTGCTGAAAATGTTCTAATTCTTTCACATGGCAAGTGGTAAGTGACCCAGCTTTCACATCCATATAGCAGTGTTGGAATGACAACTGCTCTGTAGACAGCCATTTTCGTTGACAAAGCAAGGTCGTGGTTGTCAAATACTCTCTCTCTAAGTCCCCAGAGCGCTCTAGATGCAGCGTTAATTCTATTGCGAATCTCGCTGTCCATGTTTGCTTTGTCATTAACAACGTTGCCTAAGTAATTGAACTGATCCACCACTTCAAGAGAATTTCCGTTAAGTGTTATTAGCCGTTACTCGAGTCCGAGTATAAAAATGTTACAGTCGATAAATTGTGTACAATAAAAAACAAGTAAAAGGTGTAGTCTATTGTAATTCCCATTCATCTACGGTGCACACGACTATGGCTATAGAGGCCAATTCGGGAGAGCGCATGTCGACCGCAGTCAGGACAAACATAGACCTGGTTAGGTCTTGGATTCGGCCTTCTTGCAGCAACATTTCCTTGATAGCTGACCACAACCTCTCGCCATTCGGTTCTGTCCGCTGCAAGTTGTTCCCATTGCTCGTCTGCAATACCGCAGGATTTTAGATTTTCATGGAGAGCGTCTTTGAACCTCTTTCGTTGACCGCCACGCCTTCTTCTACCGCTTAGCAATTCACCATAAAGTGTACATTTAGGAAGGCGGTTATCATGCATATGATGAACGTGACCTGCCCATCTTAGGCGTGCTCTTGAAATAAGCACCTCAATTGGAAGGCTGTTTGCTCTCCTGAGTACTTCCACGTTTGATATGTGATGGAACCAACGGATTTTCATCATACTTCTGAGGTGTCTTTGCTGAAAACGTTCTAATTCTTTCACATGACGACGGTAAGTGACCCAGCTTTCACATCCATATAGCAGTGTTGGAATGACAACTGCTCTGTAGACAGCCATTTTCGTTGACAAAACAAGGTCGTGGTTGTCAAATACTCTCTCTCTAAGTCCCCAGAGTGCTCTAGAAGCAGCGTTAATTCTATTGCGAATCTCGTTGTCCATGTTTGCTTTGTCATTAACAACGTTGCCTAAGTAATTGAACTGATCCACCACTTCAAGAGAATTTCCGTTAAGTGTAATGTCTATTTGGTTCACTTGATGAGGAGTTGACATAATCTTAGTCTTTCCAATGTTGATTTTAAGTCCCAAGGAATCATAGCTCTGGGCATACACATCTAAAAGTTCTTGAAGCTCTTCCGGCGTAGAGGCTAAAAGTGCACAGTCATCCGCATACTGGAGATCACAAATGAATCGTGTGCGTGTCTTCGTGAAAGCTCTAAAGCGCCCTATGTTAAAGAGACCGCCATCAAAACGGTATCTGAGACCTATTCCTCTGACTGTCAGTTTGTTGTCAACAATAATTGTTAGAGCAGTGGTAAACAAATTAAAGAGTAGGGGTGCCAGGACACATCTCTGCCTAACTCCAGTGAGGGTTTGGAAAGGTTCGGTTGCCTCATTATTATACATGACCTGGGCGTTGTTGTTTGTATGTAGACTGCGACATACTTCCACAAATTTTCTAGGGATACCTAAGCGGAACATAATTTTCCAGAGCACTTCCCTATCCACCGAGTCAAACGCCTTGGTTAAATCAATGAAGGCCATGTGAATTTCTCCTTGATGTTCGAGTGCTTTTTCTTGAAGCTGTTTAAGTGTGAAGATTAAATCCGATGTGCTTCGGTTTGGTCTAAAGCCACTCTGTGTTTCAGGAAGTAACTTTTCCATAACAGGTGTTAGCCTATTTGCCATCGCTTTAGTGAGTATCTTCCCTCCAACAGCCAGGAGAGCTATACCCCTGTAATTTCCACAGTCCGCAGCGCTCCCTTTGTTTTTGAAGAGGTTGATTAAAAGTGTATCACGAAACTCCTGCGGAGCTTGACCACTTTCCCACACGACATCAAACAGTTTTTTGAGGTAGGGTATGAACTCTGACGACACAGCTTTAAAGATCTCAGCTGGGAGTGAGTCGGCGCCGGGAGATTTGTTATTTTTTAGCTGCCCAATGGCGGTTAAGATCTCTTCCGTTGTTAGTGGTTTATCTAGGTCTTCGAAGGTGGGTGTCATATTGAGGGATAAGATTTATAATATCGTGATCGGCTTGACTTTGCTGGTTAAGAATGTTAGAGTAGTGTTCTTTCCATCGGGCTCTTATTTCCTGGTCTTCTTTGAGGAGATTTCCATTCAAATCTTTAATAGGGCACATACTTTTCCGACTGGGGCCGTACACTGCTTTTACTCCTTGAAAGAAATTCCTGTAGTCGTGTGAATCGGCGTTGCTTGCCTTGCCTTGCTTGCCCACCACTCGTTCTTTATTCTTCTGATTTCGCGTTGCGTTTCATACTTAGATTGGGTAAAAGCTTCTGCTTTTGATGAGTCGTTGGGGTGGTTGATAGCGTTTTGGAAGGCAATATGTTTGCGGTCAAGAAGTTCTTGTATAAAAGCTTCATTGAACCAGTCCTCCTGTTTTTTACTTGCTGCAGTGCCAAGAATTTCCTCACTCGCACTTTTTAAACTGTCTTTAATTTGTGTCCAGGTAGCAGCGACATCTACAGAATTGGTTTCTTCTAGTGCACTCAAATTCTCTTGAACTTTTTGCTTTAGCTGTTCGACGGTTTGTTGGTCACGCAATTTACTAATACAGAGACGGAGTCTACGTTTTACTTGAGTTCTTCGGTGTTTGGGTCTCATAACAATTTTCATTTTAGACACAACAGGACGATGATCGGTCCAACATTCGCTATCAATGCGCGCCTTTGTAATTTGGACGTCCTTGAGATGCTTCCTACGTACGATAACATAGTCCAGTAGATGCCAGTGACCTGATCTGGGGTGACGCCAGGTGCCTTTAAATTTATCCTTTTGTAGGAAAATGGTGTTTGTTATAACTAGATCATATTCGGCGCATTTAGTTAGGAGTAGTTGACCGTTAGCGTTTATGTTGCCTAAACCGTTCTTGCCTATGATGCCTGGCCAGGTGTCTGCATCTCTCCCTACTCTAGCGTTAAAATCGCCAAGAATAACGAGTCGTTCCGTTTTAGGTATTCTACAGAGGGTTTCTTCCAGCTGTTGATAGAAGCTTTCCTTGGTTTCGTGACTTGCATCCAGAGTGGGAGCGTAAGCGCTTATTAGATTTACCGCGTTGCCATCTGATAGCTCATAGCGTAGCAGCATTAGACGCTCGGATAGGCCTTGTGGTACTTGTGTTAAGTTGGATACAAGTTGATTCCGAACGGCAAATCCTACTCCATGTTGTATTCTTGAATTGGTGGGAAGACCTTTCCAATAGAAGGTGTAGTACTTTTCTGTGAGAGAGCCTTCCTCCAAAAATCGAGTTTTGCTGAGAGCTGCAACGTCAACATTGAGTCGGTGAAGTTCTCTATCTATTAGAGCAGTTCTTCTTTCAGGCCGATCGGTGCGAGTGCTGTCGTTCAAAGTACGAACATTCCAAGCGCCGTAGATGAAAGAATTAGTTTGGTTGGATTTAACTTGTCGGTGTTTTTTCGACATTCGATGAGGTGTCCCTGTGGGCACCCTCCCCCGGAGATCCGATCGGGAGGATATTTTACCTCCGGATGATTTTGTCCCACTTGAGCGCTCCATCATTTTTTTAAAGCCTTAATCGACTGAAAACGAAGCTGCATTTGAATGTTAATATATAGTACATTACGTAACAAGTGTGATAGGTAGGTTTTTACCACATACATGTGAAATTGCAAAACAAACCGAAAGAGAGACTTGAAATCACACAAGTGCGGTAAAAACAAGCTCATCTCACATGCTACACACGATATTTTTTCTACAACTATGTTTTTAGTAAACCGCTTTCTTATTTTTTCTACAATCGTGTCCTTAAAGCAAATAAATCATTTTTTCTTCAAACGTCAAAAGACATGACTTATGACAAATTTCATGAACTTAAATTGTCATTTCTCTGACACTTTTTCTGAGCGGCAGTAAAAGTTTTTTTTTGCTGCTCATGAGCTCTGAGTGGCAGTAAAACTCACTTACTGCCACGAGCGACGCTAAATTTATTTGAAATATATTCGACGTTTAAAGAAAAAATAACATATTATATACAGAATATAGTATATTTTTTTCTAGGAATAAAAGTGATACTTTTGTGACGAGTTTGTAGGTTTTCAATTACAGACGCGGGAAGAATAGTATCAAAAACGAATGCAGAGAGCTTTGTAGTGGAACAGAAATCTGGAAAGCCTCGAGGCTGAGGTCAGAAGGTTATTTAATAAGCCCAATCCAATCAAGTTTGGGAAACCTACAAAACAGAACTCACGTATTATGACAAAAAAGTCCGCAAGGCAAAGAGAGATTCGTGGGGAAGGTTCTGCGAAGAGGTCAGTGATGGCGTTGCAGTCTCTAGAGTTCACAGGGCCCTTGCCGGGGATTGCCGTACGGCAATTGAAGTAGCTTTTATCAAAAGAGAGAATGAAACTTACGCAGACACATTGACGGAAATTATTCAATTGCTCATGGTGGTACATTTTTGGGGCTTACTGATAATGACAAACTTGTAGGATACACAAGACCCCGAACAAAGGTTGGGTGAAACAAAATCTGGAGGCCAAAACCTGGAGACTGGAGGCTGGCTATCAAAGCAGTAAGACCTGACAAAATCAGAGGGGAATGTGAGCAATTTTGTTCCAAAACGAGCTGGAGGTATTAATACTCTATCTAGGTACAATATTCCAAATCTGCTTATCCTGGAGATACGGAAGGTGAGAGTTATCTACTTACTAAAAATACGTACAACATCGGATCAAAGGCCCAAGTCATATAGACCTATAAGCCTATCCTTTCTCCCATTCAATTACAAATGGTATTGTACATTAGAGACGAAGTACTATGGGAAATTCCTGAGCGCCGATATGAATAGCAGGGGGGGAGGTTGACAGACTTTGCTTTAGATGGTTTAAACTTGACTACTGATAAAGTCACTGAATGGTAAAGAAATAGCAGTAGCAACTTTCTAGATGTAGAATGGGCGATCAATAACGCGACAACACATTCGCTAACGAATGCATTGTCAAAGAGAGGAGTTCCGACAGTGCTGTATAAGTAGATTAAAACCAACCTAGATAAGAGGATTAAAATATCCAATCTAGGCGAGGCTGCCAACTGCGATGAGTACAGGCTGTGACGCGTTTTTCTTGTTCAGTACGACAGAGAGAGAGAGAGAGAGAGAGTTGTCACATTGACACACATTGTCACATTGAATAACACTATCCAAAGTCTGTAAGCAGGACTGGGCAGCTCAGTGAAGAAATGGTTAATTCCAGTGGGTCAATAAGGGAAATTCGACTTTCACAAACACAGCAGTAAAACGCAGAAGTTCCAAAAATAACAAAACATATTACCTTTACCTTGCGATTTACAATTCTAAGGTAAAAATAAAAAACTAAGTAAGTTTATATAAGCGACAGAGGGATTTTAGCAAGCGATAAAACAGTATCAGCGGTAAAAGCAGTATAAGCCGAGTATGACGTTATAATGAGCGGTAAAATTAGCGAGTGAATGATAAAGCGATTAACAAGCGGACAGTGCACGGATACCAGAAACATGAGAAGCAAACACAATTAATTTCAGTGTTATAAAACAGGTTATGATACAACGCGGAAGCTTGGCTAGTGCTTAATGACGTTAAATGGTACGGTGAGCTAAGTACCAATGAAATGAGTATAAATAACGAGCAACTATTTTTAGAAGGGGTTTGTATCGCGAAGGTTCTAGTCCCGGATTCAATAATGTGTAAAAAAACTGAAAAATCAAAATAATCAGTACTAGCGCCGAGTGAACGAAAATGTGACAACAGATAGGTATTGATGGAGGGAACTTGTCGTGCCGCGAAGGCCTAATACAGAGTAGAAGAAGGGAACTTGCCGTGCTGCGAAAGCCTAATGAAGGGTGGAAGAAGGGAACCTGCCGTGCCGCGAAGGCCTAATACAGGTAAGGGCAGAAAAAAGTCACAATATTAATCAGTAAAACATGAAATAAAATTGCATTATCAGTAAAACACGGCATAAATTGCACTAGACAAGTATAAGAATATAATTTATCTTACTCTTTCCTTCTTCAGCGGTGGACATTGGTAGACTGGTAGTCGACTGATCGATTCAGAAAAAGAAAACACATTTGGTTTGGCATTAGTTTCATTAATAACGCTAGGCTGCCACCATATTAAATATGGAAAAAATTGGCAACATGTGATATGTCATTAAAAAGGAAAGTCTAATCTCTACTCAACTATATAAAAAATGTACAGGTTTCCATTTAAAATTACTGAATTAAACCAACTTCTGAAAAAATTGGAAGTGGTATTAAATTGTCTTTTCATGTGTTACGTGTTTGCAGTAGACGCCCCGAACGTAGGTTCACTAATTGCAACACGAATTGTCACTAACCACTGATTTATTAATCCTTACAATAACACACTAGCTATATTTTTCATTTACTATTGTAGATTGTTTCAGGGGTCGGTTGACTTTAAATAGCCTTACTTCACTTCGACCTAAAAGATCTTTTGTGATTTACCCTACATCTAGTGGTTATCCCAGGATTCCCAGACTTTTAATAAAGCTTGTAATTTTCCTGGGGGCTAGTGTCCCTATGTCTTCAGGCATTAATTCCACCTGCTCTAGGAACTTTAGTCTAGTGCGGATTAATGTCTTGCATTCTCAAAGTATATCTTCTGCAGTTTCAGTTGTAGTATCACAATATCTGCATTTGTCGTCTACTGCATTGCCCATGTTCTTGAGATAATATCTCAAGAGGTAGTGGCCAGTTAAAAGGCCTGTTATCAGCCTTAATTCAGACTTTTCAAGTTCGAGAAGCCTTGTGGCATTTTTTGTCGATTAAGTTATAAAGTTTTTCGCTTGTCTTTGGCCTGGAGTATTCTTCCAGTAGGAATTTTCTGGTCCTTTTCCCATTTCTGGATCTCCTCCATTATGTGTCCCTTAGCCAGGCCACAAAACGGTTCAGGTCCAATGAATTGTGCTTCAGCTCCTCTTGTCGCAAGGCTGTCAGCAAATTTATTACCTTGTACTACTCCCTCATGCCCTGGTACCCACATCAAGGTAATCTTGTTGTTGTTGACCTGCTGCTTCAGGGATTGTTTACATTCCCAGGCAATTTTATACTCAAAAGCTGTTAATGCTGCCTGGCTATTTGATTTGATCTTTGCCCTTCGAATGTCTTTATTTAGGCATTCTTGGACACACAGATCTATTGCATGGATTTCTGCTTGGATGATGGTTGGGGTGTTACCGAGGGATTTTGATAGCCTACGGCCCTGCTACGCCCACTTCTACCCCTTCAGCCATCTTTCGATCAGCATGTCAAACGGGCGGTTAAAGTCCTGTTTGATTGGCATTGAGTCAGTAGGTTTGGTCGTCGACTCAAGATGGATTAGCTTCAAAATCCTTAAGTGACCAACCAGATCGCCTGATGCAAGTGCAAAAGAAGTAGGTTAAGCATTGTCACCATAGCTGCTGTGGGACACGAGTGCATTGCTACTATAGTACCTAAATAGGCAAGGCGTGCTGTTTTTCTTATGTTTTTAGCCATCATACGCATCATGCGTAGGTTGCCATAGGTCTGACAACGATATTTAGGACCAGTGTATCATTTTCGGCTTTAGACCCCAAGTCTTACCAAACAGCCTACGGTATGTCCAAATAGCCGCTGTTACTTTAGCAAGTATCCTTTCTAGATGTGGGTTCCAGGTAAGTTTTTGATCCAGGATTACATCTAGATACTTGACTTCACTGGAAACGCTTAGGATCGTTCCGTTCAGCATAGGAGTTCTAAGGTTAAGTTTTCTCCTTTTGGTGAATGGAACAATAACTGTTTTGCGCAGATTGACGTTAAGCCCCTCTGACGAGCACGAGTTGGATATTATGTTTAAGGTAATTTGCATGAGGTTTGAAATCATAACCTCATGTCTACCTCTAACAGTCACCACTAGGTCATCTGCATAACCCTGGACGTTGAAGCCGGAATTACTCAATTTATAGAGGAGATCATCGACCACCATTGACCACAGCAAAGGCGATAGTACTCCACCTTGTGGACAACCCCTAACTGCAGTCACCGTAGCCGACTCCTCCCCGACATCTGCGGTAATTATTATGCTTTTGAGCATGGATTGTATCCATTTAATTGTTCATCTACTATAGTCTCACTACTATAATTCACAACTTGTTACTGTTCTATATCTTATCTGATCACTTGGTTCATCTCAGAACTGTACCGAACTCCCTGCAGCGTTTGGATCTGCTAATTATATATCCGTGGTGCTTATTCTAGATTCATCCATTTCGCTCCAGGCTATTCCAGACGACTTTTCCATACTCTATGAGGGAGCACCGCCTCTGGGTCGGCTGGTGAACTATTATCCTATAGCAGCTAATTAGGCAGGCTTCCTTTTACTCTGCTACTAGGAATTGAACGTCTCTACGTAAGAGGGCGTGATCGTTCACATAACACGAAAAATACGAGCCTCAATGAGTAATACCTACAAACCAAATTTCAAGCATCTACCTTAAAAGACAATTAAATGACGCCTTGTAACATGGATCCGTTGTCACGCGGTATAGGTATTCCTTACTTTTATTTTTAATTTACCCCAGGAGTGCCTAGGGTCCTTGTTTACTTATGCTTTTTAGTTTTTTTTATATAAAAGTGCAAAACTCCCTTGGCAATAAATAATACAACATAATTGTTTTTATGATTATGGCACACTTAGAAAGACCCCAATAAACTTCTATTATAAATGAAGAAAACGCAAGTTAAAGGACAGAAAGTAGGCTATATTTTCCAAGCAATAACTTCTCAAGTCTCGAGTACCTAACAGGTGCACTTTATTGGCGTTCCTCCTAAGGCTTTTGACGTCCCTCGTCAACACTCATCTACCCTATCCCTTATAACTGACATCTTTAAGCCCTTCTGCCACTTATATTCTCTCTCTGCTTTTCTAAAGTAATCCAATTGTAATCGTATACCGGAAATATTTAACATACACCCAGGATACAGGTGTTTTTGATATCTTGTGGAAACTGAATTATTTCCCAGCCATATGCGGATAATAATTTATTTCTATGTCTTTTATTACATTAAACAAATAAATTCGATTTCAGTTTCGAAAATTGACGAGAATTGGAAAAAATATGAAGAGATGAAATTAGTAGAAAATTATGTTCACACAATAAAATCTCAGTCCAGTAAAGTAGGTATAGTATCGTACAAAGCTTCCTTGCGGATAAAAAAAGCAACAAAAATTTTACAACCTCATTAAAATACTGTACTATATCGCCGGATAATTAATAACTTTATGTACGTAGGCTTGTTTGATGGCACCATACCGACTGGTTCGTCCGCGTTAATAAATAGCTCGTAAAGTTTTTTTTGCATTCTTTATCTGCAGGGAAGCTTGGAACGATACTATAATAATAAAATACGAATAGTAGCTATCAAGCCGTCGGTAGATGCTAGTGCTATCAAACCGTCAATGATTATTACATAAATAAAACATATTACAAATTGTTTGGAAAATTACGAACGAAATTTTATAAAAGAGAAACCACAACTGACTAATAATTAAATTCTTAGATTTGTATTTCATTTTTATATATTTTTAGATAATTTTAGTATTGAAAATACTTCCGGGCGCGTGTATACGGGGACTGTCTACGCAAAAATGGAGGCGACATTTGTCTGCCGGTCGGGGATGAGATGATTTGTGTAAGTGTAATAAAAAGTGAAAAATGAAAAATAAAAAAATGAAGGCTAACATAAAATAAATAGAAGAGAATATAGAAAACTAAATTAAGAGATACAGAAAAATGATAATAGATATAGCGATACTTGAGGCTGAACTCCACACAAAAATTAGGCCTTCGTGTTTAATGGGTTATCAAATGACTCGTCTCGAAGCCCAAAATGATAATACAATCTGAGACAAGACTTCATCCCATTATGTGAAAATAGAGATACCTAATGTTGCATAAAGATCGTAACAATATTCACATATATAAAATTTTACTTCCTTCGAATTCATGACACTGGATACGAACCTGATGATGCCTACTGAATAAGCAAAGTGAATGAGTTCTGCGAAAAGGCCGGTATTTCAATTTTATGATGTCTGAGCTAAGTAAAATTGTACGAGGGTATACTAGGCATTGAATATGATCGTTTGCAGTAAAAATGCCGAAAGCAGGTTCTTATCTTTAACCCCTCCAGCTCCAAGTCACTCTTTAGATTGCAAAATAATACCAGATTAGGTGAAACATTTTTTTTCTCTTTTGCATCTGTAAGTATTAAAATAAAATAAATCCAGAAGCGTAGCTTCAAGGGCCCAAGAAGTTTGAAATACACTTTTTTTTCTTGATGACCCATGCGTAAAACAACACCTGCAAAACTATTCCCTTATTATTGGAGAAGCTTAATACTTGTTGCCACATATGGCAACTTGATATACAAACGCCATATGAAGAAATTCATTACAAATACCACCAAGAGAGAGTAATAATATAAAAATAATAATAATATTTCTGATTTCAATAAGTAAAAATGTTTGGCCTCTCCATGATGTCTAACTATACCGGGTGGCCACGAGTCAATGTACGCCCTCAATATCTTGGTTGTTTTTGTATTTAAAAATGTGGTTTTTGGTACACATAAATAAGACAATAATGGGCTACTTTTAGACTAACAGTAATGAAAATAGCACTTCCGGTTGAACCGGAAGTGACATCGACTCTTTTTCTTAAATCCAATGACTATATTTTTTTGATGGTTTCTCATTAAGCATAAATTTCTAAGTGCAACAGTTTTTTCAGATATCAAAAATGAAATACGAACAATTTTTTAATTTTTTCAAAATGGCCGTGTCAGATGAATGCGATGTAAGAAAATTACTAAGTAGGCTATGAAAATTATTAGTAAGGTTGTAGACTTGTCTGTAAAGAAGAAAATAGTTGTTTGAATCACTGATAGGTACCAGTATTTTTAGGTTTTTTTCAAATAACGGAATGTCATTTTCATTTTCATTTCCGTAGGGGTCCTATGGAAATTTTTTAAGGGAACTGGCTATTTTTTTTATTAATCAGAAGTAATGATTCATAAACTATAATTTTTTCGCCATTAGTCATTCCTTAACGATATTCTTCGAAATAATAGAAGTGTTTTTAAAAACTAAGCGCCAACAAACCATTTTAATATGGTGCGTATCTACATTTAAATCCAAAATTCCAGGTAGCCATGAAAATGACAGACATTCGCAACAATTGAATTATTCTTAATTATTCTTGACTTACTCACTATTTTTCTGAAGCAAGTGTATTAAGGTTGTTATAAAAAAGAAAACTCCGACTCCTTGTTCTGTCTTGGAGCCGTCAGTGTACCAGACTGTTTGTGCTGTTATGGGCGGATCGTTTTTCCAGTGTTTCCTGTTTGGTATTACAGTCTGAAAGTTCTTATTGAATTTATACCTTGGGACCATAGCGTCCGCGGGCATGCCTAGGATATAATTTGACTTCATTTCTGAGTATAACTTGTGGTAATCCGTCCCGTGTTGCTGGCTAATTGGCGTTTGGCCTTGCACTAACTTGTGCGCCACTGACCGAGCTTCGCCTTGTATAAATATATGTAATAGTGGCAGGTCCAAAATAACCTCAAGTGCAGCCGTAGGAGCGGTTTTTATGGCCCCCGTGGCGCACAGGCAAGCAAGCCTTTGTACGCCACCTAACAGCCTTATTACTCCCGACTGCATCATCTTAGTCATTGGATTTATATCTTCATCAATATCTGCATTGCTTTTAATTTTATTGTCTCAGCGTTTAAATATGATTTTCCGCGGCAATGTCCGCATATTGAAGAACAACGGAAACTTATTTTTCTGCAAGTACAACTCACATGACACTCTTTAGTGCAGATGCAAAATATATTATTTTTTAATTGATCAAGAACCAGCGACAAAAGCTTTTGAATGAGTTCTAATTTATCGTTGTTATTCGTCCATCTCCAGTCTTCAGGACTTAACTCATTATCAAGCCATTATTGGACCTGGAGATAGACTCTAAATAAATGTTGTTGCTGCATTGAGTGTAGGTGGTAAATTGAATAATTTTACTGGTTTATTAAGTCTGGTTTTTTGATATCTGTATTTATCAATCGATTGTTCATTCAATGGAGCATTGTACATTGCTAGAAGTAAGCGAACGCGACATTTTGAAAACTTCGGTGTAACTCCTCGCGGTTTTGAAGCAAATAATTTAAATCTGTATTAGAATGTGTTTCGAGATTCTTCTCTAAAACACTATTTCAATCCACATCATAGAAATTTCCTTGCAATGAGAAATGTAATTTTACAAATATATTTAAAAGGAACTATGTATATTGACCACCTCTTCATTCTACAGTCACTCTTGTTCGCTTTTTTTAGAGGAAATGTGTAGCATCTTATGAACAAAATAGCAACATGCTTTTGACGAATTAGGGTAGTTTATATGAAAAATGAAATAGAGGAAGTTAATGTGACATGTGACAAGTGTGACTGACACATTGGGGGTTTAACAAAGATAATAAATTCTAGTGACAAAAGGAAAAGTATATAGTAAAGGATTTTCTTTTATTACATAATATTGACGGATTGTAGGCCTTTTGGGGGAATAATCCAATTCTTTATTTAATTTGTTTCATTAACTATTTGCAATCATCGAACTTCACACAAAACAAACATACCAAATGTAAACGATTTATTATATTTTTTTGCTCATAAACAGTCATAAAAAAATTAGTAAAACGTTTTATATTGTTATATCGGACACGCTTCTCTTAAGTTATTTAAATAAATATAAAAAAATACTTTTCCCATTGTATATTTACTTGTTTACGTCTTTGGTTAAGGGCGAGTGAAAACAAGTATTGCAATAATTAACGGTAAAAAAATAAATTCATGTGTTTGACGTAATTCACAACAGCAAACTAAAAAAAGCTTAATATCAATGTGATAAATGTTCAAAATGAGTTACTCGAACGTCTTGACAGCATTCTAATCGTAAATAAAAATGTCTTTTAAAGTTTTCGAACATCTGAAGCGTGACCAACCTAACACATCCGTTATTCTTCTTCTTAATTCAGCTATGTAGCGTGGCTTAGTTTTATATAACATACTTTTCACATATCCACATAGAAAGCCATCTAAGGGTGCAATATCAGGAAAACCTGCTGGCCATTCTAGCTATCCTCGCCTCCCTATCCACCGATTTGGAAATGTTAATTCGAGGTATTGCAGGACATCGATTCGGGTATGTGGTGGTGCTCCATCCTGCTGAAACCATATTACATCTGTTTTAACTTGTGAGTTTGCTTGAGCAGGATATAAGTTTACGAAAGCTGGCACAACAAGTTTTTGGAGCAGAGCTAAATAATTATTTCCATTCAAATTGCCATCAATGAAAGAGGGACCAATGGCATGGTTTCCAACTTTACTTTTTAGAATTTTGCGTGTGTAGTTCTCTCATTCAGTAAGGATTTTCAGTAACCCAGTAGCGACAGTATTGACGATTAACATGGCCATGGAGAGTAAAAGTGTTAGTCCACAAAAGATTTTCCAGCTGGATGACACAGTTATATAACTATTGCATCATTTGTTCACAAAAATACCTACGTTCTTCTATAAAAATTGTCTTTACTAAGCTCCTGAGCTGGGGTTGGTTTATAGAGATGCATTTTTAGTAAAGGAAAGTTAGACATAAAAAGACGAAATAAGCGAACTTTTTTGCTCTGAGATTTTTTTATGGAAACGTGTAGGTTTTGAGGTCTGAAAATGTATGTCGCACACGCAACCGCCAGCAACATACAGCGTTTTGAGGTAGAGCTATATATGCATACATGATTTTTGCGTTTCTTGATCAAAAACTGCCAATATCTCAAAGGAGATGCATTTTTCGAAAAAAATTTCAAATAAAAGTTGTTCAAAATTAAATTTCCTACAAATAGTAATAGCGGAAAAACCGCATACGTATATAGATATATATTTTTTAATGAACTACAGATTATGTAAAAATTAATATTTGAATCAGGTATAAAATATCCCACACAAGGCTCTTCTAGAGCCTTCCGGGATAAAGGGGGTTGTAATTACCTGTGATGTAATTTATTTATTTATACCTGCTGATCTATATGAATAAAAAAAGTCCCAACATCTACTTGTTTTTCTATTTTTCTTAATTTTTTTTATTGGCTTAATTTATTTTTTGTTCTATTTAATATAAAAGTGATACCTGTCCTCATGGTTAAAAAAAAATTATTTAAGTACCCAGAACAATTATATATTATTATAATAATAACAATACAGTGTTTTATATAATATATCAAGTTTATATAATGTTGCCAAATCCATTGTCTTCAAATTATATGGCAATTATACTTATGGGTCTTTCATATCATTAAACGAATTTAGAGCAGAATATTGTACAAAAATTAAAAAGTTGGAACTAATGTAATTTCCTCCAACCAACCGACACCGACGGTGCCATGAGAAAGCATACAGAAAGAGTATATCTGCAGTGCCAAACTTGGTTAGGAAATAATATGGGTCCTTGTGAATTTGGATAGAGAGTTGACAATGACATTCTAGTCCCCATATATTCAGATGAGCCTTTGGTATCGGAAGATCTCTTGAAGAAATTCCACTGTAACTGTAAATAGAACTGCACAAATAGGTACAGTTGTAGAAAATTGGGTTTAAAGTGCAATAAATATTGTGAAACCTGAAAATGTATGGACTGTTTGAATGTGGAGACAGACATAATAAACTCAATCCGAGTAAATGGAGATACTGAAGATAATATTGATGATCCAGCAGATGAAAATAATATAGTTAGTTACATCTGATATTGAAGATGAAGTTATTGAAATTGAACCTGATATGTTTTCTTTAAGGAAGATGATGTTAAAAAATGTCAAGAGGATAAAGAAGAAGACGAAGAATGTGACAATGATGAAGCGATTTTACCTAAAAAACCTAGATATGGCAGTCCATAAAAAATTGTTAAAAATAATAAATAGTTTTTTAATTATAAATAAATAAAAAATATATATAAAATTAATAAATAAGTCGTCTTTTCATATTAAATATTGATATAATTTTATTATACCTTTGCAGCTCCAGAAAATTCCTTTCCTATTGTCATCAAATTTAAATGTTCAATTTCATTATATTACAAAGGACCCCGCACATTTCTTATGGGAAAGGGCCCCCGATGAAACTTACAGGAATCGATATATGTTATTCCTCTTGAGCTCCTCATCAAAAGTCCTCATGGCCACAAGATCGCAAAACGTACCGTTTTCCAGATATAGTGGGGGAAAGTCGATTTTTCGGGAGTTTTTAATGGTATGGAACCATGGTCCTTTCAATGCGGCTTCGCTAGTGTTCTACGGGGGTTTTTCGGGTCGCCGATTTCAAATCCGATGTCAAAAGTAGCATTTGACAGTTGACAGCTGTCAGTGGCACTATCAACTCGCCTTATTTTCCGGAAAGGTTTATCAGAATTATATACAAGGGGTTTCTTGGGTCGCTAATTTCAAATCCGATGTCGAAGGTGGTATTTGACAGTTGACAGCTGTTGGTTGTATTATTCGGAAAAGATTTATCATAGTGTTCCCGGGTCACTCTAAAAGTAGATGCAAACAAACTAATTAATATGTTGTGTTTGAGCACTTTTATAGTACATTACTCAACACATCAATACGAGGTGAATTTTTTCTTATTGATTGCTGACCAAATTATAACGTGATTTTATATTTGACGCATTCGCCATTGCTGCTCAGTGAAGAAGTATATAAACAAATAAATCTTTTCTGGATAATACAGCTAACATTGCTACTGACAGCTGTCAACTGCCAAATGTCACCTTCGACATCGGATTTGAAATCAGCGACCCAAAAAAAAACTCTTGTATAAATTCTGACAAATCTTTTCCGGAAAATAGGGCGAGTTGACAATGCCACTGACAGCTGTCAACTGTCAAACGCTCCTTTGGGCTATGGCTCCATACTATTAGTAAAGGAACCCGAAAAATCGACTTTCCTCCCCCCATATCTGAAAAACTGTACATTTTCCGACCTTATGGTCATGAGGACTTTTGATCAAAAGCTCAAGAGGACTAACATATATCGATTCCAGCGAGTTTCACCGGGGGCCATTTCCCATAAGAAATGTGCGGAGTCTTTTCTATTTTTTTATGTTCATAGTAAAAAGATAGATTCTCCTGGGAAATATTAAAAAGCCCATAATTAATACGTAATATACACCCTCGAAAGCCTATAGAATATATATATATATGTATACATGCGGTCTTTCCGCTTTTACGGGAAAACTATTGGAAAAATAAAAAATTTCTGTAGAGGGAATTTTGTAGGGAATTAGTAATTATTATTTGAAACTTTTTTTCGAAAAATGTATCGCAGATTTTAGTCAAAAGACGCGAAAAATCATGCATATCTATATCTCAAAACGCTGTATGTTGCTGATAGTTGCGTGTGTGACATATGTTTTCTGACCTTAAAACCTACACTATTCCATAAAAAGAATTTCAGAATAAAAAAATTCATTTTGTCCTTATTTCCTGGAGTACTTATTTTCTTTTAATATGCGAATAATTGAGGAATGGGAAACATTCAATGCTAAAGCTGCTAGTCAACTCGAATTATGCGATTTTTCTTCAAACTCAAGCAATATATCCAACTTGGTATCGTTACTCATTGCATTGGAAGCTTTTTTTTATCTGCCGAACACGTCCATTTTCGCGAAACTGCTGTTCAATTTTGCTAATTGTACCTCGGGATATAGGAGGCAAATTAGTAAATATTTCTTAAAATAGACGAGCAACTTTCTCCTGTGATCGCATTCTATCTCCGTAACCAACCATCTGTATAACTATTATTTTATGCATTTCGTTTAAATAAACCATAAACCTGTCAATCGCTACGGCGCTTTCAATTAAACTAGCAATGCCAGCTATGTAGAATATTGATGTTCTTGTGTCTTGATTTTATTTGATAATATTGAAAAAGAACACTAAAATTGTTTTTGCTAGCCTGAAAGGACAAAAAAATTGTAAGTTTTCATGTTTTTCGTTAATAACATTAATACATTAAACATTAGTTCGTTGTAATATAAAAATGTGTTTTTCTAGTTATTAAAACTATTTATTTTATACCTATTGATTGGACTAATAAAATGCAACATACGATTGCTCAAAACTCGTCGATTTCTTGAAAAGTACTCGAACGCGTCTCTGCAAAAAAAGTTACGAATTTTGTTCAAATAAGCATCTAATTTACTGTACCAACAAATATATTTCAAGTGTCTAATCCTTACAAACTTCAATTCATGATTTATTTACGACTAGTTTACCTAATCGCAAAAATCCCATTCTGAAGGGTAAATTCAATTGACCTCCGAAGGAATTTAATTTTAAAGGGGCGCATTAAGGTTACTAAAAGCTTAGAAATGGCCCTTTACATTATTAAAGTCCTTGGAAGCTAAATATTTGAAAGTTTCCTACCAAATACATTTGAAGTGTCTTACTTATTTAATTAAATACGGCAATTTCGTTTGATGTAAACAGTTCGCATTATTTACGGTAGATATACATTTGTACTTATTAGTCAAATTGGTAAATATAACATTTGTAATAATGTTTAAATACAAATAAGAACAGCTTTTTAGTACGTTGCAAAAATATGTTAACATGAATTAAATTTCAAATAATTTTAATCATATTTTCTCGTTCTATCTGAAAAATTCGCCAAGAATCGTGTCTGCTATCAATTTACCATATAATTACTTGCTAACATTTCAACCATAATATTTCAATTAAGACATGGCAGCTCATGCATAATTTAAAGAATCCGAAGGCTTTCATTTTTTCAAGGTAAGGTGAGGTGGGGTAACAGTTTAGTAAAATTATGTAAGTTAAAAAATAATTACTAGTAAAAATTTAAATTGAGGTGGTAATACCTATCTCTCTGTGCTGTATCTATTGTTTCCCCGCTGAGTATGACAAATCAACGAGCACAATAAAATGTCAATATTTTTTCTTCTATGGCAATTTTTTTAACACAAGGTACTTACCAAACACTTACCCGATGTTTTGGGGTAAGTGTGTACTAACACTGTATCTTCACATTTATTATGATATTAAATAATCCTGGAGCTAGTGTGTGAAACCCGATCGTTTCCTGTATAATATTATGTAAGAAATTTGTTAGAAAAATAATTATGTTTTGCGTTACAAACTTTTATTTAGAAATGTAAAAACGTACAAAAACAACTACCTATAATATATTAATGAAAATTTATTTAATACAAAATTAATTAATAACTTTTAATAATCATAAATCTCACATAAATTATAAAAATACTATTATATGTTATAAGCTGAGAAATATATTTCAAATCGTATTAAACAACGTCTAGTCAAGGTAGGTTTGGCAAGAGATTAGACGATATCATCCCTAACAACAAGAGCACATTCACAAGAACTTTTCCAAGAAAAAGTTGATGCAGTTAAGGAATCTAGCGAAGGTGCTTTTCTGGTAAATTTTATGTCCAATTCGTTAACTTCATTATCAACTGAAATAACTTGGTCAACACATCATGACTTCATGTTATGAAAAAAAGCTGGCCCGTCACACAAAAGGCAGTCCAAAGAGATGTGCCTTGGTGGAATAGGGGTCTAGGTCGATTTAGGGCTGAGACTAGGAAAACGTTTAATAGAGCCAAAAACTCCGGAAGCTGGGAGGAATACAAAAAAGTCCTTACGGAGTATACACACAATAAGGCATTAAGAATGCCTAAAAGAAAATCATGGAGACGTTTCTGTGAAGGGATAGATGAACTAGCCCCAGCAGTCCGCCTACGAAAAGTTCTTGCAAAAGACCACTCAAACGGAATAGAGCTACTCAATCATCAGCAATATCATTGTGATAGGGTTTTTAAGATACAAAAAAAGCTATTAGGAATATTGTAGGAGTTTCACAACAAACATCTTGTAGGACATATTTTAAAGAACTAAAAATATTACCTCTGGCTTGTTTACATTTTATGGAAATTACTCTAGTTGTTAAATTGAATTATGATAAATTCTTGAGAAATAACCACAGACATAATTATGCAACGAGAGGTCAATATAACCTATTAATACCTGCTCATTCTCTATCACTTTATGAAAAAAGTCCATTTTACGTTGGAATTAAATGTTATAATGAGTTACCTGTTAGAATCAAGAATATTAGTAATATAAGAAGATTTAGGATCGAACTAAGAAAGTTGCTGTTGGAACATATTTTTTAAGATGTAAAAGAGTTTTTAGAAACCATATTTTAGTGCTCTAGATCCACTAAATATCGAGATTTATTTTAGTTTATACAGTAATTATTAAATTTTATTGTTTTCAATCTTGTAGTAAGTACAGCAATTGTTCAAATTTTGTTAATTATAAATGTGTAATGTATTGAGTGATGTAATTTTAGAGTTAAGTTTTATGATAATCATAACAACAGCCTATTTTATTTTGACGAGTCCGATACCTTTGTAATCATATTGGTCATTTCGAAAATAAAGATATTAATATTATTATTACTTATGCTGTTACATGGCCTATGTCCATTTAACAGTTTTGTATAAAAACTAGCGCTTGGTTATATTTAGCACGATCTGTATAACATTTTTCGATTCAGTTTTTGTAAGTGAAACTGTTTCCAACAGAATTTTATTTGTATAACTGCTAAACCATTTCACACTGTTTTATGTACTTAGTTTTATATCTTAGGAACTCAGTCATATTCTACACTATTATGTATTTCCGTTCTAGACAGCATCCCAGGAAACAATTAATTAACAATTGTCTACAAAACATTTATTTACATCAGATATCTATATATTTTAATTTTTATATTTTTGTATACTATGTAAGTACATATGGTTATTTTTCTTACCTTTTCTCGTTACTATATATAGTATATCCTATAAGATGTAATATATTTACTGAGTTATCACAATACGTTTTAATATTTATTTACAGCTGTTCATATTGTTGGTTATGTACAAAATAGAAATTACAAACTGAGGCAGCAAATCAGCTGGTATGGAAGTAATAAAAACTTTTATTATAGATTCCTTTTATCGATCATATGCCACTATTTTAGTTGTGAGTAAAGGATCTTGTAGAATTTGCGATCTGTACATTATTGCGCTTAACTCAACCATTAACAGATGGTCATACGTGTACTATTTTTATATTTTATAGCTTTCAATTTAATTAGGGAATTAGATTTGTCAAGTTTATTTTTTTTGGTAGCATTATTTCCCAATAAGTAGGACAAAAAAGTTTACTTTATCAGTAAAACTCACCAGGAAATCATTTGCTTGCAGCCTTTGTACTGATTCGAACGTATATAATTTTTAACTGTGGACTTCAGTAATTGATATTGCATTTTTTAAATCCGCGTTAACAACAACATCCAGTTTTTACGAAATCAGCTTTTATATATACTTAGATGCTCACATGCTTAGATGCTTAGATGTTTGTAGATGCTTATATATATTTATATGTACTTATATGTTTATGCACATATATACTTATACAGTTCTGTATACGTTTCTGCATAGCTTATTCATTCCTGCATAGCTTTTGCACAGCTTATCTTCCAAAAAGATAAAATTTCGTTAACTTTCCATAAACCACATAGTTGGTTAATTTTTCTACGATTTTCACTCCATTTCATGAAGAGACGTAAATTGCCAAGGAAACCTTAGAATCCATTCTTGCGACAAGAGACAATTGCGGGATTGCTGTTCCAGAACCAGTCACCTCAACAATAGTCGATCTAGGATCCTGGTATAAATTTGTTATATATATATATATATGTTATATGAAAATATACCCTGTATCTCTGAGACATTGGCCTCACCACTCTCAGCGGTATTATATTACATAGATATCAAATAACGACTCCTCTCAGCATCCGCTCTCCCGAGAATTAGATAAGATTGTATTCTTGCAAAACTGCATAATTGCAGTTCCTTTGTTCCCAAAGGTTATAAATGGGAGTAGTGTACTTTCAGACGGCAGTCTTAAACTCATGTTGGAATAAACAAGTCAAAATTATTATTGTTCTAATTTATAAAGAGTCAACGTTGACTCCATTAATAAATAAATAAAGTTTTTAAAAAGTGATTTCAACAATCGATTATCTAACATTGGCGCAGTCGTACGGATCTGAAAAACACCCTGTAACCCAGAGGTGGTGGATTTCAATCCTTCAATCAGAAAAGAATCTACGAGAAACAAGAAAAATACAATTTCAAGCAGACAAGCAACGTCTCAACAAGCTCACAAGAAGCATCATATACACATCGAGAAATAATTAGCAAGTAAGAAACATTCCTGGCCCCTGAAAGTCGGTGTCTTCGGCACTTGGAACACGTCACCGTGGATAGGAACACCTAGTGATACCCCTGACGGTACATCCCAGTGTAGCAACGCTTACGAAACCGCATTCGACCTTCCATCTGGACCCCAGGCATGAAGATAGTAATGTAAGTAATTTAAGAATCATCTCGATTTATTTTCTATTTCAAACTGCACTAAACATTTATATTTTATCATTCGTACATTGCATTCACATTTGCATTAAACCCACGACAGTTCTGCAATCTAATTTAGTTGAATATATTATCTAAATATCGTATTACTTTAGCCGATATTTTATTTTATTTTAACACATAAATATTTTCATTGCAATCAATATATTAATTTGACATATATCAAGTTTAATCTTTATCTTGTAACGTTATTACTGCAATTTAATACTACTACTACTAATAAAGGTTAACGTATTGTTTATACCATATGACTATAATATCTGAATAAGTGCAAATACCATCGCAAAAATAATTTGTTACATGCTTTATACAGAAAAGAATACAATTTCGTTTCCTTTTATTCATTATTATTGCCAGTGGCGTACTCTTGCACCTTTTACAATTAATTTTTATTATTTTTTGTGTGTACCAAATTAATTTTTGTTTGTTTATCTGAAATTTATATACAAATCTTAATAATACAAAATGGCGAACCAACCAAATACTACAGCAAATAATACCAATAACGCTGACGAAACCCTTACCATAGAACCCTACAGGTTAAGTGAGATTTTCTCAATAGTTCCAGAGTTCGACGGGAACCCCATTTTCCTACAAACCTTTATTTCCGCGAGTGTTTACGCATACGGTATGTCCATAGGAGACCAGCGTATTTTACTCACCCTGCATATTAAAAACAAACTTCGCGGAAAAGCTGCCGAATTAATAAATTCGAGGAACCCTGCCACTTGGGCAGAAATTAAAAGCCTACTTGAGGCGCATTTCGGTGATTCACGCGACTTGACAGCCCTTATACAAGACTTACAACGGATTCACCAACTACCTAATGAAACTGCCCTGACATTCGTATCTCGTTTACAAACACATAATGCCAAAATGCACGCTGCTGTGCAAAAACAGACTTTGACGTTGGAAGAAAAGACAGCCCAATCATCCTTAATTGAAACCATGACTCTAACAACACTACTTACCGGACTAGAACCCAAACTTGGACAAATAATCCGTGCCGGAAATCCCAGCGACATGCTAGAAGCAATTAATAGAATCAAACGCGAACTCCAACTGTCCTACTTCGAGTCACAAAAATTCCCAAAACAAACTATCAACAAAAACCCCATCCAGAATCAACAGAGGCGTCCCAACTCCCAACAATTCTGTAATTTTTGCAAACGTAACGGGCACAATTTTAATGAGTGCCGTACAAGACTACAATTCTCACAACAAAATCAGAACTTTAGACAAAACAATTTTGCCAGTCCTCCACAATTTTCTAGACCGAATTTCCAAAATTCTCCCAACCAGCAATATCAAAGAAATTTCACGCCGCAACAAGATTTTCAACAGAATAGGCCTTCTGTAATGAGACCTAATCCGAACTTTCAGAGACCCCCAAATCAACAAAATTCAAATTTCAATCCTAACTTTAACAGACAAAACCCACAGAGAACACATCACGTTAATTTTGACAATCATTTCGACTCTCAAAATTATGATACTAATTTTTACCATGAAACTGATAATTTCAGTGACCCACAATTCCATAACTTCGGAAACTATCAAACTAATTCTAGCCTTGATAATATGGCAAACATGCCACAAGTAAATTATGACGATTACCCCCATTTCCAGCAAAATAACGACGATAACATGCCATACCAAAATCAGAATTATACAGCTAATTCTCAGATGTCGCAGGATTATACTGCTAATCCTCAGGATTTTCCATTAGATCCGGAGTATTCCTTGAATACTCCAACCCAGGAAATAAATTTCGAAGTGGACCAAATGTCCAACCAAATTCAAACATTAAACCTGAAAGAGAATTCCGACCCACATTCGAATCCCCAAGAACAGTGTTTCATGTAAAATCACCATCTAACCCTCCGTTTCAAATAAGTTCGAAAAACCTGTATTTCATGAAAGACCCAACAAATAAATTTAATATTCTAATCAATTTAGGTGCAGATATTTCCATTTTCAAACCCAAAGCAACAGAAAATTATAACCTAAGACACCCCGAAAATTTAAATATACAAGTAACAGGTCAAAAAATTAAAATCACTGAATCTGTTCTTATACCGTTCAATTTTAACGATCCACACAAAGCTTATGTATACGATTTAGATACAGACTTCGATGGCTTTGTAGGTAACGACTTTCTAGAATATTACGAATGCATTATAGATTTCAAAAACAATCAACTAATTACCAATTTTGAAAATATACCATTATTTAAAGTTAACGATTATTTACCTTTACAACCAGTTACAAATTCAAACGAAAATATTAACAATCACCTTTCAGATAACACCATTAATCAAAATCTTATTTTTTTCGAACCAGACACTGAAGAAATATTTGAATTTTATTGTGACACTGACGCTATACCGCTAGCTCAGGAACAAGAAAAAATACACTTACCTAACACCTTTGCAAAGACAAACATACAAAGCGAATTTTTCGAGACAACGTCTGATGAAAACTATCAAAATTCAGACTCCCATCAAATAGACAAAAGTTCTAAACTTTCAGACATCTCCTGTAAAGACAAAAACCAAAATTCCATCTTTACCGAATCTCGTATCAAAGGAATAATTAAACATAAGGTACTAGAAACAAAAACAATTTCAAATGTAACCCCTACGGTTAACCAACAAAAAATGAACCATTCAGAAACAAAATCATCTCCTACAGGCAAATTTAAATTGACAACCTTAAATCCAAACATGTCCAATAACAATTCGAAGCAAACAATAACATTAAACAGAAAAATGTTTATTTCGCAAACAGTATTCAAAATTAATAATAAAATATTCAGGAAATCGAAAATTCGAAAAACAAATAAAGTAAAGAACAATCCAGGAAACACGCATACGATCTTGCGTAATCAAAACAAAAGAAAAATTTATATACCCCACACAATCAGGAAAATATACCAACGAAATTCATTTTTATCCCCGGTAAAAACAATACCAAAAATAGTAGAATTTTCTAATTTAATATTTGAACCAGTTCAAAAATTCAAATCTATATTTAAACCTAATTAATAACGATAATACCGATTTCAGTCTCAACTATATGCCGACCCTGCAAATAAAATAGTTACAAAAATTTGCAACCCAAAATTACTTTCAAAATTATCTCACAAATATTTTTTTTAGTCACCTAAACTAAATCTTTTAGAATATTATCAAAAATTAACAGTTTACATTAAAAGTATTTTCCACTTTCTTAGACCTTTCTAAATTAATACTACCAGAAAATTTGACAAAAAAAAAACCATTGTATAACAAATTAATTAACTATCAAAACACTTCTCATGTAAATAATTTTATTTCTTCCCTCTATTACTAGGAAACTTTTCCTGTAGTAAATTCTACTTTATGAAACAAAACCTTAATTATAACGAAATATTTTTGTTCATTTAAATAAATGCACATAAAGTAATTACATTTAATTCAAGGAACTCATAATAGTAGTACTACTTTGATAACAGTACCTTGAACTTTTGCACAGAGGCACGTCCTGTATATTTATGGACTTAAACATTTTAATAAGAATTGCATGATATCCAGCACCATAGTATCGCATTGCACTCATTATGATTTCTCCCTACACCAATATAAACGCTTTACAAGCACAAGTAATAACAGCTGTTAACTATATAATAATTAATACCAAGGGCAGAAAAATTAAATAATATGCAGTAAGAACTTTTCAGAATTTAATTAAAACTTAAAATCAGGACATACCTTTTCCAAATTAAATAATAATAACTCGTAAACCCTGAAAGAAACTCACAAACGTTCAGAAGAAATTTCAGAAACTGAAAATCAAACATTCTTCAAAATGTTCAAAAAATATATATTTTTTATTTGAGAGGCCCTAAGTAAAAACAAATGAATATATTTACAAGATCACAAACGAACAAACTTCTCAGAAATTTAACACATTTTCTAGACTTTACAAAACTGAATATTCAATAGATTACTCTAAAATTCAAACTTCAAATAAACAACTCTTGGACCGAGAAAACAAAGACATCATAACTTTTTTTCAACAAAATAAACCTAAGAGATCTTCATCACCAAATTATTGATGACATTTTCGAGGAAAACCCCGAATTTTACGACGACAAAATAAATATCCTCTCCAGTAGATCGGTTAGACATAGGAAATACTATATCATTCCTCTACCCTTTGACCCTGAATCTGCAGTAGAACATTTGTTCCCAGCAATATACAAAAATCAACATGAACTAGATCTTTCTAATACTTACCATGTCGAAAACAACTTAGACCTCCCCATACTTGAAATTCTATTATTTATCTTCGCAGAAAAAGATTTAAAACTCATTATCTGTCAAAACCTAGTACAAACACCTGACGAAGACCAAAGACCGATAATTCTTGACCAAAACCATACCGGCAAGAACAACCTACATCGCGGAATAAACGAGACGATGCGTAGGATCAAAAACAAATACAATTGGCAAGGACTAACCAAAGATGTTGAAAATTTCATTAAAAATTGCGAAATTTGTCAACGGACTAAAGTTTGCCGTAAAAATCTTAACAACCCTCTAGTAATCACTGAAACCCCGAGAACACCTTTCGAAAGAATTAACATTGATCTATTCGAATTTCCTACACGAAATTACGCTCTAACTATCCGCGACGAACTTACAAAATTCACACAAGCCTATGCAGTACCGGATAAAAGCGCAAAATCCGTGGTAAACACCCTATTGTTATATTTTCAACATTACGGTACCCCACTAAGGATTCACTGTGATTACGGCGGTGAATTCGACAACAACTTACTAAAAGACCTCTGTACCCTCTACGATATAAAACTGACATATTCTAGCGTAGGACACCCCCAATCTAACGGTTCTATAGAACGCTTTCACGCTACCTTAGCCGAAATGATCCGAATTCACAAAACTGAAAACCCAAATGAACACCCTTTTACCATATTACCATATGCAGTAATATGCTATAACAATTCGGTTAATAAAACGCATGGTTTTACACCATACGAACTGGTTTTTGGACACACAGCTAATAGACCACCAGAGACCCTGTACAACCAAAAAGACCTAATAACTAAATATGTTAGGGACTTAAATAATAGGATATCTCACTATTACCAAATTGCACGCAGTCGGACTGAAGCGCAAAAACAAAAAGCTAAAGTCAGATTCGACAGAAATATCCCAGAAAATCGCCCCACATATAACGTTGGAGACGAAGTATATGTAAAGGAATCCCAAATCAAAAGTAAGTCACAAAATAAATTCAACGGCCCTTTCGAGATCAAAGAAATTTTCCAAAATTCTGCCACTTTGTTAAATCCCGAGACAAATCAAACAAGTAAAGTAAATTTTGATAGAATGAAACCATATACTGAAGATTAAAATTTATTTTCAGGTTTCTACTGCTGTTCGGATCAGCATTTTCTCAATACGAAATAACACCAATAAACAATACTATCGGTGTTTACTATCACAAAGACACGGACATTGTCATCTCACACAAGAAATGGACGTTACTCGTACATAAAAATATATCGACCTTTAAGACAGCTCTTGACAGAAACGACAAAATTTTACAGACAATCCTTACCACCCTTGACCCAGCATACAAAAACATGAACGAATTCGCGAGTGAGGTTAAAACGCATTTAAGCCTCCTAGGACAAATCTCAAAATCCATACAAACTAAATTTGACGAAATACATCTCGACACGAAACGCTACAAACGCGGAATCATAAACGGAATTGGTTCAATATTCAAAGCAATTACCGGAAATTTAGATGCAGTAGACGGTAAATACTACTCTGACTGTATCAATAAACTAAACCAAGACGAACGTCAGATAGAAAATTTGATGAAAAATCAAATATCAGTTACAAATTCAGTTATTAAAAATTTTAACACGACAATTCAAAAACTACTAATAGACGAGGAGACATTCAACAAAGACATAAAAGAAATCGAATACGCAATCTTAGACATTACGTATAACGTACGAGCAGTTGAAACAAAATTAAAATTCTTGGAAATTTGTGAACAACTCATGGCGAGCTACCTATTTATAGAGGACAACCTCAACGATATTTTAAATTCGATCACTTTCGCGAGACTCAAAGTAATTCATACGTCTATCATTAATCCCCAGGATTTGGTAAACTCATTGCAGGAAATTTCACAAAACCTACAAAAGGACAATTTGCCACTCCCAATTAAACTTTCAAATATTGCACAGTATTTAGATATTATTGAATTAAAAGCTTTCCAAATGAACTCAGAATTAGTATTTGTATTAGATATACCCCTAGTAAACCCTCAAACGTACTCTGTTTTCCAATTATACCCCATTCCTATCTTAGATAGTAGAACTGGTCTGTATCATATTTTGTCAACTTCTCAAAAATATATCGCGAGAGATGATGATTCTTTGATGTACATACCCGTTGCTGACCTCAGAGAATGCAAGCCACTCCATACCAATACTAAATTATGTCCAAATTTGTTTGCATATCCAATTGACAACAACGCCATATGCGAAGCCCGCCTTTTCAAGGATCTACAAACCCTACCAGAAAACTGTCAAACGTCAACTATCATCGGCCAAGGACACAACATCCAAAAACTAGATGAAAACGTGTGGATGATCATCAATACAGAGCCACTACAAATGAATATCAATTGTCCGAAGGAGACTTCAAAAACCGACACCATCTTCAAAAACTCTATAATTAAATTACAACCAAATTGCTACGCCTTCATAGGCATCACGAAGATCCAAGCTAGCACAGACGAAACGACAGACGTGAAGAACGACGCTCACCCCATACAAATCCCTTTCGAGTGTTGCAACCAGGTTCCGGACAAAGTTCGAGTGCCCAATCTGAAACCACTAAAACTAAGTGATCTGAACACCGAAGACCTCGATATCGCCAGACACCAATTAGACCAGTATTCAAAAGACTTAGACGACCTAATCAAGGAACCCTTCATCACGAGACACATTTCTTGGTTTACCTACCTTACCATAGTGCTAATTTTCGGACTCTTATTCTTGTATCTATTCTGTAAGTGTAAAGCAAGAAGACGAAGACTAGCCATCAACGTTTCCACGACTCCTTCATCTCCACCAAGGCCTAGTGAACCCCTCAGGACATTTACTAGCCTATTTCATCAACGAAGACGACCCCCACTAAGAAGAGAGGACGAAGAAGGTGAAGACATCGAACTTAATTAAACCAGACTGTTTGTGCCTTTTACTGACTTTTTGTACCAAGACTCTTCAGTGAATTTTTACTTCACTTCATTGTTTATTTAGTGTATTTTATTATTCCTATTTTTTTGTTAGTTTCAAATGACTAACATTTTAACATGCTTTTCGTAACACAAACAAGCTAATACGCTTGCGTCTTACGCCTAGCATTTTTACATTTTATGCTTTTACATTTTACGCTTTTTGTATTTTTACATTTTATATTTTACATTTTATATTTTTATATTTTTCAATCTTACAATTTTACCATTTTACATTACTTTATATTTTTGAATTCTTGTTAAATCACAAATTTTGTTCAACTTAAAAGTTGCTGTATAAACAACAACTTTTTTTATAAGGGGGAAGTTGTTATATGAAAATATACCCTGTATCTCTGAGACATTGGCCTCACCACTCTCAGCGGTATTATATTACATAGATATCAAATAACGACTCCTCTCAGCATCCGCTCTCCCGAGAATTAGATAAGATTGTATTCTTGCAAAACTGCATAATTGCAGTTCCTTTGTTCCCAAAGGTTATAAATGGGAGTAGTGTACTTTCAGACGGCAGTCTTAAACTCATGTTGGAATAAACAAGTCAAAATTATTATTGTTCTAATTTATAAAGAGTCAACGTTGACTCCATTAATAAATAAATAAAGTTTTTAAAAAGTGATTTCAACAATCGATTATCTAACATATATATATATATATATATATATATATATATATATATTTTAAATTTCAATTAGTCTTTACAAATTAGTCTAGACAAACGATTTGTCTATTATTCATGTAGTATATTTTAACATTCATTTTAAACTATCTTTTTATTTCTCTTACCAACAATATCAGTCTGATCTATTGTAGACTGGTTATTCGAGAAAAAGAGACAATTTTACTTATTTTGCTATAGATGGTGCCCAATTTAACATCAATTTTTCTTTATCTCCTTTTCTCGAAATAAACAGAAATCTGTCGCTTATGCTGTACATATCAGAAAGGGTAAGTTTCTCCACTCTTACGAATACTCTGAACCCACGGCTCTCTGCTCCGACTTAAACCAGCTAGTCATCCGCATATGTTGCCTCAATTCTTTCTCAAAAATAAATAACAAGGGAAAGGGGGTAACATCCCCAATTACACACTCTTCTCTTCTTGGCCCTGCTATATCATCCTCTAATCTAATTGTATCGCTGTCAAACATTTAAATATTAACTAATTGCGTTATATCTGGAAACTTCCATTTTCAACTAGTTTTCGAAACTTTGGCATAGATAGCTCATAGCTAGCATAACCATAGTACACCATTCAAAATTAGTATATCTACCACTACAAGAGTGGTGGTATAAGAAAGTGATTTTTTCTCGTTGGTTCTCCAGCTTTGTTAAAATTTCTCGAACTAACACGGTGTTACTTCACTGTCAGTATTAAAAAGTTCGACACATTCTCGTCTTTTTTCAATCCATGTGGTACATTGCTACAATACGTAGTGAAACAGATAGCTAAATATATATAAAAATATTTATTCTGTTTTATACTGTTACACTTGGAACAAACATATTGTCTTATACTGTCCATTTTTCTTAAAAATATGTGTCAATTACATTATCCCTTATCCTATCTCAACTATAACTCTCAGTAAGACCCTGTCATGCTACGTACAACATATATAGAAAAACGTATTTTATCTCGCCAATACCGACGTTACATCTGTAGATATCTGTGAGCATAGCCGACTCGATGAAACTTTTAAGATTTGTCCTATTTGCAGTTTGTCTGCTATTCCGGTAAACGGAAGGGCCCTGAGTGAACGACTGGACCGGATATCGAGTTTTGTGAATTGTGTTACGTTGATAGCTCCGGTTTAGCTCAATCATTTCACCGGATAATTGCGGGTGTAGCTGCTGGCGATCTAGAGGTCGCTACTACTACTGTATTGGATAGTAGTGAATTGGACTTATCCTTGGAAAACAGTTGGATATTTTTATTTTTAGAGGTTATTGAATCAATTACAAGATATTTGAATAAAGGACTAATTTTAGTTGACTTCAGCGTTAAGTAATTACTATGTATATAATGTTAGTTGCAATAACTTATGTAAATAAATATCAGCAAATGTTGTCAACTCTGCCCGGCGACTCCAACAAATGCTGCGCCTAAGCACGAGCTGAAAGGTAAATTAACACAGTATTTATTCAACAACGCAACAAATATGACGACGATGAAATATATCAATTAAAAGAAATATCAAACATACAAATAAATAAATACAAATCCACAACAAGAAGGCTCTCGGGGATGGCTTCCAGACCAGTGGCATCGGGTGTTTTTCTCCGCATCCGAAATGCTCTCCCATGTCCCGACTGGCCACCTTCGATGTTCCGACGAGCCCCCTCCCCTAGTCCTCATTTTCCTCTTTGTTTTAATACTTTGCAGAGCGAAGGCTAGTGTATACCCCCCCATTCTCCCCGTGGGAATTTCTGACTGAAATATTTTTTTGTTGGTATTGCCATGTACGTTAAGGTTAGGTAGTTGAGATAACAGCAGAAGAAAATAATTTTGGTCCAGCCTCGCTCCTGTCCCAGGAACGTGAAATTAACCTAGAGATGCTGTTGTTCTATCTATTAGGTCCAGTATCATGGACATTAGCAACTACTGATCGATGTGTTACAAAAACAGACAAGACCAAACTATTCCTTGCTTTGGAAATCAAGCTTACTTTCAGGCTCTCACTAACTTCCATAAACATTTGGTGAGCTCGGATACTTAATTAGATGTATCTATTAAGAACATTGAGAGATTAAAAAGGGGTTGTGGAGATAAATTCTTAATAAAAGGGTCTAAGACCAACATTGTTCGGGATTGAAAAAAAATCCTCAGTAGTGGCAAAAATAAGGAACAACCAACCTTCTACATAATCAATGGAACCAAGAAATACGCCCACTACTTTCATGGTACAAACCTTTATTTATCAGTGCACATTGTACACTAGGCACAACGGTTCAACTGTGAAGTATACTATACAAGAAGAGCTATGCTTTACACAATACGAAGCAGATACTAAAATTATATTACATGTGCTTCTCAATCCTGCCCAGACAATTTGCCTATTAGATTAGATCACCAGATACAGATGATCTATATGTTGTTATTAGGGTACTCTAACAAACTTAAAAATATGTTACTTTTTGATACAAGAACTGAAAACAAACGAAGGGTCATTAATGTCAACATCATTTCTCGGAATTTAGGTGAGCAATGAGCCATGCTACGTTGAATCTGCATGCATTATCCGGATGCGACACTACCAGCGCCGCTAAACCCATAACATCAAGTCCAGCGGGACATGGCTGGAAGTTGGAGAATGAACAACTTAAGTTTAATTGAAATAAAGGAAATCCGCTGCCACACGAACTAACCGCCGTTATGGAAAGCTATTATTTAGATGAGTTTGAAGATGAAGATGAGCCAGAACTAGGCAACTTAGCCGATACACTAAATGAGGATGAAGAAGACTGCTGATTAAAAATGCTGCTATAAAATTAAATGCTGTTGTTTGATTTTGTGATTGAAAGTTTGAATTTTCATTATTATAACTTGAATATTCTCATT
The DNA here is from genome assembly GCA_963675555.1 of Leptura quadrifasciata. Taxonomy (NCBI): domain Eukaryota; kingdom Metazoa; phylum Arthropoda; class Insecta; order Coleoptera; family Cerambycidae; genus Leptura; species Leptura quadrifasciata. Next base: position 187,538,963 of record OY776673.1, on the reverse strand, counting down.
TATACTCATATAATAAGAATTTTGTGTTAAGGTTCATATTTCATATTCACAATATGAAAATGGAAGAATATGTAATTAATAATTTGATTTTTCAGCAATTTTCCTGGTGAAGCAAGGAAAACTAGGGAAAGAAGAATTTCTGCATAAGATAGTGGTTATAAATACATTCTTTAGCTAAAAGTTTAAATGAAATGGGAATGAATTAAAAAATATATATTTTCTCCATAACTATGTGGTTTTCCGGGATATGCTGTAATTGATAAGAGGCAAACAACTAAAACCTTAAACTGGATGGCAAAACCAACAAAAAATAATTTTTCACTCAGCATATCGATGTGTTATTTATGCTGGAGGAACCTACAAGTGCTTGGTGACATTTCTATACTGCTCCTGTTGTAATTTTGCAACTTCTTAGGGCTAGTAGAGATTGTATATTGTCTACAATCTGTGTAGATCCTGATTGTTTGAATCTTGATCTCTTTTGCGGCTATGGTAATGCCCGTCAGTTCCATGTGTATTACGCTTTCTTGCCATCCATACGTCATTTATATTTAATTTGCAAACTTCTGGAGTATATTTCACATCCTGTCCCATCCTTCTGTGCAGATGTTGATCACACCTTCGTCAGCAGTCTCGTTTTCATTATTCTTCTGTATGATGTAGGGTCTGAAGGACAAACTGGGGAAAAATGCCATCTGTACACGCGTGTAGAAGAGGCGTCTTCCTGGCAGCCTCATTCCACAGTCGACTTCTGGCCTCTCCACGGCCTACATTCGGTTATATGTCAACGGATTTGAGGTGTACCATTGTTGTTAAAGGCACTTTTCCTAGATATATATACAGTGGTAGCAGACATAGCATTACCTCCATAGCTCACGTTGGCGTTGTTCCCATAGCGCCGGTTATGCTTAGGCAGGCAACTTTCTGCACTTGTCTGACATTGACTTCCCAGGGTATATGCGTGTGGTTTAAGTTGTAAAGGTTGGTCTTTCACTACAACGGAATTGATTTTCAACACGATTAAAATAACTTCTCGCAGGATATTGTCTATCAGGAAATCGTTGGACATAAGGGCCGGTAGCCGCACCTGCATTTTGTTCCCCATGAATAATTAATATTATGCTTTTTTAAAATATTTTCTAACTTTTAACTCATCAAATGTATTTTGCGATAACAAAAGCATGCCATTATAATCACAAATGATCAACAATGGATTACTTTTGTATTGTTATTAAATATCAGATATTGAGCGTCTGAAAGTTTTACTATAATTTTTTTGAGATTATTATTTATTATTGACATCTCGCTTTAAATAATTATTTCACTGATATCCAGCATAAAGGTTTTACTATATTTTTTTGATATTGTTGTTGACTTTTCATAAGGGGGAAATTATTATGCAATCTTTTCATTGGATTCGTTTTATTAATGTACTGACTGATCAGAATTAGATCGACAATATATGTAGAGAGTATTAGATTATGAATGAATGAATAGCTATCTGCCAGAAACATAAGAGATATATTTTACTTCCACGTCCAGTGGAAGTATAGTAACACAAAAAAATGTTAATTATTTTTGTGGAAATAGGCTTAAAATGTCATGGAAACGTCTGTCGGTCTGTCTGTAACATTTTTGCGCGCATGCTTACTATGGAACCGTTTATGATATTGACTTGAAATTTGGTACACTTATGTATTGTAACGAGATCTGGAACTAGATTATATTTTGATCTAATTCCGTTGAACGGTTCGGGGGTAAATGGGGTAAATAAGGGTAAATAGGCAAAGCAAGCAGGTAAGAGTCTACAAAATTGTAATTTAGGACATGTATTAAAAGTCAAGGTCCCAAAATTTTTTCTGGCATCAGCCACCCTCCTCCCTCGTCCACTATCACACCCAATACCACCCCCACGCTATTATGAAAGGGGGTAAAAAAGTTAAAATGTGATTTAATGTATATACAAGAACGAAATATCTCAAAAAAATTTGTTAGCGTTAGCTACCCCCTCTACCACCCCCATCCTATTGTTTAAGGGAATAAAAAATTAAATTGGTATTTAGTGTGTATACGAGAACCAAGGGCTTCTAAATTTTTTTTATATTAGCCACCCTCTTTACCACCCCCACTCCATTATTAAAGGGAATAAAATATTACATTGGGATTTAGTGTGTATAAGATTTGGATACAAATTCTGGATGTGGAAGTAGTGATTCCTTGGGCAGTGGTTTTTTTTGTTGAAATAGACCTAAAACGTTGTGAAATGTCGAGATTTTAAATTTGAGTGAAAAAAATTTTCTGTCTGTAACTTTTTTGTGCGCACGTTTATTCTGGAATCGTTTATGATATTGACTTGAAATTTGGTACACTTATGTATTATAACGAGATCCGGAACTAGATTATATTTTGATTTAATTCCGTTGAAGGGTTCGGAGGTAAATGGGGTAAATAATGGTAAATATGCAAAGCAAGCAGGTAAGAGTCCATAAAATTGCAATTTGGGGCATCTACGAAAAGTCAAGGTTTGATATTTTTTTTTGACATCAGCCACCCCCCACTGTCACCCCCAATGCCACCTCCAATACCACCCCCACACTATTATGAAAGGGAGTAAAAAAATTAAAATTTGATTTAGTGCATATACAAGAAAGAAACGTCTCAAAAAATTTTTTTGGCGTTAGCTACCCCCTCTACCACCCCCATTGCCACCCCCGCCCTATTATTAAAGGAAGTAAAAATTAAATTGGGATTTAGTGTGCGTACGAGAACCAAGGGCCTTTAAAATATTACATTGGGATTTAGTGTGTATAAGACTTGGATACAAATTCTGGATGTGGAAGTAGTGATTCCTTGGGCAGTGGTTTTTTTTGTTGAAATAGACGTAAAACGTTGTGAAACGTCGAGATTTTAAATTTGAGCGAAAAAAAATTTTCTGTCTGTAACTTTTTTGTGCGCACGTTTACTCTGGAACCGTTTATGATATTGATTTGAAATTTGGTACACTTATGTATTATAATGAGATCCAGAACTAGATTATATTTTGATTTAATTCCGTTGAAGGGTTCGAAGGTAAATGGGGTAAATAATGGTAAATAGGCAAAGCAAGCAGGTAAGAGTCCGTAAAATTGCAATTTAGGACATCTACGAAAAGTCAAAGTTTAATATATTTTTTTTTATATCAGCCACCACCCCCCAGTATCACCCCCAATGCCACCTCCAATATCACCACTACACTATTATGAAAGGGAGTAAAAAAAAATAAAATGTGATTTAGTGTGTATACAAGAACGAACGTCTCAAAAAAATTTTTTTGCGTTAGCTACCCCCTCTACCACCCCCATTGCCACCCCCACCCTATTATTAAAGGGAGTAAAAAATTAAATTGGGATTTAGTGTGTATAAAACTTGGATACAAAAATCTGGATGTGGCAGTAGTAATTTCTTGTGCAGCGGTTTTTATCTTTAAATCTATCCTGTCCCTTTCTTCTTTTCATTTTGTCCATTTTGTTTCGTGTTCTTGATCTCTTTTTGTGCGTTTTTTGTCTCTGTTCTTGTTATCGTTCTCTTTTTGTGCATTTTTTCACTCAAAATTAGCTTCGCTATAAAATTTCTAAAAAACAAAATTTCGATAAACCACAGTTTAGGCAGCCTTGCGCAGCCCTGCAGTACCTCATTTTGATGAAGGTTCCCCGTTTTAGATTTGGGTACCTGTGTCAGCAGCAAAATTAGTTCAGTGCAGTGCGACAGCTTCGAGTTTGTGTTTAGTTTTAAGCTTTGTTAAATTTTATTTTTAAAATGTTTTTTAACTATATTGTCCTTTTTGATTTGTTTTTAGCAAAAGGAGTCAGGACTTCTCTCCCCATTTTCTTTTAGCCGAACCGGAGTCACCCCGCCCGGCCATGCAACCAGCCACCGCGAACAGCGCGGTGGTTGCAAGGTCGGTCGCAAGGTAGTCTCCGGGGAGGCAATGTTATGTATTAATTTTAATAAAGTCTGTTTGAAGTTGAAGTTGAAGTTGGTTTTTAATAAAGCTTAAGTAATATTTGTATTATAATTAAAGCGAACAAAATTTTACTATTTATATTCAAATGCTTTAAATAATTTAATTTCGTTTCAATATTCATATTCAAATGTTTTAAATAATTTAATTTCGCTTCAATATTGCTATAGCACTATCAAATTATTTTGCAAATTTATACGATCGCCCAGTCATGTTTATTCTTATTATCCTACAGATACAACCAACAGTAAGTTACATTACTAAGCATCTGGCCTGCGCTTACAGAAAATTTATGAAGGCGTAACATAGTAAAAATATCAGAAATTCGACTCCTGATAAAGCTTAGAAAAACTCGTGGAAATTACACAGGCTGAATGTAGACCGCTTCTGCCACTCGACAAGCGCTCACGGTGTAATTGCGAACTAATTACAACCATTCCATGATGTCTGTCGAGTTTCCTTACTCACTAATCCCTTAATGTCTTGAATAAATTATAACGTTTTGGGTTGTCTCTTCCTTATCTCATTATGCAAATGAAAAGCTCTCTTGTCTCTTGGTAAACTTTTACTACAGACTTTCGAAACTTCGGTTAACCATGTTTTTTTTACTTGTACTTGCAAACAGTAAATTATTTATGATACACGTACCATAATGCCTCTTCGGTTGCATTAAATTTGTGCATAAGAAAGATTTATAGTGAAGGTAAAGTTTAATAATAAAGTCTTAATATTTCACAAACTGAACAAGGTTTATGTTGTGTAAGTTTAGGAAGTGTAAGGCGAAATGTATCTATTACAACTTTTGTTTAAAAATTCGCCTGTGTTCTTAAATGCATTATTAATTAATTCATTAACTTATTTATTGCTACAAGTCTACAGCTTTCACAAGACAATTACAGGCTGTATATACTTAATATAACTTAAACTAGACTAAAGTTAAACCGAATTAAAGTGACTCAGAGATAAGAGAGATAGAGAGGGAGGGAGAGGAGATAAGGGTACTTGTAATACTAAAAAATTGATTGTAAAAATAATAAATGCTAGACAATTGCTTACAAAATTTCTATTTTGTTCCGCATATTAGGTAATTTATTTTCTAATTCTTTTGTGAATATGACATATGTATCTCCGAATATATCTAGATATTGTTGTAATAAATTATAACTTCTTGCAATTCTAACAGGAGGTGACTTTAGTTCATAATTCCTTGTGTAACGAAGCATTTTTCGTTACGGAAATCTGCATAAGATTTAGGTTTAACTGAACTCTGTATAATATTTTCTGTTCAACTAAAACCATATTCTACCGCCTTAAGCACACGATAGTATATTAGCAGGCAATATTTACTATTTGAACACCGGGACATATTTATAAACAGAAGTATTGTTTATTATTTGAAGTAATTAATTCAATAATTAATTCCCTGTGGCTGATTAAATCCGTTTCTTTTTTGTAGTTGGTTAGAATAAATATTTCAAACCGATTTTATACATTACAAAAGTCAAAATACTTTATACTAACCAACGCACGTAATAATAATTTACCAGTAGTTTAATAACTTAATATAGCCATCCTCGCTGGCTTGTATTCAATACAGTGGGCCATGCGCGATACTAGAGCACGTGGGACTCCTCGCAGTGCCCCGAGTGGGAATCTGGCTATAAAACTGACCGAAAACTCCTGTAAAATCAGAATGTGTTCCAATTCTCGAAACAACCAGACGTCTACCAATGCCCAGGGTCCACCGCTGCGATTGTAAAGAGTAAGAAAACTTATATATATTTGGCTAGTGCATGTATTATTCCGTATTTATTCTGATTGAAATTTTTATCCTGTTTGAATATTTTTGGTATTTATTTCATATTTACTGACTGATAATTTTTAACTTTGTCACCGGAATTTTATGCATATTTTCTGATTGAAATTTTTACGCGGTTTAAATATTCTTGGTATTTATTTCATTGTAAAACTTAGTCACCGGGATTTTATTGCTTATATTCTGATTGAAATTTTTACGCTGCTTAAATACTCTACTATTTATTTCATATTTACTGATTGCCGTTTTGATACTTAGCATATTAAATTTCACTGTTTATTTTCCGATACCAAGCACTAGCCAAATTTCCGGTCTGTTTGATAACCTGTTGCAATACTGTAAATAATTCTGCTTGCTTCACATTTTCTGGTATTCGTATACTGACTGTCTGCTTAACAACCGTTTTTTTATAAACTCGCTAAATTCACCGCTTCCACGCTTTTGCCGCTAACGTTACCACATTGCTTGCTACTCTCCCTCTACTATTATTGCTTATCTGTACATAAATTTGTGTTAATTGTGATTTTTCTGTTTATTTAGGACTGTAACCACAGGTTGTAATATATACTTAAATATTATTGGAACTTCTGCGTTTTACTGTTGTGTTTGTGAAAGTCTATTTTCCCTTATTGACCCACTGGAATTAACTGATTCTTCACTGAGCTGCTTAGTCTCGCTCATTCGACTTGTGGGTAGTGTTGTTCAAACACTTTAAACTTGAATTGGCGCCCGAGTACTGAATAAAGCTCGAGTGTCAAAGTGACAGCCTTAGTTCTCGCACTGTACGAGGAAAAGAGCGTCACACTTGTTGGTGTAAAAAATATGGAGATATGGAAGAAAAAGTTACTAGCGTCGAAAAAAAAGTTACTGGTGTCGAAGAAAAAGTTACTGACGTCAAAGGGAAAGAAGGAAAATCGAAGCCAGCTATCGTCAGGCCTATTACAACCTCCCTCCTTTGATGGGCAAACTTCTTGGTCAACCTACAAAAAATAATTTGAGGCAACGGCTTGTGCTAATAACTAGAATAATGCAGAAACGGCTATGGCATTAGTTTTAGCATTAAGGGGCCAAGCATCAGAAGTGCTTCAGACGATTCCAGTGGCGCAGCAACAAGATTTTAAAGTCTTAGAGGCTACACTAGACTTGAGATATGGCGACCAGCACCTCGCCCAAGTGTACTGGACTTAGCTCAAAACGCGTACACAGAAAGTTGGAGAGAATTTACAAGAATTTGAGGCTGCAGTAGAGAGACTGGCACACTTAGCTTACCCGAATGCACCAAGGCAGTTCCAGGAGCAGTTGGCAGCTGATGCGTTTATTGATAGCATGATAGACGAGGAGATCAGGCGGGTTCTTAGGCTATCTCGGCATAAGAGTAGTAGCGAAGCATTGATCCATGCACTTGAGATAGAAGCCGCCTATATGGATTCCTCATGGCACAGAGTACGAGATGTTTCTGTGGAAGAAGCCCAATCAGAGGAAACAAGTTTAGACACCAAACTCAAGAGTTTGCATAAGATGTTTACTCAATTAATGACCAAGATAAGTTTCCCAGGAAATAGGAAAATCGACAAGGCGGTGTAAAGAATAATGGAGGTATGCGATGTTACCGTTGCAACAAACCAGGGCATATCATGCGAGATTGTCGACAGTGGAACCCTGGGGAAGTAAACGCTGCAAGGAAAGAGGAAATCAGCTCCAAAAGGGCAAAAGTGATGGCTATGCTAAAGGACATACATAAAATGGTCGCACAAATATTGAATGAATCGAGTTTGTGACCGAAGCCGAAACAGGGACCGCAACCGCCGAAACAGGAGCCTAAGCAGCAAAGAAGCGGTGAAAGGCTTACGAAGGGAATCCGCTGTTATAATTATGGCAAATTGAGGCATATCAAGAGGTACTGTCGTCAGAGGTGCCCTAAGGGAGTGAATGCCCAGGATGTAAAGAAATAGCAGGATATAGCAGAAGTAAAGACAGTTAAGATTGAGGTCCCGAAGGACTGGACAAAGGAAGATATAAGAAGAGAATAACTGAGCGACGACGGAATTGGACCTATACTAAAGGCAAAAGAAAAAGGCGCACGACCAGAATGGAAGAATATGTTGGATGAAAGTGTCGAGTTGAAGACTTTGTGGGCGCAATGGGATTCCTTAAAGCTTGGACTATTATGGAGAGCATGGGAGAGCCCGGATGGGAAAGTAGTTACCATGAGGTTACTGATACCCAGGTGCCGAGTACCAAAAGTACTTCGGGAAGTGCACGAAGAAATACCCGGAGAGCATTTTGGCAAAAATAAGACCTTGGCTAGAGTACGGAAACAATTATACTGGATAATTAGCCGTCAGGAGGTAGAGGCTTGGTGTCGCAGTTACAAGGTTTGTGCGGATGTGGCTGCCAAGGGGTTACCTACAGGGATTGGTGACCGAATAAAGGCTCGATATGATAGTAACGTCAGTTCGTCGGGATTCAAGGTGGAGGACTTGGTTTGGCTGTACAATCCACAGCGAAGTGAAGAAAGATTCTGGAAGTCTCGATCACTTTGGGAAGGGCCGTATTATGTCATTACCCGGATTGATGATGTGGTTTACCGAATTCAACGTAGTAAGAAGAAAGTCGTGCACTTGGGCAGATTGGCGAAGTATGTCGGGGACTCAGAATTGTCTGACCGGGTCGTTCAGGCTTAAGGAGAGGGCAGTGTTATGTGCACGACTACGCCACTATCTCATGGATATATAGTGAATTCAAATGCACTGAGGACAGTTTTATATTAGGCAAGTAAGTGATAAGATGAAATAAGAAACAGTAGCAAGTTGTGATTTAAAGTAGTTAATTTATGTTAGATTAAAGTATAATTAGTTGTGTATTTTTAAGGATTAATTATTGTAAAATTAAGTGATTAATAAATCAGTGATTTGTGAAGATTCTTGTTCGAATTTATTGGACGTACATACAGTGTTTTTAGTGGAGATTGTAAACACATAACCATAGTAAATACAAATAATAGTTTGACTAATAATTTAACCTTAACACACAGCATTTCCACTGATGAATTTTCATTCACCAATTTAATTTTTTCACTGCAATTACCTTTTAATTGCCATTAAGACTTATCCCGGTCCTCTCTGAATAAGGCATAAGTACTGTCGAACAATTCTTTATCTCATACTCGCATCGTGAAACCACGTTTCCGTAATCGCAACTATGTCACAATCCGACGCCATTGAGCTAGTATAGAAGTCAATGTTTTAGTTTTTAAACCACGCACATTTTGATAATACATTTTTAGGTTCATAAACCAGTTCTTTATTTAATTATATTGATTATATTTTTGTATCATGGGCAATTTTAACGTATTCTTTACTGGAAATATACCTACACAATGGCAAGAGTCATTTACTACCCCTATCTATAAATCAGGACATAAACAAAAAGCAACAAATTGTAGACCAATAACAATTATAAACAATTTTGATAAAATATTTGAACAATGCTTAAAAAATTGAATAATAAATTTTATGGAAGAAAATAATACATTAAATATTAATCAATTTGGCTTTAGAAAAAACATAAGTACAGAAGATGCCATTCTTGAATTAAATAGTAATACTGTTCAAAACTTAAATAAAAATATTAAGTGTCTATGTAGCTTCTTAGTTTTATTTCTGATATATATCGACCAGTTAGGGGCACTTAAAATAAATGGAAACTGCATATCATATGCAGATGATACGATTTTAGTATTTGAGGATAACTTCCGGAATGCGGTGTATAAAAAAGCGGAAACCGGTCTACAGAAAACTAAAAATTGATTAAATTTCAGTCGCCTAAGTTTAAATTTATCGAAAACTAAGTTCATGACTTGCTTTTTATCAGTTACCGACTAACCTCCACAAAGCAAACTTAAGATCCATAAGAATAATTGCATTGATATTATAAATTGCGACTACTCAGAAATTGGAAAAACTAGTAATGTCAAATATCTTGGAATTATGGTTGACCAGCATTTACGATGGAATGAGCATATACAGTATCTCACAAAAAGATTAAGGAAATTAATATATAAATTTTACCAATTACGAATTATTCTTAATGTAAAAAAATTGATTATGATCTACAACGCCTTGGCTGAATCTATAACGGGGTGGTTTATATAAAAATGCCTTGCCTGGTAATTCAAAATTCAATTATAAAAATTATATTTTAAAAACAAAAAGATATTCAACTGACTTTATATATCAAGAAGCTGGATTATTTAGTACTAAACAATTGCATGCTTACCAGTGTGTTTTATGGGTGCATAAATATAAATATAATCTCTCAAACATTTTATCATATTCTACTCAAACTAGGGCGGTGAAAAAGCAGCCGATTCAGTTTGTTAAAAAAATATATAAAATCATACCAGATTTAAAAAGGAACTAAAAGTCTTCATATGGAAAAGGATGCTAATTACCTTAACAACTGTGGCTATTTCTCATTTTTTACTGATTTGACATTATTAATACCTCAGTATAGAGAAGATCTAAGAATGAATTTAAATAACTCTCGAACAATTTCAAAACTCCGAGTTAATCTACACAGATGCTTCTAAGTCGCCAAATGGAACAGGATGTGCCTATTATATACCATCGAAAAGTGTTGACTGTAAAATGGAACTTATGACAGAGTGTTCTATTTTCACAGCAGAAGCTAGAGCCATATGTAGCCCTTAAATTTATACGTACCTGGAACTCACAAAAAACTGTCATATTTTCTGATTCCCTATCTGTTCTAACGGCATTAAAGAATATCTCTACACCCCATGCTAAAACTAATTATATTATTGTAAACATTAAAAACTTATTACAAACTTTTTCTGAGGAAGGGAGAGAAATAATCTTTATATGGGTAAAGGCACATATAGGTTTGAAGCACAATGAACATGTGGACTGCTTAGCTAAGGAAAGCATCGATACAGGAATAAATATGAGCTACAAAATATGTTTTACTGATGTAGTTAATTTTCTTAGAGCTGGACTGAGAAATAAGTGGGAATATATAAAGAAAAAATCGGCTTTCATAAACCCGACTAGATACTCGCGAATTCATTGTGAATTACCGTACTAAGTTCTGGCATGATAATTATAACTTCTCAAGGAAGCATATTACCACAATTATACGAATGAAATTTGGTCATGCATGTTATCCTACACATTTATTTAAAATTAAAATTTTTAACTCAGACATTTGTGAATACTGCAATGTCCCTGGTGCCACCGATAATCTGTACAATAATATAATAAAAGAGAGCGACGTTTCGACACCCTTCAATTTACTTCACCTTTTATCCTTATACAGGAAGGATATATTCAATCACCTAATTGCATTCTTGCAAGAGACGAAAATTAAGTTATAGGTTAGCTTTGTTTCCTTTGTTTTATACCTGTGTGTTATCATACCCTTCTACCCGGGGTCTAGTTTTGTGTGTGCTGAAAAAATGTCCCGAAGGGTCCCTGGACGAGGAGTTTGTGACCCTTGTTATATCCTTTGTTTAGCTGATTATTATATCATGTTTTTTTTTGGTGTGTGGGTAGGTTGGTGTAGGTTTTTCTTTTTTTTGTGTTCTAGTGCTTGCAATAATTTAAATACGTGGCTGGCTGAATGGCTTCGGCAAAGAGTCCTCATAAACAATAATTTTAATAAAATTAAAAATATATCATATATGTAACATATTTACTATATATAAATAGAAAATTCTCCTCGACATCTCTATAAATTTTAATCCTTTATATAACCATTTGCTTCTTTTTCTTATTATTATTATACTTAATTCGAGTTTTAATTAGATATGTTCGAAATATTCATGTTCTGATAATTCTTAATATATATATTTTCCATTTTTTTCTCTTTGTTAGTTACGCAATTCTTGTATTGTAGTGTACGATGGTTAGACTTACTAACAAGCATATTCCTGCTTAGGTGGCTAACCATTATTTATTATGATTTACTATATTTATGTACTATGCTATTATTAAGTAAATGTACGCAATTATCAGAAATAAATTTGATTTGATTAGAAAATTCTTGTCCAGTGCAGCATTTATTTCACTGTTTTTATGCTTCTCATTATAATTCAAGCAGTTGACCACGTTTACCCATATTTCTGTTTGCTTTACACTCTTTTAATGTTTGTATTGTAACTTTTAGATATTTTGGGTGAGTAATTTCTATATTATAGGCACTTTGAGCTAACACTTTCACGATGAGGCCTTTTTAAAATAGTGTATTTTTTGTCTTATTGTAAATAAATATAGTTGTGTTGAGCGATTGGACACTGACAGGGTCTCTATTGACTGCCATTGGAGCAATACTATTTTATGACTATATTAGGCCCAGCTGTTTATAGGTTTAGATTAATTACAAGTTACAGTTAACTCGAGATTAAAACCATTAATGCCCATTTATAAGGGATTGTAACTACCAACTACTAACTCATAAATCGAACAATAGTTAAACTCCTAACTGCGCTAGAAACAGCGCATGTTAATAAATTTAATATGTTTTTATAACCTGAATATTCCGATCTTGTGTTTCGTATCTAGGTAGTTTCTGAAAATTTTCATGTTTCCGCTGAGGATATAAGAGTAAAAAAATATATATTTTCGAAACATTTGATGACTTAATATCCAATGATGAAGACGATATTATCAATATCACAGAAAATTTAAGAAGGCCTTGTGTTTTCAGAATGCGAATAGAGAATGTGAATACATGGATAGAATAAGACTTTGTTAACAGATTTACGCTCTCAAGGTTTCTGTAAAAGCATTGCTTCAGCAAATCATAACCACCAGCATATAAACAACTAGATTACATTTCCTAACGTTAGGAAAAGATTTGGAATTTGTCCCGTTGAAAATCATTGCCGATTTCAATTATATGTAATTTCGCTAAAGTCCTGGTGACTGCTATGTATGAAGTCATATACCCCCACGTTGAATGACAGATCATATCCAGTCAGCATGGATTTGTAAAAAATAAATCCACCGTTACTAATTTAATGTGGATGACGCAGTATAATATCTCGAGGCCGGCATTCAAATTGACGTGCTATATATAGATTTCTCAAAGGTCTTTGACAGGCTTGATCATGGTTTATTGTTAAATAAACTTCAAACTGTGGGCATCTCTCAGTTACTTATTAAGTTCTTTAAATCATATCTTAACAATAGAACACAATATGTTGAACACCGCGGCCATAGGCCAATTGAAACTAAGGCCACTTCAGGAGTGCCGCAGGGCTCTATCTTGGGACCTCTGTGGTGGACCGAAATGTCGACGTCTTACTATATGCCGATGATGTCAAATTTTTTCTGCTATAAATACTACAGCTCACTATAAAAAAACTTCAAGTTAATTTTCTGAAAATACAAACTTGGTGCGATCATAATGATCTGCCTCTCAACGTCGACAAATACAACGTGAAATTTTTTCTAGGAAAAAAAAAGTCTCTCTATGACTATAAACTTGATTTCACATCACTAAAAAGAGTCGAAAGTCTTCAAAGATCTGAGTGCCCTGTTTGACAACAAACTGACATTTTTTCATAGAAACGTTGAAGACACAGTTTTGTCTGCAAACAAGACTCGGTTTCGTTATCAGAAACTCGTCAGCTTTTGCGGACACTCACTTATTAACTTTATTGTTAATATAGCACCCGGGATATGCCATATACAAGGTGGACCATTAATAATAGGTCATAGTTCAGGGGTACAAAGTAACTTTTACTCGCCGAGGCGTTTTTAACTGGAGAAATACACATTACTGGGAAGTAGAAAATCCTCATGGAACGCAATGGATTGATTGATGACCTAAACAGTCACAGCATCCTAGGTATGCCTTCTGATTTGACACCTACCAGAACCAATCATCAGCTGCCTTTCAACATCCTATTTCCTGAAAGAGATGAGTGGGATCAGAATAAAACCGACCTACAGAAGGCAGACAGCTGTTGGTATACAGATGGTTCCAAAACTCCCGAAGGAACAGGAGCTGGAGTTTATAGTCGCCGTCCAAAGGTAAGAATAACCTCGAGCCTGGGAATACCGCGACAATTTTTCAGGCTGAAATATATGCCATTGAACTGTGTGTATGGAGGCTGGAATCAACGCACCCTAGACACAGATCAATAAAGATCTTCTCAGACAGCCAAGCAGCCCTTAAAGCTCTTGGATCCGTTCGCTGTAATTCTAAAACAGTGTGGCAGTTCCACCAAAGCTCTAATCCAATTGGGTAAGAACAACAAGCTGATTCTGGTCTGGGTGCCTGGCCACTCTGGACTGGAAGGCAATGAAATTGCCGATTGCCTAGCTAGAGAGGGTGCGGCATCAAAATTTAAAGGACCAGAACCAGTTCTTGGTATATCTTCAAGCACTGCCAAAACAAATATCCTAGACTGGGCCGAGAGCAAGACTCTCTGCCACTGGCAGGAACTACCAGGATTAGCTCATTCGAAGGAATTCATTACAAATCATTTGAAATCAAGAGCTAAAAACTGCTAGAGTTGAATAGGTTACACCTAAGCACTCTAATCGGCCTATATACTGAGCACTGCAGATTAAATCATCACTAGCACAGACTTGGACTGGTGGAAAACACCGAATGCCGTCTGTGTCTAGAGGAAGATGAAACGGCAAGGCATGTCCTGTGCACTTATCCCGCTGCAGAAAGAACCCGGATCTCATTATTTGGCAAAGGTCAGCTTTTGCCTGAGGACTTGGACAATCTGTCACCCAACAAGATTGCCAGCTTTATTAAAAGGCTGAACCTATTGGGTGAAATATAAATTAGGAGTGAGCCACAATAGACCAATTGGTCGCGGTGGAGGGTCTGGTATAGACCCTCTCACATTTCAACCTAACCTAACCTAACCTCATACCGTTAAAGAAAGACATTTTCAGCAAGAATTTAAAATTAAAGTTTGGTGTGGTATCATCGGCGATCAATTATTGGGACTATTTGTCCTTCCTCCAAATTTAAATATTCTTGCTGATATATTGCATGCCTTCATGCTAGACATACGGAACAGAATGTGGTTCTTGCAAGATGGAGCTCCCCCTCATTTCTCCCCTTGAAGTCAGGAATTATCTTATGCGACTTTCCTACGCAGATGGATCGGTCGAGGAAGTGAGTTTGCTTGGCCACCAAGGAGTCCTGATATAATCAATATATCAATATAATCCTTTCGATTATTATGTGTGCGAACATGTGAAGTCCTTAGTCTTTGCAAATACTATCAACTCAAGAGAAGAAGTGTGGGACAAAATACAAAACGCAGCGAATTTTATTAGAGGACAGGAAAATGTATTTCATGAATAGAATTAGAAAAGGCGTAGAAGTTGGTGGAGACTATGTCGAACATTTACTCCAAGTTGTAGCAATGGGGTTTTTGCATGGGAGGAAAATTTATAATGCCATTAAGTCAACTTTTACGTTATTCTTTGGTCTTCTAATAAGATTAGATCCTTATTTTAGACAATCTTTTGTTTTATGTAATTATCTCAATACCATGAAAATAATCCATTAGTTCATAAGAAAATGAGAAAGAGTTTACGCTGTTGTTACGATTCTGTATTCTCTTACGTTTTGTACTTTTTTCAATAAATACACCACTTTGTTTCATTAAATTTGAATTTGTCTTTCAAAAAATTATTGAAATGTTTAACGCCACTTTCTTCGAAAATGGTTGGAGTTGTCAAGTTCTACCAAGTGTATCTTTTATACGTGGAAATGACGCCCTCATCAGATTTTCTGATCAGAAGTACCACAACGTTTCGTAAAAAAAATATGAAAAAAATTCATCATGAGATACAGGTCCTGCGGCACCCTTTATGATCTAACGTGATGTAATATATAAATTATTTTTTATTAGAATAAAAAAAGTTCCTCTAGCAAATTTGGCGAAAATCAGTCAAGAGGCTGTTGAGTTATTGCAAAAAATCGAAAAAATAATTTGAACTTTAACACCCTGTATATTTTTCCACAGCAACCTTCTACTAAAGCATCTTTGGTTATATCCTCATATTTTGGCTCAAAGAAGCTATCCCTATTATTAATGGTCCACCCTGTTTATCAATATGTCCCAAAGTATCCAGAGACGCTTTTTGAAATTTCTGTCCTCCAAGGTGGATGGTGTATATCTTCCTATTGGATATCCCCGTGATACACTTTTAGATAGATTTTTAACCGACGCGACAGTCTAAACACTCGGCGGAAAAAGCAGGCAGTCATATTTTTACATAAGTTAATAAATAATAAAATCAATTGTCCTGAAATAACCGAAAAACTGTTGTTCCATGTACCACATGACTTCATACTATATTTTATCTTACTAGACCCCGAACGAATATACTGAGTTTATCTCCCTTACATTTGATGTGTAAAATTTACAACCACCTGCAAGATGAGCTCGATATTTTCCATAGTTCTGTTTCGTCCATTAAACGCTTGAATTTGTAATTAGCTTCGTATACACTCTGTAGTTTTTACCTACGCTGTACTATTGTATTGTATTATTATTATTATTGTTTTGTATACTTTTGCAGTTTTTACCTGTGTAGTACTATTGTATGGTATTATTGTTGTTATCTTACATTTTTTTTCTTTTATCTCTTTCTTTTTCTTTTATGTAAATATGTATTTTTCTCTTCCTGTAATTGGTCTTAAGACTATTGAATGACATATCTAAATAAATAAATAAACAATGTGTATTCTAACCGAGGATGTAATATAAGGGTTCCAAAATAATTACCAGTAGGTAACTCTTTGGAAATAAAGGAAAAAATATAAAACCTTTAAAATTATATCCAGGGGTTGAAATATTGGGTAGGGTAACATCGGGTTAATCGATTAGCATTTCTACATTATTGACTACCAAAACTCACTTCCAAACTCCACTAAGCTAACAGTCAATTTTAATTTAAATCGAGAATTATTAAACTGTAGCTATATTAAAAGTAATAGAAATTATAATAGGTACCTGTAGTTTCAGCGATTTCTTTTATATTTCCAATATACAATGACATTTTGGGAAAAATGTGCTTTT
Source organism: Leptura quadrifasciata (assembly GCA_963675555.1). NCBI lineage: Eukaryota > Metazoa > Arthropoda > Insecta > Coleoptera > Cerambycidae > Leptura > Leptura quadrifasciata. Next base: position 187,522,064 of record OY776673.1, on the reverse strand, counting down.
CCCCTTACAGTTTTATGCAGCTACTCTTTTTTAGTATCAATTTTTTTGTATCTTTTCTTTATTTTCACAGTTTCCCTTGACGGCTTTGGTATTTCAAGCTTTCTTGATTCTAGAATTATTGAGAAATTCATATTCCAAGCATCTTCTTTTTACAGCATCATTCATTCATTATTTCCAAAACGTGCTAATATTTTTTTAAATATCAGTTTCTCGCGAAAACAATTTCTTCTTCTTTAATTCACTTTAACATTTTTAAAGGAAGAAAAATGCCAACGACCAGAAGTAGTCTATTAAGTAACAAGTAGCAAGTTGTGACGCGTTTTTCTCCACCCCAAACGGTAACGTGGAGAAAAGGGACCACTCTTTGGCACCCGACCTCCGGAAACGAGTTTTCGGATTGTGCTCGGGCGCCAGTCTTAGTTTAAGTGATAGAGCAAACTACTCTCAAGCCGAGTAGCTCAAGTGGAGAAAGTATAACCCAGTGGGTCAGTTTGGGAAATTATACGCTTACGCACATACAGTAAAACTCAGAATTTTTCAATTATATCAATATATTTAATTAAACTTACTGTATACAAATCTACGGGCTTACTAATTGATTATCTCGACCAGACTTCATAGGTTCTAAATACCAGGATGAGGACAAGCGGTGTAACAAAACGGGGTAGTACCAGATGATTCAGCCAAGGATAACAATCTGCAAAATATACAATAAAGCGATAGCACAGAATAAGCGATGACAAAGATGGCGGCAAAGTTATATATAGTACTTGGCTAGTACGTCAGTTTATTTACTCCTCCATGAACTTACTTACTTTTTGTGGTTATGGTCAGGCATGTCTGCTGGGGTGGAGCGATCGGAATGGAGCCCAACTGCACGGCTCCTCAGATCCTTTTCTGAAAATGAATCAACTTACTATCGGAGTGGGAGGAGACGCCAGATGGATGTGCTGCTTGTTGATGATGTGACATGGACTTTACCAAAATTCTGCTGCTCGAATACGATATATGATACCTGGGTTCAGAGTAGACACGTCTGCTGTCGATGAGCCGTTCTGGTTGACTAGTAACACAGGATGATTTCAATTATTTCCTTCAAATTCTTACAAGCAGTCGTAGGCAATAATTCCGCGGCTCAGAATTAATACATGACAATAACGGTACCTTAGGTTCAAATCTCGGAGTGAACAAATCTGATTTCGATCAGTCGCTGTGGCTGACTTCCAACACAAGAATTTAATTATTTCCTTCCAATATGGAGGGTCACTTTACATTATTAAACTAGAGTTAGGGCCATTAGTTTAAATAATTAATAAAAAAATAACAGGGGTTAATTCAATTTATATTTTGAACACATTTAAAATTAGAAAATGTCAGGTAATTTGAAAACTAATGGTTTTACAAAAAAAATGTATTCTTGCAAAATTACATACAATTTGGTAACCTATAGCATCTGCTATTTTTCAATGTTCCAGCTGTAGAAGAATAATTTTGCACTTAAGCACCACCTTTGTATAGCCATTTGAAAAATTTCGAACCAAGTTAAAGCTAACTGTCGTATCTAGTGACCACCTATTATCGAATTTTAACTTCCTTGCTACTTACCAAATATTCGATTGGGGTTTTATTTGTGTTTCATCTCGAAAACCATTGGTTTTAATTGAAAAGTATGACCTAGAAAAAGTACTTAGAATTAGAGTATGTTTAATACTTTAATAATACGTAATCACTAGGTCCACTCCAGAGTGCATGCTATTTTCAGCGTTGGGTGCACTCCAAATCGCGAACGCCTTGGACGTGACGTCATTGGCGTTAAAACGTATTGATATAGTAAGAAGTATGTAGGTTCCTTATCAGCAGTACGTGATGTAGTGATTATGTTGCCCAATTCTCGCACTTTTACAGGGTTTTTTTGTACTACATTTTGTTAACAACTAACATACTCAATACGAATATTTTTTTAGGTTAGTTCGTTAGGTTAAATATGTTAATATTATTTAATGTAGTATAATTGCTTATGATAAATAATTTCCTTTGCCCTTGACATTTTGTTAACAACTAAAATTCGTCATATGAATATTTCTTTAGGTTAGTTCGTTAGGTTAAATATGTTAATATTATTTGATGTAGTGTGAAGTGCCCGCGGTCTGTGGGCTCCCACCAATCGCAGCCCCGCATTTATTTCCCTATTCTGTACGTAGTAGGATCAGTGAATATGCCGCAGTGCACCGAGTCATTGAGTTAATAATATTACTTATTATTATTACTTCCAAAATTTGTGTCATCGAAAAATTCTTGGCAGCGTTTGAAAGACAAAATAAAATTACCAAGAATACCTAAAGATGGGCTTTTACAGAATGTGAATGTCTCTTGTCGTTACCACGGAAACTGCCTGGGGAATTTTATGTGAATCGCCCTGTATATTGGTTAACTAAAATACCCTCTGACATAAACGCCACAAGTGTAGAAGTTGTTTTTTAATATAGTGGTTAACTGTACAATTTTTAGATTCTATGATAATTTTTAGGACATAGATGTGGTAGAAAAATAAAAGGCAGGAATAATCATATTTTGTTTTTGTCTGTCCATTTTCTCGTATTTCTTTACGGCCTGTCCATGTTTTAATATGTTAATGAATTATCGCTCTAAAAATATTTTAATAAATTCAATAATTCGTTATATTTGAGAAACTAGATATCGAGATATTGAAATGTATTATTGGAGTATTAGTTATTAAGTGGCGATGCTTACCACAACTATGTGGAAAGTATATATCTGGGTCTAGGTGAGAGGCTAGCCTAGTAATAGAATATTATATTGAATAATATATCGTAAAATATACTATATATGTGTGATTAAATATCCATTCAGTTTTACTTTCTAAGTCAATAATTGGGCGAAAAAATTACATCTTAAATTATTGCTAAGAGGTTCCGTAGTGTAGCGGTTATCACGTCTGCTTTACACGCAGAAGGTCCCCGGTTCGATCCCGGGCGGAACCAAGTTGTTTTGTAAAAAGTTGATAACGGGTCCAGCAGAATGAAGTATCCGTTTTAATTGAGTTGATTTGGCTAAATTTTTATTCAAAAATTAAACACAATGTTCTTGAGGAAACCAAGAAATTTTATTTTTTAAATATTACATCAGTCAAATGACCTCGCTACTGACACTCTTGAAACGCCTAGCACGAAAGTTTTTCATCACCCGCTCCAGCATTTCAATTGGGATTGTGTTCATATCTGTCCGAACATTATATTTTAGTTGTTCCAAAGTTTGCGTTCGATTATAAAACAATTTTGGCTTTAAGTAGTCCCATAAAAAGAAATCATACGCTGAGATCCGGTAACTATGTCTGTCAGTTGATGTCCCCAAATTTCGAAATGACATGACCAGGATGCTACGCGCTTTTCAAAAAAATTAAATTAGTGGTGGACTGCAGCGTCGAACGCAACAAAGTGCAGGCTAGCTCTAGCTGATGAAGCGGGGGTATATTAGGGGTACCACTGGTTTCCCCTTACTGGTCTAAACCAGAAGACCTACTAAAGTTTGAGTAGCACCGGAGTCTCAAGAAGCCCTAAAACAGGATAACCTAGAATAGTAATCTCAAGGTATGGTCGCTGATCACCAGGAGCATGAGAAATAATAAAATCTAAAACCATTTTATTTATCCGGATTTTCCTGAGAGGAAGTCTTCTACACGAAATTTCTTTGTTTCCAATCTCAGACATTCGCTTTCAAGTTCCTCCAGATTTTTAACCTCGCCTAACTGAGACGTATAAAAAGGGGACAAATTCCTAGTAATAATATCTAACTGAATTTGTTCTGACACAGAACCATATCTCTTAAACATAGAATACATACATGTGAGATAATCAATGATGGATTCATCTCCGTCTTGTGTTCTTTCTAAAATATTTTCAAAAAGTCTGGGTCGATAGTCTGGAGGAGAATAATGCAAACAGAGCAATTGTGTTAAACTTTTCCAATCTACAAATCGCGCTTCATTATTTATATATCATTTCCTAGCTTTTCCGTCGAACAATTCGTTAGCGGAATTATACAAGTCTTTTTCGCTTATTCGTCTAGCCAAACGCAACTCACAAATGCGTTCAAAAAATTCATATACTGACGAATCGCTTGTGTCACTACTTAACTAATATTCCACTTATAAATCGGTTCATACTTGGAATGGCAGCATGAAGAAAACTCAGTTTCGTTAGATACGAGAGCACTAGCGTTATTCGTGTTAACCAATGGAGAAGCATCTTTTACCTCTTCATGAGAAGAATCAGGATTATTTAAATGAATCTGTCCCAATAAAACGGTTAGATTGGGATTTGTTTTAGCTGAATCAAGGTGAGTCAAGGGCGCAAAGAATTTTAACTAACAAATCTGAACGTTGTTTGCGATATTCCGCACTCACTGGAATCTTATCACATCTTTGAAGAAGATGCTCCAGGCGTTACTGAATGTGATCAAACTTTAATTTAGGTTCTCCACCGGGTTCTTTAACAATACACGGAATCAATTCCTCCAATTTGGAAACAATAATGTCAAATTACTTCTGAACAACCAAACAATATACAGAATAATGCAAGAACTTACCTTCCTTTTCGAGTTTAAATAATGGTCGCAAAGTCGATCTTAAATCGTCAACAGTTTGCGATTCTGTGACAGGTATTATACCATGTACCATGAGCATGTTAAAGAACACGGTAAAACCCTCGGTATACTTTTCGACGTTGTAACAAAATCCGACTTAGGAAATATTTCGTATGAAAAGCGTGCTTCACGTAAAAATATCGTGGAAGAGGTTTTTAATATTTGTAATCATATTTTCGCTCTACGGAACGATTTTTATGCAAAATTTTCATAACTCCTCAAGGAGCGTCATTTTAGAAGGTGTAGTAAATGTCGCTGCATAGGGACGAAATGTCGCCCCGACACCAAATTTTATAAACTATAACAAAATTTGACTTTAACTTCGGAATTTTCAAAATTAAAAACCCTTTTACGAATCCACGTTGTCAAGCACTGCAACTCATACGAGGTCTTGAATATGAGGACAAGTTAATCCAGCGTCTATCCAAAGTATATCGTGAGTTTTAGCGAAAATAGCCCTTAGCGACATGGGACCCCCATCGTTTCCTAGGAGTCGATTTTGACGGGGAAATGAAGAATTTTAACGAGGTTTGCCCTAAACCGGTTCCTCAGTGATTCGGTGTCAGAAAAGTATCTTTACCATCTACTCATATGTGCATGGGAACCGCCTTGCCTGAACGTAAAATTGTAATTGCAGAATACAATTCGAAGTAGTAGCGCTTCAAGCATTTTTAAGCTCTGAGGAGCGACCAAAATTGGTATTGAAATACAAATACGTGAATAAGACAGGCAAGCAAAAGCCCACCAAATTTCAGAAACATTGAACTTTTCATGAATCTTTTTGTGTAATCGTTAGCTCACAAAACTACATTTTGGATGGTAGTTGGTACATTATGAATCGTTCCGTTCCTCACCATGTGTTGCACAGGGCCAGACTAGTGTTTGTTAAACATATTTCTTAAAAGTTGTTGTAAAACCATAAATTTTTGAAGAATCAATATATATTTTTGAACTTTATATTGCCTTTTAATTGTGTTTTCTAACAGAATTCCCTTTCAGGTATAATTTTAAGAAAGTGTGGTACATCCAGTGTTAGGTTTATAGTGTTACGACATCCAATAGACACCATTAGAGCAGCAGTTAAGCATAAACGAACAGTAAGTATAAATTTATATATTATTCTCCGTTTGAAACAGTCATCTTGAACCCTAAATTTTGTTAACATTCATTTTTGAAATAAATTAAAAGTCCATCAGACTCCAAAAGATGAATCGTTCACAAGCACATAGATAAGCTCATCTTTCTTCAGACAATTAATAACTAATCGATATTCCATTATAATAATGAATAAAACATAATCCAACAAAACATGACAAATCGTACCGCAGTCAATAATCTTTACGTAATGGATATAAAATTATTCGGTTAATATTAAATTATTCACTTAATGTTAAATACAAAATTTTGCAAATGCTAAAAGTTATATGACAGATAGTCCTTTCTATGCACAAACTCAGCACACAAACTTAAATGTTAAGTGGCATGTTAACCGACCCCACGTTGGGCGCCAAATTTGCTACACACGTTTCTGAAAATGAAACTAGTGGTGGATTTCAATGTTTGAGAATAACAAAATTCACGCTAGCTTAACCCCACTTCATAGAGAATTTTAATAGTAATTGCATTTATGCTCTGTGGAGTGGGGTTACGAATACCTACACTGTGGTTTACATCAGCATGAGGTAGAAGCCTTCTAACTGGTGGTAATGTTCTGTGGAGTGGGGTTGCGAATACCTCCACTGTGGTTTACATCTGCATGAGGTAGAAGTCTTCTAAATGGTGGTAGCACGATGTATGGTTAGTATGAATTTGTTTGTAGAAGTATGGAGCGTATAGCATTGGAAGTGGTATTATGTTAATAACTACTTTCTTAATCATTTCGTGTTGTCGTTGGGACGTGTTGATGTAGGAGGTTTTAGTTGTGATACTATCGATCTATTGGATCGGATTTAGTCTCCACATTAACTATGCCATTCAGCTTTTGGTTCAAGTTGTGCTGTATTGGATATATGTCTGGGTGAATTTTCTTGCTTTTAAGGATAAAATTTTCCATATCGCCGTTATTTTAACGAAGTTATGTTATTGTCTGTCGTGTTTCTTGATGAGTGGTTTTAGGACTAATCACTCCTATGCTTTTAAGTCCTTTCATGCGTCAATGCTTGGTATTACTTCGTTTGTATATATCGAATAATCATAGGTCTGAAATTCTATAAGTAGAAATTTGTTTCTTAAAGAAATATCTATATATATTTGGAAGAAAGTGGGTGATTTGCAATGTTTCATTTTTTAAATTTTTACTGACTCGCAATACATTAATGTACTTCTGTTGTATGCAGTCTAGTATGGAAATTTAATATAAATATATTTTTGGAAACATGCCTAAAATAAAATGTTTGTTATGGGTAACTGAGGGAACAAATAATTTTTGTGGGGAAAAGGCAGAAAAGGATATTGAATGTTTTTCGTTTAGAAGTCGGGTTTATTCATTTGCTGCTCGCATTCAACTTTGTGTTGTGGTGTTGAATCTATACCTTTTAAAGGGATTTTGGATCTGTAAGAGCCTGTATTTCATTTTGAAATTTTATATTTCAAATAAATCATTTCAGACAGATGCTATTTTGAATGGTCGTTTGGTTTATTTAGTTTGATAAAATAACAGCCCTCAAGGAGAGGTAAGTAACTGTTGTTCAAGTTACATATACCATAATCTGGTTTGTTTTATGGGTCTTTTCCTTCAAATTAAACCCGAAATTCGACTGGTTTATTTCCTTTTAATTGACAAAAACCATAGGTTATGGGCCCAGTGGCATTTTAAGCTAATTCGGTGGGAATGGGAAATAGTAAAAGAAGTGAAATATCGCAAACTGTTGTTGGCTTGGATGCCGGTCGCTGCTGTGTGTCGAAGTTCCGAGTTGTAAACATGGCCGCTATGTCAAGTAATCAAATAGTGCACGTGAAATCATTTGACAGAACGGGATTTTCAACTTGGAAATTTCGTGTAAAATTAATATTGGAGCAAGCAGAAGTTTTAGAAGTTCTAAATACTAATCCGCCTGAGAAAGAATGAACTTGCGAAATTTAAAAAAATTGATGTTAAAGCCAGAAATATAATAGTCTAGTGTTTCTCTCACACTCTGTTGGAAATGATCAAATCTAAGTCAACAGCCAAAGAAATTATGGAAGCGCTTAGCTCCACATATCAAAAGAAGAGAATTTCAATACAAGTTCAACTGCAAAAGAAGCTTAGAGGTTTGAAGTTTACTGAGGTTACATCTTTAAATGTATTTCTCACAGAATTTGAACAGACAGTGTACTGAAAGGTGCAGGTGGGAAAATGGAACAAAGTGAAATTGTGTCTCAATTACTTTCATCGATACCTGAAACATATTAAGCAGTTAAACGGTTATTGATATTATGTTCTGCCAAGATGAATCAAAAATAACACTTGACCTTATTAAAAACAAATTATTTATAGAAGAGTCAAGACAAGCAGAAGCTGAAGCAGAAAGCAGCAACAATGAGGCAGCATTTTCAGGATATAAGAAAAAGTGGAATAGAAAATGGAATAAAAAAGAAAGTCGGGCTGAAAATAAGAAAAGTGGGTTTCCTTTTAAATGCCATGGTTGTGGTGTTGTAGGGCACAAGAAATATGAATGCCCGAAAAATAAAAAGAAAGATGAAAGGACAAATGTGGCAGAAAATGCTGAAAGACGTGTGCTTACAAGGAAAATAAGCAAGACTACTTTTCTACTTTTTAAGAGCTCAGAGATCAGAAGAAGTGATCTTGAGTTATGTGTGTGGGTCAATAAACCCTCCTATATATGATAATAAAGGCATTATGTAAGTTTTATTGACCATTTCTTCCATTCTGCTGTATGTTACCCGATAACAAATAAAAATGAGGTTTTAGACAAATTTCAAAAGTATGTAAAGTTTTTAGAAGCAAATTTGTAAGATGTCTGATTTTTGACTCAAAACTAGATAAGCATCTTTGGGGTGAATCAGTGAGAACTGCTGTATTTCTCACGAATCGTACTCCTACAAGTACACTACCACAGAACACAACTCCGGCAGAAATTTGGTATGAGCAAAAACCCAACATTGAAAAACTCAAGTTTTTTTTATTCAACTGCATATAACCTATTTCCAAAAGAAGATCGAAAACAAAACTCGACTCACATACTCAGAAACTGATTATGGTTGATTATGTAGGTAACGGATATAGGTTGTGGAACGAAGAAAATAAAAACATTGTTCTTGGAAGAAATGTGGTGTTTGATGAAACCAATGAAAGAAAATACTCACTGAAATTAGCGAAATAAGAGATGAAACTCAGATAGAAGAACGAAAAGAAAATGAAAAAGAGAAAACGAGATAGAACTTGAGTGAGAATGTTAGAAAAATAGGCGAAACTACAAATATAAAAAAAGTACAAGGAATGGACAGTTGCCTAAATGTTTAGAAGACTATGAAGTTAACTTAGACTCAGGCAGCCCTATCGGTAGGAAGCCTGATCTCGGACTTTCACTGAAGCAGTTAAAGATGATGATTGGAAGGCAGCGGTTCGAATTGAACTCACTACATGAATGTCAAACTTGGGAGCTAGTGATACCACCTGAAGATACAGAAGTAATAAATTCTAAGTGGGTGTTTCGAGAAAGAGAAGTGGATGGTGTTTTAAAAGGGCTCGTTTAGTTGCTCGTGGTTTTCAGTGTTCTTTAAAAGAATATGCACCAGTTGCTAGTATGCTAACAATAAGAGCATTATTGTCTTTATATGTAGAATATAATTTATATGTATAACAGTTAGACATTAAGTCAGGTTTTCTATATGGATCCTTGGAAAACCCGGTGTATATGTATCAACCGGAAAGACTGGGGTCAACTAATCCGGGGTTGATATGTAATTTAAGTAAATCTCTATATGGCCTAAAGCAGGCACCTAAATATTGGTATCAACTGTTGGATGAAATGTTAACAAAGTTGGACCTAATTTTATTCTCAAGATCTTTAAATAATTTTCAGTTTGTGAAAAGAGAATTATCTAAAAATTTGAAAATGGAAGAATTTAAAAATGCCAAAATAACTTTCTTAGGCTTAGAAATTGAAAAACATGAAAATGAGTTACGTATTAGTCAAAAGAATTAATTAAAAAGGTCTTACTTAAATTTGGAATGTACGATTGTAAAATTTCTGATTTGCCAATGCAACCCAAGTTACAACTATCTGTAAAAAATTGCAAAATGTAAATTTAAAGAACAGTAAATGTCAATCAGAAATTAAGAATTTACCGTATCGTGAATTGATTGGGTCATTAATGTATATAACGTTAGCATCAAGACCAGATTTAAGCTTTGTTATCGCTTATTTTAGTCAATTCCAGAACTTGTATACAACAGAGCACGGGATTTATTTAAAAAATGTATTAAAATATCTTAAGAAAACATTTTGGTTTCATAAAATGTAATACAGAGGTTGAACTGATTTCATATGTGGATGCAGATTTTACTAATGATGGATCTGATCGAAAAAAAGTATAACGGGGTTTGTGATAAAAATGAACAAAAACTTAATTTTCTGGAAAGCTAAAAAGCAAACTATAGTTACTCTTTCTAGTGCAGAATCAAAATAATCATCCTACATAACAGAGAATTTATTTTTGTCGCGAATTCTGACAGAGATTTTAATTTTTATCCAATCACTGTGTATGAGGATAATCAATCCTGTATAAAAATATCATCAATATTAGAGACCAAACGCTCAAAGCACATTGATGTTAAACATCATATCGTTAGAAATTGTGTTTTAAATGAAAAGGTTAAATTAAAATACATTTCAACTAATGAACAAGAAGCTGATATTCTTACAAAATCGTTAGGCAGCACAGAGATTAAAATATTTTAGAAATGCATTGAATGTTTCAGAATTTTGAGATGTATTTTTTTTTTAAAACATAATATTTTTAGTTTCAAACTCCTCTATAAAATCCTTATTTTACTATAAGGAACGTAACCAGACTGCAACCAACAGCTACTCTCCGGGCTATGTTTTAATATTCCGCCCTCTAAAAGTACATTTGAACTATGCTAAGTCCAGTCAGGCTATTTATTTTTCGATTGTAACAGATACTGGTTCGCTAGATGGCGCCAGTTGGCTATTTCACATGTCGTTATACCAAATATACCGAAATTTACTAAATAGTCAAGTGATCCTCGTGTCGGTCGTCACATGCCTACCTTGCACTGACGAGAGCCAACAGCTCGAAACTGCAACCTGCAAGTGGTGTATGACGACTGGCACGAAAGCTCCTTTAAGTAAGATCAGTCTTTCGGCTGGTGTTTGTTGCAATCGAAGCATTAGCGTTTTGATGGTAATATGCAATTATTACACTTAATGCGCCAGGCTTGTAACTTGAGCGCTTGTAATTCAGCGTTCGACGGGGCACATAGCCCGGAGAGTAGCTGTTGGTTGTAGTCCGGTTACGTTCCTTATAGTAAAATAAGGATTTTATAGAGGAGTTTGCGACTAAAAATATTATATTTTAATATTTCGCCCTCTAAAAGCACATTTGAACTGTATTTTTTTGTATGTTTATTTCTTGTTTTGCTAATAACTAACGCAGAATTGCAGAGGAATGTTAATGTACAGTTCTGCTTGTGTACGCCACTGACTCTAAAAGATGTATCGTTGGTCACACAATATTTAGGTTTAATAAATAGTATAATTGAGAGCTGTCAAAAGTCAGTTCAGTTATTTTTAACGTTGTAGAACAAGTAGTAATAAAGGTGTTATGAAATTTTTTCTTCAAATTAAACCCGAAATTCGACTAGTTTAATTGGTTTTTATTGGCAAAAACCATAAAAAATGAACTTCATCTGACATAAGCAAGCAATCAACGATATTCGGATTTTCAGCAAATAGCCCTTCGAAACGTTCGTAAAAATCAACGCGTGTTCCAAAATCTTGAGGCAGAGGTTTTTGTACGACTTGAATTTTGTAGGGATAGAAGTGTAAGTCTCTCAGAATGCGGCGACAACTACGGTTTGAAATATTGAGTGCTAATGCTTGTCATGCTTGTCAGCTGCACTTACGTTTTCGGCATTTTCAAGTACAGAACGAGTTCTTCCTTTTGGTTTTTCTCTGGCACATGAAGCAACATTGTGAAATTTGTGTGGCCATTTTTTAATTTTTACTCGCCTAGGAACTGGTTCTCGTGAATTTAAATAAAAGTGACGATGGAATAAACGTTGAATGATTACAACACAATAGTTATTTTATAAATAAGCTTCAACAGCACAATAACGTTGAATATTTGACCAACGTTCCATATTCACAGCTAAACTGACATTTCTCGCAAACTTTTTCAACTGTCTTAAATGTCCATTTATCGCGAATTTGACGACTTGATTATAATTCATATCTCATTATATTACGACATGAATTAACTTTGAAAATGGATACTTCCTTCTGCCGGACCCGTTATCTACGCACAAAAAGCGTGAAACCTGAAGGCCCTTTTACTTTATAACGGCCTTTTTAAATCAAATCCCCCAGAAGCTTGCTAATTATTAATTAAATTAATTGACGTTTCAATTAAGCCATGAACTACCTGAACACAGATACGACGGGTTTAAATACTTTAGTTTACTGGTGGAGCAAATGTTTGCGAGATAATTTACAGAAATGTTTCTATCAGCTTAATTTTCAAACGAAAATTTACAGCTGGAAAATGCTTAGGTTGGGAAGATATTTAGCAGACAATGGCAAGCGTATTAATGTTTAACAGCAAAATAATTTATTTTCAAATGCGAAAATTCTCTAAATTTAATTATTTAGATTTTAAGTATAATTGCATACGCATGTTGTTAGAGATTAAGGCATAATCGCATAAGTTACAGCAATTGTTGATTTTTACCTATAGGTTAGTCACTACAGCCTTCGATAATGGAAAGTTCGACAATAATATGTGATTATTACACTTAACGCGCTAGGCTTGTAACTTGTAATTCAGCGCTCGGCGGGGGACATAGCCCGGAGAGTAGCTGTTGGTTGCAGTCTGGTTACATTCCTTATAGTAAAATAAGGATTTTATGGAGGAGCTTGCGACTGAAATATTATGTATTAGTATTTCTGCCCTCTAGAAGCACACTTGAACTATGCTAAGCCTAGTCAGGCTATTTATTTTTCGATTGCAACAGACACTGGACCGCTAGATGGCGCCTGCTTACTATTTTATATGTCGCTATTGTAAAGATACCGAGATGTACCAAATAGTCAAGGGATCCTCGTGTCGATCTCATATGCCTACTTTGCACTGACGAGAGCCAACAGCTCGAAACTGCAGTCTGCAAGTGGTATGAGACGACTGGCATGAAAGTTCCTTTAAGTAGGATCAGTCTTTCGGCTGGTGTTTGTTGCAATCGAAGCATTGGTGTTTTGTTGGTAATATGCGATTATTACACTTAACGCGTCAGGCTTGTAACATGTAATTCAGCGCTCGGCGGGGCACATAGCCCGGAGAATAATTGTTGGTTGCAGTCTGGTTACGTTTCTTATAGTAAAATAAGGATTTTATAGAGGAGTTTGCGACGCATACCAAACATTGACATACATCACTTAATTATAGCTAATGTACATATTTTTATATAAACCTTTAGATTCATATATTGATTCTGTTTAAAATTTCATTTCTATCAATTAAGATTGTACATTTTTTAAATGTTTTTTAAATTTTGCCATGTTAACTGTATTTTTTAATTCATTCGGGAGTGAATTAAATAACCTCGATGCTAAAAAGTCATAACTTCTATGGCCAATACTTTTTTATTCCTAGTTTGGTAGACATGATCAAATGGTTCAAGTTGATTTTTGTTTTTAAATTGGTGAATGAGAATATTAATAAAGTATATCTGCCTAATGTCAGGGACTTACTTTCATTATAAAGTAAATCGGTGGGGTAAGTACGATTTTTTATACATAATTTCTTTAAATAATTTTTGAATAATTTATAACCTTTTCAGATGACTTCCGGCGACACCTCCCCAACCTAGGATCCCATAAGACAGCCTTGATTCTACCAAAGCATAATATAGCATTTTCAAATGTGGTAAGTCTAATATACTTCCTAAATATTTAAATCTGAACAGTAGGGTTCTAAGGGTATTAGAGACATTTATTATATGGTTATCCCACCTAAGATGGTAATCAATATTAATACTTAAGTATTTTACGCAATTTGTTGACATAATTTCTATATTATTTCCATGATTATTGATCGTTTGTTTGTCTGTCATTTATTACAACTTATTGGTAAATGCATGGTTCTTTTTAAAGTTTATTGTTAGTTTGTTAGTAGTTTGTGATTAAACCACCATCCACAATCCACAATCTGACTAAAATCATTCTCAACTTTTCGTTTCAAAACATCCCATGATTCATCTTTGTAAAATATCACGGTGATCTGCAAAGCCAATGACAGTACCACAACTATTCAACGTAAAATAGATTGTTTATATAAATTGTAAATAACACCGGACCTAATATTGTACCCTGCGGAACCCCATAAACTATTGTTCTTTCGTTACTAATTTTTTTATTTATTTTTACATATTATTTTCGATCGCTTAGGTAACTTGACATTAAATTAAATGCATTTCCTCTAAAGTATATATCTTGCAATGCTTCCAACAACTGTGACTGATCGACAGTGTTGAAAGCCTTCGCAAGATGTAGGAATATACCCAATGCAACTTTACCCTCGTTTAGTGCTTTATACATCTCAGATGTTAATAAAGAAATTGCATCTCGAGTTGATTTACCACACCGAAAGCCAAATTGTTTATTTGAAATTAATTTATTTTAGTCCATATAACTTTCAATACGTTTTTTAGTATTTTTCGAAAATTTTGGCAAAATTATTGATTAAAGAAATTGGACGGTAATTAGTAGCAATTGTTTTATCACCACTTTTGAAAAGAGGTTTTATTACGGATATTTTGAATTCCGGTGGGCAAACGCCTTTTTCAAGGATATTATTAAAAAGGTGTATCATTGGTCGTGATATTTCTTCGGTAATTTCTTTAACAGTTTCAGCTCGTACTGAGTCAATTCCTGGACTTTTATTTGGATTTATTATATCAACAATTACTTGTTCGTTTGTAGGTTAAAAAAAATGGACTGGAGAATAGAATTTCTAGCTGGGGTAGTTGGTGGTTTAATGATTTTACCAGGAAGATTAGGTCCAATATCGGTGAAAGTATTATAGAAAACATTCGCTATTTCAGATTCATCTTCAGTGAGTTTATTTGCTGATGTAAGTATCCGTTTTATATAGTCATATTTATATAACTTATTAATGAGTTTATTGTATTCCATAAATTCTTTATATTACTTTTATTTCCATCAATATTAGTTTTAAAATTGTTGAGTTTTGTTTGTCTAATTAGCCCATTTAGATAGTTCTTATATTTAAGAAATTGATCCTTGAGTTGAATATTATTAGGGTATTTTTGACATTCCTTGTACATTTTGTATCTTTTATTTATTGATTTTATTAGTCCATTAGTAATCCACGGCTTTCTATTCATTTGATTTCTTTCTAGACGGATAATTTTAGTATTTTTTAAAAAAATTTCTATTATTAATGATGTTATGTAGATAAATCAGTTATATTTTTTATGTTATAAAATTCCTGCCAATTATGTTTCTGTAGATCTATTTCCAACTGTTTATGGTTAATGTATTTAATAGATTTCTCTTCCACACACTCAGCAAGTGTATTATTAAGTCTACCATTATAATTGTACTACAGTGATCTGTAATGTAAGATTTGAAAACGAAAGGAAAACAAATACTCTTTATATCATAATTTTTATATCTACCAAGTATGTTGTCAATACAAGAATTTGTATTACCCTGGACTCGGGTAGCAATATTAATGGTGGATGTAAAATTAAATTCGCTTAGTATATTTAAATAATCCGATGTATAATTGTTATATATTGTATATTGTTATATTGTATACCTGTAATAAATTTAAGTTAATATCATCAACAATAAAATGAAAATCCGAATTTGTATGAGTATTATGGCTAAGGTAACTTTCTAAATTCGTAATAAATTGATCAAGACATGTAGAGGGCGGTCTATAAATTGCAGTTATTTTAATCATTTTATTTTGAATGTTCATGTTTACTTCTATTGATTTACAATCGTCACCTAGTTGTATAATTTTTGCTTCAAACATGATAGATTTCTATACGTAAACAACTACCCCATCATTTTTGTTAAGATTACCCTCGCTATATAATAACTCATACCCATTAATTTCGAAAAAATTCAAGTCTTGTATTAACCAAGTCTCTGACAGAACCATACAATCAAAATCTTGGCTAAGCTGACTGAAGAATATATTGAACTCATCAACATTTTTCGCTGTACTTCTAATATTTTGGTGGTAAATCTTAAAACAGTGTTATTATATTCTAAAACATTGTCTATAATTTTTCCATTCATAGGTTGGAAGTTATAGTCGCGGGTACATACACTGATCCATTTTTTGTTCTTTTTCTTATAACGATGAAAAATAATAAAGGTATAAAGAGAAATTATAAAAACGTATACAAAGGCAATGAGTAACAAAAAAATAGGTTAACGCAAAATAAGTATTAGTTACTGCTTTGGTATTACAGTTAGTATAATTAAATTTATAATAATATAATAAAGTAAAGTATAAAGGTATAAAGAGAAATTATAAAAACGTATACAAAAGTAATGAGTAACAAAAAAATAGGTTAACGTAAAAAAAGTATTAGTTACTGCTTTGGTATTATAGTTAGTATAATTAAATTTATAATAATATTTTTATTAAAACGATATTGTTAAATTACCACAAACATAATACAGGAATAGTTAATGCAGGTTACTGAACAGTTAAGACAGAATAACATATTTTTGAATTAATACTAGTATATCATCATTATACTATGATTATTTGTTTCGTATTCTGTTTTGTTTATACGGTGTCTTCATATAAATAAATAAATAAAAATATTCTTTTCTATTTTACTTGGCAATTTAGTTTATCACATAAAATAGAATAGCAAATATAAAATACGACAAAATAAAGCAAAATTAATTGAATAATTAATTTAATAATTATCAATTTGATTTATTTATTTAACAACCTGATTTTAATTATCAAGCTTGCCTTTCAATTTGATTTGAAGTGTATTTTACGCAAGTTACTTATCTTCAAAATAATATCGAATATATTATTTAATCAAACCACCGGGTTTGATATTTTCTTCTGCTTTTGTTAAGGCATTTAAGCCTTCAGTTTTGTATTAATTAATACAAGAAGCTTTTCTGAAATCTTTATATTCAAACTTTCTTTGGAATCGAATGTTGCCTTGTAAGTAAATAACTTTCCAAAAATATCTAGATCTGCTGCCGAGACAATATTAGAATCTGAAGTGCAGTAGCAGGACTTCCCACATTCAACTACACTCTGATGGAATTTTCTTGATCTACAATTTCACCTAAAATTATAAACATATATTTATATATATATTTCTTTAAGATTTACTGTTAAATTTCAAATTCCAAATTTCACAAATTTCCTTTGTAAATTCATATTGTAAAATTTATTTATTTATATAATATATATTATTGTTAATAATAATAATAATACACTTTATTCATTTCTTTGGACATAATAACAAAATAATAACAAAATAATAATAAATAATAAATTAAAAGGCGAAGTTCAGCTATAGGTTTCACTAGAGCTGTTTCTACACTTAACCTCATTCATCTTATTAATTATTTATTTTCCTTACCACAAATTTCAGTCTTGTCTATAGGAGACTGACTTTAAGGGAAATAGAGACAAATCAACTAGTTATTCACTATAGACGGTGCCCAACCAACGTCAATTTTTCATTGTCTCCTTTTCTCAAATAAAACAAAATTTGTCTTATGTCACACAGACAAAAGGGTGAGTTTTACATCTCTTGGATGTTCTCAGAATCCACGACTTTTTGCTTCGACTAAAACCAGCTAGCCGTTCGCATATGTTGCCTCGTTTATTTACAAAAAATAAACAAAAAGGAGATAAACAGGTAACACATGAAAATGCCACTATATAATAGTTGATATTTATTTAGAAATGGATAAAACCATTTAATTCTTAATCTTATTAATTTTACAATTTTATAATCTTCAAATTGGCTACTTTATGTGTGCGGTTGGTTTTAGTAGAGTTTAATCTCAGGAAAAACTACTAAAACCTGCTTTAAAAAGTGTCATGTTGTATAAGAAACAAAAGGTTTATTACAAATAATGGGAATTAACAGGGAGAATGGAGAGAAGAAGAGGGATTTAGCGGGAAAGGATGCTGTGTCGTAGTCAATCTTCATCTTCCTTCCAAGAAGATTGGAAGTTTTTGATGTATAAATAGGTGTACGTGCGTCGGTTTGTCGTGTAACCGTACCTCGGTTATATGTCTAGTTAGCTCCGATCACTGAATTTTGCCCCAGGGACTCCATGGTTGCAAAAGTCTAACATTACCATTAAAATAATTTATGTAAAGAATTTTTAATTGTACATTTCATTTTTGCCTTAAGATATTATATTTATTTCATTTATCTCATATTACAATAGTAAATACCCGGCGCGTTGCATAGAAACGAGGCGGGCGGCAGACGGAAGCCATAGTAATAATTTATCATAGTTGATATTTATTTAGAAATAGATAAAACCATTGAATTCTTAATCTTATTAATTTTACAATTTTATAATCTTCAAATTGGCTACTTTATGTATGCGGTTGGTTTTAGTAAAGTTTAATCTCAGGAAAATCTACTAAAACCAGCTTTAGAAAGTGTCATGTTGTATAAGAAACAAGAGGTTTATTATTGTAAAAAATATATTTGAAAATTAAAGACTTTCTCTAGTTTATTATAAATAATAGGAATTAAAAGGGAGAATGGAGAGAAGAAGAGGGATTTAGCGGGAAAGGATGCTGTGTCGTAGTCAATCTTTATCTTCTTTCCAAGAAGATTGGAAGTTTTTGACGTATAAATAGGTGTACGTGCGTCGGTTTGTCGTGTAACCGTACCTCGGTTATATGTCTAGTTAGCTTCGATCACTGAATTTTGCCCCGGAAGAATTTTCCGGAGACCTCGATGATGAAATCTTTCATCATGGGGATCCCAGCCCTCCGATGCAATTCAGCGATCAAAATGTATCTGTTACAGTCTGTCAGTAATCGTAGTATTTTGTTCTGTGCTGGTTGCAGTGTTAAGAACTGCTTGTCTGAAATAAAATTCCAAGACACGCAGGCATATGTCAGTGCTCGTCGAAGTATAACTTTGTACAGTGTCATCTTATTGTCAGTCGTCAGTGTGCTACGCCTATTTACCAATGGGTAAAGGCAACTAAGCGAAGTACATGTCCTGTTAATAATCCTTGTGGTACGAGGTCCGAAACTCAGCCTCTTATCCAGGGTAATCCCTAAATATCTGGCCAAGGTCTGTTCCTCAATCACTTTGTCATTAATTTTAAGTTTTGTTACTGTGCGTATGTTTCTGTTGAATATAAATGTCTCTGTCTTGTCCTCATGTACTGTAATTTTCCAGTCTTTGTAATAGTCTAGTAGTCGTTTCAGATGATACTGTATCTTCTGGGCAGCAGTCTGAGCGTTGAAAGACTGTCCGTAGATGACGGTATCATCTGCGTATAGTAGCATGTTAGTCATGGATGGGAAGAGATATCGGAAGTGTACAGGTTGAAAAGGATGGGGGGAAAGGATTACCCCTTGTGGCACGCCAGCCGATAACCTTTTATGAGTTGAATACGTGTTTCCGATCCTTACTGTAATGTATCGGGCCGAGATAAAACTTCTGATTAAGTATGTTAAATAGTCTGGCACTTTGCATATGTGTTTTAACTTATGAATAAGGCCATTCTGCCACACAGTGTCATAAGCGCTCTTAATATCTAGTGGGAGTGAGATAGTGCTTGTTTTCTATTGTAACTTGACAGTATGTCTTGTACCACCTCGCACGAGGCAAGCGATGTGTTGTGCCCCTCTATTAAACCAAATTTGAAAGTTGATATAAGATCTTTTTTATTAATTTGTTTGTTAACTTTATTAAGAATAATTTTCTCAGTGTTTTTTGAGAGTGAATTTAGCAATGATATAGGTCTATAGTTTGCGGAGTCATGGGGTGGTTTTCCGGATTTCAGGAGAAGCACGACAATCATCAGCTTCCAAACGGAGGGAGAATATTGCAATTTTATTATTGAATTAATAATGTATGTAAGTTGGGAAAGTGCTTTTAGGGGAAGATTTTTTAAAACGATGTTCGGGATGGTGTCTGGGCCAGGGGCTTTGTTATTAGGAAGGGACTTAATAATTTTCTTTAGTTCAGTGGGATTAGTGATAAGTTTTGCGTATATTATTGGAAATGATACATCGATCCGGTAAGTTCCGAACTGAATCTGTTACGTTATCGTGAAATTCCGTGTTATTTGGGACTGTAGTTTTTGTAACCTGGTGATATTTGGCGAATGTTTCTGCCATTCCTAGCAGTACAATAATCCAATAAAATTATTATTATTATTATCACTATTACCTATTTTCAGAATATATCATTGACTCATTTCAACTTTTCAGTTATAATTTTCATTCCAAACAAAATGCATTTATCTGAAACCAATTGTCATGCCACATAATTTCGACTGAAAACAAATGCTGTAATAGCAAACATGTGAGTTAAATTTATAACTGCAGTAGCTGAAAACTCCATAACCGTTAACCATTACGCTTGCTTACATTGCGCAATAATGAAAGAGACAAAGAGTTCAATTATCTACTGCAATAAAGTGGAATAGGGAAGGATTAATCCCGAGGAATTTGACCATAACTCAGGATCAATTTCCACGCTGTCTCTTACTGCATATGCATGAATTCACTATAACCTCTTTTGTAGAAAATTTCGCTTATTATATCTATTCAATTAATTCGAATAGGTATATTATAATAAGACAAACATTTTTAAAACAGTAGAAACTATAGTAATACGTCGTTTAATGCAAATGTTTATTTAATTAACATTTTGGTCCTTATAACACAATGGGGTCATTTAGTCACTGTTAAGAAGCACGTTTACGATGAGTGAAGCTATATAAAAGCAACTTCATCTATCTATCTATCAGAAGTGGAATAATAGTGATGGAATATTTTAACTCAAATCATATGCCAGGACTAAAATTCGAAAAGCCGTACTTTGCTTATAAATTTAAAAAATAAACTAAACTTAAATAAAAATAACTAAAACACAAAATCTTTTAACAGTATAGTAACGCAAAAAAAAATATTTTTCTTCTTTGTTGAAATACGCTTAAAATGTTATGAAACGTCAAGATTTTAAATTTAAGGGAAAACAAATTTCTTGTCTGTCGCGTCGATCTGTCTGTCGTTCTGTAACTTTTTTGTGCGCACGTTTACTTTGAAACTGTCTAGGATATTGATTTGAAATTTGGTACACTTATGTATTATAACGAGCTCTGGAACTAGATTATATTTTGATCTAATTCCGTTGAAGGATTCGGGGGTAAATGGGGTAAATAGGGGGAAATAGGCAAAGCAAGCAGGTAAGAGTCCATAACATTGCAATTTATGGCATGTACGAAAAGTCAAGGTCTCAAAAATTGTTTTGCCGTCATCCACCCCCCACTATCATCCCAGTACCACCCCCATACCATTATGAAAGGGAGTAAAAAAAATTAAAATGTGATTTAGTGTGTATATAAGAACGAAACGTCTCAAACATTTTTTTTAGCGTTAGCTATCCCCTCTACCACCCCCATTTCCACCCCCACTCTATTATTAAAGGGAGTAAAAATTAAACTGGAATTTAGTATGCTTACGAGAATCAAGAGACTCTAAAAATTTCTTGAGCATTACCCACCCTCTCGCTATTCATCCTGCTTTTAGAAACCGCTGAGTGTCCGCTAGTAGTACATAATTAATCTTACATCTTACATCAATGCATGTATTAAAATTGGAACTAGCGTTTAACAAGGGCTTATACAACGGCAAATGCGTTATATTATTAACTGCGGTGCCTCCGGCAAAATATCGACAATAGATTAGTCATTATTTTATTTTATTTTATCCTGTTGATCCTGGTGAGGACATTAGGATAAAGTTGTCAAATGATTGTATTGCCATCGGTGCTTGGTAAGTGTGCAAAATTTCAGTTTAATCTGACGCTTTGAAGTGGGTGAGAATCACGTTCAAAGATTGAAAAAGTTACATACATACAAACAATCAAACATACAGGTGAAGCTAATATAAAGCGTATAAAAATATGATTTTCCATGGAGTAAGTTAACAGGGTGTGTTCAGAAAATTGAAAACAGTTTGCTTAGCCTCAGCCGTAAACTTCGAATTCGGCAGAGAAAGAAGAACTTTACGACCTTGGTACACAAATAACTATTGTGTATCAAGCTGCTTCATAGAATATACTAGAAAGGCTGCAAAAATCTCGAATGATAGACCTGAACATTCTAGAATAATGGACGTGGATATATATAAGGAATGGATCGGCGCACGCAGTTCAGTTATGTATGAGATGAGCAAGTCATAAGATAAGATGGAGAACAGTAATTAGTTTTGAATTATAGTAGTGAGACTATAGTAGAATAAACTTATAATTTGTGTATACTAATGTGTAATAATTCTAAGAGCTACTAGTTGATGTAATTAAGTGGTTTATAAATCCGTGGTTGCAATTTATTGAACCTGCATACATGATGTTTACTGGAGAGTGTAAACACGTAACAATTGATGTCAGGAGAGGGAATTGCAACAGGATTTCTGAAGAATACGAGGAAGTTCAAGAGTGTTCTATTTGGCAACCACTGGAGATAGTGAAGTGTTTTGAAATGCAAAGTGATATAGACATTGAATAAGACCTATTGTGACATTTAGCGAGAATTTCCAGAACATTCTATTTGGAAACTAGTGCAATTAGCTTAAGTTCTGCAAACTGAAAAGTGATATAGACATTAAATAACAACTATTGTGGCATTTTGTGAAAATTTTCATAATATTCTATTTGGAAACTAGTGCAGTTAGCTAAGTTCTGCCAACTGGGAAGGAGTATAGACACTAAATAAGACATATTTTTGGCATTTTGAGAAAATTTCTAGAACATTCTACTCTGGATTTTGTGGAAGTATTTGACGGGTACCTGAAATAGACTTTAAATAAGATTTGTTAGTGGTGTTTGTTAGTTTTTGAATAGAAACAAGAAGCATGGCTGACGAAAAGAGATGTCAAAAAGAAAGGGCAGAACAGGAAGGAAAACGTCAGGAAGAAAAAGAACAAGAGAAACGCGAAGAAAAAAGGAAGACGTCAAGATGAATTAAGAAAAATTATACAGGGGCAACAACATGCTATCCTTTCAGCCACTGAAGACCTCAAAAGTGAAATTATAGAGGATATGGGCTTGGCCTCCGCTGTGCCTCGGCCGCAAACTTCTGATTCAGCCGAGAAAAATTAACTTTACGTCCTTGATACATAAATAACTATTTAATATTGTTTCGTATAAATTACTGGAGACATGGACAAAATTTTGCAAGAAGGCTACCAACACCAAAAGGAGAGAATATTATTTTTGGTAACTTACATCGCGGGCATCTATAAAATCGTCTCCCTTTAATTTAGCACAGCGGGGTTTCTAATATGTAGATATTTATCGCATTTTCAAAGATTTACATTTCAGGAATATTTGTTCTAGATATTATAAATTCCGAAGTTTTTCACAATTACTGCTGGGAAAGTATTATCACTGGTTGAAATAGCTTTGTGATTTTTAAATTTAATTAATTGCAAGCTGTAAATTAGCAACACTTAAGTCAACTGCATCGAACCATCATTAATATCTCCATACGACCGAATGACAGTGATGCCAACGGGGCACGATTACATTACATTATTTCAAGTGTTTAAGCGGAAAGCTGCTGTATTAGTGCCAGCTGAGTTGTTATTGTGGTCCAGAGCGGTCGGCCGATGTCTTGCCTATTAAGGAAACAGCCAAGAAGCAACGGATTAATAGCAGGGCATTTGTAATAAATTATTCCATAGAAGCAAATCTTGGTATGGTTACAAATAGCAGAGCAGACCACCTCACTTATTGATGCTGGCCAATTTTAGTAATTGATAGGGTGAGTTTCAATTCCAATGCTCTAGGGTTTGCTTTCGGTTAAAACGATGCTACTACATATGTTGCCATCCGTTAGGGTGTAGATCTGTACAGACACTTACCAATTTGATTACGTCCCTAAATAGGTAAAATACTATCAAAACCTGAGTTAATATCATATTAATAAAACGAACGTGTGTCAATTTTTTGCAGTAATATGAAGAGTTTTTCCAAAGAGAATAATGAATTATAAAAAGTATAGACATTTTTTAAACAACTGTAACGCTCCAAAAAAGTCACTGAAAATTATTAAATAAAAATTCACCTGGGAAAACTACGTTAAAAATGCGCCCAACTACTCTACCTCGAAGGCGGTGTTAAACGAGTGCATATTATGCAAAATATGAATTTTCCAATTTTTGAAATCGCGATGCCTCACAGAAAATTATCCATAGGAAAAATATATAAGAATCTTTTTTGTAGAGAATCGCATGGCCTACAAATTTTCTAATGACTATTTTTACCATAGCACTTACCGTTCAAGAGACTTGTGCAAAAAAAATATTGTTTGCTCTTCGACCATGAATCTGTAGTATTCAACTTACAGGGCTCTCAGTCCTCTCAATAAACTAAGAAGCCACATTTAGAAGCAATTGTCTTCGAAAATCGTCGTTGGGTGGGAGAACGGACCCCCTTTCGACTTCGAGCGGTGCCGACTGATACGTGGCCGTCGGTGGAGGGGTTATCGAGTCCATTTGTACGATTTGTTGGGAATGCTTCTCGTAGAGGCCTGTTTGCGTTTTGGGCGGAGCTGATCCTGACGTCATAGGTACAGATTGGGTAACCGGCGTGATTGACGTTGCCGGTGGGTGAGTTTGATCACTCATTGTCTTGGAAGTAGCTGGTCTGAGGGTAGCATGTGGCCTAACAGCGAACCTGAGCGTCAGATTCCTGACCGCATAGGAAAACCTTCTCGCTGCCTTGGCCATTGACTGGATGATGATTGCGCCTGCTTTGGCATCCGGTGGTGGAAAGACGCTTGGCACCGATGATGGGCATCACGGCGGTGCAATGACGTCTGGGAAGTTCATGACTGACTGACTGAACTTGCTCCATGTTGACGAGACGGATGGCACTGAATTGGTCAGACGACTTGGGTCTGGTAGAGGGGGGAGAGCTGTCCGGGGCTTGCCGTGGTCGTCCATGCTTGTTTCTATCCGGGTCTGGCTTCGAAGCCTCATGCGTCTGTTGAGACGGACTATATATTTATATAGTCCTAGGGTCATCGAGAGACCATTTGTTCTGGTTCAATTTTCTAAAAAGATTCGCCAACCGCCGCGACCCCACTTTCTGCACGACAACCTGTGCAGATTATGCTCTCGGCAGTTGGCTTAGAACGGGCACCAGGACTTGACACCCTTAGAGTGGGACATTTCGAGAACATTGTAAATTTTCAATTAGGGTAGACAGGACAGTGGGAGCTGCACACAGTGCGCTTAGACGCCTATCTCCCGCTGCCCCACGGACCCACCTTTGTTTTCCACACACAAACAGGCCCTTTTGGCTCGGGTCTGTTGGTAACCAAATTTTAACCTCACGGCTGCCACTTGCGGCGAGTCCACCGCAGGGAGGCGCGCTCAATCTATCAAGCGATTCATCCGGCTCGAAATCAAAGGCTTTTCTCTTCAGCGCCTCGCGTCTAGATTCATTCGAACTACGAGAATTTTGTAACAACCAAAATGCAGAGCAATTACCACGAGCTCAATTTCATCACAAGGCCTCCGGGCGTAAGCATCGAGTTGTCGCCTCACGACGGCTCGATTTAAAATTTCCCTCATCAAGGGCCTTGTGGCATGACACGTCGACTGAACGATGAGCTCGAGGTCTCAGCGCTCGTCGATGGGCCCCTGTAGTTCGCCAATTAAATCTATAAATCATATCAAAATGTATGATATCTCAAAAGAAAGGTCTCTTTGCGTTTTATCAAACGGTATATTCGTATGGGCATAAATTCATGTGGTTTTCCTGTTATTTGAAGAATAACAGAAGAAACATTTTTAAGCTCTAAAAATGCTAAAATGGTGTTATTGTATACTATTTTTAAGAACCATCTTTGTGTTATAAAGCCCTCAGATAACTCTTATTAACACCGCTACAACACACCTCCCCCCCTGCAATAATTTCATACGAGACATGTGGCTGTCTACACAAGGTTATAATGTAGTACATCTAATTGATGTATATTTAAAAATGGTTTAAGGGATTTAAATTTTGGGAGAAGTGCCTTAATTTCTTTACAATATTATTTCTTTGTAGATCCCATCAAAGGTGTGTTTGTATTATAATTCCTAAATGTTTGACACAGTCAGCTTCACTAATGTACAATGCAGATGTACTACTAAAGGCAAGGCAAGAATTCAAGCGATGCACGTCACGAGTGATCTCATTAAAGAAATTTTAATACTAACATAATTTTTAATCATTAATTACGTTAAAAAGAGTAATTCTTGACACCCAGTTATTAAGCTTTTTTCAGAAATAGGTACAGTTTAATGGGACTTCATGATTCTTAGCAGTATTGTCTTATTTATACAATCGATCTGTGACGTGCATCGCTTGAATTCTTGCCTCGACTTATATAATTGACTTGCAGATGTTTAATATTTGGTAGGTTGATTTGATAAGATCAATGACTTCAGAATAGGATAGACAAATCATCCTCTTGGTTTGTTGTGTATCATTTATTTATTTATATTGCTTTAAAAATAAATATTGGTACTCGGCAATCTATTGGCTAAAGCCACGTGGGTATATGCGCACGCAGTCCCGCTCAACACGTTTTGTTCACAATCCAGTACTAAAACAAAAAAAAACTATCTCCATCCTTTTTTAATAATAGAATGTATGAGATAGTAGGGGGAACACAACAACTCCTGTGTTAATGTATAGGACATGCTTTGTCTATCCTATTCTGAAGTCATTGGATAAGATGTAAAGGGAACCTACTTAGTTTTGTCATAATTTATTTTAAGAAGTTATAGTTGTTTTTTATTATTTTGAAATTTTCCTCCTGCAAAGTTTTGAGATCCAAATATTAAATTTGTTCATGATTACTATGTTGTCGGCAAAGCGTAGTATCTTTTCGTCAATTTGTATCGTTAGTGTAGATATTGAACAGTATTGGCCCCAGTGCCGTTCCTTGAGGTACTCCATAGTCAATTTCCCTATATTCATTGATTGAGTTCTGCTTGCCAAGTAACTTTCTATTAGTTTGTAAGCCTTGCTTTTCATTTATAGTGGCTAATAGTATCGAAAGTCTTGACGAGGTTGATAAAAATGCATAGTGTAAGCATTTTATTATCTAATTTTATATATATATGCTTCCGAGGCCATTGATATGAAAAATACTAGGTTCTCGGGTTGAACCGCGTCTGAGATTGTTAATGTCTCGACGTTTCGGCTCCCGTTTTGGAGCCATATTCAAGAGAAAAAGAGGGTCAAGAAAAAATTGTTAAACAAATAATGCTAGGAGTTCGTAGAACTGATTAGATTCCGGGGTCTCAATCTGCCTACTCCCCAGATCTCATCACGATCCGTCCATTGAGTTCGCTCCCTCATTTTTCCAGAAACCGCGAATCATCCGCGAAGCAATTGTGATTGAAAACGTCCCAATTATCTAAACAAAAGGGATGACGGTCATCGTCTTCCAGTCGCTTGGAAATCATTGATAGCCCCACCATCTTCATCCACACCTCATAATCCTGATAGTATCAGCCGTTCTGCTCTGATGCCTCCATCAACAGACTCTCAACCCCCCACCACTCTCCCACCTACAAACACCTTTCGTATAAATAACACTTCGTCAGATACTGCCATTACTTATAGGCTAACTATGATCCTTGAAAAATTGCTTCTAAATCCAAACTGCTTATTGAAAATTATATCATATTTATTTAAATAGTTATCGATTCTAACCTTAATTATTTAGAAATTTTTTCAACTGTTGAAATAAGACCAATAATTTATTAGCGTCGATATATTACCGCTATTGTATAGCGGCTGCACATACCTCCTGTCTATAATGATATTAATTAAAAATGTTTAGAGATCTATTATTACCTCTACGATTTATTTTAAAATATCAGCTGTGATTTCATCCTTACCTCGACCTTTGCCTGTTTTTACTTGCTTTTGTTTAACTTTTTCACAATGTTTGTCTTCAAAAATCTTGCATCCTTTATTAACACACTTTCTGACATAATCAATTGATGAAATTTTACACAGTTACTAAGATCGCATGATCAATTCCACCGTTACTTTTGCAAATATCCGCACGTAGGAGGTGCGGGGGTGGAAATTAAAAAATTTGCAAAACGAAGGAGCGAGAAACCAAAACAAATCGTCAAGAGACGAATTTTTATATTCTTGAGTACATAGTGTATACTTTGTACTCTTGATAAAGGCCTAAAAAACCGAAACATTTGTAGAGAATTTTAAACATAATAATTTGATACATCTAAAAGCAGTGTTTACTCAAAAACAATTACTGTTAAGATGTTCCACAAGGAACCAATAGAAAATTCAGATCAGTACATTAATTTTTTTTTTAAACTTGCTTTTCTGTAAAAAGCCGCACTAAAAGGTATAAAATAATAATGTACGGTTGCAAGAAAAGCAAGGGCACTTTGTACGATTGTACGCATGATTGTATGAAAGGGATGGAATATTGCCTTCAATCAAGAGCACATAAAGATGATACATATACTTATATACAAAGTGCACACACCTTGCTTTTCTTGCAATCGTACATATTATTATTTTTTACTTTTTAGTACTTTCAGTATTACAAAACTTAAACGTTATTTTTGTTTTGTCAGATCAATTTAAAGTTATGCTAATACAAGTGCACATGTCTCAATTTCTTGTGTATTTTTTACTTATATAGCTTGAGTTTGCTGCAGATGTGTAGAAAACTTTGACCAATTTTATTTTATAGGTCTGATTTCGTTTTGAAAGTTTTCTAATCGAATTTATTTTTTGTTTTATTAGCCCTTTGTTATTTCAGTATTATGGGTTGAGTCAGCTGAAATAAAATCCAAATAAGTTTTCATTTTAAGTCGTTCGCTGCGGCTATCAGCAAAACAAACTGAAATATCTTGTTTTTGATGAAGAGTTTCGATATGCTCCATGCGGAAGTGTCGGAATTGAATTGAAGTCGTCCACATAAATATCGATCTTAACAACATAAATTTTGTACTTCAGGATTATTGAAAAATAATTTTTATTATGATTAATATGGGAGTATAATCATGTTCCTATTTATATGAATGTAATGAAAATAATTTTTATTTAATTAAATGCTGACGTTTGAAAATATATTTATTTAATTTTCAATTAGTTTTTAAATAAATATAACAAAATATCTCTTAAATACCTACATTCACGTACTGATTTTTTCAAATTCATAGAAATGGATTACGATTCATGATTTCATATTATTATAAAATAATTATTACAACAATAAAAAAAAAACAAAATTGAGAAGTTTCGTTCTTG
The DNA here is from genome assembly GCA_963675555.1 of Leptura quadrifasciata. NCBI lineage: Eukaryota > Metazoa > Arthropoda > Insecta > Coleoptera > Cerambycidae > Leptura > Leptura quadrifasciata. Next base: position 187,492,630 of record OY776673.1, on the reverse strand, counting down.
TATATACACTAAATCACATTTTATTTTTTTTACTCCCTCTTATAATAGTGGGGGTGGTATTGCGGGTGATAGTGGAGGGTGACTGATGCCAAAAAATTTTTGAGACCTTGGCTTTCGTACATGCCCTAAATTGGAACTTTATGGACTCTTAACTGTCTGCTTCGCCTATTTGCCTTTATTTACCCAATTTACCCCTGAATCCTTCAACGGAATTAGATCAAAATGTAATTATGTTCCAGATCTCGTTATAATACATGTGTACCAAATTTCAAGTCAATATTATAAACGGTTCCAGAGTAAATGTGCGCACAAAAAAGTTACAGGCAGACAGACCGACAAATAGAATTTTTTTTTGCTCAAATTTAAGATCTCGACGACATTTTTTTTGGGTTACTATAAGTACTTCAAGTAAATCGCAAGTACCGTATTTCAAAGATTTCAGATTATTTGAAGTACTTTAAGCTAGGTACTTCAAATCTTAAAGTACCCAAATATTTCTTGTACTCTTAACATATTTTCAAATGCTCCACAATTCTTCCAATACCCATAAAATTTTATATTATTTATTAAATTTTTCTTTTATAATTTGCTATAATTATTATTTATTATTTTCAACGCAACAAAATTATTAGATAAATATAAAAACGAACAAAAATAAATACTGCTGCGGTCGATTTCCTTTCAAATGTCAGGAAAGTCATAAAGAAAACAAACTTATATTCAAAACATAGTAATAACTTTATGTAAGTACAAGTACAAATAAAAAAATAATAAATAATAAAATTAAGATCTATCTATTTCTATTGGCTTTCAATAGCACCGAATTTTCAAAATTTCCATCAATTAATGCATTTCTTCTAGGAGCATTTATAATTTCAGCAAATGAAAAGAATCTTTCTAGAGGCGCTGATGATGCAACGCATGTATTAAACCGATAAAGAACTCTTCTATTGTTGCATATTTATCTAGAGAAACAAGTCGAATGTCAAAGTCATTTAAGTATTGAAAATTTTCTAATTCAATTCTTTTTTTATCACTGACTTTTATATATGTGGCATTTGTACCTGGTATATTCTCTTCAAATTCAAAGAATTGTTCTTCATCTTCAGTTACTGTTTCCTGTCAGTCATTGTTCTTTTCTAGATCAAAATTCATATGCTTTTCAGCCACATCAGCTACCTGCTTGACAGTCTGGTCACTAATGACATCAACATCCGCAAAATCTTTAAAATTCGAAAGCCACCTGACTTTAAATTGTGGTAGCGAGAACGAAGCAATATTGGTTTCCATAGCTTCTGTGGTTGATAAATAAAAAAAAACGCATTAAATATTTTCAATAATGCTATTGTTTGTAATTATAATCTCTATATAATATGCTTCTTTGAATACTTAAGACACACCACAAATCAGGAAAGGTGCATCCACGAGACGTCTAATCTCTACACAGGTAACGTTAACACTGATTACTGAATAATAACAGCTATACAGTATCAAATTATTAATGAAATTTATTAACCATATTTCGGTTTTTTAAAATATCTAAAACATGGAACTCTACAAGGATTTTAAATACTCTTATGTAATTGAAATATCAAAAAACATTTCAAATACTAGAAATTGTTAACCAAATCCGAGTACTTTGGCAAAGTAACTGAGGAAATACCAAATACCGAGATTCCAATGTACTTCAAATACAGTATTTGAAATACCAAAGTAATTCAAGTGCTATTTTTCACGTACTATTTTTAGTATGTTGGACTTTAAAAAGTTTATAGAGAGCGCTGGTAACAGCTTAAAAATAAAAATCGCTTCAGGTAAAGTGATTTTCTGTGCGAAATATTGAACATTTTTATTAGAAACCGCTGCCCAAGGAATCACTACTTCCACATCCAGATTTTGTATCCAAATCTTATGCACACTAAATCCCAAAGTAATATTTTATTCCCTTTAATAATAGAGTGGGGTGGTAGAGGGGGTGGCTAGTGTAAAAAAAATTAGAAATCCTTGGTTTTCGTATATACACTAAATCCCAATTTAATTTTTTATTCCCTTAAACAATAGGGTGGGGTAGGAAATGGGGGTGGTAGAGGAGGTAACTAATGCCAAAATAAATGTTAGAGGCCCTTGGTTCCAATCCCAATTAAATTTTTTACTCCCTTTAATAATAGGGTGGAGGTGGCAATGGGGGTGGTAGAGGGGGTAGCTGACGCCAAAAAATTTTTTTCAGTCGTTTCGTTCTTGTATACACATTAAATCACATTTTAATTTTTTTTACCCCCTTCAATAATAGGTTGATGGTGGCAATGGGTGTGGTAGAGGGGATAGCCAATGCCAAAAAAATTTTTTTAGACGTTTCGTTTTTGTATACACACTAAATCATATTTAATTTTTTTTTATCCCCTTTAACAATAGGGTGAGGGTGGCAATGGGGGTGGTAGAGGGGGTAGCTGACGCCAAAAAATTTTTTTTAGTCGTTTCGTTCTTGTATACACACTAAATCACATTTCAATTTTTTTACCCCTTTTAATAATAGGGTGGGGGTGGAAATGGGGGTGGTAGAGGGGGTAGCTAACGCTAAAAAAATTTTTTTAGACGTTTCATTCGACGTATAGATGGTCGAGAGGTGAACGCACTTGCCTCTCACCCAAAAGTTCCGGGTTCGATCCCCGGTCGTGGCAGTGGAAAATACTGTGAGAGGGATTTTTCCACTATACACGGATACTGGGTGTGTGTCGCTTGTCTCTAAATGTGTAGCCCCCTCCTACACAAGGCTTTTCTAGAATCTTCCGGGATAAAGGGGGTCGTCATTACCTGTGGTGTATTATTTAAATCACATTTTAATTTTTTTTTATTCCCTTTAATAATAGGGGGGTGGAAATAGGGGTGGTAGAGGGGGTAGCTAACACTAAATTTTTTTTTAGACATTTCGTTTTCGTATACATACTAAATCACATTTTAGTTTTTTTTACTCCCTTTTATAATAGTGTGGGGGTGGTATTGGGGGTGATAGTGGGGGGGACTGATGCCAAAAAAAATTTTGAGACCTTAACTTTTCGTACATGCCCTAAATTGCAATTTTATGAACTCTTATTTGCTTGTTTTGCCTATTTACCCTTATTTACCCCATTTACCCTCGAACCCTTCAACGGAATTAGATTAAAATATAATCTAGTTCCAGATCTCGTTACAACACATAAGTTTACCAAATTTCAACTCAATATCATAAACGGTTCCAGAATAAACGTGCGCAAAAAAAAAAAAAAAGTTACAGACAGACAGACAGGCAGGAAATTCTTTTTCATTCAAATTTAAAATCTCGACGTTTCATAACATTTTAAGCCTATTTCAATAAAAAAATATATTTTTTTTTGTGTTACTATACTTCCACTAGACGTGGAAGTAAAAACTTGCTGTGAATTAAAAATATGACGTCGTACCAAATTACAGCTCTAAATACATTTTTTTTTAATTTATAAAATATTAATTTCATGTAATAAAAAATGTGTTGATGTTCCTCCATTTTCAGCACAGGGAGCACAACCAGGGAGCTGCGATTGTCTTACAAAAGTGATGTATTATATTTAAGAAATATGTAAGTATGTGAAAATAACGAGGTATGATATTTTATTATTAACGGGCTGATTTTTACATTATTGTTTAATTAATGTTTTTGAAATCGAATTGTCAAATTGCCCTACAAATTTTCTGGCAGGTTTTCCAATCCTACGCCACGAGAGCGTCACTTCCACGATCAACATATTTAGCGGCTGCGTAGAAATTTATCTACCTCTACCTAGAATTTTCGAGGAGGGAAAAGTTGGAAGGCTCGTCAAAACAAAGCCACTCACGAAAATTTAGCCTGTTAGTAATCATTTTAAAAAAGGGGCTTGGGACCCCAGACTATAATAGTCTCATCGAGGATACAACAGTTAGGCTTGACATAGAGTTCACGACCCATCCCTTCACATGGCACTGATTTTTAGGAATAATTTGCACTTCATTATGTTAATATCATATTGCCATATTCGGACCGTTTTTTGAAATAAAATTGTTAACTAAAATTAATTTTCACGTAGGATTTCAAAATCATGAAAATTCAACTGTATATTTCTACCTCACTTTATAAAATGTGTTATTCTTTTTCTTCTTATTTTGAAATTGCTGCGGACAAACAATGATATATAAGATTAGCCATAAATTTGGATTGCATCGAGTGCAGCAATATCAGTGAAATTGAATTCGGTTCGACCGCCGTTAAAACTTCCATGTATTCTTAAACAGGGATACTAACATGGAGAGAACAAATAACAAACACACATAAATTGTTATCAGTGCGCTCGACTTGATATCGACTGCTTGCAGGCTGTAACCATCTTCTAGCCAGAGACTTATTAATGGGAGGAAGAGAGAAGAGGGATATCGTTAATATTGTTTATCACATAAAGACTTTCAGAATATTATAGAACATTATTATTATTTATTACAGGTACCTTTCATCCACGTCGTTCTGAGTTAGTTATTTAAGTGAAGTTATGTTACAGTCTTACAATTATCTGTATAAATATTTTATATTGTTCCTTATTTCTACTTAAACAAAAATAGTGAATTGTTTTATATTGAGTAAAAGTGATATTTTTTCGTGTCGATGATGTAATTGGCAAGAACAGCCGAGGCACAAAAAGTCACTTTGCTCCATATTGTTACGTATTTACACCCTCCAGTAAACACCCCCAAGCGTAGGTCCAATAATTGCAACACAAATTGTCACTAACCACTGACTTGTTAGTCACTAAATTATTATAATAATACCGCATTATGCGGAATTGTCCCTTATTTTTATGGTATGCCACGCGTAACGTACAGAAGTTTGTCCTTTAAAAACTTCGTATTTCAAATCAAATAGGAGAATACATGCTGCATATCCTCTTCTTGATCAAGGATTAAGTAAGTTAAGAAATTTTAAATAATTGGCATATAGAAAGCGATAGTAAAGTAGATTCTGATGACCACAAAATCCATTTAATGGAAAATTATATTTATTTCGATATTAGGTTGTATTTATCAATATGTTATATATAGATGCTGGTGCTATTAACAATTTTTTTTATTAATTTTGCCATTCATAATTTCTTGCCTGATGATAACTTAATAAACTGGTATTTGAACAATATAAAGTAGGGTGTGTCTAGTTTATTTTCTTTTGAACTAACCAATGAATTTACCGTGACTAACATAATAGAGAATATGAAGTCAAGCGCATTCGGTTTAGATATGTTAAATATAACTTTTATACAACTTTGCTGTTCTTTTATAATCCTAATTGTCACCATGTCATAAATGAATGCATAAGAAGTGAATACTTTTCCATGGAATGAAAACAAACTAAGGTTATACCTCTACCAAAAGTCAGCAATCCGACAGTTTTTAGTGATCTGAGATCCATAAGTGTCTTACCTGTTTTGTCAAAAATATTTGAAAAAGTTATGGAAATACAGCTCCCTTGGATATAACAGATGACATTATTAAAGACAGCGACGAAAATAAAATAAGTTGTTCCAAGGCATTCGATATGATAAATCATACTATATTAATATCTATGTTGCATTTCCTTGTATTTAATGACAGTGCATGCACACTCTTATCACAATTAAATGGCCCCATCGGTCCCCAGATATGAATCCATTGGATTTCTGCTTTTGGGACCACTTGAAAAATGTTGTTTACCCGACATCTGTTCCTAGCGTCGGAGTTTTAAGAGAGATAATTTTTAATGCAGCCAATGAAGTTTGAAACTCCCCACATGTTTTAAGTAGCCTTGTATGGTAATTTTAGCAAGCAGTTGCAAACGTGTATTCAAGTTGGAGGTCGTTATTTTGAACAAATCTAAAAACGACAATCGTTGTCTTCATGTTTAAATTTTTTTACTGTTTAAATTCATCGTTTGTGTAATTTGTGTTTCGTCTTTAATTTGTAATGTCTCGTGCAATTTATAAGCGCCAAATGATCATATCAGTACGTAATATTGTCAAATTATAATCTGACACCAGCCAACTTTCAGTATTTTACACTAATATAATTGTGCTCATGTTTTCTAGAGATAAAAAAGTTTCTAAATGAATCATGTTTAGTTATTTTTTTTAGTTGAAAAAAAAATAACAGGCAGAAAGATATTTACAAAATTTCAAGAAGGGTAGTTAATTTCACCCCGTTCTGTACACGCTAGGTGGATGAAATAATTTCGTTAGATGCCTTTGATGAGTAACCGAGAACCAAATTTCGTTTTTTTTCCGATTACGATATTTTGAGATATAGATTAAAAATCGTTTTATTGGCACACTCTTTTAAGGGGGTGTAGCTGGACTGGAATTTTCGACAGGGAATCTACAGTAAAATTTTTTGCACGTTATTACGGGACACACTGTATATTTGGTAAAAATGGAGTCAAGCAAAAATCTGAACATACAATAAATTTCAAAGGCGACATGCAAATGCATTTGAATGAAAACTGTCAACGCGATACATTTATTGCACAAGCACATTAAAATGTATATTACTTAACACTATAAATATACCATTAAATAAATATTTTATACGATTTTAATATTACATTGTGATCTATATTGCCTTTCGGCTAGACAAATCCAGTTTATTACGACATCCATAACCCTACCTTGAAGTAGCTGCAAGCCATTGATTTAAACAAGTATCGCTCCTTTTAGTAGCGTAATGTTTTTATTTATACAAGAGATAAAACTAAACTACCATTCGAGTAAGAAGTAGCAGTTGCCAAACGACTATACAAACCTTTATTTCATTTTTAATAACCAGAATAAAGATTTTTATCGTTGCGAATATTGAAAATTCTGTGCTTCTATTCTACGATTAAAGAGAATAATCTACTTAAAACTCTATTTAAGAAGCATGTACCTATTTCAGTTTATATTTTTAAATTAACAAGTGCAAATCTATTACTTAACAGGAAAACTATACGACTTTATCTATGTCTACAATGTTGTCTTTATAATAAATAAAAGTGCCAATTGGTTTATAATTGCAATAGTATTATTTTGCAGGGTTCTTATCGTGTGACAACAAATCGTATTTCAATAGTGGATTTTCCATTTAAAAGTAATTTAGTCGATAACTTTATTAAAAAAAATTTGGTCGCAAATATTTTGAAGAAGCTAGAAGACACAACTGATTTTTTATCAGATTTTCGTATGGAAACTAGTATTTTTATTCACATTCAATTACAATTACACATATGTTAATCATGGCTTATTAAAAAAATATATTAATTTATTCTTATTTATTTGTTTATTTGTTAATTAATATCAGTATGATGAAAATCCGTTGGTTCCATCACATATCAAACGTGGAAGTACTCAGGAGTGCAAACAGCCTTCCAATTGAGGTGCTTATTTCAAGAGCACGCCTAAGATGGGCAGGTCACGTTCATCGTATGCATGATAACCGCCTTCCTAAATGTACACTTTATGGTGAATTGCTAAGCGGTAGAAGAAGGCGTGGCGGTCAACGAAAGAGGTTCAAAGATGCTCTCCATGAAAATCTAAAATCCTGCGGTATTGCAGACGAGCAATGGGAACAACTTGCAGCGGACAGAACCGAATGGCGAGGGGTTGTGGCCAGCTATCAAGGAAATGTTGCTGCAAGAAGGCCGAATCCAAGACCTAACCAGGTCTATGTTTGTCCTGACTGCGGTCGACATGTGCTCTCCCGAATTGGCCTCTATAGCCATAGTCGTGTGCACCGTAGATGAATGGGAATTACAATAGACTACACCTTTTACTTGTTTCTTATTGTACAAAATTTATCGACTGTAACATTTTTATACTCGGACTCGAGTAACGGCTAATAATAATCAGTTAACAATATCCAGCATGAAATACAGAAAGTATTATTACTGGTACTACAGAGACTTATTTATATACAAATATGAAGTGTACATGAGTAATTAAAATAACAAAGATAAAAGAGAATTTAATACAACATAAAGTAAACACGTATATAAATGAATAATGTGCTTCATGAGTACTTACCAGGGAACACGAAAATGAACATAACTGTTGGGGAAATACATATGATTTTAATAGAAACATTGAAAACCATATTATTCGCCTTCTAAGTAAGCCTCTCATACCAAAGCGCTCCTGGAAGATTCCAATGTGACGTACTCTTGGGTGGATATACAGCGTGTCTCATTTTGCTTGGAACCACCCCTATATAAAGTTTATTTAATGTCCGATATATTTTTTACAAATCGGATCCTTGAACCTAACCTCCTGCCTTAGCTTTATGCCGATCAACAATTATTTTACCTGCCTTTAGGGACATCTTATGTTAATTGTTCTACTTATTTATTTATTTATTTATTTTGTAATATTTTTAGATACACTTTTTTAAAATTATTTCGCTGTTAGTCATTATAGTGTGGATGGATAAAAATTGTTTGATAATTAAAATTTTTAAATTGAGCATTACTGTTTTTTAACTATGAATCGTTCAATTGACAGTTATTTCAATCAAGGCACTTTCTATCTATAAATACACAGTCCCATGCAACAGTTAAATTTCCTCGGCAATTTCTGAATTTTTATCTCTCAGGAAAAATCCAACAATACGACTTTTTCAACGAAATTTGGTACAAACATATTTGGGGGTTGCTAAACCCAGTGGCGCACTCGGATTTGAAATTAAAAAATCGCTAATAGGATATCACCATTTTCTGATCCAAAAATAAATCATAGTGGGCCACGCTATTATATTTTGTAAAATTTAATATAACACAAAGATGCTTTTTAAAGATCTATATTAAAAAATATATATCTAAATCGGACATCGAAGCAAAATGGAACATTCTTATTTCTCTCAGGAAAAATCCAGAAAGACGACTTTTTCAATGAAATTTGGTACAAACACATCTGGGAGGTTGCTGAATCCAGAGGAGTACTCAGATTTGAAATTAAAAAATCGCTAATAAGATTTAAGTATTTTCTAAGAAAAAAAATTATAGTAGGCCACGCTATTATGTTTTGTAAAATTAATATAACTGAAAGATGCGCTTTTCAAAGATATATATTAAAAAAAAATTACCTAAATTGAACATTAAATAAATTTTTTGTAGGGATGATTCCAAGCAAAATGGGACACGCTGTATGTTATCCATATTATTTACTGCAGACTTGAAAAAATGACTTTTTAGTTGACCTCTCGTAGACATAATAAATAGTACTCTATACATCTGATGTGTATTACATTTTTGATCGTGTTGCTCTGGTAATTATGAGATTTTTACTTTTAAAGGATAAATATTATGGATAGTAAATTCAAAGATCTTACTAAAATTACACAAAATTGTGATGGACCTGTAATTAATTTTCATTTCTATTACCTTTTTTAAAAACAAGACGTATCTTGGAGATTTTCCAAACATCTAGCAGTGCAGAAGTATTCAATATAAGATTAATAATTATAATTAAGGGTTAACATTATAAAATTTCACAGTGTCGTATTGAAAACGCAGGGACAAGATTTGGTCTCGTAGTCATATTGAATTTATAGACTTTTTCCATTCTTCAGTTTTTGTTTAAGACAAGTAATCATTTTCATTAAATTAGGGAGGACAATATTTGTTAGTTGGTAGGTATTTAATGAAAATTATATAAACAAATATTTTTAAAAAAGCTTTTATTTAAATGCTCTAAAAAGTAGAAAATAAACTTTGAAGTAAATCAAACCCATCATTTTGTTACATTATATAATTTTTTTTATGATTTAAAAACTTGTCGCGAGATATTCCTGTGTAAAGGAGATTGCTTGTAAAGTCGTCCGCCATCTTGAAGTCGCCATCCTGAATTAAATTTTTGACTAGAAATTCGTAATCAGCGAACCCGAAAACTCCCAGATATCGATTTTGATCGATTTAGACCATAAATGACGAAAGTCGCTGTTACAGTTCAATTTAACATTTATACATTATTTAAAAAAAATCTCTAAATCATTATTTTATCTCTTACATTTAATGTCTAACGAATTCGTGTTATCCGTCGTCACACGTAATATTTATTATTTAGTTGTCTATATAAACCCGCAATTGTAAGGAATATGTTGCACTTGTAGACATGGCATTATACATTTTGTTGTGTAGCGTGTTGCATATACTTAGGCTCTCTATTTCTGTAATTCTTAAGCTAGGAAACCAATAACTTTTAATTAGTTTATAGGTAGATTCCTATAACCTACTGACGATCGGTAACACAGATTTATTTCTTCACAATAGTTTTTGTCTTCCGGCAGTCTGTCACTTTTCACGTGTAGATCGCTCGAACGCTTGGCAATTTATTAAGTGGTATTTTTACGTGCTCGTTGCGATTTTTGGAACAAGTAATTTCACCATTTTGGGATATATTCGCGACGTTATATTTTCGATTTTCCATTTATGTTTGAATGAGTGCATATTTTTATGGTATTGGAAATCGATTGTCTTCATTGGAAGGATCTATACGTAAAAGCCATTTTTGCCAAATTTACACGAGGCCAAGGACATCCAAGGTCAACAACATTTCTCTAAGAAAACCCTCCGAAACGAGGTAATTACTTTATTTTTATATTCAAACTAGCAAAATATCACTTGTAGTAAATTGTTCAATGGTAAAAATTTATTTTTAGGGTTCTTTTTTTTCCACCTACGGTTTCGCCTAGTATTTCGTAGTTTTTCCTACGTTTTTTTTTTGTCTCCCCTGATACGAACGAATAACTTTTTTCCACTGGTCTACACGTACTTATGTTACTTCTCCTTGCTGGACTGGAATTTCTTTTTTGTGGAGGAGCCATCCATTTTTCTGGGTTAATTGATAGGCTGGAAGTTGCCCATTCCTGAAATTTGAGCCGAAGCTGAAGCCCTGCTGCCTGCAAGTTTGTATCCTTCTTGCGCCATATATATATATATATGGATTTTTTTTTATTATATTGTATATTTTACTTAAAAAAAATTTCACCACTACCTATATATATATATATATATATTTTTTAAATTTTGCTAAATATACTATGAAAATATTCTATTAATTAATTAAAACATCTATGATATTTGTTGGGGGTTTAAGCACTTACGTAAGACGCGTATACCCAGTTAGATACATATTTTTTTTGTGTGTTAATTTGTCTGCTATATCATACCTACGTTATTGTACTGTTGAATGTTATAAAGTTACTTCGTTTATTGTTATTAAAAGATAAAACTGAATTTTAATTTTTCATTATCGTCTCGCTAAGTAATTTATTTAGTAAATTTAAGGTTACATTGTACTTGAGCTGGTATTTGGAGTGAAAAAAAAATTACTTGGCGCCCTGATACATCAAAGTAATTTAGAACCCCGACCATCTCCACTGTCAGTCGGCCGGCAAATACCGTTAGTCAACAGACGACGACCAACTAGTTACGTCAGATTGTAGTTTTAAAATTTGACGTAGCATCGTCTGCCATATTGGCGCCGCTATTTTGAATTTCTAAATTTTGACCAAGAATTCATAATTGGCGATCTCTAAAACCCCCAGATATAGATTTTGAGTCGAATCGGATCATAAACGGTAAAATCGTCCACCATTTTGAAGCCGCCATATTGTTTTTTTCTTATATGAAAATATTAAATTGTATTGTCATCGGACTTATACAAATGTGCAAAATTTCAAAGCTCTAGCTTAATTAGAACTAATCGAAATATTTATTTGGCCTAAACAAACTAACTAACAAACAAACATTGCAAGTTTAATAAAAGCTTTTAAAAACATGGCATTACATTTATATTCAATTTCATATACGCCATATTTATTAAATTTCCTTATTTTTTACTATTACTGACTAACACTCTTCCTTAATTTGTTTTATTCACACTTATAGCAGACGTTGCTAAATTTAGTTAATTTATTTTTCGAAGAGTGTTGAGATGGGGGTAGTTCTCTCCCTTTGGTATTCCTGTAAGAGACGTCCATTGATATTCTTAATCTTCACATTTTTCTAGATGTTTTGAGGAGTTCACGATTTGTATTACAACGTTGCAAATTCAAAACTGATTATAATTAATTATTACTTGCAGTTGAACATGACTGTCAGTGATGTTTGCAATTAAACTAGACAAGGTTTATTTCAAATTCAAGCCATCACCTACCTGAGCAATAAAAGCAGGGTTGAGGGTCGGTCGTAATTACAAAAAATCATTAGCCGCATATGTCGCGCTTCTTGAACAATGCAATAGAAAAAATTCAAAGTATTTTAATTGACTGTGACTGATCTGCCGCATTCAAAGAAACGATAATACTTGGTCTTGGATTTCGTTTCTTGTTTCATCAAGTGTTCATTCTTGCTTGTCTAACTAGGATTCATTTAATACCTGAAGTATGCACTAGCGTAGAAAAATTGTGTTTCTGTATTGTACAAAGATATTAAAATACAACATCTTAATTTTTAACAATTAATAATATTGAATATTTTTCTTTAATTTAAAGATTTTAGTCTGTTATTACGTAGTCAATAAAATTTTAAATAAATTAATAAATACATTAAACCTTTATAGCCCAACAGATTACAAGAGGAATACAATCCCAGGACCAAATTTTAAAAAGAAGTTAATTACTGGGTTGTATGTAATTTGATACATTAATCATATATTCGCATTGACCGTATTGAATGAAATAAACAAAATTGAATTTCGTCTAGACTAAATTACATTACATTAAATTAAATTGAGTTAAATTAAGTAAACAACAACTTATGTCAAATTAATCAGATAGAGTTACAATACAATACAATGAAAGATATACAATTAAATAACTTAAATGAGATTGATATGTCCAATAATAACTTCGGTCAGCGCATTAACCCATTTAATCCATATCACAGATCACATCAACGCCACGTATACATAGTATATATCGGTGACCAAAGCAATGTTGTTATATGTTTACACTTTTTAATGAACACCCCAAGCTTGAATTCAATGATTGCAATACGAGTAACATCAACCACTGTTTTAGTTAACAATCAATTCCCTGTCCATAAGGGAGCGTACATAACAATATGATAGTTCTAGTTGCAGGTGAGTGCAAACTGGTTGAAACCCTCGTGGAAAGTCTTGGAACTCGAAATGACATTTCGTTGTGGCGATCTTTCTTAGCCCTGTTAGACAGAACGATGAGAAGTATGATTTTGGCACTCGACATTCGGTAACGATTGCGGTGCGGTAGTGTTGCTTGAGAGCCAGTTCTTGTTTTAAGTTCGTGTTAAGTGTTGGATCAGCCCTACCCTGCAAGTCAGTTACGCAGGACTTGATCAGCGTAAGTGGAGAAATGGTAATTTCAGCGGGCGAAGGGAAAAACATGAACATAGCAGTAAAAGGCACAGTTTTCAATATTGCAATGTTTATTCATATCAAACCTAATATATACAAATCTACTCTATTAGATTAGATTAGATTAACAAAGGAGCTGGTTGTTTAGCCTTTACCACCGCGACCTTTTCAGGTCTAATGTGATGCTCCTAGAATATCTTCCTTATAGTACCTCATCCAGCTTTGTCCTTTGTACTAGACTCCACAGCTTTGATAAAGGCCCTTTTGTATAGCTGAATCTACTCTATAAAACTATTAATGCCGCAAACCACACTTAACTAGTAAAAGCGTTCTATCGTCAAAAAACAACAACTATTAGAATTTAAGGGCGGCAATTAGCAAAGCGGGAGCACAGCATAACGAAAAGTAGTAGGCGGAAGTTAACGCGTGAATTCAAGTAGAAGGAAACAACACCTTGCAGTTATTATAGTCAAGTTAATCTGTTCTCGGCAACAAAAACTTTACGACATAACAAGCCGATGCGCATTAAAAACCTATAAAGTAAGCGAGTCAATTTGCGAACGAAGTAGTACAGAGAATACCGGTATTTTAATGCGGTCGTAAAGTTTTTGTTGTGTTTCTTGAGTGCTGAGCACAGATGAACTCGACTATTCAACTGTATAAATTGCAAATTTAACTACAGATTCGATTATAGAAAATTATGCTATATACTTGGATAATAAGCGCTACCTTAAAGTTGAAAAAACAAATTAAAATTACTCAGAGCGGAAAACAACGAAAGGCTGAACCTGAAAAATATCTATGGTTATGGAATAAGAAAATACGAGAAAATATGCGCCTCACGCAGCTTGTAATACGATGAAACTGTAGTAGACAATATTCTGTTTCTTTACGCGTTCAGTGGTTGCGATACCACATCGTCTATCTACAACCAGGGAAAAGTGAATTTTTTTTAAACGCTCGGAAACTCTCGGTCTCTCAGCGACATTATGCGAATTTTCAAAAATCGTTATGCTGAACCCACCAGCACAGCTGCGGCTGGTGAAAATTTTTTAATTCAATTATACACGAAAAATTTTGAAACCAATTCCACCCTCAACTCACTTCGGTATAACCTTTTTGCTAAGTATGCAGCAAAACGTACATTCCATCTTGCTTCTCTACCACCAACAAGCGAGGCCGCCCGACCAAGGTTTGTAAAGTAAGATAGGTAGCATGGTAACTTTCGACCGATCAGAGATCACTATTTAAAATGCGGGAACGCGTCACTGCCTGCTCATTCGAATTTCTGGAATTCAAACCATTAGTATAGAAGTATAATTAGTTATGAATTTGAATTCCGTATTTTGTATTTTTTAATGTACAAGCACTAATTAATAAATTGACTTTTTTGATTAATGATTATTAACATCGATAACGTTTTCCTTGAAATTTAAAACTGACATTACTATATATCAAATTTATAACGAATTAATGTATGCAATTAAAGAAGTACATTTTATATCAAGGGACTGAAGTAGGTTCTTTTAATCTTGTGTGCAATTTCTTGCCCGAGACTTCAGTCTTGATTTTATTGCTTTATATAATTCTTAGCGAATTTAATAAGTTATAAGATAGATGAAGAAATATACATGATACTAATTTTCGCCCTAACGAAAAGAGTTACTTAGAAAAGTTTCTAATTTTGTGACGTACTGAGTAGAAATTTTTCCCCAGGCCAACTTTTACAATTATGTAGTATTAAAAAATTTTAATGCAAATTTTTTATTAGAATTAGATGTGCATACAATAATTTATTAATAAAATTTAACAAGAGGGCCATTAAATTTTATCATGTCATATTAGACACAGCAATTAATAAGAGAAAATCACTCATTGGTTTTTTCTAATATTTCTTTGTATCATATGAAAATAAATTTTATTTCCTGTATTAAGTAATTTTTTTAGGGAAGGAAAAAAACATTAACATCTCCCCACTCTCTTTTGCCATTTTTGAGTTGTTTTTGCAAACAGCTACACTACAAACCTTTCCTCCAGTCATCTAATAATTGTATGTAACATTGTTATTTGTTATTATTATGAACGGAAAATAATAAAAACTGTTTACTTTAAATTATTTCTGTAAATACACAGGTTACAAACTTCTATATATTGTAATTGTCAATTAGATTATACACTAAATAACTATAACTGCACGATTATAAACACAAAAACAACAAATATTTCGAAATAACTCAACAAATAAGCGCAACGTCTCAAAAAATGCATACGTACAATTAAGTTCCAGCAGGCACGATGACGCGCAAGATGGCCGCCTTCATCGTAACCCCTCCTTTCCGTTCAAGTTACCATGCTACCTATCTTACTTTATAAACCTTGCCGCCCGACAGCATTCATGTAGAACTTATCGTCAAGTTCAACAGTGGCTTGGTGTGCAGATGCATTTGTTGCAAATGTCAAAAAGGTTGTGGTTCCGCGTGCAGCTGCCGCAAAGCGGGTTTGAAATGCTCCAGAATGTATGCTGTTTGCACCGGAAATGCATACAGCAATGTAGCCGACATATGCCGGTATGACGACCATGACGACGAACTTGACGTGCTTCAGAACATAAATAGTATTGCTGAGGATGTCATAGAAGATGCAGAGATGTCGGGTGATGATTGCGCCGCTCTGTCGGGTCTTTGAATTAGAGTCGGAATTGTGGATTGGGCCTACTGGGGATACCACATAAAAAAACGCTCCGATTTCTCTACCTCATAGGTGGCGTGGAAACGAGAAAAATATCACAACCTACAATTTTTTTCCACATATAGCATCGCTATAGATGATAAAATATTGTCTCGCTAACGTCGTACAAACATTGCCAATAGTTAGTGAAATAATTATCGCTTTATATTTGTTACACGACGGGAACACTATTTTTTTCCGAATTTGAGAAGCTATATCTATGTAAAAAGCTACATTATATCTAATTTTATAAGGAATAATTTTAAATAGAAGTGTTTTTTCAATAAAACGTACGATAAGGAAGATATGGCTAATTCTCTAGGTATGTGACAAGTTTCAAATCTTCCCGACCTTTTGCAAACAAACCCTATTTTTATGTATTCATTGACTGAATTATATTTATCTTATATTTATATGGATAGCAAACTGCTACGAGACTAGATACACAATTGCCTTGTTTATTTTACTCGCGTATTTATATGTATAATTGGTAATTTTATACGGAGTTAATCAAATACATTGAAGAATATTGTCATTTATTTTGACAGTGACGAAAATGAAGATGATGAATGCAACTAAGTATAAATAATTAATTCTAATTATTTCATTTCTTTAATATTATTGACAAATTGATTTAAAAATTTAAATTCTAAAATCAGCTGAATGCGTATTGGGGGAAAGGTCGTCAGTTGGATCACGTGCGTCACGTCATATGGATTTATGAGCGCAACCATACGTTTTTGCTCCAACTGATGGTCTTTTCCTCAGTGTACATGTAGTTCATTATTATTTTTATACTTCTATATGTCACAAGTCATGTAAAAAAATTTAATTCGGCCAGAAATGATTTTAATTTTTTTCATAGTTCATAGGACCAGCTGACGTGCAATCCCCCCTCCACGATTCAGCTGACTATTGTTTTCGGACACTACCTGACGTTAATAATTTATTAAAAAAAAATCAGCTTTCCTGAAATAATTTTAAAAATAATTTTCCCCCCACCCCCCACAAGCGCCTCCACCCCTACTGGAGCAGCTGACAATCGTTTCGGTTATTAGCTATATAGTATCTACTATGTCTGTTGTAATAAGCCGGCATGCGATGACTAGGTAAAAATACGGCTGCCTCCCATGCTATAAGTATAGTCACATGCATGTCTTTTCATACAATGGAGAAAATAGACAGTAGCTATTATACGCAATTAATCGCAAAAAAATGAGTGGAAACATAAACGTTTTGAACGCATACTTAAAAAAATACGAAAATTAAAACTACTGATCTCAGAATGAATGATTTCCCGAGCTGTTTTGAGAACAGTGATTTTACACTGTCGTACGGAAATTACAACAACTATTAACATTCTGTAAATTTATTACCAGCTAGTAATTTTCAATTTACATTTTTTTACAGGGCAATAAAAAACTCGATTTTTAAAAAAACTAACAGTGGTTTTACCTCTTAATTCAGCCACTTCAGACAAGTTCTTGATCCCAGCCAGTGAAGGCAAGGAGGTAACTCAGCCATTTAAGGCAAGGTGAGAATTTCGGCCAGTTAAGGCAATTAGCTTACAGCTTAACTGCTACACTAGCAGGTTTTAATTTGAAGATTATAGCAGGTGTTCAAAATGGTGCCCATTGACTTCTTGGCATTGTCCGAGACGAACGTAAAAATTTTCAATAGCACTTCTTATCATTTGAGGTGGTATTTCTGCAAAAATGTTTATTATGCGTTGCCTCAGCTCTTCCAAATCACGATGTTTAGTGAAATAAACCTTACCATTCACGTGGCCCCAAACAAAATAATCAAGTGGCGCGAGGTCGGGAGATCTTGCTGGCCATTCAATAGTTCCTCTTCGACCTATCCATCGATTTTCGAAAGTACCATTCAAATAGTCCCTAATAATATCTTGTATTGCGGGAACTATTTGAATATTTCCACGTTTTTTCCTCCATTCAAATTTCCATCTATGAAAAACGGTCCTACGATTCGATCCCTGAAATCTCCTGCCCGAACATTTAATTTTTTGTGTTTCAAGCATCCAGTGAGGGTTTTCGTCACTCCAATATCTGAAATTATGGCGATTAACTTTTCCACTGAGTTCGAAAGTTGCTTCATCTGAGAAGACAAGTAGAGATGACAAAAAATTTGGTTACTCCTTTCTATCATTAATTCAATAAATTCAAGTCGCCGATCAAAATCATCTTCATTTAACTCTTGGTGAAGGTGAATTTTGTAAGGATGACATTTCAAAAGTTTCAAATTCTTATGAACTGAAAATGCACTCATATCAAGCTGTTGACTGGCTATTCTGATTCATAACCTTCGATTTTCAACAAATGCCTGGGCCACTTCCATTTGTCGAGCTTCCGATGTTTCAGATTTTGGTTTTCCAGATTTTGAGCGATTTTTATTTGTCCTTGTGTCTAGGAATCGTTTGATGGTACGGGACATAGTAGATTTCGAAATTCCCATCTGATCTACACGGAAAGTTTCGTTGAATAAAATCACAACTTCATCATAGGACCTTTCTTTATCGCCCCACCCTCGCACCATTAAAAGAGAAACTCTCTCTTCCTCTGTTAAAGTAGCCACTATGCAGAAAAAAACGCGAGAACTAATGAAAAATGAAATAATTTTTTCCGTACAAAAGTGCGCTCCTGCCTCTACAAAAGTGGGAAGGAATTGAACGTTCTCGTAGAAATTTCACAGAACAAATACTGTTATTAAGAATACTTTAAAAAAAAAACATTAATAAATACCAAGATATCACAGATATTGTTTTTTAAACTGAATGTTTTTTTGTCAACACGAGTAGCTAGACTTTGTAAATATTTACAAATTTATGGACGTTTAAGGTTTATTTCAATTTTGTGCGACTTCAGCGACACCTTGCGAGAATCGAAAAAAATGCCCGATATAAAATTCACGTATTTTTGGCCGTAGAATCCGAATCCGCTATAAAAAATAGGGCTTCATTACAAATTTCAAAGTTGAAACCCGCCTCACCCACTGGGTTAAGGGTGGGAGAGTCGAATCCAATGTCATTGGATAGATTTCGTAAAAATAACAAATACTTGTTTTTAAGTTTTTGAATTGGACGTTTTTTTATGAGCACAAGATGCTACTCTCGAAACAATAATGTTCTCTTTTCATTTTTTGCGATTACAGCGACACCATGCAAAAATCGAAAAAAATGTCCGGAATAAAATTTACGTACTTGTTGCCATAGAATCTGATTCCGCAATAAAAAATAGGGGTTTCCATTTGAGATTGTAAAGGTGCTCCTCGCCCCACCCACAGGGTGGTGGGTGGGGAGATCATTTTGGTATCAGTAGATAGTTTTTTGAAAAATTTTTGACACGTATTTTTTTATTTTTTGATTTGATGCAAACTGTTCGAGATTTTCTACCGTTCCCATACTTTTCTAACACCCGGTATACATTTTTCATGCAGTAGTTGCAGTTGTACTTAAGTACATTTTTCATACTTACAATTGCACAGCTTTGTAATTTGTTTATTTTAAAAAACTACGAAGAGCATCCTGTAGAATGGTCAACAATTATAATCAATAAATTGGTGAAGAATGTAAGGTTCATATCTAGTTTATTATTTTATTTATATGCGACTTTACGTCACGTCGGCGATTAAAGTAGATTACTATCATTACAATTATTATTATCCCACAACTTTAGACCTGTAACTATGCTGTACTAATCATAATCAGAACATGACATCTGATGCCACCGTTAGGTCTACGACTGATCAGAATACCTAAATTCCAGCACCTTATTAACATACAAAAACCCCATAAAGATTCTCTTCCGTGATCGGCTGCCAATGCATTGATTGTATCCATGTAAGAACATTAAAATACCGTAGATTTACATGGACGATATGTAGATGAAATAAATGGTGTTACGCAATATATAATCCCGGCCTGGAACAGTATTTTCAGTGTTTAAATACGATTTCCATGGAATTTTTATCCGCTTGTTCGCACAAAGCTTTATAAAAGCTTAGCCAAACACAAATTCGGTATGTTTACCGTTTTTTACGCTTAATGAAACATAAAGGAAAATTAAATTTCTGGTAATGTTTGCGTATTGCTGAAATAATAAGGAAATTACTTTTCATACTAGATTGATCTCATCATTATTGGTGGGGGTCGGTTAATTTTTTTGTATAGAGCGAATTTAATATACTATGAGGTTTTACAAAAATTATTTGGTTCCTATAGAATTCTTATGTTCTAAAAATGAAAATACCGGTATTTCAATTTCACGATGTCTAATAGGGTATTAAATACACCAGAGATCGATTCTTTTCCTCGTAATTTTTTTGGACAAAAACCAATTTTCCCATGAACATTATTCGAGAATTAAGGACATGCTATGTCTCCTAATTCCAGCAAAATTTTCATGGAAAACAGGTTTGACCCCTCAAAACAAATTTTTCAGACTAGACAATAAACCTCATGAGTATTACAGAAGATTAAATATGATTAAAAAAATATTATCTAAAATAATTATTTTAACAACAAAGCTGTTTATTTAAAGTTTAAAAAATAACAATTTATAATAAAAAAAATAGAAACTTTTTCTAATGTTTTTTATTATCAAATATATTCATTGCAGCTATATTATATAATTATTTTAAACAATGCTATTAGTTTTAGATTCTACTTCATGGTTTACCAATTTTAAGTTATTATTAACCGAATTATTTGCAACTTCGCTTGTAGGGTTTCTTAAATTGGAAATTAACGTTGAATGACGGTCCTTATCTAGCTGCAGATACTGTGACGCGTTTTTCTCCACCTCGCACGATGACGTGGAGAAAAAGCGACCACTCCTTGACACTCGAACATTGGAAACAAGTTTTCGAGTGGCTCGGGCGTCAGTTCTAGTTTAAGTGATAGGGCACACTATCCTCAAGCCGAGTACGCGAGGCTGAGTAGCTCAAGTGGAGAAAGTTTACTCCAGTTGGTCAATATTATTTGAGAAATTAGACGTTCACACACGAACAGTAAAACTCAGAGTTTTCAATATCAGTATATTCAGTTAATCATATTATTTACAACTCCACTTTTCTAACTATTATTTTCTACAAAAAAATTATAAATTACTTATTACCGAGAGGAGCAAGCAAAAATACTAGTAGTAACAGATGACTCAAGCTACAGAGATAGCAAGCTGCAACACAGAATATACGGTAAAGCGTTAACAACATCAAGCAGGGTGCAGACTAGTTACGAATAACAGGCACGTGAAGCAAGACTACAATTATCTACATAAATATAAAATTACAGTGCAACAGTTTATAAAGTACTTGGCTAGTGCGCGTTGAATAATTTGACCTGAAAAGTTAAAGTATGATTAATGAAATAGTTATGCCACTCTTCAGTGTTCAAAGATCCCCAAGGGTACAAAAGGAACACCTACAAGTTGCATGGAAATTTACAGGAATGGCCAGCCTCTGTAACACTACCCACAATGGGTTGTTGGCATCAACCAAATTGAGTAATAATGAACTTAACTCCGGTTAGCTCTATGGTTAGGTCGTAAGTTAGATTCAATAAGTTTTATTTTATTGTGGTCACGACCAGGGCGCCAGGGCCTTTTAAATAAAAATACACACAGTTTGAGAGGTAATTAACTAACCAAAAAAATAATTATTCTTGAATATTTTACGGGATAGAATAATGAACACTGAAGATAAAAAAATAATAACTATAATGAAAAAAATTACTGTTCAAAATTTACAATTTCTTTACAATAAAAACGATTAAAAATTTTACACAAAAATTATGAAAGATAGAATTGAAAAAAAAAACTAAATAACTTGTTTTACAATACAATTATTGTTATAAAAATGAACATCATGACCAAAATTTTGGCTGGTGTGGCAAGAGATCTTACGTATCCTCGGATGGATCCTGAGTAGAGGAAGTTAGCCGTAGGTCGGTCTCCCCCCACCACTTCGCCTTGGCCTTGACCGCACACCTGTGGTCGTTGTGTTCAAGGTTACGGCGTCCCCTTAGCCCGGCATAACAGTTGCCGTGACCTTGACTTTGACCGTGTCAGTTGGGTTTCGGCTTCAAGGTCGGAGTGTTTCTCTTACTCGGAACGATCACTTGCGGTGACCTTGGGCTTGGCTTGCATAGGTTTCAAGGACGAAGCTTCCTCCTTGCCAAGCAACTTGACCTCTAAAACTATATTTGTTCAATACGTATGCAATAAAATGTGGTGGGGTTTGATATTTTGTGACGTAGCATACCTTTTCTATAAAATAGTGAAAGGAGTTAATGTGTGGTCATTCTTAACGTCAATTTCCTTGAGTAAAGAAGCAAAGATGTATTCTAACTACAACTAACCAAATGAAGTCTCATAAAAGAACACTGCAACATAGAACAAATTCATGTGTACGGTTGGCGGATGGTATAGAAATTGTCCGAAGTGCTTTCAAATATAGAATTATAACTTACCGAGTGCACAGTGATAATGAGAAACTTGACTATATTATATTTTTCAACGAAATTAGACATAAAATATTGAATGTACTAGAATAAATACTGTTACTTCATAAAACAATGAAAGTAAACATGGAAACGTTTGCCAGCTACATATTACAAGCACAAGAAATAGCTGAAATTAAATGGTTTAATACTTCTAATAAAATTTTAGATCAAGGTGTGGATTTAGACAACGCCCTCAATACTTTTATAGACGTGATGGTTACGCAAACTACGGAGTTTCAAGAACGTTATTTTATTTGGTCTATTTTTGTCATGGTTTTCCTTTAGAACAGTGCTGAATGTGTGGCTGGTTTTATGTTAACACCTGGGGGGGTATTCGTAAAGAGCTTAACCAATTCTATATTGCTTTTTTAAGGTCTGTTACCTCTTGTTTTAGCTGTCCCATTTCATTTTTAATGAGGTCTTTTACTATGTTGATGAAATTTATTCTAATTTCATCCTGCAGATCTTTATTTGTATCTTCCAACTGAACTATTTTTCCACTTAGCTCAGTATAACTATCTTTACTTAAGTACTTCATTGTAGAATTTAGTTTTGATAGTTCTTAATTTTGGTTTTGCAGCTTCTGGTTTTCTAGTATCAGTTTTTTATTTAATTTCAGACACTTTTCATATTCAAGTTCACATTCTGAACAGAAAAATTTCAGTTTTCTTTTGGTCAGATTCATACATCGGTCCTCGGTAGATGATAATGATGAACATTCACTACATAGTCCTTTTTGGCACAAGTCACATGCATGTAGAGATTTTGAGTTAGGGGTACTGTAGCAGGAATATACGGTAACATCGCCAATTACACAACTAGCAATTCCATTTGCGTAGCGAGGGTTGCTAGCGCATTTATTATACACCCTGATGCCCGCATCTTGTGAGGGATCAGTAATCCAGGCACTGTTTGTCGTGACGTGCCTCTTGTTCGGCTCGCTGACGAGTAGCACGTCAGCGTTATACTCCACCCTATGTTGATACAGGAGGTCCTGGGCTGGTTAATTTGAAGATATAATAATAATAATAATAATAATAATAATAATAAATCAGTTTATTCTGTAAAATTAGAATAGGCCAGGTGACAATTTGTTGAATTGGTGTAAAACCTGATCTTTGTACGATCATATATCTTTACAAAATACTTAATATATCATTACAAATTAAAAACATATAATGTCTATACAGAAGGGTCGGATAAGTTAAAAAATACATATAATGCATATATAGAAAAAATATATATATAAATAAATAAGAACAGAACAAAGTACAGCGGCTAATAATTAATGGTAAGTTTTAAGAGTTGAATTATTTTTGCTTTAAAGTTGTTTGGACTCAGTATTTTTAGATCGGATGGTAGTTGGGTAGTTGGTTATATATCTTGGTTGCTTGGTATGTGAAATTCTTCTTGAAATTCTCAGTGTGATGTGCTGGCACTGTTAGTGTAATGTTTCGATTTCTAGTTGCTACTGAGTGCACATCTTCGCGTTTGTCGATTTTGTTTAATAAGTATTCTGGTTTTTTTTTTTGAGACAATCACATTATGCACCATACAGCATAGATGTAGCCACTGTCTTTGTTTCATGTTCAGCCATCCCACTTGCTTGATATATAGACTTATGTGTTCTCTGTAGGGAACATCTTGCGCATACCATATACAGGCGTTTTGAACATTTTGTATCCTGTGTGTGTTTCCTACTTTGAGGGAGGGACCATACACGGAGTCGCAATAATTTAATTTTGACAGTACTAGTGAATCGCTTAGTTTGATTTTGGCATCCTTTGGTAAGTTGACTTTCAAGTGGTACAGGCCTCTTAAACTTAAATATGCTGAGCGACACATACTTGACACTTGTTTAGTGAAATTTAATTTGTCATCCATAATAAGGCCGAGATTCCTAACATAATCGCTGAACTTTATCTCATTGTTATTCATCATCAGTTTGAGACCATTGTTGCGTAACTCGTTTCTGTTTTTTTCACTACCAAAAAGAATTGCATCTGTCTTATTGATATTTAACTGCAATCCATTTTCAAGTGTCCACTGCAAAGTGCTGTTTAGATCATCACTAATTTTTTGGAAATCTTCATGGCATTTACTCACGTTAAAACTTAACATGAGTTGTAAATCATCTACATAATAATGAATACAGCAAGATTCAACTTTCTGCTCAAGATCTATAATGAAGACGTTGAAAAGTAAGGGCTCAAGTATAGATCCTTGTGGTACCCCCGATTTAATAGTACACTGTTTTGAAAATATATGTGTGTCTTTCTCGCTAAGCTGAACAGTTTGCTTACGCTCTGTTAGGTAGCTTCTGAACCATTCCCATATTATTCCTCTAACTCCATAGTAGTATAGCTTAGACAGTAATAGCTCATGGCTTACAGTATCAAATGCTTTTGACATGTTTAATAGTACGAGCACTGTGATCATGTTATTGTCAGTTGCTGTTATGATATCATCATGTATTTTCAGTAGTGCCGTTGTTGTGCTGTGGTGTTTACGGAAACCTGAATGGGCTTTGAGAAATATATTGTATGTTTCTAAATAGTCTGTCAATTGTTCATGAACTACTCTTTCAATAACTTTTGATCCGGGTGGAAGGATACTAATTGGTCTTAAGTCTTTAAGTTCTGTAGAATCTTCTTTTTTTAATGGTGGAATAACTTTTTTTTTCCAGGGAGTAATTTATAATGTGACTAAGTTCATTGTTGCAGTATTGTAAGCACATCTTTATCATATGTATTGTGATACCATTCATTCCTGGAGCATTGGACTTTATGCTGTGCACTATTTTTCCTATTTGTTGGCGATCGACAGGTTTAATGGTAAAGTCTTGGCGTTCTGCTATGTAATTGTCATAGTAATAGTTATATAGCATTTCTTCACAAGAGATGTGTCTGGTGCAGTTTATGAAATGATCATTTATTACATTAGCATTGAAATTTTCACTGGTTGCTATGCCGTTACTTTTATTGTTGCTAACGAAACCCCATTGTCTCATTTTATTCCAAAATGCTTTAGAATTTCATGTTCCGTTTAATCGTATGTTCATAATACTTTTTCTTTTCGACGTTGACGGCTCTGTTAGTGTAGTTTCTGATTTGGCAGTAATATTGCCTATCTACTTCTGTCATTGTTCTTTTATACTTTCGATGGGCATTGCCTCGGTCTCTTAGTATCCATTTTAGGTTGTACGTCATCCAGGGTGCCTTCGTTTTTTTTTTTTGCTTTTTGGTATTAGAGGTGCATGAAAGTCAATTAGGGATAAGATACAGGAGTTTAGCCAACTTACTTTGTCATCAGTATTTTCTAGTTGGTATACACGTCCCCAATTCATATTTTTGGCATCTTCAGCGAATTTATCCATTTCGATATTCTTATAATTTCTGCAGAATTTTTGTTCAGTTATCTCCTCTTGGTCAAATTCCAGAAAAGCATATTATATGTCATGGTCAGATAAGTGTGTGATGCATCTTTGGTTCCAGATTCGATTACATTCCACTTTTTTATTTACACATAATATATCAATGAATGACTCGGTATCTGCTGTTATTCGAGTAGGGTGTGTTATGATTTGTTTCAAGTCAAATATGTCTAGCATTGAGATTAGTTGTTCTGTGTTCGTGTTTGTTTGCAGCTTGTTATTATTTAGATCCCCCATGCATATTGTGTAATCAAATGCTGTCGATATCTCTGCAAGACTATTTTCTACCTTCTCCAACGATGTTTGCATGCTTGGTCTATATATCACCCCAGTTGCCATTGCTCTTCCTTTGTGTATACAATGAATCCACAGCTGCCCGATTCCTTCTTCAATTCCAGTTATTTCATTTAAGATTTTGCCTTTTAGTGTTGACTTAGAGTATATGAGTAGCCCACCTCCTCTGCTATGTGTTCTGTCAATTCTAGCTAAGCTGTAGCCTCCTATCTTCAGTGTGTTGTTCAAATCTTCATTGGTGAGCCATGTCTCACTAACAGCTAGTATATCGTAGTTTTCTTTTTCAATTAGTTTTTTGACCCGACATACTTTATTTCTGATGGATCTAATATTTATGTGCGCAACTTTGAGCTTATGTACACCCTCTTTATTTTGCAGCTTTTGTTTTTTCATAATTGCTGTAGTGTTGGTGTCTGATAGTCGATATTTTTTTATTTATTATTTAACATTCTCTTATAAAATGGACAGTTTTTATCCACAGCTGTGTGGCCGACATCTATACCCAGGTTGAATTTGCTATTTGCTTTTGTACAATTTATGCATTTTAGAGTTCTAGAATCACAGTCTTTGTAAGTATGGCTTCCTGAGCAATTTGAGCAGCTTAATTCTGATCTACAGTCTTTGGCGAAATGGTTATAACCTTGACATTTATAGCAACGTAGAAGACTTATGTGATCAAACACCCTGCCTCTTGACCAGCCTATGCATAATCGTTCACTTGTTATTAAATTTTTGTGGATTAGAGAATCAGTTTCTATAATGAGAGTAACTTTTTTCAATTTATTTTCAATTTTTTTCATTATTTTCATATGAAATTCTTCACCTTCGATTACACTGTTGTGCTTTACTATTTTTTTTTATTGTGTCTTCGTCATTTTCCTCTATATCCTCCGCACTAATATTCACCACTTTTATTTTCGGTTTTTTAATCCAGGGGCTTCTATAGTGTAATTGTTACCCATTTCCTGTCTTAACTTATTTTGTAACAAGCCTCTCTCAGTTATGTTTTCACAGCCTATAACTACTGCTCCGTTCGACACTTGTCTGAACTTTGATATGTTAATTCCAATTTCTGCTGGGTTTACTTTTTGTTTGATTTCACTTTTGGTTTGTTCCCTTGCTTGGTCTTTGTGTGGTTTAACCACGAGAACTCGTTCTGGTTTGTGCTTTACTGCATTTGCATAACCATTCATTTCTGGTAGATTATTTTTCGATACTGCTTCTTTTAATTTAGCTATCAATTCACTTTTTTCTACTTCTAGTTTTTTATTTGCCTGTAAATATATCCCATTTTTGTCTTATATCTGCTGTATAATTTCGTTCAGTAAGTAATTTTCCATTTCTAGGGAAGTGAGGTTAGTCACATGTTTTGAGTTATAGGTTATGGTCTTTAAACAACAAATAACTCTAGTTTCATCAACTCTTGTGTAACTTTTTCTTGTGGAGCAGCTATTTTGAAACATTGCTCCACATTTTACACAGACACTGATTTGATTAGCCTTCTTGTTTTTACAACATTTAAAGAAATTTTCGGGAGGATCGCCCGCGCCATCCTCACCTGCCGCCATCTTCTACACTTTTTCTCTGACCGCCATCAAAATGATTGCAGCTACCCTCCACATGGTCCTTGTCACCACACTTAGGACACCCAGGTTTAGCCTTGCGGGCCTTAGTCAGAGCTCTCCTAAAATTGTCACATTTGCCACTTCCAGCTTTATGACCGGCCTTGTTACAGACCGGGTAGGATTCCTCATTTGTGCAATCCTTTGCGTTATGTCCCTCACCGCCGCATTTGAAGCAGGACTTTGATCTATCCGGACAATCGCACTCAGCTGCTACATGTTCCGATGACCAGCATTTAAAGCACCTCTTGATTCTAAGACGTTTTTCGATCGTACAGTTAACCAGTCCTACCCGAAATTCCTTATCCTGCAGGAGTATATTGGCATCAGCTTTGTCAATCTCCTGGGTGGCCCTGGCGTTTTCGCGTGGCTCGCTGAGTCTAACGGTCTTCCCATCCAAGGTTTCCCAATTTAGATTGGATTGTCTCCATGACCTCTGCCTCGACGGTATCGGCGTCCAATCCTCGGATATGCAAAGTCTCCAGATTCTCCTCCGCCCCTACTACCCTAGTTTTGATTTCGTTGCCTTCGGTCAAGATCTTATTCATTCCTTCCGAGGCTACTTTATCTTTCTCAGTGGTACAGCTAAGCCCTCGTATGGCCTTAGTGTACTCACTATCCTTGAGTAGACCCTTTGCTTTACCCAAAAGGGTCTTGTACGTTGTGCCGCTCTGCTCGGCAATCAGCGCAAAGGTATTGTACTCCCTTTTCTTCCCCTGCTTAGTGAGGGCTTTGCGGGGTTGCTGGTTTGTATATATCACCACCCGGGTGTCTGTGGCGTGGAATACAGCCTCTGCCATCTTTTTAAGGCGTTCAGTACTGACAAAAGTCAGATGGTGGATGGCCACCTATTTGTACTCGCCGGTTTCGGCCTTGACTTTGTGAAGGTTATCCCAAATATCCTCCTCCTTACCATCCAGCGCGATTCTTATAATTCTCGTGCTCCCGGATTCTCCTTGTGCAAGCCTCGACCACAGCCTGGTGGTTAGTTCAATCACCTCGAACGCCTCAGTAATAGTACCGAGTTCGGAGCATCTGTCCTTATACATTTTCTGTATACTTCTCTCCATGTTGCGGTCACCAGGTTCCACCAGCACCACTTTGGTGACGAACTCATTAGTATCGATGAGGTTTCCGACATTTATCTCGGTGTTCTGGAACAAAGAATTGTCCCATGATTGCTGTGCCGCGCTGACCCATTCTTCATAACTGGTGATTCCCGTTAAGGTGTTAAGTTGTCCTGCTGCACTTCACGCCATGGTTTGTATGCCGACTTCTCGTGTTTCTTTAGGTGTCCCGCTAGTTTGGGTATCAGTATCATGCTTGGGCACCATATTGGACACAAATCGATGGCTGGTGAACCACTCCTTTACGGATGTGCCATCTAGGACGTTGGCCTACTTGCGCAGTCTTAGCGCTATCTCCTTTATCTCACCCTTCGTATTACTATCGATTTTCCACTCTAGGTCATTAATATGCTTCAAAAGCATTTATATTGATTCAGTGATGCTGAAGGCAACAGGGCACTCAATTTTCTTGACCGCCCCGCTGTCTCCCGCCTCAAAGGATACCTCCATTAACTTTCTCTTGTTTAAGCCTTCAGTGAGAGAACTACATCTTTCAAGCCTGCTCACGAGATTGAGCCGGCTATGCTGATCACGCTTGCTGCTAATCGTCTTATTAAGAACGTCATCCCATATGACATCAATTTCTTTTACACTGCCTCCTGCACTTGTTTCAAATCTGCCATTAGGTGTAACCGATACCCCAGCCTGGTAAACCACTGGAGGTATCTGGCAGTCATTGGATGACGACCCGCATCACCCTCGCCCCGTGCCGGTACTGAGGTATCCAACGTCTGCACCGCAAACGATTTATCAATTTCCTTGTCCGTCATAGTTATATCAGTTCGCGACTATTTATATAAGAGCTTTTCCCCTCTGTGCTATCCTGTTGGTCCGCGGGAGGTATTTTATTTCCCTCCTACCCGCCGGCAGAGCCGGTGAGGGCATTCCCCTATCCGCCACCCGGGGGACGCGGAGGAGGTTACAAGACATATTACTTAAAATGAGATCTAATAGTCTGGTTATTAGCGTTGAGTACATTATTTTGTTGTTTTAGATTAAAAAAGTTCATAAAATGCAGCAGGGAATTATATTTTAGTCTGGGAGTTTTTGAGAAATATTCAGGGATGTTAAAGTCGCCGATAATGAGAATGTCGGATCCATACAGGTCATATAGTGATTCAATATTATCAAATAAACACTCATAATCATCACAGGTAGCGTCAGTGGGAATATATAAAACAAAAATAAGAAAATAGTGATTACATATTTTTAATTTTTACGCCCAGTATATCGATGCCCTTGAGATTATTAAAACCTGGACATAGGGAACGAACGTCAAGTAAATAAGTGTTGTATTTAATTTTAAGTGCCAGTAATACTTCACCTCCTCGCGTTTTATTACAAGCTTGAAAATCCCTATCAGCGCGAAATACATCATATACATTTATATCCAACAGTTCGAAATTTGACAATCACGCATGAGCCCATGTCTCGGGGAGAGCAATACAGTCATACTGGTCAAAGGATGAATTAGTAAATAACTCATTCTTTTTTGTCCTAGTCCACGAACATTCTGATAATAGAACGACATAAAATAAGAGTTCTTAGCCATTGCTTTATCAATGTTTATAAATGTTTTTGTGGACAGCGCATGGTCGGAACTTAAAGGAGCTGATTGCTACCGAATACCTAAAATATTATTCCTGAACTTTGTAAGATTTTGTTGGAGGACGAAGCAATTTTTATTCAATGCTGCATGATTAGTATTAATTACTGAGTCTTTATTTGCCTTATTGAAGGTTAGGCAGTTGATACAACAAAGATCTTGTGATTTACACTCTGAGATGTTATGTTTTTGGGAACAACGCGGACAGATCACATGCTGGAGGGCACATTTATTTGACAGATGGTAAAAACCATAACATTTAAAACAGCGTCTCATTTCAATAGCATCAAAAATATTACAATAGTCATAGCCAACGAATAATTTACCCTGCTCTAATATATTACCATATGTAGTCTTATCTACTTGTAGGATAACCTGAAATTTATTGTTGTACTTTTTTTTAAATGTGACACAGATATAACCTTACACTCACTGTTAGACACAATAACATTTTTATTCTGTGACATTAGAAAATTATGGACAGTTTCAGCATCTAATTCATCCGTGACTTCATGCACACGCGGGTGTAGAGTCGCCAACTCCTCAACAACATACTTACCAGAGAGTCTTTCAGCAGCTAATTCTTTGAATTTTTGTGAGTCAGTAATATCACAAGAAACAACTCACAAAAATTCAAAGAATTAGCTGCTGAAAGACTCTCTGGTAAGTATGTTGTTGAGGAGTTGGCGACTCTACACCCGCGTGTGCATGAAGTCACGGATGAATTAGATGCTGAAACTGTCCATAATTTTCTAATGTCACAGAATAAAAATGTTATTGTGTCTAACAGTGAGTGTAAGGTTATATCTGTGTCACATTTAAAAAAAAATACAACAATAAATTTCAGGTTATCCTACAAGTAGATAAGACTACATATGGTAATATATTAGAGCAGGGTAAATTATTCGTTGGCTATGACTATTGTAATATTTTTGATGCTATTGAAATGAGACGCTGTTTTAAATGTTATGGTTTTTACCATCTGTCAAATAAATGTGCCCTCCAGCATGTGATCTGTCCGCGTTGTTCCCAAAAACATAACATCTCAGAGTGTAAATCACAAGATCTTTGTTGTATCAACTGCCTAACCTTCAATAAGGCAAATAAAGACTCAGTAATTAATACTAATCATGCAGCATTGAATAAAAATTGCTTCGTCCTCCAACAAAATCTTACAAAGTTCAGGAATAATATTTTAGGTATTCGGTAGCAATCAGCTCCTTTAAGTTCCGACCATGCGCTGTCCACAAAAACATTTATAAACATTGATAAAGCAATGGCTAAGAACTCTTATTTTATGTCGTTCTATTATCAGAATGTTCGTGGACTAGGACAAAAAAGAATGAGTTATTTACTAATTCATCCTTTGACCAGTATGACTGTATTGCTCTCCCCGAGACATGGGCTCATGCGTGATTGTCAAATTTCGAACTGTTGGATATAAATGTATATGATGTATTTCGCGCTGATAGGGATTTTCAAGCTTGTAATAAAACGCGAGGAGGTGAAGTATTACTGGCACTTAAAATTAAATACAACACTTATTTACTTGACGTTCGTTCCCTATGTCCAGGTTTTAATAATCTCAAGGGCATCGATATACTGGGCGTAAAAATTAAAAATATGTAATCA
Source organism: Leptura quadrifasciata (assembly GCA_963675555.1). NCBI lineage: Eukaryota > Metazoa > Arthropoda > Insecta > Coleoptera > Cerambycidae > Leptura > Leptura quadrifasciata. The sequence goes on along the minus strand of OY776673.1, from coordinate 187,460,305 downwards.
CTATTTTCTTATTTTTGTTTTATATATTCCCACTGACGCTACCTGTGATGATTATGAGTGTTTATTTGATAATATTGAATCACTATATGACCTGTATGGATCCGACATTCTCATTATCGGCGACTTTAACATCCCTGAATATTTCTCAAAAACTCCCAGACTAAAATATAATTCCCTGCTGCATTTTATGAACTTTTTTAATCTAAAACAACAAAATAATGTACTCAACGCTAATAACCAGACTATTAGATCTCATTTTAAGTAATATGTCTTGTAACCTCCTCCGCGTCCCCCGGGTGGCGGATAGGGGAATGCCCTCACCGGCTCTGCCGGCGGGTAGGAGGGAAATAAAATACCTCCCGCGGACCAACAGGATAGCACAGAGGGGAAAAGCTCTTATATAAATAGTCGCGAACTGATATAACTATGACGGACAAGGAAATTGATAAATCGTTTGCGGTGCAGACGTTGGATACCTCAGTACCGGCACGGGGCGAGGGTGATGCGGGTCGTCATCCAATGACTGCCAGATACCTCCAGTGGTTTACCAGGCTGGGGTATCGGTTACACCTAATGGCAGATTTGAAACAAGTGCAGGAGGCAGTGTAAAAGAAATTGATGTCATATGGGATGACGTTCTTAATAAGACGATTAGCAGCAAGCGTGATCAGCATAGCCGGCTCAATCTCGTGAGCAGGCTTGAAAGATGTAGTTCTCTCACTGAAGGCTTAAACAAGAGAAAGTTAATGGAGGTATCCTTTGAGGCGGGAGACAGCGGGGCGGTCAAGAAAATTGAGTGCCCTGTTGCCTTCAGCATCACTGAATCAATATAAATGCTTTTGAAGCATATTAATGACCTAGAGTGGAAAATCGATAGTAATACGAAGGGTGAGATAAAGGAGATAGCGCTAAGACTGCGCAAGTAGGCCAACGTCCTAGATGGCACATCCGTAAAGGAGTGGTTCACCAGCCATCGATTTGTGTCCAATATGGTGCCCAAGCATGATACTGATACCCAAACTAGCGGGACACCTAAAGAAACACGAGAAGTCGGCATACAAACCATGGCGTGAAGTGCAGCAGGACAACTTAACACCTTAACGGGAATCACCAGTTATGAAGAATGGGTCAGCGCGGCACAGCAATCATGGGACAATTCTTTGTTCCAGAACACCGAGATAAATGTCGGAAACCTCATCGATACTAATGAGTTCGTCACCAAAGTGGTGCTGGTGGAACCTGGTGACCGCAACATGGAGAGAAGTATACAGAAAATGTATAAGGACAGATGCTCCGAACTCGGTACTATTACTGAGGCGTTCGAGGTGATTGAACTAACCACCAGGCTGTGGTCGAGGCTTGCACAAGGAGAATCCGGGAGCACGAGAATTATAAGAATCGCGCTGGATGGTAAGGAGGAGGATATTTGGGATAACCTTCACAAAGTCAAGGCCGAAACCGGCGAGTACAAATAGGTGGCCATCCACCATCTGACTTTTGTCAGTACTGAACGCCTTAAAAAGATGGCAGAGGCTGTATTCCACGCCACAGACACCCGGGTGGTGATATATACAAACCAGCAACCCCGCAAAGCCCTCACTAAGCAGGGGAAGAAAAGGGAGTACAATACCTTTGCGCTGATTGCCGAGCAGAGCGGCACAACGTACAAGACCCTTTTGGGTAAAGCAAAGGGTCTACTCAAGGATAGTGAGTACACTAAGGCCATACGAGGGCTTAGCTGTACCACTGAGAAAGATAAAGTAGCCTCGGAAGGAATGAATAAGATCTTGACCGAAGGCAACGAAATCAAAACTAGGGTAGTAGGGGCGGAGGAGAATCTGGAGACTTTGCATATCCGAGGATTGGACGCCGATACCGTCGAGGCAGAGGTCATGGAGACAATCCAATCTAAATTGGGAAACCTTGGATGGGAAGACCGTTAGACTCAGCGAGCCACGCGAAAACGCCAGGGCCACCCAGGAGATTGACAAAGCTGATGCCAATATACTCCTGCAGGATAAGGAATTTCGGGTAGGACTGGTTAACTGTACGATCGAAAAACGTCTTAGAATCAAGAGGTGCTTTAAATGCTGGTCATCGGAACATGTAGCAGCTGAGTGCGATTGTCCGGATAGATCAAAGTCCTGCTTCAAATGCGGCGGTGAGGGACATAACGCAAAGGATTGCACAAATGAGGAATCCTACCCGGTCTGTAACAAGGCCGGTCATAAAGCTGGAAGTGGCAAATGTGACAATTTTAGGAGAGCTCTGACTAAGGCCCGCAAGGCTAAACCTGGGTGTCCTAAGTGTGGTGACAAGGACCATGTGGAGGGTAGCTGCAATCATTTTGATGGCGGTCAGAGAAAAAGTGTAGAAGATGGCGGCAGGTGAGGATGGCGCGGGCGATCCTCCCGAAAATTTCTTTAAATGTTGTAAAAACAAGAAGGCTAATCAAATCAGTGTCTGTGTAAAATGTGGAGCAATGTTTCAAAATAGCTGCTCCACAAGAAAAAGTTACACAAGAGTTGATGAAACTAGAGTTATTTGTTGTTTAAAGACCATAACCTATAACTCAAAACATGTGACTAACCTCACTTCCCTAGAAATGGAAAATTACTTACTGAACGAAATTATACAGCAGATATAAGACAAAAATGGGATATATTTACAGGCAAATAAAAAACTAGAAGTAGAAAAAAGTGAATTGATAGCTAAATTAAAAGAAGCAGTATCGAAAAATAATCTACCAGAAATGAATGGTTATGCAAATGCAGTAAAGCACAAACCAGAACGAGTTCTCGTGGTTAAACCACACAAAGACCAAGCAAGGGAACAAACCAAAAGTGAAATCAAACAAAAAGTAAACCCAGCAGAAATTGGAATTAACATATCAAAGTTCAGACAAGTGTCGAACGGAGCAGTAGTTATAGGCTGTGAAAACATAACTGAGAGAGGCTTGTTACAAAATAAGTTAAGACAGGAAATGGGTAACAATTACACTATAGAAGCCCCTGGATTAAAAAACCGAAAATAAAAGTGGTGAATATTAGTGCGGAGGATATAGAGGAAAATGACGAAGACACAATAAAAAAAAATAGTAAAGCACAACAGTGTAATCGAAGGTGAAGAATTTCATATGAAAATAATGAAAAAAATTGAAAATAAATTGAAAAAAGTTACTCTCATTATAGAAACTGATTCTCTAATCCACAAAAATTTAATAACAAGTGAACGATTATGCATAGGCTGGTCAAGAGGCAGGGTGTTTGATCACATAAGTCTTCTACGTTGCTATAAATGTCAAGGTTATAACCATTTCGCCAAAGACTGTAGATCAGAATTAAGCTGCTCAAATTGCTCAGGAAGCCATACTTACAAAGACTGTGATTCTAGAACTCTAAAATGCATAAATTGTACAAAAGCAAATAGCAAATTCAACCTGGGTATAGATGTCGGCCACACAGCTGTGGATAAAAACTGTCCATTTTATAAGAGAATGTTAAATAATAAATAAAAAAATATCGACTATCAGACACCAACACTACAGCAATTATGAAAAAACAAAAGCTGCAAAATAAAGAGGGTGTACATAAGCTCAAAGTTGCGCACATAAATATTAGATCCATCAGAAATAAAGTATGTCGGGTCAAAAAACTAATTGAAAAAGAAAACTACGATATACTAGCTGTTAGTGAGACATGGCTCACCAATGAAGATTTGAACAACACACTGAAGATAGGAGGCTACAGCTTAGCTAGAATTGACAGAACACATAGCAGAGGAGGTGGGCTACTCATATACTCTAAGTCAACACTAAAAGGCAAAATCTTAAATGAAATAACTGGAATTGAAGAAGGAATCGGGCAGCTGTGGATTCATTGTATACACAAAGGAAGAGCAATGGCAACTGGGGTGATATATAGACCAAGCATGCAAACATCGTTGGAGAAGGTAGAAAATAGTCTTGCAGAGATATCGACAGCATTTGATTACACAATATGCATGGGGGATCTAAATAATAACAAGCTGCAAACAAACACGAACACAGAACAACTAATCTCAATGCTAGACATATTTGACTTGAAACAAATCATAACACACCCTACTCGAATAACAGCAGATACCGAGTCATTCATTGATATATTATGTGTAAATAAAAAAGTGGAATGTAATCGAATCTGGAACCAAAGATGCATCACACACTTATCTGACCATGACATATAATATGCTTTTCTGGAATTTGACCAAGAGGAGATAACTGAACAAAAATTCTGCAGAAATTATAAGAATATCGAAATGGATAAATTCGCTGAAGATGCCAAAAATATGAATTGGGGACGTGTATACCAACTAGAAAATACTGATGACAAAGTAAGTTGGCTAAACTCCTGTATCTTATCCCTAATTGACTTTCATGCACCTCTAATACCAAAAAGCAAAAAAAAAAAACGAAGGCACCCTGGATGACGTACAACCTAAAATGGATACTAAGAGACCGAGGCAATGCCCATCGAAAGTATAAAAGAACAATGACAGAAGTAGATAGGCAATATTACTGCCAAATCAGAAACTACACTAACAGAGCCGTCAACGTCGAAAAGAAAAAGTATTATGAACATACGATTAAACGGAACATGAAATTCTAAAGCATTTTGGAATAAAATGAGACAATGGGGTTTCGTTAGCAACAATAAAAGTAACGGCATAGCAACCAGTGAAAATTTCAATGCTAATGTAATAAATGATCATTTCATAAACTGCACCAGACACATCTCTTGTGAAGAAATGCTATATAACTATTACTATGACAATTACATAGCAGAACGCCAAGACTTTACCATTAAACCTGTCGATCGCCAACAAATAGGAAAAATAGTGCACAGCATAAAGTCCAATGCTCCAGGAATGAATGGTATCACAATACATATGATAAAGATGTGCTTACAATACTGCAACAATGAACTTAGTCACATTATAAATTACTCCCTGGAAAAAAAAAGTTATTCCACCATTAAAAAAAGAAGATTCTACAGAACTTAAAGACTTAAGACCAATTAGTATCCTTCCACCCGGATCAAAAGTTATTGAAAGAGTAGTTCATGAACAATTGACAGACTATTTAGAAACATACAATATATTTCTCAAAGCCCATTCAGGTTTCCGTAAACACCACAGCACAACAACGGCACTACTGAAAATACATGATGATATCATAACAGCAACTGACAATAACATGATCACAGTGCTCGTACTATTAAACATGTCAAAAGCATTTGATACTGTAAGCCATGAGCTATTACTGTCTAAGCTATACTACTATGGAGTTAGAGGAATAATATGGGAATGGTTCAGAAGCTACCTAACAGAGCGTAAGCAAACTGTTCAGCTTAGCGAGAAAGACACACATATATTTTCAAAACAGTGTACTATTAAATCGGGGGTACCACAAGGATCTATACTTGAGCCCTTACTTTTCAACGTCTTCATTATAGATCTTGAGCAGAAAGTTGAATCTTGCTGTATTCATTATTATGTAGATGATTTACAACTCATGTTAAGTTTTAACGTGAGTAAATGCCATGAAGATTTCCAAAAAATTAGTGATGATCTAAACAGCACTTTGCAGTGGACACTTGAAAATGGATTGCAGTTAAATATCAATAAGACAGATGCAATTCTTTTTGGTAGTGAAAAAAACAGAAACGAGTTACGCAACAATGGTCTCAAACTGATGATGAATAACAATGAGATAAAGTTCAGCGATTATGTTAGGAATCTCGGCCTTATTATGGATGACAAATTAAATTTCACTAAACAAGTGTCAAGTATGTGTCGCTCAGCATATTTAAGTTTAAGAGGCCTGTACCACTTGAAAGTCAACTTACCAAAGGATGCCAAAATCAAACTAAGCGATTCACTAGTACTGTCAAAATTAAATTATTGCGACTCCGTGTATGGTCCCTCCCTCAAAGTAGGAAACACACACAGGATACAAAATGTTCAAAACGCCTGTATATGGTATGCGCAAGATGTTCCCTACAGAGAACACATAAGTCTATATATCAAGCAAGTGGGATGGCTGAACATGAAACAAAGACAGTGGCTACATCTATGCTGTATGGTGCATAATGTGATTGTCTCAAAAAAAAAAACCAGAATACTTATTAAACAAAATCGACAAACGCGAAGATGTGCACTCAGTAGCAACTAGAAATCGAAACATTACACTAACAGTGCCAGCACATCACACTGAGAATTTCAAGAAGAATTTCACATACCAAGCAACCAAGATATATAACCAACTACCCAACTACCATCCGATCTAAAAATACTGAGTCCAAACAACTTTAAAGCAAAAATAATTCAACTCTTAAAACTTACCATTAATTATTAGCCGCTGTACTTTGTTCTGTTCTTATTTATTTATATATATATTTTTTCTATATATGCATTATATGTATTTTTTAACTTATCCGACCCTTCTGTATAGACATTATATGTTTTTAATTTGTAATGATATATTAAGTATTTTGTAAAGATATATGATCGTACAAAGATCAGGTTTTACACCAATTCAACAAATTGTCACCTGGCCTATTCTAATTTTACAGAATAAACTGATTTATTATTATTATTATTATTATTATTATTATTATATCTTCAAATTAACCAGCCCAGGACCTCCTGTATCAACATAGGGTGGAGTATAACGCTGACGTGCTACTCGTCAGCGAGCCGAACAAGAGGCACGTCACGACAAACAGTGCCTGGATTACTGATCCCTCACAAGATGCGGGCATCAGGGTGTATAATAAATGCGCTAGCAACCCTCGCTACGCAAATGGAATTGCTAGTTGTGTAATTGGCGATGTTACCGTATATTCCTGCTACAGTACCCCTAACTCAAAATCTCTACATGCATGTGACTTGTGCCAAAAAGGACTATGTAGTGAATGTTCATCATTATCATCTACCGAGGACCGATGTATGAATCTGACCAAAAGAAAACTGAAATTTTTCTGTTCAGAATGTGAACTTGAATATGAAAAGTGTCTGAAATTAAATAAAAAACTGATACTAGAAAACCAGAAGCTGCAAAACCAAAATTAAGAACTATCAAAACTAAATTCTACAATGAAGTACTTAAGTAAAGATAGTTATACTGAGCTAAGTGGAAAAATAGTTCAGTTGGAAGATACAAATAAAGATCTGCAGGATGAAATTAGAATAAATTTCATCAACATAGTAAAAGACCTCATTAAAAATGAAATGGGACAGCTAAAACAAGAGGTAACAGACCTTAAAAAAGCAATATAGAATTGGTTAAGCTCTTTACGAATACCCCCCCAGGTGTTAACATAAAACCAGCCACACATTCAGCACTGTTCTAAAGGAAAACCATGACAAAAATAGACCAAATAAAATAACGTTCTTGAAACTCCGTAGTTTGCGTAACCATCACGTCTATAAAAGTATTGAGGGCGTTGTCTAAATCCACACCTTGATCTAAAATTTTATTAGAAGTATTAAACCATTTAATTTCAGCTATTTCTTGTGCTTGTAATATGTAGCTGGCAAACGTTTCCATGTTTACTTTCATTGTTTTATGAAGTAACAGTATTTATTCTAGTACATTCAATATTTTATGTCTAATTTCGTTGAAAAATATAATATAGTCAAGTTTCTCATTATCACTGTGCACTCGGTAAGTTATAATTCTATATTTGAAAGCACTTCGGACAATTTCTATACCATCCGCCAACCGTACACATGAATTTGTTCTATGTTGCAGTGTTCTTTTATGAGACTTCATTTGGTTAGTTGTAGTTAGAATACATCTTTGCTTCTTTACTCAAGGAAATTGACGTTAAGAATGACCACACATTAACTCCTTTCACTATTTTATAGAAAAGGTATGCTACGTCACAAAATATCAAACCCCACCACATTTTATTGCATACGTATTGAACAAATATAGTTTTAGAGGTCAAGTTGCTTGGCAAGGAGGAAGCTTCGTCCTTGAAACCTATGCAAGCCAAGCCCAAGGTCACCGCAAGTGATCGTTCCGAGTAAGAGAAACACTCCGACCTTGAAGCCGAAACCCAACTGACACGGTCAAAGTCAAGGTCACGGCAACTGTTATGCCGGGCTAAGGGGACGCCGTAACCTTGAACACAACGACCACAGGTGTGCGGTCAAGGCCAAGGCGAAGTGGTGGGGGGAGACCGACCTACGGCTAACTTCCTCTACTATCCTGTGATGGCTAACGAGTACTCGTGGATTTGATGGTATGAGGGGCAAATATTGAGCGTTCCGGAACTCCTACTCAATCCAAAGTACTAGGCCCAATATACAAATATAAAAATTTCACAATATAAAAATTTCAAGCTGAAGGCTTGAAATTTAAGCTTTGATTGTAGCCCTTCTCGCTATCCAAATTTATAAAGAAAAATTTTCGCCAGCGAACCAAGTGGCAAACGTGTGCATAGGACCCTGCAGGGAATGATAGGAAAATGGCCCTCAGTGAAATTGCATCAAATTTTAGTATGTTATAGATCTTGGCCTTCTGAACAATAGTTCTCATGGGCACAATGCTCAAAAGTCAATATAGCGCAAGCCACTACTTGTTGAAGACAGAACCATTAATAGTCCAGTTAATGAGGTTCTGAAAAGGCAAAAACATCAAAGTTTGTAGGATACATTTCCCTCTCCGTTTTCGAGGGTGAGAAAAACGATGGTGATAGTTTCGAGTTCTGAAACCCTTGCGTACTACCCCTATCAAGAAAAAATCACCCAATTTTCCGACTTCTCGGTGTTTCCGAGAGCTCGTCAGATCGGTTTTTTTTTGTGAGTAATAATACAAAGGGGTGGTTTCTATCATTGGGGGTAGTTGCGGGACGGTAGGGTGAAAAATAACACCACCATCGTGATCCCTGCCCTCGAAAACCCATAAAGAAATCCTATTGAGTCCGTATTTTTGTATTTCTTGGGGATACTGCTATTACGGGCGAGGGTAGGTTCAACCCCCGGAAGCCGGTCCTGATTATTCTAGTGTAAATTAACTGAAATTACTCACCAAAAAAACCCGATCCGACGAGCCCTCGCAAACCCAAGACCGATGCAAGGGTTTCAGAATTCGAAACTATCACTATCACACTTGACTTGCTAATCAAGTGTTACACTTGACTTGCTGTACTCTGTGAACAATTTTTTATTTTATTGACAATGCTTTGTTTAACATTTTTTTATAGAAATTCTTGTGGCCTGATGATGTGAAGCAAGTCTTAATTCACGAAACCGGTCGCCATTATAAGATTAAAGAATTTAGTGAGATAAGGCGTTGTATGTTTTTACTCAATGTATTAATTGTTTAATCCTAACAATTAAGAGATAAAAGGTAAAAGGTAAAACGGAATGAGTTCACCTCGTGCCGGGAAGATAACGAAAATTTTGATAATTCTTCAGATTATACTAAAAATATCCGCAGGAAATAATATATACATTAATAATACTTCAAAATAACACAAACTTCAAGCAAAAGTTAAAGGATGATTCATATATTCAATAATATAATAAATTTTCAAAACGTAACACCAGATTAGCTGTTGACCATACCACAGACGGCGAGAAAATCCACTCCAGTAAAAGCGTTTCTCTACTAGTCCCTTCCTACCGGAACTCTAGATGGCACCACCATCCCTTCAAGATTAGTTGCGTACAAATAAGGCCAAGGTATATCGAGTACTATAAGGTGGGTCAATGTATTTCACTTAAAATTGTATAATACAAATTGACGCAATACTTTATATGATGGAAATAACTAGAAAGAAACACACTGTAACGGAATTTAACGAAAATTTCGTTACACCTCGAGATGCAATACTGAAAGGTAAAGTATAGTTAATAAAACAGTTATGCCACTCTTTAGTGTTCAGAAATCCCGAGGGTACACAAGGAACACCTAGAACTTACATATAAATTTACTAGAACGGCCACCCTCGAGATGGAATACTGAAAGGTAAAGTATGGTTAATAAAAACAGTTATGCTACTCTTCAGTGTTCAAGGATCCCCGAGAGTACACAAGAAACACTTACAAGTAACCGTGAAATTTACAGAAAATGGCAATGCTGAAAAGATCAAGGTATGATTAACACAATAAGTGCACTAGCCAAGTTTCTTACTCAGTTATCTTCCCTCTTTATGGTCTTACTTACTTCTTGGTATAGACTTGGACACGTCTGCTGCCTGGAACGGTCAGATCGAACTGACTACCTTTTCAGGTACACAGGAACTTTTCTATCAATGAAACAACTTACTGTGGGGGTGGGAGTGGCGCCAGACGGATGCGCTACTGGTCGATGACGTAGATTGGACTTTGTAAAAATCCCATGGCTTGGAATTTAATATATTACAAGAACGGTATCTTAGCTTCAAATCTCTGAGTGAACACGTCTGCTTGCGACGAGTCGCTCTGGCTGACTGCCAACACGGTATTAATTTAATTACTTCCTTCAAATATGAACACGTGGTAGAAGCAGCGGAAAATAGATGCGAGATGGATCAATATGACATCAAACGGATTTAGAAAATATTTTAAATATTTTCCAACTTAGAAAAATAATTCAAATACAGATTTGTGGACTTACGCAAATTATTTCTGAATAGTTCATGACTTCAATTATTCCCGTGTACTGAAAGAATGACGTCTGACGGATGACGTCAGACCGACTTAACAAATATTGTATTACCTTGATTCTTACGGATTTGAAAACTTCGCACTTGATCTATGCAGGATGGCAGACACTCACGTCTAGCTTGCGAAACAGCTGGCTACGTACTAAAATGTGGCCTGTGTTATTGTCGCGGCTATGCTATTTCCTATTGTCGCGCTTTCCCCTCACCCAAGTTCATCTGTACTTTACAACTGGTATACCTATGTGGCGCTTCTATAAATCAATACTTTTATTAACTTTTAAACTAATTCGCTTACGGCGGTACAATATATCTACAAAATGAATATAACAGGACAATTCCTATAACAGATTTTCAAGGAAATAATGATATCTTGTGCATATTTCGGTAACGAAAAACGCTTCGTTATAATACCAGTTTATTGATTTGGTATTTACACGATCAGTTATTTTGTTTAAACGTTCATTGGAAATATCATATTTAGCAAGATTTGAAACGGCACCGCTCCCGTATTCCACGGACAGTATAAATTCCATCAGCAAGAAAGTGTAAAGATTTGAGATATCTACGCCACACTTTCTCTAATTGAGGACTGCAAACCACTGAAGCATATTCCAGTTTGCAGCGGACAAAAGTAGTCCAAAAGAGCATTTAAAGTTTTTACGTTGTTAAATTTTTTATCGTTACTCAAAACAAATCCCAAACTTTTATACGTGGACTCAGTAGTTAGACGAATATATTCAGCGAATAACAACTTACTGTCAAAAGTGACACCAAGGGCTTTAAATTAAATTACTCTATTCCGAACGACATTGTCAAGCTGATAGTCGAATAAGTCAATGGTTTTACGCCAAGAATAGGACATAATATTGCATTTACTGATATTTAAAGATAGATGATTTTATACGCACCAATCATTTAATTTGACCAAATTATTCTGTAACTTTGAACACTCTGAAATAGATTTAATTTCAATATAAATTTTAAGATCATCGTAAACAGTTGATATTAAACAGCTGTGTTATATCATTGATAAATATAACGAGAAGCAACGGCCCCAGAATCGAATATTGTGGAACTCCTGAAAAACTTTTCATATTTGAAACCATATATTGAACAAACTGTGACTTGTCATTAAGATACTATTATCTAAACAGATTAAGAAAATTAGCAGAAATACCGAATGTATCCAGTTTTGGAATCAAGAGCTCATGGTTGAGATGGCTTTAGCTTTAGAAAAACCAATATAGATAACATCTACCTGATTTCTCTCAAGTACCTCAGAAATATGTTGAATTTTCTCCACAAGGTTCGAAATTCGAGTCTATAGCTTATTCAGAAGATTTGTTTCCATTATCAGGCATCATTTCACCCTTAGAGGTTGTTAAGTGTGACATTTTCACAATTCTGGAAGTGGCTAGATCTTTGGACATACAACTATCAGTGTATCCCATTTAAGGACTCTCCAACCCTGTAAAATTTTCAGGGGGATGGTACGGTTTATGTTCTAGTCATTCCCAAACTCAAAACCATGGCCAGCTATGAGTATTGTATACTTGTGTAGGGGCGACTGTTTTATAATATATTACTAGTTAATTGGTACTTAAGTTTGTTTCGTACTGACATCTGATGGTGTAGAGTCTCGACGGTCGCTGCTCTGTCTATTAGGAAGCGTTCATTGATGCCTGTCTATAAGAACTTTCTTAAAATTTGTTTACATGCTAGAGTCACTTAAAGTCCGTGACAGGTATTCTCATATATATTAAATAAATGAACTCCTGTTTTTATTTATATGAATAAATTTGCTATACTAATTAAATCTAGTTTGTAGGCACCCTTGGAGACGCACAATAAATAATACATTTTATTTGTGCATTATATACTATACCTTATACTTTTAAAATAAAAACATGCTAGATATAGCACATTGGTTCGTTAACATTCGCTACACTTGTAAATATGAGCAATCAAAAATCCGGCTTTGAGTCTGTTCCATATTCATCTGAAAATGAAATTTTGTCGGCCACATACGGAGAATCGTATTAGATTATGAGCTAATGTACTTTTCATTATCCGAGAATAGAAAATACAACGAATCTCATCACATATTTTTTGATTACAGGATATTCAGGCTTTTGTACGCGAGTATCTTGGGGTGGGCTAGATAGCTGATCACTGCAGGATTATCCCGCTTAGGATTTGCTCTCCAGACACGTATTTTGAAAAGGGCCTATATATTTTGTGAATAACTAAGGAATAGGCTTGTCGGGAATGTAATTATCAACATGAGTGTTCCATGTAATTTAAATTTCAGCGTTATATTTATCGATTAGAGTTGAAATTTTATTTGACATTTTTGAATGCAATGCTGATTGTTTTAATTTGGTTGTAGCAAAAGTATTATATTTTAGTTGTCACAAATTAGGTCGGTCAACAGGGAAAATATTGATATATTTATTTATTTCATTTATCGGTTGCAACATGCACAAAGCATTTACACTAGTGTGGGTATACAAGTTAAAAATGGTATAAAAAAATCTTAAAGCAAAGATTAAAGTAGTAGAAGTTAATTAAAATAAAGTATTAAAAAGATAACAAACAATTAATAACACAATATTATAAAACTACACAGCTTAATCCATTTAGAAAAAGCAGCCCAATCAAAAAAGTCGTTTTCGAGAAACTCATCAAGACTGTAAAATGATTTTTTTTAAATATTGTTTTAAGTTATATTGAAAGCGATGAAGCCTAGATTTTTTACCGGATCTGGTAGGACATTGGAAAGTTTTAATCCATAATACAGGAGAAAGTAAGTATACTTAATTTTATGGCCACTACTGTTTGTACTCTATTGTAACGATTTACAGGAAGCTTTAAGAATAAATAATTTATTTCAATACGCTGATGACAATTCATGTGTGGCAACCGACTCTACCTTAACAGGCTGTGTAAGAAAATTTACCAGTATAACCTCTGATATGACACAATTTTGTGAAACAAATGGCTTGAATCTAAATGCAAGTAAAACTTCCCTAGTCATGTTCTCTCCAACTATTACAGTTGACCAGTCATTGTATGTTCCTTTAAATGGTATGTCAATTAAACAGGTAGACCATGTGAAATTTCTATGAGTAACGGTAGACAGTAAATTAAATTGGGAAAATTATACAAATATTTTAATATCAAAATTAAATTCCTCATGTTACTTAATACGATCTTTAAGAGATCAACTGTCGATAGATAGTTTACGAATATTTTATTTCTCGTATGTACAAAATGTTTTGGAATACGCCATAATATTCTGGGGATCTTCCGTACACTGGCAGAGAATATTTCTAACTCAACAACGACTCGTTAGATGTATGGTGGGAATTTCCAGTCGGGAAACATGTAGACCGTATTTTAAAAAACTGCATTTACTTACTGTCCCATTTTTGTATATTTATAAACTTGTTTTATTTGTTAAAAAGAATCCCAGAATCTTTGTCAGAAACAACGAAATATATCAATCAATATCAACATGTCATGGGGCTGATCTAAGAGTACTAATCCACCATCACACTTTTTACGAAAGAGGGACATATTATAATGCAATTAAATCCTTCAATGTTCTGCCAGAATATCTAAAATCCATACAACATATCAATTTATTTAAAAAGACTCGATTATTTAGGTGAGAATGTGTTTTATTCCTTCAGTGAGTTTCTAAACACATAACCACAAAGAATATTTATATTTGTATATTTATGTTGGAATTTCCTCGTTTTTTCTTTGCTTTCACTATATTTGTATTTGTATATATATTTGTGTATTTTCTGTTTTATTGTAGATTTTAAAAATGTGTGTATTTTTGACAATGCCAATGTCTTTTTGTGATAGATTTACGGCAATAAAGAATTTGAATTTGAATTCTCGACAACACGCCCTATAGCTAATTTGTGCAATTATTCGAATACATTTATTTTCTTAAGATTGAGAATATTTTATAAGTATGGGTTGAATTACCTCGGTTTATGATTATGTAACTCATGTTAGAATGAAAACATCCATAATAGGCCGTTGTTAAAGTCTTTTGTGACACTATTTTGGATAAACATTGAAGGAGAAAGATATTTTTAGAGAGTTAATTTGAAAGATATACCGTCTGTCTATTTTACGAGGGTCACACGAAATATATCTCTTGTAGAAGAATGAAGCTTTAGAGACAATTATCCCATTTTTTGTGAGCTATATTTCAGTAAAAAGAAATTTGAAATCCATAGCCTACTTTGTGAGATATATTATAAAAATCTGAAAAATAGGAAAACCACAATCCTTATTTGAGATACGAAAAACTTTAAATGGATGAAAAGGCGGCAAAGGCAATAAGAATAAGAATGTGTATAAAAAAATTCGAAAAATGCAGCTGGCTTTGTCAAACGCTCTTTTGCAAAATTGAAAAGAACAAATCTCAAAATAGGCCATGACACCATCAATTTCGTTTATTTTTTCTCTTTCCAATGATATAAAACATGTTACAAAAATTTTAACTGATAGTGTCAATATTGTTACGTAAGGAGTATTCATATTTTAGAAAAATGTAAAACAGCTTTAGTAGGTTACATTTTGATACAAATTATTTTTCCAAATTCTAAATTGATATACTTTGCAATAATATTAAACAAATATTGAGAACAAAACCTGACATTAAATTATTAATAACAAACAATAAATACGAACTTGTATTCAATAGGTACCCTGCTAAATAAGCATGTAGTAAAATTATAAATACGAATTTTATTAACGCGGGAGTCAGTCGAATTCTTAAGACAGTCCTACTCTTAACTGTTAAGAAGTGCGACTCCTTATCCTGACGCATTTCCCCACATCAGTGATATTGGTAAGAGCCCCCATTTGTTACTATTGTTGTTGTGCCTGTTTGTACTGTGACACTGTTTGTTGTTATTTTGTTAATAAATTATATTTGTTTTAAACTCGTCTTCTACTTTGACTACCCAATCTCCCTCTCTCACACGCCAAGTGGCCGTCAGTCGCGGCTTCCCCAAAGGGGGGTCGTGACAATATTTAATATTTTACGAAAACCACCATTCATGTCATTGAATCGTAAAAATCAACTATGCCATGAATAGCGAAAAACAATGTCTACAGTGTTATATCAGTAATTATGGAGTACACCAATAATAACAAATTCGATATAATTAGCATTTATTTTCAGTTCAATTTTGACGCTGAGACGGCAGTCACGGTTTACGGAGGTAGATTTCCAGATGCTCCGCAGCCAAATCGAACTATCGTTAGAAAGTTGGTTCAAAATCTAAAAACGCACGGTTCATTTTCAAACAAAAGTAGTAAGGCGAGGGAATGTTGCGGATAATGTAAGAAAAGTGAATTATGAAGAAACTTCTTTGAGACAAATTTAGAGAAACTGTCACATAAGACCACAGTAGCAGCTTACCTAAAGTGTACTATCCACTTGATGGCCAACTAAAACTAGTTGGGTAACCAGGAAGACAAACGAAAAACAACTAATTATTATGATATTCGAATGTACTACTGACATACTGAATTTTAATATACTTATATGATAGATTGAATAGATCCTGCTTATTGTCTATCTCATCTTTTATTTTGTAGTTCAACAATTGCAAACCAACAACACTTCATTTAACACCCGCGAAACCTAAAAAACAATAGATGACCAATAGATCTTGATTTTTTTTTCATGTAGTCGAAATGTCACTTATGGGATATCACCGTACTTTGAAGAATTTCAAAAATATAATAATATACAGGGTGTTCCACTTAAAAATCAAAAGTTGCGGACATTTCCAGTAAAACCGAAAGTTGGGAAAAAATGACGGTCATGTTGCAGCTTATCCCCACCTATTTTTCAGCGGCAGCGTTCGAACTGAGGGGTAGTTTGAAGCGCACCGGTAAAAACGAATTTACATGAAGTTTCACAGGGAATATCTCAAAGCCGGTTACTTTAACGAGAAAAATACCCAAGAATGAATATATGGAGCAGAATTTTCTCTATAAGATGCATGTCCAGAGGGTTTTGACGTAAGTGATTTTTATTTATTTTTCCCTTTTTTCCACAAAGATCCACGCCAGGTAGAGGTAAAGCTCTCGGCGAGTTTTTTAAATGTAATTTCTCCTGTAGGTCTATCCCACTGAAATTCTGTCCAATTTTACTTACTAGAGGATTCTTCATCGACGAACTGTTCTGCAAATTTGGAATTTAAACATCCTTGCCCTTGGCAATTAGAAGAGCACATTATTGAGCAGCGCAATCTAACCTTAACATAGCTGCATCGTTTTCCGCAGCCCTATTTGCAACTGAGGACAGTAGCTGAAGGATGGAAATTGGTACTGGTACTTTAACAAGAAAAGTGGCCAAGAATGAATTTATAGAGCAGAATATTCTCTACTAGCGGGTTTTGGCGCAAGTGATTTTTATTTATTTTCCCTTTTTGTCCATAAAGATGCGTTTTCTAATTATATGTAAAATATCTACCTCACCAATTTATGTAGACCATTCATTCTAGACGAAGTTAGTTAGAAAGAGATGTTTGAGCATTGTGATATATAGGAGAAAGAAGAGGCACAGGTCAGATTAGGCTCTTTGTTAAGCCTGAGAGTGCCTTGTCTCTCGAACGTTCAGTTATGGAGTAAACATGCGTATAATTATATGCAGATACGTTATTTACATAGACTTAAATGTGCGTCAAAATGTTTCTGTCGATATGGAGACAATAATAGTTGATTGTTTCATTTGTGAAAAGGCGTTTCAAGGAGGCTAAAGTGTGAGTGTTGAAAGAGAATTGGTGAATTTAATAGCCGTCAGTAAAGCTTGACAGCACGTTAAATATAAACAGCTTCAAAATATTACGGCTATATACCGGGTGTAACAGGATCCCTCTTTTCTTCTTTTTTCTTCTTTTTTTTTATACATTTATTTAACGTCGGCCTATTTCCGCTATTGAGCCCTAACACCGACGCCTGTAGACGAGCTACCCCCAACCAGGAATTTTGCCGAACCTCTTCCCTTTAGAAGAGTAGGAATCTTCTATTTGCCTAACATTTAATAGACAAGGGACTGACGGCTTTACATCCCCTCCGAAGGATGGTATATCACCTATACAACCCTCGCCTAAGGTTGTATAGCTTCCGCGCATACACTGATATACAAGCCGCTGGAAGATATGTGACGCGGTCTTCGGTTTGAACACGAACGCGGCCCTCGGTTGGTGAAATAAAAAATCTGGGGCAGTGGGGGTTTAGAGCTGGGACCCTGGAGGGCGTTCGTGCACTTTTTTTGATATGAGAAGCCTTTTTGGTTGATTTCTGTAGTGATGGTTAGGGTCAAATACTGCACCCTGTATATTGTGATCTGGATCTGTTGAAGCACTGTGGTTTCGAATTTTATTGTTATTTAACACTGTATAGTCTTTGAGTTTGACAGGGTCAACGGCTACACCCTGTATATGGTATTCTTGAAAAGATAACACTTACTTTTTAAGCGGAATGAACAATTATTTATTTAAGCTTTTTCTTTTTGAACAGAGTTTGGAAAAATATGGGGTAAAATTTATTTAACAGAGTTTTTGCAGGATAAAAGTATTCGACAGCATAAATTCGGCCTGTAGAATTTAGCAAAAATTGTTTATTAAAATATTTGATTTGATTTAATTTGAAAAAATTCACTTTGGTTTGAAAATGTGTGGGCCGTAAAGGCGAGTTAAATGAGGTCACTTAAGACAAAAGATAAAAATTTAAAATGGGGGCCACTTAAGGCGAGGATATACTAAAACTAAATGGGGCCGCTTAAGGCGATTCCTTAAAACTACTCTTTTTAACCAGGTTTCGGCCTGGGAAGCTAGTTCGGGACAGCTAGTTACGAGAAGTATGCTAGGACAGGGGGTAAGAAAGCCTAACTAGGCGGTGGGTATCTACAACTTAAGTTAAATAGTAACCAGACCGGAAGCACTAGCAAATGAGCTGATTAGACTTAAAATCACTATTAAATAACTTATTCTACTGAATCACTTCGCGAGTACTAAACATAGGAGTCACTGCCAAAACTGAACTTGGGCTTGTTGCACACCGGCATTTATACTGTTTGGGTAAGTTTCGTTTGTCGCGCCCCATCGAGTCTCGCATCCCGTTTTAACTGTCTGGAAAGGCTGGAAATCGCTCCGTGCGGGCGAGGATGAGTCATTGATTACATGTTGCGCAATACTGGAAATTTTAAGATTTCGAAAATAAGTGACATTTCAAACTTAAATTTTTTTTATAATAAAATTTTTAGTTTTCCAGTTAAATGCACCATGACGGTTTCAATTTATTCTAAACGACCCGTGTAATGTTACAAAAATCGAAGTCCTTTTAAAAACACTAAATTACGTGATTTATGGGCAAATAAAATTCATCAAAATTGTTTTTGGGGCAAAACTCATTTTTTTCAAATAGAACCATATAGTTACCGTGGTATCATTTATTAGTACTGTTAATAAGGAATTTATTCATATGTCTTATTAAAATGTGCGATAAATACAAACAAAATTACAGCTAAAAGAAAATAACAAAATACAATTTTGTTCTAATTAAATGTTAAGAAGTAGCGAAGGTGGCTTTGAAAACAATGAAATATTTAGCTTGTCAAACATTTGTTGGTTTAACGGTGTTTTTATCGTGTCTTTAAAAATTGTTAAAAATTCTTGTTAATTGTGTTCAAAATGCCGCAAATTTATACAAGAGATGAAAAAGTGGGCATGTTAATTATTTTTGGGGAATGTAAAAGAAATGCAGTTGCGGCTACCGACGTTTATGCCCAACGATATCCTGATAGACAATTACAAGAAAATTATTTTAAACGTGTTGAAAATCAATTCCGAAGAGAGCCCAACAATGATCCCGAAGAAAACTTCATTATTGACGAAAGAACGGAAATTAATGTTTTGACTCGAAAGAAGTTGATAAGACTGTTTCTTTAAGGCAAGTTGGGTTTGAATTGGATATCAGTTACCAAACAGTAAACCGACTTTTGCACAAATACCACAATAAATCTTTTAAATACCAATTGCACCAGCATTTGTACGAAAGTGATTACGAACGTAGACTGGAATATTGCAATTGGATTTTGTATAATAACGTGCAGCAATGATTTTTTGGGACTGATTTTATTTTCGGACGAGTCTAGGTTTACAAGTTTGGGATTATTTAACCGACAAAATACAAAATAAAGGTCACAAGAAAATCAAAATTTATTACGGGAGGGTAACTTTGAAGTGCGGTTCGGTTTCAATGTTTGGGTTGGAATAATCGATAGTAGAATCATTGGCCCAATAATATTTGAAGGACCTCTGACTGGAGCCAGATACGTCAGATTCCTGGAAAATATGATTGAGGACAATTTAGTTGAGTTATCTTTAGATTTAGGAGAGGGAATGTATTTCCAACAAGATGGCGCTCATACCCATAATTCAAAGATAGTAATTGATTACCTTCAATGAAGATTCGGAGAAAACGTAATTTCGACGAATGGTCCTCTGGGGTGGCCTCCAAGGTAACCTGATTTAATGCCCCTTGATTTCTTTGTTTAGGGTCATTTAAAAAATATTGTCTATACAACCGCCGTTACAACCCGTGAAGACCTGGAGCTACGAGTAAGACGGGCAATTAATCGTATAAGGGCCTAACAATTGGCGAACGTTCTTCGAGAAACAGCTATGCGAGTTCAGAAGTGCATTGACGTTAATGGACAGCATTTTGAACAACTGTTGTAACGTTTTATGTTAATTTTTTGTATTCCAAAACCACCTTATGTGTAACAAGGTAATTAGAATAAAATTGTATTTTCTTATTTTCTTTTAGCTGCAATTTTATTTGTATTTATCACACATTTTAATACGACATATGAATAAATACCTTATTAACAGTACTAATAAATGGTACCACGGTACTGGTATGGTTGCATTTGAAAAAAATTAGTTTTGCCCCAAAAACAATTTTTGTGAATTTTATTTGCTCATAAATCACGTAATTTAGAGTTTATAACGGGATTTCAATTTTTGTAAATTACACGGCTCATTTAGAATAAATCGAAACAGTCATGGCACACTTAACTGGAAAACTTAAAATTATATTATAAAAAAATTGATGTTTGAAATGTCACTTATTTGGCATCGTTGGATTCAGAAAATTATGCAGAATTCAAAAATTCAATAATATACGGGTGTACAGGGTGAAAAAAATTAATTGTATGTCAAAAAGTGCCGCTTGTTATGTGTGTGGTATATCCTAAATTTCAATCAATTATCTTACAAACTAAAGGAAAAAAATGAGGTATACCACGATCCTGTTACACCCGGTATATCTAATTCAATCTTGACTAGGAGAAAATTTGGAACCAACGGAGTGGGGTTGGAAGAAAGAGCACCCATCTTGGCACCCATTTATACCACCGAGTTACCAGCACCAATTTCCACCCTCCAGCTAGTATCCTGCAGCAGATAATTTTTTTATATCCTATACTTTTTTCACTTCCACCGAACGGTTTGCAAGATAAAATTGAAAAACCAGCGTTAAGCCCCTGTTAGGGGTAGTTTTTGTAAAAAAGGGACTTTCCGACTGCTGAATGGGGTGGGAACTTTTCGGATATCTATTTCTAACCTTATCGGGAGAACATATCTCAAATATTATTCTTTATAAATTACTTCTTCCAAAAAGTCTAATTTGCGTGGACTATAAATGTAATAATCGTCATGAAAATAAAGGACTGAATGTGAGGCTCATAAAACTATGACCTCGTTACCATTAAACATTAACATATAAAGTTATTAATAATCGCATTTATAAAACTCAATTATTTAGAAAACCAAGTGTGTCAGCACGTTAAATATAAGGAATCAAGGAATGTAAGAAATCTTGACGACGCAACATTTAAACCATAAAATTCGCCACTATCTCTACCTATTAAGTTATCACATTGCAGTTCTTACTTTTTACATTCTTAACTTAAAAACATCAGTAACATAAAATTCCTGCTTTCAGCAAAATAATTTATCAAGATCAGAGTTGTAAGAGTTATAAGGTTGAATCTTCTAATATCTAATTATTATTAAGTAACATAATCTTGTATACAATAATTTACAGAAACAGGGAATTTCCTATGCTTTGTATTAAGTCCGTTATATTTCCGACGATTCCATTCAATGCGAGCAAGAAGGAAGTCGATTAATTATTATGAATTGTAATAGGACTACGAAGCAAGAGCTTTACAATGAGTTCGAATTCGAATAATATTGCTATGGAGTCTATTATAATGCCTCGTTCAAGTTATCAAGATTGAAGCGTCAAATACTCTTTTCAATATGGAAAATTATATCTTGTAAATAACGCTGTAATTATTTTAATTATCTGATTTGACTCAAATGATTTTGCCATTTACAGTCTATAGAGGATATTATGATACCTGATGGGTAAATCATTACTTAAGTGATAAATAAAACTCAGTTAAAATAAGAAGTTATAATTCCATTCAATTTTGCCCATCATCTGACGCTCTCCAGGCGCCCAACCTAGAAATACTTCTGTTATTCATTTTTATTAACAACTTAATTAATATACTTAAATGTAATGCACTGTTATTTGAGGACCAAGGCGATGAAAATTGTAATACGGACAAATATAAAATTCCTTTATTTGTTTTTAAAGAAAACATTTAATTTACTTTAATTTTAACACAATAATAGATTCACATGCGTCAATCGCATTGAAGACTTAATAGTTACATTTACTAGTAATTTTAGTTGTAATCAACATATAGACATACGAATTAAAAACATACAAATTGTGTAGATTATTCGTAGACAATGCACAATTTTTAATGGTATAAATGTTTTTAATAATAAATAAATCTTTGATACTAAGTGGTCTGAATATTTTTCAGTGATTTAGAACCCAAACCAAATAATATTAACACATTAAAAAATGCTCAAAATAAATTTTTCACATTCATTCTACTAAATTCGAACTATAATAGAACTTAAGAAAAGTGATAGATTTAGTTTCTCTACAAAAACGAAGATTTATATGTGAAGTGAAGTATATTTTTCGAGGGATAAACCGCGAATCTGCGCATGCGAACTACCTGCGTAAACCACTGAGCATGGCAATAATTATCCTTAAGTGACGTAATCGGTCAACCTTGATTATCAATCTTTGTTGAATTAATCCAGTGAGAAAATTGCAAACTATATAAGACAAGATCAAATGTGCTTTTAGAGGGCGGAATATTAAAACATAATATTTTTAGTCGCAAACTTCTCTATAAAATTCTTATTTTACTATAAGGAACGTAACCAGATTGCAACCAATAGCTACTCTCCGAGCTATGTACCCCACCGAGCGCTGAATTACAAGTTACAAGCCTGGCGCGTTAAGTGTAATAATTGCAGCCGAAAGACTAATCCTACTTAAAGAAGCTCTCGTGCCAGTCGTTACACACCACTTGCAGACTGCAGTTTCGAGCTGTTGGTTCTTGTCAGTGCAAGGTAGCCATGTGACTACCGACACGAGGATCACTTGACCATTTAGTACATTTTGATATCTTTGAAATAGCGACATGTAAAATAGTCAGCAGGCGCCATCTAGCGGTCCAGTATCCATTGCAATCGAAAAATAAATAGCCTCACTGGGCTTAGCATAGTTCAAATGTGCTTTTATAGGGCGGAATATTAAAACATAATATTTTTAGTCCCAAACTCCTCTATAAAATCCATATTTTACTATTTATTTTAATACAAAATTTATACAGATATACATATATAAATAACTTATTTCGTAAAAAAATCTTGTAGTGTGTAACATCATTTATCGATTAAATACCGTTTTATATGCTTTTTAAATATAGGTAATGTTTTAATAGTGTTATAAAATATTGGTAATGAGTTAAACAACCTTAATCCTTAATTATCCGGAGCATTCATGGTGAGAGATAAGTGTCTAAATGGAATATAAAATTATGATTTAGAGCGAGTATTGTACATATGTATTGATTCATTGATGGTAAAGTTTGATTTATTTTTAAAAACAAAAATTAATAATTCCATAATATAAATGCAAGAGAAGGGTAATATTATAAATGGTTTGCACAAAATTACTCACGAGTAGGTGGCTGGAACACCTGCTATACATCGCATGATTCGTTTCTAGCCACAAAAACATTGTGTGTTGTTGGATGACCACCCCAGATGAGAATACCATAACTCAAAACACATTGAATTTGACCATAATAAAAAATAATTAATTCTGGAATATCAAACACGACTTCTAAGACACTAATCTGATAATATTTTGAGTTTAAGATTTTAACAGTTTTATCACAATGTGGATTAAAAATAAGTGCTCTATCAAAAAAAAAAACGCCTAAAACGTATCGTTGCTCGAACTGAACTGAGCAACGAGGAGCAGCAGTAGGCATCTTTCAGTGAGAACCTGAAGATGGCAGATGAGATTCTGCCGAAACGTCGTTTAGACAACCGTGACTCCTGGAGCAGTCGACCATCGACGCGGGAGAGCACCCGGAAGTACAATAACACTTCATTTAACACCCGCGAAAACCTAAAAAACAATATATATATATATATATATATATATATATATATATATATATATATATTGTTATTATACATGATTTGCAGGAAACAACTACTCAGCGGGCAAATACCCCGACCTGCATTGAATTATACCTTACAAATCATGAAAAATTGGTAGCCAATGTCATTTGTCAACTCCCTGACCAGACATAGACCGGTTTCGAACTTATTAGTTCTCATCAGTATGCCATAGGTCATGGAGCAGACAAACGACAGTGGCCAACCTGCTAGTCTTATACAGACTAATGTAAATGGTGTAGTGGTGAGAGGTAAGTGAATCCTCTCATGTGGTCTAATGCTACTATACACCAGACATCATGGATGTCTCCATGGTGCATAGCGACTTGCCATTTTGCAAGTACCGAGAGCGGTGACCTTCAGCCCTTGGTGGACTTAACCCATATACTGTTATTATACATGATTTGCAGGAAACAACTACTCAGCGGGCAAATACCTCGACCTGCATTGAATTATACCTTTTATATATATATATATATCATAAGTTGTTTAAATTTTGCGGTCTCATAAGGAATATTTGTTTATTTTACGTTTTAACGTTTTTAGATATACTTTCAATTGGTATTAAAGCATATTTTTTATTAATTTTAACAATTTCTTTACTTCGTTTAATTCGAAATTTTTCTTAATGCTTATATTTTTGAAATTTCTTCAAAACCAATAAACATAGTTGAAAAATAAGTAAAAAACAACCGTTCAAAAGTTACCCTTTATTAATTACAAGCTGAGATATTGTTCTAAGTTTTAATTCCAATAATAGCTTTTTGTTCCTATAATATGGTCTTCTTTAAAAGTTCTCTTCATATGGAAGCTATCGGGACAAGCCCACTTCTTAAGTCGCCCTATATATTTTTCTAAGATAAATCAAAATCCGAAATAAGAGATGTATATCCAATTAGATTAAAATCAGTCAATAAATGGCCACATTATGGGGGTGAAAAGTGCAAATAAATTTATGAGCTTCAACCGCGATTTATCATTAATTCAAAAATCAATATTAAAATTGTATCAACATGAATTAAT
This sequence comes from Leptura quadrifasciata, assembly GCA_963675555.1. Taxonomy (NCBI): domain Eukaryota; kingdom Metazoa; phylum Arthropoda; class Insecta; order Coleoptera; family Cerambycidae; genus Leptura; species Leptura quadrifasciata. The sequence goes on along the minus strand of OY776673.1, from coordinate 187,434,909 downwards.
AAGTCTCTAGAACAAACTTCCTAAACTAAATTATTTTTTTATTGTTCTGCTTAAACCCTTGCCCTTATATTATTTAAATAGCTAAGAAAACATTTTCATTAAACTTAAAGCTTTAGCTTAAAATTTCATGTAGTTTACACAAAGTTAAATGCAGGGTTTAAAGTTCAAATTTGGATCTTCCAGAAGTTTCAGTTATAAAACTTATAAACCTTATTTTACAGGTGCGTTTTCAGTGTCTGCTTGTACAACATTACTGGGGTTTCAAAACTATTTCTACCTTTATTGCAAACAAAATCCGTTCTCCTTTTGGTATGTCCACAAGGCATTCGCTTGCTGAAGGTGCTTTTTAGTTTTCGCTTTAATTAAATTCTTACGTCATAAATTATACTCGTTTGCAAATTGCGAATTAATGAAAATTTCTACAACGCTTTGCAGAAGTAAGGAATAAAATACATATTTCTGAAAAAAATCGGTTGTGAAGGAAGTGTCCGGCTGTATTTTAGTTTTTGAACGCGGATTGGTTGATACTGACGTTACCATTTAAGTGATGCATTGACTTAAATGACGATTTTTCAAATGGAATGATAATAGGTAATGATTTTTTTCTCATCTTATTTAGATTATCGACCTGGCGTAATTTAGCGTTAGCTATTCCATCACTCAACCAGGACACATATACATAGACAATTACACAACGACCATTCCCTACGACATTGCCATCTGTCGTAGTTGAGACTTGAACTCAGAAGTGGTACAGCGACTAGCCGTGTTGTCTGTCACACAACCCAATCAATCAACAAGTCTTTATTCAAGTTAAATTAAAACAATTGCCTCCCCAGAACTCACTCCGGGACCGACCGTACAACCATCGCATGATTCGTGATGGCGTATTGCAGGATCTGGCGGACTAGATCTGGTTTGGCTAAAAACTATTAAAACTTAAACTCTTTCTGTTAAGAAACACATTAAAAAAGGTATAAAATTTGTATATCTGAATGAACAGATTTTTTAAAACTTAAAGACTACACATTTTTAAAACTTTCACTTCACTTTTCAAATTTTGGTATTGACGCAGACACCTCAACCTAAACGAGGAGCCTTCCGCGAAGTGTGAAAATGCCGGGCTGCGCATAGGTTAGCCTAAACTTTGATTTCAATAATTTTGGTTTTCCGAAAATTTTGCTTTTTGTTAGAATTTTGGTGGAAAATGAATTTAGAGACACACAATGTACAAAAAGAAATAAACCGAAAGGAAGAGGGGGGACAGGAAAGGTATCAGTAAAGGTGGATAGGGCAAGTAGAAGTTATAGTTGGTGAAAGTTTGGCTACAGGGGTTGCCGGAAATCGGTAACGTCTGGTACGGTAAGGGGTGTTTGATCCGAAATGGGGCAATATGCTGTCTAATTTGGGTTATGTGTTTTGTTAGCGGACTATCGCTCAGCTTGAACAAGTAGAAGTTTTGGGAGATATGCTGGACGTAGTCCGCAATCGAAGTTATGTCGTTGCAACGTGCGTAAAGGTCTCTGAGGGAGGCGTACCTTCCAGAATTTGAAATGAGGCGCATAAATTTGTGCTCGAGCACTTTAGTTTTCTCGTTGTCGTGGTCGGTATGCTGCACCACACCGGCGTATGTGATGGACGGCCTGACCACCATCGTGTACAATAATTTTTTATTTTGTCAGTTAAGTCTGCTACCCCTGACCATGAGCGGATACAGACTCCTGGACAGGAAGTAGATAGTTCGTACTGTCTCATTAATGTGCGTATTGAACGTCAGTCGCTGGTCCAGTCTGACCCCCAAGTACTTCAAGCACCTCTTGGTTGGAATTTGGTTTCCCCGGATCGAGATTAGTGTTAGGATTCTATTTTCAGTAACTCGGCGCGTGAAGACTATCGCCTTCGATTTCTCAGCGTTTACCCGAATCTTCCACTGGTCGTAGTATGCCGTGGTACGGGCCATGTGCGCTTTGAGCAGCATATTTGCTGCTTGAGCATTATGGGAATGCGCATATATGGCTGTGTCGTCGGCGTACTTGGCCAACTTGATATTCGGGAACTCTGGAAAGTCGGAGACGCACAGGTTGTAAAACTTTGGTGACAGGCAGGATCCTTGCGGGACTCCCGCGCGAACGTCCCGCCGTGTTAGTAGTTTGTTATTCACTCAGTCCTGCAAGGATCTGCCCGTCAAGAATGAGTGAATGAGTTTGATGAAATAAATCGGGAAGTTGTAGTCATGCATTTTGTATAGTAACCCCGGGATCCAGACGGTGTCAAACGCTTTCTCAATATCATGGAGCACCATTGGTCTTCCCGAGGTTGCATTGTACTTGGACATCGTTAACTATCCTAACGACTTGGTCGGACGTGAGTTCCTCCAGGGCCACTGGGGCCGTGGAGTTCCCCACGCTCTTGTTGACCACTGTGTCAAGGGTTGTCGGTGTTGTACCGTTACCCGGGATATTCGTGGGATCGTCCGAATGGCAGTTCCAATTGCGATGTCTGGCGTTAAGGTCGCCTATGAGCAGACAGCGCGGGCTCGCGTTCATCAAATTCTCCAGGAAACCCGTTGTGAAGCCGTTCGCTGGCTTGTTGTACGCGGCAATGATTCTCATGCCGCCCTCTAGCGCCACACACACATTCTCTATGGTTGTGTTCCGTATAGACTTTATGAGTACGGCTACCCCACCGCCTCTGTTATTGTCGGCCCTATTTTTGCGATGTATCGTATACCCCCGGACTTGCAGTTTGTCTTGTCTGGTAAGTTTCGTCTCATTTAGAAGCATAATGTCAATTTTATGCCTCAGTATATAGTTAATAAGAAAAGGAATTTTCTTACCTATACCATTGGCGTTCCAGAAAGAGAGCATTATTTTAATGTAAAATGCGTTCTGTGGAATTGTTTCTAAGAAGCGATACATGACGAAAAATTTTTCGCCTGCATTGACACACCTCTCCAGTTTATCATTCAGGTTGCTGTATAGTTGTTGTTGACGGAGCAGTTCTATTATTTCGGCAGTGGTTGTTCGTTTCGCAAGGGAGGGGTGGGCAATAGCGCCGGTCCACGTTCTGGAACCGCTACTGGAGTTCCTTGGACTTCACTTATCTGGTGGGTTTGTCTTGACTGGCGGGCTTGCTGTGCTTTGGCTCTCTCCATCCAAACATTCGTGGCGGGTTGAGGAGCAGCCTCGGGGGCTGGCCTGGTCCGCATACTGCGTCTCTCAACTTCATCCAGTTTTCGCTTGTATACTACTACTGTTAGCGGGATGCGGACCGCCACAGTTCACGCATTTTGCTGGTGTGTCTCTGGATTTTAGGCAGTGCGGGTGAGGTGATTTCCCGCACATTTTAGACAGCTTGGGGCTACGCGGCAATTCGTGTTGGCATTTATGATACTGTATGATGACCTTATTGTTAACATAGCGCTCCCAAATGACCACCGTATAATCTAGGTATTTGACTTTACTTTCTAGATCTTTAATAGTTGTTTTATTATCAGTGATGAACATGTAGGTTTAGATATCTTTTAAGCTAAATACTTCTTGTATTCCAATTTTATGATTTCTTTCAGTTCCTTCCTTATTTCGTCAGTTTTAACTTCGTGATGAAGGCCTCTAAGTACAAACGCGTGCATTTTGTCCTATTTAGGGCTATACGGGTGATATTCGACGTTTCCTTCTTGAAAACATTCGTTTATCATATCCCAGTCTTGTTTAGTGCTTACATGAAGTGATGTGTTGTTCAGGGAATGTTTCTAATAATATTTGCCTTTTAGTTTGTCACGGAGGTAGTTGTTCACCCCTCTGTGGTTTTCAAGATAGCCATGAATGTCTAACGGAGGGGGTCTTTTATCACTTTTTCCTGTTTATTTCTCTTTTTGTTCCTTATTTTGCTGGGGGAAGGGGGTCAAGTCCATATCCGCCGGTATGGGGAGCTGTTCCTCAAATTTATTTTTGGTTGTGATTGTGGTTTCGGTACGTTTTTCGGTTTACTAGCTCCCGGGTGAGTGAAATCGGGATTGTCTTCCTCCCTTATTACCAGCTTTTGTCTTTTTGGTTTTAGCTTGAATATGTCATTTGTATCTTTAATTGGGGCTACCTTTACGCTGTTCTGATTGACGTCAGAGGCACTGCCTTGAGACATTTTTGTTGGGAATTTGGGTTGTTGTGCCTTTCGTTTTATTTTTCTTCTCGCGATCTGCCTATCGAGACTTACAAAAACTCTGATCAGTTTCACTGCCACTCAGTAGTGTTTTCTGGTTTCTATCAAACGTTAGTGGAGTTGCACAGGGTGTAAAGGCTCCTTCCATGTACTTGTTAAATTGGCCATTCGGGCAAGTTGCCGCTGTTGGGTTAACCTTGTTTTGGCCCTTCACTGTGTTATAGATTGCGCTCGGATAGTCTGTTAAAAATTATGTTTTATTTATTTATATTAGTTCCTCTTAGTTTCAACCAACGATCGACGAGGGGGTCTTCGTGAAAATTGGGCATTTGTGTCTATGATCACTATTGTCTTTTTATTTTTAGGTTATAATTTAAGAAAAAATTTCTGTGTCTATGTCCACTTTGTTATAAATTGTCACTGTCAAGACTCACTTTTATTTTAGTCTTCTGGGCCTACCTGGCCTTCGGGGTACCACCCTTGTTGTTTGTGTAGCACCACTATCCTTAATTGATAGTTTATGGGCTCCAACTATTTAACTGTGTCTCACTTTTTCAAACTTTTTCAAATATACTGCACGACCAAATTACTGAGTCGAATCGCAAGGTGAGTGGCGGATCAAAATCGCACACAATCCCGTCTAGTCCACTGCTACCAACCAGGTAGCCCATTAAAAACGTCACTAAATATCCATACTGTAGCCAGGATTCGAACGTGGGACAATTCTGTTGAAAGCCTAAGGCGCAAGCATTGAACCGGCCAATTTTATTCCGTTATCCATTGAAAGTGCAGGAGTTTACCAGGAGATTTAAGGCTGATGAAGAATTGCTGCCGTTGTTTTCCATTAAGCTGACTGCATCAAAGTTCGAGCGAGTGTCATAAATATATTAAAATTTATTGTTTTATAATTAATCAAGTAAAGAAATAATACGTACATGAGTGACTGCAGTGTATATATTTCATAATCACTCTATAAAGTTCTTGCTTTTAGTATAAGGATCATAACTAGACTACAACCAACAGCTATTTCCCGGGATAAGTGCCCCGCCGAGTGCTGAATTACGAATTACAAGCTTAGTGTAATAGTCACATATTACCAACAGAACGCTTAATGCTTCGATTGCAACGAACACTGGACGAAAGTCTAATTTCTACTTAAAGGAGCTCTCGTACCAGTCGCTCCACACCACTTGCAGACTGCAGTTTCGAGCTGGTAGGTAGTTCTTATTGGTGCAACGTAGACTGTAATTGCCAACACGAGGAGCCTCCTAATATTAACCCGCGCTAATACGCCGATGATGTGTCAATAAACATTCGAGGATCACATATCGAACAAACAGTACTACTAACAAATTCTGCCGTACAAAGAATGTCTAATTGGTGTAACGTACATGGTCAATATATTAATATCTCCAAAGCTAATCTATTTTTTTTTCCAAAATCAGAGTAATATAAATAGTTCTAGTCTTCTCGTTAGACATAATGGTACCTATGTTAAACAAGAATCAAGCACAAAATTTCTCGGTGTACACAGCAATGAATATTGTAAATGAGAAACTCATATCAATACAGGGTGTCTCACCGGGAACTGAATCGATCGATATAGAGAAAAGCACGCATCAGAAAATTTTGAAAATTTAGATACTTACTAATGTCGATGTGGCCAATCCAACTAAAACAATTACAAGCAGCTGACACTTCCGCTTATACCGGAAGTCGATACCAACTTGCTTATTTCAAATAGAACACCCTATATATTTTAGGGTTCTCGAAAAGAGCATAAAATTCTGAGTCGAAAATATGTAGCATATCCTATACATAAACCTAGCCGTTTCAGAGATATTTGACATTTTATAGAAAATTTGACAGGTGCAACGGTTTGCAAGAACCGTTATAACTTTCTTCGTGTAAAAGATCCTCATTTGCTTCTTGTCATGTAAGAAAAACACAAGGAGAACTACGTTCTACAACTGACATAAATTCAATAATATCATACCAAGTGTTTATTATTTATGGAGAATGTGATAAAGTAATATCAAGAACTTGCAGCACATTTGCTACTCGATATCCAGAAAAACGGAAACCGTCACCAAACACTGTAAAACGCATACTGGAAAATTTTAAAAATTATTGCTTTGTCATTGTAGAAATGCAAAGAAGAAAGCCTATTGTTGATGACGAAAACATTGAAATAGTCATTCTGGGATATTTTCATGCATTTCCAAGGATGTCATTAAGGCAAGCTGCTCTGGAATCGGGACTATGCAAGAATTCAATTCACAGAATCTTATTAAAATATAAATTTCACCCGTTTTTATTCTATATGGCTCAAGGATTAAAAGAATTAGATTTTCTAAGAAGACAGAATTTTTGTGAGTTTATTCTAATAAGGTCTGAGGGTCACGATTCTTATTTGGGAAATATTATATGGACAGATGAAGCAAAATTCACAACTCGCATTATTGGAGTGACTCAAATTCTCATATGTTCAGAGAGGCGAAACTTTCAGGAAAGTTGACAGTTCAATGTGTACTGTGCCATAAGAAACGATAGAGTTGTGGCATTATAATTTTATCAGGAAAATTTGCTAATATGTATAGGTAAACTTTTGTTTCTTTTTAGGTGAAAGATATCTGAATATCTTACAAAATTTGAATAATAACTATTTAGAAAATTTACCTCTCGCCGAACATACAAACATTTTTTATCAGCACGACGGTGCTTCCCCACATAACGCATATTTAATTAATAATTATTTACAAGAAACTTTTTATGATCAATGAATTGCCAATAATGGATCTTTCTTATGGCCTCCTCGCTCGCCCGATTTATCAGTTCTGGATTATTTCATTTGGGGAACTATTAGAAATAAAGTTTATGAGAGCCCATTAGCAACCATTGAAGATTGTATGCAAAAAGTAAGAAATGCATTTCAAAACATATCACAGGATTCAATTAGAAGAGCTACCCATGAGGAACTAATCCGAAGGTGCGAAAAATGTGTCGAGGTTCGAGGGCGGAATTTTGAGCAATTATTAAATTAAAATGAAATCATATTTTACATTGATCTTATCTCTGCTATTTTAGTTCATGCCATATCTTCAATTCGATTAATACGCATGTTACAGTGTTAGTGTTATTTTGCGTTTTTGTGGATATCGAGTAGCAAATGTGCTGCAAGTTCTTGATATTACTTTATCACATTCCCTATAAATAATAAACAAATTTAAAAAGTTTTCGTTGGTATAATTTATACATGCTGACATTTTTTGACATAAGATAATGACTGATTGTTTCTAATCATGGCTATTTTGATGAACTGATTACAACAATTCATGAATTTATAATAAAATCAATGCTAATATCATAAAAAAGGTAATTCGATTTTACACAACTTGACCTAAACAAGTTTTCGCGGTTTGAAGTTGACAAAATGTAACGTGAAATACGGAACACTTGGTACGATATTATTGAATTTATTTCAGTTGTAGAACGTAGTTCTTCTTGTGTTCTTTTTACGTGACAAGAAGCAAATGAGGATCTTTTACACGAAGAAAGTTATAACGGTTCTTGCAAACCATTGTACCTGTCAAATTTTCTATAAATTGTCAAATATCTCTGAAACGGCTAGGTTTAGGCTAGATATGCTACATATTCTCGAGTCAGAATTTTATGCTCTTTTCGAAAACCCTAAAATATATAGGGTGTTCCATTTGAAATAAGCAAGTAGGTATCGACTTCCGGTATAAGTGTAAGTGCCAGCTGCTTGTAAATAGTTTAGTTGGATTGGCCACACCGACATTAGTAATTATCTAAATTTTCAAAATTTTCTGATGCGTACTTTTCACTAGATCGATCGATTCATTTCCCGGTGAGACACCCTGTATATATATATATATATATATATATATATTATGTACGTAATGTATACATACTTTTTTTTACATTTCTGTAATTTCTATTTGTAGACAATTTTTTTCTGATTTTCTCTTTGCAATAATCATCATCTTTGACATTCCAATTTTCTGTAAAGAATCTGACTGGAAAATAAAATTACTATTACTATTAAGACGATGGTCATTGCGAATATTGTTGCATTCATTTAGATTGTATTAAAAGAAATCATGAACATTCATATACTGGACAATAAGAAAGGCTCCGACTCCACTGTGACTTAAATTGCGACTATATTATATGCCGAATGCGCCAGGCACACAAGTTATTATATATCCCTCGGTTGAACGTCAGAGTGTTGAAATACTGTAAGATTTAATTGCCCTGTACAGGGTGTCATCACGTGTAATGGATAATTAGATATAAAGTGAGGTAATAATATGGTAGTAGTTCAGTAAATGTTTAATTACGTGACCTTTAAACGGATATTACTTGTGAATTTTCTTCATTAAAAATACTAGGCGAGATTTCAGTGCTGTCGAACGTTTAGTTATTATTCGCAAAAACACGTTATGTATAGAAAAAATAAACGTAATATCCTTTCAATGTAATGTCGAATTTGCGAGAACATTTTGTTTTGTTTTGTGTGGACAGTAAGTAGCATGTAGTTCGCTAGATTAACTAATGAAATAGGGTACCCGACTCAGTTATTGGTCTTCTTAAGAGAAGTTCCACATTTAATCACTGGTACACAATTTGTTGTTGCAGAATTTAAAGTATTTATTTTCTCATCACACAGTATAAATATCCTTTTCTCTCTCTCTCTTTTCTTGAAACGGATAGTTCTGAGTTCAGTTCTCGATTTTATTCGAGAACAAAATCCGACAACAAAACTAAAATTCCTGTTTTGGTCCATTGGAAGCCGCTGAAATTTTGTATATTTTGGGTAATAAAAGGTACAAGAATTCACTAGAAAACTATTTGATACAAACATAAAACCTATCAATATTCAAACAAGTTTAATCAAATAAGTCTAACATATGAAATTGTTCTTGAACATTTTTCTCTTCTACAGGTACATCTTATGATATTGCTGATCGATCAGTTGTTGTCCCGTTATACGGGGTGCTTACGGTTTCCACCTTATGGTTCTTACTGTAGTTTATAACATGACTGCTCTTATGTGACCTGACTGTGTTTAATATGTGATATGTATTACAGGTTGAGGTGTTGCCTCTGGCATTTAGAACCCTTTATATCTGTTGTTGATATTAGTTAGTCCCGATGTTGAATATTTTTGTCCAACTTTATCTAATTCATAACTAACCTCTTCATTACCAACACACATGTGTCTCTTACGTTCCATCTCTCTTGTGTAAGGCATCTTTCTTAAAAAGTTGTCTTATTATTCGTATTAGGCATTTTAGGTTCTGTCACATATTTTTGTTTCATATTCAACACCAATCTCTTCATTAGAAATGTTTTCCATGGGTGTTTCTTGTGTCATATGTATTTCATTTACCTTTTCTTTTGGTTTTTCAGGTGGTTCTGTCATATATTTTTATTTAATACTATCAAACTCATCACCAGCCTCTTCATTGGAAATGTTCTCCATAGGTATCTCTTATGGCACATGTATCTCATGTAAAACAGCTTTTCTGAATATACGTGTTTCTTTTGGTTTTATGGGTTCTTCATATAACGAACCTTTCACTTTAATGAATGGTTTGAAATGATGTTACTCTTATTCTTATTGTTGAATTTTTGAATAAATGAATTTCAGTATACGTTTTTTTTAAAATTCGTAACGGACATTTTTAATTTTCATCGATTGCAGTGTAACAGTGATTCTGGAAGGTACCCAAAATATAACTTTAACACTACTACTTTTTCAAATTTGGTAAGAATCAATTAGCGGGAACGTATAATGAGTGGCCTATATTGTTTGGCTAAAGTTGACAATTACTTAGTACGGTTGTTGATATCGGTTGCCATGGAGATAATGTAGTGACGTTTATTGCGCAAATACGAATTTTAATTGCTTGTGGGTTTTCTAAAAGGATTCTTAAGCGAAAGTGGAGCTGATATAGAGGATTAATCATTTAAATAGGTAGACGGCCATATTTTGTCTTTGGTTCTGAATTAAAGAATGATTTTTGTGTGTATGTATTTGTGAAAGAAGGCTATTCTGGAAAGGAAGGTATGCTGATTTTGCAATTGCCTAAAAATCGTTAATTCAACAAGTCAGATTTATTATGTTTTTTCTGATTATTTTCAGATTTGTCAGCCTTTTCCCACTCACGTTTTTCACCCTAGTAAATAAATTAAATTTCCACAGAAATTCCAAATTAAACCTCAACCTTAGTTACGTGGAATTTTTATTGGCATAAGCATCTCTGTAGTCAGTAAAATATTGGTAAGCTGAGGTTTTCAGGTGGTCTCGAGGCAGAGGATATTTTTTCTACCCCTGGAAGATAAAAACTACCTTGTGTGCATGCAGAATATATGAAATATAGAAAATTTATTGTGTTGGTTAGAAATCAAAAATATGAAACCCATCTAAACCTATTTTCGCAAAAGTTTATGTCAGAGCGCTGCTGAATCCCTGAATGTTACGTCACCTCGTTAGATGCTTGCGATAAAAAGGTCAGATCCACTCAATTTTTATATAGTACTGTGCAAAATATTTTACTATAGTTTCTAAAACATTTTAGACTTGTGTGATCGTTATAATTGAAACCTATAGCAAAGTATGTAATAGTTATTAATCTCGTACAGTCACATTGTTAAATTACTGTTAATTATATTGGTGTGAACGTATGTAGATCTACAAACGGATTTTTAATGAAATTGTTCAATTTTTATAATTTTTGCTGATATCTACAACTTGCATATACCAAGGTTTGACCCTCTATACTTGCAAAAAAATGTAATGGAATATGACTGTTGAATTTCATTAAATTTTATTAAGATCAGTTTTCTTGTTTTCTCTAAAAAAAAAATAAGTGGCGCCTAACAATAATAATTTTTTATAAAATTCGAACCTACCGTAGTGTTCGCCGACGTAGAGCTGCCGCTACGCGCGTTTAACCCTTATTATACCAACGAAGGGTTATAGCAGTCGGACTTGCAGATCCCGAGATGTTAAAATAAGGTTGATGAAAAACACGCTCTAAAAAATTAAATTGTTTAAATAGAAATAATATATTAAAATATTCAAGACCAGCTTTTGTTCTCGTTTAATTGTTTAAAAATACTTTTATATATATTAGTAATTTTTGCCTTTAAAATTTTGATTGAAATTATAGTTAAGTTAACCTTTAAAAATATGTTTTAAATTATTCATTTATTTTAAATTTCAATGATCCTTTTAAATCTAAGGCTAAACCACTGTTTAAATTTATCTCTCATTCATTGTAATAATGTCTATTTTCGTAAGATTAATACGCACAACCTTCGTTACAATAAATTTATGAATAATAACAGATATACGAAAAGATAAAGAAATATTTTCTAAGAAAACGATTTTTAAGTTTGTGATATAAAAAGTGTGTATTAAAAACGAAGTGGTTGAACAAAAAAAGAGGCTCTTGTCAGAGATATACTGTATACGACTACAACACAAGATAAATGAGTGTTCTTGACATAATCTTGAAAAAATATTTCGCATTATTCAAAAATCGTGACAAACTCGACCTTAAATCTAATATCATTATTTCCAGGAAGCAAGGACGAGTTGATGTTGGAGTGATTTTATGTCTACTTAGCGATTTTGAGAAAGCGGATAAATATGCAAAATACGCATTTCATTTAATGATATTAATGTGAAAAAATTGCTCAAATGATATTATAATTCAAGCACCTGTTATGCAATTGGAATAATTCTAAAATATTTGTCTGAAAGACGGGAAGTATAACTGTTTTATTTATCAATGAAATGAGTCGAGATGTACTCCATTTGATGCATATTTTTCGTTCTCTTACAAGTGTTCAAAAGAAATAATATCAATACGTTGATTAATGAATAAGCAGGCCAAACTTGTCTTTGTTATAATGATAGTCACAGTCTGCTTGAACTGAGACACTTAGTGATATTAAAACCAAATGGTTAAATACACTTGAGAAAATTTAATGGTTTGGTTTGAGATATGCGTTAATTTATAAATAATTACTACTCTGTAAGCATATATTATCACTGACGCTTGTAACATAACAATATATTAATAAATCGAGGAAATCATTTCAATGTTACTTTTGTGAGTATTTAAAATCTTTAAATTGTCTTTTAAATACTTAAGCGGGTTGGAGAGAACAGAGGGGGCAAAATAAATTAAACTGCAAACATAAAAAATTCTATAGATAGTATAAGTAGAAATAGACTAATATATATGTGGCTCAAGAGATGGAATATGCGATTTATTCCCATATGTACCTCGCCATTTAAAAGAACGTCGCAGACAAATTCAACAGCATTCATGCCTAAAAATTGTTTGCTTATTTCAATTTCTCCCTTAAGATAGTTGATAACCTTTGCATTTCGACGTTATGGGGTATTATCATTCACAGAAATAATATAATCTATACAACTCTCTCAGAAAATATATATGTTAGAGTGTGGGATACCCTAAGTATATAGACTGATCTATGTCAGCTCGAGCTGTGTGCTTCAATACTTATGTATTAGGCTTGAGACAATTAGTAAGGATAGGCCAAAATTATTTGAGACTGCTCAAGAATATAAAATAAAAGTTAGAAACATTGACATTCTCCTGAAAGCAAAATTTGTATATCATGGACAAATAGTTTAGCGTAATGGGACAAAACTCATACAAAGTTAATAATAGTTACATAAAGACACTTTATTGTGCAATAGCTCTGGTTTAACACTCTTGTGTGGATAATTAGGACAGAAAACCATCAACAGGGGAGCAAACTCATTGACGTTTATCAATTTTTTGTTCACAACATTTATAAAAATCCTTGTGTATAAACTTTATCATAGTGGGATGAAACCAGACATTCCAGTGTATATTTCAACTCACATTAGAACAGTTGAAATTCTGTTTTAAGTTTAGTATAAGACTGGGAAATCCAACAGTCGGTATCCAGAATCCTGGAAAATTCATTTGGCATTAATTTATAATTAAAAATATTTGTAAGTGTAGTAGCTGGGATAGGAAGTAAATAATAAGTCATTAGATAAATTCTAGAGGGTAGTAATTGTGGGAAATAGTGTATATAATTAATTTTAAGGGAATGCAAAGTTTTAAAGATATTTGATGTTTCTTTAAATGTAATAAAGGCAAATAAATAAGATGTCAACATAATCCGTAGAAAACTTTGAATGTTTATTTAATCATAATTTTAACATTTTAATTCATATAAGCTGTAAAAAGTCTGAATTCAAAAATCAATTTTCAAAATTTCCAAATCAAGTTATTCAAGTGTCAAATTAATGTCAAATTTTCATATAAGTTTATTATCTATTCACTGAATATAGAAATAGTTGAGCCACTCCCCAAAAAAGTGCGCCATATTTAAATAGAATTTTTCTATTGGTTGATTTTTTAAATCTCAAAATACAACCACCAAATACTGTCGTGAGCAGAAAAAAATAGGACAACTTTATTCTAATGTAAATCTGTCTCTATTTGAATATGTAATGAATAGCCGAAATAAACAGATGTCACATTTAATTTATTTTTTATTTTAATGTTGTAAGTTATTGCTATAGTAAATGATGGATGGTTAATGAGATAAACATTAACAAAAATTTGGTGTGTAACATTTTAAGAAAGTGGAGAATAAACTGTACGATTAGTAGAAATTCTAGATCAAAGGACAAAGGATATCCTACTTAACAAGAAACTAACTATTAATATTTCATTATTGCACCATTTCTATTTATAACTTCTATAAGTCTGTTTGGCATAGAATTAAATAACCTTATACAATAATCATTAGTAATAATATTTTTCCACGCATTATTTACTATTTCCAGTAATTCTTCGGCATTCCGTGATCTCACATTTCGTTTTTAAATACTTCTTACGAGTAGTCTCCATATTGCTTCCACAGGGTTAAGATCTGGACTATGACCGGGCCAGTTAAGAACATTGATGTTGTTATCTTGAAACCAGTTAGTTACGGTATGAGCAGTATGAACGGAACAATTGTCTTGTTGAAATATGAACTCATTATTAGCAAATAATTGTGACACAGAAGGGAGCATAATATTGTCTAAAACCCTAATATACGTTTCACTATTAAATCGTTCCTCACTATGCCACAAAACACCAGGACCACGTGCCGATATCCAAGCCCACATATTGACGGAAAATCTACCACTTTTATCATTGTTAGATATATATTTCTTATCGAATCGAGTATTCGGAGGGCGGTAAATACGAATACGACCGCTGTGTGTTGACTGGAAAGTTTTTTCGTCTGTAAAGACTACATTGTTCCAAAAGTTTACATTATGCGCTAAAAATTCAAGCGCAAATCCTACTCGAGCTTCTTTATGTTCAGCTTTAAGTAAGTATTTCTGTGCTGCTGCATGACAGCGTAGCTCAGATTCTCTTACTTGCCGGCGACCAGTACTACTCGATCCAGGAAAATTCGTTTCTTCAACAACCTGAATAACTGAGTAAAATGGATTTTCTACTAAAGCATTTATCAATCGCAAATCTTTTTGTTGAGTTCTTATCCTTCGTCGCCCTGATCCAGGATTTCTACTAATTGTACCGTTTATTCTTCTTTTTCTTAAAATGTTACACACCGAATTTTTGTCAATATTATAACGCAGTGCAATTTGTCTCATTGACCATCCATCTTCTGCTTTAGCAATAACTCCAGAATTAACTAAATCGCTTATATGAGGGATATTAGTTTTTTGCACACACAATAAATTATGACAACTTACTGACAATGTCACAAAAATTGAAGTTAGATGTACACAACTGGATTTTAGCAAAATACCATTATAAGACGTGTCCTATTTTTTTTTTTGCTCACGACCGTACATCAAATTACATAATCTTTGAATTGTGACACTTTTATTAATTTGACGCGTGTAAAACTGGTCATTGCATACATTGGGGAAAATTAATGGGGAGGGGCTTAACTCTTTCTTTTCAGTGAATGATGTATAGTAGCATCAAACCATTTTTAGTACTAAATTAGCAGTCCTCATAGGCACACGCTTCATATTCAAAAATTACATAACCTCACTTTTAATAAATAACAAAAAATAAAAGAGAACTGACAACAAACGTCAAGATAGAAAAAAGTGTTTGAAAGTCTCTAAAATTTCAATTCTAAACATTGTACATTACTATTAGAAAAAGTGAAATTTAATCAATAGGTATAAAAGTTAAAAACCTACCTTATCAGTGCAACGATTATAAGTGCATTAAAGTACATTGAAAATAAGAAAACAGAAGCCAGTGGAAACATCTAGAACATCACTAACAAAATTTCCATAAACAAGCAGGTTGGGGGTAGCTCGTCTACAGGCGCCGGTGTTACTCCTCAGTAGCGGAAATAGGCCGACGTTAAATAAATGTATAAAAAAAAAAAAAAGCACCAAGTTCCAGTATTATAAGACGAGTTTTAATTACCAGAGACCGACAACAGCTGAGGATCCAAGAGCCATCACAGTTTATTGAATTGATGAGTTTTGATTGACCATTTTGACTAGACGGTTAAGCCGATTGGAAGGTTGAGTTTTGGTATACAAGGTAACAGCAAATCTGTTACTTTGTACAAAATACAAAGCTCTTGCGTTTTCCTTTACTATTATTTGTTCATTTCACATTACAGTATTTCTATAAACACTATGTTGAATGATCATAAAGGTTTACCACCATATTTTAGTTAATACGTATTTATGTTAATTGTATTATAGAACTACCCTTGTGAATATTTGAAATAAACCATGTGTTTATGTCTACATTTTAATTTACGTTCATGCAATTAATTGTTTTACTGAAAATGCAGTTTGAGCTGAACCTACTCCTGAGGTGAGAATGGCACTTTTAATGATATATCTCATTCAATGCCACATTTAACGTTATTTACTAGTCATGACTCATTTACTTTTATATAGTCTGGTAAACGCAATTTCTGTACATGCAAGGAAAATAATTTCCTTGCTCAACATAATTGTGTAATAATAATTGTAACTATGGAAATAAACACATTGAAAATTCTTCCACCATGTGTCACTGAATTGTAATTAATACACGTAATTTATATACATATTAAAATAAAGGGTGTACTTGGATCAGCATAGGCGATTCGCCTTCGATAGGAAGCTCTGTAATTATTTATGTTGTCATTTTCAATTGCATATTTACCTGGTTCCTGATTTTTCTTTTGTCAGTGAGGCCTGCAGGAGACAAATATCTTCAAATAAGGGAGAAAATTAAAACCCGCACAAGAAATTAATCTTATCAGATGGTTACACAAAAAGATTATTTTTACTTAAAAGCTGATAATGGTAATAAGGTGGTTACACAAACATTTTCTCAATATCTCTATCTTCAGATAGTAACAGATTAAACAGAAAAACAAGTTGATTTACTTGGTTCCCCAGTACATTGTGTTTTACAAAAGGTCGGGGAAAGATAACGTTTGGTAGAATTGTACAGTTAGGTGTCCTTATTAAAGTCTTATGTCTTGCGGTGCCACTGTGAAAAAATGTCGTCCAAAATATTTTTTCTCAAATTAGTTTGTTAATGCACCTCCTAGGTAAAAAATGTCCTATTGAAATTGTAAACTATAAAATTGTCTATCTTCCTATAAGTTTTTTCGTTTTTAAAGTGAAGCGAAATTTTTCCATTTATCGACTGGTGTCTGTGACCCATTTTTACACCACCTATGGGGTAGCACACTCGTCGTGTTTTTTACGGTGTATCGTCCGTAGGCCTAATCAATAATTTGAAGTTAATTCTTCTTCTGTCGCTTTGTAGTTCGCGACGGCAGAGTGCATTAATGTCAAATGTTTTTGGTCATCTCTCTTCTTCTGAGCCAACAATGTTTGATTCTTCGCATATATCATTGTCATTATCGTAATCCTCTAAAATTTTAGGATGTATTCAAAGAAGGTGTCATTGCAGAGGTCGCAAATAACTGAACATTTTAAGCCCAGTTTTCGGCACACATAAGCTGATTCACGCCCTTTCTTACACCCGCAAAAGATGAAATTCAAAAGTGCTTCCGGAGTAGGTCCTTCAATCATCAAGCCCCATATTTATTTTTTGTCATCCATATTCCTGTGGATTTTTCTCTATTCGAAAGCAAACCAAGTTTGGACTTGGTTTTATCCTCAAGGAATAGTACCGTGCAGCTGGCGGGAGGGAAGTTCGATTGAACTTACTTTTGATTATAGATCTTTATAAATATTGGTATCTGAAAGAATCCAACATTTCGTTTTTAGTAGCGTCGTACAGTGCCTATAGGAATGATTCTTAGTTGCAGGGATTCCATTTGAATCAGAATTTTGTTCTCTAAGGTTTAACTAAATATTCGCTCGTTTTAGGAATACTCAGAAATTTGACATTCCTCTGACTGAACATAACTAGTAAATATATATCTTCTGCAATATAAACTGAATCCAAAGACGAGGACATTTCAATAGCTGTGGTGACGATTGATATGCCAGTATTTTCGTATAAATAAGCTATACTCGATACATGCAAGAAGGAAGTTTACATAAAAATGGGGCATTATTGTGAGTTTCAAAATTTCGCTTCAATTTAAATTGGTAGCTTAAAACTATTTGTTTGAAACAGAAATACTATGGAAACAAAGTTGCAGAAATTTTGATAATCTTTTTTTGGTACTATTTTTAAGATCGCGGTTGGAGTGCTGTCTCGTGTAGGCTGCTAACTTAGGATTTTAATTACGGCACATAGTTTGTATAATCCTGCCAAATATTGTATTTATCCGACCTTTTGTAAGCAATTCCCTTTTTTATCTATTGATTAGATTGTCGATTATGGCTGTCATCACACATTTCAGGATCAAACACAAATTACTTTACCCGAGTTATCCATGTTTCGGCAATATACAGGCTGTCCATTTTATCAGAGCCCTCGAGAATATCTCACTTAATATCGGTCGTACTAAAAAAAATATTTTGTGAAAAATGTGCCGATTTATATAACCTACAAAATGGTTCAAAGACATTTGAAATCCATGGCCTACTTTAAGAGTTATTGCGGAAAATATCGAAAATGCGGAAAACGTCTAGGCCAAATATCTCCGTATTTGAAGAGATACGAAAAAAATTCTAAGGCGACATTTTTTTGCAAAACATTAACACAATTAAGAAGAATAAAGTAAATTCAGGTAACAAGAATAAAATAATTATCAAGAAAGCAACGTGGAGCACTTATGGAAAGAGTAATCGCAGTTATGAAAATATATAGAGATCCTCCATAAAAGCTTCACTCCTTGCTCAGAAAGTTAAAATGTCTTTACCAATTAATTTAAGTGTAATATCCATTTGTTTGTATTTAATGATTTCACTATTATTTCAATTATTTTAAAATAGTTGGCTATGAACAAACTTGATAATTTAATTTTTTGACAGATCATCTCAGTTAATACTTAAACTCTCACTCAATCACAACCGTTTAAGAATTTAGAATTTTCAAAAATGATTTTCACTCACATTGATCATTATAATATGTTCGTTACATATTGCTAATGCAATTTTAACTCTGGATTAGTTCAAGTAGAATATAGAAACAGATTTTCACAAGCACTACAGCCGAATAAATCTATGTTCAGAAAATTAGCTACGGAACTGAAAAATAATAATTTTCATTTTTAAAGAATAAGACAAGGTTGAACAGTGTTACTGATAATGTAAATAAGGTAAACCGAGTTATTAATTATGTAAGAAATAAAAATACAGAAAATTTGGAAACATCGTTGAGAGAAATTCAAATTGCTGGTCATATAAATAAAACAAGTGCTAGAAAAATTTTAAAGAAAAATGGTTATCGGTGTTATAAAACCAAAGAAGTTCACAATTTACAAGCGGGGGACAAACTAAGGAGCAGTGTGTAGGTGGCTGTTGGAATAGAAGAGTGCCGATCCATTAATATGTAGTAAAATACTTTGGTCCGACGAGGCAAATTTTTCCAATAATGGATTTTTTAATCGCAATATTCATCACAAATGGACTTCTGAAAATACACTGAGGGGTTTCAAAATCGTTTTTCAATAAATGTGTGGATAGGTATTTTAGGCACCAATTTAATAGGTTCTTATTTTTATGATGGTCACCTCAGTGGTCAAAGGTACCTAAACTTTTTGAGAAATAAATTTAATGAACTCTTAGATGACCTACCTTTAGAGAATCGACACAAATTTCAATATTTTCAACAAGATGGAGCTCCTCCCCACAATTCCCAGATTTGCCTAGATTATTTAGACGAAATTTTGCTTCAATATTGGATAGTTACCAATGGATTTATTCGATGGCCCCCTCGTTCTCCAGATATAACCCTAATGGATTTTTTTCTATGGGGGTATATTAAAGATAAGGTGTTTTCGACGACACCGCAAAAGGTAGAGGACCTAAAAGCTCGAATTCAACAGGCATGTATTATAGTTACCCCTGAAATGCTGAGTAATGTTTTAAATGCAGTGCCTCGCCGCGCTCGATTGTGCATGAGAAGTCGCGGTGGACCCTTTGAACACTTGATATGATATCTTAAAAATTATTTTGAGGATTAGATAAATATTAATGTTCTGTGTCACTATGTACATACTTCGGTATGCGATGTAAAGCAACGACAGGCGCAGTTAGTACTTGGATTGGTGACCATTCCAACGGAAACCGCGTTCTCGCCTCACACATCTTCCAGCGGCTTGTATATCAGTGTATGCGCGGAAGCTATACAACCTTAGGCGAGGGTTGTATAGGAGATATACCATCCTTCGGAGGGGATGTAAAGCCGTCGGTCCCTTGTCTATTAAATGTTAGACAAGTAAAAGATCCCTACTCTTCTTAAGGGAAGAGGTTCGGCAAAATTCCTGGTTGGGGGTAGCTCGTCTACAGGCGTCGGCGTTAGGCCTCAGTAGCGGAAATAGGCCGACGTTAAATAAATGTATATATAAATGTTCTGTGTGCTATGTTCCTTTTATTATTAATTTGTTTTTGTTACCTGAATTTACTTCATTCTTCTTAATTGTGTTAATGTTTTATTATATCAGAGATTTGAACAACTTATTGAATTATTTTATCGTTTTATTTAATCATACTTCTCCACGGCAAGTATAATGCTTGTTAAAATAAAATTATTAGTTTAAAAACAATGTTTTTATAATTAATAACGTAGTACCAATGAATAAATATGGCATGTGATATCGTTGAAAAGGGAGGAAAATACTCTATGTAATGGCGCCATTTCCCGCTTGTTTCAAAATAATTTTTTTAACAGCCTGAAGACTAAATCTCAAAATACAGCGGTTTTGAAAAAAATTAGATAAAACCTCGTTGATACACTCTGTTTTGCAAAAAAATTTCGCCTCAGAATTTTTCTTGTATCTCTTCAAATAACGGAAATATTTGGCCTAGACGGTTTCCGCATTGTCAATATTTTCCGCCCTAACTCTTAAAGTAGGACATGGATTTCAAATGTCTTTAAACCATTTTGTAGGTTATATAAATTGACACAATTTTCGTAAAAATATTTAATTTAATCATCTTATTTAGATTTCCATCATGGGGGACTTCAACATTAACCATTCCACCACTCAACCAGAACGCACACACAAACAATTGTGCAACGACCATTCCCTACGACATTCTCATTTACAGTAGCTGAGACTCGAACTCGGGAGTGATATAGCGACTATCCGTGTTGCCCCTCACACAATCCCGTTTAGTCTACCGCTACTAGCTCGGTAATACATTAATAGCACCACTAAACATCCATACCGTCATCAGGATTCGAAGTCGGGCTCCTTGGCCTTAGACCTAATACGTAAGGATTGGGTAACTGAGTCGGCAATCAGTGAATTTTTCCAATATGTGGTATTGGTCGACACTATTGTTGAAGGCCCAATATAATATACCTTTATCCAAATATTTTCTCTTATCATTGTGTTTTACTAAGTTAAATTAATTGAATTTCCCTTTCAGGTTAATTAAGAAAGTGTTATTTATAAGGAGTGTTAGCTTTAAGACAGTGTGACGACGTCCAATCAATACCAGTTCCAGTAGTTAAGCAAAACTGAAGAGTAAGTATAAATTCTGTATTTTACGTCTGAATCAGTCGCATTGAACCCTTCAGGTAAACATCTTAATATCCATATTAGCAACAGTAACAAAATGTTCATTAGACGCACATAGCATGAATCGTTCACAACTACACCGTTCCAGGTGCCTTCCGGCACAGTGGATGTTCAGCTGGATTATAGTGTTTATGTCCTCCCTATCCTCTGTACTTTAGTAAATTCCCATTTGATTTGGTTTGATCTGGCATTTCTATTTGATATAATAAAAAAAATCCCAGTAGTAGTTAGTAATAATAACTATTACATGCGTTTTAAAATTCATTAATTTTTTGTTGATCCCTCGGTAGTACTTTGAAATTACTTGACGTAATATGCGTAAATTATAAATATTGTTTTATAATGATTCTAGATATAATAAATGGGTGTGTACTGCATACCTTGCTATATGGTAAACTCTCATTTTTATGTCTGTGTAAGAACTAAATGAAATACCCAACCCACCATTGAACAAGTGCACAGCAATAATAAACATGTTGTGAAATAATCGTGAGTACCTGTCTCATAGAAATTTCCAAATAACTTATTGCGAGGCGCTTTATCTCTTCTCCAAGAAAGCAAGAAAGAAAGACAATATGATCTGATCTAAAGCCTAGTTCACGTTGTCGCTGCGCGCCTTGAATTTAAATTTAAAATATTCAGTGGCGTATGTCGCTTTTAGGTGTAGTTTTTATGTGGAAATTTATAGGGCTATCAATCTATCGTCTAATGGTTATTAAAAAAGGTAAAAGGTGAGACCCTTGCTCGTTTTATTCGTTCTTAAAGGTGAGCGGGTTTAGCTTCGGGAACAAATAAAGAATCTATTGGCAGCTCTGGCTGTACGATGTGTGCTGGAAATTAAAACTCAATATTTGTATTTATTATATCAGTACTCATAACACCCATATAGTTGTATATCAATTAGAGTAGGTATATCTGGCATATCTTTCTCTATACAGGGTGTTTCACCGGGAACTGAATCGATCGATATAGAGAAAAGTACGTATCAGAAAATTTTGAAAATTTAGATAATTACTAATGTCGGTGTGGCCAATCCAAATAAAATAATTACAAGCAGCTGGCACTTCCTCTTATACCGGAAATCGTTACCAACTTGTTTATTTTAAATGGAACACCCTATATATTTTAGGGTTTTCGAAAAGAGCATAAAATTCTGAGTCGAAAATATGTAGCATATCCTATACCTAAACCTAGTCGTTTCAGAGATAGTTGACATTTTATAGAAAATTTGACAGGTGCAATGGTTTGCAAGAACCGTTATAATTTTCTTCGTGTAAAAGATCCTCATTTGCTTCTTGTCACGTAAAAAGAACACAAGGAGAACTACGTTCCACAACTGAAATAAATTCAATAATATCATACCAAGTGTTCTGTTTTTCCCGTTACATTTTGTCAATTCCCTTTTTCTGATATTAGCATTGTGGGGGTTAAAGTTACAACTTTTTGAAATATTTGCGATTTTATTAGAAATTCATGAATTGTTGTAATCATTTCATCAAAATAGCCATGATTAGAAACAATGTCATTATCTTATGTCAAAAAATGCCAGCACGTTTAAATTATACCAACGAAAACTTTTTAAATTTGTTTATTATTTATGGAGAATGTGATAAAGTAATATCAAGAACTTGCAACATATTTGCTACTCGATATCCACAAAAAACGCAAAGTAACACTAACACTGTAACATGCGTATTAATCAAATTGAAGATATGGCATGAACTAAAATAGCAAAATTTCGACCTCGAACTCGACTCATTTTTTGCACCTTCGGATTAGTTCCTCATCTAATTGAATCCTGTGATATGTTTTGAAATGCATTTCTTACTCTTTGCATACAATCTTCAATGATTGTTAATGGGCTCTCATAAACTTTATTTTTAATAGTTCCCCAAATGAAATAATCCAGAACTGATAAATCGGGCGAGCGAGGAGGCCATAAGAAAGATCCATTATTGGCAATCCATTGATCATAAAAAGTTTCTTGTAAATAATTATTAATTAAATATGCGTTATGTGGGGGAGCACCGTCGTGTTGATAAAAAATGTTTCTATGTTCGGCGAGAGGTAAATTTTCTAAATAGTTATTTATCCAAATTTTGTAAGATATTCAGATATCTTTCACATAAAAAAACAATAGTTTACCTATACATATTAGCAGAAGAGAAAATTTAATTTATCGGTTAAAGTTTCCTGATAAAATTGTAATGCCACCACTCTATCGTTTCTTATGGCACAGTAAACATTGAACTGCCAACTTTCCTGAAAGTTTTGCTCCTTGAACATATGAGGATTTGAGTCACTTCAATAATGCTAATTGTGTATATTGAAAAGTCCATTTTTAGTAAATTTTGCTTCATCTGTCCATATAATATTTCTCAAATAAGAATCGTGACCCTCAGGCCTTATTAGAATAAACTCACAAAAATTCTGTCTTCTTAGGAAATCTGTTTCTTTTAATCCTTGAACCATATGGAATAAAATCGGGTGAAACTTATGTTTTAATAAGATTCTGTGAATTGAATCCTTGCATAGTCCCGATTCCAGAGCAACTTGTCTTAATGACATCTTTGGAAATGCATGAAAATATCCCAGAATGACTATTTCAATGTTTTCGTCATCAAGAATAAGCTCTCTTCTTTGCACTTTTGGCTTGACGGAGCCATAACTTATAAAATTTTCCAGTATGCGTTTTACAGTGTTTGGTGACGGTTTCCGTTTCTCTGGATATCGAGTAGCAAATATGCTGCAAGTTCTTGATATTACTTTATCACATTCTCTATAAATAATAAACAAATTTAAAAAGTCTTCGTGGGTGTAATTTAAACGTGCTGGCGTTTTTTGACATAAGATAATGACTGATTTTTTCTAATCATGGCTATTTTGATGAAATGATTACAACAATTTATGAATTTCTAATAAAATCGCAAATATTTCAAAAAGTTGTAACTTTAACTCTCACAATGCTAATATCAGAAAAAAGGGAATTTAATTTTACACAACTTGACGTAAAAATATATAGGATGTTCTATTTGACCTAAACAAGTTTTCGCGGTTTGAAGTTGACAAAATGTAATGCGAAAACGGAACATTTGGTATGATATTATTGAATTTATTTCAATTGTAGAACGTAGTTCCCCTTGTCTTATTTTTATGTGACAAGAAGCAAATGAGGATCTTTTACACGAAGAAAGTTGTAACGGTTCTTGTAAACCGTTGCACTTGTAAAATTTTCTATAAAATGTCAAATATCTCTGAAACGGTTAGGTTTAGGTATAGGATATGCTATATATTTTCGACTCAGAATTTTATGCTCTTTTCTAAAACCCTAAAATATATAGGGTGTTCCATTTGAAATAAGCAAGTTGGTACCGACTTCCGGTATAAGCGGAAGTGCCAGCTGCTTGTAATTATTTTAGTTGGATTGGCCACACCGACATTAGTACACACACATATTAGGACTTTATCCTAATGTTTATACTATATATACGTATATGTCTTTTATATATATATTTATATATGTTATCTTTTATGCATGGCATGTCAAAACATTACGGTGTAATCTTTTGACTTATAAATTATTATTAATATTATACTAAGTTACACTAATAATACGGAAGCACAAATGAAAAATAATACATAAGTAAAAATAAAAGAACAGGTACATAACACATACTTTACTCATTTAGATATTCCTGAACAATATTTTGTTAATTAACAAGTTTGTTACATTTTTCTTGAAGGAAAACATAATTCAAATATTTTTTATTTCATCAGATAATTTGTTGTGCAATTGTATATCAATATATTATGCAGGATATCTTTCATACAGTGCCAAGTTATGGATAGGTAATGAGATGTTGATAATGATTATTCTGCATAAATTTTCCTTGATTTGATTTTACAAGCATTAACATTTCCAATATATAAATACATGGCATGGTTAATAAATTATATTCTTTAAAAATAGTTCGACATGATCTGAGTTTAGTAACGCCAGCAATTATTCGGATAGCTCTTTTTGTAGACGAACGATTCTTATGTTGTGATGTGAACAACCCCAAAATGTTATTGCATATTTAATTCTAGAGAACATAGCTGCGTAATAACAATACATTATAATATTCCTATTACCTACTTGTTTCAGTCTATATAAAGCAAGGCAAACTGAAGACATATTTTTAGAAAGTTTATCTATCTGAGACTCCCAGCTCAGGGCATTGTCGATATATTAACTTAGAAATTTGGTATCAGTCACTTGCTCAATACCTTTACCATTACATTTTAGAAGGTAGATATTATCAAAATGTTTTAACCTAGGTGTAAATTGAATAAAAACAGTCTTAGTAGTATTTAAAAAAAGTTTGATGCAGCTGAACCATTCTACATATTTATCCAAAACAGTTTGCGCGTTCCTTACAGTATCCAAAATTTTGTTTTCCCTACAAACGCAGCTATTATCATCAGCAAACATAACTATAGTTTTGTTTTTATTGACAACTAGAAGATCATTTACAAATAGAATGAATAAAAGTGGGCTAAGGATAGGACTTTGTGGAACCCTTTGCTTAATATCTTCTGAATAAAATTTTACTGTATTAATCTCTACTATTTCTGCCCCGCAATTACGAGTTTAAGTACTCATTCACTTTAACCCTCAGTTCATAATCTTCAAGTTTGTCCAGAAGTAAACAGTGATCCACCAGATCAAAGGTTTTAGTTAAGTCCGTAAATAACCCTATATTTACAAATACTGCTCCTATCGAAAGTCTTTTTATTATCTAGATTTCGGTAAATGTCATTTAAGAATTCAAAAATAGCTGAATTTGTAGAACTATTTCTCCTAAAACCATGTTGAGTCTTATTTAATATACTAAATCTTGATGAAAAGCAAACGACGTTATTAAATAAAGCTTTTACTAAAATTTTAGATATTGTAGATATTATAGACACCGTAATTTTCAACGAGATGATAGTCTTCTTTTTTAAATATCGAAAATATTGCATCTTCAAAAATTTCTACCAGTATAGAGTACACATTCATAGTTACAATACAACACAGAAAGATCATGTATTAATAGATCCCTACTTCATTGATGGAAACGAGAATATATATATGATAAAGATATGTTAGAGTATTATAACACCTGAGTATGTATTATTTGTGTTCAATTTCACTTATTTAAACTATACTAGTGACTTCTTTTGATGTTTAATTTAGTATTTAGCCTTCTTTGTGATTTTTAAAGTTGCCTCTATTATTTTTAAAATTGTATTGGCAAGTCGCTAAACAAATGAAGGGTACTCTGTCATCAATGTAACATATATTTATTTACTTTTTTAAAACATTTTCATTTTATTGTGGCCAATACCGTGTTACACTAAATGAAGCGAATACTTATGTTATAGGTTTGATAACCTCCGTATTCGCAGTATACAGGGTGTCCCGAAGGTGGGCAATCTCTCGGATTTGGGTAGAACTAGTGAAAATAAGGTCACAAGTTCGTATATTTTTCTTTCCCCCCGAGTACCCCTACGAAAATATATAGTTGAAGGTTAAAAATTGATTTTTCGCGATAACTTTTTTATTGTTCAATAGATTTTAATGATTTTTGGATCAGTATCATACTACTTCAATCCAGTTAGGTGAGTGTATTAGAACCTTGGATAACATTCTTGGCGGCTCGGGGGCAGAGTACTCATTGCCTTAGTAAGTTGAAAAAAAAAATTCAGCCTATTTTCTTTTATTTCTAAGGTTATTTTCAAACTTTTGAGCCATTTTTACGTAAAAGATGTATACTTGTTTGATGTCGGTAATGTGAACCGTTTTCAAGATAGATGTACCTAACGATGAAATTGCGATTTTCAATCGCACAAATAATAGTAACTTTTAAAAATAAATAAACAAAGACTATTTACTTAGTATTACTTTGTCATATTATGTATGACCTTCCCGTCGATTATTTGGAAAAAAAACAACAAAAAATGGTGCCGCACATGCTGAAGCCCAAGTTCTGGGGTCAGCATTGAACGTGTTAATATTAATACTAATTAAATATTTTAAAAAACAGCTGCATCGTCTTATCTATGTAGATAAGAAGATGTAGCTGTTTATGTACAAAACCAAACGAGTAATAATGACAGTTTATGGTTGCCATGGATCAAAATATCAGATAATTGGAGTAACATAATTTTTCAGTATTAGCTTAATCCGACATTAATTAAGTAATTAATTGGTTGAAATATGGCTTACAGTAACAATGAATACGCAGATATGCATTTAATGTATGGAACGGCTTCTTGTAATGCTAAAGCACGAAGACTATACGCTCGCGTTCTCTATCAAAGGGTTCCTAATCGCAAAACTTTTGAACGTGTTGATCAACGGCTGAGAGAAACGTAAAAAAATATAATAATTTTTTTGAGAACTAAAAATCTAAGAATATATATCTACTTAGGTCGATTTGCGCCAAATGACGTAAACAGGGGTGCTCCGCGGACAACACGTACTGTTGAAGTAGAAGAGAACGTATTGGATGCAGTCGCTGCGAATTCATCTGTCGGTATCAGATCAGTATCATTACAAATGAATCTCCCAAAATCGATCGTTGGAAGAAGTTTGAAAGAGCAACTGCTTCATCTGTACCATAATATACAGAAAGTACACGCCATTAGCCCAGATGACTTTCCTGCTAGGGTGCAATTTTCGCAGTGGATTATACAGAAATATGAACAAAACCATGCCTTAATTCGATCGGTTTTGTATACGGATGAAGCGAGCTTTGGAAGAATTTTGGAGTCATTAACTCCCACAACTTACACGTTTAGAGCGAGAAAAACCCACATGCTACAATTCAAACGCGCCATCAAAGGCAATTT
Organism: Leptura quadrifasciata; assembly: GCA_963675555.1. NCBI lineage: Eukaryota > Metazoa > Arthropoda > Insecta > Coleoptera > Cerambycidae > Leptura > Leptura quadrifasciata. Next base: position 187,406,661 of record OY776673.1, on the reverse strand, counting down.
CGTATTAATGTTTGCGCTGGAATTATTGGCCGGTACTTGTTGGGCCCATTCATGTTACCAAATCGATTGAATGGGCAACTTTATCTTGAATTTCTCCAACAGCAGTTACCACAATTTTTAGAAGACGTTGACATTGCATCTCGAGAGAACATGTGGTTTATTCATGATGGGGCGCCCACGCATTTTAGTTTTATAGTGAGAGGTCATTTGAATAGAGTATATCCAAACCGGTGGATAGGTCGGGATGGGCCTGTCCTTGGCCTTCCCGATCTCCCGATTTAAATCCCCTTGATTTCTTCCTGTGGAGGCATTTAAAGAGTCTCGTATATGCCACACCAGTAGAGACAAGAGAAGAATTATACGAGAGAAGTATGTACCATTCAAATGCAATTAGAGAAAACGAAGAAATGTTGTGGCGAGTCCAGCGATCGTCAGTTCGTCATGGACAAGCATGCATTAGAGAAAGAGGTGCTCACATTGAGCATTTGTTATGAAATTTCATAAGTCTTCATGTGCATTTATCTCGAAAACGGTTCATATTACCGACATCAAACATGTATACGTTTTTTACGTAAAAATAGAAATAAAAGAATTTTTTTTACAATTTATTAAGGCAATGGATGTTCTGCCTCCGAGCCCCCAAGAATGTTATCCAAGGTTCTAATACACTGACCTAACTGGATTGATATAATATGATATTGATCCAAAAATGATTAAAATCGATTGAACAATAAAAAAGTTATCGCGAAAAATCTATTATTAACCTTCAACTTCAAGAGCGAATATCTTCGTAGGGGAACCTCGGGAGAAAGAAAAATATATGAACTTGTGACCTTATTTTTACTAGTTCTACCCAAATCCGAGATATTGCCCACCATTTTCAGGACATCCTGTATATCTTAATTTTCTTGAACTATGAAAATGGTCCTATTATATTTTATACTTCAACCAATGTTAAGTATGGTCAGTGTAAACATTATCTGACTCTGATAATTTTAGAACGAGTGTATTTGGCACCAAAAAATTCAGCCCTAGTTGCTGAATAGGGAATTTATCTTATCATTTTTATATGATTCTACACCACAAATAATCTGAAAATAATAAACTGAATCTGAAAAAATTAATATAGTTTTGTAACTTGACGGAAATATTATCAAAGATTAAAATCACAACAGAGACAAATTCTCATATCTACCGAGTTCACATCATCTCCTAAAATAACGAGAACCTCTCAGAGATTTGGTTTAGCTCGTTTATCTGCTAAAGCATTTATTTTCCCATAAAAACATTTCCGCGGTAGATGTGAAAACTTTTTTTTATTGAGATTTTGATGACTCCGAAAATATTTTTGCATAATTTTAAGACCAGTAATTTTTTTCTGATACTCGCCGATTTCGTTTCTGATTTCCTAGGTTATGATTTAACACTGCTGAATGGATTGATGTTGCCAGTTTTTCATACATTAAATTATCTATCGAAATAATTAAATTTGGGCGAATTTCTTATTTTCAGTTTATTTGTCTGTCTAATGATTATACCCATATTATATAAGATTATAGCCACATACAGACCTCCCTCAACCAACCCTGAAATCTTTATACAGGATATAAAAGTTATAATTAAATCACGCAAGTCAAATGACATAGAAATATTTGTATAAATATAAAATAAAAATATAAATTTAGATATAATAGATATAAAAATGTGACGTTATCAGAAGTTTACAATGAAAACTATGTAGATATGCAGACAAATAGGTTCATAATTAAATATATATTTAAAATAAAAATTTGCACAAAAATGAATAATGAACAGAAACTGAAACTATGGATAAGCCAGGAGTTAATAAAATCTATACAAACCAGGGACAAATTAAAACAAACATTAATAAAATATCCAAATAATATTAGAAATAAAAACTAAATACACAAAGCATAGGAATATGATAAATAAATTAATTAAAGAGTGAATATTATAAAGTTTAATTCAAAGAAGCTAGTCACAATGTAAGCATGGGAGCTAATAAAAGAATCAACAAATCAAATAATAAAACAAAATAGAACAATAATAAACCAAATTGAAACGGAAAATAAAGTATTAACAGAACCTAAGGAGATTGCTTGCGAATATAATACCTATTTTTCTGAAACTGGACACAAAATGACTCAAGATATAATAAAAAAATAATCAGAACGAAATTTTAACAGAAAACATAAAAGCTATAATAAACAACTCAATATGCACCATCAGTCTCAAAAAATGAAATAATAAATAGTATTAATAGTCTAAAAACAATAGTGCACTGGGCATTGATACTATTCATGTAAAAACAATCAAAGAATATCAAATTCCCAATTTGGATTTAGAGAACGAGTGTCTACGGTTCATGCAATGTATAATATGACAAGTTATTTATATCAAAAGCTATATAATAATCAAAAGCCATTGGCAATATTTTTAGAACTAACAAAGGTTATTGACACGATTTCTCATCAAAGCTACTGAAAAAAATTAGATTTAGAGATTTCTGAGGCATGTGCGGTGATTTACTAAGAAACTGTTTAACAAATCGAAAACAGATTCTCAGCATAGACTCAGAAGAAAGTGAAGAAAAAATAGTTACATATGGAATACCTCAAAGAACAGTTATAGGTCCAATTATTTTTCAAATGTACGTAAATGACATGATTAATTTAGATATTTGAGGGGAAGTCATATCTTATGCAGATGGCCCATTCTTAATATTTTCCGATGTCAGCTGGAAGAAAATTAAAGCCGAAAAGGGACCTCACAACGTAAAAATTTGGTTAACAAAAATTGTTTAACTCTTAATAAAACAGAAACAAAATTTTTAACATTTTCTTTAAATTCAGCAGGAAAATCCCAAAATTTCATGAATGTTCTCATTACTTGAGACAGTTGTGAAGATTATATTGAATCAATTGAAAATATCAAATATTTAGGCTTATATTATATTGACCAGTTTTTGAAATAGGACAAACACGTGGAAATATTAACAGGAAAAATTAGAAAGTTAGTACAAAAATAACTCCTATATACAAAAAGAAAGGATTCCAAACACGTATGAATAATCACTGCCTTCTTTATATAATACCATCCCCATCTAAGCCACTTGAAGTTGTTTTTAACGATAGACTAACCAGTTATCTGGAAAAATACAAATTACTTAATATTAGTCAGTATGGTTTTCGAAAAATATCGTCGACAATAAAGCCTTTAATTAAAATGTTGACACATATCAACAGTGATTTCGAGAAGGGAGAAATAGTATCTTCACTGTTTTGTGACCTCTCGAAGGCATTTGACTGCGTGTCATACTAAATATTCTTAACAAACCTTAATGATTATGGAATTATGGGGGTAGGTCACAATATAATTACGTCATATCTAATAAACAGAAAACAAACCACATATTGTAATAGAATGATGTCACTCACACTGACTGTCAAGACAGGTGTGTACCAAGGCTCTATATTGGGGCCATTACTTTTTATACTCTACATCAACGACTTACCTTGTTATCTACAAATGACAGACACCATACAATATGCAGATGACACCACACTATATAATATCGACAATAATATTAATAATTTGAATCGCATTAAATATGAGGCTCAATGTACCGCAAGAGAATGGTTTAATAGTAATAAACTTTCTTTAAATATAGATAAGACTATCCACATGAATTTTTCCCTAAAAGATATATTCAGCGAAGTAGACTCAGTCAAGTTTTTGGGCATTCATATAGATAATAGACTAAATTGGAAAAAATCACATTAACTCATTATGTAACAAACTTTCAGGAATTATCTTTCTACTGAGAAAACTTTCGCTATATTCAACGACATCAGTTTGCAGAGTAGCATATATCGGATTATTCCAATCCCAACTTTCATATGGAAATATAGTGTGGGGCAACTCGACTGATTCTATGCGAATATTTGTGCTGCAAAAAATGGCACTAAGGGTAATCACAAATAAAGCTACTCGTGAATCATGTAGATCTATCTTTCATAACATGCAAATTTTTACATTTTCAGCACTATATATTTACTAAAATCAATCGTATTTTAATATGCATACTGAATTACATAGCTACTATACTAGAAATCGAAACAATATTATATTGCTACAACATAGACTACATTCTACCCCTAAAAGTTATATTTATACTGTTTCGAAACTATACAACTGCCTACCTATTATAATAAGAAACAAAAAAAACTCAATCTAAGACGAAGGTTAAGTATATTTTAATGAAAATCTCTCCATACTGCCTCGATGCTTCTTTTCAAAATCTATAACTGTTTCATATACCAAATCTACTTTATGTTTATGAATCCTAACTAATATTTTAAAATAATTTATAACTGCTTGTACTTGTTATATGTGTATTTGTTATTGTATGTTATGTGTATATTATTGATAATGCTAAAACAATATGAACTGTATATGAATGTGTATTCAGCAAATAAAGTATTTTATTATTATTATCATAAGTTTTATCAGCTTAGAAAATACATGGATTTACATTCTCTCATAAATATTTATAGAGCCTTAGTAGAGTCTATAATTAAGTACGGTTTAATAATTTGGGGAGAGTTAAATCATGGTACTCTGAATAACCCTAAAATAATTCAAAGATACATTAAAAAAAATATTTCAAACAAATCTAGATATTATCCAACACAATCATTATTTGAAAATATTAAAATATTGGATATTGACAGTTTATATAATATTATAGATATTCTGAATTATGTACAAAGAAATCCCAAGATAAAGAATAAATCATATCATAACTACTTAACTCGCTCGATGGCAAACAAAGAAAGTATAGGACCAAAACCAACAAACACAGGTTTCTCAAAGTGTATAGATTATACGGAAATTAAATTGCATAATCTTACCTATATCAATAAAAATAAATTTTAAAAAATATAAGAGAATTAAAATATATGTAAATGAAAATATAGATAAATTTAAACAAATTTTAAGAAAACAATATTATTGGTTAACCTCTGTACTTGATGGTATAGATACTTTTTGTTTTCTTTCTTTTCTCTCTATCGCATTTAGATGTACTAATATTGATAAATATATTGATATGATTATGACTTGTACTTAAGCTAAATAACACATTCGGGTTAACTTTAGTTATGTATTGAGAATAAAATGCATCTTATTTTATTCTGAGTAGAGAGTTGCATGCATGTTTTCTGTTTTCTTTTATTTGTTCTGTTTGATAAAGTATCAAAATATTTTTCAGAAGACATATTTTCTATAAATACATGCAATTTTTATATTTCAGCCATTGAAACAGATAGAGATGTTTATAACATAATTTAATGGTAAATCGAATCAGTTATTTTATTTAAATGAATTTAATTATTGTTATGCCATTTATTAAATTGTTTAAAATATTTCGAACTGTTTACGCATTTAATATGTTTATGTAGATGTAAGATTTTTAATTAATTTATGCCGGAAAATGATAGAGAGCCAATTCGTTTTGTTAAGTTGATGTCATGAAAGATTCAAGTTGGCATCTGTGGTTTTATTATTTGAGGAATATAGAAAGGAGATTGTCGAAAAATTAAAAATCGGAGGTTGCTAGTGGATCAAAAAATAACAAGAAAATTGTAAAAATCGAAGGGGTGAAAAATTTTGGAGAAAGGAGAAGATTGGAGTAAAATAAAGAAAATAGATTGTTGTTGGTTTAATTGAAGATAAGTAAAACAACGGATGACAACTAGTTTAAGAATTTGGAAGAACGAAATAAAAAATCGAGTTGTCAAGATTTTGACAAGTAGGAGAAAGAAATATAATAATAATTTATTTTAAGGTCACGAAATAAAAATCGAATTTTCAAGATTTTGTTGACAAGTAGGAGAAAGAAATATAATCATAATTTATTTTAAGGTCCAGAAAACTATTTCTGGTGGAAACGACATACCATTTGAATGGCGAAGGAGATTGGAGATAGCAGTTTAACATCGCAAATAAGTGATACTGTGCGGCTGGAAGTTATATTGAGCCACGCGAACTAAAAGATTGTAATAAACTTTATCTAAATTTCATATTCACCATTTCATATTTTGGAAATAATTGAGAATATTTTAAATTACGAATTTTGACAATTTATTTAATTTTTATTAACAAATTTCATTTTAAATTTAATCATCTTATTTTATTTTAATATCGTATTTATTTTATTATAGGAAATTTTATATTTTATTTATATCGAATATTGTTCTCGCAATACACTGTTCAGTTTGATTTGAATTTGTTTCATTGTTTATTTATGTTTCTAGAATTGTGTTTCTTTTAATGACTCCGAACTTTCTATTTTAAGATTTAAATTTAGAAAATTATTTTCTGTGATCTTTTTAACGACTTCACGTGGATATCATAGCAATATATATTTTCAGTGGTCGGCAATTAAACACATTAAATAATTAGGAATAGGTAGACACAAGACAAGCTCCCTGTGGGCTTAGGTGTCATATTTGAACCTTTTATTACTTAGTATATAATTACTTGATACTTAACAAATAACAATGTTTAAAATGTTTTAAATAATAATAACAATTATCGCCTTAAACAAATCAGTATTTGCTTGTATCGACAACTAATAGACACACAATAATTGTGTATTAGAATAGCTACAAGTAAATAAGTGGATACTTCCTATATTAATCAGACATTTGAAGGCTGTTACCTTCAATAAAATGAAACAAAATTGCATATTTTTTATTGCAGGAAAATCAAATAAGGCATAAATACAAATAGCGTTGACAAATCCTCTTATTATATTCTCGTATCACTTGATTTGAATAAAAAAAAATATTTGCCTTTTGAAACCTTTACATCTCTTATCGTAAGATTAATATCATCGAATGTAACACTTAAAGGTGAATTGCATTAACTTATAAAATTGCTTTGAAGGTTGCATGTAATCGCAAAATAATCATAAATACAATATGCCCACGTATAGGAAACTTAATTTTTATTTTAAAATATGCTTTCACAATGCAGCATTTCATTACAAGGACTTATGTACTTATACTTAATATTTATGAGCCCATGAATGATTAATTCATATATAAAGCAAGAGAAGAATTCTAGAAAATCATGGGAACCTCTATTAAAGTTACCGAAAATAAAGTTACATCGAGTAGAATTTGTTATAAACTATGAAGAGGTTTATTCAAGATCAATACACTACATTAACTATAATGAGGGTGGTTACTTCTATTTTTAACAAACTTCAAAATATTAGTTCAGTTATAAATTTTTACCCAGTCGTGGAAATATGCAGACGTTAAATAGACTAATGAACAAAAGCTATATTAACCTATTCTGTGCTATACTGTGCATATTTTATTAGCATCGATACAGTAGTTCGGAAGTTATGGGCAAAAACCTTCCTCAAGTTATTTTGACACAAAATTATGTACTTCTCAAGTGTTGTTCAAATGTGCTTTTAGAGGGCGGAATATTAAAACATAATATTTTTAGTCGCAAACTCCTCTATAAAATCCTTATTTTACTATAAGGAACATAACCCGACTGCAACCAACAGCTACTCTCCGGGCTATGTGCCCCGCTGAGTGCCGAATTACAAGTTACAAGCCTGGCGCGTTAAGTGTAATAATTGCATATTATCATCAAAACGCTAATGCTTCTATTGCCACAAACACCAGCCGAAAGACTGATCCTACTTAAAGGAGCTCTCGTGCCAGTCGTCACACACCACTTGCAGACTGCAATTTCGAGCTATTGGCTCTAGTCAGTGCAAGGTAGGCATGTGACAACCGACACGAGGATCACTTGACCGTTTAGTACATTCCGGAGGTATCTTTGGGATAGAGATATGTAAAATAGTCAGCAGGCTCCATCTAGCGGTCCAGTGTCTGTTGAAATCGAAAAATAAATAACCTGACTGGGCCTAGCATACTTCAAATGCGCTTCTGCAGGGCGGAATATTAAAACATAATATTTCTAGTCGCAAACTCCTCTATAAAATACTTATATTACTATAAGGAACATAACCAGGCTGCAACCAACAGCTACTCTCCGGGCTATTGCAACACACACTGGACCGCTAGATGGTGCCTGCTGACTATTTTACATGTCGCTATCCCAAAGATACCGAAATGTACTAAATGGTCAAGTGATCCTCGTGTCGGTCGTCATATGGCTACCTTGCACTGACGAGAGCCAACAGCTCGACACTACAGTCTGCAAGTGGTGTGGGATGACTGGCACGAGAGGATAAGTCTTTCGGCTGTGTTTGTTGCAATCGAAGCATTAGCGTTTTGATGGTAATATGCAATTATTACACTTAACGCGCCAGGCTTGTAACTTGTAATTCAGCGCTCGGCGGGGCACATAGCCCGGAGGTAGCTGTTGGTTGCAGTCTGGTTGCGTTCCTTATAGTAAAATAAGGATTTTATAGAGGAGTTTGCGACTAAAAATATTATGTTTTCAAGTATTGTTTTATAAATAAATATATATCTTTATTAATCCCTTTAGCCGTAGTACAATATAGACGAGACATATCAAATAAGGTGCCGTATTAACGGCTAGGTGGTAAGATAAGAAATTCTATAATAGAAAGTATTGAAGATATGTGAGTATACAAACAGTAAAAAAATACTTACACATTGTAATATAATGGTTTATCATACAAGTTTCCTTTAGCTTTTTTTTTTTTAGGAAAATTGTTTTCTCAGGGTATATTGTGGGTTCAATTTTTTAGAGTTTGAACTTATACAATGTTTGCTCCAGGGTAACTTGTGGGTTCGCTCTATTTAAATGGTTTTAACATTACAGTGAATTAAAATGAATGTATTTTAAATTTAAATGGTTTTAGAACAATATCAAATCTTAACATTAATTAGGCCTTTATAATTTTTGAAACTGATGAATTGAATAAATTTTGTATGCATAAATTTTTTTATTAGAGCTCATATGTAACGAAAAGATATAACTTTTATAACTATCCGGTTGATATGCTCCCCAGTTCCTTACTCGATTGCGTGCTTCTCTCCGGACCGATTTCAGCCTATACCGATTATAGTTGTTTGCTTGCGGAGTAAATTTTTTTTGTTTAAACTATGTTTATTTTATTATTACTTGTTGGAATGTTGAAATTATGCTTCTGTATTAACCGGATTACTCGAAGCACTTTGTTTTATATGCAGGTAGGTTAAATGTTATTTTTTATTTACAATTTTATCATAATTTTATGTTATCCAAGTGTACACCGACTTGTATAATCAACGATTTATACTTATTTCGGATTAATTATTGTTAATTTTACCTGTAATTAGGTATATTTTTATATTAAATTCAATAATGTTTTGTTTACTGATTTGACATCTACTTTCGCTTTGTAAAAATTTTGTTCCATTTTTTTGAGGTTATATTTGGACGTGTTGTCTGGCATGTTTAAATGTACAATCCACTTGCCGATTTGTGCCTAAAAATCATCTAAATTTGACGTTTCTAAGCAAACTTGATTGCTTGGTATTAATTTTTTATAATTATTAATTTTTCTTTATTTACACTTTTTGCAGCTATTATTGACTTTTTCTGAAAATGGATATTACCAATATATTTCTTTTTATTTCTACTTTAATTTGATATGCAATTTATTAGGTTATTAAATAATTTTCTAAACATTAAATTATCCGGTATCTAAATTAAATCTATCACTAATTGTTTGTCATGATCTCTAGTTTCACTATGGCATGAATTTATACTACACTAAAAGTTTTTATGAAAGTTCTGTGCATAGAATGCCAGCTATGACACCTATACCACATTCGCAAGCTATTTAAGTTCTTTTTTTAAACTTGATTCAGTGCCTACACCAGATATGTTTCTTTATTTTGTAAGCATTTTACTTATTATTTACTATTTTAACCATTTTTAAGGTTTTTTTTAGTGTTTTTTGGTAACAGTAGCCGTTCTCACTTTTTACAATATTCACTATTCTACTAATTTGATTGTTTATTTTACACTTGAATTAATTGTTACTTGGTTCGAATCCAGGCTCCGGCACTGTCGGAGAAAATGGTTGTATGTCCGCGTTTTTTTAATGTGTGACCCCCTTCCGCACAAGCCCCTGGCTTCTGGAACTGAGAGTTGTCAAATTTCTGTGGTGTTTATTTATTATTTATTTATTATTTTAGATTGTTTTTTGCTTCCTTTAGACTATCTTTTTGAAACACTGTTATATCACTGTGAAGAAGTTTATTACAGTTTTGTTTTGGAGAAATTAGTATACTTTACAGTATGTTTATAGCGTTTCGTAAGTATAAATGTCTCTTTTCATTCTTTTTAAACTTAAACTATTAACATATCTTGAACAATTATTAACTAAATCTATCAATTTCTTATTTCAACTGCTTTATTAGTCTTATGGGATATCAAAATACATGCTAATATACAGTGTCCAAACAACAACAAAAGAGAAAAAGAAAGTAAGTATAACATATGAAACATAAAAAATATCATACTAAATATAAATCATCATCATATATAAATAATAGTCATTTTATGCTCAAAAAAGAGGTTATCTGGAGAGTTTTCTAGGAGTTTTGAATATTGGTGATTTATAGATTTCGATGTGCTCTTTCCGAATTTCTAATTTACCACCTCGTATCTTTGCCGCTCGCGCCGCCATATTGGAGAAATGGCGCCTAAAAACAGTTTTTTGACAATATCTCCTTTCGGTCTCATTTTCCGATAAGAACAGTTATATAATACATTAAAATAGAGAAAATTTCCGATAATTTATCTAATAACTTTTTTTTTTTTGTAAAATGAATAGTTTTAGCGTACGAGTGCCACAAATCATTATACATCTACACAAACACGCGTTCTTCGTGCATTAACAAAAATATTTTTTTTATTGGTACCCTATTTTGCTTATTTAAAGTACGTCTCATAGTACTTGAATGCAAGTTTTGAAAACGCGCGTGTTTTAAAGTTACCATGGCAAATGGAAGAAGGGATATGAGACAGCTTGTAGATGCAGTGTGTGGGAGGGGGCTACACATTTAGAGACAAGGGACACACACCCAATATCCATGTATAGTGGAAAAATCCCTCTCACAGTATTTTTCCACTGCCACGACCGGGGATCGAACCCGGAACTTTTGGGTGAGAGACAAGTGCGCTCACCTCTCGACCATCAGTCATACGATGGGTGAATAAACTAAGAAATAATATACATTTAATAAAGTTGAAGTATTTAGACCATCTTTTAAGGAAGTCATGGCATAAATATTTCTGTCAAGATTTGCAGTTACTTTGTCAATGTGAAGTCGAGCTGAGTATCAAGAGTTACTCCCAACAAAGCAGCTGAATGTGCGATTTCTATACTGTGACTATTGAATAAAAATGTATGCTTAGGATTATAATGCTGCTTTATGTTTGTCAATACAAACGTTTTTTACGACAATAGTTATCAAATTCATCGAAAATTTTATAAATATTTTTTTGTAATACTAACGGATTTTTATCTGATACTACAATCGTTGTGTCGTCAGCATACATGAATACTTTGCCCTGTGTTATTATAATTAGGCAAATCATTGATAAATAGTAAAAAAAATAAGAGACCTTATACACTCGGTATGCACCATACATGATAAATAAAAATTGCAACACATAAAACGAAGATTCCCTTGTAAGTACCCGCACTGTATTTGTAAGATACGGAACACAGTATTTGGTGTTAAAATTTAATATAAATTGAAGTGATGTAATACGATGAGATGAATGAACTCTACCGATTCCCCTTTGAAATTGTGTTCGGAATATTGAATACCGTCTGAATCCAATACGTTTACTCTGCATTGGACAACTATCTGCGGCAACACAAGTGTACTATAACTTTGCTAGCAAAACATTACGGTATACGTTACAACGATTAAGTAGTTCAGTTTGGTTAAGTTCAATGAAATTCAGCCACTACATCGCCTCAGTTTAAACTAAATTGTGTATTGTTATCTAATCAATGTTTAATCAAGTTCGAATGCTGTTGTATGTGTTAGATTTGAAGTGCCTTGTCGAATTTAATTTATTACTATAAAGGTTATCCAATAATATTCAGTCATATATTTAAAAAAAAATACTAAGCATGTGAGCTAGGAAATAGATTACAGTATGGTTATTAGTATATAAATAATGAAAATTCAGATTTTAATTTCGCATGTAAAAACGCAAGTAGTTATATAAGGCGACTAGTGTGACAAAAATAATGCTAGTTTCTTTCATAACCATGAATATGTATATTACGGGAGAATATTCTTTGAAGGTTGTGATGTAAGTATATATTCAATGACTATTCTGAAACGTTGTAATGAAGTTAATTCTCATTTGATAATTTTACTGAAACATTTTAACTTTATGTTCATCATCAATTTACAGTTTTAGGGGAGGAGCATTAGGTGCATCTCTACTATGTATATAATTCGAAATGCGATTTCCCGGAGATCCCAAATACTAATATAGCCAAGTACGCCGACAACACGGCCATGTATGCTCACTCACACAATACTCAAGCGGGAAATATGCCGTTGAAAACACACATGGTCCATGCCACGGCATATTACGGCCTTTGGAAGACTCGAGTAAATGCCGAGAAATCGGAAGCAATAGTCTTCAAGCGCCGCTTCACCGAAAATAGAGCTCTAACGCCAATTTTGATGGTGGGGAACCAAATTCCGATTAAAAGATGCGAGAAGTACTTGGAGGTCAGAGTGGATGCAAGACTGACGTTCGATACCCACATCAACGAGACCATGCGGACAGTCTACTCCATGTCCAGGAGTCTCATCCACTCCTGGTTAGAGGTAGCAGACTAAGCAGACAAAACAAAAAATTTATTTATACCATGGTGGTAAGATCAGCAATCACATGCGCGGACTGGAGTGGTGCAGCACATCGGTCACGACATATAAGAAGTTTTATAAATTTATGCGGCTCATTTCCAATTCTAGCAGATACACCTCCCTAAGAGACCTCTACGAACGCTGTAATGACATAACTCCAATAGCGGACTACGTTCAGGAAATATCTCAGAAATATTATGCATTCAAAATGAGCGACAGTCCGCTTACCCGCAACATTACACGAATTAGAGAGCATAGTGCTCCCTTTCGGATCAAACACAAATTACCATACCAGGCGTGCCCATTTTCTGACAACCTCTCTAACCAACCTTCCGTCAACCATAACTTCTTCTATTCAATTATTTAACTTTTCTATCATTTATACTTTAAACCTTTGACTATTTCCTGTCTCCGTCTTCGTTCATGCTTGTTTATTTTTGTTTCTAAATTCTTCTTCATTACCCCTTCCAGAATTTATTTAAAAATCCAAAATTACCTCAATCTCATTTTTTAAAATTGTATACTGGTAACTGAGACTAGGACCGCAGAGTAGTTGCCTGAAGCGGGTTTTCTTAAAAGTTGTTTTTAGCCGTCGAACTAGACGCGCCCCGTTTTTCATCCGCTGCGATAACTCACGTCGTGGTTGATCCACTGATCCCGGAACGTGACCTAGCGAGGCCATACATGTATCTACTAATTAGAAATAAATGTTTTGATTGATTGATTGATTGATATGCGATGTAAAGGAACGTCGGATGCTATTAATACTTGGATGGGTGACGATTTCAAGTGTTATAGTACTTTTCACTCATAGGCGAAAAAATAAAATTGATAAGTTGCATAATTTTCAAAATAAACATTAATTTCAGTCCATAATGTCAGAATACAATAAAAAAGCCATTCAGATATTTAAATTTAGCAAAAACTACAGTTTTTCCAATTAAGTTCTGAAAAAAATTTACAAACGTTCGATAATTCCCAAATGAACGAAATTTACCACTTTCAAACAGTCGAAATACCAATTTTACAGATAATTCATTGCAAAATATTGCCCTAAGAAATACCGCCTCCATATGAACTTCGATCACGTCAAAACTACCTTCCGAACCTATATTCATAACATTTTATTTTCACTTCTATTAATTTTCTTCATTTAGTTCAACATCTAATTCTGTTTCACGTCCTTTTAAATTATAACATCTGATTCTACTTCATGTCCTTCCAAATTATCTAATAGTAAAAGGCTAAGCTTGCCGTTCCCAAAGATTGACTGTTTTCATCAAAACTTATTTCCACTTCAACGAATGCAGACCACCTACCTATACGTTAAAGCCCTCGCTTTAACTTTAGGCCCACGGGGGTAACTGCAAAAGCGCTTCGATATGCAAAGCCAGCCAACTGAAAGTAGCGACCTTCGTGATATCTTACCGGACCATTACGACAATTAACTCAAAATAATTCAATAGACGTTTCAGATACAGACCTAATTCTTTCTTCAAAAGACGCCCCTTGTCGATGCCCAATTTTCATATAAGTTTCAATTTGAAAATATTTTGTTTTCTATACGAAAATCTCTTCCTAGCCGAATGAATGGACGGGGCACGACAAAACGAAGCAAAAAATAGGGAGAAACGTTTGGGCGAAATCATGTCCCCGTCTAAACGAGACGCTACCGTACCTTTACAAGGCCGCGGTTTGCACACACCAGCATGTTAGTTTGCGATCGTCGATCATAAGTTACATATCTTCGCGTGTTAGTGTGGCAGTATTAGAACTTATAAAAGTGAAATAGATTAGTAAATTGTGAATTATTAAAATAGTGTTGTTTTATGGAAGTTTTCCGACTAATTAACTTTCTGTTCTTACTACAGTGTTTGTTTGGCAGCATTAAAACCACGGGTCAATTTATATACTAGTAAGGATGGTTCGTTTGATTAATATTATTTTAAGGATCTCTGACTAAGTAGCTTTCTGTTCCTACTATTCACCACCTTATCGTCGCGAGTCATTTGGTGTTAAGTTTGGTGGCGATGCTCTAGCACTCTAGTTAACCTACCCAAGCATCATCACTGTCTTGTAATATTATCACACAGGGAATTTCTTCAGTCTTATTACACTCTTATTACTTTTATACATTTTCATTTATTTTTTCGCTTCTCATCATTTTATTTTATGGACAAATTTACCGTTATCGAATAGTTACCTACTCGTTACTTTGTTAAATCAAATATTTAGTTTAAAATTCATCGAGACTGTGTAAATTTCGTTAAATAAAATCTGTCAATTTCGTTTGAAATAAAGTGATATTATTTCAAGAAGTCACAAAAAAGTCATATACAGGGTGACGCTTTTGGCCCTGACCAAGTTCAACAAAAGAGTTTTTTTTTTTTGACTTCCATAACAACGAGAAGTGCCAAAGGAGATCAAAAAATGTCATATACAGGGTATAGCCTGAAATTTCAAAAAAGTGTTTTTGACTTCTCCAATATACGTAAAGTGCATAAGGTGCTCCAACAGCCTCTAACAAAGCTCCAAATTATTATTTTTTAAATTCCCGCAGTACCCCTTGTGTTCACAAGTGCCATCATGTAAAATTTTAATGGTCGAACAGGCCAAATATTTTTAGGACCTCTTCAACACAGATCCGATGTAAAAAATTCTTAAACCAAACTGTAGCTAAATGCAAGTCAAATTCTAATCAAAGGTCAAACTCAAAGTCAATAAATAATTTTAAATTAATTGTCAAGAAAGTTAAGCTTTGCACGATCATTCAGTTGTCGCACGAACATTTTCTGTAATTCTAAAATAATTCAAAATAGGTAAAAGGGCCTGGACCAATTTCATACAGATTTTTTCATTATCAAAAAACAGCTTATGGGGCCACTTTTGCAGCCGAAAAAGTATTTTGCCTCTTGTAATTTAGTGTCTTCCATTGACAGAGTATATGGCTTACTGTCTCGTGCACCTCTCCGTAGAGTCAGCAGTTGACGTTGCCTTCATACAGGCCTATTTTATGCAGATGTTCCTTCACAGGTGCGTGCCCTATGGGAAGCCCTGTTACTGTACTCAGGTGATTTCTGATTAACATATAAGAAGTTGCTGAGTTCGTTTTGTAAACGGTTTAGTCATGAAGGCCTTACCGTGTCTAAGACCTGGAATGTTGTTATGCACCTCCTTACTCTGCACTTTGGCACTGCGAGGGCCGGTTCTGGGCAAAGGAATTTTGTGGCCTATTCTTTTTTGGATTTTTCATTTCCTAGGAATTCACTGTGTCCTGGCACCCAGATCAGTTTAATTCAATACTATTCTGCTAGCGTCTTGAGTTCATCTAGGCACTCCCAGACGAACTTCGACGTCACTTTGTGGCACGTTAGTGCCTTCAGTGCTGTCTGACTGTCTGAAATGATATGGATCTGCTTGTTTACTAAGTTTTCCTTGTAATTTCACGGATACATTCGAGTATTGCAGAGTTGTTTTGTATTTCCCAAGAGCAAAACTAACGCCTGTTCTTGGCTTTGTTTCATATATTTCAGATCCTGTTCCTGTGTCAGTTCTGTATACCAGACCAGTCCTTTACGTAGGAATTCTGGTGTCCCTCCCTTCCATTGCTTTCGATCCGGTACCACCAGCTCGAAAGGTTTGTGGAGAGAGTATTTTGTTAGCTTTACCTTTACTTTAAGTTGAAAATTAAACGAATAAGTTTTTTGGCAAATAAAAGAGTAGCTGTATCCCAGCACAGTGTACCAGAAACTTATACGAAAATATCTGAGTGCATAATAAATATTGCAATTTTATTCTGTTAGATTTTCCTCCATGAAACAATACCAAAAACAACACTCTTTCCTCATGTATCAGTATATCAGATATAAATA
Organism: Leptura quadrifasciata; assembly: GCA_963675555.1. Classification (NCBI taxonomy): domain Eukaryota; kingdom Metazoa; phylum Arthropoda; class Insecta; order Coleoptera; family Cerambycidae; genus Leptura; species Leptura quadrifasciata. The sequence continues at coordinate 187,389,854 of OY776673.1, read as the reverse complement.
ATTTTCAGGACAAAATTCATCCATGGTATCCTTCAAAATCATTTGCTCTAAACATTTTAGTAAATTGTCGAATATCTGCCATTTTGATATTTCTTACAATATTGCTTAGGCATAAAAATTATAATTGGAAGTAAATTATTTAAAAAACGGTAGATAAATATAGGCACTCCAGCGTTTTGCTTTTTATCAATATTAAGCATACTAATTTATGAAGTTATGCTAATTAGTTGCACTACCTACTTGTTATGTCTACGTAGTAACTCTCTTGTAGGGATAATATTTCTTACATTTTTTATTTTAACGCTATAATGTGGAGCGGAACGAAACGAGCAAGTAGGCGCTGATAAAATGAAACAGTAAATTATTTACTCAGTTGTTCCATAAATCGATTGTGTCTCCTTGGTCGTCATTGTGATTACGAGAGTTAATGGTTCTTGTACCCGTCTGTAAACTGTCCGCTTTTTAGATTATTCACCTGTATGTTTACTTGACGGCTACTGAAAGCGTTATCTCAGTGTCGCAAGAGCACGGGAGAAATATCCGAGATTATTAAATTAATGATCAAGGGTTGTTAAAAATACGGCCGTGGCAGGGAAGAATAATAATGTGCCGTGACTTGATGTAAAGTAGATTTGAAATTGTTTTCTAGGCTAATGAGATTAACAAAATATTTTAAGGTAATTCTTCAGCGGACAAGAAAGTGTTTTGATATGAATAACTTTAACAATTTTTGATATGACATAAATATGTTCATGAAAATTCAAAAATATTATAAATTATTTTAATTTAGTACTTCATTGCCGTTTATACCCGAAATGAGTGTCTTAGTTTTAGATGAAAATAGAAATAAACAAAGCGCCTTATATAATGTGGTTACTAAACCAAAATGTGTTTGGGGAAGAATGCTGTGTTTGCCACCACTAGATATATATCTAGGAGACTCTGACAACAATGGTATGCCTCAAATCCGTTGGCATACAACCAAATGTAGACTGTGGAGAGGCCAGAAGTTGCGTGTGAGCAATTGCCAAATATTCCTAAGTGTAATATTTTTAGTAGCAAACTCCTCTATAAAATCCTTATTTTACTATAAGGAACGTAACCAGACTGCAACCAACAGCTACTCTCTGGGGTATATGCCCCGCCAAGCGCTGAATTACAAGTTACAAGCCTAGCGCGTTAAGTGTAATAATTGCATATTACCACCAAAACGCTAATGCTTCGATTGCAACAAACACCAGCCGAAAGACTGATCCTACTTAAAGGAGCTCTCGTGCCAGTCGTCACACACCACTTGCAGACTGCAGTTTCGAACTGAGGGATCTCAATCTAAACTTGAAACGCATGAAGGCCGGGCTGCGCGACTTCATTTGAGAATATTAAGATTTAAATGAAAAATTTGTTTATTTGTTAGATGCGCGAGGGCAGAGCAGTGTCGGTTTAAAACTCTTTTTTACTTGGTTTTAGCCAAGGAAGCAGCTGTAGTAGCAAGGTTGGGATTCAACGTTTGCGGCGCACATATCGAACTGGACTTGCTCAAGCTCATCGTGTTCGGCCTTTTATATGGTTCGCCGGAGGCTCGGTGTGCGGAGGTCTGGAAATGTCCCCGCCCATTCCGCGCGGGCACGATTGCGCAATATTGCATCATAGAAGGTAAATATGAAAAATTCGGACATTAAAATTATATGACCGTAGCGGCATTAAAATGGGAAATTTTTTGATATATGAACGAAATCGAATCGATTTGAATTCAGAAGTTATTAACGGAAATATTTATTAAATTTGAAATGACCTCCTAAAGTCGTCCCGAGTGTCTTCGCACTTAAAGTTGAATATGATATGAAATTGTGCCGATACATATTTTCTTAAGTAAGGATAATGATGGGGACGAAAGTAACGTTATTCTATTGGGACAATTTGAATGGAGATTGATAGAATATTGATATTTAGGACGAGGAATTGAATGAACGGTGGAATTGAAAGGAAGAATAATTTACAAAAAGTTTGTGTGATTGAAATAAAATATATTGAATGCGGTTATGAAAAGTAGTTTTGATACTAATGAGCCGGCAATCAGAATTTACGAAATGGAAATAAGTTTTGATGTCAATCGGAATATGCGAAAGAAGTTTTGATGAATCCTCAGATGGTATATCGGGAAAGTGAATGAAGTGTATTTTGATGTATGAATTGAAACTTGAATGGGAATTTGAAATTGAGAGAAAAATGATTAATAGAAATTTGTAGAAGTGAAACATAACACTGTGGCTGGGGGTGTGGAAAGTGGCTGTGATACGGATCAAGTGAGGGGGCTATATTTTTTAGGGCCGCAGTTTGTAGCTTTTGAGCTGTAATTCGGATAACTCAAATGTTTGAATGGTTTTATTGATGATTTCGGAATATTTATGAATCATTGATGATTCGTGAACGTTTTTTAGATTCGAAATAAATGATGTTTGTTAACAATTCCATAAAATCATTTAAGGCTAATATTAGAAAACAAAAGATTAGGCAGCTTCAACGCAGCCCGCTGTTGGAATTCCTGTAAAGAGTCCTCATTTGGATTAGAGTACCCGCACCAGCAGAAAAATATTATTAGTGTTTTGTGGCATTAATTTTTGGAGTGTTTTAATTGTTTTCAGCCATTGTTGGCATTTATGAATGTTATTACCTATTTTATTTTGTTTTTAGACAAAAGGTGTGTAGGTTAAGTTTCATTATTTTTGCCGAACCAGCCTCGCTCCGCCCGCCCCTGCAACCCTCATCACGTATCGCGCGTTGGATGCAGGGTCAATCCCGAGGTGAGGTTTGGGGAGGACATATATATTTTGTATTTATTATTTGGACGCTTCGTATGCAAGATGTTGTAGATTCAGACCCCCTCTCACATAGTTACTTTTTTTGCTATTTATCTCTAAAATTTTGTATGTATATAACAATTTTAGCAAAATTTTAGGTGATGTACCTACCAATTATTGATTATTCACTGGAATCACTCATTTTTTATTATTTTTTAGCTCAATAACTACACATATACACATTGACAATTACTTTGACAGTTCACGCACTAACTTGAGGTTTTTAAACGACTAGATGCCTATGTACTTAATACACGAAGTATGATCGGTCGATTTCATATCTATCCTAGATAGTATATTATTTGAAATGTATCTGTTCAGTTAACTAAAATTGCCCGCTTATTCATTCTACAGACTGTACAGAAAGTAGCAAATTTACATAAGCCAGTAGAAAAAATGTTTTAACAATCTAGATCAACGTAGAATCAATTTAAGAATCTAGAATATTACAAGAAATTATACATGCATTTTAAAGCAAAATTATAAGTAAAAAAATCAAAAAATGTATTGAAAGATTTCGTTCGTTATAAATTAAGTAACAACAAGATCCCTGAAATTCTGATCAAAACAGTAACTTAAAAAGTAAAACTAGTCTTGTAATGTAATGTTCACTAATGTTATATCACTTTTGTAAAGAGTGTCAAAATGCTACATTCTGTGTATCTAGCCGCCACTATATATGACATTATTTATCACCTCCAATCTGCTCTTTCACAAGTTGCTTATAAATGATGCATTTGAGGAGAGATACTTTCAACATTGATTTATATTTTTTTCCGTTTTTGTACGTGTTAACTTTTATGCTTATGTTTATAGCCATCTTGGCTGTATTTCATACTGCGTCTCTAATGTTTTATTTACAGTAGACAAAAAAGATATATGCAAAAGTGTTTTCGGGTTGGTAGATGCCGTCGAATATATAAATAATGGAGATTATTCCTGTATTTAATACATTATTCTGCACTGCTCACGTATTTTGAGATTAATAACTGATAGGAAATCTATGGATGTAAATCAATAACTTCTTTTAAAAAAATATCTTAATCTAGAATTTGGATATTTTGCACGTCAGTACTTTATACAGCTTATGTAAAAGTATGGAAAAATAACAGTAACTTTTTCAATATAGATTGTATAAAAAACCTTTGTTGTTTTTTTATTTTCAATTACACATCGTTTGCTACATATCACCATCCCTAGTTATTCCAACTTTTTTTTCACATAACAACCTACCCTTTGTGACACCTCAAAAAAAGTTATTTTAATAGGCTACTCAATAGAGCCGGCGTAAAGAAAATCTCTCAATGCGCTTTGCTTTCTAAACTCATGCAATAAATTTATTCTTATGCATGTGAAGCGTCAAAAAAGTATCAGAAAATAATTGTACCACATTCACGAAACGTTTAAGTGAACAACAATAAATTGAAATTTGAATCCTTGTGGGTCATAGCGGCCATAGTAGAACCCAAGATGAGGTATGTTATGTTTTTAATGAACGTTACGCAAATAATTAAATTTTCTCATATTAGGGATCAACAAAAATTTGTTACATATCGCAGTTTCAAAAATTTTAATCATATTGAGTTTAGAGCTGATTTAAATGATATTAACTGGAATGATATTTACTGTGTACGGAATCTAGATGATAAAGAATAATTTCTGACTAACAACATTCTTAACTTCTTTAATAAACACGCTCCTCTTAGAACTGCTCGCGTAAGTAAACCACCCGTGCCATTGCTTACGAATACCTTAAAACTAATCCTCAAAAAAAGAGACAAAGCTTTTAGTAAATATAAAAATAATAAAACTGAAGAGACCTGAAATAGTTATAAAACCAGGCGAAATTTTGCTCTGGCATCAATAGGAAGGGAAAATAAACATATTTATTTATATTATCTTCAAAAAGAAAATGATGAAAAAATATTGTAGCGGGGAATAAAATTTTTTAATTTAGCTTCAAATCAAAACAAATAATATTGTCGGATTTCTGTTACTTTACAAATTCATCAACAATTATTTTATAAGTATCTTTGAAAATTATGGTCATTGTGATGAAGCAATCCTGCATTATAGCAATAATAGATATGACGAGTTCAGTTTTAGCTTCGCATTCGTTGGGCCTGAAGCAGTTATGAAAGTTATTAACTGCTTACGATCTAATGCTGCTGGTGTCGAGAAAAAAATTAATATATTTATGATTACATTATGTCTCCCGGTTATTTTGAATCATATAACTCATCCAATCAATGTATGCTTAGGAAAGGTTACTTTTCTATCAAATGAAGAGATCCCTTAATCTTCCCAGTCCCTAATGTAAAAAATTCTATAACTATTCAAGATTTGCGTCCCATTAGTCTTCTCAGCCGTAATCAAAATATTAGTAAAGATTGTGCATAGTCAAATTGTAGTTTATTTAAATTTGCATATAATTTTTACCTTGCATCAATCTGACGTTCGAGAGTCTCACAAGACCACCCCACTGCACTGAAACAAGGCAGTTGCTTCAGTATCACTTGATTTTTCTAAGGCATTTGATACTATTGATCACGATTTACTATTTGAGAAATTATTTTTTTTTTGGGTTCAATGAAAACGCTGTGGCTTTCTTTAAATCTATGCGAGGAAATATAGCAGTCAATCTTCAATTTTTTTTGCAGTAAGTCGGATTGAGATAGAGTTTCTTGAATTTGTTTCGTTGTGCAATATTTTGGCCTTGTACTTTTTTGAAATTGCATTGCTATATCGAAAAGTGCATTCTTATAACTGCATCTTTTCAAGTGATGAATAAAAAATTCCACATCTTCCACAAAAAACATCCGAATCATACGAATTTCAGTACCCGGGGGTTTTTTGAGTCGCTGGACCTAAATATGATGTCAAAAGAGCCCCCTGTGCACCTGGAGGACAGGACGGGACCAGGAACGTGATCACCTGGAGTTCCCTGTAAACTCATGGAAAATCGATCGAAACTCTTTACCCGGGGGTTTTCGGGTCGCTCATCCCAAATCTGACATCGGCAACCTCCTCCGGAGGACCTGGTGTGCGTTACTTGGTTAATAACGTCATCTCGTGGAGTTTTACTGAAATTACTTATCAAATCGATCGAAACTCGTTACCCGGGGGTTTTTCGGGTCGCTCGTGTCTCGAATTTGACATCGGCAACCTCTTTTAAAGTAAGGAAGTTTCAAGTGATAACTAATGGTTATTATGAAATTGTTATACAAAACTTATACAAAATGGTCATGTCCTCTCTTTTTCAATGAACTTACTTTATCATCAGAGTTGGAATAGTTGATTCAATTGAAACTATGCGAGATATGGGGAAAATTAAAGGTATGGGTACAAATATATGCAGGCACAATTTCAAAAATATATGAACTTTATATTTCTTTTTACAAATATTATATTATTAAATTCTCAATACCTTTGTTTAGCACAGAAATCAATTTATTATCTGTAGAAAGGTTCTCCCAACCATCAATGTATTTACACATCACACATTCCAGCACACATTCCTCGGTATCCATTATTCTAGAAAATAAAAAATAAAATTAATAGGAGAACATATATCTGCCTTTTCATTAACTTTTTTGACAAATAAATATAACAGTGAAATAACTGTACGCTATAAATTAAGAAAAAACACGTGCATGGTTTCATAGAATTTCAGTAACACTCCAGGAGATGAGGTTGCCGCTATCAAATTCGAACGAGCGGCCCGAAAAACCCGCGAGTAACGAGTTTCGATCGATTTAATAATTAATTTCAGTAAAACTCCAGGAGATGACTTATTAGCCAGGTCACGCACACCAGGTCCTCCGGAGGAGGTTGCCAATGTCAGATTTGGGACGAGCGATCCGAAAACCCCCGGATAACGAGTTTCGATCGATTTTCCATGAGTTTACAGGGTACTACAGGTGATCACGTTCCTGGTGCCGTCCTGACATCCAGGTGCACACATTTTGACATCATATTTAGGTCCAGCAACTCAAGAAACCCCCGGGTACTGAAATTCGTATGATTCGGATGTTTTTTGTGGAAGATATGAATTTTTTCTTCATCACTTGAAAAGATGCAGTTATAAGAATGCACTTTTCGATGCAGCAATGCAATTTAAAAAAAGGACAAGACCAAAATATGACACAAAGTTTCTAGACGAGTGAACGAAGCGAATGCAAAAAGCTCCATCTCAATCCGACTTACTGCGAAAAAATTGAAGGTTGGGGCTATTTTTGTGTTATATTTCCTCGTCTAATCGTACTTATCCAATTGATGTTAGTCAGTTTCAGTCAATAATTCTATGTCCTCCGCCCAATTAATATCATCAGGTGTCTCACAAGGGACCATTCCTGGACCTCTGTTGTTTATTATCTATGCAGCCGATATTCTTGACCAAATTAATCATTCTCATTTGCAATCATATGCCGATGGCACTCAACTTTTTTACGGGTTGAATCTATCGAATACCGCCCTAGCTAATACCTTATTAAATGATGACATAAATTCTATTTGCAGATATTCTACGGAGCATAATTTAAAAATTAATTCAAACAAATCGGTAGCGCAGCTTTCTCCGCAAAAAATCTTGGTGTTTTTTTAGATAAAAATTTACGGTTTAAAGAACTTATTAAGTTATTATAGCTAAAGACTTATGCCAGAATGATTTTCTTATGTTCAAACAGACATATTTTAAATTTTAAAATGCGTAAAAAATGTACGAATCACTTGTGTAACCTGTTTGTAACTATTTCAATATACTATACTACCCATGTTTAGATCAAATTTCAAAAAATCGTTTACAAATTGTCCAAAATACATGTTGCTTCATTTTCATCCTACGAAAATATGATCATGTATCGGAAAAATTTATACAATTAAGATGGTAAAAGATGGACAGTAAAGTAAAGCTGCATTATCTAACATTTTTGTACTGATTATTCCATTCGTCAATTACCATGTATCTTAGTGAAAAACTCATCTTTAAAAGTATCTTACATAACCGTAATATTAGGCGTCAATATACACTCACAATGTCTCACCACTCGACTGCTCTTTTCCAACGAAGTTTCAGTTACTTCGCTACAATGCTGTACAATTATGTAAAACCTAATAGGCCTTTATGCCTTTCGTCGTCAAATGAAGTATATTCTAATTGATCGTCAGTTACAAAATAATAAGTTCTTAAAAATATACAAATTTTTCGAACCATTTCAAATTATAATTTAGTAGATAACATTTAAATAATCTAATACATTATGACTGTTGGTTACTTGTAATAGGTTAAGTGTAAGAATAGCCACTTGGTTATGCGTCGCCTGCTCTATGACCATATAAACGTCTAAATATAATATTATTATATTACGCATTTGGTCTGATAATTGTGATATTTTTTTTACATTTGAAGTCAAGAAACTGTATCCTTATAAGGTTCATTTGTTTCAAGAATTAATCGAAAATGGCTTTGATTAAAGGATGGAAATTTGTTAAATTATGCAAAAAAGGTGTAACAATGATTCAATATTCTCTTCTAACATTGAGTTAGTAGCGAAACCACATTTTATCTAAATGGATCGTTTCATAGACATAATTATGGCCAAATATTTTCCGCAATCACCGCAAATTCTTCTGGTGATAATTTACCAATAGCCGATGGCGTATAGTTCCAGCAAGAGAGTGCTGCTCCACACTATAGAGTTGATGTAGGACAGTAAGTGAGTTAGGTGTTTCTAGGCCAATGGATAGGCAGAAGGGGGCCAACCGAATAGCCAGCTAGATCTCTGGACCTTGCACCCCTCAACTTTTCTTATGGAGCCATTTAAAGAGCTACGTCTATGACAATAGGCCAAATTGTAAATACCTTTCTTTTGAGGCGTCATAAAAGGTAGAGAAAAGGAAAAGTTGGGGTGACTGGGATGGGAGTGTGTAATTATAAATTAGTAAAATTATAAATTGCACTAAAAGTTGCGTAATTGAAAATAAAAATCGACTTGTCCAAGGATTTCTTATGCAGTATATGTTTTAAAAGTTACGGCCATATTTCAATAATTTTTACACGCTGTATATAGTTAGAAAATAAAAACATGATATGGCGAAGACGAAGGCGAAGGTTCCAAATTAATAATAAAATTGTTCATTATTTCATCTCTCAGTAGTAAGATTTTCTCTCATGTATTTTGTTACGTATAACTAAGAATGCGAAAAATACTAAGAAGACGAAAAATAAACCTTATTTTATTCATAAAATTTGCTTGATCATGTAAAATATTATTTTTATTTTACATTTTTCCACACAAAAATAATAGTTCAACACAAAAGTCCAATACAATTAAAATTACTTATATGTGTGACCTAGAACAAATTAACATTAGAATAAGACCAGTGCCGATTGTTAGGTAATTAACATACTGAAAGTCCCCATTTTGCATAAGATCCTTAAATTCGGTCCGCCATCTTGAATTTTGTGCTTTTGTATTAAAAAATCTTAATAACAACTATTAAGAACTAAAAAAGTATGTAATTTAATGATTTGTTGTAAATTAATTTATGAATCTTTTGGTGCCAAAGAGACTTTTATACATTTAACGATTTTCGAGATACTTACATCTAATTTTACCGAATAATAAAATTCCAATTGGTATAATTCAAACTATTTTATCAACAGTAAAGAGAGCTTTTTTATCGGATAAATTTCTCTTTGTAACGAAATAATTTTGCCAATCAGTGATTTTACAAGAAAAACTGACATGAAAAAATCTCGAGACTGGAAGTCGAGCAATTTTGTCAAATGTCAGTTTTTGGAGCAAAATTACTAATTGGCAAAATTTTGAGTTAAAAAGAAATTTATCCATAAAAGAAAAGCTCGAATGTTTTTTGGCCAGATAAGTTAACGACAGAATATGTAAACGAACAACAACAATAATTTTAAAGTGACGTGTGAGATATACTCTGCTTTTGAGGAATAGGCATTTTTATCGGTGATAAATTTTTTATCGCTGTCAAGGTGACAAAAATGTGACTGTCAAATAGACCTTTTTATATAGAAGATAATTTATCGACAGAGAATGTTCTATAAAATTGTCATTATCATTAGAAAAATATAAAATCTACTAATTCGGTCTGCCATCTTGAATTTTCGGACTTATTAAAAAAAAAATCCCTTGTATTTCGAAATATATTACAAATTCAAAAAAGACAAGATTCAAAAATTAAAGTACACGGAAAATTGCAATAAATGTTGGTGATCATCTATTTTATTTAGTAAAAAGTTGAGGCCGATTACATATGATTGGTTTTAAGCTAAAATGGAGTAAAATAGTAAAACGTATGCAATTACATATGTTTCTTTATTTTGATGGAGCTTTACAATAGTAATAAAAAAAGGGCAAAAACATTATTAAGAACCTTACTAAAAGCTATCATCTGAATCGCTATCTTTCATTGGTTGTGGAATATTGTTGCATGCATTGCTATTAGATTTGCTCTAGAAATTTGAACAGAAGATATTGGCTTTTCTACAACCGCATAATTTCCTACAGTCGCTCTTACAATTGAAAAAAATTAGCTTTAAAATAAATTCTGCTGCCACGGGTATCACTGTGGTCTCAGACACAAACACGCCACCCTTTTTTTCCATCCCCATTCGTTTGGGTTAAGAATGTACCCAAACCATTCTTGAATCTGAAAGTATACTCTTAACAATGGAATTTAGCAGAATCTGTTGTCGGGGGTAATACAGCTATTTCAAAATTATTGTTTAGACTTTGGCGCGCTGTTATGTTATCAAATTTTATAATCCGTAAATCATTTAAAGTTTGTGATACTTTTGTTTTACCATAAATGTGTATCAAAAATTTTTCTCCGACTTTAAAAAGATCGTTCTTTTTAGCCTGTTTATTCTTATAAATATTAAGTTTTGAATGTGATAGTCTTTTCTCAATATGATAAGATAAGATAATTTATTCGTTTTTAAAAGTTTATACGGAATATAACATACAATGTACAGACTTTAGTAAACTAGTCACCACAAAACATTCAACATAAAATTAATAAAATAGGTATAGAGGTGAGCAAAATCAACAATTAAGGAACTCTATCATAATCTATGTCATAAAATGTTTTATCACACAAAAATTTAAATATTTTATTCCTAAATGACATGTTGCTGTCATTGTTGATACACTGATTAATTTTATTAAAACATTTGGTACCAATATGTTTTGGCGAATTTTCTCCCAGTGCAAGTCTGGAATATGGCTGATACAAATTGTCCTTGTTTCTCGTCTCATACACATGAATATCACTATTTCTAAAGAATTCAGATTAATTTTTTTTAATGTACATTATTAACGGGTAGATATATAAACTAGGCAAGGTAAGTATTTGCAAATCTTTAAATCGTGGTTTACAACTGGTTAAGGGGTGGATCTTACACATGATTCTTAAAACCCTTTTTTGATATTGAAATGCCCTATTAAAATATGAGGAATTTCCCCAGAATATTAGTCCATACTGTAGTTGAGACTGAACCAATCCATAATAGAGAATTTTTAGGATGTTTATGGAGACGGTGTCTCTTAGATTTCTTATAATATAGCAGACAGTGCTCAATTTTGTGCAAATCATATTTATATGCGCTTCCCACGTAAGCTTTCGACCCAAGGTGACACCTAGAAACTTGGTAGTTGTTATACTCGGGATGGATCTATTTAAAATTATAAGGTACAGATCATAGTTAGTCACAATATTTTTTGGCAGAAAACGTATATAGCAAGTTTTATTTAAATTTAAATTTAGTCCGTTGTTGCTACAGTAATGACTCATTTCCTGTGATGCATTGTTACTACTTATGACAGTCTGTTCAAAGGAGTGTTGGGACATTAGCATATTTGTATCACCTGCATATAAAAGAAGTTGATTTGAAGTGATACATGTGTTGGGTATATCGTTAATAAAAATTATAAAAAACAGGGGTCCCAGAATCGAGCCTTGAGGCACTCCCAGATTTATATTTCCAGTTTTGGAGTTAACACCATCTACAACAGTAGTTTGCGTGCGATTTTGTAGATATGAGGCTGCCCAGCTGTATGGTGCCCCCCTTACTCCAATGCCCTCTAATTTTCTGAGTAACAAACTATGATCTATAGTATCAAATGCACGACTTAAATCGTAAAAAAGACCTAAGACGTGACACTTGTTGTTCAGTGCATTATAGATAAAATCTATGCAATTTATGATAGCAGTATTGGTGGATTTATTTTTTTGAAAACAATTTTGGACATTTGAGATCAAGTTAAAATTTTCTAGATAATTGGTCAGTCTTATGTAATATGACCGTTCAAAAATTTTAGCAATTTGACTTGGTATGCATATGGCTCTATAATTAGTAATGTCTGTTGTGGGACCTTTGTTTTTATATACAGGTATACAATTGGATTCCTTTATGTTGGGAAATACACCAGTTAAGAATGATTCATTTACTAAGTATGCTAATGGCTCATTAATAATGTCTTTTACTGATTTCATCACTTTTCCGTTGATGTCATCGATACCAGCGGCCGGTTTAAGAGTAGTTTTCTCAATTATTTCACTTATTTCTTGTGGTGTCGTCGGTGTGAGAAAAAAACTGGTACTTGTTTTTTCAATGTTGACATTACAATTAGGTTTTGATTGATTTGAGGCAAGATTTATAAAGTAATCATTGATAAAATTACTCTTCACCATGGTATTTGATATTAGAATACCCTGGTTACCCTGGTAATATTTTAACTGTTTTTAGTTTCTCTTGTTTAAGAAGGCGTGAAGTGGTGTCACACCCCGTCATTGCATGTAAGAATAATATATTTTCTTTCGGTGGACCAAATTTTTTATTTTTTTTTATGGCTTTGGGTCATAGACCATGCAGCCAGTCACAAGAGTATTAATAAAAAAATATTTTAAAAATCAGTGGGAAAAACAGGGTCACACGCTTCTCGCCCAGGGGTGTTTCAGGGCATTAAGAAAATAGACAAACAAGAGAGGACCACGGAAAAGCTGGGAAAAACACAAGGTTAAACATAGGGATGTAAAGCTATAAACTAAGATTTGTTTTTATCAAGAAGGTAATAAAAGCTTCGTAAATTTGCTGTGAGTTGAGGGATAGTAGGTTCAGCATGTTGAAAGGTGCCATGATATTGCAATTTAAGATTAAATTCCTGATTAAATTATCGGTAGCATTCTTATTTTTTGCACATCCAAAAAAAATGTGATCAAGGTCACCGATGGTATCGCATTGTTCGCATAATTGAGATGATAGTACTCCGATTTTATATAAGTGGGCTGGGTAACATGCATGTCCAAATCTGATTCGATTAATAGATGTAACATATTTTCTGGGTATATTAAGATAATGGTGCCAAGAATGCCTTGGGGTAAAAGGTTGTATCTTGCAATATTTGGAGCTACTGTTTGCAACATATCTTTGCCAGTAGGCTTCCCAATTATTTCTTGAATCTGCTGTTGGACCAAATAATTTTTATATTTCGAAAATGTTGCCCAGTCTATCTGGCTTGCCATGTCTATCAGGACGCAGCATAAATATACCGTCAGAGTTTACAAAATGCATCAACAGGAGTAACAGCTCAGTATCCTCTCCGACAAGAATTACACAATCATTCTCTTCTTGCAAAAATATAGCTGTTCTAACAATTTCAGTGTCACCATCACCATTTATTTGGATAGCCGAGATTCCAGCATTTAGAAATTTCACTATAGGGAGAAAGTTCATGTTTGAAACATCCTTTCAAATTTTCCTCTGATTTACAAGTGGAAATAATACTGTTAAATAATTGACTGGCTTTTACAGGTGAATCTGATCATATAATTTTAGGGTTTTGTCAACAAATACTAGAATTTTTACTCGGTCATTTGTTTTGTAACGAATAACTAATAATAATTGGTCATAACTAACGTTATTACCAACTGTTTTTGCAATAACAGTCTCTCCAATTTCCTGTACACGGTAACAATTAATGCTCTTGGGAGTTACCATACCCGAGGATAATGGCACTAACAGCTCATTTTCTCGTTCAAAAAATTGTGCAAAGAAAGCCACATAACGAAATAACTTAGGTCTTGATAATCGCGGCTTCCACGGGACGTCCTTAACTCAAGATGTTGCTCAGAGTAAGAGGGTTTGCTGCCTGAGAAATGTTCTGGAACATCACAATCTTTTGAGAGCTGATGCATTGATAACTGTTATTCCACAAGATTACTTTCAGTAAGACTCCTTCCACGTGTAAACCCCCCGTAGCTTTTAATGACCGCATTAACACTTGTTCGATAGCCACATCAGAATATATACCTGACCGAAGCTTATCTCCAGGTCGTCTCACTGTAAAATATTTATGGCATTATGGTTATTGTTGTGGAACATGTTCTTTCAGGGATTTCATTTGTTGTACATATAAATGTGAAAATTAGCTTTATCTGGAAAATTGTTAAAGGTATATAAGTATTTTTGTCACCAAAAGATTCATAAATTAATTTACAACAAATCATTAAATTACATACTTTTTGAATTCTTAATAGTTTTTAAGTTATTAGATATTTTTAATACAAAAGCACAAAATTCAAGATGGTGGATCGCATTTGAGGGTTTTATGCAAAACGAAGGTATGGGGACTTTTAGTGTGTTAATTATTACCTATGAAGTTAACAATGTGGCTTGGTTTCATTTGAATGTTAATTTGTTCCGGGTAGGGCACTAATTGTATCGGATTAATAAAGATACTGAATAGTATATTCTGTAATAAGTTTGGAATGAAGCATATTCTGCGCGAGCGGAAGTTTGTCACCCGAGCGAACCGAGGGGGACGGTCCGCGAGCGCAGAATATGCTATTCCAAACGAATTCTGTCAACAGAAGCGCAAACAGTATTACAAATTGCACTACTACTGGATGGGGCCACTATGCTTGTTACATTCTAGAGGCATGTAATAATATTACATATCAGCCCCTGGAATAAAGGTCATTCCTTATTTAAAATCGACATCATAATGCTCATATTACATAATAGGCGTAGAATAAATTATTTAATGGCTATACGATGGTCATAGAATATTCATTATCTACATATGCGTTTAAAGGTTCTCAATTTAACGTCCAGTATATACATATCTCACTCGTCAAAAGATTGGAATGCCTGAATTATGCCCGTAGACTAAAAGCTAAGTTATCTTGAAATTTTACTTGTTTCTCGTCTTCCAAGTATTTTTGAATACGTATATTTCTACTTTAATTAAATCGCGTACTGAAAACGAAGTATTTCTCTTTCCTTTGACGGAAATGTAAGAAGAAGTAATAATTTAATATTGACGGGAATGGAAAATGAAAGGAATGTTTGAAATAATGTGGGTAAAAATATTTTGATGACTCCAGAAAGAAATTTGGATTTGCGAATGCGCTCATATAGGCTTATAAAAAGAATTATAAGAAGTAAAACTTGTTATTAACTTTCGAGATCCATTCTCTGTGGAGTTAAGAATGCCTCAATTCATTTGCGTACCATTATACAACTCGAATATTTAAATTAATCGACTTGTAGATCTCTCTTTTTAGTACATTGGATGAGGGACTGTAGCACACTTATACGCGGTGGAACTTTGTGGGTTAAAAATGGCGATTATTCTGAATTTGCATTATGTTGGCTTAATAATGCATGGCAATAAGTAACTTAATTAGTTAATAAGCAATGACGTCACAACAGAAGCTGATGACTACCATTTTCCTTCTTTTTCGTATCTGCAATGTATTGGAGTGCATTTTATTAGAGAGCTTTTTCCAACTAACGCTATACCTCCGTTACCGCTAACTTAGAAGGAACGAGGTAATTGCGCATGTGCACAAATAGAGCCTTCCGGGATAAAGGGGGTCATCATTACCTGTGGTGTATTTATAACTGGTTCAGATACAACATGTGCAATATTCGGGAAAGAGAAAAAACTTGCTTACAAGGTTTTAAATTCCAATCCTGAACTGTGTAGAAAAGTTATACTTTTCTATCAACCGTTGGCAGCCCGAGAGGATATTGGATTAGTTGGAGAAGAATTCACGCTCGCACTATACAATCCCAAACGGTGCAACAAATTAAATGAGTTGCGGTAATTCATGTACAGCAAAAGGGTCGCCTCAAAACAGAAAAGAAAGAGTCCACTAGATCTATCCAACCTTCCACCAACAAGTAAGGCAACATTCTTTCAGAGTGTATTTACAAGTGCAAGATTGGTTGAGGAACGAACTGATGGCTACTGAGTGGGGATGGCAGAAAATAAATGGCACCGTAGTTCCTGTCCCTAGCGTATTGCTTCCTGCGCCAGATGAACTTGTACACCTCATACGATGCAACTGCAAAAAAATGCCAAAGAGGGTATCAGTGCAGGACAGGTAGGATCATGTTTTCAATGTTTTAGTTGACGGTTTTCAGTTTGTGGTCTATATTATGTATTATAAATTATCCAAAATCATAACATTAATATAAGTCTTTCGGCATTACTTAAAGCTTACATTCTATTATAATGGTTATTTTACTGTATAGATGAATGAAATACGCATATAAAATTAACGCCTCTTAAGAAAGATCCATTTTAAAATAAATATGATAAGAAAATAATTTTTTTTCATATATATCATATTTTCCTCAAAAAACACTTTTGATTCGATATATAAATGCCATATATATATATTAAATAAATTGTTTTCATTTGGATTGTTAAGAAAATTGTTGTAAATAAAAAAACACATACAGTCGTAAGTCGACTGTTATGATGGATGTCTTTTTATTAGTTACAAATAATTATAAAAATAGCCAATATGGGAAAAACCAGCCAAATAGGTATAACTACCCTTTAAAAGCTACTGGATATCTTAATGATAACTGAAATAAATGCAGGTTGAATTTTAGCAGCCAAGTAGTATTTCCTTCTATATATTGACACTAAGACCTGTTACTCCCTGATTAACAACCCTGTCACCGTCCTTTCCTGGCAAAGGATATACCCACACCTCCACGTTGGTCCTTGCTGGGCAATAAGAACAGCTGGCATAGTTGAAGTTTGTGTATATTTTTATAAACATCAAACATTGTACAGTTACAAAATGATGCCGGCCATTAAAAATTTTCTTAAATAAACTCCAGTTTTTCTGCTTGGCTCAATTGAGTGTAAAAATAAATGTAAGTATAAATATGGTACGGTTCACACATTCAATCCATTTGGTCGACTATGGCAATTACACAGAATGTCCTAGTCGTGGTTTTCATTTCTGGTAGGAGGCAAAAGCGGATGAAATTTAATATATATCTATGGCAACAGCTAAATCCGTTGACGAGAATGCCGCTGATTTTTACACATACACGTACACATTGACTATCCATATTTCCGGTTACTGTAGTAAGTTCAAGTTGAAATGACAAATTGAAGAAGTACATATAAGTCGAGTACAGTTTTGATAGGCAGTCAAAAAACCCAACAAAAACTTTACGACCTCATTAATGTACCGTTACTCTCTGCACTATACTGCCGGAAAATCGAATCACTTACCTTTATAGTTCTCGTTTGACATCAGCTGTATGTTCTTTATCCTTGACTGCTCTGGATGTCGCTACTATGTGTGAAGCGACGGCGTTTGGGCTGACAGTTGTATTTTGTCTTTGTGTTGCGGTTCCGCTTCCTAGTTTCCGTAATAGTGCCCACGCTTGTCTGCTCGATGGCTGGAAATTCAAGCTTTCTACCGTTTCTGTCCACCTTTCCCGTATTGCTGCATCAAGGCTATGAAGTAGCTCATCTGCTATTTCCTGATCACCAGTTTCAAGAAAATTCTGGTACAGCTCGTCACTGTTTTGGGACCATCCGGGAATGTATTCCTTGTGGTATCCTCTTGGTATGCACTTTTTGGCACTACTTATTACAGCGCCAATAAATCTGTTGTAGTTTCTACTGGTAGGAGGTATCCAGCCTAAGCACTTGTCTAGTTCCGTGGAGAACTTTGTTCAGTTAGCCTTTTTGATATTCTACCTTCGGCGATGGATAGAAGTGATTAAGGGGATTTGTGTTCCTACCTCTACTATGACTGGATGGTGCTGGTTGTGCGGAAAATCGGGGAGGACGTTTCGTGAAGCTTCTATGGGCTGGCCTCTGTTGTCAGTCGAGACGAAACATAGATCAGGATTGTATTCACGTCTCCACGCTGCTGATTTGAATGTGCATCGGTCTTTAACATCAAACACGAGGGTGAGGTGTTCTTCTTCTGCCCATTTTACTATTGTATTGCCATTTAGGTCGCAGTCTCTATACTTCCATTGCATCGTAATGACTCTTGTAATCCCTCACGTATATAGTAGGATGGGGGTGTGTCTGGATGACTTGGGCTGACCAAGATACAGCTGGAGGCTTGTAGTAGGTGTTAGAGACGGTGATGTTTGTGACAACGTTGTGGATTTCATCATCAGTGGACGCAGAGACAAGAAAAGCATTTTCTATATCTTGTTTAACGTACGCCATATGATGGATGGTATGTAGCTCCTATCAGGTCATAGCCCGGTATTTTTCCCCTTTTTCGTAGTTGCTCTTCTGTTTCACAGTGAGTTTCCTATATAGCGACTAGGTCGATGTTGTCATTTTTTTAGGAGTTTTTATAGATACTGGCTTTTTGAGTAACTTATACTTTCCATATTTAGATGACATATTCGGACAGAAGGTCCGAGTTTTCTGGTCAGAAGGTCCTGAGAAGGGCCGTTAGCTTTATCTGCTAGCATATCTGCTCTTGAGGTTGATGTAAAATGTGAAAGGTGAAAAGTGTCTTATGATCAGGAGATCCTAAGATTATCTGACTGCCAGTTTTGCGAGTTCATTTAGCGTTACCCAGGATGCACGTGTACTCTTCTACTACGGACGCGAACTAGCTCTACACCACACTTACCTTTATAAGTTTTAATATACGTCGGCTTGTTTAATGACAGTGTACGGACAGGTTCGCCGGCGTTAATAATTAGCTCGTAAGGTTTTTGTTGCGTCTTTTGACTGTCGAGGATTGTACTCGACTTTACAAAAGTTTGATTTTTATTACCGTTTTGATGTAGTACAAAATTTTAAGTCGAAATATAAATTTATTGTTTGGTAAAATTTCTTTAGCCACTCTGATACACAGCGGAGAATAATGTTTTTCGCCATGTATCAATCAGAGTTTCATAGTATCCTATAGTTATAGGTACTGAACATCATTAATTTTAGTATGACAAGCTTTTATTTTATACGATATAATACGTAATATGACCTTCCACAATAACAGTAAATTTTGGAATTACTACTTTGAATATCAATATTCTATGACCGATGCTATAAATCACATAGTGACTACATTATTTAATTTTCTAAGAAAAAATCACGCCGCTTAGGTAGATTATATATGGGTAAATTTGCAAATATATACGCTATGATAAATATATTCCATTAAATTAGAGTGCAGGTATTCTATTCATATGGGTAGCACTCTTGGGGACAAGTCACGTTCTCTCAAGGCACTACAAGGCGACGTCAAAACGAGGTCGTATGTGTTGTCCTGCTGTGGCCACGGTAGCATCTTAGGTAATATTACTAGACGATATATAGTAGAATTGTAAAATGAAACTTACATTTAATATCAGTTGTAACAAAGGGAAAAATACTAACAATGTCAAAATGAATAATGTAAAATTAGATTTAACTTACTTGGCCTGATAAATATTTACATTGACGAATTTTTGAGAAATTAAACGCAGACGTGATATTAAGTTAACTGTTTTTTATTTACTCGCTATTCATATTTACGAAAATATTGTTAAAAAATGTGTCTTTGGTTTGAGTTTGTGATAGGTGCAATATACAAAAAAAAATGTACGACTCATTTTCTGTAGTTTCTGTCTGCTTGATTTAAAAATTCTCTAGAGTTTGGCGTGCGCTTTTACACCCCCTTTTTTCGGTGAATCTTTTTGTGCAATAGTTTTGTTATGATTGAATAAGTTTACTGTAATTGATAAAATGATGAACATTGGATGGAATCTTTCATGTGTGGTATGTTGTCAGACCGGCCTATCTGAAACATAGTATATGCAAATCTAAATGGTTTTTATAACAAGTATCGACGCAGAGTATTCGATTAACTAAATGAAACATTGTTTCCTGAAATTGGATAAAAAAAAAAAAATTCGACCCACTGAAATTCGTTAGTGCCCTTTCACCAACTCCTGCTTGCGTCTGCTCCTCTTCGGAACTTCTATGGCTATGTTGATCACCCTCGGTGTCGAACGGTTCTGGATCAGGTTAGGTGGTCCTTGGACTGCTTTGGCTCTACGGCTCTGGCTCTAATGTTGACATGGTACTGCACAGTAATATGAAACAACATAAAAATTTTGTTCACTTATGCTGGTTAAACATGTATGGGCTTTATCCCGTCTGGGGATAAAGTGGAAAACTGCGACCGATAAATTGAGGACTTAAATTTTGTTGACTAATGCTGATTGAAAAGTGTTTCGCATAATAAAATCTCTTCTTAGGAAGAAAACTGCTACAGAATCTGAGATCCATCGGATCGTCGCATCTGTTCATTAAACAGACGTGACGGCCCTCGCTATTGAGCTGCTAGACTCGTCTGAATCGCTCTCTTGTGTCAGAGTGGCCATCTTTCCATGCCGTGTCGGACTCTGCTTACAGATGCATATGTTCAATAACATATATAAAATCTTAGCAAAATATATAAAATACCAACTCTACCTGATATGGCCAAAGTTGCTGCAGAGAATTTGGAAGATTGGAAAAAATACCTACCACTAAGTTAGAACTTATCCTAAAATTGTATGGAATCAGAAGTAGGAATGTTATGGATTTCTTGAACTGCTATCGCCTAAATGAGGGTCGTCGACAGGTACATGAACTGCTTTCACCTTAATATGGTTCGTCGGCAGGCACATGGGCTGCTTTCACCTTATCGTGGTTCGTCAGCAAATAAATGAGCGGCTTTCACCTGATTGTGGTCCATGGGGAGTCACATGTATTGGGTTCCTGTCTGCTCGGAATACGGGATCCTCGTGAATTCTTGACCTGATTGAGAGGCAGTGTTGTCGAATATTGTGACGTCTGGACTGTCCTCTTCCTCAGATAAATTCAATTTTTTGGGCTGCAGGTCTCCCGCGAGTTCTTGCTCTGATGGAGAGCAATGTCCTCGAGGAATGTGTCATCTGGAACTATCCTCCTATTCATTAGATGATTTGGAATTCAAAGTTTAGTTCTTTGTGTAGAGCTGATTGCAAATCATTGACCTTCGTAATTATATTCCACTTCTGAACAAGATATATGGCATGAAATAAAGAAAATGACTTTAAAATTATTCGTTAGGGAGATCATCTAACGTGGGTTGCTTCTAACTTAGTTCGGGCGTTGAGCTGGGGATTTCGGAGATGGACCTTGGCCTTGGTCTCTGGCTCCTCGATAGTTTCCCGATATCCTGTTGAGATAAGGATTATTGAGACATTGATTATGGAAGTGCCACTGCACTGTGTCTGTGCAGTATCGGCACGGGGTTGCCGGTCGGTCGGGTACTCGGAAATTCCCCGATCCGCCATTTACATTGTTCTGTCTGCGTTCAGGTACTCTAAAATTCCCTGGCCCGCGGGAAAAATTGTTAAAAATAGAACGGTCAGTTACTCTAAAATTCCCTGAACGGTCCTGGCCAGAGACATCCTCTCGGACATACACTTTCGGTGCCGTCGGAGTTGGGCTTCCATTGCTCCTTATACTTTGAAATTTCCCGGCTCTTGAGAGTAAGACGCGCGGGACAGGCGTAGATCGATTAATTGGATAAGCGACGTCTGCTTGTGGCAGCGGCGACTAACATTTCTGTGGATGTGATTAGGCTGCTTTTCAAGTGTGACCTAATCTCTGGACGCAATTAGTCCGTTATGATGCGGATTTTGATGACCCCTGGTTTGTAAGGATCTATACGAAAAAGGCATGTTTTCCTTGTGGTAAACACTGCCGTGTCTTTTAAAGACGTTTGATTGGCGGCATACAGTTGAGCAATGGCTCGTGACTGGATGTCGGATGAATTGAATCTACTGAAAAGTCTAGTCTATAAAAAGTCTATAAATTGAGTGTACGACGTCATTAACGTCGGCCGGGTCTCGCCCTTGAGTTGGCCAGTTACGCTATGAAGGCGATCAAAGTCGTGGCTGATGCGAGCTCTGTCGAAAAATTCCTCCATAGCTTTGATAAATACCTCTGGATCTTCATGATCTAACCCATGAAACGTTTGTCTCTCATGAGGTGTATAGGTCGACACGTTCTGTATCGCCTGCACGAAACCCTCACCATTTTCGCAAAAATACTTTCAGTTGAATTTTGATTTTGCACCTTTAAAGTAATTAAATTTTGTGCGATCGGAGGTCTATTCACATCCGAAAACAGTCTTTGTGGTTCTAACACTCGAGAACTATCGTTGATGTGAGGCATAGTAGCTCGTTCATAAAATGCTGTTGGGGTCGACACCGCAGAGTCTTCCATCATAAAGGAAAGGAGGTTATTATTTATGGACGGCATCGCCCCACGTTGAGCGCCATGTGAATGATCCATGTGTTATGGCCCAGTGGCATATTCGACCCACAATACATCTGTGTGTTTTACGGACAGTATATCGTTAACAGTCGCTAGTGGGTGGTCTCTCAGCTGGGAAGAACGATCACGTCTGTTGTCAATAGAGAGAGAGAGACCTTTAGCGGTGTGTACACGGTTGATAATTCCTCAAAAACTTGATTTATTCAAGGCATCTTTGTGGATTTTGGAGTTATCAACATCAAGTAAATTTCCTCCATTTGTTGTTGTTCTGTTAAGCAGAATATTTTGTTGTTGGGAGCGAATTTTAATTGCTGATGCAGGATTTAATTGTACAGGTGGGTTAACCTCATTGTCGCCATCTGACTCGTGCTCTATCCATGTGTTTCACAAATTTACAGACTTTCCTTTGGAAGTATCTCGCTGGTTTGTAAGATGGACTCGACCCCATTCATTCAGTTGTAGCCTTCTCTAGGAGTTTTGGTGGATTGCTTCCCTCAATAGTAAGAGGTAAATTATATTTCTTTTGTGGGTTATGTTCGATTTCTATTGCTCTCATTAGGCACGCTTCACGTGCATTTCCGACCGTGCAAATTAAATCGGTATATCTTTAGGGTTCCACGGGCGGGGCTAGAACGCCCACACGCACACACCAGAGGTAGAAAGTTTCACGGACGGGGCCCGAACGCCCACACACTCCCACAGGAGTAGGAAATTCCACAGCTGGAGAGGCTGTAATCGACCTCATCGTCTGGTCAATTCCTTTCTTCCCGAAAACACCACCGTAGGGTGCAGTTTATGCATCGTCGAAATCTGGGTATCGTACCACCCTAGATAAGTGTGTTGTTTTCTGTACCAAGGACCACCATCAGTGGTTCTGCGTGGTTATATATATTTATACGTTTGCATTTTAACTTGTATATATTTAAAGATTTTATGCATTTATATTTATTTAAGGAGGTTCTCTAATCAGACCCGTTGTGGTCAGATTTATTTTAATTTATCGATACGTTGTAAACCAAGTGTAATTACACGAGGCATCTTTATTTATGCTGTAACCTATTAATCAGTAAATTAGCCACACCTTTTAAACATCGCCAGGTTTTAAAGCAAGTGTCATTATTTAGTCTGCGGCCGCTGCGAATGGAACCCTCAGAGATTTGTGTAAGTAAATAAACTAATAATTTATAATAGTTTATGTTAACTTGGGCTTAATCCCCTGAGATAGTCTGAGCTAGTAAAATGTTATCGTCGGCACGTTACATCGCTTATCCGGGCTAGGTAGTATCTGCGATATCTGCTACGCCACAGCAGCCCAAGTGAGTTTCTTTTTTGTAATATCTTGTAACCCTTGCGATCCAACGTATATCTATCTAAAACGTTAAATTTTTGTTCAACCAAAACGTAGCACATGTTAACGTGTCTGAAAGACTTTTTACTACCCTTCCTAAAATAGATATTAATGTGTTTACCTGAAGGGTTCGATGAGACTGATTAAGACAAAATGAAAATACAAAATTTATACTTACTGTTTCTTTTGCTTAACTGCTGGCACTGAATGGTGTCAATTGGACGTCGTGGCACTGTCTTAAATCTAACACTGTAAATAACTAACACTCTCTTAATTAATCTGAAAGGAAAATTTCAAACACAAGAAAAAGATTATATTTATATTTAAAAAAATATATTGTTCATACAAAAAATATTTTTACAAAATTCCAAGAAATGTGTATAAGTTTAAAAAATTTTGGTCCGTATACCACACATGAGGAGAAACAGGACGACTCATGCAATGTCTCCAACTACCATCCAATGTTTTAGTTTTTAGCAAACGGTTGACACAAAAAGATTCAATGTAAAAATTGAATACTAATGAATATCTCTGCTTTTGCTTGCCTGTCTTTCTACGTATTTAAAATTTCACAGTAATAATTTCGGGCGCTCGTTCTAGAGCTTAAAAATGCTTGAATCGCTCCAATTCAGTATTATAATATTACTTCTATATTCATACTTTCAGGCAGTCCCATGTACATGTGTATATGGTAATTATACTTTTTAGCTACTGAATCACTGAGGAACCTGTTAAGGGCAAACACGTGGAAAACGTATATTTTTTCCGCTAAAATCGACTGCAAAAAATGAAAATCTATGCTCAATAATTTTATCTTTGTTGCCAAATCTCTTTTTAAAATTTTGAATTAGGAATTTTTAACCTATCTCCATATTTAATATAACGCATGAGTTGCAGTGCCACACAACGTGGGTTCACAAAAAGATTTATTTGGAAGTAAAAAGTTGGATTTCATGATAGTTGTTAAAATTTTGGTGGCCGGGACGTTATGCAGCGACATTCATGTTAGTTTCTAAAATTGCACTCCGCGGAGCAATAATTTTATTTTTTGCATAAACGCTCCGTGGAGTGAATCTTTCTATTACCTCCAAAAACCATCTTCCGATGGCGTTTTTACGTGGAGCACGCGTTTTATGCGGAAATTCGTCGTTTCGTCGGATTTCGTTGCAGTTTCGAAAAAATTCACTAGAGTTTGGCGTGTTCTTTGACACTACCACGAAGGGAAGCCTTCTGCCGATAGCTTGTGCAAAAATGTGTAAGAAATGCTGAATTTATTGAAAAAAAAAATTGTTTACGGACGAAACGCCGCCAATATCCATTGGCTTGATGACGGTCTCGATAACTAGGGCCGAGTAGGACTACTACTCTTTGCTCCTAGATTATCTCTGTAGACCTGGACCGGCCTTCGTGATAGGTGGGCCCGCTTACTTCTACCAGACCCAGCCCGCAAATGCGAGATGTGTCGTGGTATTTTCTGCGGACCTCCCCTGGTCCTGGCTCTTCAACCTCGCTGGCAGAGGTCTCTTCTGGCGCTCTTCTTGTCTTGATATTTTCTTTCTTCGCCAGCTTGTCACCCCCGTGGGTAGTCATCGGTCTAGTTGGGTTCTAGGAAGTTTTGGCTGGGATTGACTGCCGGTACGTAGGACACAGTAAAGGTGTGTCCTACCCCGGATCATCGGAAAGGTAAGGATATGAGCTGTGTAGCTCGGGAGTGTGGAGACCCTAAGTGCTTTTTTAGCACTTTCGGACTCCACGGAGCAGGTAGGACAACGGGCGTTGGACGGTATGTTGTCCGACGCCCGCAAGGAGGTTGGGTTTGGGTAGAAAAACGTCATGTCTCTGGTAGTGGTGGTCCGTCCTGGGGTATCTGAAACAGATCGGTTAGCGGGAAATATAAGTTATACTCACCCGTTGTCCAGAAGCTGTACCCTCGGCCGTTTGTGCCTCGGGGCGTCGGCAGGGTCGTAATCAGTGGCCTGTCTGATTAGCGGGTTCCCGTGCTCCTCTGCTTGGGCGTACAGCTTCTTCGCTCGTTCCCGGATGACTTCAGTGACCGTGGTGTACTCCAGGTCTCTGACGATGTCTGCGTTTCTCACGTACCATGCTGCGTCGACCGCCGTCCTGAGGGCGATGTTTTCCACTGCCTGGATTTTCTTCATGTAGGACTTTGCCTGGTAACCCCACGCTACCGAGGCGTACGTCAGCTGCGGCCTGATGAGGGTTTTGATAAGCGTGAGCTTATTCCTCAGGTTGAGACGGCTACCGTTTCCCATCATCGGGTAGATGAGGGCTCTTGTGCGCCGCGCCTTGGCTGTAATAGCGTCCGTGTTCTGTCTCCACGTTAGGCTTTTGTCCATGACCACGCCAAGGTATTTGACGGTGTCGTGCCATTGGATGTCCTCGCCGTTCATGGAGACGTGTCCTGTGGGAATTTCTTTCCGCACTCGTCTGAAGAGTATGGCTTGGCTTTTGTCGGCGTTGACGGCGACTTTCCACTTCGTGCACCATTCTTCCAGGAGTGTGGCCATTTCCTGGAGTTTTCTGGTTGCGTTCCTGGCTTTCCAGGATCTGGCAATTATTGCTGTGTCGTCTGCATACAGGGCCAGGGCTGTGTGGTCGGTCCTGGGGAGGTCTGAGGTGTAGATAGCGAACAGGTGCGGTGACAGCACCGAACCTTGCGGGACTCCCGCCTCCACGGTCCTGTAAGTGGAGAGTTGGTCCGAGATTTTGACCCTTAGCTGTCTGCGGTGCAGGTAGGACCTCACTAGTTTGACGAGTTCGATGGGGTAACCCATACTCATCATTTTAGCTAGGAGGCCGTCGTGCCAGACCCTGTCGAACGCTTTGGCAACATCTAGGAACAGCGCCGCGGTGATTTGCCGCTGGTTGAACCCCTTAGTAATCTCCTCGGTGAGGCGAAGTACTTGGAGTTCGGTGGAATGTCCTCTTCGGTACGCGAACTGTTCATCCGGGATGATATTCAGCTCTTCTGTCTTTTCTGTGAGCCTCTTCAAGATGACCCGTTCTGCAACCTTGCTCATGGCTGGGAGGAGGCTGATGGGCCTGTAAGAAGACGGGAAAATTAGTTCTTTCCCTGGTTTAGGGATCATAATGACGTCGGCCTTTTTCCACCTGGCTGGAAAATGTCGTAACCTTAACATCGCGTTTACGATGTTGACTAGCGCCGCTACTCCTTTCCTGGGTAGCTTTTTGAGAGCGATGTTTCCTATCTTGCCACATCCCGGAGCCTTTCTCGGCTTTAGGCTCCTAAGGATTTCCTTGACTTCCTCGGGGGTAGACGGGCGGATGTGGTCGCCATCAGGCAGGCGGTGGATCCTACGTACTCTGCGCTCGACATCGTCCACCCAGTCCTCGTCCTCGTCATCGAGCTCGTTCTCTCTACACTGCAGTTCTAAGCTGTCGGCAAACGCCTCGGCTTTTTCCTGGTTAGTGTAGACGATCCTCCCTCGCTCTCCGTGAATCGGGGGTATAGGTTTCCTCCGGTTTCGCAGGGCACGTTGGGTATTCCACATACTTCTGTCCTGTGGATCGAGTGACTCAAGGTGGCGTTGCCACCCCTCCTGACGGTGTTCTTGGAGGGCGGCTTTCACTCTTCGGCTGAGGACGTTATACTCCCTTCTGTCGGCGGGGAGCCTCGTCCTCTGAGCCCGTCTCTTCGCGCTTCTTCTATCCCTTATCAGCTGCCTGGTGACCTCTTGTAGGTTCGCCATCGGTGCTGGGTGTCTTCTTACTTCTGTTTCTGTCGTGCTGGCCCTTATTGCTCCCAGGATCTGCTCCTCTAGGGTAATGACGGCCCTCTCAACCTCCCTCACGGTATCTAGCCTGGGAATTTGTGCAATGTACTGCTGCAGGTGCAGCCGGTACGATTCCCAGTCCGTTCGTCGCTTTGTGAAGGTAGCGTTGTCGTCACCCGCCTGTCCTCCTAGAGTTAGGAAGATCGGGTTGTGCTCGGTAGATCCCTCCGTTCTGGTGGAGATCTCCGCTTCGAGGGTCATCTCCTTTAGGATGGCTATGTCCAGTACGTCTGGCCTGTTTCTACCGTTGTCAAAGGTGGGCTGGACTGGTCCTACCACCAGCAGTTCGCCGGCGTGCTGTCCCAGGAACCGCAGCAGTTCTCGTCCTCGAGTGTTGGTTACGCCGCTGTTCCATTGCTGGGATTTGGCGTTAAAATCGCCAATTGCGACGACCTGTGTCCTAGCGGGTAGAATTGCGTCCAGATCCCCCTCGGTTAGCGTGCTGTGGGGTGGCTGGTAACATGAAACCACTTGGACGTCGCCGTTTCGTGCTGTGGACACTACTACGGCGGTGGCATTCATATTTTCTAGCTCAGGTAGTACCGTCGGATGGTGGGCTATGGTCTTTTTAATGAGTAGAGCCACTCCTCTTGCGGGTCGCCGAGGTTTGTTTACCCAGTCCATCCTGTACGTGTGGTATCCTGGGAAGTTGATCTCCTTGGTCGGGGTCATCTTGGTTTCCTGCAGTGCCATGACGTCTATATCGTACCTGGTCAGGAGCTCTTCGACTTCAAGTCTCCTTTGTTGCAGGCCGTTTACATTCCAGGCCGCCATCTGCAGGAATTCTGGTTTAATCTGTAAAGGCATTACAGATTAGTAAAGTTTGGCATTTGAGCAAAAAATGCACTCATCGCTGAGCACATTTGTTGCATCTGTGCTAGCACCGCTGTGAGGTTTTTGGCCTCTCGCGATGCTTGTTGTTTTGAGGCAGGGACGGTGTTCTGTCCTGCCTTGCTCTGGGCTACTTTTGCGTAGCTAGTGCCTGGCGCTACGCCGCCCTTCTTTGTTGAGGTCGTCGTCGGCCTCTGTACCGGCCTTTGAGTGGCGCTGGCTGATTGCTTGGGGTATTTTGGACATCCCTTGTAGCTGGCCGGGTGGGCCCCTTGGCAGTTCGCACACTTGGCCGGTTCGTCTGCCTTCTTCTTGCAGTCAGTCGTCCGGTGTGCCTCGCCGCACTTCACGCATTTCGGCTGCGCGGTACACCTGGATTGTCCGTGGCCGAAACGCTGGCAGCGGTGGCATTGGGATGCCGCTACCTTGGCTCTCTGTCTCTCTGTCCTTACGACTAGAGAGCAGCACCTCGTGACTTGGAGTATCTTGTCCTGGTCCTGTGGGACTAGGACAAGTACGAGTGGCACCTCCTGTTTCGTCCGTCTGGACGTCATCCGTTGCACTGCGGTAGGTGCGAAACCTTGGTCTTGGAGGTCTTCTGCCACCTCTGTACAAGTAACGCCGCTCGGGATCCCCCTGATGACTACACGTAGCAGCCGTTCCTCTGGCAGGGTGTACGTGTGGTACTCCCTTTTCTCGTTTGCGAACATCCTAGTCATCTTGCAATAATCTTCGGATGTCGCGGGCTCGATGGAGATTCCCTCCGCGGTAACTTTAGCCTTGCTAAAGTTAATGCCGGTTTCGGTTAGACGACGGCTCACCGTTGTCCATGTCTCCTTGTTTCTCAGCACTACCGGCGGTATGCGCTGGCTTCTTGTTTTTGTTTGAGGGGCCTCAGTCTCCTCTGTCCTGGCGTTTTGTCTGGGGACGTTAGCCTCCTGCTGGGGAGCTCTAGATCCCGATCTGCTTCGTCTGGATGGCTCTGGGGGGCACTTGAGGGGCTCTTCAGCCACCTTCTTTGCCGCCTTAGGGGCCTCTTCATCGGAGTCCGTATTAGTGGCGGGTGGGTTTTTCCGCTTCCGCGTTTGCGATTCTCCTCGAATCGCACGCAGAAGTTCTTCGTGCTGGGACTTTTGCTCCCTCTGCATTAGCTCCAACCTCTCGGTGAGCTCCTCTATTTTCTTTCTGAGGGTTTTGTTCTCCTCTGTGAGACGTTTTATCGTCTCTTTGTCATCCCTTGGGGTTGGGGTACCCCCTCGGGAGCTACCGCTCTGGGACGTTTTGTCTTCGCTGTAGTCCATGCTACCGTCCTCCACGGTAACGTCGCTGTGGGTGTCCTGCAAGGGAATACCTATAATATTATGGGAAAAAGTGATTAATAACAGTAAAAATGGTGTCTCCAAGGGACGTGTGTACTTCCTCTTCTTAGAACTGTCGACGACGACACTAACTGTGGGGCTGCCACTTCACTGTGCACTTTCTTGGCTCGGTACGTCTGCACTCGGTCACCTCTCGATGCACACTGGACGAAACGGGATTTACGCGAAATGGTTTTATCAACTTTCACATAATCACAAATGGGTAGAAGAAAATCCTCAAGCTCTCTTCGAGTCCAGAGAAATTTTCCATCAACGTTTGGGTCGGTATATTTGGCAACAGATTATTAGGACCATTTGTTTTGCCTAATAGATTGAATGGGTTAAATTTTCTAGACTTTTTAAGAAACAATTTAAGAGGTCTATTGGAGGATGTGCCGTACGCGACCAGAAGGAGAATGTGGTTCATGCATGATGGTACACCTGCACATTTTAGAATAGTTGTTCAAAATTATTTAAATGCAGCTTATCCCAATAGATGGATTGTCAGAAGCGACCCTGTAGGAGTGTGGCCACCCCGATCCCCCAACCTAAATCCTCTTAACTGTTTTGTCTGGGGCTATTTGAAAAGCCTTGTCTACTCAACTTTTGTGACAAATCTTGAAGAGTTAAGTGAACGTGTAGTAATGGGGTCCGAAAGTATCAGGAACATGCCAGAAATTGTTCAACGGGTCTTGCTTCAATGCACGATTCGTCTTCTAGCAGTTTGTACGGAAATGATATTAAATTCAATTTTGGGTGTCCCTCTCAAACTTCTTTTAATATATATTTATGCAGAATCACCCCTAGCAACTAATGACCGCATACCCGAAATACCCGGTATAATATAATTTCTTTAATCATAATTCATTAAACCTGTGTACACAAAAACTAATTTTTTAGTAATTATTCAACTAGACACTTCATTGAAAATAAATTCAAACTTTTATATTTCCTGGATTATTCAACTAGGCACTTCATTGAAAATATAATATAATTATAATATAATTTACTAGTTCTTTCTCTATACCCGCTTATTTACAAGACACCTTGTATATTTATATTAAAATATTGCAATCATAATTATAGCACGGACCTGGTCTATAATCGACAATACCATTTCAAGATAGGATCTATTTAAGCACAGAAAAGCTGATTTCAGCATAAACCATTACAAACATCATATAATGTTCAAAAGATGAAAGGCCGTTTGCGGAATGGTTTTAAAGCGAATATCAAAATGCTTTTAAATTTCATAAAATCCCATTTACACTTCCACTTGCAATAAAATTATATGGATTGTGATATAATAACATTCAGTGCAGTGTAAAGATCAGTTCGCATGTTATTGCTCAAGTTACAATTTATATGAATATTTTAGTTGGATAATTTTTTTTAAAGGAGAACTTAATATTAATTCTTTGCCCATGTGGAAATAATATAACATTTGTCTTTAAACAATGTACAATTCACAAATACAGGGTTCCCAAAGATACAGATTGTTTGTATACGACTCTAGGCGGCTAGTTATAGTGGTCGAAAGATGGTGATTTATTACAGTAATCTTTCGCAAATGACAGTTTATTCCACATGAGCTTCTTTGTATAGTGCTGGAAACCTATAATTGAGAAGGGGGTGCGAGGTGAGACGCTAAGAAGGTGGGCGTTGCAAGCACATGGCTGACCTTCTCGCTCATTTTAATGTAAGCGACATAAAAGACGTAAAGTTTTCATAGGAAGGGAAGTACCAGGTAAGACGCTAAGAAGACAAACCCCCAAATTTTCTCTCTCGTTTTAATGCACGCAACATAAAAGACGTAAGGCATGTGATGATGCACTACTATTCCCACTACGTCTGTGATTGTTTTCATTTATCGTTTTTCTCTACAATACAGGCATTCGTGCTTGAAATACTTTATATTATATATTACATTAGGCACAAAACTTACATTATATACAACAACCCTACTCTACTCTATTCTACTCTACTCTACTCTGCTTTGCACTGCTCTACTCTACTCTATCCTTCTCTACTCTACTCCCCTCCCCTAAACACTGGTAACTTATAACTCTTAAATTCCTTCAAATGATAACCATTTCCCTTGTGTAAATATGGTTATTGTTACTAAGTAAATAGGTGATAGTGACGTCACCATAATTATAATCTCTTACCCAGAAACATAAGAATCCAGTGTAGCGCCCATAAGACATAATAAGTCAATATTTGTATCTCAAAATCTAATGTAGAGAATTTTTCCGACGCCAATTTTCAAAACTTCGAGTCAAATGAAGGAGCCGTATTAAGTTTGATTGCGACATCTTGAAAAAGAAAACTGTTGTCCACATTTATGAAATCACTGATTTGCAGCCTTTTCAGTAAAATTTAGGAATGGTTCGAGCTATGGTAAATTTCTATGCATGAAATTGTCTTTCATAATATTGCACAGCTTTTCTCTAACGTAGTCGATTCCAACGATTTATAAGATTCCAATGGCAATAAACCTCTAAAACATTATCACGCTGTATAACTAAAAATTATTCAGGTAATATTTAACTATACAATTTCACCTATACGAAGGAGAAAAACCATATTAGGTAACAATAATGCATCTAAATAATATCTTGGCATTTTTTTAGCCCTCAACTTCCACTGTTGTACATCGAAAACATTTGTATATAGTGTAGTAGTAAATTCGAATCTGAGCTAAAGGATAGAGCAAAAAGGAGTAAAAAGTTAAGCTATCGTAAGTTCATTTATTTTCCGGCCCACTGACCGGAAGATCCTACACATTTTAGGTTTTGCACAGGACCGCTACCGGTCAGCACATTCATTGGCTACAAGCATAAAAATTTTAAGTACGTTATTAAATTATGGACTTATTATAATGCATATAAAAGTTTTAGAAATGAATTAATATATTTATAATAAAGTGTTGCTATGTTTTTCTATACAAAAGCAATAATCTGCAGAACTACTAAATAAAGTTTTACGCTATGCTTTTAATAAACCAAGAGCTGCTGAAGATCTGAAAAGTTGTCTGAGAAACTTGTAGCGTATTCACTTACATAGGCTCCTTCAGCCATTTTTGTTTTTATATAGTTTTAAGCATAATTGTGACGAAAAAAGAGCAAAATATTGTAATTTTACTAAAATGTCAATAGTTTAGATGCCCTAAATAAATATTCAACAAACAATATCTTACATTATAATTTTATGGGATAAACCTCCTTCAACTTGTAAAGTCTGTAGTCCGGTTTAATGAGACAATCCTACGCTGGTAACCTAAGGGTGGATGCGGTTTCTTATGAGGATTATTTCTAACAAATAAAACCTTTGGTGACCGAGAACCACTTTCACAAAACGCCAAGGCACTTGAATACTACACTCAGAAAAAATATTCGCCGTGTGTTTCGCTAACCATGTTGACATCATCGGGAGATGAATCAGACTGGTTTTCAGTTTTAATCATCTCCTGGTGATGGTAACATGGTTAGCGAGACGCGCTTCGAATAATGTATTCAAGCGCAGTCTTCAACTGTTTTGGCGTTGTGCGAAAGTCGTTTTCAGTGTAAGGTTGTCTCCTTAAACAGGGCTATGGACTATACAAGTTGAAGGAAATTCTTAGGCAACTTTTAAAAACTTTAGTAGTTCTTGGTCTGTAAGGGGTCGAGCAGTGAAGACAGATGTGCATTTAGTTGAAGAAAAACTTCACTGAAAAACAAAGCACTGAATGTGCTGCCAAAACTATAGATATGGTTACGTGTTTATACCCTCCAGTGAACACCCCGTACGCAGGTTCAATAATTCCAACACAAATTGCCACTAACCACTGATTTATTTATCACTAAATTACAATAATTAATATTTATAATTACCCACTAATTAGAACTTTTATTTACTACAAACTCATTACTATAATGTCACTGATCACTTTGTATTAATCACCGTTCTTTTTCTCTCTCTCTCAGTTAGAACTGCCTGATGCGCTAGTCCTGCCTCTTGACGATTTAATACAAAAATACAATACTTCCATATGTACACATATTTGGCTAAAGAAGAGATAACGAATCCTATTGAGATAAATTAATAATTTCATTCTATAAACATTAAAAACGAAGAAATATTGCAAAGGGTTTGTGGGATATTAAAGTTTCCTATCCCGTTTAGCTTCCATATTTCCTTATAAAGTCAGGCTTAATAAAGTTGATTGCCGATTACCTACACGATAGATATCTGTTTGTTCAGTACCATGGTTTTAATTCTGTTAATTTCCATCAAAGATCCGGGGTTCAGCAGGGTTCGATACTTGGGCCACTATTCTTTGATATTTTTATAAATAACATAACATCTTGGACGTACATTGCTTGATGTATGCGGATGACTTGAAATTGTACACCGGAATAACATCTTTAGCAGACTACGAGCGTCTTCAAGGTGCCTTAAATTTGATTAAATCTTGATGTAGCAGTAATAGTCTACCATTAAATGCGTCTAAATGCAATGTAATGACATTCTGCAGAAAAGCTGGTCCTCCAATTTTTGAATATAACTTAGGTGATTCGCTTTTGCACCGACCTGATACTTTCAAGGATCTCAGAGTCATTTTTGACAAAAAACTGACCTTTACTAATCATATTGAGGCCACCACGTTAGCTGTGTTTAATAGACTAGGTTTTGTTATACGTAACCTTAAAGACTTCACTGATACATATACACTTCGTGTACTTTATGTGTCTTTTGTAAGATCTCGCTTGGAGTATGCATCAATAATTTGGAATCTTATCTATAATATACATGTGGCATCCTTAGAATAAAATTCAGAGACGTTTCTTAAAGTCAGCGGTGAATATCCATCCAGAGGTATTTCTCAGGAAACATTGTTAAGTCGTTTTAATCTGACTATTCTTGGGACTAGAAGATGTATGCAGTCAGTTATATTTTTTTATAAACTAGTCAATAATAAGCTGGACTGTATAGCCCTACTGAATCTAATCATGTATCGTATCCCTAGATAATAATAATAATATTTTTAACATCCCTATTCCTCGAACCAATATATTAATTGCTTCGCCAATCTATCAAATGATTACAAACTACAGTTGCCTCGAGGACAGTATTGATATATTCCATTCCAGCATATATCAAATTAAGAGAACTTTCTTAAATAGCTGAACTCTGTTTTAATTTGTCTAGTTTAAAATTTTTAAAATTTGTATTGTACCTATGTAGTGTAAATGGTTATATATGTTATATTCACTTAAATTTATTTACGTATAGCTATGTAGGTTTGTAGTTGTATATTACTGTATACTCTCTGTATACTATACGCATTTAATATATTAAGGCCGACTGCTCTACGTACTCTCCGAAGTATAGTATATCTGCTGCGCAATTCTAACCTATGATAGTTTCTACACATACGCAAATATACAAAGAAGGGCAAGTGGAATCGAAAATTAAATAACCCATAAAGGGCTACTGTCCCAGCAAAGGTTTCCAGGACGTCCCTGTCTCACGTTTGTTCAACTCAAAGCAGATTTCTTGCGCCAGTTAATCTCTCGACTCCGGATTGAAATTGCATCAGATAATCGAGAGCTAGGTGCTGGCCGTCCAAGAGACACTAAACTGGGTTAACCAAACTTAGTTTCTTTGTAGTAGGCTATTTTTCGCCTAAAAATATTTTCATTACTCAGCAAATTAGTTAGATAACCGTATTTGCTGTTATTACTTATCCTGCTTTGTGTGTCTGGTACTCTTGATTTCAAATGGAAGGTCATACAAAAGTTATGTACTTCACAAAATTCATTAGTATTGTACGGGGAGTGTACAAAACTCCTGAAAAAGAAACTGTTATATATTCTAGAGACCTAAATAGAACGATTTAGTCTAACCTACATGCAACATAATCTAAGTAATATTTTTCTTTTTTCAATTACAAAAGAATACCCTTAATTTTTAGAATGTTTACCTGTAAATTTTAAAATTTTATCCAATATATTACGTTTCTTTAAAGTTAGATGTTTTTTTGCAGCTTGTTAAATTTATTTCAGTTATATGTCCATAACTAGATAATATATCAATCCGAAAAATACAGGATTTAGCTTCAGATTAAATGCTGTATTGAAGAAATCTCTATTGGTTAAGTTAAAATTAACGATCATTCCAATCGACTACTTGAAAAGATTATTTATATGTTTTGGTTGCATACTCACGATCTGCTTTGGACAACAGGTATGAGCAAGACAACAAAGTCTTTTTTAAAATTTTCATTGAGTACCATAGACGTAAACGATTATGATGATTACACAGCCACACACAAAGAAAATCTGATTTGGGGGTCTGACCATGTTTACTACATATTTTTGGGGTCGCTGGAACCGAATTCGAGGTTCAATGAACTCCATCACATCAGAATTTTGCCATAACCCCAAAAATCTATAATTTCAGCTATTAAAATATATATATATATATATATATATATATATATATATATATATATATATATATATAAAATTGTAATCTGACAACCCAAGCCTTTGAATCTCATAACCTACATAACCAAAACTCTATCTATTCCAATAACCACATGTCAGATATATAACTTGATATGTACGCGTATCTGTCAGGTCTCCAAAAATGTTCTAATTTCTTGCACATTCATCCATGAGTCTTTATAATCAGTGAAAAATATCAGTGATAGATCTACGTATTTTGGCATGTGGTTCTAGAAAATATTTTCTTTCAAAGAATCCAAAGCTCAGGTTCTATTCAGAGCGATTATATCAAACAACAAACGCATGATGTACAAAACCCGATCGTGCACCCTACCTGCGGTGTACATCGGGTAACGCCAATGCCGATGGTACAACCATTTGAAAAACTAACATTTAGTTGAATAAACGCAAAAATAACCTGCCCTGCTAAGCAAAACCCCTGTAATTGGTCAAAGAGCTAAACTGAGATAAATGAAGGGAACTTTGTGTTATTCTGTCAGCACGCTTATAACAGTTTATATATATTTTTAAAGCATGCAGTATGTTATTATATATTTTAAATAAATAAATTTGAAACACAAATATCTTTCATTAGATGCATAGAATTATTTAAATTGTGTTTTTGCTTAGTACCATAAACAATATACAAAATTACCTTGCTAAATAAAATCACGGTATATGCTGCTTATACTGACTTTTTGGCTAGTAAAATGCTTATAAATATTTTAATAGGGAAACGTTAGGTATTTTAAGATATTAAGATCATTATATAATTAAATTTTTCTAATTTTGACATATAAAGTGACACTTTTTAAAACTGATTGACATTATGAAACGTCTTACTTTTTGTAACTAGTTGCATAAAGTAAGATTTTATGCAATTGGTGACGAAAAATGTATTTCAAAATTAGTGACAAAAAGAATTATTCTATTTATTAAACTGTTATAATACAAGTTAAAAACATAAATTATAAATTAATTAATTATTATAAATATTGATAGCACAATTATTGCAATTATTCAAATTAATTCCCGACGACATATTTTTTTCATTGCTCGAACTTGCTGTTATTTGGGAAGTGGCGCACATTGCTTTAGATGTTTCACCAAATATTTCTTGCGCTATAAGTTTCTTATTATTCATAGAATTTTCGACATATTCCTCCGCAACAGAGCTAGATTTCCAACCTCCGTGCCTCTTTAATTTTAAAATATCAGCGCCACTGTCTGCTAGAAAAGTGGCAGAGCTTCTTCTAAAGCAGTGGCCAGTATATAGAACAGGGTTTGAAAGACGAAGAAATTGTGCAATAACTTTTGGCAGACTGCTAAATGTGTTAATTCCAACAGGATTTCTGGTACATTTTCCATTCGCATATTTTACAAAAAATCTGTTGTGTTTAAGAACCTGGGGACGCAACTTAATATATTTTCTTAATATTTCAACAAGATTCGTATTTTCAATGTCTCCAGTGGTAATTGCAAACTGCCGTATAACTTTTGTTTTTGAAGGTGGGATATCAACATGAAAATAGCTTCCTTCGTCTATAACATTTTCAACTGGAAGAAATGTTAATTCTGCTTTTCTGCATGCTCCTGCCATTCCAATTATCATTGCAACCTTAGCCATTAAGTATTCTTTGTCATCAGCTTCCACTAAAAATTTGGCAAAATCTTCTTTAATAAAAACTTTTGACTTTTTAGCACTGTACCCGTCCGCTTGACTTTTAATATATGCTACCAAATTTGTATATTTTTTAATATCAATATTCCTTTTCAGATTTAGTTCAGACCTTAACATTGAGTAAAGTGTCCATAATGTGGAAACTTTTAGATCTTTCTTACCCTCAAAATATGCAAGTAAAACTTTCTCATTAACATGTTTAATTTTCTTCTCATCACACCACGTAACAAATTTTTCGTATGCCAAATCATAAACTGCCTTTGACTTTTTGGGAATTACTGATAATAGAGCATTACCTGCTGCCTCTTCAATATCGCTTGGTAGCTCTTCAGAACTTGAATTACTCATTTTTAAAAAATAAAACTAAAAATATATCAATCTCACTAAAAACCTTCCGTCTAGACTTTTTTACAAAATGTCAAACTGACAACTAACATGAAGTAACAGCAACAAACTAAATTTATGTTTTCCAAATTTTTATCAATTATATTAAATTTAATTTTTTTATTACTTTCTTCAAAATTAGAAAAAATCTTGTATGCAATACGTTACGAAATGAAATTTTGTGTAACTTGTGAATTTTTGCGAAACTCACTTCGTTCGTTCCGCAAAAATCTCACGCGTTACACAAAATTAGGCATTTCGTAACTGATGGCATAAATAGCTATTATCCGTTCTAGTAGCAACTTGGTCACTAACATAACATATTACACACAGCTAATTTATTGGTGTTGTACTAGACAAAAACGCGGTACTTAACAGCAGCTAAGTAAAAACACCGCAAATTTCGCGCGGCTTGTCTTATTTGCCGTGATTTACTGTAGCACGCGTTCTGTACTGTGTTTCTATTTAGTACCATTATACAGTTTTTAAAATACGGGGTTTAAAATTTATCATTTTCACATATCTAGAAACATTTTACAAGGTTTTTTGCTCAGTAAGAAGATACATCCTGAAATTATTTATATGAAATAGTTTCTAACTCATTTTTAACAAAAATTCATTTTATGGGGATTTTTATATGCGTTTAAAAGCTGAAATTCGCCCAAAAATATTTTCATTACTCAGCAAATTATTTAGATAACCTTATTTGCCGTTATTGAACAATCACCTGAATCCATAAAAATTCAGCTAAATTTTATAAATCAGCGTTTAGTTTTAGATAATGACAAATGATTATTTGAAAGTAGGTGAAATTTTGAATGGTCAACAACCCCATCGTGGTCGAACTTGACGGCATGTCGAGGGAGGACACCACACGAACCATCACGTCTTATAGGGCGCCGACTGGCGTCTCTATAAGTCACACATAAATAACAATTTAACACTCAACAACACAATAGACACACCCGCCGATCTGGAGAATGTGGTGGGGGAGTTTACACGGCTGCTGCAGGATGCCAAGCAGACTGTTGCCACCACAGTGACTATCAATCACAACAGAGACCGACTCGACGAGGCGGTCATAAGAGACATTCGGGAGAAAAATAGACTGAGACTGCTTTGGCAGCGAAATCGCGATGCCAACGCTAAGGCCGAGATGATCAGGCTGCAGAGGCAGATCCGGACCTCCATCAACTCTGCAAAAAGAAATGGGGGGACAAGCTGGCAGCGCTGAATCCTCAGGACAACTCGCTGTGGAAGTTGACGAAGGCTTCGAAAAGTATGTGAGAGTCCACACCCGCCTTGAGACAGACATTGCTGACAGACGCACAAAAAGCGAACCACTTTCAGACTATACACAATAACAATATTTTCAATAATCCTGAACACGACCGCATCGAAAACGACGTACGAGAACTACTTGGTTATGACACACAATTGACAAGACGACAATTCCTGAAGGTCATGACCAAGCCATCGAAAGTGGCAGAAATTGTCAAGGACTTACCAAACAATAAGGCGCTCGGGGCGGACTGTGTCGCATACAAGCTGCTCAAATATCTCCCGAGAAAAGGTATTGTGCAATTAGCCTACATATTTAAGGGGTCCTGCGACTACAGCACTGGCCCAGCCAATGGAATCGCGCCATCTTGAAGCCGAAAAATAATGCGCAGTTCGTCAGCAGCCATAGGCCCATCTTGTTGCTGTCGGCGATCTCCAAGTTGGTGGAGAAGATCATCCTGATCAGACTCAATGCTTTTCAGGATGAGCTTCATATCGACGACGAGTCCCAATTCGGCTTCAGGAAGGGCAGGAGCACGGTGCTGCAGGTCGTTAGGACAGTTAACGATGTGAAAGTACAATACAACCTCGGGAAGAGCACCGCCATGGTGCTCCTCGATATTGAGAAGGCCTTTGACACCGTCTGGATCCCGGGCTTATTTTACAAGCTACACAACTATAACTTTCCGACTCACATCACCAAACTTATTCATTCGTTCCTGACGGGCAGAACCCTGCAAGTTCGGGTGAATAATAAACTTTCACCTCGGCGGGACATTCGCGCGGGCGTCCCCCGCAAGGATCGTGCCTATCACCGAAGTTGTACAACCTGTACGTCTCCGACTTCCCAGAGTTTCCGAATACGAAGCTGGCCAAGTATGCCGATGACATGGCAATGTATGAGCATTCGCACAACGCGCAGGCGACGAACATGCTGCTGAAGGCACACATGGCTCGTGCCAGTGCCTATTAGGCCTGACTTTGCGACCCGCCACCGCATCAACGCGGTGATCGCAGAGTCGATCCAGAGGCAGGTACTGGGGAGGCAGCTATATTTATGATTATTGTCAATAAAATCTTTTTGAATTGAATTGAATTGAATTGAGTGGTCAAAACTGTTGATAGTAAAAGTACCGATGAGGTCGAGATTATTAATGAATTTAAAGTACTTATTTTGTAGTACATTTACGTAAATCCATATTAATGTAGTTTCTAAATGTATGATATAAAATCAGTTACTGTAAATTTATTATTCATAATTTCTCTTAAATCTTTAATAATCGCATATACTATGTAATAATCGCATATGCATTATAGGAAATAAGATTTCAAGCGTTTTATTTCTTCTTGTTTCTAGAATATTTATAATTTGGTAGGTCATATTGAATTCACCATTTAACCTCAATTTTGTAATTAGAGACATTAATACCACATATTTGGATAAGTTTTCTATCTATTTTTTTAAAAAATGTCATGAATTAGTCGACTACATTGGATCCGCCATTATGAATTTATAATTTTAAACATAAAATTTGTGAGACTTTGCCTTAAATCATGATATGATTTTCTTAAATATCTGACTACAACTTGACCTAATGACTACTATCACCGGCATACTTTAAAGAGTCGTAAATAAATTATTTCTACTTGCAACAAAACCAAATTTGTGCAAAATTTTCAAACGAAGAGTACTAATGCATAAATAGAACGGTACAAAGATTAATCCATTTTAAATGTAATTAAGATGTTAAATTCAATTTTATCTCAACTTTATAATATTCATGTCCTAACAAAACCGACAAAATATATTTTAATTGCACTTATCCTAAATTTATATTCTGTGCATGAACTCCCTATAAGAAGCTATATATTTCTTAGTTATATCTCGTGTTTTCTGGCTATCGCATTCTTTCTCTCCATTTAAACCCTCGTCTTGTTATATATTTTATTGTCCTCTTACCGTCATTCGTTTTCCTACTTTACTGGATATTTAGTTATATTTTGTCTTATATTTTCTTTCTTGAAATATTAACAGCAGAAAGAAAAGCAAACATGTTAAAAACTTATGTATTATTTGATCGGACACCGGGGTATTAGTGCTTGTTAATTATGTGTTTCATTTAGTATTTCCTGGAAAATACTTTACTTTGCAAGTAAATTAATATACGTTAATGATAACATCGAGTAATATTAGGAAAATATTCTTTATTCACGAGTTTTCGCCTTGCTAATTGAAAATTAGTTTGGTTTTAGGAAGACTCGGTCAACTTTTCTAGCCATTTTAAAATTCGTAGATAATATCGTAAATGGATTCGAAAATAAAAGCTACCTAGGGTCTATTTTCTGTGATTTAAGTAACGCGTTCGACTGTATTTCTCACGATATCTTATTAGATAAATTATAATTCTATGGCTTTAATGACGTTAGTTTGAGGTTAATGCTGCTTTAAAAACTTATCAATATCAAAGTGTTTGATTGCTCTGTGTTCTATTTCTTATTTTTTTCTGTTGTGCTATCGTTGCTTACATAATGCACGTTAACTTATTCTGTACTTTCTTTTAGTCTTTCATGTAAGTGTAAATAAATAAATATGTGAGTGAGTGAGTGAGTGAGTGAGCGAGTGAGTGAGTGAGTAAGTAAGTAAGTAAAGAAGCAAGCAAGCAAATAAGCAAGCAAGCAAGCAAACAAACAAACAAACAAACAACAAACAAAAAAATAAATAAATAAGAGCTGTGGACGTCCGAAATTGGTTCACAGCAAATAAATTACTACTAAACCACGAGAAAAACTGTAAACATAGTATTTTGATATCGCAATTTAGATCGCGCGAAAAGCAAAGAGTGCACAATTTCTTGCAGTGAACCTAGATCTTCTGCTTACCTGGGAATACCAATTTGATGTTATGGCTAAAAAAATAAACAAAACATTATACTTAACATATAAAAATAAAAAGCCCTTCCTTCTACAGTGTGACCCATTTCAAATGGAAACCTCTCTGTAAAAAATGTATTTATAATCCTATGTTAACGCTTTTTTTTTAAATGATAAACCATCGAAAACTCTACTTTATGACAAAAGTTTTGAGATAAATTTCAATTTTCAAAGCCTTCTATGATTTATTTTTAATGTCGAAAATGAACAAATTTGATTAGCGATTTTTTTATTGAAATTTTAATTACACCACTGGAGGCAGTTGTGTGACCCATTTTGAATGGAAACACCTCTGTAAAAAATGTATTTATTATCTGATTTTGATGAGACTTTTTTTAAAAATACACCATCAAAAACTCCACTTTATGACAAAAATTTAGAGATAAATTTCAATTTTCAAGGCTGTCTATGATTTATTTTCAATGTCGAAAATGGACAAATTTGATTACCGATTTTTTTATTGAAATTTTAACTACACCACTGGATTTAGTAACCTCTCAAATGGGTAAATCCCAAGTTCTATGAAAAAATATTGAAAAATGACAGATTTATGACAAAATCAATGTAGGCTCATAGTAACTATTACTTGATTTTTTCTAAAAATCGAAGTAGCCCATGAAAAATAAACAAGAGAAAGATAAATTAAGTGAATAGTTTTAATAAATATTACATTTTTATTGAGTAATGGCAGATAATAATAGGGTGCCATGGAAAACAAATTTTATAGTCAAACGTCAAATCTTTAAAATTCGCATATTCTCATATTCATTGTTATTGAATTATAAAATTAATCGATAGTTATTATCAAGTATTAGTTTATTAGTTTGTAGTTAATTATGGATAATCTAAATGTACAGGAAAGAATTAAACTTGTGCGCCTTAGAGGAGATAATGACAGAACTTTGAATGAGGTATGCGAGATATTCAACAACAGGCATCCGAATAGGCCCAACATTACTAAAAGTACCGTTTATAAAATAAACAAAATTTTTAATGAGTGTGGCGCTGTGATACGGCGTATTATAAGAACAGATAATATACAAAGCAGAACCACGTACGAGCAGACAGCTTTAAATTATTTTAACAATCCAAACGCCAGTGTAAGAGTAGCTAGCTTAGATTTGAATTTACTTAGAGAAAATATTCGCCGATGCATTAAGAAGAATTTGGTAAAACCATTCGAATCCAAATTTTTACACATGTTGGAACCTGGTGATGATAACAGACGGATGGAGTTTTCCTTGAGGGTTCAAGGAGAGTATCTTATTAACAGAAATTTTAATAAAAATATTTTATTCGGCGATGAAGCAACTTTTATAACAAACGGGGTAGTATCGTCACAAAATTCTAGGTTTTGGGTTATAGAAAACCCACAGTTTGTCATTAATTGTAAAAGACAATATTCCCAAAAAGTTAATGTTTGGTGTGGGTTGCTCAATGAAACAATCATTGGCATTTTCTTTTTTGAAGGTAATATGAATAGCATGCAGTTTTTACAGTTTCTAAGAAATGAATTTTGGAATATTCTACATGAACTTCCAATACAAGAAAGAGTAAATCTACATTTTCAATTAGACGGAAGCCCTGTCCATAATGCCAGAGTGGTTACCAGATGACTGAATGCTAACTTTCCTAATCGATGGATAGGTCGTGGTAGCCCGCTAATTGAATGGCCACCCCGCTCCCCGGACTTAACACCGATGGACTTCTTTTTATGGGGTTTAATAAAATCTAAAGTTTACAGGTCACCCCCGAGTAATAGAGAAAATTTGTGTGCAAGAATAAGACAAGCTTGTGCAGAATTTACCCGGCAACAATTACAGAATGTCGTAAAAAATATTAAAAAACGATTCGACAAGTGCATCGAAATAAACGGCGGCCTTGTAAAGGCTACAAAAATTTAAGAAGTTTTAGTATAATGTTGTACAATGTGTTAATTTTTTATTTAAAAGGTATCTAATTATTATTACTTTTAATTGTTCATATTTATGTTTTTAAGTCCAATATGATTAAGTTTGTTTAAATGACACTATTTATTAAAACTATTCACTTAATTTATCTTTCTTTTGTTTATTTTTTATGGGCTACTTCGATTTTTAGAAAAAATCAAGTAAAAGTTACTATGAGCCTACATTAATTTTGTCATAAAGCTGTCATTTTTCAATATTTTTTCATGAAACTTGGGATTTACCCATTTGAGAGGTTACTGAATCCAGTGGTGTAATTAAAATTTCAATAAAAAAATGGCTAATCAAAT
This sequence comes from Leptura quadrifasciata, assembly GCA_963675555.1. Taxonomy (NCBI): domain Eukaryota; kingdom Metazoa; phylum Arthropoda; class Insecta; order Coleoptera; family Cerambycidae; genus Leptura; species Leptura quadrifasciata. The sequence goes on along the minus strand of OY776673.1, from coordinate 187,345,000 downwards.
TTGTCCATTTTCGACATTGAAAATAAATCATAGAAGGCTTTGAAAATTGAAATTTCTCTCTAAATTTTTGTCATAAAGTGGAGTTTTCGATGGTTTATCATTTAAATCAAAAAAGCGTTAACATAGGATTATAAATACATTTTTTGCAGAGAAGTTTCCATTTGAAATGGGTCACACTGTATATGGAAGAGGGCCGTGGTAACTGTGTTACCCAAAAAGTCTAACTCTAATAATAAACACCACAACAGAGAAGTGAGATAACCTTTAATTCCAGAAGCCAGAGGCTTGTGCGGAAGGGGGTTACACATTGAAAAACCCGGACATACAACCATATCCTCCGATAGTGCCATTACCGGAGCCGATATCCGTTTTGATTAATCGCGATTGTCACCTCGCGCCTTAACCAACGCAGCTATCGACTAGATAATGAATTGAAAGGTCTTAGGGCAATAAGCATTCTACCAACACTATCCAAGATTATCGAAAAAATAATGGAAATGCAACTTAGACAACACCTCGTGCAAAATGATTTGATTCCCACAACTCAATCTGGTTTAGGCCGGGACACAATTGCATCACGGCTTTGCTTCATATTTTGTATGACATTATAGAAGCAACGGACCGAGGAATGTGTACTTGTTTAGTTCTACTGGATTTCAGCAGAGCCTTTGATACTATGAATTATGAAATGCGTACAGCAATACTTCATTATATAATTATCTCGGAAGATTCAGTAGAATTAATTGGTAATTTCATGAAGGGAGCAAAGTGTGTGTTTAAATAATGTAAGCTCAAATTATTTAACTTTAAAATCTGGTGTGCCTCAAGGGTACATCCTTGGCCCACTACTCTTTACTATTTACACAAGAAACCACGTTAATAACTTAGGTTATTGTAAAATTCACTTATATGTAGATGACACGCACCTCTACTGTTCTTTTCCCTCCTTAGATGCGGAGATAGCCAGCTTTCATATAAATGAAGATATAAGTAAATTCATAATGACAGCTCAAGGTCTCTGTTTAATAATTGATGTAAACAAGTCTGAAGTAATAATTTTCGGACTTATGAAACGAAGAAATACTATTAGATCTGTTTTAAATATTACTGTAAAGAATGCCGTACTGAGAAAAAAAGATACAGTCAAAAGCCTTGGCGATATTATTGCTAGTGATTTAAGGTTTGACAGTCATGTTAATAAGGCACTTCAAAAAGGTTATCTATCCCTAAAATTAATATATGGAAATAGGCACTGTCTTCCTCGGAAAACTAAAGTAATACTTTGCAAATCACTAGTTTTATCTCTCCTTAATTATGCAGATTCTTTATATGGGCCCTTGCCTTAATGCACTTTATACAACTAAAATTATGTCTTAGATTAATATATGAAATACGAAAAAAATCAAAGAATATCATACAAGTTACGCGAATATGCAAAATAGAAGGACTCACCATGCTGCGTATTTGTTTCATGCATTAATATTGAATAAATCACCATCATCTTTATATAGGTAAATTAAATTCAGAACAGAAGTACATAACTGGAATATTAGGTTTAAGGATCTCCTAACTACTCTAATACATCGGTATCAGTTGTTCAAGAGGTCATTTAGTTACCTTTGTAAAATATATAACGCTATCAGTAACGAACTTAAAAGCAAAAGAATGTGCAATTTTAAGCACAAATACAAATATCTTTTAGTTGAGCGTCAAATTTCTAATTTATAGTCCCCCATATTTTACCTATAACAATATTATTATAGTTGTTTTAATTTAAGTATATCTTATGCCATCTCGTTTAAAGTAATTATAATAATTACTGTTTGTTTGAGTTTATACATTTTGACTCTCTTTTAGAATCAATATGAGTGTAATCATTTCAAATTCATAAACAAGTTATTCAAGCAAGCAGTTTCATTAAGGTTAAGTATAAGAGTGATGGTCATAATTGTTATTAAACAGTTGTGATACATTAAACTTCCCCTTTTATATGCCACATAATAAATTTATAATATATATTTTTTTATAGTCATTTGATATAATAAAGACGTTTATTATTATTATTAATAATAAACCTTGTGCATGTAATATTTATGCAAGTTAGAGAAACAGCTTATTTCAGTCTCTTTCATTCGGTAATTGGCTATGCAATAATTACTTGCGGTCATTCAGCACAAACTTAACACCCCCAAGTAGCTAAGTTTAGCACATCATAAAGTGGGATTTAGAGTATCAAACGTTTTTGAAAAAATTGACTTTCCCATATTAAACTAATAAATGTACGACAAAATTATGATGCGTATGAGTTACGGCATCACATTAGTAGAATAATATTATTTGTAATAAAAAATGCAGCAAAATATATATTTCAAATGACCAATAAACGCACTCAATAACTGTTTATCCAACAAAATTTATTTATACGGTTGCATGCCTATTAAAAAATCACAAATTTATCAAAGCAAACTGCCCATAAATATCAACCAATAACAGCGACCGGACAGCCGATAAAAAATACTTCCGGCCGGAAATTTAGCCAGTAAACAAAATTTATACATTCCGTAGCAAATTTATACATCGAACTGGGGCATTTCTTTCATTTTACCTTTAAATCGAATCCCCAGGTCAGTTTGTTTATCAAGAAATCAGCTCTAAATGTAAATTTACGGCTTATCGGGAAGTAAAAAAACTGCACATTGGTGTCCAATAGGTTGTGCAGTAGATTCGAATACGAAAATACGATGTTCGGATGCCAGTAAATTCCAATCAACGTCGTGTAAGTTGCATTCGATGGGCCGTTAGGCGATTTCAGCCAAATAGTACGGGAATTCATCAGAAAATATGGTGGTCTATCAGTAACGATTCATCCTGCAGTCTCTATTAAAATAACTAATGATACTAATATTTACGTAGATATTAGATAAAAATTGGGAATTAAATAATTTCTTTTAAAAGCATTCTTTTCTTAAAAATACACCAACAAGTAGATGACAATTTTTTCAGCTAAGAAAATATTTTTAGGTCCATAAGACTAAAAATAAAAGCATAGTGTGCTTATCGGTATAACTTATATCTAAGTAAAAAAATCCTTTCTAATATTCCTAAAATATACCAAAAGGGGAAAGTGACGATTTTCAAGGTCGTTGTAAAATAATGTAGTTTATTCTGCATTTTGCCATTGTCGTCTAGCTTGGCTTTCGCTGATTATACTGTCAGCGTCAGACAGTTTTCAAATACTGATGTAACTCACGATACATCGGACAAACAGGGCGCAGTTTCCTGCAAATCAAAGAATGCCAGAGAGACACAAGACTCAAATACACAGATCAATCGGTAATGACAAGAGATATTCATCACAATAAGAACCATAAAATCAACCACGAGAGCGCCAAGATATTGGACAGAAGTACACGTTATTACCGAAAAATTATTAAAGAATTACCAGAAATTATGGAAAACAGAAAGAATATTAACAGAAATGATGGGTATCGACTGGAAAACATATAGAGACTGGTTTTGTCAGGTATAATCGAGTACATATTTGCTGGGCACTCAAAAAACGCAACAAAAACTTTACGACCTCACTATCATCGCCGGACCATGCGGTAACGTGTCATTAAACAAGCCGACGCACATTATAAAACTATAAAGATAAGCGAGTCAATTTGCGAACGAAATAGTACAGAGCCGAACATTAGAATGTACATATTAATAATACTAGACCGTAACGCGCTGTTACGAATTGAACGAGTAAGTTGCTTATCTAAATATTTCAAGTGCGTGCCTGGGTGCAATTACTTTTGGGACTAGTTTAACTGTATTTTAATGAGGTCGTGAAGTTATTGTCGTGTTTCTTGAGTGCCCAGTAAATGTATACTCGACTATACCAGTGGTTGAAACAGTCACGGAGTATGACGAATGAGAAATAAAGCAAAGCAGCGCCAAGGTATATAACGAGGAGTAGAACACAACTTCAATCTTTGCAATCTCTTTGAAGAAACTGAGAGTATGATCGGTAAAAAGCTAAGTCAAGTTAAACCTGCAAGAGAGTATTTAAATAAAATGCCTAGTTAATTATACGGTACTAGTTCGTACTATTATAACAAAAATTAAAACGTGGCTAGTAAATATTGATGTTGATACAAATAACGAGAAATATAATTTTTCTATATAAATATATAGGCCAGTCATCAGGGAGTTGAGAATGCGTAAATGCTGTTTCAAATCGGACAAAAGATTTTACTCTTGAAACCAGGTCATTATAGGTCTCCTTTAGATATACTGATTTTTCCCCCTCGCCCGCCCCCGGAACACCTTTAATTTTGGGGCATCGCTTAAAAATCATTTTCCGAACCGTCCTACTAAAAAAAAACAGATGGTTACCAGAGTTAAATATAAGTACATTCTCTATCGAAATGGTTTAGACACATTTTTACGTAGTATTAATATTCTTAATGCTGTGAAGTTTCAGAAAAAAAAGGGTTACCCCCCTTCGAGCAGCTAATTCTGTGATTAAAATAAAAGATGATGTCATTCCAGTTACCTCAGCGCTACCCTTTCAATTAATTTTACTTTCTAAGAAATCTGATAAGATTTGCAGCAATCCTTTCAATTTGAACGGGCCCCCTTATCCGGTTTTACTTTTTGATAAAGTAGGAATGCGAAAAACTAAACATTTCTTTGATTTGTTTTCTCCAATCACTGATAAAATTAATTTTGGCAATAAAATACACGTCGTAGATGGTGGGTTTTCCTTCATCGAGTTGTGTGGCATCAACAAGAAACATACATTCACTTATATCTTAGCTAGGTTTGTAGAGAATATCGACGAGCTCAAAGAAATATATCTGCAACCGTAAAAATTTTGACGGGTCTAGGACATCAGTAATGCAACAGGAGAAGTTTCTATCAAACGATCAAAATAAACATCGACTTATCTCACTGTTACGAAAAAAACTTACCACTGTAGGTTTCGTTGTTGAACAGGCTGCCGAAGATGCTGATTTTCTTATTATTAACTCAGCGATAGATATATCATAATATTATGATTGGGTAATTGGACCCTCTTATGCAATAAAGAACCAAACGCCAATTTTGTAAAATCAAGCTTTTTTACTAGGCTAAATGAAGAATACGATAAAGTATGTTTTGCAAAATAGAACCAGCCAATTACTGATTGTCATCGGCATCTATGAGTAAGTAGAACTAACTGTGAAAAATTTTATCGGCAGAAATCTATTTTGCAACAGAGATAAAACAGTTGGTTCCTTATTGCAAAAGAGATTATGTGCAATATTATGTTTGAATAGTGCATATTTTACGAAGTATCTTACGATGAATAGAGGAAAATATATACTTTCACTGGTTCTAACAGATAAAAAAAGTGAAAATAACAGAACTGAACAGCTAAGTTATTAATTCTTTCGAGTATGAATACCTAGCTATGAGATATTAAGGTGCTTTAGCAAAATTCCGGATAAGTGAGGCATAACTGATGGTTACAATAAGATGTCTGACAAGCAGAGAGGTGACGTAATAAATAATATAAATAAATTCGCTCGATATAAGTCGCATTATTATAGAACCAAAAGAAATGAACAAGAGTTTTTGCCTGTTGGAACAACGCTTCCACTTATGTATAAACTGAATAAGGGGGAGACTCAATATTTTGTTAGTGTCTCAAGTTACACGACAATATTCTAACAGAATTCAACCTAAAGGCCAAAGGGACCCAAGAAGGACACTTGCAACAGATGAGATACTTTACAAGCTAAATCACGGAGTACTACAAGCAATGATGAAAAACAGCAACTCATATTAGAACACGATGCACATGTACTTGAAGCAGCATGTGCAAGAAAATAAATGGAAGCTGACTTAAAAGCAGTTTCTGAAACATTGAGATTTGACATGGAGAAAATACTTCCTCTACCTAGATTGTCAACTAATATTATATATTATAAAAGGCAGTTGTTGCTATACAACTGCGGAATTCACAGTGGAAAAACTAACAGAGCTTTCTGCAATCTATCGATAGAGGGTCACGCTGAACGTGGTGTGCAGGAAGTGGGCTCCTGTTTAAAAAAATATGTGAAAGGTAATGTTCCAGAAACAGTTAGTAGACTCGTACTTTGGAGTGACTCATGTGGGGGTCAAAATAGGAAGGTAAAAATAATATTATTATTAAAATGCATTCTTGAGGAAAATCAGTTTTTGGGGAGAATTCAATTGAAATTTCTAATTTCCGGTCATTCATTTCTCCACAATGATAGTGATTTTGGTGATATCAAGTGTGCTCTAAAAAGACAACAAAAATTATATTCTCCAGAAGATTATGCTAATATTATGAAGGATTGTAGAAAGAAAAATCCAATAACGGTATTATTTTTAAAGAAATATGACTTTTTTAGCACGGAGAAGATAGAAAAGCAAATTACAAACAGAAAAAAAGAAATCAACGAGGATAAAATAAAGTGGCTGCATATAAAATAAATTAAGGTCCAACAAAATAAACCCGGCCCGGACGACTATCGCGAAATTAATATTAAAAAAAGCAAGGCAGGCCTCCTTACGCAAGTGATAGCAACTTTTTAAAAAACTTAGAACAACTCTGACTGAGTGGAAAACCGGTAGCATAGACGAAACTGGATGACATCACATCCTATATGCATTTGATTCCAGCAGCAGATCTATCATTTTACTTACATTTAACGGGCGATCCCTCAATTGAGGAGGATATTGATGGATTTAACATCAGTACACTAGATTTTGAGGTAGAAACTGAATACGCGGAATAAAATTCATTTTTGCTGTGCACATTATCGATGTACTTTATTATTTCGTACATGAAGTATTTAATTAAATATGCAACAAAGTGCCGTTTTTTCCTTAATTTCGAAAAATTACTTTTTTTGTTTTGAAAAAATGTATTTTGTTTTGATGTACTCGTATAGTATTCTTTTGTTTGCAATAAAATATTAAAATATAAATTTGTGTGTTTTAATTAAAACCAACATAATTTTTAGAAAGGAATGTTTTTGTTTTCCAATTTACTCAAAACTATATGATTGGCGTTTGGTTCCTTATTGCATAAGGGGATCCAATTATAGTTGGTAAAGACCTTTTAATTCTTATGACAGGATTATCCGCACGTTGTTGTATTTTATGAACCAAGCAAGGGGAAAATGGATGAACGAATTTATTCTTTTAAATACTCAAAAGAAGTTGCGGATAACATATTACTCCTCCACGCATTCAGTTGATGTGACGCAACTTCTGCATTTTTTAGGCAAGGCAAAGCAAAATTTGTTAAATTATTACAAAAATCTTCAGGAGTACAAAAATAATTGTGAAGGCCCCAATTCTCACCCTGATCTTATAGATACAGCATACAGAATTTGATAAAGATGATAATGAAACCGACACTCGCAGTTTTATTGAGGCCTCTTCCCCACAGGGCGCGATCTGATCGCACGATCCGAACTCTTGCGATCTCGTGTTATAGTTATCATATTTGTACTCAGTATATCCCCTCCACACAGAGCAAAATCTGTGTTTTCGCTCCACCGAGATCGTCACGATCAGTTTCGAATCTTTTGGAGGGGATATACTGAGTACAAATGTGATAATTATAACACGAGATCGCAGGCGGTTGAATTGCGCGATCTGATCGCATCCTGTGGGGAAGAGGCCTAAAGCAAGGGAACGTTTTGAACTTTCAATTTCAAAAAAACTCAAACTAATGTAATGTATTGGCAGCAGAGAATAAAATAATTAGAAGTAAGTTAACCAAATAAATAAAAAGTGGATTAGGGCTATTGGAGACAACACTTAAAAAAGAAACGCGCTAAATGTTCTACCGCAAATTGGTGTGGAAACGAACACCGATAGTTGTAGACATTTGTAATTTCAAAATTGATAATAATAGTTATTTATTGTATAAGTGTTTTAGATAGCGTTTTGTCAATGGAAGAAAGTTTAAACTCGAGAACGAGGTTCGAGAGTTTAATTTTCTTCAGTGGATAAAACGCGATTAAAACACTTACACAATACAACGTTTTATCCACAATCACGTTGTTTAGTCAGATTTCATCAAAGAATGATTTGACATTTCGCTCTTTCAGCGGCTGTAACGTCAAAAATTATTGAAATTAATTTTAAAAAACTTGGGAGGTGTTGAATTGTTGTTATTAATGGAAACGAAGTGAAATATGATAAAACAAATAAGGAAATGTTTATTAATGTAAATGTTAATATTAATATTGATAAAAAATAAATAAAATCTAATTGATTTAAGATTGTATTTTTCATTATTCCACTAGCGGATAAAGTGGTACTTTATATGCTTCATAAGTGTGAATAAAACTCCAATTATAATGTGATTGTGGATAAATATATTTATTTAAACTTCAAAAATCACAGTTAAACGTAATAGTAAGTAGAAAGCGTGTGCAGGAAAGTGTCAATATACAGAGTGAATGCGATATGGTACTTGAATTCCCCCGCCTATAACACCAAGAGTATTAATATTACGTAAAAATGTGTCTGAACCATTTCGATAGATAATTTCCTTATCTCTAACTCTGGTTACCATCTTTTTTTTTGTAGGCCCGTTCGTTCAGAACCGAGATATTTGCAAAAAAAAAAAGATTTTTAAGCGATATTGCCCCAAAATTCAGGTGTTCCGAGGGGCGGGCAAGGGGGAAAAGTTAGGTATGTCTAAAAGAGGCCTATAATGAACTGGTCCCAACAGTAAAATCTTTTGTTCGATTTAAACCGATGTTAACCTACCTGACGACTGGCCTAATAAGGCCAACACGAAGTGCATTAATGATTACAAAGATAAATATGTAGTAAACTGTATTTACGATAGACCAAAAATTCCACTATTTCCTATAAAAGGAACTAAACTCATTACCACCCATCAGGGTGTACAATATACGTTTCCAAATCGATTGAAAATAATGCCCGAAAAGTTGCGACATACTACGCCTTCAGTAAGCCTCGAGCAGACAGATTAATCCTAAAGAAAGGACTACAATCTTGTGTATCACTAGCCGCAGATTAGTTTCGAGCTTGCTAGCTCTCATCAGTACGGCATAGGCGAATACACAGCAACCGTAGACTGTTCCCCCAGTCTATCAAATTACAAACAAAAGACGTCCACACCTAGTCGAATGACTCCATCGGGTGGCGTTTTTTTGCAATCTGAGTTGTTAACGTACTCGGACTAAGTTACATTTAACAAAATTTAAGACCAACGCGAAGTGGATTATTACAAATATAAATATGTAGTAAAATAAATACTACGATAGTCCAAAAATTTCACTATTTTCTATAAAAACTAAATTCATTACCGCCCATCAAGGTGCACAATGTGTGTTTCCAAAACGATTGAAAACATTGCCCTAAACTTGCGACATACTACGTCTTCAATCGGAAAACGCAAACAGAAATCTGATTGCAATAAGCCCCCAGCAGACAGATTAATCCCAATGAAAGGACTACAGTGCAGTGCTGTTGTGTATCACCAGCCGCAGAAAAGTTTCGAGCTTGTTAGCTCTCATCAGTACGGCATAGTTGAATACACAATGTTCCTACATTGTTCATTATTCCTTCGGTCTATCAAATGGCAACAACAACAACTTGTTGAATTGCGGCGTGATAAAAAATGCGTAAAAGATTTATAGAAGATTTACACCACTTTGTACGTAAGATGAATAGAAAACGAGTTATTACATAAAAACCACATTTTGATACCTAATTAAGACACCTAGTAAGCACAAAGTTACTGTGTGATATAACTTAAGTTACAGCTTATTCTTCCGAGATATTGGATCCAAAGTAATGCAATTGTTTGAGATAACCACCTAAGCTACGAGGCTGTGAGCCAAACTTGTGAATTTGTGAATCCAGCGCCGCAGCCAGACGCATGGAAAATTGCCGTGTTATTGGTGCCAAATGCATACACGACATATTTACAATCTAACGCGGAATAACTGGCTATTGTGCAATTCTCCACTAGACGACTTATAACTTAATATATGAAAGGGTTTATTTGTGTTTTTTCGGCCACTCACTGTGGGTATTTTGCTGGATTTTATTGTTCGATTGCGTGCTGAGAAGATAAGTAACATTTTTATTTTTTTGGTGAACTAATCACAGGATTGTAAATCAAACAGTAATGTTCATAGGATGGTAATAATTTAATTCTGACAGTAAACAAAGTGAGATTTCTGTTTCTCTCACAAGGTTTATTTTAACTATAAGTCAATATAACTCTGCATATATTATTATTATACACATCTCATGATAGGAAGTACGAAGGCGTAGAAAGGCTACGGTGTATTTTATTTTATAATTTAAACTTATAAACTGGGGATTATTCTAATTTACACTTACAAACTAGGAATTATGTTAATTTATACTTAGGAGCTGCGAATTATGCTAATTTGCAGTTAGAAACTGGGAATTAAGCTAATTTACACATACCTAGGAATGTTAATGTACAGTTACAAGCTGGGAATTATGTCAAGTGCTAGAAAGGCCACGGTGTATTTTGTTTTACAATTTACACTTAAAAACTGAGAATTAGGTTAATTTATATTTACAAACTGGAAATTATGTTAAGTTACACTTGCCAGCTGGTAATTATGCTAATTTACAGTTACAAACTGGGAATTATACTAATTTACAGTCATAAACTGGGAATTATGCTAATTTATAGTTACCAACTGGAAATTATGCTAATTTACATTTACGAACTGTGAATTATGCTGATTTACATCTAGCAACTGGGAATTTACTAATGTACAGTTACAAACTGGGAATTATGGGAAGTGTAAATTAGCATAGTTACCAGTTTGTAAGTATAAATTCATAATTCCAAGCTGCTAAGTAATTTCCAATTTGTAAGTATAAATTAGCATAATTCCCAGTGTATAAGTGTAATAAATCATAAAATAAAATACACCGTGGCATTTCTACGCCTTCGTAAGGATGAACTACAACCTACTATAATATAACATTCTGTAGAAGAAAAACTTATGAATGTATGGATTTAAATTATCGGATTAGTCACACTTACAGTATCACGCGAGTTAAGGGTCCTTAGGAATTACTAGCAAAGCAGCCTTCGTTGGCTACTGAATAGGTCAAACAATAGTTTAATTCAGAAATAAAACATTTGTACAGTAAACGAATATGCTTGAAAGAGAAACACGTTTTTTTTATAACATTTACGTTAAATGTATTAACTACCACAGAATCGCAGATGTTTAGAGTTATTTTCTTAAACGAATAATCGTAGAAAAAATTATTATTATTATTTTTATACATTTATGAAAATATGTCGAATATTGAAACACCCGGTATCTAGATCATATATAAATTTATTTTTTTTTACTTATTTGCCCAAATTCAAGTAATTATTGCATTTAATTCATTTTACATTTATTTAACCATTAAATAATGAACATGTTAAAGTCGCCAGAAAGCGATTTAAATTTACATTCATTTAAAGCAACATAAACAATAAATTTTTACGGCAGAATCTAACTAAAATCTAGCCAAGCAATAGTGTTTGTTTACAATGAGCGTGATAAATTTCAAGTACTTCTGTCGCATCACATAAGGTGAAATCGCCCAGCTTTTTCTATCCTAAGCGTGCAAAGGACAGAAAGATAAAAGTTTTGAGTCTAGAAATGCTGCCAAACTACGACTGAGCTAGTGTGGAATTTTTGTAATATAAACAATCCCGAGCGTATGACAACGTGAACGCTTGCAGCCCGGAGTTTCCGGGTACGTTGTGACGTCATCCGTATAATATAAAAAGAGACAGGAAGGGGGAGACGCAATTTAAACCATACCTGAGCTACGTCCCAGAACTTGACTGTTCGCTGAGCGCTCTGGAGATAGAATTTGAACATCCCTCGAGCTACATCGCAGAACTTGACTGTTCGCTAAGCATTATTTTGTGAGTTATTTGCCTAAGTACGAATTAAGCGATATTTTGATCTACCTATTCTTTTCAACTATTTCACCTGTTTTAACGAATTCTTGATGAAGTGCAATTTTAACGGCTATACTATGCTTGACGAGGACGCTAACCATGCCGAAGCTGAGGGAGAACTTCCGGGAGATCTTACGGTATACCGAGCGCCAGGTAATGTGCCGTAGCATAACGTATGCACTCACAATTCTCCGTTGTTTAATTTTTCTTTTAATTCATGTAAGGTAGACTAATAAATTCTATACTGGTCAGAGACGGCTAACGCCGGCGTGAGTCGCAGGAATGTGGTACTAAAAGAATATCAGATTGTTTTAATGAAATCTTAACTTTTATTTTTAACAAGAAAACATGATAAGATTATATTACAATTTACTCAGTTATTATTTCAATCATAAGATTAGGTAAACAGTTCATATGCTGAATATTTTACTAGAGAGATTTACGTTCGCTAAATAACAAGTTTATATTCAAGAACTATATACGACGTTTATGCAATGACAAAACTTTCATTTCCATTATTCTTCAGTGGTGTACTCTCAAGGCCTACCGTGTGCCGATCTGAACATGTAAAATGTCTTAAGAATGTTTGCCTTTCAAATTATTGTGTGAGGTTTTTCACCGGTGGCTATTGGTTTTCTATGATTGTTTAATAACGGTCCATTCACTGAATTACCTTGCGCACTACAAACTGCACAGGCTATCGGTCAGTACTGGGTCAGTTGGCCCGTAAACTTTCTCTATTTCTGGGTGGTTTACTTTTTCGTCGAGTACTGAACCCTGACGTCTCGTCTGTTTGAATGAGTGTTGTTTTACGTTGTTGTACAGTCATATGCAATTTGGTAGTTGCCGTTTTGTGTAGTAAATTAAAGGATAGTTCCTCAACATTTTCTGATATTATACATGAGTATTTCATTCTCATTTATCCTTTAAATTCTATGATGCACGAACATGACATGATTCTTGTCCTCTGTTTTGCATTAAGTTTAATTTCATCATAGCTGTAGCTAACACCACAACTTCAATCACATTTTAATCGGTCTATTTGCCGCATCTTTAATTACAACTGCAAAATAACACGGCATACGATTGTATTACCTGGTTCTTGTTATTGCATAGCAACCCTGAAATCTGTATGGTATGGTCATTACTATAGCGGCGTAAGTTTTCCTACATAATAAATATTTAGACAATGGTCTTAAATCTTTGGATTGTTTTTGACTTCATGTCCGACTATTTGTCGCATCAGTTATTATAAAATAAAATGGGGTTTTTGTGGCTATTTTTCCATTAATTACTAACTAAATAAATGGTTTCATTTCCGTCAAATAAAATGGCAAACAAATTTCAACTATAAATTTACCGTACAGGCTTGAGTAATAAAATCTGAACTAAATGACATAACTGAATAGCGAGATTTCTCAATTGATAAACAGTGTATGCAAACTTACAGGGTATTTAAAATAACAGAGTGATTAATTTTCTCAGGTAGATAATATCAGACAAAGAAACAAGTAATATTAAATTTCATATAAAAGAACCTGGGGTAATTAAAAATGGTTAATACACACAACGTAATTTGGGGTCCTAACTTTGTTAATATAGACGATGACGTAAATGCCCAATTTTATTTACTTATCCTTCAGATAAATAAAAAGTAATTAATATACTGGTAACATAATGACCAGTACTTTATGTGTAATACAGACATACTCCGCAAACGTCTCAATATCGCGATTTTGATATGTGATGATATTTAGCTAAATATCTCAGAGACAGTAAGATGGTAGCTAAATTTTCCTAAAGAAACCTGTGTTGTTAAGAAAAAACATAACCTATTAGCGATAAGTGCAGCAAGTGATGTCCCAGAGAAAAATTCCAATAACTCAATTTAAAAACGTACAGGGTGTCTTAAAAGACAAAACTTTCTTGTCGGCTAACCCAAAAATAACCAGTAAAACTAGAAGAAAAATTTACTAATGTCAATACATATTTTTCAAAGCTAAATTTATGTTTCTTTACAGAAAAAATTTTTGAATTGAAAAAAGTGTTTCTTATTTTTTCCTTATCGCATAGTAATATAAATCATAATTGGTTGTAACGAATTTCTTGTAGGTGCAGGATAAGGTAAAAAAATATTTATGTTAATTTGCTTAACAATTGTTTCAGTAAAAAATTTTTAAATCTCTCTGTATGTATATTTAAAGAATTTAATAGTACCTACAATTTGATGTGCCGTCGGTTAAGAAATAAAAAAGTCTGGGTAAATTGAATCGCGGACCCTGTATACTGTGATTCTTTATCTAATTTTTCTAAATTATCAGCAAGTGTAATAAAGGTTGTCAGTACTGCGAAGTAAATAAAAATAATTCTCATTATTTCTCATTTTGTTAGGTGGGCGAAATTCGCAGTTGGAAGCGATTTGATGACAAATTTTTTTAAATGAATGAATAAGCTGTATGATATAATGATCATTAACTTTTTCTTGAAATATGTATTTATGAAAAGTAAACAAGAATGATGAGAATACTGATTTTCGTTCATTTAACGTATTAATAATAAAAAACATTTCTTTCATATCTAGGCATTATTTCTCCTTTTCCTTTATTTTAAAATCTTGTATACAAACTGTTTTCCTAAATCATAATTGTATTTGCTGATAGTTTGCGCTGTAAGCAGAAAGGACCCCATTGAACCCTCCTTGAGCTGCTCATGCCTGAAACCCTTTTCGCCTAAAGCACATTACTGGAATAATGTAGCAGTAAAGGAGCAAATGTGAAAATGCAAGTCACTTGAGAAATGAAAAGAAAACGAACCCTGTCTGGAGAGAAGAAAAACGTAAAAAGTCAAAGGCTACAAAGGATTTGATCGCATCCCTCGGTCAAACGCTTTGGAACTGAGATTGACTTTTTTGTTTGTAAACAACTTGGCGCGTAAATGCTCTCTCTATCGGCGCAGAACAAATCTAAATATTTAGATAACTTTATTTGTCTACTTCAAATCCTTTCAGACTTTTTTGTAAGGTAGGATTTTGTCGTCGTGCGAAATCAACTTCCTTTTATATCTTTCCCATTGAATTAGTTACCTTAATGAAAAATTAAATATTAATTATAATCTTAAGGTAATCTTATTATTGGATTATCTCTGCAATTGGAGACTGAAAATGTACAAAATTTCTTCTTTAAAAAAGTCCGGTGAGAATTCGAATATGATCTTTATTATTTGCTACATAATGTCGTAATTTATTAAGCGACATGATTGTCGCATTGTCTCAGAAATGAATGTTCCGATTTAAGTCTTATTTGGTAAAGGAAAAGGATTTTTCACGTTGCGTCATTTAAAATGAGTCAAAGTTGATTTCGAATTTCGTCTCGAAGACAATGTCGATATGTTTCTCAAAATCCTGTCCACATCAGATCCAGGTTTAATTTAAGCAGCTAATTTTGATAAGTATATCAACAAATTTTCAAAAAAGAGACATTAAGCATCAGCCAATGCAATAGATTACATTTCATTTGCCTGAACGTAAATTATAATTAATTGCGTTGCAAGCACTTTAAGTCCTATCCATTAACAAATCCAAACTCAATAAATAGATAGGAAACTAAGAAGCCCCACAGTAGTGTTACTCTCTGTTGGATGGTAATTGGGAACAATGCATCATAAGGCTCTGGTACTCACTATGTGTGGTATGAGATGAGAGTATGTAATTTTATGTTATTAGATTCACATCTTTTATAGACCATATACCTAAGCAGCTTCTATCTACAACAGTTGCATTTGAGCTAAAAGACAGTGAGTGAAATTTCTTGTAATTTTGCCTTTCTGAATTGAAAGAAGCTTGAATTGAAAAAACCATCTCTAACAAAGAAAGTTTCACACCTCTATTCTTTGAAAGACAAATCTTTAAAATTCCCAGATTGTTCGTTTTAACGGTTTCTTTATTAAGAATTGTAATTTTGTTATTATGAACCAAATCAAATTCGGAAAAGGTTCTTCTTGCAGATGTTGATAAAGTAACCGCTTTGGTTAATTGCAACACTTCCTCCATTGCCATTTTTTCCTACGAATACATGTTAAAATAGCAGCTCCACCAGTTCATGCCAGTTAGTCGCTCAGTAGAATTTTTGGTCGTCATGAGACCTGAAAAGGTGTCTGTAATATTGCCAATAAAGTTAAGAAGCAGTTGGAAGAATCCTAATGAATTCTATGGTGGTATGGTGGTAGTGATATAACCGGCAAATTTTGTCTTTTATATAAAATTCAAGAGAATCGCAGATGTAACTTCATCACATTTCCGTTACAAGCTTCAACGTTGAAACATTTCTTTTTTGAAGCTCGACTGGATTGTTCCAGAAATATTTTATAACAGAGAGCACTTGAGATATAACCTCTTCAACGGTAAGATCGTTGGCTAAAAGTTCCATTTACTGTGCCCCACACTCAATACATCCCGTCAGTTTACTGTTTATGACATCTCACGATAATAATAATTTGTATTATATTTATTTATTTATTTAGTTACGACCACTCAACAGGTAACCAAATACAGGGTGGGCACATTGCAGTGAAGTAATAGAAAACATTATACATAATAGAATATTATAATATAAAAAACACATTAGAGTGAAATTAATATGTTCTTTGAAACTTAGATACTTATAAATAAATAAACACCACAGAAATTAGACAACCCCCAATTCCAGAAGCCAGGGGCTTGTGCGGAAGGGGGTTACACATTGAAGAAACGCGGACATACAACCATTTCCTTCGACAGTGCCGGAGCTAGAATTCGAACCCGGTGGTGCGATCGGCTATCGACCTATCAAAGATAATTCGAAGATCCTTTACTGTGTCTATCCTCTACAATATTTGATCGTTCATATGATAATTATTGTACTTAATAGTGTTACGCAATTGTACAAAACTCCAATAAATCGACGAGTATATTATTTACATCTAGTTATTTCATATATTTCACAACAAATAGGATCTCTTGAGTAAATATCAATGATATCAATGATTTACTTTCTCTTCCAAGTTCCCAAAAAATCAACTGATATATCCTCCACATTTTAAACATGTAGCGGTTTAATAATAAATAAGACAGTTTGTGCGAAAGATAAAGTGTTTTCAACTTCATATCCTATGTGGACGGGGATCGGTGGTGTTCCCCAGGGATTTGTCGCAGAACCATCCATTTGATATTTATATAGACTTGACCCTCCTAGATATAATGTATCACTTTCTCCCCTTTTCCCACATCACCGATCACATCGAAATTACTCTTGATTTATCATCCTTGAAGTCATAAAAAATACTAGTATATAAAGTAGGCATTATAAAACATAAATAGCAGGACGACAATATGTCATATAACAAAATTTGATTATCGCAACAGCAAAATATTATAAAAACAAGTTATTACAATATATATATATGAGAAACAGATCTACAAAGTCAAGAAGTTGAATGTATATAAAATAGAAATTGTCCGTCACAAGGAAATAGGTATCTCTGATGGTTCATGTTTTTTTTTTCAGTAATTATGTAGCAATTGACAAAGAAAGGTAATTCGGGTGAAATAGCAGCAAAGTTACTTAAAAATATATATTATATCATTTAGTAAATACTTCATTAAAGATGGGCAAGTTTCCGTCAAATCTTCAAATATCTACAGTTATACCAGCCCCAAAGTTAATAGTATAGAATTTAATACCCCTCAACATGTTAATGGTTATAGAAAAATTAATCGAAAGGATAATTTACTAAAAACTATCTAAATTCGTACTAGAAAATAACATTTTATTCTTAAATCAGTCTGCCGTGACGCGTTTTTCTCCACCCCACCCGGTGATATTCGAGGTCTGGAAACGAGTTTTCGGATTGTGCTCGGGCGCCAGTCGTAGTTTAAGTGATAGGACACACTACCCTCAAGCCGAATATGCAAGGCAGAGTAGCTCAAGTGGAGAAAGTATACTTCAATGGATCAGTCTGGGAAATTAGATGTTCACACACAAAGAGTAAAACTAGTTTACTAATTGATTACCTCGACCAAATTTTCCAGGTTCTACTTAACAGAATTAGGGCAAGCGTCGCCGTCGCAACGAAAAGGGTAGTATCAGATGACTCAGGTGACAGGAATAACAAGCTGTAAAATAGTAACACAAAAATATGCGGCAAAGCGTTAGCACAGAATAAGCGATGACACAGACAAATTTATATACAGTACTTGGCTAGTACATCTGTTTATTTACTCTTCCAGGAACTCACTTCCTCTGGTTACGGTCGGGCACATCTGCTGCGGTGGAGCGATCGGAATAGGATTCAACTGTACGGCTCCTCAGATCCTTTTCTGAAAATGAATCAACTTACTATCAGAGTGGGAGTAGACGCCAGATGGATGCGCTGCTGGTCGATGACGTAGTATGGACTTTACCAAAATCCTGCGGCTCGAATATGATATATTGCACCCGAGTTCGGATCTCGGAGTGGACACGTCTGCCGCCGATGAGTCGTTCTGACTGACTTCCAACACAGGATAAATTAATTACCTGAATATTTTCTTCGTAGACCGGAGTAAGTAGCAAGACATGTGTTTCGCGTCTGAAGGCAGTCAGGGAACTGAACTATCGGATATTTTAATTGTTCCCTTGTGGCGAAGAATGACTTCGCACGGGCGAGGTCGAATCGAGAAATATTTTAATTGCCTTAGTTGTTGAGACTCTAGAAAACTTCGCGTAAATTACTGAAATATGTACTGTAGGTTCGCACATCTGTACAAGTTCCCCCACGTCGCTTTCTCTTTACATGACTGTATCTGTACTTTACAACTGGTACACTTATTCGGTGTTTCTATGAATTAATACGTATTAATTTTAACCTAATTCTCTTATGGCGGTACAGTATATATACAATAATCACAATAAAGGATAATTCATATAAAACAGTATTAAGAAATATAAACATTCCGTGCAGATTGCGGTAACGAAAAACGCTTCGTTACACCGCATTTTTCAGGAGTGAAAACTGTGTTTTTAGTATTAATATAGCTTTTGAATATCTATAACTAAAAAATTATAGAGGGTAGCTCCTTTCTTAGCAGTCTAAAATTACAACACATGTAAAATACTGTTATGTGCCGCCCTCTTATGAATAGCGATTTAATCCCTAGTGGCAGAGTAAAAGGAAGCCTGCCTAATTAACTACCATAGGATAGTAGTACACTAGTCAGCTCAGAGGTGGCACTGCCTCATAGAAATATTCTGCAAGGCAGTAGAAGTAATCTGGAACAGTCTGAAGGGAAATGGATGATTCGAGAATAAGCGCCACGGATATATAAGTAGCAGAGCCAACGCGCCGAAGTCGGTTCAGTACAGTTCTGAAAAGAGTCAAGTGAACAGGTAAGATAAAGAATTGTAATAAGTTGTGAATTATAGTAGCTAGTCCATAGTAAAAAAGTTATAATTTGTATGTTATTATAAGGAGTAATTATTGTAATTTATTGATAAATAAACCAGTGGTTAATGATTAATCTTGCTGCGATTATTGAACCTACGTTCTAAGTGTTTACGACACGGTGCAAATGCGTAACAATACGCTAATCCGTCCTTATTTGATATTTGCAGCATCCATTTTTTATTGAGCTAATAGTAATGATGCAGTAATTCTGTGTTGTATGAGACAAAGTGCTGCAATGCTTAGGACAATTGTACATAGACACAGTATGCACAAATTTAGAATTTGGGAATGTAAAGTATGCATTTTCATGAAATTTGACATATTCTCGATCAAGATATTTGGTATCTTAAATTCATAATAGAAAAAACGATAATAAAAATTATGTCTGCTACATACATACATTGTTGCTTATAGTGCAGTTTAAATTAAAAAAAAAAAGAAACGCGATACTCATACATATTTGTACTAAATTTACTGCTGAATATCTTTTATTAAAATGGTAGAAAAAACTGTATCTTTATCGTTTTATCGTGTTCCTACGAGAAAATTGCACATTCCAACTAGTTTTGAAATCAAATCTACTTTCTATATCCCGCGTTTGTAGAAAGGATAGCGGTAAAATTGATTTTGATAAAAGGTTTTCCATGTGTTCAGTTTTATACTGATATGTTGCATTTAGGATATGTGTTTTATTGTTGTCTTTAACTAGAACGTGACGGAATTGTAAGATTACACATAAAAAGACTATTCTCAAATGAAGAAAAAATATATTGGAAATTTGTGATTTGTGTTAATAAATATATACTCTCGAAACAAATGATTTTAGTTGAATGAAACGTGTACAGTTGATTTCAAAAAAACTGGTACACTTTCTTTTAGCTATGTAAATCATTCGTTCTTTGATTGATATTAATAATCTTACAAATGTCACTTTGGTTCGACATCTAACAGATATTCAAAACCTTCGAATTGTTTCTAAAATTGAAGATGGTTGGTCCATAAGAAAAGACTTGCTGCTGAATGCATTGTAAAACCACAATAATGAGTGTTAAAAAGCAATGGGAAACTAACCAAACGGTATCCCGTAAAGTTGGTTCCGGTAGGCCCAGAAAGAGCAATAATCAAGAAGATGAACATCTTATAAATTACCTAAGAGAAAACCCTTTTCAGACTGCAGTAAATGCAATTTCAGAGACAAATTTCCCTGCTTCGGTACCTACTGCTTGCAGAAGAATAAAACTAGGAAGCGAATTGAAGAGTTGTTCAGCGGCTAAAAAATACAAATTTTCAGAAGAAAATAAGCAGGGTAGGATTATTTTTGCACTGAACTATATAATCAAGTTTTAGACGCTAATGAAGCAATGACAAAATATTAGTTAATTCTGTATTACGTAATTGAAGTTCATTTATTTTATTTTTTTATTGTATTTTTATGTTCAGTCTGCGTTTACATTTTTTTAAATCTCAAGTGGTATTTTTGTGTTCTTATTTTAAAAATAGAATTATCATTATTCAGCTAGTATTTTAATTACAACCATTAGTAGAATTATCCGTAACAAATATTATTTTTTTAAACAATAATATAGCAGGCTTGAAAATATTTTGAAAAAGTTATTTTCTAATTATTTTTTAAAATTCCATTTGAATAAAATTAAAAAGAAAGGTTTAATAAGTCTAAAAACCGGTCTCTTCCAAAAAACCCAGGTCCGGGGTAAATCACCTCATCTCCACCCCCTCTCGACATGCCTGGTCAGCCTTATTTACAGACATAAGCATACAACTAAACTATTAAGATTTTCGATTAAAGTTACGTTGCTCATCAATAGGTGTCACTGTTAAAGAATGCATCAAAACATATCTAAACTCATCACACTTGAAATCAGCAAAAATTCTCATCGAAGAAATTTTGCGTAATTATAACGAGATCCGAAATATCGTCGTCAATATTTTCGGAAGTAGAAAGAAAAAGGCCATAATATTTTTTATAATTTTATAACAATTTGCAAAATATTGGATTTTCAGTGCAGTTACGCAGAAAAAAAATTTGTTATAAAATTTAAAAAAGTACTATGTCCTTTTTCCTTCTACTTCCGAAAACATCTTCCGACGATATTTCGGATCTCGTTATAATTACGCAAAATTTCTTCGATGAGAATTTTGGAATTGATTTTTAAATCAATTCCAAAAAAAGGAAATATCGTACTGCAATAAACGACATTCCAAGAATGAAAGTTTTTTAATTTATGCAAAATTTTTATTTTTGGGCACTAATGAAAATTTCAATTTTTGTAAACTATTGAAAAAATTCGATCCATGAACGTAATTATTGTAAGTGCAATAAGTACCGTTCCGTGAACATATGTTTTTCGAATTTATAACAGAATTTTAATTTTCCACAACTGCAACAAATATTTCACTTTTGAAAACTATCATAAAATATCGCTCCACGGAGCGGTTATTTACGTAAGTATAATGAATGTCGTCGGAGCAGTACCGTAGATTTAGCCTAAAGTCGGTACTTTTACTGTCGAATAAAAATCTATAAAATATTACGTACCGGCGTTGCGTAGCTCCTCGTAAAAAGTTACGTATTAAAGTTGCTGAAGGGAGATTTGGCGCAAGCGACAAAATTAAATAAAATAAAATTTTCACATTTTCACGCAGTAGATTTTGACGGTAAATTCATACGTTTCTCATCATGTTTGCCCTTAGGCGGTTTCTCAGTGATTCGGCGTATCCTTGCCATGTAGATAGTGCATGGGACCGCCTTGTCTGAACGTATGAATATAAAACAATTTTTAGTAGTCTGAATTGTTGCGGTTCAAGCTTTATCCAAGCTCTAGTGTGATCGCCTGAAATTATTTGTGATATTTCTAAATGCGTATAATCCTATAATCTAAATAAGGTGACAAAATTAAAAAAAAGTATAAAGACAGGCAAGCTGAAAGCCCACATAGTCGTGAATATTGAACTTTTAGTTGAATCCTTTTGTGTCAATCGTTTTGCCAAAAACTTAAACATAGGTTGGTAGTTGCATCCTGCATTGTCCGAGTCGTCCTAATCCTCACTATGTGTGGTATGGAACGACACTCTTGTTGAACTTATACACATGTTAACCTTATACTTATACCTATATATTTGGAATTTTTAACTACAACAAAAATTATTTGAAAAGACCCAATATATATCTTTACCCAAATATCCTTGCGTTTCATTGTGTTTTACTGAATCAAATTAAACAGATTTCCCTTTCAGGTTAGTTAAGAAAGTGTTATTCAAAGGAGTGTTAGCTTTAAAACAGTGTAACCTGCAGTTAAGCAAATTGTTTAAATGAAATGTATACTATATAATATGATAAGTATCAATTATCGTTAAGAAATTAATGGGTAAAGATTGTTTATGTATTGTAATGATCGAAAGTCCATAATATCGATTTGTTTTTAAAACCAAAAATTGGTTTTGTGTCCATCAAGCTATAAATTTATAGTATATCCACTACCATTGAACATTTTTTTGTAATGAAGATAAGATAGAGAGATAATTGGCAAATCAGGGACGATCAAATTCGCTTCTTTTCAGTAAACAGGTAAAGTGCTAATTTCAAACCGATTCCAAGAAGTTTCAATAACGAAAATTTATTGTTTAAACTACTTAACGTTCGAAATTGTCAATACAAACCGGATTCAAAAATAACCATTTGATTCATAATTATGATTGTTAATACTGAGGCTATTAAATTCACTCTTTTTCCGAAATAATATAAGTAATTTATTTGCATGTGATCCCGGCCTTCTGTCAAGAAATAAATATTCTGCTACACCGTCGCCAGATAGTATGAATTCTATCCCAGCGCGGGGATATCCTGAAACGGGCCTCTTTGGTTTTCTGCGTTCGAGGTGATCAGTCGACCGTTTGGCAAGAATTCTCTATTTTGAATTCATATTTATTATGTGATAATTTTCTTGTATTTATTTGCGTAATTTTTAATTTATCTTTGTAATATTCTGAGAACTTCCGCAACCTACAATTAACCGAACGTGGTTAATTATAATCCGGGAAGATATATTGTCGGGAGTAATATTAACTTTCTGCTGTATTTAATTTTCCTAATCCGATTATTTTCGCGAAATAACTCCATTGGGGACGTGCCTCTAAGTGGGACACTCCAATTAAGTCGAATGGTATTTTATGAGATAAGCGGTTAAATGGATAAATTATTTACAGCCACGATCGTTCTATGAAAAGACAAATTAACATCTGCTAAAATAAAATTTCACGTCCGGACCTGTAAGCTTGGTTGACTTTCTATGCACTAGTATTTACATCGGAATATTTTCCGCGAAATTTTCAGTTGAGGACTCTGCCTTTAAGTGGGACACTCCAATAGAGACGTACCATAATTTTAAATTAGATTCCGGGTGATTTTCAGTGAAATTTTCAGTTGGGGACGCTGCCTTTAAGTAGACCACTCCAACTGGGACCGTCTTGTTTAACAACTAAAGCACATTTGAACAACAACTAAATAGTCAATAACCAGGTTTGCAACGTTATGTTATAAAACCTAGTTTTGCCGTAATATTAAGAGTTAATATATCCTGTTAGCAATTCTAAAATTTGAGTAATTGTCTGTATTAAAATTGGTCCTCAATTACCCACCTTTACATGCGTCGAGCCACTGCTTTGCTTTGCCATTTGCTTTCATTTTTAAATTTTTTGCACGCGAATATCATTGCTCACTTGCTTGCCGTAATTTTTGTACAAAACCAGGTCAACAATCATAGTAGAGATTTTGGTTAAAAATAAAAAAATTTGATCCCGTCCCTCAATTTAGGTAATTAATTAAAAATTTTAATTTGCTTGAATACTAAACTGCCTGTGACTAGCGGTCCATTGGGCCCGCCGTGGCTTGCTGGGCCGTCTAGGTAGAGGTCCCTGGAGACCTCCCAGGCCCGTAACGTGTTAACGATATTAACCGGATGATGATTCAGTATATTTCTGATTATACCTTAAAAAGGTCTTATCATTATTTTCGCAATCGAGATTTAGAGATTCTGTGAAAGTGAAAATTTGGAGCATTTTTAAAAAAATAAAGTTGTTGGCCTCGATATGCCTTCGTAGTTGTGCAAAGTGACCTTAAAACTTTGTAATTGGGGAATTGATACCCCAAATAAAAATGTGGATGTTCCATTTAATATAACAAAGTTGACAATTACTTCCGGTACAAGCGCAAGTGTAGAACTGTCATTATATTATAGTTGGATAGATTATTTTACACTGTTTACTGACCATGCGTAATTTCATTACAATTCGCTAGGTAGTTTTCGAGATATGGATCGTGTAAGCTCCCTGCTGGACACACTGTATTTCAAGCATGATTAATAAACGCTAATAATCTTACTGAAAATTAAGGTAATTAATAAAAAGCACGAAAACGTAGACATAATGTACAACACTAATTGATATTAATATTTCAAATTAAGTAAAATTAAATTTAATTATACATAAAGTGTATTTTGATACTTATTATTGCTACTTGATACATTTCAATTTGAGTTTGTTATAACGAACACGAATAATGACTTCTAAGTAAGTATTTTAGGGCTTCAGTGAAATTGCCTCTGAGGACATCCCCTTCAACAGGTCACTAATTTATTATAAAGGTTTAACTTTCATACTTTATTCGTCAAATTATTTGTTTTATTAAACCTTGGAATGAACATTTTCGTTAGAATAATTTGACTGAATAACATGTAAGTAACTCGTTGCCCTATTCACTTTTCATGGGACATGGCTCCACAAATATGGACCTAAATTTTATTTTTTAAAAAAAGAAGCCTACTTCTGCTTGTTAAAAAAATGCAACTTGTATTAAGAAAATAATTTTGTTTATGCAAAGAGCTCAAAAACTTCAAAAATATAAGTTAAGTTATCAAAATTTCGATGTAAATAATTTTTTAGACGATTTACATAACCTCTCATGGTACAATATAATTCTGCAAAATAACATTGACGATAAAATTAACTTATTTAATGAATTCATTATTTCACATTTTGATAAACATGCTCCCGTCAGATAAGTTAGAGTTACTAAACCTAAGGCCCCGGAGCTTACTTTTACTACTAAATTTAAAGTTAATTATGAAGGAGAGATATAGAGCTCTTCAGAAGTACAAGCGTACACGATCCGATGCTGATAGGATACATTATAAAAATTTACGTAACTACACTTTATCCGTGGTTAGACGAGAAAAAAATGTTATCTTGAGCACGTAGCTCTAAAAAAAACGTGGTCGGCTCTTAACAGCCTCAATGTATGCTCGAACAAAGAATTTTTACTACCCAATGAACTTGCTAATCCAAATCAAACTAATAAATAATTTGCTTCATTTATTCAAAATGTATCTAATATGTGCAACAAACAAATACATGTTTATAACAATCATAAGTATGATGAAAATATTACTTTCACGTTTACTCTCACTACTATAGATGAAGTTAATAAAATGTTAAATAATATTAAAACTGAAGCGTATGGTACTGACATTTCATCTACTATGTTAAAATACTGTAGTCCGTTTATTGATCCTTTTAATACTTATATAATCAATTGTTGTATCAAGCAAAGCTATTTCCCCCAAATGTGGAAAATTGCAGTTGAAATTCCTTTACCTAAAATTAGTAATCCTATTTCTTTTGAGACCTTAGAATTATTAGTATTTTGCCAGCTCTATCTAAAGACTTTGAAAACATTTTATATGACCAAAATCATTATTTTAAATCTCATAATTTACTGCTTGATTCCCAGTGTGAATTTAGAAAAGGATATAGCACTGCTACAGCCTTGGTTACTGTTACTGATGACTTGATTAGGGCTCAGGATAAGGGAATGGTTAGCGTGTTGGTGTTGTTAGATTTTTCAAAAACCTTTGATATGATTAACCATAGTCTAATTTATTCTAAGCTTCAATATGTTGGCTTTAATAATTTTTCAGTTTCACTTATTAATTTCTATTTGCATGGTAGAATGCAGAAAATTTCTATTGACAATATTTACTCTCCTGAGATCGATATACTTTCAGGTGTACCGCAGGGATCAATTTTAGGTCCTCTACATTTTATTATTTATACTTAAAATATTTTAAACTCTATAAGATCTTGTGAAATCCAGCATACGCTGACGGTATAGCCTAAGTAACGACTTCCCTATATTCAAAAAACGCAACAAAAACTGTACGATATAATTATTATCACCGCGGGCCACGGCGGCATGCCTGCATCAAACGAACCGACGCACATTAAAGAACTTTAAATATAAGTAACATGATTTGCGGTCGAGGTAGCACAAATGAGGTCGTAAAGTTTTTGTTGCGTTTTTTATTTGCCGGGAACTGTTTAACTTCAACTATACTCAAGTATACTTGCATTTTGATGCAAATGATTATATCGAAGCTACGGACAACATCAGTTTGGAACTGCTAACCATTAAACAACTATCTGTAGACCATGATTTAAAACTGATTTCAAAGAAATCTAACGTAATTATATTTGCTAATAGAAAGAAGAAAATATTCTTAAAAGAGAACATAAAAATTAAGGTTAATGGTGCCTCCTTGCCTGTTATTGACCATGCAAAAAATTTGGGAGTAATCATTGCCTCTGACTTACGCACGTAAAAAAATTACTGCAGAGGTCTTTATACGTCCTTGAAATTATTTTACTCCAGACGCGACATTCTAAATTCCAAACTAAAAAAAATGCTTTGTGAATCACTTTTTCTCTCCAACTTCAACTATTGTGACTTTATTTATCACTCATATCTCGATAACATGGATAAATATCGTATACAAAAAGTTCCGAATACATATTGCCGACTTATCTATGGAATCAGAAAATTTGAACAAATCTCGCATAAAATAAAGGAGAATAAGTGGTTGAACATGAACAATCGTAAAACACGTCACCTGGGGAATTTTGTTCACAATATTGTAGGCAAACACTCTTCTGAAAAAGAAATTCGCAGCTCGTTCAAATTGTACATTGTACATTCTCGTAACATTCGGAATAAAAATAAATTTACGATGTCACATCATCAGACAGACTTGTTTAGAAGAAGTTTTACATACAATGCCATCAAATTATATAATTCTCTCTTCCTGAGGAATTTAAAATTTTCAATATTAATAAATTTAAATATAAATTTTAAACTTATTTATTTAGTATACAATAGAACTAAAATGTATTACCTTTATTATCTTTCTGTACATTCTGTGCCCAGCCTTCTTTGTAATTAACTGTTCTAGAAAGGTGGTGGGTAAGTAACAAACTAGTTTTTGTTATGTAAAGTGACTCTTAAATACTTTATTTTTTCTCAATTTGTGGAAAAATGCCACCGTCTTGTGGTTGAAGCTAGACTTCGCCATACTTCGACTGCATTTTGTTTTTTTCTTCGTACGAAATGTTTGATTGTGTTCAAGATCTTTTTTTGCTGCAATAAAGCCGATTTTTTATTATTATTATAATTTACCTATGAATAAACTACCTTCATTGTTCATTTTTATGGAAAATACCAGTTACTTTCCGTTAGACAAAATTCACATTTTTGAAATATTTGAGCGCCTCTACAAAAATATTTATTTTACTCGTAGTTTTTGAAGGGAAGAAAGGATCAAATCACACAAAATTCTTTATTATGTGACTGGCTTACACCTATTTTAAAAATTTTTAAAAAGGATTATCAGAAATATTCAGTTATATTTATGATTGGTAAAACAAAAGAAAGTAATTTATCAGCGCAATAGGAAGTATTTGGGGGCGAGCGTAGGTGCGTCTTTACTATGTACATACTTCGGTATGCGATGTAAAGCAACGACAGGCGCAGTTAGTACTTGGATGGGTGACCACTCCAACGGAAACCGCGTTCTCGCCTCACACATCTTCCAGCGGCTTGTATATCAGTGTATGCGCGGAAGCTATACAACGTTAGGCGAGGGTTGTATAGGAGATATACCATCCTTCGGAGGGGATGTAAAGCCGTCGGTCCCTTGTCTATTAAATGTTAGGCAAGTAAAAGATCCCTACTCTTCTTAAGGGAAGAGGTTCGGCAAAATTCCTGGTTGGGGGTAGCTCGTCTACAGGCGTCGGTGTTAGGCCTCAGTAGCGGAAATAGGCTGACGTTAAATAAATGTATATAAAAAAAAAAGAAGTATTTGTAACAATTAATAATTAGTGATTTAATTATAATTAAGTATATTTGTGTGCTCACATTTTATTATTTCATTTTCTATTCAGACAAATTAGTTATTGACAATAATCGTCTTGCATTGAATTTTTAACAATGGAATCAAGATTTTTGACATTAAACTAATTTACAAGAATAAAAGGGAACTTTTAAAGGCTTTCTTGACAAGTTGTACCATTTTTAATAATACTGTAAAGACGTTTCTTCCTTCAACGTATGCATAGGATATTTCTGCTTCTTTGCTTCTGTCGTATCCTTTGAAACTCCCCACATTAATTTTTAATCGTTGATGTTACAAAATATGTGACGTAAAATTTAAAAATTTCGAGTGGAACGTACGGAATGCCATGTCAGGAATTTATATTCATGCCGTTTTACATGCGGTTAAAATAATGGAATTTCCACTTTGTCTCATACCCTCAAAGCAAAGTGCTTTGCCGTTAAGCAATGTTTTCGAAGCGTTCCAAGTGGTTAGTTCTTTTTAGAGAATGGTAGCATAATCATTTTTATAGTAGTTAAACTGTATTTTCAAAATAAAATATAGGTCGAGAAAATTCTCTTTTACTCAATATTTCATAAGAAATAAAGACGATCTGACAATGCGACAGAGGTAAACGGGACTAAAACGGTTTCTTATATAAGGCATCAGAATTTCAATTACTTAGGTCTATTATAAATAAATTATAATCTAAAAGTGCAGCCTTGGATCATGTTTTACAACTACGTTGTCAAAGTAGACTTCGATACTTTGTATATTTTACTGATAAATATTCAAAATTCCGATGTGTTTATTTTCCTAAAAAAAGTTTTTTAATACTCAAACTGGAATAAGCAAATAATTGAAATGGTGGTATAAAATTTGGCAAGGATTACATTTTTTTTACCAATATTGATGAAAGATTTAAGAAATCTATTCTTTATAGTTCTGGCGATAATGGTCTTGCTGAGAGAAATAATCCAACATTGACAGAATTTGCTCGTTCTGTTTTAGCGGCTAAACATTTACCGATAAATTTATAGGCAGAAGCAGTGTAGAAGTGAGGTACACATTTGAAGAAACGCTGACATCATCCATTACCCACCGACATTGCCGATGCTAGTGCTGGGGATCGAACCCAGAGCTCTGTAAAGTCTGACCAAGCGTGTTCGCAAACGCAAGCGATCTGCTTTGTAATTTGTAATAAAAGTATGCCAATTACCACGTAAGCGATTGGGATCTTACTACAAGAATACTCATATACCAGATGGAAATAATGTTAAGGAATATATGGTTATGGATTCAAAGCGCAACCGCTGTGTGCTTCTGGCATTAATTACATATTCTGATTTTAAAATAATCGTGGTAGAATTATTCGAACATGACTTACTCAATCTTTCTGATAATGATCTGACCGATAGCCGCGTGGGTTAAGACGCGAGATGGCAATCGCGATTAATCACACGGGTATCGCGACACCGGGTTCGAATCCTGGCTCCGGCACTGTCGGAGGAAATGGTTGTATGTCTGCGTTTTTTCAATGTGTAATCCCCTTCCACACAAGTCTCTGACTTCTGGAATTGGGGATTATCTAATTTCTGTGGTGTTTATTTATGATAGTGATATTTACCATAGTAAGACAGAATTCGTTTCGTAGGAATTCACGTAATACGTACAGAAAGTAGTGGCGCTTTTCATGTTCGATGGAGTCGGAAACCTTTCTGATAATATTGATTCCAAGAGGGTGACTTCTTAGGATGTCGCAAATAGGGTACGAAGTTTTGAAAAGGCTGGCGAAATTTAATATCAACTATTCATCAGCGGAAGACTTTGCATATGAAATAAACACTTGATGGGCCCTTGAGAACGGAAAAATTTCCCCACTTGAGCAAACTGTCTTTGTTGAGAACAAATCCAAATCCAAACCCAAAGAATCTGTAATATAACGCGACTGTAATTTATTTAGCAAACTATATTACCACCTACGCGGGCACCGATTTGGTGATCTCGATGTGTTAGAACTGAAATCATTCGCTAAATATGATATGGTAAGAAGTTTTATTGACTTCTGCTCAGGCCATGCGACTCAAACTGCTCTATTCGTGCACGTTAAAATGGCGAATCTGTGTTAGTCGTGCTGAATCATGCTCAGTGCAGCAAATTTAAGGATTGTGTGACCCATGCTTCCCATCCTTTTATGAAAATTGGCCTCAATCCACCGAGCTGATGTAGCATGAAACTTATATGATCCACTCAACTTAATAAGTTCGAGTAGGAGACATCGTGATGATGGAAATAGAGTCCGAGTATCCCTGACTACGAAAATACCTAAACATTACTTCAATTTCTTTGAGATCCGGCAAATAAACAAGTTATGTTAGCTTCCAACATTTGTTACCCGATTCCTGTTTAGACTATGATTTTCTAAAAGGTGGAATCATTTCGGAGTGAATTTTGGGCACCAGCAGCTTAACGAGGAACAGGTACTCTTGTTTGTGGACGGACAATGTCGAGAATTTTTTATATTTGCGTTACTTAGAAAATGTTATATTAATTCAACCGAGAGAGCTAGCGTTACGTTTGATACGGAGATCAGTAGTAGGCTAAGTGCAGAAGAAGTTCTGAAGAAGATAACTTTGAACTAGACTAGCACTAGCGGCATCTGAAGTATTTTGAACTAGAACCTTACGTGGTTGGCTCTCTCGGCAGGTGAACTGGGCTTACTTGGCTCGACAATGACAAGAGGGCTGAGGGCGAGGGCAACTGAGCTTCTTGAGAAAATACTTGGTGCGCTAATACCCTTTTATTTGGGTAGGAAATTTTGCTTTTAGAAATAAAAAGAAAAATTTTAATAACAGATGATTTACCCACACTATTCTGCTAAACTTTTAGCTCTTGCTTCTCAATTACTAACAATCTTTCCTTCTTTTTTCATGTAATTTCCTGCTTTCACCATGTGATTTTACATGGTCTATGTCCATTTAACAATTGTATGTAAAACTGCTATTTTACTTGTATTAAGCACGATCTGTATAGCATTTTGATTCAATTTTTGTAAGTGAGACTGTTTCAACTATCAGGAATTTTCTTTGTATAACAGCTAAATTATTTCACATTGTTTTATGTACCTATTTTTGTATCTTAGGAACTCAGTCATGTTTTTTTAATACTACTATGTATCTCTGTCATAGCTCTCCAGAACCCATTGTCGATGCCAATAAGCCTACAAAAACATTTACATTCATTTTTATTTCGTTTTTATACTTTGTTACTATGTACATGTGGTTATTTTCCTTACCTGTGAAAAATTTTCATTCATCTGTTTATATAGAGTATGCTGTATGATGTAATATATTTACTGAATTCTCACAAAACAGTTTGTACACGATTTACTTTATTACGACAGTTCGTATTTTTGATTATGCATACAAATTGCAAAGTAACTATCTGGCCTGTGATATGCAAGTAATGTCAAACTATTATTGATTAAAGATTCCTTTTATCGATTGTATACCTGTCATTATTTTAATTGTAAGTAAGGAAACCTAACTAAGAAACGAGGTTGTGCGCTTAAGTCGCCCATCAACAGATGACAGCACTTATACCATTTTATAGCCTTCCATTTTATTACTAAAACTATATTTTTCAAGTTTGTATATTGGTACTATATTGTAGAAGGGATTATAAAAAAGTTTACGTTATTAGTTCAGTTAAATCACGAAGGAATCATTTGCCTGCCGATTTTGATCTGATTTACACTTTCAAACGTTCACTGTGAGATCCCATTAATTTATATTACAATCCTATCCACATTTTGTGTGTTTAACACAACCATTCTATTCATTAGTAATTTAAATTTCAATTATTTCCAATTTTGTCCTTATTACAATTTCAATTTTTTTAAATTCATTTCTTTAATTCAATAAGTAATTAAAATACTACATGTTACCACATGGTAATAAAATATAATTTTCCCTTTCATTTCTTTGGCAATTTATAGTTTGCAAATCAGAATTATTAAATAAAAGAATTGATTAACTAAATTAATATACTGATAGATAAATTATTATATTGATTGATTAATTAATAAATTAATTTGTCTTTAAGCATTCATTGATTTTTATGCATGTATCTACCTCTATGCATATAGGTACTTCTATACTGCAGTTATTTTTATGCATCATTTATTTTTACGTATAATTACTTTTACGTATTGAGACCTGTTACGTATTAAGCAGAGTTTAAACATCAACTTTCATTGGAATCAAAAGCCTTTTTGCAATGATAAATTGCAAATTATTTAGATTGGATGCCCTACCAGAGAATGGGGTCTTGAAATGCAGTACCAGAGCCTTCCTTTTTCATCTGTAGCGACAAGAAATCCAGGAGATTGGTATCAAATTATTTTTTTTTTTGTATTAAAATTACTCCTTTTTTTATTAACAAAATTTCACCTAAAGTTACGTTTCAAGTAACGTATATATTTTTGAAGGATTTATTGTGGAAATCAAATTATATTATATTATCAACTAATTATCAATTATAGATGGTGCCCATACAATATCAATTTTTTTATCATCTCTTTTTCTCGAACAAAACCAAAATTCGTCTTTTATGTTATACATCCAAAGAGGGCAAGTTTCACATGTCTTACAAGTGCTCCGAATCTACGACTCTTTGCTCCCCCTAAAACTCGCTAGTCCTTCGCATATGTTCCCTCATTTGTTTCCAAAAAATAATGAATAAGGGAAAGGAGGTAACATGATCTCTTAATCGTTTAGAACATTTTTCATTCAGTCTTAAGAAAATGGTTTTTCGCTTACTTTCATTTCATTTACTGTGAAACACTTGGTTTGGTCAAATACTGCAAGAGCCCCATATATTGGTTTGACTGTTATAAGAGTTTCATTCATTTTAATTACCATATCATAAAATAAATACTTTTATGCCAAACTGTCACCAATGTTATATTTTCAACTTGTGTAAATATTGAACCAATCACCAATGTAGCCAGATATGGAAGTGTACAAGTAAATATGAATATATTAGAAATTCCTTATCGTTTGAGATTTGAACTACTGACCTTTTCTTGCTTCCTCTTATTGCATTATAGCCTAGCATGACTTTACTTTTCTTTTTGGTAATGTGACAAACAGTTAGACCAGGTGTAGTTAGCCGAAATAAAAAAAAAAAACAAGGGAAAAATATAATGTAATGAAGTAAATCGTATCCCATACAATATATTAATTAGCTTTAACATTAAAAACACGAGTATGTGCATGAGCACATATAAAAAACACATTTGAAATTTTAAGAGAACTGCACTCCACGTAAAAGTTGGAGAAAGAGCGATTAACATAATATATTTCTGTATTCAGGTTGATTGGATTTTATAATTAAAAATGTAAATGTAAAATGAGAAGTGCTGTGTAGTTTTAAAGTGTATGAGATAAATCATGGTAGTAGAGAAGCCACTCCAATAACGAAGTCCGTATCCCAATTCCCAATTTCACTACATATCGTCGAATCTCAAATCAGCCTTTTCGTAGAGATAGCGGTCTTGCAACTGGCTAGAATGTATGCGTCTTTACTGATATTTTTGGTATTTTTCTATTAACATTAAATTAATAATCTATAATTATCTATAAAAGATTTAACATTTTCTGTGGAAACCGAAATCCTAGAGTTAATTAACCGTACAAATGCGTTTGTATTATACAGGGTTACTGGTAATTGGATACATTCGTTTGGAGATGTGATGGGGCATGATCTAAGAAGTAAATTTAGCCCTAACATACATTATGCAAAACTCAATAGTTTTTGAGATATTTCAATTTTTTTGTTTTTCTCAAAAAAGTAGATCTTAATGTCTTAAAAGTTAATTTTCGAAAAATCTATTTGACATTTTTAAATTTTTTTTTACTGGTCCAATATTATAGATATCCGTTTGGAATGAAAAATATCTGGAAACATTTTGATCATGTGAACATCTGAAATAAAAACTTAAAAATTTTTTTTTAAATCAGCTATGAAATTTACCTATTAGGTTTTTTCAAAAAAATATTAACGTAACACGCGTATAAATTATTATAAAAACTGCCTTATTTCAATAGCTATCTAACAAGGTACAAATGTTCAATGTACCCTTAATAGTTCTAAGAAAATACTAGTAAAAATAACACAAGTAGTACGAATTTTATTTTTAGATAAACAGTAAAAAACATTTTAAAAGTAGAGTTTAATTCTTCATTAATTTCAAAGTTGTACTTTATTTTTTATATGTCTTGCTCAAAATGGGAGCCCCTATTCCGTATACAGACACGGCAGCGTCTTCTTATTTTCGTCCTTGTTACTCTGGTTGTCAGATTATGCCTTATGTGTTGGGCAGCATCGACTATCCTTTATCTAAGGTTTTCTATAGTATTGACTGGTGTAGCATAGACCATCTCCTTCATATGACACCATACGTAATAATCAAGGGGTGTTAAGTCAGGGCTTCGCGCTGGCCAAGGTATTGGGCCCGCTCTTCCAATCCAACGGCTAGGGAAACGTTGATCAAGTAACTGTCGTACTGTCAGCCGATAATATGCTGGACAACCGTCGTTCTGAAACATCATTCGCTGTCTGACGGCGAGAGGAACATCTTCTAAAATCACCGCCAGATCATTTCTTAAAAAATTTTCATAGATTTCCCCATTTAAATTTTGAGGAAGAAAGTGTGGCCCTATTAAATAGTGGCCAATGACTCCCATCCACACATTAATAGAAAACTTCATTTGGAAACTAGTTTCACGTGTTAATTTGGGATTTTCCTCTGCCCAATAATGTAGGTTGTGGAAATTTGTTATACCCTCGCGATTAAATTTCGACTCGTCCGTCCATAAAATACTTGTTAAAAAATAAAGCGGCAGAATTCCACTCTCCTTCCAGGATCACCTTCCTCCAAGCCTTGGACAGGGGTACAGTGGTAAGGATGACATCCAACTCTACGTATTGTAGACCAAACTTTCCATTGTGACGCTCCGGTTAGTCTTGCGACTTTATTAGTTGAAATAGTTGAGTCTTCCTCAAAATACCTCAATATTTCTTCCTCATCATCTGGTTCATAAACGGGAGGAGCACCAGCGTCACTTCTTCTACATTTCACGGAGCCAGTTTCAGCGATATTTCGATATGCCGTACTGAATACACGTGCATTTGGTAAGCGGCGGTTAGGGTACCAAAGACCATATTCTCGGCGAGCTTCAGCAGCGTTGCCGCCACAGTATCCATAGACAAACAAGATATCAGCGTATTCTGCGTTGACATACGCGGCCATGGCACAGAAAATACAATAACAACAACTAATAACAACAACTACGAGCAAAATCAAAATCTTCGATAACTAATTTAACAAGACCAACAAACTTAAGGGACACGGAGATAAGGATGTCAGTTAATGAAATATATGCACAAACGTCAAAGTCAAGGACTGACTGACTTAAATGAAAATGAACGATTAGTCGTTTAATAAATTCCGCCACCAGCATTATCTTTACTAATTTTTTATTAGAACTATCAAGGATACATTAAACATTTCTACCTAGTTAGATAGCTATTGAAATAAGGAAGTTTTTATAATAATTTGTACGCGTGCTACATTAATATTTTTTTGAAAAACCTAATAGGTAAATTTCATAACTGATTTAAAAAAAAAAATTTAGAAGTTTTTATTTTAAATGTTCACATGATCGAAATGTTTCCGGGTATTTTTTATTCCAAACGGATATCTATAATATTGGACAAGTAATCCTGTAAAAAAAAATTTAAAAATGTCAAGTAGATTTTTCGGAAATTAACTTTTAAGACATTAAGATCTACTTTTTTGAGAAAAACAAAAAAATTGAAATATCTCAAAAACTATTGAGTTTTGCATAATCTATGTTAGGGCTAGATTTACTCTTTAGCTCATGCCCCATCACATCTCCAAAGGAATGTATCGAATTACCAGTAACCCTGTATATCTGTTTCAAAACTAGGCCAGTCAAATAAAATCAAAAAAGGCTTCTGCCTTGAAAGTTTTGCGGACATTTTTTTGTCTATATTCTTTTATGTATCTTGGGGTGCTCAACACGAATTTTTTAAGTTTGACACCTCGTAATCATGAAAAGTGATTTTTTATCGGTTTGGTTAAACTTTTTTGAAAAAATGATTGCATCAATTTAAACTAGAGATTTTTGTGTATTTTTCATATTTTTTTTCTAAGATGAATAGCTTTGGCATATAAGCAAAATGAAATTTAGTGATATGTTGAAATTCTGTCATCGGAGGGCGAAAACGTGATCCGATCAACATTCATCCATTTCGGTTATCAATTACAAGCTCTTGAGTTATTTTTGTTGTTGGCATTTAGACTCTGTTAACATGGGAATGGTTATTTTTGCAGTTTTTATTATTAAAGAAAGTGAACTACTGGGTGCTCGTTCGTAGTTAAGGAATTGACGATTTCGCCTGTTTATGTTACCAAGATAATAAAAGATATCTATAAATTGATAAAACATTTTATTTGGATGAATAGGAAATTAAGATCAGTTTCATTGTACTATCACATTATTTCAATAAATATTTTCAATCAAAATAATGTAGAAAGGCTAAATTTCATGAATCAGACTACTGTCTCAACAATTTTATTTCAAATTTTATTATAGTCCGGTAAATTAATACATCTACGAAACAGTTTTTTTAAAATCATATTAGGCATTTATAAATGAAAAAAATCGAGCATATATCATTCCCAAATTTACCCACAAAGTCCATATATGTCGCATATTTCATGAACCCGTTAATATTCGTGAAAATTATTAACCCCTGAAAATAATCAACTTTGAACATTAATAACTTTTTAGGCAGAACAAATATTAAAGACTCATTAACAGCAACTTATAGATACAACAATTTTTATCTTTGAAATGCGGTCTCAGGTGCATTTTTTAACCTACTATTAACTGAGTACAACTAATCAAAAAATGATGAAGGTTTCAGTCAGGTTTTTAGTCAATTTTTAAATATGCATCTGTCCAGTGGTTGTGGCACCACGTTAACGTATGTCAAAGGGAAAAGTAAAAATTATTAATTATATTTATTTAACAGCAGTGTGTATAAATTTCGGTTCTCCATTGGCATCACTTTCCAATATTAAAAAGGCTGGTGAAAATATTTTCTAGTAATGTATGGTATTCTAAATTGAAGAGATTTAGTTCAAAAATATTCAATTTGGTACTTTTACTACAGACTCTAACAGCTGCAACGTACCACAGGTATCGAACATACCACCGAATTCAAACATAGGTAACGAAATCAATCCAGAATTCTGGAGGTGAAAAAGAAAAGAAACAAAATGTCTTGACACAGAAAAACAGGGTGTAAGGTGAATGCCAAGGAGTGTCCTGTTTCAACACTGGTCAGCCTAAGTGAGCATAAGGATGAAATCTCAGAAATTTCCTGTGAAGAAAACGATGAAATAAATTTCAATAAACGTTTTTAAATTTGTTTAATTTTATTTTTTTATACTTTTTGTAACTACACATAAAAACTGTTCGTTTCAAGTTAAAAATAAAGAAAATATTTTTAACTCAATTTATTTATAAATATGCCACGTCAACTTAGCAACCACTTGGTGCATTCTTTCATTTTTTTTGATCTTAGCTTGGTAAATTTTGGTCAAACTGGTCAGCCTGAGTGAGCATAAGGATGAAATCTCAGAAATTTCCTGTGAAGAAAACGATGAAATAAATTTCAATAAACGTTTTTAAATTTGTTTAATTTTATTTTTTTATACTTTTTGTAACTACACATAAAAACTGTTCGTTTCAAGTTAAAAATAAAGAAAATATTTTTAACTCAATTTATTTATAAATATGCCACGTCAACTTAGCAACCACTTGGTGCATTCTTTCATTTTTTTTGATCTTAGCTTGGTAAATTTTGGTCAAAAGAAATGAAATAAATTAAATGTAATTAAATTTACTAATTTCATATAATTTGTCTTTTATGAAATTCCTTTTAAGTTGTATAGCATATGAATATAGTGGACAGATCTATTGTTTCAAAAAGTCTTACAAGTCTTACTTTAATAGTCTATGAAATAATTTTTCTTCTCAAGTTCAACTGATACTTTATTCCAAAATTTTCTATCTATTACTATAATTATAACAACTAGTAACCCAAATCATACTCCAGCCTGGATTGCTCATCGGTCCGCCATAACTTATATGGCGGCTCGAGTAACTCTCAACTCTGCTCCCTTAGGACAACCGCGTTCTGTAACTAGCCTCTCGCTAATTAAATTAAAATTTCCTGGAATAAAAATTACTTTTTAACGAATAACACTGCTTTCTAGAATTTCGGAATAATTAAGTAGAAAAGTTTATTAAGAAAGTGTTAATAAATGGTAGTGGAAGACTCATGAATGAATTTCTTTTCATTTTAACATGAATTTAGTGAGTTATTAAGAAAAACTTCCATAAAACCTTATTGCTTCAGAAAACTTACTAATTTATTAATTATATCAATTTATGTTGTTTAGGTTTTCTACTTTTTCGCTTTTATATTACTGCGAATTTTGGAGTACTGGCAGGTAGAAAACAAATACTATCAAAAAATCAATTTGGTTTCAAAGAGAATATGAGTACAGAAGACACGTGAAGTGATGAATACTATAAATAAGCGGTTAACAAAAGAAAAAAAATTGTTATATTTTTAGACTTGGCCAAGGCCTTTGACACGGTGCCACACCATATATTAATCAATAAACTAGTGACATATGGTATAAGGAGGGGTGTTCCGAAACAACTGCTCAGTAGTTACCTACCTTCAAGACAGAGATCAGTGCGTAAAAATTGGTCAAGCAAAAAGCAAATTTGATAAAATAAACTGTAGTATACCACAAGGAACAGCACTTGGACCCATATTTTTCAATATTTATATTAACGAACTACTAACTTTAGACATTGAGGGCAAAATAGTATGCTGACGGTACTGTTCTGTTGGTTGAAGGTGACTATTGGAATAACGGGATGGAAAATTAGTGTTGGAGTTTTAAAAAATTCAACAGTGGCTCTCAAAAAATCTTTTGTCGAGTAATATTGGAAAAACGATATTCATGTACTTCAGCTTCTAAGACAGAGATGCCCCAAACATAAATACGCTGAAATTACACACCTACGAATGTTTGCTAAACACGTAATTGAATTGTCAATGTCAAATATTAAATATTTAGGCATAGTCATTGATAATAATTTAAAACACATGTCAGAACACATACTACCATTAAACAACAAAAACTTATATGGAAATTCTACCATCTTAGAACAATTATTCCCCTAAAATCATTTAAAATTATTTGTCATGCTTTGGCCATACTTAAATATGGAATTTTGATATGGGGTGAGGCATACCCGCCAAATTTGGAGCAGTTAAAAATATCTGAAAAGTTCTTAATTAAAATGATTCTGCAAAAGAGCAAAACATATCCAATCGACCAAATATTTACCGAATTTGATGTATAGCTCTACTTTGTTCAAAATCTGGGCTTACACTCTCCCACAAATATAAAAACATATTAAACTTAAATACACAATATGATTATAATACAAGAAATAAAACAAATTTAATAAATGGCGTACCATTGGAATTTAAGATAATTAATAGTCCTAATTTGTTCGCGAAAAAAGTTACCAAATGTTTAAAAATGAATAGACCCAACTTTGAGGGACTTCTAATTTGAAACAAACAAAAAAAAAAGAATTGCACCAAATTGTAAAATATGTATAAAATAAATATTGATAATAAAATATATATCACATTGATATTAAGGACTAAATCACGTAGTTTGCATACATACACGATAAATATTATTTTATGAAAAATAAAAATAGTGTACACACACAAATCATTTCTCTTTGCTTAGATGTACAGAAATACATAAATGATGAATTGTAAAAATTTATTGCATATAAAAGTTACAAATATTTGATTTGATATCACATTTTATCGTTTATGTTACGCCGAAAATTTGCTAATGAACAGTAGAAAATTGCATTTTTACAAAAAATGCCTGGTAATGATGATGCACTCTTTTTCTCTGTGGCTAGTTCTAATTGCACCCCATTTAACCACATCTCTATTCTTTGAACAAAAACGTAAGTTGATATAAATATAAAAGTCTAAATTTAGACTTCAAAATTTGGGCTATATTTTGGCTTATAAATAACTTTGTTTTATAAACATTTTATCCAAAATAATAAATAAAGGTACTTCCCTCTTGAGGCTTATTAATGTTTTCTTAATTCATTAACATCCTGAACATCTAATCTATAATTTTTATATTGTAAACTCATTTTTACTACAAGCAGATTTTTTTCATAAAGAATTAATTTTGTCGTAAAATTAATAATAGGGATGCTTTCCCTCTTGTCATCTCCATCCCGGGACACACTGTACCTATATCCACAATGTTTTTGTAATTTTAGAAAATGTAAATACTCCTAGTAAACAACCTGGTATTTTTATATTTGAAGTAGACAGTATGAATAAACCAGCAATCTGAGATGTTTCAATATACAGAGCGTTGAGATAAAAGTAGGTTTGCTTATAACAAATAAAATATTGCTGTATTAAGTTAATGTTTTTAAACAGTTGAGGTTTCAGATTGATATCAATTGGTAAAGCAATAAGGGTAAGGCAAACTGCAAATATCACATTTCAGGTTTCATAAGAAATATTTTAACCCAATATGGTATGAAAAAATACTGTTTTAGATTGACTGGTTCAATGGGAGGGCGTGTCCGGTTCCTTTCTCTTTAGTAGTAACTTGTTAATAAAATATCACTATCTGATTCTAAGATATATAATTTTTCTACACGGATAGATTCTAGTTTATTTATTTTAACCTTTATACAAGAATTCACCATGTCACATTCCAAATGAGAAACAGTATTTTATCAGTAATACAAAAACGCTTTTAAATAAACTTTTAAATTTGGCACATCCATATTTTATATGGCTAGTAATAGTTTGCTTAATTTTTTGGTTGTATGTTTACTCGTGACCTTTTGGGGGTCATTCTGTGCAAATCTGTACAGTATTATTTGTCATTTTTATCTTTCATCTATTGAGAAATTATACCGTTGTACTATAAATTCTTGGTATGTGTATCTGAAATTAATTTACTAACTAATGATCAATAATAAAATACATAATGAAACATCTGTTCTCACGTATACAAAGTATTTCACAACTATTGTCGAGGAATACGAGAGCTAATTCTGCATAAAAATATAAGAAGAGTCTATAAAACATGTCCGAAATTACTGCTTACGGCATCACGAAAAGGAGGAATAAAAGTTGTTTTTGATTATCAACTCAGTAACTTATTGATTTATATTTAAGTCTGACATGCAAATTTGAATATTTCGGAACGAACGTTTACGAATTCTTTAGTAATACAATTAACGCGTAGAATATGCTGTTAGATTTTTTTTAATATATCAGGGAATTTGAGATAGGAAAGACGTACATTAATTAAATAATGTTACGATAAAGCTAAGGATACACGTAGGCACTTAAATGTCGACACTCGTGCTTAGATTACTCTACAGTGTGTTCACATTGAGACGTTAATTTTTGCATAGAGAGATGTCTACAGAAACTCAGTAGACTGGAGTTGCTAGGCTTATCTACCATTGTATATTCATATTACAATCTATACAGGCATGCCATCTCTGTCTGGAGAGTGTTAGGTATTGATAATGCACCCTATCATAATAAGCAAATCGATAAATGTCCTGCGTCTTCAACCAGGAAGAACATTATACAGAGTTGACTAGGAAAAAATATTGTTCCATTTCATGATACGATGTTGAAAACAGAACTTTATACCCTTATTAAAATGAATAAACCATGCTATAAAATATACGAAATAAATGTCGTGTTAAAGATTCATGGTTACGACGTCACGACTCTCGCCATATCATTGTAAATAAATTTGAATGTGAATATAGAGCTCGCGCACCTTTGCCAGACGTCGCTATTGATGCTATAATATTTGAAGTTGGGGCAGCTGATAGCGATTTTTCAGGTGAGCTGTTCTCGGATACGGATGATGCAGATGAATTGTCAGGAGTTGAGGAACTTATATGACAACACTATTTACATATATTATTGACAGGTACATTTAATAAACACCTAGAAGTATTTAATGGATACAGTTGTTTTAGGACCTAATAATAAATCAACTAGACAAATAATTCTCCCCTTGTATATTTTAATATTTTTCGAAAGACATGTTACTCAAATTAGAGTAGGTCATAAAATTATCATAATTTATTTATATCTATTATAGTTATAAAAATTTCAGGTACTTAAGTGACCATAGTTCTATTTTTTTTGTAATTTTGTCGTGTATTCCACATCTGAACAGGCTAATGTTTAGGGAAACAATTGCCATGTTGATTAAATAAATTCTATGAAAATATACCTATGTAACATATTTATGATTTGAAAAAGTTTATTAGGAGTTGTCAAGTATAAAATATCGAATTACG
The DNA here is from genome assembly GCA_963675555.1 of Leptura quadrifasciata. NCBI lineage: Eukaryota > Metazoa > Arthropoda > Insecta > Coleoptera > Cerambycidae > Leptura > Leptura quadrifasciata. The sequence continues at coordinate 187,301,735 of OY776673.1, read as the reverse complement.
GATTCATCAGGTTTCATAATTTGTGCGGTATAATAATAATTAATTAATTACCTATTATTGTTAAAATTTCTTAGTCATAAAATAAAGGACAATAATGTTGTTTGTAATTATTGTGAAAAATAATTATTTTATTTTGAGTCTAATAAATATAAATCTTAGCCCCAAGCAATAATTGGTTCCAATACGGAAAAATATATGTTTTGATTTAATCATGAATAAGCGCTATTTACATTTTGAAACTCATAATTCTGCCTCAGACGGTACTCGAGATAGATAGTATCCGATAATCTCTTTCTAACCGATATCTATTTCTGTGCTTTCTTTCCACGTTTCACTTTCTGTGTGTATAGGCTGATTGGCTGACAGATTGGCAGACAGAGACACAGACAGAGATGGCATGCCTGTATAGATTGTAATACGAATATACAATAGTAGATAAGCCTAGGAACTCCAGTCTACAGTCTACTGAGTTTCTGTAGACATCTCTCTATGCAAAAATTAACGTCTCAATGTGAACACACTGTAGAGTAATCTAAGCTCGAGTGTCGACATTTAAGTGCCTACGTGTATCCTTAGCTTTATCGTAACATTATTTAATTAATGGGCGTCTTTCCTATCTCAAATTCCCTGATATATTAAAAAAAAATCTAACAGCATATTCTACGCGTTAATTGTATTACTAAAGAATTCGTAAACGTTCGTTCCGAAATATTCAAATTTGCATGACAGACTTAAATATAAATCAATAAGTTACTGAGTTGATAATCAAAAACAAATTTTATTCCTCCTTTTCGTGATGCCATAAGCAGTAATTTCGAACATGTTTTATAGACTTTTCTTATATTTTTATGCAGAATTAGCTCTCGTATTCCTTGACAATAGTTGTGAAATACTCTGTATACGTGAGAATAGATGTTTCATTATGTATTTTATTGTTGATCATTAGTTAGTAAATTAATTTCAGATACACATACCAAGAATTATTAGTACAACGGTATAATTTCTCAATAGATGAAAGATAAAAATGACAAATAATACTGTATAGATTTGCACAGAATGACCCCCAAAAGGTCACGAGTAAACATACAACCAAAAAATTAAGCAAACTATTACTAGCCATATAAAATATGGATGTGCCAAATTTAAAAGTTTATTTAAAAGCGTTTTTGTATTACTGATAAAATACTGTTTCTCATTTGGAATGTGACATGGTGAATTCTTGTATAAAGGTTAAAATAAATAAACTAGAATCTATCCGTGTAGAAAAATTATATATCTTAGAATCAGATAGTGATATTTTATTAATAAGTTACCACTAAAGAGAAAGGACCGGACACGTCCTCCCATTGAACGAGTCAATCTAAAACAGTATTTTTTCATACCATATTGGGTTAAAATATTTGTTATGAAACCTGAAATGTGATATTTGCAGTTTGCCTTACCCTTGTTGCTTTACCAATTGATATCAATCTGAAACCTCAACTGTTTAAAAACATTAACTTAATACAGCAATATTTTATTTGTTATAAGCAAACCTACTTTTATCTCAACGCTCTGTATATTGAAACATCTCAGAATGCTGGTTTATTCATACTGTCTACTTCAAATATAAAAATACCAGGTTGTTTACTACGAGTATTTACATTTTCTAAAATTACAAAAACATTGTAGATATAGGTACAGTGTGTCCCGGGGATGGAGTTGACAAGAGGGAAAGCATCCCTATTATTAATTTTACAACAAAATTAATTCTTTATGGAAAAATTCTGCTTCTAGTAAAAATGAGTTTACAATATAAAAATCATAGATTAGATGTTCAGGATGTTAATGAATTAAGAAAACATCAATATCCTCAAGAGGGAAGTGCCTTTATTTATTATTTTGGATAAAATATTTATAAAACAAAGTTATTTATATGCCAAAATATAGCCCAAATTTTGAAATATAAATTTAGACTTTTATATTTATGTCAACTTACATTTTTGTTCAGGGAATAGAAATGTGGCTAAATGGGGTCCAATTAGAACTAGCCGCAGAGAAAAGAGAGTGCATCATCATTACCAAGAAAAATTTTCCCACTCTTCACGGTAAGAGTAGGACAGGTGGAGATCGGACCTAGCAGTTGAAGACAGTAGAAAAGGCGATCAAACCCGCCTCTGCCTTAGGAAGTCTTATGACCAACACCTATGGTCCATGAAGGATTTCCCCTCCACCACAAAAAAGCCGTGGGTCTGGCAGAATATTATTAAAAGGTATTTTTGTAAAAATGCAATTTTCTACTGTTCATTAGCAAATTTTCGGCGTAACATAAATGATAAAATATTGTAGTTAACTTATAAACTATTAAGTTTATTAATTTATCTGGTTGTTAATTATAGTGATATATATATATATCAATTTGCAATTTCTTAGTTTATCCATGTGACATGAAATCTTACATTTTTCGAGTAATTAAAGTGTAAATTTCGCGCAAGAGCGCAAAATTTTAAACAATGATTAAAATTTTTTTTTCGAAATCGAGTTTTTTCGTTTTTTGCATTTTCTGACAAAATTTTTCATAGTAATGTATGTTCTGTACACCATCAGAAAGTAGAGGTTTCAACGAACAAAAAGCGCACCGACTTTTTTTAAAAATCAGCTTTTTTGACGTGAGAATATTCGATTGAAAATGAGGTTACTTTTTCGATATAAAATCAAAATAAGGGGAAAAAATAAATATTTTGAATTCAAAAAATTACAGCGTATTTGGGACATAAGAAGGTAAGTTTCCACCAAATTTTGTGAAAAAAATTTTTTTGTGGGAGATAAAAATAAAAAACCAAAAAGTCGGCTATTTTGATTTTTCGCAGATATTTTGAGGTTATGTGAAAAAAGTGCAAATACAAAAGTTGTAGATCTTTTTATCACCAACAACTTTGCTATTTAAGTTTCTTTGATATGAGTTGTAGTTTTGCCGGAAATCGTGATAAACCGTTTTCCACCCTTAAAAGTTCACAACCTTCCACTTCCCGACCTCAAATCGCCCGTAAATTATTTTTCCTTTTATTTTTGTTATATTTTCTTTTTTCCAGTGGGTGTCATCCTGTTCTAAATTTTTTTAGTCTCAAAAATTATCGGCCCTGGCCTATTCCTACGAGGTTCAAGAATGACAATCTTCTTGATTTATTGATTCGCATAATAATAAAAAAAATTCCCAAGAGAATTAATTCCTATGATTTCAAGAATTGCACTCCTGACAGAGTTTAGCTACATCTATTTTACCACCCAACTGTGGCACATGCACACAGGCATCTGCACAACAACCATTTTCTATGACGCGACATTGCCATCTGCCACAGCTGAGAGTCGAACTTAGAAAGGGAAAGCTACTCGCTGTGTTGTTTCCCACTTAATCACGGTCTGGCCCACTACTACATTTTATATGTATATATAAAATCTTAGTATATTCGCAGTAACTATTTGTTAAGCACGTTCCGCCTTTGTGACTAATCTGTATATATTTATTTCAAAAATATTGAACCTAATATTTCATAGTGACATATTTTGCTTAAATTTGATTATATAATGACATCTTGCTATATATATTCACATATGACACATTACCAAACTGAAATTTGTCTTTAATGCGAAATAAACGACATAATAATATAAGGCAATCCACCTACTGTGACCCGAAAAACTTTAGCCAGTGTTTTGTTCTATGAAGTTTGTCACTAGGATCTCCGGAAAGCGTGGAGCAGATTTATCGTTAGCTTGAGAGATCAAGCTATCGATGTAGCACAGGCAGGATATACCTACTGCACAAACTAGTATTGCTAAGAAAATATATTGCGATTTATATTTAATTGATCAGTGTTTGATTTTTAATTAATCCACAAAGACCAGAACAGCATTACATAGTTACGTGAGAATGATATTTATATACAGTTGTATACAAAAAATAATAGGACAATTCTTTTACTCTAATGTAAATCTATCTGAGTTTAAATATATAAAAACAAGTATTGGAATAATTTTATTTTCTATTTTAAAGTGATTAATTTTTAACTTGTAACAAATGTGTTTAAATGTGAATTTTTGTTAATATTAACCAACTTTTATGTTTTAATAATACTTATAGTTATATCAATATTACCAATAACTTACAGCTTTGTTCGACTTGTTCACTTTTGTAGTTTAAATCTAGAGACGTGAGTAAAACAATAACAGCAATAGTCATATCAGTAGAATCTATTAAGGAAACAGTATTTATACAATTTTTTGTGAATAGAAAACTAAAGTTTTGAATTATGAACTATAGAAGCTGTTTTAAATTTAAATTTATTTCAACAAAATTGTAAGACGTATGATATATGAATTTTGAATATTTTATTTACATTCTTCTTTACTTAAAAATGTAACGGTCTCCTGTCTTTACTACATCACTGGACGAATATATGCAGCAATAGAGGTTCCACTGTCTTCTAGCAGGCCGGAATCAACCAAATATTTCTGTGAATAACATCGATATTGCATAAATGTGACCCTAATGTCCTTTTCTTATATCCCTCGTGAGTTAGTTTTAACTTTAGTGGAGGTAAAGGATAGTAGAAAATTCTATTTATATTTCATTTTTTCTATATTGAAAATAAAACTACTCATATTTTTGTAAAGCAGTAGAAAAAAAAGATTTAGTAATTATAACCTACAGTCCAAATGAAGCAAGCTAAATTTGGCCAAATGACGCTTCATATTTTTGCATCCCTTATTGCTCTTGAGGTGATTGTATTGTTTTGTAATACTCTAACATAAAAACATAACAAGTACAAATTATTGTTAAAAACTTAATGCGTAAGTAATAATATAAAAAGAGTAATTATCGTAAGGCCATATTTATTTGTTTTTAACATTAAAAATTTGTTAACATAGTCTTATGACTGTCAAAAAAAATTGTTATTTTGTGAAATCCAAATGTATAAACCTATCCAAATTGTATAATTTTGCTGCTGTTTGCACGATCTATTCTCTTTTTCATATAAGACATTACCGCTTGTTTTTCACTATGAGGCATGAGTTGTTAATAAAAGCACAGATCTTTTGTTGTTTGACAGACGATTTAAGTCTTGTTTATAGGAAATAGGAATATGAACACAGTGTTATTTTAGTAGTACCGAAACTTTTTGTTTTCCTCGTCGTAGATACTTGAAATTTTTAACAATGGGGGCGTCCTGCATGCCAGTCGAACAGAACCATATATATATATATATATATATATATTGTTATTATAAATGATTTGCAGGAAACAACTACTCAGCGGGCAAATACCCCGACCTGCATTGAATTATATCTTACAAATCATTTGGTAGCCAATGTCATTTGTCAATTCCCTGACCAGACATAGACCGGTTTCGAACTTATTAGTTCTCATCAGTATGCCATAGGTCGTGGAATAGACAAATGACAGTGGCCAACCTGCTAGTCTTATACAGACTAATGTAAATGGTGTAGTGGTGAGAGGTAAGTGAATCCTCTCATGTGGTCCAATGCTACTATACACCAGACATCATAGATGTCTCCATGATGTATAGCGACTTGCCATTTTGCAAGTACCGAGAGCGGTGACCTTCAGCCCTTGGTGGACTTAACCTATATACTATATATATATATATATATATATATATCAAGCTCCTCTATAAAATCATTATTTTACTATAAGGAATGTAACCAGACTGCAACCAACAGCTGCCCTCCGGGCTATGTGCCCCGCCGAGCGCTCAATTACAAGTTACAAGGCTGGCGCGTTAAGTGTAGTAATCGCATATTACCAACAAAACGCTAATGCTTCGATTGCAACAAACACCAGCCGAATGACTGATCCTACTTAAAGGAGCTCTCGTGCCAGTCGTCCCATACCACTTGCAGACTGCAGTATCGAGCTATTGGCTCTCGTCAGTGCAAGGTAGGCATGTGGCGAACGACACGAGGATCCCTTGGCTATTTGGTACATCTCGGTATCTTTACGATAGCGACATGTAAAATAGTAATCAGGCGCCATCTAACGGTTCAGTGTCTGCATTGAGTGAAATCTGTGTGCCCAAAAACTGATCATTTAAAACTTGTACAAAAAATGACTTGGTCTATGTCACAGTATTTATGTTTAAAATGAACCATGCACCCGCTGATTAAAATTTTTGACACAATAAGCATCCTCGGTTTTGAGAACAGGAGGCGAATTTATTTTCATTAATTTAATTTCTATTTTGAATTATATGCATATTAAATATTTTGATTTGGTTTCATATTTTTAGGTCTCCACGTATACACACATAACATATATGTACATACATATAGATAGACGTTCCTTATTCGATACTAGGATTCAGCGCGTTAAGAAGAATATTTCTTTACACTTTTCTACGATGATTATTAAAAATGTTTATCCGGTTATAAATATTTGAATACACCTAACAAGTACTTATAATACCTGATGTGTCATTTCTCATATTAGATTGTTCCTTTTTCATTTTCAGTACATGTTAACTTACGTACTTTACGAACTTTAAATCAACTGAATGATCTAAATTCTATTATTTTGATTGAGTTATGTTGGATAAAATTTAGTAACTACAAAATAGCGACGAAATCAGTCGACGGAGGAAATTAAATACTTTATCTCTATTTTTGATTGTAATTACTGATATTCTTTATGTTATAACATTATGTACTCAGCCAGTTAAATGTAGATTATTCATTGTTATGATTGCAATTTGACATAAGATCGCGTTTGTCCTATAGAGTTCTAGGGTTAGCAGATATATCGTGAGTTAGTTGACATTGTGGTTTCAGTACAATCGTGAGGTCACAGGGTATTCCGTATGTTGGTTATCCTCAATTTATGTTATAATTCCACCATGGGCACTATGTAAACCTTGTGCTACGATTAGACTTTTAGTATATCATATTATCGTGAATAAGAAATAACACATTATATGGTTCCATTTTCCATTAGTCACCGGTTCAGTTTTAAAGTTATTAAGTCTCAACTAAATAGAAATGCTGCACGCAATAAGGAACCAGTGTGCATCGAGAGGTGAAAGCGTGCGGACGTGTGCCGAGCCATCAGAGAGCACAGCGAAGTGGAAGCCCCACAGACAGTGACAATGTGCATCGAGAGGTGACCGAGTGCAGACGTACCGAGCCAAGAAAGTGCACAGTGAAGTGGCAGCCCCACAGTTAGTGTCGTCGTCGACAGTTCTAAGAAGAGGAAGTACACACGTCTTTTTCAAGACGGTGTACTAAAAAGATAAATAAAGTCTCCCTCCCTTAGAGACACCATTTTTACTGTTACTAACCATAACTTCTCCCAATAATATTATAGGTATTCCCTTGCAGGACACCCACAGTGACGTTACCGTGGAGGACGGTAGCATGGATTACAGTGAAGACGAAACGTCCCAGAGCGGTAGCTCCCGAGGGGATACCCCAACCCCAAGGGATGACAGAAGGGACGATAAAGAGACGATAAAACGTCTCACAGAGGAAAACAAAACCCTCAGAAAGAAAATAGAGGAGCTCACCGAGAGGTTGGAGCTAATGCAGAGGGAGCAAAAGTCCCAGCACGAAGAACTTCTGCGTGCGATTCGAGGAGAATCGCAAAGGCGGAAGCGGAAAAACCCACCCGCCACTAATACGGACTCCGACGAAGAGGCCCCTAAGGTGGCTGAAGAGCCCCTCAAGTGCCCCCCAGAGTCATCCAGACGAAGCAGATCGGGATCTAGAGCTCCCCAGCAGGAGGCTAACGTCCCCAGACAAAACGCCAGGACAGAGGAGACTGAGGCCCCTCAAACAAAAACAAGAAGCCAGCGCATACCGCCGGTAGTGCTGAGAAACAAGGAGACATGGACAACGGTGAGCCGTCGTCTAACCGAAACCGGCATTAACTTTAGCAAGGCTAAAGTTACCGCGGAGGGAATCTCCATCGAGCCCGCGACATTCGAAGATTATCGCAAGATGACTAGGATGTTCGCAAACGAGAAAAGAGAGTACACACGTACACCCTGCCAGAGGAACGGCTGCTACGTGTAGTCATCAGGGGGATCCCGAGCGGCGTTACTTGTACAGAGGTGGCAGAAGACCTCCAAGGCCAAGGTTTCGCACCTACCGCAGTGCAACGGATGACGTCCAGACGGACGAAACAGGAGGTGCCACTCGTACTTGTCCTAGTCCCACAGGACCAGGACAAGACACTCCAAGTCACGAGGTGCTGCTCTCTAGTCGTAGGGACAGAGAGACAGAGAGCCAAGGTAGCGGCATCCCAACGCCACCGCTGCCAGTGTTTCGGCCACGGAGAATCCAGGTGTACCGCGCAGCCGAAATGCGTGAAGTGCCGCGAGGCACACCGGACGACTGACTGCAAGAAGAAGGTAGACGAACCGGCCAAGTGTGCGAACTGCCAAGGGGCCCACCCGGCCAGCTACAAGGGGTGTCCAAAATACCCCAAGCAATCAGCCAGCGCCACTCAAAGGCCGGTACAGAGGCCGACGACGACCTCAACAAAGAAGGGCGGCGTAGCGCCAGGCACTAGCTACGCAAAAGTAGCCCAGAGCAAGGCAGGACAACAACGTCCCTGCCTCAAAACAACAAGCATCGCCAAAGGCCAAAAACCTCACAGCGGTGCTAGCACAGATGCAACAAATGTGCTCAGCGATGAGTGCATTTTTTGCTCAAATGCCAAACTTTACTAATCTGTAATGCCTTTACAGATTAAAGCGGAATTCCTGCAGATGGCGGCCTGGAATGTAAACGGCCTGCAACAAAGGAGACTTGAAGTCGAAGAGCTCCTGACCAGGTACGATATAGACGTCATGGCACTGCAGGAAACCAAGATGACCCCGGCCAAGGAGATCAACTTCCCAGGATACCACACGTACAGGATGGACTGGGTAAACATACCTTGGCGACCCGCAAGAGGAGTGGCTCTACTCGTTGAAAAGACCATAGCCCACCATCCGACGGTACTACCTGAGCTAGAAAATATGAATGCCACCGCCGCAGTAGTGTCCACAGCACGAAACGGCGACGTCCAAGTGGTTTCATGTTACCCCACAGCACGCTAACCGAGGGGGACCTGGACGCAATTCTACCCGCTAGGACACAGGTCGTCGCAATTGGCGATTTTAACGCCAAATCCCAGCAATGGAACAGCGGCGTAACCAACACTCGAGGACGAGAACTGCTGCGGTTCCTGGGACAGCACGCCGGCGAACTGCTGGTGGTAGGACCAGTCCAGCCCACCTTTGACAACGGTAGAAACAGGCCACACGTACTGGACATAGCCATCCTAAAGGAGATGACCCTCGAAGCGGAGATCTCCACCAGAACGGAGGGATCTACCGAGCACAGCCCGATCTTCCTACCTCTAAGAGGACAGGCGGGTGACGACAACGCTACCTTCACGAAGCGACGAACGGACTGGGAATCGTACCGGCTGCACCTGCAGCAGTACATTGCACAAATTCCCAGGCTAGATACCGTGGGGGACGTTGAGAGGGCCGTCATTACCCTAGAGGAGCAGATCCTGGGAACAATAAGGGCCAGCACGACAGAAACAGAAGTAAGAAGACACCCAGCACCGATGGCGAACCTACCAGAGGTCACCAGGCAGCTGATAAGGGATAGAATAAGCGCCAAGAGACGGGCTCAGAGGACGAGGCTCCCCGCCGACAGAAGGGAGTATAACGTCCTCAGCCGAAGAGTGAAAGCCGCCCTCCAAGAACACCGTCAGGAGGGGTGGCAACGCCACCTTGAGTCACTCGATCCACAGGACAGAAGTATGTGGAATACCCAACGTGCCCTGCGAAACCGGAGGAAACCTATACCCCCGATTCACGGAGAGCGAGGGATCGTCTACACTAACCAGGAAAAAGCCGAGGCGTTTGCCGACAGCTTAGAACTGCAGTGTAGAGAGAACGAGCTCGATGACGAGGACGAGGACTGGGTGGACGATGTCGAGCGCAGAGTACGTAGGATCCACCGCCTGCCTGATGACGACCACATCCGCCCGACTACCCCCGAGGAAGTCAAGGAAATCCTTAGGAGCCTAAAGCCGAGAAAGGCTCTGGGATGTGACAAGATAGGAAACATCGCTCTCAAAAAGCTACCCAGGAAAGAAGTAGCGGCGCTAGTCAATATCGTAAACGCGATGTTAAGGTTACGGCATTTTCCAGCCAGGTGGAAAAAGGCCGACGTCATTATGATCCCTAAACCAGGGAAAGAACTAATTTTCCCGTCTTCTTACAGGCCCATCAGCCTCCTCCCAGCCATGAGCAAGGTTGCAGAACGGGTCATCTTGAAGAGGCTCACAGAAAAGACAGAAGAGCTGAATATCATCCCGGATGAACAGTTCGCGTACCGAACAGGACATTCCACCGAACTCCAAGTACTTCGCCTCACCGAGGAGATGACTAAGGGGTTCAACCAGCGGCAAGTCACCGCGGCGCTGTTCCTAGATGTTGCCAAAGCGTTCGACAGGGTCTGGCACGACGGCCTCCTAGCTAAAATGATGAGTATGGGTTACCCCATCGAACTCGTCAAACTAGTGAGGTCCTACCTGCACCGCAGACAGCTAAGGGTCAAAATCTCGGACCAACTCTCCACTTACAGGACCGTGGAGGCGGGAGTCCCGCAAGGTTCGGTGCTGCACCGCACCTGTTCGCTATCTACACCTCAGACCTTCCCAGGACCGACCACACAGCCCTGGCCCTGTATGCAGACGACGCAGCAATAATTGCCAGATCCTGGAAAGCCAGGAACGCAACCAGAAAACTCCAGGAAATGGCCACACCCCTGGAAGAATGGTGCACGAAGTGGAAAGTCGCCGTCAACGCCGACAAAAGCCAAGCCATACTCTTCAGACGAGTGCGGAAAGAAATTCCCACAGGACACGTCTCCATAAACGGCGAGGACATCCAATGGCACGACACCGTCAAATACCTTGGCGTGGTCATGGACAAAAGCCTAACGTGGAGACAAAACACGGACGCTATTACAGCCAAGGCGCGGCGCACAAGAGCCTTCATCTACCCGATGATGGGAAACGGTAGCCGTCTCAACCTGAGGAATAAGCTCACGCTTATCAAAACCCTCATCAGGCCGCAGCTGACGTACGCCTCGGTAGCGTGGGGTTACCAGGCAAAGTCCTGCATGAAGAAAATCCAGGCAGTGGAAAACATCGCCCTCAGGACGGCGGTCGGCGCACCATGGTACGTGAGAAACGCAGACATCGTCAGAGACCTGGAGTACACCACGGTCACTGAAGTCATCCGGGAACGAGCAAAGAAGTTGTACGCCCAAGCAGAGGAGCACGGGAACCCGCTAATCAGACAGGCCACTGATTACGACCCTGCCGACGCCCCGAGGCACAAACGGCCGAGGGTACAGCTTCTGGACAACGGGTGAGTATAACTTATATTTCCCACTAACCGATCTGTTTCAGATACCCCAGGACGGACCACAACTACCAGAGACATGACGTTTTTCTACCCAAACCCAACCTCCTTGCGGGCGTCGGACAACATACCGTCCAACGCCCGTTGTCCTACCTGCTCCGTGGAGTCCGAAAGTGCTAAAAAAGCACTTAGGGTCTCCACACTCCCGAGCTACACAGCTCATATCCTTACCTTTCCGATGATCCGGGGTAGGACACACCTTTACTCTGTCCTACGTACCGGCAGTCAATCCCAGCCAAAACTTCCTAAAACCCAACTAGACCGATGACTACCCACGGGGGTGACAAGCTGGCGAAGAAAGAAAATATCAAGACAAGAAGAGCGCCAGAAGAGACCTCTGCCAGCGAGGTTGAAGAGCCAGGACCAGGGGAGGTCCGCAGAAAATACCACGACACATCTCGCATTTGCGGGCTGGGTCTGGTAGAAGTAAGCGGGCCCACCTATCACGAAGGCCGGTCCAGGTCTACAGAGATAATCTAGGAGCAAAGAGTAGTAGTCCTACTCGGCCCTAGTTATCGAGACCGTCATCAAGCCAATGGATATTGGCGCAATAAGGAACTAGAAACTAGCGTATCCTTTAATAGGCCAGGAATAAAATGACTTCTTTTTGTTACATCTGTGTTTACCAGATTTTCATTTAAAGGGCTTATGTTGCAATTAAAATGTCACACAGTGTCACTCATTATATTTTGGTAATTGTTGTAACCAAAGCTTCTGTTATTATTGTAGTCAAGAGAAAACATCACTATCTGAAAGAGATTTACTTTTTTTGTGGCATTGGGCATGATCCATTAGCCAATTTCATACATTAAAAGCTCAAAACCTAAACAATACAATAGGAAATTTACAGACGACTAATAATAGGGAAGAAAACAGGGACATCCTCTTCGCGCCCAAGTGTTTATCAGGACATTTGTAAAGGCACAGAGGTTAAGGACCACGGAAAAAAAATAACTAAACAAAGAGTTAAAAAAACACAATGGAACAATTATACTAAATCTATAATCCTATAATAATTGGTTTGTGTTACCTAGGAAACGCACCAATTTCTTGTATAAATGTATGTTCTTCAGAGACAAGAGATGCAGGACATTAGTTGGAGATATCTTCAGTATTAATAACCGATTAGTAAAATCATTTGTTAGTATTATATAGTACGAACACCCAAAAAATATATGCTCTAAGTCACAAGGGACCCCACATGATACGCACATATCTGAATCAACAACTATCTTCTTCAAATGTTGTGGAAAGCAAGCATGACCAAATCTTAGTCTAGAAATGATGATAATGAGAATTTTACATTCTTCTATGTGTTGAAATCATTATTTTTTATTTATATTGTCTGGAATTTGGGTATACTGATTGTCTGGGTAATTAGGTCATTAGGTCCAACGGGATCCATCATTATAGACTTTGGTACCCGCACCAGTAGCACAAAATTAAATAAGTGATATACCATCAAATTTTATTGTTAACTGTTTTCAGCTACTTAGTAGTGTACAATTATTGTATTACTCATTTTAAATTTTATTTGTAATTAGAAGAATGAGTGTGTTGATTGTGTCTTGAATGCGTCACTAAATGCATTCAAGATACAATCAACAAGATTATAAATTGAACCAGCACTGCTCCGCTGGACCCTGTTACCACCAACGTGACAAACAATATGCGTTGGTTACAGGGTCAAATGCGAGGTAGATATTTGGTTAGATATTTGTTCTGTAATGTGAATAAAGTTGTTTTGATTGATTGATTGATTGTCTGGGAGGCCATTTTTAAACTGTATGTATTATTCGCTCCAATTAGCAAACAAATGCATTTTAGTAAAATTCAGGCTATCTATCTGATAGATATCTTTTAAATTGTAGTTTCTTGCCAGATATAGCACCTTCCTTGGTATTATGAAATTCGTAATTCAGCGCTGGGCGGGGCACGTAACCATTAGCTGGAGTCTGGTTATGTTCCTTGTGCTGGAAATAGAGGAGCTTATGACTGGAATATTTCGTTTTAGGTTTTAACATGCCACCCTCTAGAAGCACACTTAAACTCATTCTAAGCCCAGTCAGGCTATTCATTTCGATTGCAAAAGACACTGGACCGTTAGATGGCGCCTGCTGACTTTGTTGCATCTCGCAATCTTAAGGATTTCGGGATGTATCAAATATCCGGAGGATCTTCGCGTCCTTCATTACAAGCTGCCTTGCACTGATGAGAGCCAACAACTCAAAACTGCAGTCTGCAAGTGGTGTAGGATGACTGGCACGAGAGCTCCTTTAAGTAGGAATTAGTCTTTCGACCGGTGTTTGTTGCAATCAAAGCATTAAGCGTTCTGTTAGTAATATGTGATTATTGCACTTAACGCACCAGGCATGTAATTCGTAATTCAGCGCTTGGCGGGGTATATAACCCGGAGAAAAGCTGCTGGTTGCAGCCTGATTACGTTCCTTATACTGGAAATAAGGACTTTATACATGAGCTTGTGACTGGAATATTTCGTTTTACGTTTTAATTTATATAAATATAAATAATAAATACACATATAGTTTATAGAAAAAGGGGTATTTTTATAAGTTGGGGCTAGATACAGAAGAGTAGGGCGAAAAAAACACCACCATCGTGATTCGCCTCCTCAAAAACCACTGAGAAGCCCATTCTGAACCCGTTTTTCGAGTGATTTCGGTGCTGCGAGCAGGGTAGTTTCAACCCATGAGGGTTGCTTAGGACAATTGTGGTTTAGTAATGGTTAGCTTCCCTGATATTTCCATAAAACACTGATCCGATGAATCCCCTCATGCCTAGGACCGACAGCGTGACAAAGCGGATGGTTTTTATACTTTGAGGGTAGGTGCGGAAGAGTAGGGTAAAAATAATACCACCAACGTGATCCCTGACCTTGTCAAGTCCGTATTTATTATTTTTTAGGGATATTACTATTACGAGCGCGGTAGGTTCAACATCCGGGATTGGTTGAGGGTATTCTAGTGTAAATTAACTAATTTATTATTATTCTCCAAAAATAATCCGATCCTACGAGCCCACGCAAGCTCAAGACCGAGAAGGCGGAAATTGGGTGGTTTTCCTTGATAGGGATAGTACACAAGGGTTTCAGAACTGGAAATCGTCACCATGGTTTTTCTCACCCTCGAAAACGGAAGGGGGGGGTTAATGAGTTGTAAAAGGTTCTACAAACTTTTGATATTTTGGCCTTTTTGGAACAACTTTAAATGAACTACGCTTTTTCCTTCCTAGAATCTGGTCACCTAATCATGGAATCATGGCACCTATTTTACTGAAAATAATTCTTTGCATGTTGTTTATCATTGGTATTACAATTTACATCGGGTTGGTCACTTTAAATAGTTTTTTTCTGCCTAAAATTACAATTTTTGGAAAGGATGCAGTATTTCTTTTTCTACTTGATAGTTTTATTCAAGCTGGTCATACGTTATTTTCCTGCTTTATCTTTGAAGAGAAGTTATTTGTCAGTTACAAAATCCATTGATATCATTTTTTGAGAACTATCAGGTAACCACATTTATTCCGTTCCTGACTTTAACACACCGCACAATACTAAGACTTAGCATGTAGTGTAGGTCTAGATTTTTATTTAAATTTTCACGTCGATGATGTCGGTTTGAAGCTAATCTGACAAATATATCATGTCTCCAGTTTACCAAGAACATATTATAGGATTGAAGTTTTATTACGTTAACGAAGACTGGTTGAATTATGACTACTTACCGATTTCGACGCTTTAAAATATCATGTTAGTAGCATTTAATGTTGATAGGTTTATTTAATATTTGAAGCTTATTCGATTAAAGAAAATTCCATTAAAATTTATATTTTACATCATTTATGCGCCTAATAAATATCTGATAAGTTAGCTTCGGAAGAAGTTGTCGAAAAACTGAATATATTAGCTAAATTATGGCACTTGCAAATGCGCTGAAAAGGTAATTAGAATTTAATAATTTTGATTATTTAGTTAGTGGGTTACTAAACGTTCGGTATTTTTTAGTCATTAGCCTTATTACTTTAGGTACATATATTAGGTTGTATACTATGTAAACCTCGAAAACACTATCTGCCCTTAATTAAATTCTCAAATAACCTATGGCTTATGGGGCCGCGGTCAAAATCTTGGCAAAGACTGTATTCAGATATACCCTTAAAAATTGAAAATATCAATTTTGAGACATACAAACAAAAGGAATGGTGGTTAAATTAAACTGATGTGAATTGGCGTAATAAATGCTGATAGTACCCTGTTCCGTCTATGCTCAATCTGGCAAAGACCAAAGGAATAGTAAAGACCGTTCGGGGATTTATTATGGCATCAGAAGGTAGAAGGAACGTTTAATTTCATTTTTATACGATTTCTTACAGCTTTAATGTTGTCTGGATCATTACGGCAAACATTTTCTTTTAACAATAAAATAAATGATCCAGCGGCGTCAAATTTGGAGAAGGTGGTGGCTCTTCAATAGTATCCCATTGATTAATTCACCAATTTAAGACAATTTTAATTTAAAATTACAGTTTTGTATGAGAAATACTTGGATCTACTTTATTGTAAATCATATCTGCTGACAGTGTTGTGAATATAAAGATCGTACGAGGAAAGTTGCGTCTATACGGCGGTCTGGAAAAGTATTATGATTTCGTAAAATTTCAGATTGTGAAAAAAATGTTGATAGTTTCATTTATTTAGGTAAATTTTGTTGCATTGGATTAAACTATAAAAGTCTTAATAAATCTAGAATAAGCATATTACATAACTGTAAAAATAACATCCTTATATGGTACTACCAAAGTAATTAAATGATTTCAGCTGCAAATATCTTATTCTATAACCTTTTATTGATTATTGATTAATTTTTGCGGTTTCAGCAACCGACAAATTAAAATATCAATTTTGAATTAAATGTCGGCTGGCAATACTTTCTAATAATCAACATTAGTACACACTCGCTTATGATTATGACCTTCAGTTTAAATTATACCCTCAGCCTCAAGGCAATCTCTTGTTAATTAAATCTTGTATTAAGAGTAGAGAGTTTCATGATAGTTTCAAAAAATATATAAATATAGAATGTAATATGTGTTTGGTAGCGATATTTGTTCTACATATAGGAAGTTGGGGTTTTCTTCTATTATGTCTTCAAATATTTAATATATGTTTCTTTAATAATGATGCAAATAAGTGTACCTAGATATTTTTAGATAAATTTCTTGACAAAAATTACAGGGCCTTTCTATGTTTGCGACTATTTAGAATCAGTCCCCTTGGTAAATTACGCCTTCTTAAATGGATAGTCTAAACGCTAATTTATATTCATTTCCCCAAAATTAGTTAACTTAGAGATAATATGTCATATATGTATTCCACATATAGGACCATTCCCTGAAAATATTAATACTGTCAACATGACTTGAAAATGATGTAACATATTTCGATAAAATTTTATACATGTGTCTTTCTAACTTAGAGAATCCTTAAGCTGAGATGAGGAGATAGGGAAATATTTTGGGAAAATGAAAGAAGGTCTTATGAATGTAGAAAAATTCGATGATAGTGAGAAAAAGTGGTCCGATGATAGGAAAATTGAGAGGAAACCAGTGGGAATATGGATAGATGATCAGAAAGTGATAAAAAGTGGTGGTAATGTAAAAAAAACAAAGAACATACATAGGAGTATGTGTGGTGGAAAAGAAAAAAAAGGTGGTGGGTGGTGGGCTGGTAGAAAACACCACCATAATAAATACCACGTAAATTAGACAGCTCTCAAATTCCAGAAACCAGAGGCTTGCGTGGAAGGGAGTTACACATTGAAAAACGCAGATATACAACCATTTCTTCCAACAGTGCCAGTGCCGGAGGCGAGATTCGAAAGCGGTGGAGCGATACCCGTGGATTAATCACGATTGCCACCTCACGCCTAACACGGCTACCGGCCAGACAATAGAAAATCAGTAGAAAACCATGTGGTAAGGTCGGAAGGATGAGAAAAATCTTGAAAAAGTGGGACGTGTGTCCAAGAATCACAGAAAACCGAAGAAAGATGATGGGAATGTCGATAGTGAGAATGAATTGGAAAAAATGTATTTGGCTCTTCTTAAAGGGAATTTTTCTTAGGTCATGAGCAGAGTCTGAAATTAATTTCCTTAAATTTTCTACATATTTTATGAGTGAAGAAAATAGAAATCAAACCCGCTTAATGCATCGACCTGGGTAATGTTATTGAAGTTTCTATCAACTTTTTACTATGAATGTAGAGGTACACTGTCTGTGTAACCAAATTGGCGAAGTAAGTTCGAAACAAGGTCCAGAAGATTTAAATACTTACTTCTACGAAGTCGGCTAGGTAACAAATAGCGCTTAATGCTCTACCACAGCAGGCTACGTGTTTGTCGAAAATCTGTGCTGAAATTGGACAGTCATAAGAAAATACGAATTTTTATCTACCCACTTATGTAAATTATTTAGTACCTGGCAACCAATGCTTCGTCACTAACATATAATTCTCGAATAGGTAGAATTTGTTAGACGTTGCCATAGCAATCCTTTACAAAGGAGCAGTTTTAAGTTTATCGGACACATGATAACATGAAAAGCATTTTTGAAACATGTCAAGAAAATATTCCAAAATTGCTTTTTCCTGTTCTGGAGTTAAGCGCTGCTGTAAACTGCAATCTTTTGTTTTGTGCCGTTTGTAATAACCTCCTGTGGAAATTTTTTAAAATTTAGAATGTCACTTAGGATAATAACTTTTTTGAAAATGTAAAAATATTTGTATTTTTCACACTAGTTGGTTTTCCACCAATGCTATTAGACAAAAAGACACACACTCACATGCAGTCTATTTAGAATGACTCCCGAAATATGAGAGAAATTATGAAAAAATTTCAAGGCCAGGGGCAGGTATTTACATGGGATGCTTATTTGGGAGTAGAATTACCTCGAATAAAGGGTTCTTCAGTAAGAATAATACCTCGGAAGAAATAAAAGACCATTTTTGGGGGTAGCTGTTTTAAGGAAATTAGAGGGCGCATTGTAATAACAAGTTTATAGTAGATCCCGATTTCCACATATTCTTGATCTTTTGCGAGTGTGACTGTTTCACTTGGTTTGACGATTCTTGTGCCCCTCAAATAATTTCTCGTTTAATCATCATAAATCAGTGGATTAAAATTTTATGAACTGAGTTTGCCATTTGATACATTGATATTTTTCGATATATAGTCTCCCAGTTTGTAAAGTATATTCTTTTAATGCATCTGTGCCGATGGCGAGTCCACACAACATCGTTCACAATATAACTCCAAATCTTTGAATTATTGCTTCATCACTGGAATATCAGTGACAGAAGTAAATAATAATGTATCGTTAAAAGATTTTCTTGCAGTATCTCCATCATTTGTTGGTCCGATGCGGCAATTTTTTGGTATATGCACAATGCTACCAGCACTTTGGTAGGTGAATAGGTGATGTCTGCCTGAGGGGCATTGACTTGAGGTAGACAGTAAAAGTGGGAAAACAATAAACACTACTACACGTATGTGCCCCAAAGTAAAGCATACGGCTAGCTTTGAAGGACCTCCAAGAACGTCCAATATAGTAAAGTTTATTAGAGTATCACAGAGCGGGTATTACAAGGTATATATGCTTTTCCCTAAAAACAGGGAAGTCAATACAGGAGTGCAGACTATCGCTATTGTTAAAATTGAAACAAAATGAAATGATATGCAACGGTATCAAATTTATCACCTAGCGGTAATAAAAGGTGTCAATATATATATATATATATATATATATATATATATATATATATATATACTTACAACTTTCCAGGTGTAGTTACAGGTTATGTGTAAAAAAATGTATTTATTTTATG
The DNA here is from genome assembly GCA_963675555.1 of Leptura quadrifasciata. Taxonomy (NCBI): domain Eukaryota; kingdom Metazoa; phylum Arthropoda; class Insecta; order Coleoptera; family Cerambycidae; genus Leptura; species Leptura quadrifasciata. The sequence goes on along the minus strand of OY776673.1, from coordinate 187,282,348 downwards.
CCGTAAAAGTTTGAAAGCTAAATTTAAAGTTAAGTTAGATCAACAAATGGGCTAATGATTAGAATAATAAAGGAACAAAGTTATAATAACTCGTGCATAGCTAATAATTACTATTGCATAGCAAAAATTACTTTTGTACTCAGCTTACTTTTGTATAGCTTAAATTAATTTCCTGCAGCTTTTGTACAGCTAGCTTAATATTTCGTGCAGCTAATTTAAATATATTTTGTACAGCTAACTAGCTTATATTTGCATAGCTAACATTGCTTAAATTTTGAATAACTAACTTGCATAAATTTTGTATGTGCTTATATTTGGTTAAATTTCCTACAATTTACACCCCATTCATTGAGAGACGTAAATTGCCAAGGAAAATTTAGAATTCTTGCAATAAGAGACAATTGTGGGCCTGGATTGCTGTCCCAGAACCAGCCACCTGAACCATAAACCACCTAGGATACTGGTATCAATTTGTCTTTTACATATATATATATTTTTTCACATTTCAATTTGTCTCAAACCGATTTGTCTAATTTTTTTTTGTAATATATTTTGTCATTCATTTTAAACTATCTTTTTATTTCTCTTACCAACAATTTCAGCCTGATCTATAGCAGACTGGTTATTCGAGAAAAAGAGACAATTTTGCTTATTTTACTATAGATGGTGCCCAATTTAACATCAATTTTTCTTTGTCTCCTTTCCTCGAAATAAACAGAAACCTGTCGCTTATGCTGTACATGTCAGAAAGGGTAAGTTTCTCCACTCTTACGAATGCTCTGGACCCACGGCTCTCTGCTCCGGCTTAAACCAGCTAGTCGTCCGCCCATGTTGCCTCAATTCTTTCTCAAAAATAAATAATAAGAGAAAGGAGGTAACATAATTGGCACAAGACTTCCAATGTATAATACAACAAGCTAATTTTCTATGTGGCTTCCCTGCACCCCCTGATCACCCATCATGTTTATCTTTATGACTATATACTTTACGATGAGCAACATAACCTTTACTTAAACTAAACTGGAAGAAAATAACAACAAAAAGCGCTTTACCGTTATCGTAGTCCCCTGCACCTTCTGACCACCTTTATTTTCTGATACAGATTAAAAATTCATGAATTCGTAAAAGCTCATTTTTATCCTTATTTATTTTATTTTAACAGAGTACAATTTCTCCTATTAATGTGCATTGATGGTAGAGAATAAAATATAACAAAAGTCGATTTACTGTTATCAGAGCAAAATACAGATTAGAAATTTATGAAATCGTGTAGAGTTGATTTTTACCCTTATTTATTTTAACAGACTAAGTTTTTTTTTTTCCTATTAATATGCACTGATATATAGTAAGGAATAAAATATTACCGATCAGAAATTTCTAAAATCGTGTAGAGCTTATTTTAAACCTGATTTATTGTGAAATACATTTTATTAATACATAATGATAGCCAAAACCAAAATATTGCAGGTTATAAATTGTTGAAATCATGTGCAGTTAATGTTTCAACATTGTCTTCATAACAATACAACCAAAAATCTGAAGCTGGATTTTACATTTGGAATCTATCACGGGACTGGTTGGAGAAAAACTTTATTTTCCAAAACAGGTAAATAATTGATTATATTACTTGAATTTCTGTTTTATCTTTATTTCTACTAGAAGGGATACTTTTTCGCTGACTGGGATATCCATTGAATTATATAAGAAAAGCAGCAGCACAAAACACATTCCATGTGTAATAGAAAGAAATTAGCGCTACCCATTTTTTCCACGTACAAACAATTCCAAAGAATTTCCTTTACATACAAGAATAATATATAGTGTAATACACGTACAGTCAAGGGCAATAATTTTTGGTAATTTCGATATCTTCATTTCTTTTCTGTCATTATATGAACCTTAATGCCTGAAGAGGAAAGAAAATATCGAAAGTGGGAAAAAATAAACTTGTGCAGCACTTCGAATCGAGAGTGCGTAAGTATCGACTAGCGACACCGAAGATTCGATGTGGAATACTATATCGAGGCGACAACACTTCACTAGCGAAATACAGTGTTCCAGTTCCGAATGCCAACTAGATTTTTTCAGCAGGGCCGCTACATTTATGCCAGCTTTACAGGCACAAAAATTTGAACTTTTGTGCCTGTAAAAAAACGTATCTGTTCGTTGCTAGGAATTTTGAATCTGCTCTGAGTCATATCGTCATCGGCCTGTAATCTAACACCTTCAGCCCGTGGATCAGGTCTATAAAGAATCCGTAAATGCAGATGTTACAAGAAATATAAATATATGCATATGACCCATCCCCATAAATGTGGGTCTATTAAAAGAATATAAATAGAATTTATGACAAATAAAAATAATGCTTTAATCCAGTCAACAAGTACAGTGAAAAAATGAGTAGCACTGATTTTTTCTATTACATATGGAATGTGTTTTGTGCTGCTGTTTTTCTTGCACACTTCAATCGTTATCCCAGCCAGCGAGAAAGGTACCCCTACCACGGTGGTACTACTAGAAGTAAAGACAAAACAGAAATTCAAGTAAAGTAATCAATTATTTGGACACCTACGTTTAGAAAATAAAGTTTTTCTCCAACAAGTCCGGTGTTAGATTCCAACTGTGAAATCCAGCTTCAGATTTTTCAGATTACTTACAAATTTTTAAGATAGACTCAAATGTGATTTAATTAAACTGTGGAAAATACTACTGAAGCAACCAAGGCGCACCCAGAAAAAATTTAATATTACTTTCAATTATTGTCACTTTATGTCAAAATCATGGGTACTAGATCAGTTCGAAATGAAAAGTATTATAATTTAATGGTTTTTAATGAAAAAGTGAAAATATCTCTGGAAATATCGATTTTAGGTATAGGATATTATTCATAAAAATCGTAGAAAATTAACGTGCCAATTCAAAAATATAATAATATACAGAGTGTTCCATTTAAATAAAAATGAGAAAATTCACTTTGAAATGTCCTGAATTAGCTCTAGTATAAAATACACCCTGTATAATGATAATCAATACTTGGTAATTGTGTCGTTGTAGTATATCCCTTGTATACATAAGTGCAAAATTAATTTTCTTCAATGAATCACCACTTCCATAAAAAATAATTTTCCAATGTCTTCTAATAAGCCCGATATTGGACTTTGACGCATTATTGGACCACCCTGTATATAAAAATATAATTAAACAAAATCTGAATGTAATCAGAAACATATTCGAGAGTTGAATACTTAACGCAGGTTCTCAAAACTTACTGACGTCCCATTATGTCTTAAATAAAAACAATACAAATAATTGTAACCAATTGGCATCGTTTTTCTGTTAACATGCAGCATATGACAATATCAATATTCAATTTTGCTTGTATATGTGATTCTATGAATATTAAATAATCTCTTTGAATATTAATCGTAGCCTACTCTTAACCTTTGCAGTTATTATCTTATTATGCCGACATGTGCCCTTCGAATGTTTGTTACAAAATTGCATAATTTTCAAGTTTTAATTAATTATTAACTCATATTATGTTATAACATAATATAATACCCATTATGTAAGGTGGAATTCTTTTTAAAGTAATGTATATACTAGAGAACTTACGTAAAAGAAATAAATATAGATTGATTTGCATAGTTACATGTACGGTGAAGTATGCTAATGCAATAGTTTTAAAAGTATATCATGGTATTTTCTTATGCTGTACCATTAAGCGGATTAAAACAATATATCTCCATTTTTTCTTTATTTCTCGGACGTGTAAACACATTATCTTTGAGATATCTCTGAGGTTTTTCATTATATTATCACAGAGAAAGGAAACATTAAGAAATATATTTCAACATTTTTAGATAATGTTCGTGAAAGATATAAAAACGTCAGTCTATAATTATTTTTTGCAAATTTACTCTGAAGCTAAAAATTAAAGAATAATAGAATAAAACGTAGTAAAACCCATTTAATATTACCATTCAGTATTATACATTTTTTACATGATTAATTACCGGTAATGCTGTTGTTTTTTAATGTTGTCATTGCATTTATTAATTCAATTCAATTCCATATTTCTCTCATAACAATAATTCAATTTACATGAAATTATGTGAAATTATACCTTTTTTGCATTGAATAAGCATGACTTTTTTGGATCTGTACAACAACAGTAGTTTCCGAGATATTTACAACATTTAGATATAATTACAAAAAAAATGGAAAGTAAGATGTTCCAATTTAACAAATTTTTCCTACAGCAATTTCAAATGGCTGAATAGTAATATAGATTTAGAGGAACTCGTCTATCTTATCGAGAAGCAAAATTTAAAAGGAACGCAGGAGGTCAGACATAAAGAAGTTAAACATTTTCAAAAAGACAACATTACAAAAATATCTTAAAAGGCCAAAGTTGAAGTACTCATTTGTTATTAATAATTTCTTACCCTATTTTGTTTGTGTGAAGACAGAAATATTTTTTATATTTTTGAAACATTTATTAATTTTGGTACTCTAAATTAAAATTAATATTTTCTTGTTGCACAGATCTGCCAATAATAATATAATATAAATATATCCTCGAATATGTCATATTATTTTTGTTGCCTAGCAAAGACCGCGAGGAGGTATGAACATTTCCTTGCCAAAAATGTGGGTACAGAATCAAGATTTTCGATATTAAAATAGTTAAAATAAATAAAACAGATTTCTTAATTCTTTAAGTAAATAAAATATTTTATTATATCGATAATCCTAACTTGATCTAATCGACCCAGGTTAACTAAATAAATTCAGTTCTGAAAAACAAATAAATAATTATCAAATAAAACATATACAATAATAATAATGATAATATTAGTTCGTTCTGGAATTTCTATTAAGTAGACCGTTTTTTCCACGGCTCCTTTTTCTCCTTCGCTATCTTTTATATTTTTATCCACTTTTTAAACCACTTCTTGAATCTGTGGGTGTAAATATTGTGCGGAAACATTCTCCGTAATTTATGAACTATTATCATCTACCACATCTTCCTGACATTCTCTGGTGGTGCTTGCTTGTGGATAATCTCAAAGCCTAAACAGTTTCACAATATTATTTTACCGCACCCACTTGTAAACAAAAAAAACTCCGAATATTCACTACCCCCCCCCCCCCCAAAAGTATTTATAAAAAGAAAACTTTATAAAATACGTTTAAACACAGTAAAATTTCACATACCTGTAAAAGTGCTCTAAATATTTCAAGTCTGGACGTAATTAATTTTGCGACTAGTTTAACGGTATTTTAAAGAGGTCGTAAAGTTTTTGTTGCGGTTTTTGAATGCCGAGAACAGCTGATCTCGACTATTCACTTCATTGTCTTTAAAATACAAATACTTTAGGAATTTGCACTCCATACTTCTCAAACTATTTATGTACACCGTATATGATGGACACCAGACTATGGAGGACCTGACAAAGGTATTATACAAAAGGATCGCTGTGCAAATATCGACAAAGCCTTTATTATTTCCTATTATAAATCCAAGATTTAGATAGGCTGCTTTTTGTATTCCACAAATATGTTCATTGAAAGAGAATTTACTATCGAATACTACTCCAAGATCTTTTATAAAGTTAGAGCGAGATAAACATACATTATTTATCTGATAAGCAAAGACTAGAGGACAAATTGTCTTAATCGCCGTAGGATTCTATTTTGATATAGAATTTCATGCCGTTAGCATATATCAGAAAACCGATATTTATGGGTGAGGTTATATCGTCTATTAAACAAGAAAGGTCCTAGTATTGAGCCTTGCAGGACTCCTGTTAACACCTCTATATTTACAACGATTTGTGTTTATTCAAAAAAGGTGCGTATATTTATCATACCCTTGATGTACCCCTCGTTAGGCAGGTTAGGCAGGACGCGAATCATCCGTCACTTATAATTAATTTCTGTTGCTAAATATCACATTATAATCAATTTGATCTTACGAAAAATAATATTTACAAATCTTACAACTTCAGAAAAATAAATTATCCCCGTTTATATGAATTCTTGGTGAAGCCGATTGATCTGATATGTACAGTTATCATAATATTGATGAGGCTTGTCAAACATTCTATGACGTCATAAATCAAATTCTTGACCAAACACTACCATGCAGAATTAATAGAGGTCGTAGATATCCATGTTGGTTTACTGAAGAAATAATAAATAATATCAGAAATAGCTCTCAAAATGTTTAAAGAATTCCGATAAAATTTCTATGATAACCAGTATAGAACGTTACGATATACGGTTAAAAGACAAATTACAGTATATGAAACATACCTAAAAAAAGCCGAAAATAACATTGAAACCGATCCCGTAAATTTTTTGTGTTTTATACAAGCTGAAAAGGGCATTCGCGTATTCCCGGTGGGCTAGGGATGAAAATAAATATATCTTATGACAGTCCGCAGTTAATAGTAGATGGCTTTGCAAAATATTTCTGCAGTATATACTTAAAGTCGGACAAGCATTTTTCAACAAATACAAGTAACGCCGTTAACAGTAATACGAATTACTTATTGGCACCATATCTGAGCAAGATATTGTTAATGCCTCAAAGAAGCTGAAAAATAAACTTACTTCGGGTATTGACTCTGTTCCTTGTTTTGTGATAAAAAAGGTTTTGGTAATTCATATTTTTAATATTAAATCTTAGGATATTTTTCCCACACATTGAAACATAACATATAAGAGTGGCAATTATGCTCCCAAACCAATAATTTCGGATGCACGGATTGATACAGATTTTTAAATTAATTTTGCGCAGGAAATATTGATCAGTCCACGCTTATTTAATACATAAGATGGTTAAGTAACTTTAAAAATAATTTCACATCGTTATTTTATAGTCGAGTTAATTAAAGAAACAAACAAAGCAACAAATCATTAGCTCGATGTTTTCGTGCCTTAATATTAATTAAATATCTAATATCCCACAGAAAATCCTGTTTGTTTCGCCCTGATCTTCAAAACCGTTACCAATTAATGCATTGACGTGAAAAAATCACATTAACATTCGTCCACCTTCCACTTGATTTAATTTAAAATAAACAAATTCCACTACTAATGTCGATTAAGATAATGATGTTATTTCATAGTACATAGCAGTAGACGTCGTACTTTCTAACTAATACATATTTTGTATTCAGAACGTAATGCCATAATAGATGTTGCATAATACTGAAAATTATAACTTACAACGTGAGATGCACTCACGTGAAGCCGATAAAAGTATTCCCGCATGAAAAAAGAGTAACCTACTGAGATTCTAATTACTGATTTTACTCTTATTCAACGCCTACCTATCATCAATAGTCACTTATAATAATAATAACTATTTCAAATTCTTTTAGCGGTGTTGGTCTTGTGTGATGCACTTGAAAGAAACTAATCTAATAGAGGTTAATACTGATTAACAACAGTACTTAGTTAATACTTAAACTCTCACTCAATCACACTCAGAATTTAGAATTTTCAAAAATGATTTTCACTCACAATGATCGTTATAATATGTTCGTTACATATTGCCAATGCAATTTTTACTCTGGATTAGCTCAAGTAGAATATAGAAACAGATTTCCACAAGCACTACAGCCGAATAAAACTCTGTTCAGAAAATTAGCTACGAAACTGAAAAATAATGGTTTATTTTTAAAGAAGAAGACAAGGTTGAACAGTGTTACTGATAATGTAAATAAGGTAAACCGAGTTATTAATTATGTAAGAAATAAAAATACAGAAAATTTGGAAACATCATTAAGAGAAATTCAAATTGCTTGTCATATAAATAAAACAAGTGCTAGAAACATTTTAAAGAAAAATGGTTACCGGTGTTATAAAGCCAAAAAAGTTCACAATTTACAAGCGGGGGACAAACCAAGGAGGACGACTTTTTGTGGTGGCTGTTGGAAAAAATGCGTGCCGATCCATTAATATGTAGTAAAATACTTTGGTCCGACGAGGCAAATTTTTCCAATAATGGATTTTTTAATCGCAATATTCATTACAAACGGACAATACACACTGGCATAGACCGACTGGGATTCAAAAATGTGTATTCGAGGATCTAAAAGCTCGAATTCAACAGGCATATATTACAGTTACCCCCGAAATGCCGACTAATGTTTTAAATGCAGTGCCTCGCCGCGCTCGATTGGTATAAGAAATCGCGGTGGACACTTTGAACACTTGATGTTCTGTGTGCTATATTCTTTTTATTATTAATTTGTTTTTGTTACCTCAATTTACTTTATTCTTCTTAATTATGTTAATGTTTTATTATACCCAAGATTTGAAAAACTTATTGAATTATTTTATCGTTTTATTTAATCATACTTCTCCACGGCAAGTGCTATGCTTGTTAAAAAAAAATTATTGGTTTTAAAAAAAAAGTTTTTATAATTACTAACGTAGTAGCAATGAATAAATATGGCATGTGATATATCGTTGAAAAGGGAGGAAAATACTCTATTTAATGGCGCCATTTCCTGTGCGTTTCAAAATAATTTTTTTAACAGCCTGAAGAGTAAATCTCAAAATACAGCGGTTTCGAAAAAAATTAGATAAAACCTCTTTGAAACACTGTTTTGCAAAAAGTTTTCGCCTTAATTTTCTCGTATCTCTTCAGATAACGGAGATATTTGGCCTAGACTTTTTAAGCATTTTTCGATATTTTCCGCCATAACTCTTAAAATAGGCCATGGATTTCAAGTGTCTTTAAACCTTCTTGTAGGTTATATAAATCGGCACAATTTTCATAAAAATTATTTTTTTTGTACGACCGATATTAAGTGAGATATTTTCGAAGGCCCTGATAAAATGAACAGCCTATAGAACTGAAAATAATTTTTAATTTCGACTATATAATGACATCATCTACTGCATAAAACTTTGATAATTAATAAGTTTAAAAAAGACAACATCCTCTTCCTTACATCTACAATAAAATATAATCCAAATTGTCGGTTCTTAAAAAATTTGAATATTTCATAGGCTGCCAAAATAGTACCGTGAATCATATATTACTTTAATGATCAGAAACTATTTGCTAATCTACCTGTCAAATGAGAGATAATTATCACTTCAATCAAGTAATGCTTTGTAAATAATTGCATTATAGCAATTTTCAGATCTTTTCAACTTAATAAATCTTAATTAACAACACTGTACTGGCAATTTCATGTTCCATTCGTTTTTTGCACACATCATATAGTATGTGGCGGCAGTACCAAAATAAATAAAACAAATATGAATGCAAATTTACTTTTAATTACGTTCAGAACAGGACGGGTACGTATAAGGATGGCTAAAATTAATAAACTACGATAATTACCATCCTTGGTGGGAAGCTATATTATAATGAAGTTTAATGCTTGTGCTTGCTAGGTACTTAAGAATAAATTAACGGAGTTTTTTTGTAATTTGAAGAAGCTTTGTTCTCTTATACATTTCTTGGATATTTGCTGTTATGTGTAAAATGTATTCAGAGAGTCCTTTTGTGAAACGAAAATCAATTTTTAAGCTTTGAGTGCTCCAACAATGGTTAATATTTTTCGAACGCAATATTCTGAAGCGTCCGTTGAAAAAATGGGCAGAAACCCACGAAAATATTTTCTATATTATTTATTTATTTATTTATTTATTTATTTATTGCACTACACCATCCAACAGTATTTACATACCAATTAAAGGATGGGAAAACTACACATTTACAAAAAAACAAATATAAATAGTAGATTAAATTTACAGAAAAATACAAAAGAAAAAATAAAAACAATAATACAAAACAACAGAAACACTACTGAGCATTTAAAAACAACTTTTTGATAGAATTAATGGTACAATAAAATATATCCAAATTGTGCTGTACACGATGATAAATATTGCACAAACAGAGGAGAGGTGAAAATTTGAGTAAGTTGGTCCTCGGGGTTAACAAATAAAATGTATTGGTATGTCTAGTAGCGACTACCGGAACAATGAAATTTAACTGGCTTAAAAAAGATGGGCAGTTTAATTTGTTATGGATAATTTTAAATAAAAAAATAAGAGAATGCATATCCCTTCTATCAGATAAACTTAATACATCATACCTGGCCAATAATTGATAATGATCAGCACCGACAGCGGGGTAAACACCATCAGGATACATATTTTAAAAATTTACGTTGGATATTTTCCAAACTGTGTCTGTAAGTTTGATACCCTGGATTCCATATTATGCTTGAGTATTCAAGTTTAGACAAAACGAATGTGTTAAATAACAGGAACAATAGACTAATATCATTAAATTCGTGTGAATTTCTTATCACAAAACCAAGACTTTTGTAACTAGCAAGTACAACAGAAAGAATGTGCTGGTTAAAACTAAGTTTAGAGTCAAAAATAACTCCTAGATCTTTAAATTCAGTTACTCTATTCAGGGACGTATTATTGAGTGTATAATCATAATGTAACTGCTCATTTCTTCTGGTAAAAGAAAGTACATGGCACTTTTGCACATTTAATGGCAAGTTATTTGCAATACACCAATTATTGATACGATCAAGGTTCATTTGCAATTTAAAGAGTTAATATCACAATACAACTTTAAATCATCCGCATAAAGAAGACAGCCAACGTCAATCATACTGACAATATCATTAATAAAAATAACGAAAAGAAGGGGGCCAAGAATTGAGCCCTGGGGCACCTCAGAAGAGGCTATAAATTCATCAGATCTAAAACCACGATACTCTACGTATTGTCGTCTGCATTGTAGATCCGATGCAAACAAATCTGACAGTTTATCTGATAATCCAAATTGACGAAGTTTACACAGTAAAATACCATGATCTAGTCTGTCAAATGCCTTACTAAAATCAGTATAGATGACGTCAACTTGACCTCCAGAATCCAGAGATTCTGAGATGCATTGAGTCATACAAAACAGATTGGTAGTGGTTGATCGCCCTTGCATAAAACCATGTTGAGAGTCACTAATTAGCCCGCAAGTGTTAGCGTAAATTATTTTGTGTAATACTATTTCGAAAGCCTTGGAACAATTGCAAATAATTTTTATTGGCCTATAATTAATCACATAGGTTTTGTCGCCCTTCTTGAAAACTGGGCATATTCGAGATATTTTCCACATATCCGGAAATGAACTAGAATTTAAACAGATGTTAAATATTTTCATGAGCGGGAGGGCAAATACTACAGCACAGTCACGTAGCAGAAAAGCAGGTATACCATCGGGGCCAGCAGTAAATTTAGGTTTCATTTTTCTCAAAGCCTCGTAAACATCGTGTTCAGAAATATACTTAATAGAAAAAGTATTTATTGTACTGGTATTATCTGACAAGCCATTTACGGAACTGATAGAAAAACCTGACTTAAAAAACAAAGCAAAAGCATTTGCAATATCAGCTGGCTGGTGAAACTCCGAATTTTCAAATGTCAGTGAGTCAGGTAAGGAATTTACACCTTTCTTTCCTTTAACATATGACCAAAACTTTTTAGGATCAGAATGAATATTATTTTGGACGTTGCTTAGAAAAAGTTTATATGCGGTAGAAATATCTTTTTTAATTTTAGCCCGTAATGTTTTAAAATCATTGTACAAATTCATATCCATGCCATGTTTATATGCTCTCCATAACTTTTCTTTAATTTTTATATCTTGAATAATGTTTTTTGAAAACCAAGGTGGATATTTGCTAGGCCTAGAAATTTTTTTAGGAATGCACATATCAAAAATATTAATTATTTTATAAAATTGCTCACAAGCCTCATTACAGTCAGTAAGGTGATCCAAAAATGACCAATCAATTAAACTTAACTGTTCGTATAGAAGAAAGAAATTAGCTTTACGAAAATTATAAGAACTTTCAATGTTAACCGGTAAACTTTTGGCACGCTTAAATGAAATCTCTGTGCCAGCTATATACAGTGAAGGGTGGTGAGGGTCTTCAGGCAATAAAATGTCATGAGCTTTGGCAACAGTGCAAGATTTGTTACTTAAAATTAAATCTAAAAATCTACCATTAACATTTGATATGCTATTATATTGATCAAGTTCAAAAAAACTGCAGAACATGTTTAGATACAGTAGTTTATCTGAAGGCACATATTCGCTAAGGTTATTAAACTCAGGTATGTTAAAATCTCCAACAAAATAAATGTGATCACTCAGCATACAATCTAGAGTTTCTAGAAGTTCGAAGAGCCGGTTATATAAAGATGCTTGCTGATTTGGAGGTATATAAAGTACAAATATAAATATAGGAATAGAATTAATCATTAACTTACCCAACGATATCTATTGAAGAAAGTTCATTACGAATAAAATTATCAACAGCTAATAGTACTCCGCCCCCTCTTTTAGTAGTCAATTCATTTATTCTTCGATCAGCTCGTAAAGTTACATACTTATCACATATAAACTCATTATGTTACATATGTCGTAATGTATTATCTGTGATAAGTTATAGTGAAACTTTCGCATAATTTCTTCTAAAGATGAAAGTATAAGAAGTGAAACGATTGGTAGACATACTTACATGTTACCATACGAAATGTTATACCAGTTTTCTTTATTTACCTTTTTTTCTTAACTTAGAAATCAACAGTTTCAGTTGTATACTCGTAATACTGATAATATAAATTCTTATAATATAAAGTCTACATTAGCTTTTGTTATTGTACCGGGTGATTTTTTGAAAACGAGGCACCCTTAAAAACTCGAGAACCGTTAAAGATTGTCTTGCAGGAAACGACATTTTTCTGAATGTCAAGGGGACACATTTTAACGAGAAAAGGTGTGATCCAAAATTCACCCTCTCACCCCCAGCCACCCCAAGTTTATAATTTCAAATGGCACCCCTAATTTTTTTCAACGATTTCTAATAGTAGAATTTTTTTGGAATGCAATCGTAAAAATAGTGTGACCATGAAGAGGAAAATTTTTGAGATAAATGCAAAAAAATTAATTATTACAAAAAAGTGATAAAAGCCATAAAAATCTAGGTAATGTCATATTACATTTGGAAGGCGCACACTGCCAATTGTCGACATGTTAAAAAAATCCCCATCACCTTAACTACCCCCACATCAAAATTATTTAATATGAGACCAACATATTAGACTACATAGGATTTATTGTTCGCATGTCGTATGTTCGTATATATTGTCACATACCTACCTTGCACTTACGAGAGCCAACAGCTCGAAACTGCAGTCTGCAAGTAGTGTGTGACAACTGGCACTAGAGCTCCTTTAAGTAGGATCAGTCTTTCGGCTGGTGTTTGTTGCAATCGAAGCATTAGCATTTTGATGGTAATATGCAATTATTACACTTAACGCGCCAGGTTTGTAACTTGTAATTCGGCGTTCGGCGGGGCACATATCCCGGAGAGTAGCTGTTGGTTGCAGTCTGGTTACGTTCCTTTTAGTAAAATAAGGATTTTATAGAGAAGTTTGCGACTAAAAATATTATGTTTTAATATTCCGCCCTTGAATTTTACTTATGTTCCCAAATCTTTTGTTCCAAGTGTTTGTGTAGTATGGATGATGTAACGGAGATTTGATATTTTTCTAATTTTGTCCAAAAGTAAATCACAACGAAAAACTAAATTTATAAAAGTGAATAAAAGAGAATCACTCACACGCGAATTTTGGTTTCTTCCCAAAATTATCGAAAATGCATCCCTGAAAATAATCCAATTAAACAGTAAAATTCTTCAGAATAACTGGTATAATGAAAATTTACAAAATGTATCAAGAGAAAGAGATGATTGGTATAAGAGTAACAAATTAATTAACAAATTTAGTAGACGACTGGAACAAATTTAAGAAGAACAGAAATGAAGTAACCAAAATGATAAGAAATGCAAAACGTAAATATTATGGAACACAAATAGAAGAGCATAAGAAAGATCCTAAAAAATGTGGTAAATATTAAAAACTATTTTAAAACCGCTTCCAAAAATTGACGAAGAAAGTATATATTTTGATAATGTAGAAGTAGACAATGAGAAAGAAAAAGCAGTAAAATTTAATTATCATTTTATAAACAGTATAGCCGAAATAGTAGATAGAATATATAGATGAACCAATAGAAATAGATGACTTGACTAAAGGCTTAAATAATAACATAAAATGGGAATCCTTCTAGGAAATAGATTATAAGATTATATTATATTATATTATAAGATTATAAGAAATAGATTATAACCAACGCGGTAAATCTAATTAGCGCCTACGCTCCCACTCTGGATGCAAGTCACGAAACCAAGGAAAGCTTCTATCAACAGCTGGAAGAAACCCTCTGTAGAATACCTAAAACGGAACGACTCGTTATTCTTGGCGATTTTAACGCTAGAGTAGGGAGAGATGCAGACACCTGGCCAGGCATCATAGGCAAGAACGGTTTGGGCAACATGAACGCTAACGGTCAACTACTCCTAACTAAATGCGCCGAACATGATCTAGTTATAACAAACACCATTTTCCGACAAAAGGATAAATTTAAAGGCACCTGGCGTCACCCCAGATCAGGCCACTGGCATCTACTGGACTATGTTATCGTACGTAGGAAGCAAATTACAAAGGCGCGCATTGATAGCGAATGTTGGACCGATCATCGTCCTGTTGTCTCTAAAATGAAAATAGTTATGAGACCCAAACACCGAAGAACTCAAGTAAAACGTAGACTCCGTCTCTGTATTAGTAAATTGCGTGACCAACAAACCGTCGAACAGCTAAAGCAAAAAGTTCAAGAGAATTTGAGTGCACTAGAAGAAACCAATTCTGTAGATGTCGCTGCTACCTGGACACAAATTAAAGACAGTTTAAAAAGTGCGAGTGAGGAAATTCTTGGCACTGCAGCAAGTAAAAAACAGGAGGACTGGTGATGATAATGAAGCTTTTATACAAGAACTTCTTGACCGCAAACATATTGCCTTCCAAAACGCTATCAACCACCCCAACGATTCATCAAAGGCAGAAGCTTTTACCCAATCTAAGTATGAAACGCAACGCGAAATCAGAAGAATAAAGAACGAGTGGTGGGCAAGCAAGGCCAGAGAAATTCAAAGGTACGCCGATTCACATGACTACAGGAATTTCTTTCAAGGAGTAAAAGCAGTGTACGGCCCCAGTCGGAAAAATATGTGCCCTATTAAAGATTTAAATGGAAATCTCCTCAAAGAAGACCAGGAAATAAGAGCCCGATGGAAAGAACACTACTCTAACATTCTTAACCAGCAAAGTCAAGCCGATCACGATATTATAAATCTTATCCCTCAATATGACACCTTCGAAGACTTAGATAAACCACTAACAACGGAAGAGATCTTAACCGCCATTGGGCAGCTAAAAAATAACAAATCTCCCGGCGCCGACTCACTCCCAGCTGAGATCTTTAAAGCTGTGTCGTCAGAGCTCATACCCTACCTCAAGAAACTGTTTGATGTCGTGTGGGAAAGTGGTCAAGCTCCGCAGGAGTTTCGTGATACGCTTTTAATCAACTTCTTCAAAAACAAAGGGAGCGCTGCGGACTGTGGAAATTATAGGGGTATAGCTCTCCTGGCTGTTGGAGGGAAGATACTCACTAAAGCGATGGCAAATAGGCTAACACCTGTTATGGAAAAATTACTACCTGAAACACAGAGTGGCTTTAGACCAAACCGAGGCACATCGGATTTAATCTTCACACTTAAACAGCTTCAAGAAAAAGCACTCGAACATCAAGGAGAAATTCACATGGCCTTCATTGATTTAACCAAGGCGTTTGACTCGGTGGACAGGGAAGTGCTCTGGAAAATTATGTTCCGCTTAGGTATCCCTAGAAAATTTGTGGAAGTATGTCGCAGTCTACATACAAACAACAACGCCCAGGTTATGTATAATAATGAGGCAACCGAACCTTTCCAAACCCTCACTGGAGTTAGGCAGGGATGTGTCCTGGCACCCCTACTCTTTAATTTGTATACCACTGCTCTAACAATTATTGTTGACAACAAACTGACAGTCAGAGGAATAGGTCTCAGATACCATTTTGATGGCGGTCTCTTTAACATAGGGCGCTTTAGAGCTTTCACGAAGACACGCACACGATTCATTTGTGATCTCCAGTATGCGGATGACTGTGCACTTTTAGCCTCTACGCCGGAAGAGCTTCAAGAACTTTTAGATGTGTATGCCCAGAGCTATGATTCCTTGGGACTTAAAATAAACATTGGAAAGACTAAGATTATGTCAACTCCTCATCAAGTGAACCAAATAGACATTACACTTAACGGAAATTCTCTTGAAGTGGTGGATCAGTTCAATTACTTAGGCAACGTTGTTAATGGCAAAGCAAACATGGACAGCGAGATTCGCAGTAGAATTAACGCTGCATCTAGAGCACTCTGGGGACTTAGAGAGAAAGTATTTGACAACCACGACCTTGCTTTGTCAACGAAAATGGCTGTCTACAGAGCAGTTGTCATCCATGGATGTGAAAGCTTGGGTCACTTACCGTCGTCATGTGAAAGAATTAGAACGTTTTCAGCAAAGACAAAGAAGTATGATGAAAATCCGTTGGTTCAATCACATATCAAACGTGGAAGTACTCAGGAGAACAAACAACCTTCCAATTGAGGTGCTTATTTCAAGAGCACGCCTAAGATGGGCAGGTCACGTTCATCGTATGCATGATAACCGCCTTCCTAAATGTACACTTTATGGTGAATTGCTAAACGGTAAAAGAAGGCGTGGCGGTCAACGAAAGAGGTTCAAAGACGCTCTCCATGAAAATCTAAAATCCTGCGGTGTTGCAGACGAGCAATGGGAACAACTTGCAGTGGACAGAACCGAATGGCGAGGGGTTGTGGCCAGCTATCAAGGAAATGTTGCTGCAAGAAGGCCGAATCCAAGACCTAACCAAGTCTATGTTTGTCCTGACTGCGGTCGACATGTGCTCTCCCGAATTGGCCTCTATAGCCATAGTCGTGTGCACCGTAGATGAATGGGAATTACAATAGACTACACCTTTTACTTGTTTTTTATTGTACACAATCTATCGACTGTAACATTTTTATACTCGGACTCGAGTAACGGCTAATAATATTATAACCATCTTAGAAAAATAATTCACAGTTTGCCAGATATAGCAGGAACATATGAAGGTATCAGTGTTCAGGTTATTAAAAATTCATTTGAAATAATTGGAGAAGTATTGCTAAATGTTATAAATTATTCACTTCGAATAAGGGAAATTCCAGTACATTGGAAGACATCCACCATTTTACCAATCTTAAAAGTAGAAGGTATTAGAAAGGCTTACGAATTTAGACCAGTTAATATTCTACCAATTTATGAGAAAATTCTGGAAATTGTAAAAGGACAGCTGGAGAAGCATTTTGAAAAGAATAACATAATGATACAATAACAAACAGGTTTTCATAAGAATCACTCATGCGAAACATCATTACAAAATATAATATCGTGTTGGAAAGAAAGCATTGATACAGAGTGTGCAATTGGCGTGGTGTTTATAGATTTTAAGCGGGCATTTGAAACAATAAATCGTCCAAGACTAGTAGAAAAACTGAAAATGTATGGTTTGAGTGGAACTATTATAAAATGGTTTCAAAGTTATCTAACGGAACGTTTTCAGAAGATGAAATATGGAACTGAAGTATCTGGAGAGAAAGAGACTAAGTATGGAATACCACAAGGGTCCGTACTGGGTCCAACGCTATTTAGTTTATATATTAATGACACAAAAATTGCAATAAAAAAACTGCTTTATAATCTTATTTGCTGATGATACATTAATATTTGTAAGTGGAAAAGACATTAATATAATTGAAAAAAATTTAAATGAAGACTTACAGATAGGCAAGTGGTTGTCAATTAATAGTTTAAAATCAAATTTTAGCAAATCTAAGTGTATGCTAATAAAATGTTCGTAGTAATATAAATCAAAATCTTAACATTAACATGGATGGAGAGAGATTAGAACAAGTTGTGGAAATGAAATATTTAGGAGTAATAGTGGATAATAATCTAAACTTCAAGGCACATGCGCAACATATATATGTAAAAAAGTAGCAAAGAAAATTAATTTTCTATCTAGAATTAGTAATGATATATCTATGTTTGCAAGAATAACTGTTTATAAAAGTATCATTTCTCCTCATTTTGAATATTGTGTGTCAATTTTATATTTCTTAAATCAGACTGATATGCAAGTTTTACAAAAACTTCAGAACCGAGCAATGCGAGTTATCTTAAAATGTAATATATATACACCCCTATTCAAAATATGTTACAAACATTGCAGTTTATATCAGTAATACAGATAATATGTTATAATACATCAATCTTCATTTTTAAAATAACAGAGGGACTGTTACCTGAATACTTACTAGACCGTATTACATATATATCTGAAAGACATGATCACAACACAAGGCAACAAAATGATTTTTATATACACTTCAAACAAAAGAGTTTTGCATAAAATTATTTGTATTTTAATGTTTAATGCTCTCCCTAACAAGATAAAACAAATAAAGAGTCTGAATTTGTTTAAAAGAGAAATCAATAAATATGTTAAAGTTAGTTATTAAGTGTCAGGAATAGAGAATAGTGTTAATGTATTTTTTTTTTGTTTAATTATTTATCTGGTATTATACACAAATGGTATGTTTTCAGTTATGAATTGTAAATAGCAAGTCGCTAAATACATTCTATCTATCTATCTATCTATAAAATTATTGAATTTTATTTCTATCTATTTGTTTCTATGGTAAAAGAAAAACTATTTTCTTAAAATATTTTCAAGTAAGTAAAATTCTATGGAGGCAGATGTACCCGGAGCGGCGTAAACATAATGGATTTTCTTAACACATATTTATGGAAGCAAATAATTGCGTATGCGTCTAGGTTCTTAAGTTAGAATAAATAGTCTTCTTTCAGCAATGTTGCCTCTCAGTTTCAATGGTCAAAATGAAAGTAACTTTAATGTTCTCAAGGTAACACCTTAGATTAGTTTTATTTGAATCATTTCATTAGCGTTATTTAGCCAAAATAATAAGCAAAACAATATATCCAAGCAAAGAACTTAGAAAATGATACCTGTAATTTCCGAAATGCACAAAAGAACATCATTTATATAAGGTCAAAACAATTACCATCTTATTGTGTGAAGCACTTATATTTATATATAATTTTTGTTTACAAAGGAAGATGATGCAGCAATTACTCATTTAGAATTATGTGGTTTTTAATTAAAAAGTAATCCACTACGGTAATTAAAGTACAGGTCTATTCGTTGAAAATAATGTAATATTAATAGGGACAGATTAATTCGATTTTCACTTCCTTCTGTTGATATTCTCTGAGTAGTTAAAGTATTTGAGAATTAGTACTCGATAATCGAAGTCATCATAATTATGCGTCTTACAAATGTTTTAAGGTTAAAATTAAAAAAAAAAAACTGTGAGGTCAAATGAATTCATAATAAATAAGTGACGAGTTGCTGGACTTTTTTTGGTAGTTTAATAATAGTAACGGTAGAGGACAAACAATAGATTATTGCGTACATATGTAGTATGCTCTGTTTCTTTCGTGGCAAAAAATATTAAATTGTTTTCTTTAATTTGTATATTATACTACATGTTGAGGCCAAATAAATTATACATTTTTCATTCAAAACTATGTGCTATTACCTCCTTCCAGTTTTTTCTCATTGTTCATAATGACAGCCACAGTAGCGCAGTTGTTCAGAGAGGTTGACTAATCGGTAAAATACCTTGGTGCTTGAAGCATAAAACTTAACCTAAAGGAAAATTTTTTCATAACTTTTAAGTTTCTCTACACTATTTACTTCAATTTTAATATTCTTATCGGTCAACAATTTTATTTAATTAACAGCGATAATCCGTAATCTCAGACATGTTAATAATTTTTTCTACTCCGCTAGGCTACTAAAGCTTTTATAAAATGTTTGCACCTAGAGCATAAGATTTAGCAGAAGCTAAGTCTGTATATTAAAATTTGATTAAAACTATTATTTGTAGTTTTTTCTTAATCCGGTCGTAGAAAAAGTATACTGTACAACTCGAGTGGATTAGCCATATCGCACTCGAAAGATTGAGGCACTCCGCCTACGGCGTCGTGCTCAAACTCCTTTCTCGTGCGATATGGCTATCATATCCACTCTTGTTGCACAAACTACTATAAACCTTCCTCAGCATTGCATGACATTCTTTAAAAAATTATTTACATATGCAGCATCCACTCTTTGTAAGTCTATACCTCTCAACTTTAAAGATCTTTCTTTCAGCTCATTTGAAACCAATTATAAAAAATCAATCATTTGTTAAACCAGTTAACAAATGATGTGAATTTTTTTATCCTCTTTTTATTTTATTTTATTTTTTAAATTTGTAAGTAGCTCTAATTCTTGTGGATAGGTTTTTAAAAAAATTATTTATACTATGGTATAAATTTAATATTTTTTATTTATTGTTTATTTGTTCTTCAATCTATTATTATAAAAACCACTTAGGAAACCAGTTACCAAAATATGTGGAACAAATAATGTGAAATTTTTAATCCTCTTTATTTTATTATTATTATTATTATTAGCTCTAATTCCCGTGGATATGTTTATAAATTTTTATTAGCATATTGTCTATTTTATAATTTTAATATTTTTTTTAGTGTTTGTTTTATATTTTTTTATTGCTTTGTTATAATACTGTATGAGATTACTATATAATCAAAATACTGTCTCTGGTTGAGTTTAAGAGCAGTCTTTCTGACTGAACTCCACCAAATCACACTCCGACGACACATATGGGCAAGACTGTGCTTGAACATGAAAAAAACCCTCTGTGATTGAAAAATAAAAAATGATTGGTGCAGAGAGCTTGGGTAGAGACCCTAGAAGGCGTTCGTGCACTTAATTTTGTTATGAGAAGCCTTGGAGTTCAAATTCTGTATTTGTGGTTAGGGACAATTGCTACACCCTGTATAATATCGCTTGGAACTGTTGTAACACTTGGTCTAAAAATTTTAATGTTTTTAGCACTATTTACTTTTTTCCGGTTCTGTCAGGGCCGAAGGCTACACCCTGTGTATGATTTTCTTGAAAAAATAACACTTAGTTTAGTAACAAGTTTTCTTTTAGAATAGGTAACTTCGACGGCATAAATTCAGTCTGGTTGAATTCTGCGAAAATTATTTATTAAAAAAAATTCACTTGAAAAATATTTGGTCCGCGAAGGCGAATTAAAAAAATATTTGGGCCGCGAAGGCGAAGTGGAAAAATGTTTGAGCCACGAAGGCGAATTGATTTACTTAAAATGAATTGGAGCTGCGAAGGCGAATACTTAAAATTACTCTTTTTAACCAGGTTTCGGCCTGGGAAGCTAGATCCCAAACAGTTCGTCACAGTATGCTGGGACCGAAAATAGGGAAGCCTAACTAGACGGTAGGAAACTACAACTTTAGTTAAATAGGACCGAACCGATTACACTAATATATAAGCTTATTATACTTTAAAATCACTTTTAAAATAAGTACTTGGGTTACCACTAGCGAAAACTTAACATAGGAGTCACTGCTAAAATCTGAACTTGCCTTGGGCTTGCGGTGTATCGTTATTTATACTATCCGTATGTTGCGTTTTTTGTGCTCCGTGGGTCAGGCACGAACGTTTTTACCCCCTATTTAGAGCTGGAAATGGTACTGTCAAGTCTGGATCGGCAGGATTGCGCAATATTGTACAACATTGCGCAATAATTTTGGAAATAATAATTATATGGAAAAATCGGCAATGAGAAGGAGAATTTTTTTGGTATAAAAATGAAATTTGAATCTATTCGGGTTTGGGAGCTATTGAAGTTTGATTGATTAAAAATTTAATAATTTGAAATGATCCCGCAAAGTCGTCATGAAGGTCCGACGTTTCACGGTTGAAAAGATATGAGAAGGTTCCCGATAGTTGAATGGAACGGAATGAGTCAGAACATCGGTTGCAAGGGGAATTCCGATATTGTATGTGTTACGAGGGCCCATTATAAGATAGTGAAATTTAAAATAGTAATCGGGTTGTAGGAACTTGATGAAACGAAATGAAATGTTATGACTTGAGGTAGGAAACGTAGTTTGGTGTGTACGAGGGGCTTTCAAAAGTAGTAAAATTTAGAATGTAAAATGGTTTATAGAAAGATAACGAAATGAAGTAAAACGTTGTAATTTTATGAACGGGTAGTAGTTTAGGTCTTGTCGATTACTATAGGGGGGCTGTATTTTTAGGGGTGTTTTATGTAACGATTCTTTTGTAAAATGACTAGAATGAATGTTAAAAGTTTAGTATCGGTGAATTTAGGTTATTTTAGAATTATCGACTGTTCGTGATTTTCATCAGATTTTACTGACCTTGAGTGTGGTTTTTCGGTGTAATTTGGATCTGGTTGACTTTTTTTTATCATGGTTTGCCATGGTGCGTGAATCGATTATGTTTTTTGTTAATTTTCAAATTTTTTGTTTTTATTTTTTGACTTGTAGATGAAATACCCTACAATATGGTCTCTTCCAGAACATTGAGGACTATTTTTATTTAATAAATGAATTTACAATTTGGTTATAAAGTACACCGTAGAAATATTCAGGAGTTGTGTTTACGTTATCTGTTTGACAGAACACAGGGTAATTTGGTGCCTTAAATTTAATATCTCACTAACACTTTATGCTGCAGAGATGAAATTTTGTCGTTAACTGATATCAATAAAAGCTATTAGTTCGTATTCATATTTAAAATCACAAGAGACGTTCTCTTTCTGAGACACCGTAGGATCAACTGGTTTTCATAAAAACGGATTGAAAATAGTTTGTTATTCTGTGTTTGAGATTTAATTAATAATTTTTGTAGACTTTTCATAAATAAGATGCTTTTTTGTACACTTTATTCAATGATCAGGTTATGACTAAGCACTAAAGTAGTCCACAACGGGATGTCTCAGGATTGGAACACCTCTATTTACCATTTATCTATATGAATGATCTGTCTATCAACCTATAAAAGATTGCTTCTTATATGTAGATGATACTACTCTAGTGTGTAGGGGTAGGAAACAGGAAGATCTGGAAAGGTTACCTCGGGATGCATCGTCAGAGAATGAGAACTGGTTCAGTGAACGATTCAGGCTAAGACGGTCTGAAGGACTTTTTGTTATACTTCCTAATTGGACTGTTAGGACGTACACCTGTAATGGGTTCGACTTAACTTAGACAGACGTAAAATACAAAATTTATACTTCGATTTTGTTCAACGGTACTCCACATATAGTATGAACTGGATCGTCATTGCACTGTCTTATAGTTAACACTGGTTATTGTCCAATACTTCTTAAAATTATTTCCTGAAAGGGGAGGACATGTGAACGATCTATGCTTATGTGTCTAAGAGACATTTTGTTACTCTTTCTAAAATAGATAATAGAATGTTCACCTGAAGGGTTCGATGTGACTGGTACAGGCGTAAGGTACAAAATCTATACTTACTTTTTAGTTTTGCTTAATTGTTGGTATTACATGATATCAATTGGACGGCGTGGCACCGTCTTAAAGCTAGCACTCTTACTATCTAACACTTTCTTAATTAACCTGAAAAGGAAATTTGCTTAATATGGACTCAGTAAGACACAATGAAACAGGACGGAATTCAGGTAAAGTAATATATTGTGACTTTTGGAAATGTTAGTATGAAAAATGTATAAGGTTAATAAATATATTGGTCCATGCCACACATGGTGAGTATTAGGACGACTCGGATAATGCAGTTTCCAACTACCACCCAATGGCTTACAAGTTTCAACTTGAAAATGTTTAATATTTGAAATTTCGTGGGTTTCTGGTTTGCCTGTCTTTATACGTATTTTTAAATTGACATATGAAATTTTGGGTATTCTGTTATCTAGCTTAGAAATGCTTGATTCGCAACAAATTAGATAGAATATTGTATTCATACGTTCAGGCAAGGTGGGTCCCACGTTCACATACCTAGTAAAAGTGCCACATGAATCACTGAGGAACCGCATGTAGGCAGATACGGCGTAAAACCGATCCCTTCTTATGAAATTTCGCTGTAGTTACATGACGCTTTGTAATTACGTCTCGGGAACTTTCATTGTATTTCCAAAATATCTTCCCAACGCGACGGCATCTTTACAAGTCGCACGCGTTTCTAGTAAGTCGGATTTTATTGTAGTTGAGCAAAATCCCTTCGAAGGAGATTTTCCCTGCCTTAGATCAGGATAATATTTGATGCATTTAGGTAGGTTATTTAACAGTAACCGCCCGCTGTCAACCAATATAAACTAATAACATGGCTTAGGTGGGTAGAAGAGAGGTGGGTCTCTGAGGAGAATGTTAAAGTGAGACTTTTTTGCTTTTACTTGGCGACTTCAAACTGGGTTAGGGTATTTATGTTTTATCGATTACCTTTAAATTAGCTAAAGTTCGGTTTGTAGTTGGGTGATTAAGATAGGTCGTGTCGATAGAGGCAATAAAGAGAACTTATTTTCTACTTACTTGCTCACTGTCATCTGGCACAATGAAACTGAAACAAATGAAATTGAAAAGAACAATGTGTGAAGCGGCTGTTGACCAGTATGCCCATCCATTATTCAAAAGCCTAAGAATTTTAAGCGTCACCTGCAAATATGTCTGAGATTCCATTTTGTTGTCACATAGCAATAAAGATCGCTATGTAAGGGGTTTGTGCATATCATACTAGGGACAAAAATAAATTGAGGTACTGTGTAGAACAATCACCGGGGGGGAATCACTACCACTTTTATGTACTGAAATCCCCTTGGAATGGGGAAGACATAATGGGGTTTTAAAAAAGATTTAAAAAGAAGTAATATGTTATATTATACATATACAGATTATATATTTGAATTCATGTTAGTAAAACCTTCACTTAATGCTCATTGTAATGTTTCATTTATTGTCATTGACGTGCTAAAAGAGTTGTGTGACCATGTTGATACCAATTGTAAAATTTATGAGTAATAGAATTATTATTATTATTATCATCAATTACAAATTTTACTACAAAATTATTTTAAACAAGTTTTCGCTTCACATATAGAACTTTTTTGGTAATGTTGATCAGAAAAGTATTTTAGTACTAAAATAAATTTTTAATCTAAGCATATTCAGAGAAAAGTTTAAGTTTCACGATGTATCAAGAAATTCAATAATTTTAAGTTAATCTAGTCCGGTACAGCCGAGTTCGAATCATTCCAAGGAGATTCTGCTTTTAATAATTGGAAATTAGGTGACATCCCCTGATTATGTTTTTGATACATAGATAAAATTAATTATAATAATAGTAATAATAACAACTGTAACGGTATTCATTGAGATAATGACAAGGTTAAAACAAAGGTATGTTTTCAAAATTTTAGGTTAGTCCATTTGGCTTATTAAAAACACCACAGGTAATTACGACCCCCTTTATCCCGGAAGGCTCTAGAAGAGCCTTGTGTGGGAGGGGGCTACACATTTAGAGACAAGGGACACACACCCAATATCCGTGTATAGTGGAAAAATCCCTCTCACAGTATTTTCCACGGCCACGACCGGGAATCGAACCCGGAACTTTTGGGTGAGAGGCAAGTGCGCTCACCTCTCGACCACCAGTTATATATTGGTATATTGGTGCCAAATATTGATTTGTATGCAAAAGTTATCAACGCCTGTTGAGTAAATGTTAAAGGAGATATATTTTTAATTTTAATTTGTGCTGTGCTTACTTAGATAAATGATAGCTAGATATACTAAATTTTAGAGACATAAACACGTAATATGTTCAAAGGTTCTTTTAAAGATAAAATTCATATAATTATAATTTTTAAATATTTCGTGATATAATGTGATCCTTGTGTGTGTGATCACCTAATCGTATCTTCAGAGAGTAGACAAAATCATCACGAATAGTCACGCCTTAAAAATCTTGCTAAAAATTATTACCATTTAAATATACAAAAATTAATATAAAAACCGAACGGAATTATTACACATCACATTCCAGAAGTGTAATTGTTAGAATAAACATTGTCTTCAGCCTTGATCTTGATATTCACACTTATATAACGGATATTATTACATCATGCTTAAGAATTCCATAGTCACCACCAACGTAAAAAACAACAATAAAGAAGTAATTGTTACATTTCAATACAATGTATCATCACAAGATATATTGTACATTTTGTAACTTATAGTAATCCTTATGTCATAAAATTATCATGAGTGCTTTTAGTGAAAATATACATGTATCGGGTATAACACAAATATGGTTAGTCCAAATTTTCTTTTATTTTTGCAGATAAATTATTGAAACTTGGTACATCATCTTTATTTGTGTAAGATAAAATTTTCAAAAAGATACCTCGCATAAATGGTAGTCGCCGGGGTAGTGTCGGAGTCGGACTTCCCTTTCCTTCGTCCTCACATCCTTGTATCGTTTTCACATTCTTCAGGATGTGTGTTGCAGACAGAGAAGAATTTCTATGCAACTCTCTTTCTTTTTTCTTTTTTGTCAGTCTCGTTAGCTGTTTTCCTTCTCTATTAATGTTTTCCTTATATATTCTTCTACCTCTTTCCATCCTTCTGGTGTTGTAATCATAGCCTTGACCATGTTTCAGGGTTTAAGATTAATTCTGAGCCTCGCATTTATTTCTTCCCTACCTTCCTACCATTGCTTATAAGACGGAGTGAGGCACTGTGTCTACCTCCTGGTGGTACTCGCATCCGTCGTCCGTTGCTCTAGTGGTACTATGCAGGTATTGTCTGAAGCAATGATGCCTGTCAGCGTAAGACAGTGGTTTGTCACTCCGTGTGTTCTCTCAATCCACGGTCTTATTGCCGGAAACAATACCTTGGTCCACTGGCCTGTTTCCGTGTGATTAGACCAGCACCTCTGCTATGTCTCTAATAGACCCTGGCCTGTTTAATTTGCTCTTCGTCCCCCGTTATACGTACATTCTTGTGCCGGCAGTTCGATGGATGGAAAATTCGCAACTACTTACAAAGTCTTTCTGGAAAATGTTCTATAAACACTGCATATTTGTATTGCCATTTGTTTTTGCATCGACTCCATTTTTTTCTGTAGCTTGCTAGCTACCGAGAGTGCGGCGTTTTAAATTGGTACTTGGCCTAGCAGCGTCTTTTTACTTGGGCTTGGCCCCCTACATTAGGCATTATCTTCGACAAGGCCGTCACTGTTTTTTAGGCTTTTTCTGCCGTATACTCTACTTGGGCTTTGAAGGTTAGATTCTTGTCGATCTTTACTCCTAGGTATATAAGTTGTCACAATTTTCTCGCCGGCACCGATTAGCTCGAATGTGATTGGGGGCGGCTTCCTCCTGCCTGTCAAGAGAATTGTCTGAGCATTTTCTGTCGCAAGTTTTACTGATCTGCGCTGCAGCTACTCGCTGATTTGCCTCGGGACATGATCCGTCTTATCTTTGTGGTCTGTTGCTGTTTCTGCACAGGTGACGATGGCTAGGTCATCAGCAAAGGGAGTTGCTGTTATACCCTATGGATACGTGAGAGTTAAGACCTTATCGTAGACCACGTTCCATAGTGTGGGGTCCGGACCCTTGTGGAACTCCACTGTTTATGTCTACGAACTTCATGCCATCGTCCATTTCTATCTCAACTCTTGTGTCTCACATCATCGTCTGTATTAGATAAATGACACTTTTTAACATATATATACTAATTTTTTGAGTGTACCATAACTGTTGCAAATTAATTTATTGCTCGAAATCACTCGAAATCACGCCGAAAATACTAAATTATGTGATTTATGAGTAAACAAAAATCCTCGAAGTGGTTCCTTGGATGTAACTTATTTTTCTCAAATGGAACCAGTTGGTACCAAGGCACCATTCAATACTACTATCTTCTAGGAACAACTACTTTTCTCATTTCATGCTTAATATAAATCGTTAGAGCTGTTTCAGAGAAAAAATAATGAATTCTTCATACCTTACCCACCTCAGCCTCCTTGTATTTTCTAGGATCAATTTGTCATGTAACCTCATATCACTACTAAGGAAGTATTTACCTGTCAAATTCAATCAAAAGTCGTTTTAGTGAAAATAAAAGTGATCCTTAAACCATGCTCTCTAAAACATCCTTTCTTGCATTTTGTGAGAGCAACTAGTCCTGCGATCTAATATTCATTTGTTAAATTTAACGAGAATCATTGAACCGCTTTAGAAAGAAAAAATTATTAAATTCTTTTATCCTTACCTCTCACAGCCTCAGTCACTGAATTGTTTAGGTTTAACTTATTAGTGTTATCTTATATTAGTACTAATGTAGTATCTTTGCGTTAAATTTGACCAAAATCGGCAAAATCGCTAAAGCTGTTCTAGAGAAAAATATACTTTCTATTAATTTACCGGTTCTTAGAGGTTAACTTCCATCATATTAAAGCTAGAATCGCTAGAAAATGTCATGCACAATTTGAGCAAAATCAGTACAGTAATTTGTTTGCTATGTGGGACCACATACGGCGGACAGGTATTTTTTTAAAAGCCGCTGTTTTAGTCGATTTAGGAACTTAAAAACATATAAATTAGCCAAAAGTCTAAAATCGTTTTATATGCGATCACAACGTTTTATTTATACACTACGTATATGGGAAAGAAATACCAGGGTTCCAGAAAAAATATTTCAGGAAAACAGAGAAAGGTGGTGATTGGTGAATTTGACTACTCCTCGCAAACACTTTGGATATATTTCCATTGCCCTTTATTTTTTAGTTCTTTCTACAGCATTATATGAATTACTTTTTATGTTTAGATGACCTTAGCCAAACGTTTTTTGAAATTTAATATACAGTAATAATATCTGAAGTAAACTTTGACAATTCAGTCATCACGTCGTTTAGCTTTAGGAAAGTTATTACTATACTACGAGATAGAACAGACTCACTATCTCCTTTTTGGACGGAAACGATAGTGCGCAAATACACGCATATTGTGGTGATATATTTTGGTCAAGTCCTAACCACGTTGCTAAACTTACGCATATTTCTCTTCTCCACTGACTGTGGAAATTTATATTTCAATGGCATCTGAATAAATGATCTGCGGCATCGATGGTGATTTTTCACAGATTTATAGATTGAAAATGAATAGGAACATTTTTCTTAGTTAGGATGGTAGCTTCTATAATCATTTTATTTTATTAATACCCAAATG
This sequence comes from Leptura quadrifasciata, assembly GCA_963675555.1. Classification (NCBI taxonomy): domain Eukaryota; kingdom Metazoa; phylum Arthropoda; class Insecta; order Coleoptera; family Cerambycidae; genus Leptura; species Leptura quadrifasciata. Next base: position 187,253,036 of record OY776673.1, on the reverse strand, counting down.
ACATTTTTCAAAATGTTATCACTCTTGACATCAACGTAATGTGATAAAGTGTAACCTCAATGTTTGGTCTGTGATGTTCTCCGTTATGGTATTTTGAACATGTTAGTGTATTTCATATAGTAGTAAATTAATTTATATTTAATTTTTGGAGGGAAGAAAGGGTAAAATCTCAAAAAATTCTTAATGTGACCGAGGCTTCATGAACAAATACCAGACACAAAACAAACATTTTAATAAAATGAACACGGTTGTAAAAATATTCAATGTTTTTCAACATAACGAAGTAATTTTGTTGGAAATGTAAAATTAAGTGTTAGTCGGAGTTTAATTGTAAATGACTTCACGTCAATAAAATGACGCAGCTGAATGTACGGTGTGCTTGGAAGGCGAGAGATAGAGATGTAGTAGAATATGACATTGGACAAATTTATTATACCTAATCTTTAAATTTCTCTGTGCATTTGAGGACATTTTGCAAATCGATAATAGAAGAAAAAAAATTATTTTTTTATATATACTTTTTTTTCTCTCATCGTCCCACATTGTAACATGTTTTTAATGTCTTTTAGTGAAAGCCGTTTTTTAAAATAATGATTTATATGAGAGTAATTTGCACCGTCTTTCCGGCTTATATCCGGAGCGCTCTTAAGGAGAAATGTCTAATAAATAAAATTATAAACAATTTTTAGTTAAAGTTAATAAAAGACAGCGGACTAAACTGCGATAGATACACAGACTGTTGGAATAATTTAAATATTAACGCAAATACGTGATTGTTCAAATTAATAGATTCATTGGTAATGGACAGAGACATTTTTTCAAGAAAAAAAAAGAGAGAAGTCTGTGGCATTTGATCCCCAATTCTTGGGATGAGGTGCGGATGATCTGTACACTGAGCTACTAATCTTCTTTGCTGACACAACATCCCTCTTGATATTTAACGGGTATAGGTACTTGTGTTTTCAAAATTTAATAACTCAAAAACAGGAATCTGTTATATACTTTTCTTTTATTTGGGTTTCCTACCACATGCATTGCCCTCTTCAAAAACAAATCACCGAATCTACAAAATAATAGAATTATTGAAAAAAGCCTGTAACATTTACGTTAAAGGAACAGTCAGATGTTATTTTTCACAATATAAATCGGAATAAACACCATGTTATAATTTGGCAAAATTTTTACTTAAAATTACTGATCCATTATCTGGAAATTCCGATTCATATATTAAAAATAGTAAACATTCGATAGAAAAAATTTATGAAAACGATATTCATGATATATCAACCAATATATCTTAGTTAATTTTGATGTAGTAGTTAGTCTTTTTACCAAGGTTCCGGTAGATGAAACCTTAAAAATAGCTAAAGATGGGTTGCTAAATGATAGTAATTTCGAAAATAGAACTAAATTAAGTGTAAATAGCATAATGGAACTCTTAACAATGTGTATAAAAACAACCTATTTTCAATTGGAAAATGAGTTCTATCAGCAATTTTAAGCAACATATTTATGGAGAACTTTGAGAACACACATGTTGAAAATTGTATAAACAAACCGGTTGTCTGGTGGAGATATGTTGATGACATCTTTGCAATTTGGCACCTTGGTGTTGATTTATTAGATAGTTTTTTAGGAAATATAAATAGTAAGGAACCGTCTATTAAATTCACATTAAAAGTAGAAAGTAGGAATGAACTACCGTTTTTAGATATTTTAATTATAAGGTTAAATAACACAATTGAAACAAGCGTTTATAGAAAACCAACACATACTAACAGATATCTAAATTTTAACTCAAATCAGTCAATAAATGTTAAAAGGGGTGTTGTAAAATGTTTATACGATAGGGCCAAAATAATTTCATCTAATAATGAAATATTAAACAACGAGAAAAATTTATCAAAGAGGTTCTAGTACAAAGTTAATACCCTGAAGCCTTTGTTGATATAGTTTTCATAAATGTCGAAAATAGGGACAATCAGATATGAAAAACTGAAAACTGAATTTGACATACACAGCAAATAAGTGTCCTTCGATAAAAATGCTTTGAAAGCGGAAAGAGACTACTTTCCGAAACGTAAGCAAAATACATTATTTCTGTGTTTATTCCAATTTATATTATTCGTAAAAAATATAGAGGCTTTTTCCAATAATTATATTATTTTGTAGATTCGGTGATTTGTTTTTGAAGAGGATAATACATGTGGTAGAAAACCCAAATAAAAGGAAAAAATATTCGTAGAATGCCACAAATAACTTTCAGACAATATTTAGAAATCTGTTTTAACAAACGGAGAAAGGGTATTAAATTTATGCTCTAGTTTCACAAAAAAGGGATTGAAATCGGTGATCCTGTTAAAGAACACGCTATAACCCCGATATACTTTTCGACGTTGTAACAAAATCCGACTTAGGAAATAATTCGTACGAAAAGCGTGCTTCACGTAAAAACGCCGTGGAAGAGGTTTTTAATACTTGTAAACATATTTTCGCTCTTCGGAGCGTTTTTTATGCCAAATTTTCGCTAACTCTTCAAGGAGCGTTAATTTAGAAAATGTAGCAAATGTCGCTGCACAGGGACGTAATGTCGCCCCGACCACCTAATTTTAGAAAGTGTACTAAAATTAGACTAACTTCAAAATTTTTAAGATTAAAAACCCTTTTACGAATCCACGTTGTCAAGCACTGCAACTCTTACGAGGTATTGAATATGAGGACAAGTTAGTCCAACGACTATTCAAAGTATATCGGAAGTTATAGCGAAAATAGCCCTTAGCGACATGGGACCCCCATCATTTCCTAGCAGTCGGATTTGACGGGGAAATGATGTGTTTTGACGGGGTTTGCCCTAAACCGGTTCCTCAGTGATTCGGAGTCAAAGAAGTATCTATGCCATGTACTCACACGTGCATGGGATCCGCCTTGCATGAACGTAAAAAGTTGTTATTGTAGAATACAAACGAAGTACAGACGCTTCAAGCAATTTTAAGCTCCGAGGAGCGACCAAAATTGATGTGAATTTAATAATACGTTTATAAGACAGGCAAGCAAAAGCCCACCAAAATTTCAGTTACATTGAACTTTTCTTGAATCTTTTTGTGCATCGTTAGTTTATTAAACCGCATATTGGATGGTAGTTGGTACATTATGAATCGTTCCGTTCCTCACCATGTGTTGTACACGGGTCAGACTAGTGTTTGTTAACATTTTCTCTTGAAAAAGTTATTGTAAAAACATAATTTTTAAAGATTTAATATATATATTTTGAACTTTATATTGTCTTTTAGTTGTGTTTTCTAACAAAATTCCTTTTCAGGTTTAATTTTAAGAGAGTGTAGTACAGACAGTGTTAGATTTATAGTGTTACGACGTCCAATTGATACCATCAGAGCAGCAGTTAAGCATAAACGACAGTAAGTACGATTTTTTACATTATTCTCCGTCTGAAACAGTCGTGTTGAACCCTAAAAAATTTTGTGAACGTAAAATTTATTTATTTAGAGTTAAGAAAAGGTTGAGGAAAAAGAAAACTAATTTTTTCTTTTTCCTATTTTTTTTAATTTTTCTAAGTTTTTTAAAGCAGAAAAGACGTCCTTCAGACTAATAAAACATGGATCGTTCACAATCCCAGTGTTCAGGGATCCTCTCGTTGGTGTTTTTTAAAATCATGTATTTAATTCTTTATTAAGTTTGGTTGAAATATAATTAAAATTTGTCGGAATAAAAATTTACTGCGGAACGGGGTTAGTTCGGCAGATTTACAATAATTTGATATAAAAATTTGTTTATTCCTAAATGGGGAAGTTTGTCCGAGTTGTCAGGGACCAATTTTTAAATATTTGCTAACATTTTCTAGCAAGTGATATACAGGGTGTTGTTTGGGACACTGAGAGAAACATTTAAAAGAGACGAGTCCAATCCTCGATTTTTTCCCAAATAAATTATGGTTTTGATTGAACTAAAAGAGTTTAATATTTGCACCAAATTTTATTCCAATATGTGCTTCCGTTTCGATAATATGGCGGTATAACTAATTGGTCAAGAATCATAAAGTACCACATATTTTGAAAATCATTCACTTTCAAGGGTAAGTGTTTTGAACTCAGCAAAGCGTGCCCTATCTTCAATTTGATTATATCCGTTTAGAATTGGGTCACCCTGTATACGTGTTGAAAATTTTCAAAGCCAGTTGACAAAAATAGTAGCTCTTTGCATTTGCGGCTTAAATAGCCATGAAATGAAAGAAAACCCACCTTAGTTCAACAGAAAATGTAACACGTGTTGCGTTTACTTAATCACCATTTGGTATTTAATGGCCTTAATACCTATTAGATGTAATTTACCGAAATTACCAGAATCCTATTTTAGTTTAATGAATGATAGTTATTGTAAAGAGGCAGAGAGGGGTAATAGAAAATCCTGATCAATTAAATATAAAAAATAATTCTTAGTTAATTATTACAGTTGTTGATATTACTTAAGCCTTCTATCCATTGACACAAAAACTCACTTTTTACTGTTAATTGTGATAAGAAAGTGCAACATTATATATCTATATAAAGCTCTTCAAGCGCTCTACTATATTTATTTCAAACATTTTCCTGTGTTCTGGGTATAGAATATGTCGTTGACATCCTTTATTTCTGTTATATTGAAAATAGAAAAAAAAGTTTAGTATAAAAGTCGTAAGACCTTACCTATATTTTATTGAAACGTGATAAAAAAAACAATATCATGTATAAGTCATGTGATACAAAATAAATATATGTTTTTTAAAATATATTATTGCATTTTCGAGAGGCTCTTTTTCCCCCTGATTTCAAATTTATAATTTTGTATAGATATATCTTAATTACTTCTTGACATATTTGACATTCCAAATTCAAATGAGCTGGCTTATTGCAAGAAGAGTGAGCCATGCGTGTCAAAACACAAAACTCTTTATAATAAAATAATATTTTAAAATCTCGACGTTTCATGACAATTTAAGCCTATTTCAACAAAAAAACAATTTGCTAACTTCCACTGGACGTGGAAGTAAAATATTAATTTTACTATACTCTTGATAAGAAGAAATAATTTATAATTATTAAAAATAAAGCCAACTGGAAATATTTCTTATAAAGGAATGCAGTGTCATTCTAAGGAATGTTAAAGTATTCTCAGACATTATATTGTATTGTTAAACACGTGTGTAAATAAACATATAGTTAAGCTGTAACAACACATTTATCAGTTACGTGAGACAAGCAATGTTAATTCGGGATTTAAATAATCATGTGGCGAGTTCATTTAGTTCTAAACAAACAATATTTTTTTTACACAAATGCTGTTCAGGAAGATATGAAAATTACAAAAATACTCTTTTAACTTTTCCTTACAAAATCAATAGTTATTATTATAACTTATATTTTCTAATCCTTTGAATATTTAAGCCAAAATAATGAAAATACATATTAGTTGGAGATATCCATCAACTAAATTAAAACTAGATAATAGTAAAATATATTTAACATAAGAAGTTGATACGGATATTAATAAGAGTCCCTCATCAGCCAAATCGTGATTGAAAATTTTGTAATACGGTCAAAGAAAAATTCGATGTACAGTAGCCGACTGCCACTACATCACCATATTCAACACTGGATGGTGCTGCAGACCATCAATAATGAAAGTTCTAATCATAATAATCGTTTACTTTGTGATATTAATATCAAATTTGGGACATAGGTTTAGTTTTTATGAGGAAAATAATAAGATGGTGGTGGAAAAAAATAATTTACGTCCGCCATATTGAAAACGGCTTAAAATGGCTTCTTCAGTTATTTTATTAACCTTTTATTTATGTATAATCCTCTTTGTATATATTCCCTTTGGTTTATAAATCCTCAATCACGGATCATTTCTCAATACTATTGGCACTCGAATTACATAGTGAAATAGAAAACAATCACCAACCCATACACAGGTGGACTGTAAAATATACAGATTATGAAAAACTGAAATTCAAATTAAGTGAATATGATTAGGACGATTTATATAATACACCAGATGTGAATAAAACAACAGAAATTATCATATAAAGAATGAAAAAAGAAATAGACCAATGCGCAACCGTTTCAAAAGAGAAGAGAACAGAAATTAAGAGGAAGTGTTGGACAACTGAAGGATTGGTAAAATCAATATACAAGAAATATAAACTATTTAAAAAACTATAAACAGACCCAGAAAACACCGAGTTAGCAACAGAATATCGAATGTATTGAAACAAACTAAACAATCTAATCCAAATAACTAAAGCCAGTTACTGTAAAAAGAAAGTAGAAGGAAGCAAAGATACCTGCAAAGTACTATGGAAAACAATTAAGGAAATTGAAGGCAGCAAATCAAGAAACAAAATTTAAAAAATTATAGATACAGAAGGAACACAAATATTACAAGAAGAGGAATTATGCGAAGTTTTTAAAAAATTCTTTATAAATAAAAGTAAAGACTTAGCTAGCAAAATCAAGCTGGTAAAAGGAAATGAAAGGAATACCGTGAACGTCAATCCTTATTCAATTTTTTTACCGCAAACTAATGAAGAGGATATCAGAAAAACCATTCTGAGTTTAAAAGACCATAAAGCCCCTGGCGTCGATAAAATCAAATCTGAGACTTTAAAAAAATTGCAGAAACTATAAGCCAAACTTTATGTTATTTATCAACAGAATATTTTTACAGGAGTATGTTCTGATATATTTAAAATAGCTTAGTAAAGTCACTATATAAAAGCGGAGAAAAGAGCAATGTATCTAACTATACAGTATCTCTTATGAATAACATCTGTAAAATTTTTGAAAAGATTCTGAAGAAACGAATTAGCAACTTTTTCACAAAACACAATATATTACCAGAAAAACAATTTGGTTTTAGAGAGGGCAGGTTAACGCAGGATGCGATTGCATGCTTAATAAAGGAAATTTATCAGTCAGTCGGACCAAGCAAGCCTGCATTTGCTGTTTTCTTAGATCTCTCTAAAGCCTTTGACACTGTTTGTCATTCTCAATTCATAGAGTGCTTAGACAATGTAGGATTTAGGGTTACCCCATTAACACTAATGAAGAGCTACTTAAGTAATAGGAAACAGTTCGTTCAAATAAATACAGCTCAAAGTAAATAATCAGTTATTCAATACGATGTTCCACAACGAACCGTGTCGGGGCCAATTCTATTCACCATATATGTAAATGAGCTAACTCTGTCTAAATTTCAGTGGAAAAATCATTAGTTTTGCAGACGATACGGCTGTATTTTACACAGCTAATTCTTAGGCAGAGTTAAAAACTGAAGCAGAAATAGACTTAGGAAACATAAAAAAATTGTCGATAAAAGCTTTTAAAGATAAATTTTTCAAAAACAATATTTTTGCTATTTTCTTTCTTTATTTGTTTGTTTGTTTGTCTGTTTGTTTGTCACTCACTCACTCACTGACTTACTCACTTACTTACTTTTTTATTTATTTATTTACTTACTTATTTATACAATCCACAGTACGTAGCAAATGCGTTTTTGGGATACTTCGAGGAATCTTTTTCCCTACTGTCCCTAATGAATACACATATTTCTAAAAAAAATTGTTGTACCACTAATGTATGCATACATTGTGACAGTCTATACAGAATGATTTAGGTAGGCCGTGCAGTAGAAGTTTTTCAACGTGTGGTTGGATTAGAAATTTGAAATTCGGTATGCAGCCATAATGGATCATGTTCATTCTATTTAAAATATTTTAAGTCCACTAGCTATACATGGTGTTGTAAAAGTCAGTACCAACATTCTTATTTTAAATAGAAATCCACATTTTTTTTACATGGTTTGATTGCTCTTCCCGGCCAGGCGATTTTCAAATCAATCAAAGTATTTTTTTTATCATTCATTTATTATCAGCCGATTTCCGCTGCTGAGGCCTAACACCGACATCTGTAGACGAGCTACTCTCAGCCAGGAATTTTATCGAACCCCTTCTCTCTCTTTTACTTGCCTATCATTTAACAGACAAGCGCCGATGGTTTTACATCCCCTCCGAAGGATGGTATATCCACTACACAACCCTCGCCTAAAATTTCATAGCTTCTGCGCATACACTGACATACAAGCCGCTGGAAGATTTGACGCGAGGGCGCCGTCTTCCTCGAAACAGTCACCAATCTAAGACTAACCACTCCCTTAATCCAAATGGTTAAAACAGTTTTTTCAAACAACACCTACTGTTTCTTTTGATACCATTAAAAAGGAAATCAAAAATTGAAACTGTCAAAAGTCTGTATTATTTTGGGTCTCAAATCAACTATGTTGCAAACTGGTGAATAATAGTAGAATGCAGGTTTTCACGGCCGTTGTCTAATGAAGTGGTTTTTCCGGGTCTTGCCGTGCTCGTCGAACTTGACTTGACGTTTCGCTGATCATCCTGTCAGCTTCTTCAGAAGGATTCTAAAGACGTCTTTCATTTGCGAATCTCATTCGGCTTATACAACTCCACTTGTATACTCACCACCTCTTCAAATTGTATATTTAACAGACTAAGTGGTGTCAATTTTCATCAATGCGGAATTTTTTCATACAACTGGCGAAAAAGGGTAAGATTTGTGAGCGTTTTCATCTCCATAATCTAGTCTACAGCCTATCTCAGTCACTATTCTCAGATACTACACTTTTCATGGTAGCATGGCGCATGGTAGAAAAATATAGCATTGAAAGTGGTATCATTATTATTTGCTACTTTTTAAGTTATAGCTTTGCGGTTAAATTTCTTGCAGAATACGGATTTCAGAGATTGGCTAATTCATTACAAATAATTATGGCATGATAATGTTAAAGAACACGCTATAACCCCGATATACTTTTCGACGTTGTAACAAAATCCGACTTAGGAAATACTTCGTACGAAAAGCGTGCTTCACGTAAAAATGCCGTGGAAGTGGTTTTTAATACTTGTAATCATATTTTCGCTCTTCGGAGCGTTTTTTATGCAAAATTTTCAATAACTCCCCAAGGAGCGTTAATTTAGCAAGTGTAGCAAATGTCGCTGCACAGGGACGTAATGTCGCCCCGACCACCTAAATTTAGAAAGTATAATAAAATTTGACTTTAACTTCGAAATTTTCAAGATTAAAAACCCTTTTACGAATCCACGTTGTCAAGCACTGCAACTCTTACGAGGTATTGAATATGAGGACAAGTTAGTCCAACGACTATTCAAAGTATATCGGAAGTTATAGCGAAAATAGCCCTTAGCGACATGGGACCCCCATCATTTCCTAGCAGTCGGTTTTGACGGAGAAATGATGAGTTTTGACGGGGTTTGCCCTAAACCGGTGCCTCAGTGATTCGGTGTCAGAAAAGTATTATTACCATGTACTCATACGTGCATGGGATCCGCCTTGCCTGAACGTAAAAAGTTGTTATTGCAGAATACAATTCGAAGTAGTAGCGCTTCAAGCATTTTTAAGCTCTGAGGAGCGACCAAAATTAATGTGAATTAAAAAATACGTTTATAAGACAGGCAAGCAAAAGCCCACCAAAATTTCAGTTACATTGAACTTTTCTTGAATCTTTTTGTGCATCGTTAGCTTATAAAACCGCATATTGGATGGTAGTTGGTACGTTATAAATCGTTCCGTTCCTCACCATGTGTTGTATACGGGCCAGACTAGTGTTTGTTAAACATTTTTCTTAGAATAAAAGTTGTTGTAAAAAACACAATTTTTTTAAAGATTTAATATATATATTTTTGAGCATTATATTGTCTTTTAGTTGTGTTTTCTAACAAAATTCCCTTTCAGGTATAATTTTAAGAAAGTGTGGTACAGACAGTGTTAGATTTATAGTGTTACGACGTCCAATTGATACCATTAGAGCAGCAGTTAAGCATAAACGACAGTAAGTATGATTTTTTATATTATTCTCCGTCTGAAACAGTCGTATTGAACCCTGAACATTTTGTGAACGTAAATATTCATTTTTAAAATAAAGATAGACTAGACGAAAAAGAAAAATTTGTTTTTCTTTTTCCTATTTTTTATTTTTATTTTTTCTAACTTTTTATGGTAGAAATATAAGTCCTTCAGACACCCTAAAGATGGATCGTTCACAATAACACACACGGCATTCATTTATATTACTAGCTTTTGGAAAATAAAACAAGTGATGGGATTTGCTTATGACATAATTGATTTTTTTTTTACTATTTTTATAAGAACAATAATAACTAAATCTTGATTAACATGAATGAAAAGTTACTTCACCTTATCGAGGAAGCACTGTATGAATATCGCCCTATACGTTAGTTTATTAACGAGTAGGTAAGAATATTTGAGTATTGCTATTTGTTTCCACATCCTACAAAGTCTAATCTCGCGAGGACACTAAATATTCATCATTACAGCTTGGCCCAATACGGATGATCTAATTTATACTCTGGTTTCAATTTGTAATGCTTATCAGAAGCCAAAAGTGCTTACAAAATAATATGAGCTATGATCAGTAAGTATAAAATAGCTTCAATAAAATAGTTACCTCATAATCATGTGTGCTTCCTTATTCTTTCTAGTAAAGCTTCTTCTTCTGTCCTCTTATCTATGATTTTCTCTGTATAAGTTTCGGTAGTTTTCTCGTTCTTGTTGTTGGTTTTCCTCTGTTACCCCTAGTGTTTTGTTTCGCCGAAGTTGTCAAGAATATCAACAGATAAATTCTTATCAAGGACTTCCGTTTTTTCTTGGATAACTTCTAGAGCATTCCAGACTGGACTTTTCGTTGGTGAGAACGTCATTTTGTGATTAATGGTTTCCCATAGTTTTTCCATTTTCTTGGGATTTGAAAATATAAATATCCTTGTCTAGTAGTGAATTTTCCCGGAAAACTGATTAGTTTTCGAGACTATAGATTTTTAAAACTTCCTGTGCACCCGTAGTTGTCTCCTCAATAAGACCCTTTCTTTTTCTCAATTATGTAATAATACTAAGGTTTTCTCTCAATTTCAGTTCCATGCCGATTGATATAATTTATTCAGTTACCGTGTCTCATAGATAGAAAACCCTTCTAAGGAAAGTGAGTTACCTCTTTTTAATATCTTTAATATTTCTTTTTGGCATACGCCGATATTTAGTTTTTAATTTTTTTTTTCGGTTTTTTCTAGTACAGGGAAATTTTCACAAAAATTTCAGTAAACATTGCTTTTTGTAAACTTTTTTTGAGGAGATTTATAAAAATTGTTAATTTTTTGTTGTTGGTTTGGAACACTGTATTGTAACTGTTGAAGTTTTCCCGAGAAAATTTCGGATTCTTGGTTCCGTCCATTGCTATTATATGTACTACGTTGGATCCAACTTTTTTCCGCCACGAATGCAGGATAAACATCACAAACAGGCCAGCATTTCTTGTCGTAAATATTTTAAAAAATCAAAACCTTGTGGAATCTAAATTTTTTAAAATCAAAGTTTATGCCAGCCTTTGCGTAGCTCGGAGTTTATACACCTTGCGGAAGGCTCCTCGTTTGGATTGAGGTGCCTGCATCAGCTGCGAATTTAAAAAAAATTGAAAAGTGAATAAGTTTTTAAAAAATGTGTAATGTTAAGTTCTGTTATGTCTTTCATGTTAGATATAAGCAATGTTAGTACCTTTTTAAATCTGTTTGTCTCAGAAGGAGTTTAGGTTTAAGTTTTAGTTGTTTTTTAGCCAAATCAGATCCGTTCCACCCGACCTTGCAATACGCCACCGCGATTAACGCGGTGGTTGCACGGTCGGTTCCGGGATGGGTTCTAGGGAGGTACCTGTTTTACTATAACAGTTAATAAAGTTATATTGATTTATTGATTAGGGACCCTGATGCAGTGTATATGTGTTTGTGAAAAGCGCTTCCGCATTTATTTATGATATAGAATGTTGATAATGTTCCTTTATTTTCTCTTCTAGGGATGTTCTACTTCTGAGTCTCTTGTTTCTTCCGTTTCCTATTTCGTCAACGCATATATTTATCCGATTACTTGTGGCATTGCTTCTGTTTCTTTACTGCTCGTTTCCAGTATATCTGGACCTTTCCTAGCTTTCCCAGTTGTTAGCAACGTGTAACATAGCCTTCCGTTTTTAGCTTGGTGCCGTTCAGCATTAAGACTCACTTCAATAGATGTGTTGGATCCCTTTTCTAGGCATGTCCACAGTACTACATTTTATACGTTTCTATCCTTTTGTAATTGTTTTCCTTCCTAATAGTGTTGACGCTTTCCGTTTTTCTTTCCTTCCATTGTTTTTGCAAGTAACTGTACGATGACTCTTGCCGCTCTTCTCAGACTGACTTAGATTGCTGTAATAGTAAGTAATAATAGCGTATCGGGTACCATGAAATGTTGTTATTATGTGTTCAATTTGCAATAAAATAGTAAGTTCAGCGCTCATCCATTTATATAGGTTACCAGAAATTTGCATAAACTATAAACTTTATTAACATTTTTTCACACACTGTAATCAGCATTTTAATTTTCACGTGTTTATTTTCATTTAGCATTCCGCTTGTCATATACAACAAATTAATTATATAATTTTTTCAGCCTTTAATTGCGTGAAATATAATTGTATTACCATAAAATCATTGAATGTGTATGGGTTTCATGGTTTCAGTATTAGTCTCTCGTTAAAGTCTAATATGTATTCCGAGCCAACTCGTAAAAACGACCTAATGGACCAATTATATTACATAAGAGTAAAAGGCGTCCTGAAATTGACCATTTATTTTCTGACCCACATCTTTTTTACGCCTTAATAAATTGTAAATAGTATACAGCGAACTGAAATTTAGATGACAAGGGCGTGTTAAAACCTTTTATAGTAGGATGTTCCATTTTTATAAATATTTTTTATTAAAAAATTGAAGAAGAACGTTACGTTTATAAAATATTAACTTGATGTTGAATGGCCAGGCATCGAAGCTGAGCTAAGTAACAGAGTGAAAGTGTTTAATTATTGTAATTAATTATTTTAAAGCCATTATTAGTAATTGTAATTATTTAAAGATTCAGGAATGTAATGTGTAATTGTATTTAATTACAAGTAAACAAAAATTATTTGAGTTTTATAATTGCACAGAATCCGAAAGAAATTAGTATTTTCAATTTTGCGCTTTATTCTGTATAAATGGATTTTTATTATATTTTTACATTTATTTTATTTTATTTCAGTACTTATGTAACGACGCAATTTTTGTCATGGAAATTTGCCTAGGATTTGCATTTTTATTTTTATATCTTCTGTGTAATTATCCTCTTATAGTATTGCTCTTAGAATAAGTGTTAAATTATGTATTGTACCACCTTGAGCTAACCAGATTAAAAAGTAATAATTATTATTTTGTATGCAGTTATAATATCAAATAAATTAATCTGCTTTAGTGCAGATGTACTCAAATGACAGAGGGCGACGGCAAGCGGGAATCTCACCAATACGCGGGCACAGTAGTTGAAGTCGTTGTCGGCCAACATTTTAGTACTAGCGGTCGTTCCAATCATTAGACCGCTGCCTGTTCCAATCTCCACGAAGTCGCAAAATGTATTTATTTATTTTATCGCCTTGTTTAGATTAACGTCCTGGCGGAGTTTAGCATTAGCTATTCCACCACTCAACCAAGACACATACATAGAGACAATTATACAACGACCATTCGCTACGACGTTACTATTGCCAAGCTGAGACTCGAACTCAGGAGTGGTACAGTAACTAGCCGCGTTGTCCCTCACATAACCTCCTCTAGCAGTAACATGTGAAAAACGCGACTAACCATCCATACCCTGGCCAGGATTCGAACCCAGGACTCCTTGGCTGAAAGCCTAACATGTAAGCGTTGAGTCACTGAGCCGGTAGATAGGCGATAGTAGTATTTTCCGTAAACCGCTATTATTGTGAAATATTTTCTAAGTTATTCTGACGTCATTACAATTCGTGGCGCACACGTTTAGCGTCCGAAAATACAGGTGATAGAACTATTTTCTATAAATCTATATCATTCCGAAGTTATTTTGACATTACTATGTTCCGTGGCGCATCCATTAGCGTCGTTCCCTCGCTCGTGCAATTGTGAAGGAAACAGTTGAAGCCGTCCAACATTTCAGTTAGCCAGAGCCACTCATCGACAGCAGAAGTGTCCACTCCTGGGATCCGAACCAAATCAAGGTCCCGTTATTGTCATATGTTAATTCCGAGCTGCAGAATTTTGTCCGTACTACATCCTCGACCAGAAGCGTTTATGTCTGGCGACTACTAAGTGAAGATTTCACTTTAGGAAGAATCCGAGAACAGCGCCCAGGTTCACTTCCTTCGAACCGCTTGATCGTAGCAGACAGTCCCGACCATAACCACAGGAAGTAAGTAAGTCCATAGAAAAGTTAAACGATATATAAGCCAAGTTCTGTTTATTACTTCTCTATAATTTTGTACTGTATATTTGTCTGTGGTCTCGCTTCTCATATCTGATACCCATACTTCGTATGGGTATGGCAGATAACCAAATGACCTGCCTCATAACTTTCAATGTTTACATAATCATTATCGATACTCGAGAAGACTCGAGTGAGTTATACTAGTTCATTTTCTGTTAATCCTTTTGTATCTCTGAGGTTGGGGAAAATTTTCACTATTCAGTTTTTTGGGAAAGGTATCTATATACAGTGTGTCCCGTCTCAAGTGGACGCGCCTTGATTTCGCTTATTATTCGGCAGATCGATTTCAAATTTTCCTCTGTTATGAAATTCTTCAAGGTGCATCTCTTTATGATTTTCAATATATTTTCAATTGTCACCAACCCACTGCGTTCACTCAAAAATGTGATTTTTCTATATTTTACTTAGCGTTAGAGATACAGCAAAAAATTATTAAGAAAATTTGTTCAGATTCAAAAAATGCCCCTAGATACTGAGTTTCATCAAAATATGCGTATTTTGATTATTTTTGATAAATTTACTAAATATGTTTTTGTATATCCTATCATTTGCAAGTTATTAGCAATAATTAAAAATTTCGGCGCTTTTCACTATGATAATAACTTATTAGTGCCAATAATAGTATTTCACACAGGTCAAATAAATAGAAGTCTCATAGCATGTAATACACTATTTTAAGCCATATACAATCCGTATGGCTTTTCTTTGTATCGTGAAAGCATGGGTACTGTGAGATGAGCGTCCCCAAACCAAAATAGCATAAGATAGACGGGAGTGAATAAGACCATGATAAGCGGTGATAACTGTTTTCTGAGATACATTACTTGCCAAGTTTCTTAGTAGATATATATTTGTAGAGACTTTATTACAAACGTAGTTTATGTGCTGCGCCCATGTTAGTTTGCTATCAAGACACACTCCAAGAAATTTAATACTACTTTTGTCATTCTCAGCTACGTTTCTTAGGCTAAAGATCATTATCTCTGTTTTGGACTTATTTAAACTAAGTTGGTTTGCTATAAACTAGTCCTGAGCATTCGTCTGTGTACCATTTACGCTAACAAGTCGGGTGTCAAGTTCTTTATGTGACTGGATGATTGCGGTATCATCTGCAAACAGGACGAATTTAAACGAAGTGATATCAGAAAGGTCGGTTATGTATATTAGGAACAAAATTGGTCCCAGTATGAAGCCCTGAGGTACTCCGTATTTCATATGTAGCACACTTGATTTATTATTTTGATATATGACCTGGTAAGATACGATTTTATTAAACTACTGCTATTTATGTGAACGCTCCAGAATAATACAAAATTTATACTTACTGTTCGTTTATCCTTAACTGCTTCACTGATGGTACCAATTGGACGTCGTAACACTATAAATCTAACACAGTAAGTAAGTACTAGCACTTTCTTAAAATTAATCCTGAAAGGGAATTTTGAAAACACAAGAAAAAGACAATATAAAGTTCAAAAGATATATATTAAATCTCTTTAAAAAATCATGTTTTACAAAAACGTTCAAGAAAATGTATTGACATACTATAGTCTGGCCCGTGTACAACACATGGTGAGGAACGGACGACTTATAATGTACCAACTACCATCCAATATGCGGTTTACAGCTAACGATTGCACAAAAAGATTCAAGAAAATTTCAATGTTTAAAATTGTTTGGTGGGCTTTTGCTTGCCTGTCTATTGACGTATTTTCAGTTCAATATCAATTTTGATCGCTCCTCGGAGCTTAAAAATGCTTGAATCGCAACGACTTTGAATTATATTTTGCAATTACAATTTCATAAGTTCAGGCAAGGCGGCCCCATGCACATATGAGTACATGGTAACTACACTTTTCTGACACCGAATCACTGAGGAACCGGTTTAGGGCAAATCCCGTTAAAACCCATCATTTTCCCGTCAAAATTGACTGCTAGAAAATGATAGGGGACCCTTGTCGCTAAAGGCCATTTTCGCTAAATCTCTCGATATACTTTGACTAGAGACTGCATTAACTTGTCCTCATATTTAACACAACGCATGAGTTGCAGTGCTGTACAACGTGGATTCGTAAAAGGGTTTTTAATTTTCCGAAATTAAAGTCGATTTTTTTTACACTTTTTGGTGGTCGGGGAGACATTACGTCCCCGTGCAGCGACGTTTACTACACTTTCTAAAATTACACTCCTTGATGAGTTTCTGAAATTTTGCATAAAAAACGCTCCGTAGAGCGAAAATATGATTTAAAATATAAAAACCTCTTCCAACGGCATTTTTACGTGAAGCACGCTTTTCATGCGAAATGTTTCGGATTTTGTTACAGTTTCGAAAAGTTTATCGAGGGATTTGGCGTGTTCTTTATCATTTACACTGAACTTATAAAAGTTCAATTTACTTATTAAGATATTATGTAACGGAAACCGCGCTCTCGCCTTACACATCTTCCAGCGGTTTGTATATCAGTGTATGCGCGGAAGCTATACAACCTTAGGCGAGGGTTGTATAGGAGATATACCATCCTTCGGAGGGGATGTAAAGCCGTCGGTCCCTTGTCTATTAAATGTTATAAAAGATCCCTACTCGTCTTAAGGGAAGAGGTTCGGCAAAATTCCTGGTTGGGGGTAGCTCGTCTACAGGCGTCGGTGTTAGGCCTCAGTAGTGGAAATAGGCCGACGTTAGATAAATGTATATATATATATATAAAAAAAAAGATATTATGTGACACACAGTCAAAAGCCTTGAACAGATATATGAATTGAGCATCTGGAAATGTATGTGTGCGCGGATGCAAATATTTATTAGGTTGGTTAGCGGGATTAATATTATATATCTTATCGCGTTAAGAATTTTCGTATCTAAATAATACGCATCCTTAGATAAAATCTTTTTGAGATTGTTGTACTTCTATATAAGTAACTTATCTAAAACTGGTTTTCAACATTTCTTGTCCTCATGCCTAAGAAATCGTTATATGTGTAATTTGTAGATGGCAATTCATCTATTAAATTTAAGCGATATTGGCAAAATGTACATTAAATTCATTGGGGGATATCTGCTTTAATTTCTGGGCGGTTTTTGTTGCTATTAACTATTTGCCACATAGCTTTATGGGAGTTATTAGATGTTATATGTTCAGGATGTCTTTGAAACAACTGAATATTTTTCAAATTTGAAAACGACATTTTAAAGAGTTGAAAATGTACAAATTTTCTCTAATATACCTAACCAACCGATTTAGAAGTTACAATGTTACAAATAGAATCCCATTGAAAACATGTTATCTTGGATACAACTGACAAATCAAGTTGATATTAGTTAGAGATATTTTAAAACTCTACTACATACTATTGCAAGTTTTATCTGTTTGACGTTAGAGTATTTTTGAAGAACTTAGGACATAAATAGACTTTTCACTCGCTTCCCTTTGTGTTTCCTTGTTTACGTACAAGAATAAAGGCAGCAAAAAGTATTTATACCGCACACTTTCTTCGTAAACAATTTATTTTAATTCGATGTTTCGCAATTCTTTATCACATTTTGACTCAAATGAACTTGTAAGTAAATGGGCCGTAAAGAATAAATAAAAATAGAGACAACCATATATGTTCATAATAAATAAAAGTAATATAATATTTTATACACACAATTTCGTTTAGATATGCGTGAGTAAATTCAATTTAAAATAAAGTTTCTATTTCCTTAAAAAATAACACACCTGTTCTGAATGACTGCATTCCGAATCCGACGTATTATATATTACATAATCTTAAAAAATATATAAACCGTTCTTACAATGACAGACTGTAAGCCTTGCGTGTGCTTAAAAAACTAATTTGTTCTGAATAAGAAGGATGCTATAAATAGAGGAAAGGAGAACACAATCACCGAATAATCCAATTTAGAAACAACTATTTTACATACTTCAAACGTTAAGGGCCGTATTACAAGTGTACAAGATGAATGACTACCTACTTCTGTAGTTCTGTACCAGCGCGGCGTGTTATAAACCCATGCCCATTCAACCAAAGCAAAGTATTTCATTTGAAATAAAATAGTTGAAATTCCCCTAAACGCGGACAAAGCTGAATTTGATTATCTTTCTTACCAGGTGGATAGTGTTGAAAACGAGCTCATTAACACGCAGCAAGCATTAGTATAAATCAAAGTAAACAACATATAACATTATAATCACATTAAATTGTAGGTACAGGTAAATTGAGAAAACTTTGATACTATGTTAAGGCGTAATGAATCAAAAAGTAAAATGAATATAAGTAATGAAACCGATTTAGAAACATATATTTTTTAAAGGGGGACATACGAGTATTTATTAAATCTAACCTACCAAAAGTTAAATTCACTAAACACAGTCCAGTAAGGAATGAATAACTGTTTTAAATAAATTAATAGTTTACGCATACGAGGATGTCTTGCTGGCACCCTGGCCGCCCTTCGTACTATTCGGGCTGGCAGTCGAAAGTTGATCATTTATCTGAATGGATTTTTCTTTTCCTGAAGACTGCTACGTTCATCTACATTTCAAAATAAGTTCGAGTAATTCTCCTGAAAATGGTTTTTTATGAATATTTTCAAAACGTCTAAAGATAAACAATTGATCATTTACACAGGAATTTAACTTTTTATGCTTTTTGAGACAAAATGACAACTATGTACGAAAATCATTCAGGAGCGGGTGAAACTGGGGGGGGGGGGGGGCTAGGTATAATTTAGCCCCAACTTTATTGTGTGACACTTTTAAATTAATTTATGAGCAGAACTTAAAAATTTTAAGTTTTTTACACAAAAATATCTTGCGTTTTTTTTCGAAAATTATCAGTTTTTGAAGAGACTTTTTTTTGTGTAAAAAACTTAAAATTTTTAAGTTCTGCTCATAAATTAATTTAAAAGTGTCACATAATAAAGTTGGAGCTAAATTATACCTAGCCCCCCCAGTTTTAGCCGCTCCTGAATGAGGTTCGTACTCAGTTGTCATTTTGTCTTAAAAATCATAAAAAGTTATATTCTTGTGTAAATTATCATTTGTTTATCTTTAGACGTTTTGAAAATATTCATGAGGCGAGCGTAGGTGCGTCTTTACTATGTACATACTTCGGTATGCGATGTAAAGCAACGTCAGGCGCAATTAGTAGTTGAATGGGTGACCATTTCAACGGAAACCGCGTCCTCGCCTCACATATCTTCCAGCGGCTTGTATATCAGTGTAGACGCGGAAGCTATACAACCTTAGGCGAGGGCTGTATAGGAGATATACCATCCTTCGGAGGGATGTAAAGCCGTCGGTCCCTTGTCTATTAAATGTTAGGCAAGTAAAAGATCCCTACTCTTCTTAAGGGAAGAGATTTGGCAAAATTCCTGGTTGGGGGTAGCTCGTCTACAGGCGTCGGTGTTAGGCCTCAGTAGCGGAAATAGGCCTACGTTAAATAAATGTATAAAAAAAAATATTCATAAAAAACCATTTTCAGGAGAATTACTTGAACTCCCTGTATCTCTGAAACTAAGCACTTCCCGACCCATGTTTATAGGATTTTTTTTCTTATTTTTAAAAGTTGTATTTCTTAGTGAAGTTTGGCCTATGCAATTCGTAACACCCTGTATACTCTATATTTTGAAATTCTGAAATAATGGATTTTAGTGAAGCAGGTAATTATTGATTTATTTACAACGTTTTTATTGCTATTTATACTTTTTACATTAGTTCTCTCGTATCAAATGCAAGTAGGTACATTTCAATCATTGTTTTGACTGAATAGTAACATTCACGAAGCATTTACTTGTGCTTCAGGGTGCGTCTCGAATCGTTTTTGTTATGAGATATTTAGTTAAGGGTTTCTAGTAACTAGATGTATAAAATTTAGTTTCGACTTCAACTGCTTTCACTCCACATTAGAAGTTATAAATTTTTTAAATTAACAATTACAAATAACTCTATTGGGGTGTAATTTTAATTGTGTGTATTTTATCTGAACAATTTTTATTTGCGGTATTTCAGAACCTTCAAACGTTAGAGTATTAACACGGAGATATATATTTCATGTGATGCAGCAACAAAACCTACGTGATTTCAGGGAAAAATTAAATTATGCAGAAAATTTCATTTTGAACTATAACAGTTATTCAAATGAACAGATAAAAGAAATTAGGCATAATTTCTCATATGTAAAATAACGATTGGCTTCAAGGGACATTTGAAATACCGAAAGTTTCTACCCGATCTGGTCGACCAACTAAAAGTTTTCAAGAATCAAGTGACAGAACTAAATGGAGAAAAACCCAATATTTACATGAAGCAGATGTTGCAACGTTAACTTATGCGACTCAGACCGAATCATTTTGGCCAGCTACATTGATTAAATACCTCACCGTGCGGCGATGAAGTTTTGAAACCTTCTGGAATGCTTTTATTTTAGTCCAGTGCCTAACCGGTTTTCAGAGGTCAAAAATCAACAAAATCCTTAGCAGTATATGGATGGTCGAAAAATTTAGGAATAATGGTATATAAATGGGCAAAAATCGATTGGATCCCAACAAATAACCAGAAGAAGGGTGGGGGTGGAAAAAGTGGTGTTGTTAGTGGTGAAACGTGTTTTTTTACGATTTTCGGCAAAACTAGACCTCCTATCGAAAGAAGTTAAATACAAAAGTTGTAGAAAATTGAAAGATCTACAACTTTTATTTCAACCATTTTTCAATATAATTTCAAAACTATGAGAAAAAGGTCAAAAACCAATTTACTATTTTTTATTTTTATATCCCACAAAAATCATTCGATTTTAATGAAACCTGGTGAAAATGTACATTTTTTTCTCAAATGCACTATAATTCTTTTGAAGCAAAATATTTATTGTTTGATTTTATGTGAATTTAATTTGAAAAAAGGCCTAATTTTCAATCAAAAAAGATGATTAACAAAATTTTGATTTTTGAAAATTTCAGGACGGATTTTTTTTCCTTGAGAGCTCTACCTTAAGATGGTGTAAATAATCATACTATTACTGCGGAAAAACATTGTCAAAAATGGGAAAACTAAAACAAAGTTTTTTCAAGATCAATTTTTCCTTAAATGTCACGAATTCTTCGTTGTTTATTGAAATGATGTGCTGAGAGTGATGTAAAATGGTCACTTCAATGTAATATCAAATAAGGGAACTTTGATTAACCGTTTAAGGTTCGGGCTGTTGAATAACAAATTGTTTAAACAATAATTTTACATAAAAAAATTGCTAAAAATTACAGTTTCTGTTCAAGAAAAAAAAATATGCTTCATGGAAAAAGATAAATTGAAGATAATGTAATTTAAATAAATATTTTAAATGATTGAAATTTAAAAAACTGAATTATGGCGGGGCAGTTCTTATGCTACGCGGTCTCGAGCGCACGCGCTGATCATTTTTGTTTGTTTCTACTAGCTCGCATGCAACTCACTTGTCTATGCCTTTCCACTCGTCCACAACTGACACGTGCTTTCCATGGTACGTCTCAATTTTTTATTTTATATTTGTGCAATGTCATAGTGTACCTGACGTAACCCAATAACCTAATAAAATGGTTTCCGATGACTCGTTTAACAGCGATGACTATATTGATGAAGAAGTAAGAGATTTGTAACCAGAAGATTTATCTATTACGGAGAATTTGCTGACAGGCAAATTAAGTGCCGGACATAATTTGATGTACGAATAGTGCTTTTATGCAAAAATCACTCATGGAATAAATTGCTCCATTTTGTGCACCAATTGTCACGGGCCCGAAAACTGTTCTAACGCTGAAAAACAACAATTAGAGGAAATTTTCGATTCGGAGGAAATTGATAACTAAGCATCAACAAATTTTCAAACTAATATTGGAAATAAAGATCTTGGTGAACCTTGAGGAAGTCAAAGACCTTGTTGGAGATCTCGAAGAAATCGAAAACTATGTTGAATCTGATAACATTTCCAAAAAAATTAGATTAAAATAAATTGTGATTTTATTTTCGTACTTTGTAAATTGAAACAATTTTAAATATTTGTTTTAGTAACCTTATTTTCAATTTATTTTTGTCCATGAAGCAATAAAAAAAAATTCTTTCACAAAAACGATCATTTTTTTAGCAATTTTTTTATGTAAAATTATTGTTTAAATAATCTGCTTTTCAACGGCCCGAACCTTAGACGGTTAACCAAAGTTCCCTTATTTGATAATATATTGAAATTGCCATTTTGCACCACTCTCAACACTTCATTTCAGTAAACAATGAAGAATTCGTGACACTTAGGAAAAATCGATCTTGAAAAAATCATTTTTTTGGTTTTTCACATTTTTGATAATGTTTTTTCATAGTAATAGTATGATTTTTTACACCATCTTATAGTAGAGGTTTCAATAAAAAAAAATCCGTCTTGAAATTTTCAAAAATCACAATTTTGTTAAAAAACTTTTTTGACCGAAAATAGGGCTTTTTTCAAATTAAATTAGTAAAAAGTAGCTCGAGATTTAATTTTAAAAAGGCCAACTTCCATGATTTCTATCAGAATTTACTACTCACAGATTGGTCATTTTTGCTTAGTCACGAATGCGTAAATAAGGCAACTGATTCTTTTTACGAAAAACACAATAAAATATTCAGCAAATATATACCTAAAAAATATCCACGAATAAACATTATCCATCATGGTTTGACAAAGACCTTATCCATACACAATATACTATCAAATAATCAACATAGATTTAGAGAGGCTAGGTAGACGGATGATGCAATAGCTGACTTGACAACACACATATACAACTCTTTAGATACAACAAAAAAGTCTCTATGTGTTTTCGTTGACCTAGCAAAAGCTGTTGACACGGTAAGTCATCGGGAGTTGTTAGCTACTCTAAACGATGTGAAAGACCTTACTGCGTAAAGATTGGAGACAATTACAGTGATTTAAAAAGTCAAGTGCGGAGTTCCTCAGGGTACAGTCCTCCGGCCATTACTCTTCATAATATACGTTAATGAACTATTTGGTATATCCATCAGTACCGATGACACGGCTATATATTTTTAAGGTAATGACTGGGAGACTGTACAAAATAAAATTGAGCTTGAGATACTGGAAATTATGAAATATTTTAATGATAAGCTATTAACAGTAAATTACAAAAAAAATATTTGTCTTAGTCTTTGCCGGCACTAGTCGAGGACTCCCAACATTTGAGTCCCTAGTTGTGAAGGAGAATAAGTCAGAAATAAAATTAAAAATAGTTAAGACCATTAAATACCTAGGCATAATATAATAGACTGTCATATGAAATGGGACGAACATATTAAGGCATTAATAAACAAAATTCGATGCTTGGCCCCAAAACTCAAATTTCTTAAATTAATTCTAGATGAAAGCAAACTAAATATGCTCTACTATGCGTTGGTTCGGCCACATCTAAATTATGGCATTATAGCATGCGGAAATGCTGCAAATTATTACATAAAAAATTTAGAAACGGTGCAAAGATGGATACTTAAACTTATTTACCAAAAACCTCTGATGCATTCTTCTGAGGAACTGTATGAAGAGTGTAGAGTTTTTGACCTAAGGCAACTGTTTTGTCAATCTTTGCTGTTACGTTCTTTCTTATAAAAACAACAGTAGTTTAGAATCAGTTGAGCATCCTCATAACACGAGGTACAAAATAGAGCCAGCGAAGATTCCAAAAATTGACAAAACAGTTGGTCAAAGAAGTCACTAGTGTAATATGTAATATACAACTCTCTTCCTAATGATATAAAGAAAACAAACTCGTTGAAATTGTATAAAAAAGGATTAAACATTGGATATTTGATAAGAAACGAATCGAACTACATTTCATCGTAGATTGTAAAAATAACTATGCATAAAAAACATTTTAACATACTTTATACTACTTACAACGATGTACTTACCAAATCGACCAACTTGACTTGCCTAGTATTACTTGCCTCTCTCTGTGCAGCATATTGACTTTAAGATTGGCACCCACAATAGTGTATCCTCAGTCTTCTTTTGAAACTCTTAAAATTATATAAATAGTTACTATTTCTTGATCTTGAAATAGGGTTGTCTAGTATTATTTTTTGTTCCTCTTCCTTTATATTTTTTGTTTAATTAATTATATATTGTTTCTTTTATATTCAGTAAATTATATTACATATTATTAAAATAGCCTCTAAACTAAGGCTCAGTAGATACACACCCACGGATTTTCCATGTGGATACTCTCAACATAAGTTTAAGTACATAGTTTAAATTGTTTAAGTATAAATATTATTGTATATATCTTATTGCATCTAATAGTTATTATTACTATTATTACATACATTTAGACCTGGAAGCAATATCGTAATGACCGCCCTGAAATAAAACTACAATCACTATAAAACAATAAGAAGTGACTTAAAAAATAAAATTAGACAAGTTTTTCTACGATATGTTGCCGAAACTGAACTCAATATAAATTCAAATCCAAAAAAGTTTGGTCGTACCTATATATCCGATAAAAAAGAACATTCGTCGGTTCTATTCGTCATGACAATGAGACGACTGGATCCTCCCCAGCAAATTGTGGATGGATTTGCAGACTTCTTTGCTAACAACTTCCTCAATTTTATATAAGAAATCATAGTACTAACGTATATAAAATATCCCCTATATATCATATGATTAATAATTATTCTAATAGTGAAGATGATTTAGATATTTTATTCTGCAATATTAGAAGCATTAAACATTTATATTGTGTTTACAATCTCCAGTAAACACCCTGTACGTAGGTACAATAAATTGCAACAAGAATCTTCACTAACCATTATTTTATTTTTTAATACTCCATTACAATAATTTATTGTTATTATAACACACTAAGTACAGCTATAGACATTAATATGATTCACAACTTATTACTGTTCTTATTCCATCTGTTCACTTGTTCGTCTAATATAAAACTGTTCTCCGTGAGTGGCATCCACTCCATATATATTGAGGCGTTTTATTATCGAATGTTCCAGTCTACCCTTCGCAGCGTTTCTGCCCCTTCTCGTATATTCTATGAGGCAGTGGCGTAGGCGTGCACATAACATTATCAATAAATATATGATATGATATATATAATATAACGTGATATTAGTAGTATTAAACATTTAATTAATTAGTTTATTTAGTAAGTATTATTATTGTGTTTTGTCCTTTTTCTGTATTTTTCTTAAATGCTTTTGTAATTCCTAATCTTACACTGTAATTGGGTCCTGTCCATTGGATATTGTAGATAAATAAATAAATAAGATAAATATTGATATACTTATTTAAAACCTTTATATTCTAAACTAAAGACATATTAGTGCATTACAAACTGATTTTTACAGAATTAAAATATTCGGCCTGGAAATGTCTACTGGGCCGCTCTGTATTTTAAATTACGATAAATTACTACAAAACAATTTTGAAAATTACTTAATTATCTTCAAAATTAAGAAAACAATAGAGACATTTTACATTGGATATTATCTTTTAAAGAAAACACTACTTTGTTAATATGTACAGAATAAAAACTGGTCGTTGACCTCTAACATTCTAAAACTAGATCCTCAAGGGTGTCATTTTGATGGCCTTCGATATTACACTTAAATTGCTAAATTAAGCAAGCCTAATCACAGTTGAAGTAGACGTCTACTCTGAGGAGTTTTAGTTAGTATCCCTTGTGGGGTGCGCGCCTTACTGTTTAATTTTCATATTAAAATTCAACTTATAATATTTATTGCCTTAAAATAAAACTATGTAAAATTAAATAGGTTATTATCATTAGTGGTAAGTTTCAAAGTTGAAATTAAATCAATATCGATTAAACAGTTCAAGTCCAAATTAAACTAAAACTATTCGTAATAATGAGTAATCGTCGTTTGAGGCTTGAAGCTCTAATGAGTAATTATTGCGGGTCAGTATTTTAAGTCAAGTTAAAATTAAATTTCAATTACTGTTATGTTAATTATTATTAATATTTTGCCGTGGATTTAAAACAATTATGAGAATTATCTGCTCATTAAAATGAATTGTTTCTTCTATTGTACGCGTGTGAATGAATCAATGAAAATAAATTTATTGAAATTATAACAGTATGTACCGTCCCAGAACCCACCTCGGGACCAGCTGTGCAAACACCGCATTAACCGCGGTGGCCGACTGCATGGCCGGACGGACCGGGTCTGGCTTGCTTAAAAACAAATTTTTAACCTTAAACCTAGACAGCTTTTAACGATATAAATAAAAGTAGGTAATAACATTAAAAATATCCAAACATAAAAGATTCTAAAAAACTTAAACTCCACATATTTTTAAATAACTTTCATTATAACACTTTTTTTAAATTTTGCAATTGACGCAAACACTTTAATCTAAATGAGGTACCTTCTGCGAAACGCAGGAACATCGGACTGAGCAGGACTGGCCTAAACTTTTTGTTTTAATACTTTTGAATCCATAATGCTTAGATTTTATCAGAGATGTTGGAAAGATTTCACACGTCTAACTTGGAAAATAGAAGAATAGTACATTCAATAATTTTTCTTTATAAAATTATGCATAACATGTTTGGTTGCCCTCTCATTTTGAAGCAACTGAATTTTCATATACCTCATATAACAAGACGGAATTGTGAAACATTTTACCTTCCTACACCTCGAACTAATTTATTAAAATTTTCTCTATATGTGATGTGTAAAAATATAATCTACTGCAAGATCAGCTCGATATATTCAATTGTAGCATTCGTTCAATTAAACAACTTAATTTATAATTTATAAGTTTCGCTTTCTATACTAGTCTGCTGTAGTTCCATTTTAATGTGTTTTTTATTTTATTTTATTTCACTTTTTATCATTGTAATGTATGTTGTTATATTGTAATAGCTGTTTATTATAATACTTACATACTGTTCATTCTAATATTCCCACCCTGTAAATGGTTACCTGTTGGGTGGTAGTATCCAAATAAATAAATAATTATGAGACGAAGAATAAATTTAGGGACCAAAAAGTACAAAAAAAAAACAAGACAAGGGGTGTTTAATCCGAAATGGGTCATTATGCTGTCTAATTTGCGTTATGTGTCTTGTAAAGGTGACTACACATGATTCGGTAAGCCTGTCAACAGGAACAGTCCGACTGAAGACCAATTATCAATTACCAATTAAAACATTTATTCAGATATTAAAAAATATGTACAAATCATTTTCGGTTAAGATATCTCATTATTAGATTAAGACCGGTCGCCGAATGGACTGTTAACCCTGCACACGTTCAGGGCAATCTTATATATTCTCCTCAAATAAATCTTTCGTGGCAATTGAATGAGAACTTGAATAAAACTGATGGCCTGACGGCCCAACGCGTAGCGCCGTACCAAGCACACCTTCAGGTACACCTACGCCCTCGTCAGTTCTGTCGGATGGACGAACGTATTTTTGATTTTTATCCGGTTGCCTGAACAGTTTCAACTGACAGGCGTACCGGAGTATATGGAAATTTTGAGAGGAGCGCTGGAAGTAGTCCGCTATCCGTGTTATTATTACAATGTGCATATAGGTCTCTGAGGAAGGTGTACCTTCCAGAATTTGATATGAGGTGCATACATTTTTGTTCAAACACTTGAAGTTTTTTCATTGTCGTGACCGGTATGCTAAACCAGACTGGTTCCGCGTATGGGATGGACAGTCTGATCACCATCGTGTACAACAATTTCTTATTTTGTCTGTTGAGTCTGCTACCCCTGACCATGAGCGGATACTGACTCCTGAACAGGGCGTAGACCGTCCGTACTGTCTCATTAATGTGGGCGTTGAACGTCAGTCTTTGGTCGAGTCTCACCACCAAGTACTTCACGCATCTCCTGGTTGAAATTTTGTTTCCCCTGATTGAAATGGGTGTTATGATTTTATTCTCAGTGTCCACCAGAATCTTCCACTGGTCGTAATAAGCCATGGCACGAGCCATGTGTGCCTCCAGCAGCATATTAGCTGCTGAATTGTATGCGCGTGATACAGTTATATGAATATGAAAATGTTAGTTTCTGGTATTATTATTTTAAAGAAAATTATCATTGAACGCTTAGGGTTATTACAAACGATACGGTATAAGAAAAATTTTTAAAGAAGTTTTTAATAATGATATGTAGTATTCAATATTGTTATGTGTACGCCCACGCCCTCTTACGAAGAGCGGTTTAGTCCCTGGTGACAGAGTGAAAGGAGGCCTGCCTAGTTAGCTACCGGTAAAACGGCACCATCTCTGGGCCAACTGGTGAACTACCATTTCCACGGATGAATTGAAAAGTGGTTGAATAAACTGGAATGACAGATTAGATGGATCGAGAAGTTGTCCGGAACAGTCTGAAGGGAAATAGAGGAATCGAGAATAAACGCCACGGATATATAAGAAGCGGATCCAACGCATGAAGTCAGTCAGTTATATATGAGATGAGGAAGTGATCGGATCATAAAAAGAACAGTAATAAGTTTTGTATTATAGTGGCGAGTCTATAGTAGATCAAAGTTATAAGTAGTGTGTTATCGTTAGAATTAATTATTGTAATTTAGTGATTAATAAATCAGTGGTTAGTGAAAATCGTGTTGCAATTACTGGACCTGCGTTTGGAAGTGTTTACTACAACAATATTATTGCCTTTTACTGTAGCTCTATTAGACTTGATTAGCAAGTTTTTAAATTCACAATTTATACGAATATCTGAATTTAGTACAAAACAGATTTAAATCAATAATAGTTTATTAACGTAACATAAAATCGCTGGTATGGTTAAAACTTTCTGGTGTGACGGAAATTGCAAACAATCAACTACTTACGGAAAGTATTTTTGTTCTGGTTACCTACATTATATCCACATTAAGTTTCAATTTACTTATGCAATAACAGTGTGTTATGGTTTTACTATCCCTTGACTAAAGTTTTCGAACTGCTACGGTTTTTCAACCCCTTACTGTGAGGCGGTAGGGGTTGCAAGATAATACAAAAGGAAAACACACTTGGGCTGCTGTGCGTAGCAGATCGTGGACACTACCTATTTCGGATAAGTGAAATAGCGTGCCTACGAAAAAAATTTCACTAGCTGAGAAATATCAAGGCGTTAAGACCAAGTTTAATATACACTATTAAACGTTATTAGTTTATTTAATATAAGGTCGCTGAGGGTTCCATTCTTAGTGGTCGCAGACGAAATAATGATACTCTCGCAACATGAAATGGACTATATTACTGTATTTACAGCTTATGGTTCTCTAATGTGAACCTGGCGATGTGTAGTTATATGGCTATATTCTGATAAATATGTTACAAAATAAATAAGGATAAATTCCCCTCGTGTAGTTATTACACTTGGTTTACAAGCGTGAGGTTTGACTATAATAAATATGGTCGCAATGCATTGTATTAGAGAATGTTCTTAATTAATAATTAATGAGTAAAACCTTTGTTTAAATATATACAAAAGTAAGCAAAAGAAAAGCAAATATTGCTACGCAGAACCACTGAAGGTGATTTACAGGTCGAGGAAACAATAACATTATCGAAGTGGTACGATACCCAGACGTCTGCTTAGGGATATGTGGCCCGCGAAACACAAATGTGCGTTGCGAGTCGCATATGCATTAAACCCGTAACAAAACATAAATGTAGGTGTCTCATTACAAATTCTGGTAGATACACCTCCTTCAGAGATTTCTATGCATATTGTCATGGAATTGCCTTAATAGTGGACTACATCTAGGAAATTTCACAGAAATTTCATACCCTCATACTAGGTTATACCCCGCTAACCTAGAACATTACATAAACTAGAGAGCATAATGTCCCTTTCTGCATAAAACACTACAACTTTCTTTTATTCTACCCTCTCATATCGAACACTTTATATCTTTAATTCCTTCCTATCTTCCTTTTCATTTATATATTTCTTTTCTTCACAACTATCTCCATTTAATAGTGTCAAAATGTATTTTGGATCAGAGCGTAGGCAGCTGGGATGCTTACGATGCGGCAGTTGTTTCGAACGAGTTTTTTCGTTGAGGTTGTTCCTGTATCAGGTCTGTGTTTGTACTTATCGTAAAGGTCTTTTTAGGTATATTGGTAATGTTTGGTGTGGCAATATGTGTGGATGTCGAGGATCGTTGTGTATACGTCTGTCTGTAATGTGTCTACTCAATGCAAATTGATGTGCCTTTGACGTGAAGTATTCTTGACCGTTTTCAATAATGAAGTTTTTTACGAAGCTCATTTTTTAGTATTCATAAAATACAGTAATCGGCGTCTATATTTGTCAGTAGTCTTAGTCGTTTACTGCGTAATGGGTCTTTTACACTCCATTTTGGGCAAGTGTTGGCATCTGCACATATGGAGTTAAGTACATCAGCTGTTTTATGTTAATATTTTATTATTGATTGAAACTTGTTTCCTACTAACATTTTAAACTATTTGGATACGGACAAAACATGCAAAAAGCTTAAGCAACATTACAACATTATAAGAAATTGATACTATCCTTAATTTTGATTTACTTTAATTTGCATTACTGCTACTCCAGCAAAACACACCGCCGCGCCACTGGGTTGGACTGAGGTCCTACTTGTTACCAGCAGAGAGATTCGCATGACGCATGGCAAAGGAATAGGGAATGGCAGGTGTAAGAATATGTGAAATCCGTGTTCGCATTGTGTCGGGATATTCTGGCATTCCTTTCCTCGCTGTTTTGTTCCTAGCATGCCTGAACCTTTCCTAACTTGCTCATAATCTCATTTGTAAATCTAAGAATTGTTTCCATCCGTGTGTATTATGGTTTGCAATTTGGAATTGGTTGGGAGGGTAGTAGATGACAATTATTTAATCACAGCACTTAGGCCCCATTGGGCGATTTGTTCTTCCTCCCCGAAGGCAGACCCTAGCCTAGACTTCCAACCAACCTAATCTTGCGAAATAGGTGGTGATGTTGCCTAGGGGCATCTTCTTCACATCGCCCAAAGTAGGCCAACGTTCTCCCAAATGGAATCTCTGATTTATGAGACGGCAGAACAGTCACAGAGTACATATTGAACCGTCTCATCTTCTTGTTCACAACCTCTATATAGAGGTGTTTCGCTTAATCTCATATTATCTAGATGTTTTCTTAACGGACAGTGTCCAGTCTGGATTCCCGTAATGAAACGTATTTTCCTTCTCGATATTGCCAGGTAGTCCATTGCTGTATTCTTGTTGGAATATTTTAGTAGTTCCCCAGCAAGCTGACAGCTGTTGTTTCATCCCACAGCTTATTGAATTCATTGTGGGTGTTTTCTTTAATTATACATATTACCGCCGTGAACGGTAACAGACTGGCCGGGCCTAGTCCAAAGATACTTAAGCCTGCTGCCTTCTTGACCAGTCTGTCGGCTACTTTGTTGCCACTACACTGTACATGTTCTTTCAACCAGCATACAAGTATGTTATTCATGATGGAGGTACCCACAAGTGCTTGGTGACATTCCCATACTGCTCTTGTGGTAATTTTATAACTTCCTAGGGCTAGTAATGATTGCCTGCAATCTGTGTAGATCCTGATTGTTCTGGCCGTAGTTTGTCTGCGGAAAATCTCTTTTTCAGCTATGGTTATGCCCACCAATTCGTTTGTAACACGCTGGCTTGCCCATCCATAGCCCATTTATAATGCATTTGGAAACTTCTGTAGTATATTCCACATCCTGTCCTATCCTTCTTTATTGTCTGTGAAGATGTTGATCACACCTTCGTCGGCAGCCTCGTCCTCAATATTCGTCTATATTGTGTAGGGTCTGTCAAAGACAAACCGGGGAGAAATGCTACATGTGTACACCTGTAGAAGAGGCATCTTCTTGACAGCTTCATTCCACAGGCGACTTCTGGCCTTTCCACAGCCTACATTTGGTTGTATGCCAATGGATTTGAGGCGTATCATTGTTGTCATAGCCACTTCTTCTAGATATATAGGTGGCAGACACAGCCCATAGCTCTCATTGGCATTGTTCGCATAGCTCCGGTTAGGCAGGCAACTCTCTGCACTTGGCTGATCTTGACCTTATCTGTAGTCTGTTTGCTCTTAGGCCACCAAACCACAGGTTATCATCGGTCTTAAAATGGCAGTGTATATCCATATGACTAGTTTGGGTGTCACTCAAGCCTTCTTTAGTCTTTTATCTATGTGAAGATTGTGTAGTATGGTTTCCCTATCTCTGGTTTACTTTCTTCAGAAGAAGTGTTGGAGCTCATTCTTCAACTGCTTCCAAGTTTTTCAATGCTTACGATTGTATCCTTTTATTATGTTTTTTTATCTTATTGATGCTCTTCTCAATTACAAAATATAGTGGCAACAATTAATTTTCGACATACTTATTAAAATTATCAATGCAATCAAAGTTCAGCCATATTAGTACAGACCACTCATTTACAGCATTCTTTGTAAATATTGCAAAGTTATTGGAATAAATCCTTGGATATTAAAATAAAAGACGACGCTTGAATTTGAACGATAAATTCTGAGTGGCAAAACATGTTTAGAATCCAAACGGTGGTTATAAACTAGATTGGCTTCAAACAAATATTACAAAAAGGTTAACAAGAAAATACTTGTAAGCTATCCATTACTTCTCAATTCTCTGAGAAATTATGATAGTAGGTAGACTGAACAAGTTAATCTGTTGCATAAATTTGATTTGAAACAAAACTATTTCGCTATAGGTTTATTTTTATAATTCTAAGGCACGATTTAGATTTAGATTCATGTGCATAATCCTTATGACACAAAAATAAGTTTTTTAGTAATGGTAAGAATAAACCTCAATAATATCTTATTACATTTGTGTTACCGTGAAATTATAAATCAGCATATGCTTGAAAATATTTTTAACCACCTTCTAGATCAGACCAATAATCCTTTAAAATCTAGAAGTTGTAGAATTGTTTGGGTAAGGAGACGGGCTCCTACAGTTTAAAGTGGATTCCGAATGGCTTCTTGGGGATAATTTACACTTAAGTTACTTCACAATAGATGGATCTCGCACCCAATTCACTAGGTTTGCTGAGAAAGAAAACTAGACTATAAAGAAGTTGCAGTTTTTCTGAGTTTTATTTAATTTTTCTATACGAATTGGTAATCTAGATCAATTTCGTATCTATGTGTTGTATTCGGAAACTGAAAAATTAGTTTAGAAATAGTACATGTTGTAGAAATTAGTAAATTGTAATTTATAATTATTTAACTAATTTATTTTATTTATAAAAAATTCATAGGCATACGAAAAAGCTTGAGATTCGAGAGACCACACGTACCAACCTCCCTGTTTTTTAATATGCTAAATACGAATCCAATGCCCATCAGTTCTCAGTTTCTTTAGAACGTCAAAAAATAGTGAAAATCCAACTTTTAATGCAAATGTGGCTCATCTGTCGACTGGAATCGAACGAACCATTATCCTGTAACATATGATGATGCTCATATTATGGTGTACATATCTTGAACATTGAGCATTGTACATTAAGGTGGGGTGATTTTTTTTTAGATAGTAAAATATGCCTTCCTATGCTTATATTTTGAGGCTCCTCACGAGGCTTACACTTTAGAAAGTGATTACTAAAATATGGTGAAAAGTTCCTCCAAGTTTAAAAAAAAAATAACGTTCCAATTGCCGACAGCAAAGACTATGATACATAAAACACATAAAATTGAAGAAATTGAATTGAATTTATTTAATAAAAGCGAAAATACATTAATAAAATAATGAAAATGAAATAATTAATAAATAAAATTTACCTGATGGTGTCCTCTAACACAATGAAATGTGGATTTAATAGTAATTACTGGAGGATCTCACAATCGAAAAGTTCTATGGTGTTTATCAAATCAGATTTGGAAGGCAAATGGCCACTTTGGATAATTAATTTTAGTAAAGCAAACTTTTTTTCATTATTTTAACTACAATATCAATGTACAGACTTCAAAAATATATTTTTAGTAAAGGAAAACTAATATTTTACGAGATCCGCCATCTGTTGATGAGCGACTCAATTAATTAATATAATCGGATTCCTTTTCTCAACCAAATTACAGAATCGATAAAGGAAATCTATAATATCCACATAAAAGTTTGACAGTAAATAAATTGCATATATAACCTAGGTATAAACTGTCCAAGTAAAGCAAATTGTTTTCACCGGTATTGTGATGATCCAGGAAATACATTACATTATATAAGATACACTATATAACAGGTGAGAATAAAAGAAATTTTAGAGATATAATTTCCAATTTTTAAATTAGATTAGAAAACATTAAATAAAATAACTAAATAAATGGCATAAGAAAGCTTTTATCCCATTGAGGAATCTAAAAACGACAAAGTACCTTTTTCAGTTTTTGCACAGTTCTTAATAACAGCCAAAGGAACTTGTTTAACACCTTATTTAGATTAACAATCATTCCCTACGACATTGTCATCTGTCGAGACTCGAACTCAGGAGGGTACAGCGACTAGCTGTATTGTCTCTTACACAACCTGGTCTAGTCCACTGCCACCAACTCGGTAACACATGAAAAACACCACTAAACATCCATTTTCCCTAGCCAGGATTCGAACCCGGGACTTCTTGGTTGCAAGTCTAACGCATAAGCGTTCAGCCACTATTTTGATAACTATGTGATAATGATTCCCAAAATTTAAAAATCTTAATTTATAATCCACCTTATTGTACATTCTTGAGCATTAATTGTCCCGTATTTTCTATAAACTTTTAATAATTTTAGATAAAGGGGGTATTTATTATTTCCTACAGAGTAATATTTAAAAGGGCTAAAATAGATCATTTATAAAAAAATATGTCCCGTCAATATGTTTAGTTCTAAATATATGAACGCTTAAAGAAAATTATGACTTGTAATGTAAACAGATCTCAGTTAACACATGGGATCCCGCCTGCAATCTCCACAGGAAAAGCACCTAAATTGTGCTGCAGGTACAGAACGTCTAACTCTGCGCTGGCGGTGATAAAATACGTCCAAACTAAACAGTTGTTACAAGCGCTGAAGAACAAAAAAATGATTTATGACTATGAGGCCATGTGAGCTCTAGTCCAGTCAACGTTAACACGTTGTTAGTTGACCACGTCAGTACAGACAAATAATTACTTGTCATTAAAGTAGTAATAAAAGATGATTGTCTTTTTTTTTGGATTAAGGCTTGTGGGAAATTTTTGTAAATAATTTTAGTATCTTAGTTTGCTCGACATATTATAATAAAAAACTATAATAATCGCTTACTAGGCTTGGTACTATCTAACAAAAATATAACTGTCGTAAACGCCACAGATATCATTTCAAATGAAGATGTTCATCGTCCAGCTTTGTTGATAACAGTCAATGTCAATTTTAATAAAAAAAATGAATATATACCTATATCGCAACGTGGCAGAAATAAATTGGGACTACTTAAAAGATAATCAAAACTTCTTCTATAACTTTCGCCAATTATATATACCTATATCGCGACATGGCAGAAACAAACTGTGACTGCTTAAATGATTTTTCTGATGTTAATTTAGCTCAGCCCTCTGGTTTATTAGTTCCTAAAACAAAACCTCGAAATAGAACTTACCCACCTTGATTCTACTCGGAAATAATAAAAAATATACGGCTAAAACAAATTCTATTGAAAGAATATAGAAGAAATAATGACCCTACAGCACTAGAAGAATTTAGAGCTCTTAGGCGAACCATAAAAGAAAGTATACTTATTTCGGATAAAAATTACTGTAACAATATCGAATGTAATATTTCTCTCAACTCTGGCAGTTTGTTAATAGCAAACGAAATACATCTACTAAACCTGACTATATGGTTCTCAATAATGAAGAGTACATGGATCATGAAAGCACTGTTAACGCTTTTGTGTCCTACTTTGAAAGCTCATATTTACCGGATGAAAATCTGAGTTATTCCTCAGATAATAATTCTCCAACCGAGTCTCAACAGATTCATTTCATACAGCAAGTTTTACGGAGTCAGAACTATACAATTGCGTCAAAAGATTAAAACTGAAAACCACTTTGGGGCTTGATGATATACCTGCATTTATAATAAAAGACTACGCTAATGTATTTACATATCCCCTGATCCTAATCCATAATTTAGTTCTAAAATTTTTAAAAAACATGATCGCGATAATATCTTGAACTATAAACCTATCACTATTATAAGAAACTTTGCCAAAATTCTGGAAGTGCTTCTCCATGAATACACTTCTAATTGTATGAACAATTGCATTACATGGTTTCATACGGGGTAGGTTAACCATCACTAATCTCTTATCTATCGCACAAACTCTAGCTTACTCAAAGGATGCTGGTATTCAGACATATGTTATTTATACAGATTTTTCCTAGACCTTTGACAGACTGGATTATAATATCTTATTACGAAAACTTTTTAATAATGGATTTTCCCCAATGTTCCTCTAATTTTTCGAGTCCCATCTTATCGGTAGAAAACAACTCGTGCAATGTAATGGTTGGTATGGCAATCTGTTGAAATAGCCTCTACCTCTGGAATTCCGCAGGGCTCTAATCTAGGTCCGCTATTATTTAACATATTTATAAATGACATTGGATCTATTTTAAATGGTTTTTATATGCTGTACGCTGACGATATGAAAATCTACTCCACCGTCAATAACCTAGTTGATTACGATAACCTACAAGAAAATCTTCGTAGGATTATTCAATTGTGTACAGAAAATAAATGACATTTAAATGTTCAAAAATGTCATGTTATGTCCTTCACAAATAAATTATATAGAATAAACTATAGCAACTCAATAAATCAATCAACGCTATCTAGGCCTTATACCATCTAGGAGTTACGTTTGACGATAAACTCACTATCCAAAAATAAATTAATATCTTGTCCGTACTATGATCTCTATGTGAATAGGGTAAAAGACATAAAAAGAAAATCTTAAAACTACGCTTGTTATAGAGAAGATGGTGTATATCCTGTTATTGGCCAATCATAGAATGGATGACAGATTATCCATCGAAAGTCTTGAGAATAAACGAACGAAATCTCAAATAATCTTCTTAGATAAGTTACCGAATAATAAAATAGACTGCAGTGATATACTTCATCGTTTCAACTTCCAAATACCTAGAATTACCTCGAGACACTCATTAATTTTTCATTTGTCAACGCCGAGGACAAACATAAAAGTTTTCTCCTATTAATTTAATATGCAACAAATATAAAATTCAAGATCGAATTGACATATTCAACTGCAGTGTAGCTTCCATAAAAAAAAACTGAGATAAATTTATGTTCTTGTTCATCTTTTATTTTTTATTGTCACTTATACTATATCACATATACTTATATAATATCGAAATGCTATGTAAACTGTATATTGTATTAGTTTTGTT
Organism: Leptura quadrifasciata; assembly: GCA_963675555.1. NCBI lineage: Eukaryota > Metazoa > Arthropoda > Insecta > Coleoptera > Cerambycidae > Leptura > Leptura quadrifasciata. The sequence goes on along the minus strand of OY776673.1, from coordinate 187,215,082 downwards.
CCCATTCTGTTGAATAGTTTTATGGAAAAATTAAATAAAATGTTCAAACTAAATAGACAAATTTGTTTAAATGAAAGTATAATATTTTCACTGCAATTTTAATGCATATTATTTGAATAATGAAAGACTAGATAAGAAACTTATTAAAACTAATCCAACAGTGTATAGTGTATTTTAATTACTAGCGCTGTTATGGGCCCAGATTACATGAAATTGTAAGAATGAAACTAAGTCGGTTGTGTAATAAATAATTATGAATTAGTGAATAAAAATGGACAATAGAACTTTAAAAAAAACACCACAGAAATTAGGAAACCCCTAATTCCAGAAGCCAGAGGCTTGTGCGGAAGGGGGTTACACATTGAAAAACGCAGGAATACACCCATATCCTCCGAGAGTGCCGAGGCCGGGGCTCGAACCTGGTAGCATGATACCCGTTTGATTAATCGCGATTGCCACCTCGCGCCTTAACCAACGACGCTACTGTCTAGACTTTTTTTAAACACACTACAGAAATTTCAATTATTTATGAAATATTCATTTGGCGGAGAATGTTATAGTACTCGAAATTGAGATATTTTGTAGTTCAGACCTTCCTAACAAAAAGTTCAAATGGGACCAAGGCTCGGGAACCTTTTATTTTGAAGATTTTTCACGAATTTACGAATTTTCGACCTTTAGCCATTCTGTAACTCCAAAATAAAAGGTTTTCGAGCCTTGCTCCCATTTGAACTTTTCATCAGGAAGATCTAAACTACAAGATATCTCAACTTCGACCATTTTCACCGGGATCCCAAACCCCATGTATTCGAATTCTCGGCTTTTGTCTTCGCTTTAACTTTAAAATAAAAGGTCCTTGAGCCTTGGTCCCATTTAAACTTTTGATCAGGAACGTGCGAACTACAATATATCTCAATTTCAACCATTTTCACCGGGATCCGAAATTCCATGTTTCTGTGCGGGGTCTTTTATAAAAAAATGAAATATTGGACTCTTGCTTGTAGTACATTTCAATGTGTGTGATCCAATTGCCACTTTTATTGATGGCTAACATACCACGTTTTAACTTAAGGTTGCAAATTTATATTGTGAAATATATCTTAAATTAATTTAATTATACATGACAAAAAAATGACGTATATTACCCCATTCTTACTTGCTTGTCTTTAACTCACAATACAGTATTTTTAAGTTTTTAGGTTTATCCTCAAATCTTGCATCCTTTATTTAACACACTTCCTGATATAATCAATTGATGAAATTTTGCGAAGTTACTAAGATCGTATGACAATACAGTATTCCACTTTTACTTTTGCAAATATCCGCACGTAGGGGGCGCGAGAATGAAAATTGATAAAATATAATATCCAATCGGCACCTCCGCCAAAACGTAGAATACTAAAGATCAGCTGATCAGAAACTTCTTCGTCCGTTTTTTCCAGTACAAATGGTACGATATTACTTCCGGTGACATAATGGAACCCAGCTCCAATGAATGAATTTATGTAAATTGGTTCTATACGTTATATAAAATTAAAGTACTCGTACTAAAAAGTAAAAAATAATTGCAAGAAAAGCAAGGAGTGAGCATCATGCGTACAAGTGCACACGCCTTGCTTTTCTTGCAATTATTTTTTTACTTTTTGGTACGATTTTAAGAAAAGCAAGTTTTAATTGTATATTTTTTCAATATTCAATTTAACATATATATGAATAACTTTAAATCGCTCATAATGAAAGTATTAGCTAACAGTTTCTGCAAGATATATTATTATATACCATTTATTATATTCTTTATGTATTAATTATGTTCCAATTCAGATATCACATACTACAACTTTGAGAGAAACTCCGTCTGCAAACTGCTTAACCTATTTTCTAACTCATGTCTTTCTTCATCAGTTTTGTCTTATGAACTGGAACTAAATATAAGGTCTGTGCTTAAACTCATTGAAATTAAATTAAATGCATTACTTTTGAGGTTAAACTAGGGTTTCACTTGAACTACTTATTAGATATAAAAAATCTTGGTCGTATGTAGACGTTAGACAACTTACTATTTCTAGGGTTACTTAATCTCAGCTTATTTTATTTGTAGCCTATATTTGTGCTTTACTACAAATATATTTTGTTCGCCAATTTAGAATATGCTGAGAATATTGTTATTTGGAAAAGATATTTTTGTTGAAATATTCATTATTTTTAGCTTCCATGAAGTTGTATTACAATGTATAAAACCTTATGCTTATATTATAATGCCCCGGCTCCGGCATTGGTACTGTCGGAGGATATGGTTGTTTATCCGCGTTTTTATATGTCTAACCCCCTTTGTTTGTTTGTTAGTTCGTTCGTTCGTTCGTTCATTTATTTATTTAATTAATTATTTATTCGAAATATGCTGCACGTATGCTTAATTATATGAATTTGTCTGTATGAATAAATATTGAATTTCCACATTACTTGACAGAGTATTTAGGGTAGTCAACTTCTGAAATACTCTTGCTATTATTAATAAGAGCGCAAATACAATTTGATATAAAAATCTAAATGCTCATATTATTCTCTTCATCACTACAAATTTCTATGTTAAATTTTACAGCATGAACCAGACTCATTTCTATTTATTTTAATAATTTTTGTAACTTGCCAAATCGAGTGTACTTATTAAATTTCACTTTTTTGACATATAAATATGTTCTTTCCATTTTTGCCACTTCCAGTTGCGCCCGATTTGACATATGTTGATTTCCAAAATAAACACATTGTATATTACATGTTTTGAAGCTATATAAGGTCAACCTGCCCATAATTGACCAGATAAAGTGATTCTTGACCCAACCATTGATAATAAAACTTTTCATGGAGTTAATACAAATTTAAATGTGTCTATTAGCTAATTTAGATGAGCTTATTCTCTCTAAAGATAAAGTATGTGCTAAGGTTTTGACAAGTTGATTTCATTATAACACAATAACAAAATAATTGCACAGTTCTCCATTAGTTGACCAGAGAGTACCCAATATTTTATCCAATTTTTTCCAATAGTTGACCAGAAAAAAAAATTACAAATAAGAAATAATTGAGACACATATTGCATTACATAAAATATATAAAAAACGATTATTATCTTAATGAATAATGCCTGAAATAAAAAATTTACAGTATGTTCGATAGGATATACAAACTAATATCTAATAGTGCATTCTGTGAGTCGAATGGAACCTCACCCCCCAAGCGGCCAAAAACCACCCCCGAAAGTGGTAAACGGCATATCCGTTGTTTACTACCAGCCAAACCCATTTTGCCCCCGTTTTCGAGGATGCCGAGCATGATGGTGATATCGAGACCCCTCCTCGATCCCCACCAATCCTCCAAACAGCGAAAAACCACCCCCGAAAGGGGTAAACCGCGTATACGCCATCTCTTACCAACCAAACCTGTGTTTCCCCCGTTTTCGAGGATGCTGAGTACGATGGTGATGTCAAGAGTCCTTTTCGACCCCGCCAACCCCCCCAGACGACCAAATACCATCCAAATTTTTACCTGGGTAAAAAGTTGCAGATCCGACAAAAACACACTGATCTACTAAAGGGTGAGATTTTTTTACCGAGTGGTATTTCTGAACGGGTAAAATTTGGTTGATAACTGCCCGGTACCTTTAATCAACGTGCTCCTGTATGTACTCTTCGCCGCCGCGAGCTCGCGTACTTTTGACTTAAATTCTTCCATAAAAAAAATAAAGAAAAGTACGAGTATAATGATAATTTTGCTTGGTTATAAGAAAAGAAGAGTGTAATGATATTTTTGTCCATTTGCTGAGAGAGGAGAGGTCGCGATATTATTTTCATGCTCAGCATCTTCAAAAACGGGGGGTAACACGTGTTTAGCCGAGAGAAGACGGCCTATCCGCGGGTTATCCCTTTCTCCAAAGGGAACCCCTGGTGATTCTTGGCCGTTTGGAGGGTTGAGAGGGGTCGAGAAGGGTTCTCAACATTACTATCGTTCTCAGCGTCCTCGAAAACGGGGGGCAAGATGGGTTTAACCGAGAGAAGACGGCCTATCCGCTATTTACCCTTTTCGGGGGTGATTTTTGGCCGTTTAGAAGGTTGGTGGGGTTGAAAATAGGGGCAACACAGGTTTGGCCTTTTGAGGGTAGTTTTTGGTAGGTTTTGACCTCGGAGAGAAATTTTACCACCGCCATCCTGTTCAGCATTCTCGAGAACTGGGGAGGGACATAGTCTCGTTAGGCTAGAAAAAAATTCATGTTCCTGTCCGACTTACAGAATGCACTATAATACGATCCCCTACTTTTAAAATTTTTGGAGCTTTTAATCCTGTTAAAATTTGATTTGGGGAGGTAACACTAATATCATTTTCAATAATTCTAAATATTGTATTTTGTAAGTTATACGTTGTTAGAGCCTTACTCCAATTTCATCCTCGTTAAAGTAATTTTGGACTTACAAACATAATTCTTCTGTTCTTTTTTCATGGAACGTGACAACTAAATATTGCCCTTTAGGTGTTATATTCTAAATGTTAAAAAAGTGAATTAGTGCCTTAATCCTCAAAAAGAAACAACAATGCAGCTACGGACACGTGTTTCGGAGTTATTGCTCCTCATCAGCGTAGCGTAGCTTAGTGAATATATCTTAGGTGAGGAAAATAAGGCACTAATTCACTTTCTTTAATTATTTGGCCTTACAAGCGCTCTATCTTTTATTTTGTATTTGCCAGGTGGACATAGAGCAGTGCACATAGGGCTCCTCCTACTGACTGCTCTCATTTGTGGCCCAAAATGTGGCACATGAGGTATGAAAGTGCAAATGGAGTACTGTGTACTGCGTTTTCCTACCTTTAATAGTTTTGCTGACCTAAGATATATTCGCTATGCTACGCTACGCTGATGACGAGCAATAACTCCGAAACACGTGTCCGTAGCTGCATTGTTGTTTCTTTTTGAGGAATAAGGCACTAATTCACTTTCTTTAATTATTTGACCTCATAAATCCTCCATCTTCTAAATATTAAACTCTTCTGAAACTTCATCAGCACTGGAAACACTTTCTACCCATTCTTCTTCAGTATCAGATCCTTCTTCAACTGTTTTCTTTTTCTACCTTCTTCTTGGCGTTATTTAAATTTTACTTTATCCCCGTGATACTGAAGCTATCTTTTTGAGGTTGTAGCACATGACAATCTTACTTTGATTTAATGGTAATTGATGAAATATCTGAAATAATTTGGTGAGATTCAGAAGATGAACCTAGTTTTATGACAGACTCAGTCAAAATGTTACCTACTTCTTTTACTATCTGTGGAAATAGATACTGGGTGGGGCACACAATAACTTGAAAATAAAGAATTTTCGAGAAAAATGTTTCAGGCAAAAGTGTCATCATTTCAATAGCGGGATCTAATGGCTATATTTTTTTAAAGTTTGATGGAGGACTTCAAGCTCATTTCAATATCGACTTTAGTTTTTTAAATGTAAACTCCTATTTTTACAGATTCATATTCTGCTCTAAAAAATGAACAACTTTTGTTCGTATTATTCTTTTATTTGGTCTCACTGTTTGCGAGTAATTAAGCATTGAAATTTGAAGTAGCGTCTCTGCTGACCCCCCCCCATTATGGCCACGGTTTTCTAATATGTGTTTGATTTCATACGCGCGGAAGAAGGTAAGATACTCCTTTCTCTTTGTCTGGCGTCATAAAATAAATTCCACTGTTAGTTTTCTTCAGAGCATGAATCGATTGATTGATAAGTAGTTTATTGTTGAAAAATTAAATTGTTTCTTTTAGCTAAATAGTGAAATAGTTAACTATTGCGGAGAAAATCGAAATGATTTTAATTTTTGGAGAATTCTGTCGAAACATCGGGAATACTGTCGATTTGCTTGCACAACGTTTTCCCGATGAAAGACATCCATTAGCTCGTTTTATCGTGTTGTACATCAGTTTTCTGAAGATGGAAATGTTAATCCATAAAAACGACAACGTCGACGAACAGTATAAATTAAATTGCAGTATTAGCTGCAGTCGCTATTAATTCACTTACAAGCTCTCGTGCAATTGCCAATGACGCTGGAATATCACGAAGAAGCATTCTAAGAATATTGAAACGTCACAAAAGTTATTCATAAAATGTACCTCTACATCGGGAATTTTATGACGATGACTTTCAAAATCAAATTACATTTTGTCAATGGGCTCTTCAATAACTACAGACTGATGAAAATTTTTTTTCGTAAGATACTGTTTTCTGATGAATCAAGTTTTACGAACCATGGAGAAGTTAACCGGCATAACATGCAATATTAATCTGTAGAAAATCCTAGGTGGTTGCACGAAGTTGAAACTCAAAGACCAGGGAGGGTGAATGTTTGATATGGAGTCATTGTTGAGAAATTAATAGGACCTTTCTTTATTGACGGTAATTTGACGGGAGAAAAATACATTGATTTCTTAAACTAACAATTACCACGACGCGCGCCAATATCCATTGGCTGGATGTCGGTCTCGATAACTAGGGCCGAGTAGGACTATTACTCTTTGCACCTAGATTATCTCTGTAGACCTGGACCGGCCTTCGTGATAGGTGGGCCCGCGTACTTCTACCAGACCCAGCTCACAAATGTGATATGTGTCGTGGTATTTTCTGCGGACCTCCCCTGGTCCTGGCTGTTGAACCTCGCTGGCTGAGGTCTCTTCTGGCGCTCTTCTTGTCTTGATGTTTTCTTTCTTCGCCAGCTTGTCACCCCCGGGGGTAGTCATCGGTCGAGTTGGGTTTAGGAAGTTTTGGCTGGGACTGACTGCCGGTACGTAGGACATCAATTGATATCCTACCCCGGATCGTCGGAAAGGTAAGGATGAGCTGTGTAGCTCGGGAGTGTGGAGACCTAAGTGCTTCTTTTAGCACTTTCGGTCTCCACGGAGCAGGTAGGACAACGGGCGTTGGACGGTATGTTGTCCGACGCCCGCAAGGAGGTTGGGTTAGGGTTGAAAACGTCATGTCTCTGGTAGTGGTGGTCCGTCCTGGCGTATCTGAAACAGATCTGTTAGCGGGAAATAAAGGTTATACTTACCCGTTGTCCAGTAGCTGAACCCTCGGTCGCTTGTGCCTCGGGGCGTCGGCGGGGTCGTAATCAGTGGCCTGTCTGATCAGCGGGTTCCCATGCTCCTCGGCTTGGGCGTACAGCTTCTTCGCTCGTTCCCGGATGACTTCAGTGACCGTGGTGTACTTGACGGGAGAAAAATACATTGATTTCTTAAACTAACAATTACCACGACGTCTTGAAGATTCACCATTACAAGAAAAATGAACATGTAGGTCTAGCACAACGGTTGTCCAGCATACGATGCAGTGATTCACGTGCAGTATTGGACCGGCATTATCCTGAGCGGTGGATTGGACAAGATGGTCCAGTACACTGACCCGCATGATTACGTGACTTAAAACTTCACCAGATTTCTTTTTGTGGGGATACCTGAAACAAAAAGTTTACAAAAATTTGTCAACTACACCGGAAAATATGAAAGAACACATAAGAAATACTTGTCGAGATATTGAAAGACAAAGTGTATTGCAGCCGAAGGACATCACTTTGAACATTTATTATAATGATTATTTTTAAACAAAATAATTGAAATAATTTGTTCATTACGTTTTTGAAGAAATTTGTACAAAATAAAAGAAAAGATAAAAGATTTATTTCTGACCTTGACAAACATAAGTCTTATTTCTTGCATCATTAGAATTCTCAATTGTTACTGCCATTACACAATAGATATTTACAATAATTCCTAAATTTTTTCTTTGGATACTTTTCCATAAAATGTTTTATTTTCCAGTTACAGAGATATGCCACTTCCACGTTCAATGCTTGATTACTCGCAAACAGTGAGATCTAATAAAAAAAAATGATGAACATTTATTTATTTTTTGGAGCAGAATATGAATCTGTAATGAAATAGGGGTTTGCATTTAAAAAACCAAAGTTAACCTTCACATGACCTTGAAGGCGTCCACCAAACTTTTAAAAAATATAGTCATTAGATCTCATATTTCAAATTATGAAACTTTTGTTCTACACATTTTTCTCGAAAATTCTTTATTTTCGAGTTATTCGCGTTTGTTCTCACATGCCCCACCCGATATTCATCGAAGTTGTCATTTCTACTCCACTCTTTATTTTGGCTATTTTTTAACATTTAATTTATCTTCTGTTTGATTTTTCGTTTCACTATTATTTGTTGTATCGATTTCATACCTCCGATTATCATCTGCTTTTATTGAAGTATTTTCACGGTTATCGCTATTTTAAGTTCTATCTGCTCTTTGATGCAACATTCTTCACACATAATAAAGTTCCTTAAACGACTCATCCCCTTTCCAGCCTCCATTTTCACTTAGAGCTTTTCTATACTTATCAATTCTTCCCGCCAGCATGGTTGGCTCAAGATATAGCAAGTGTTGAATAGATAGGTTTATTTTCTATTTTATTTTAGCTAATGTCTAACGGTACCGTAGTAAACTTTACTCATTTGTATGTCAAACAATCAAGGGTATCTACTTCATGTGTTGTCATTATCAGTTATAATCAATTGGAGGTGGTCATGGCACGGCACACTAGATGGAAATATAAAACGGCCCCAATTTTTTTTACGCTTGTAGTGTCATATGTATAGCATTACTAAGTTCAGAAAATTATGTATACTTCAAATATTATATAATATGAAGGATGTTCTGTTTGAAAATCCAAAGATCCAGCAAAATCCGAATAGCAAAAAAATATATTTCATTTAATGGGTCAAGGAAAATTTATATAATGGAATGAAAAAGTGTCCTATGAGTCTATGTGTGAATTACAATAGGTCTGCAGTATTCTACAATATACATATACAGGGTGTTGCATCATGAGAGGGACATAGCTTAATAGGAGGTAGAGAACATCAGTGGTAACCGGAACCTCCCATAGAAATGTCTCATTGGGCCTTCATTACGAGGTTGCTGGGTGTTAAATAATTTTTGGCCAAACCTGTTTTTTGTCATAACTTTGACAGGGAATGAAATAACGGATTCATATTTGGTACGGCTAATGTACTAACGAGCCCCAAGAGGTACATGTATAAAAAAATATATATCCAGGTCCGGACTCACTATAATTTATGTTTCTTCTTTGCATCAATAAAACATCACCCTGTATATATTTTTTTGAAATTTCGATACGATATTCGAAAAGAGCAAGAAAAAACAAACAAAATGGCCTATTTCATTTTTTTGTTACACCTTCGTAGTTATTTAAATACGTTGTTAAATGTGCAAGAAAATGGATTACAGAACCCTATTAAATGAGAGGCACGTGAAATAAATAGTTTTATAACTAAAATTTGCAAAAATTCTATTGAGCCTAGGTGGTCTGGGTGAATCCTAATTCCGGCACGTTTTAAAGGTCCATTTTGGTAAAAAACTGTGGTCCTAATAAGTAATCGGGTATGAAATAACAAAATTTTGAATCAATCACAGTAGGCTTTTTCAAAGAATAAAAGTGACAGATAACTTAAACCATTTAGGCCTAAGCAACCAGTTACTTTGATCAAGAAAATCATCAACATTTTATACTTAATAAAAATTGGAAAAGAGAACAAACTAAAATCTAAATAAATCCATAATTCCATTCAATTAACAATAAATAACAAAACAATAACTAAATGTGTTTAAAAATAAAACGTAATTGACACTAAAGTAAATTTTCAAAATGTCCTCCCCCACATTCTGTGCATTTTCTTGCGCGTTTAGAAAGGTCGGCAATTGCTCGACGTATCATTTCTGGATTATTCCGTATTTCGTTGCAGGTTGTAACGATGCGCTGGATTAAATGTTGTCTACTTTCAATTTCAATGCTATAAACCTCGTTTTTTAAGTGGCCCCATAAAAAGTAATCACAAGGGTTACAATCAGGAGATCTTGGTGGCCATTCATGTGGACCCCCGCGTCCAATCCATCTATTAGGATACACATTGTTTAAGTGTTCTCTTACTTGAAGGTTAAAATGTGGTGGGGCCCCATCATGCTGAAACAACATGCCTCTTATACCGATATTTTCTAACATATTCGGTAAAATGTTTTGAAGAAAATCAAAGTAAATTTCACCATTCAATCTTTCTTCAAAAAAATGTGGCCCTATCAAATGTCTATTCACAAGTCCGACCCAAACATTTACAGAAAACCTGTGTTGCGAACGGCGTTGGCGTACCGCATGTGGGTTTTCCTGTGCCCATTTATGATTATTTCGTGAATTGTTTACTCCATCCCTTGTAAATTGTGCCTCATCCGTAAATAAGGTTCTGTAAATGACTGGGCGATGGTTAGACAACCAATGACAAAATGCGAGGCGGGGATATCGTCGCCTTGTTGAAGACGCTGTACCTGCTGGATATGATATGGATGGTAACGTTCTCTTTTTAGGGTTCTCCATACTCGCCAATGAGGAATACCAGTTGTCAAACTGATTCGTCTAGTGCTCATATTTGGGTTTTCTTGAACTACGTTTATAATATTGTTTTGTTCCTGCACACCTTGTTGTAAAACACGTTCCACAACTGCAGAATTAGGAAACTTTCCGTGTTGTCTTGCATACTGGAACACCGTACTAAAGGTTTTATGATTAGGGCATCGACGACCAGGAAAACGCAGCCGATATTCTCTTTCCGCCGACCTACCATTTCCATTACAGAAACCATAGATGAATATTATGTCAGCATATTCCACGTTTGTAAATTTTACTAGCATAGTTAAAATATTTTCACAAGTTTTCACTAACTAAATGCGGATTATTGACACATTAAATTACTAACAAACACTTATTCAACTGTTTAGGAGATTTCTTTTTATTATCTGTCACTTTGAACAAGCCTACTGTGATTGATTAAAAATTTTGTTATTTCATACCCGATTACTTATTAGGACCACAGTTTTTTACCAAAATGGACCTTTAAAACGTGCCGAAATTAGGATTCACCCAGACCACCTAGGCTCAATAGAATTTTTGCAAATTTTAGTTATAAAACTATTTATTTCACGTGCCTCTCATTTAATAGGGTTCTGTAATCCATTTTCTTGCACATTTATCAACGTATTTAAATAACCACGAAGGTGTAACAAAAAAATGAAATAGGCCATTTTGTTTGTTTTTTCTTGCTCTTTTCGAATATCGTATCGAAATTTCAAAAAAATATATACAGGGTGATGTTTTATTGATGCAAAGAAGAAACATAAATTATAGTGAGTCCGGACCTGGATATATATTTTTTTATACATGTACCTCTTGGAGCTCGTTAGTACATTAGCCGTACCAAATATGAATCCGTTATTTCATTCCCTGCCAAAGTTATGACAAAAAACAGGTTTGGCCAAAAATTATTTAACACCCAGCAACCTCGTAATGAAGGCCCAATGAGACATTTCTATGGGAGGTTCCGGTTACCACTGATGTTCTCTACCTCCTATTAAGCTATGTCCCTCTCATGATGCAACACCCTGTATATATATATATATATATATATATATATATATATATATATATATATATACATATACATTACGTAACATAAAACTAGTATATTTAGATGTGGTAGACTATGAATAACTTTTCAACGAAAGCCCAGTCGAATGAGCATAATATTATTAATCATGTGTTATTTGCTGTTACTGTAACTGAACACCGTACTATGTAACTTCCGAAAGATGACTATTGTAATTAATTAGAAGACCGTTACTTTCATATTTATTAATAGAAATAATTATGTCGATAATAATCCAATATAATATTTCCATGGTTCGGATTTGGGAATTGGTTTGTTTTCTCGATGATTATTATTTATTACTTATTCATATTCTAAGACAGAATTATTGCTTTACTGCTTTAGTTGCGAAGGAGCCCATAGTATATGTTCCTTTAAAGGTGTACTAGCCAATAATAATAATAATATAGGGCAAAGTGTATGTTTTCTTGAAGTCCCACATAGCAACTTTTCACTACGCGTCCCCATAAGTAACGTAAATTTTGAAATTGCATTGTAAACATTCTATAAGCAAAATTAAAATGTCTGTCTGCAGCAAATAGGGCTGCAGAGAGTGCCACATTCACCGTATTTAAAAGACAAGGGTTGGCATTTCATTGCGACGATGCCTGACAATGTGCAATTGGTTATGGTGTTGTGACATACCATAAATTTTTTTAAAAGCGACCTTCAAAGTGGGTAATTGCTCCATGTTCAAAATATTTGGTTAGCGTCACCTTGATGACATCATGAGCTTTCGGTATACTTTTAACCAAGCTGTAATCGGAGAGTTCCACGTATTGATCCAAGAGCAGATTGGGCTTATCGTAATCATAAACTAGATCTTTAAAGAAATGAGATGAGCTGCAGAATGTTGAGTAGTCATAATTCCCTATTAATTTAATATTTAACATAACATCGATAAACAGCACAAGTTTTTAGGACTACACGTCCTGCGTCTATTATCGCTTACGATGGTACGCATTATCGTTGAACCATCCATTAATTGCATGGAAGGGTTACGCTAAACTCATATTTACCATTAGTTGTTTCCATAGAATACCGTAGTCTGGTTTTAGAAAGAACAACCAGATGCGATATCGTTCTTCAATGTAACTATTTGACATTCATTTTTGTTTGAACTTTTACCTCAGTACAGTAAATGAACCTATGAGAGACCCAGATGGCAATGGCTGACATCCTATCAATTTTAAATTAGTTCAAAGCTTGTAACTATTATACAAGCAATAGGAACACGTTGAAATGGTAACCCTAAATCACTATTTTGTAACTCCAAACTTTAGGACCCACCACTTACTGACAATGCAAGTAATAAAAACCTGATGCTGCTTTCGTATGTAGGAATTTATAACGACGTAACAAAAACTTGTTTTTCTGAATCTGTAATCCTCTAGTTTTCTTTGTTTGGGCCTTAAGTTCATGATTGAATTTACCCTTGGTAGATAACATAAGATAATGACTTTTATTGATATAGAATCATGTGCAAAAACTAGTCATTGTAGCTCAAAAGGTTCCTGAGATACTAAATAAAATGTCAATTTTTGGTACCCCTTTAGAGGCTCGCAGCGCCCTTAGGATGGATTTTCGGACTCATGTTATTACGACCTATAGTCGGGATAAGCAAACGAGGTTCCAAATCTTATAAATCCTTGTAGTGAGGGTGAACAAATAAAAGAACAAGTAAAAAAAATCAAATACAATTTATTATAAGAATAAGTAAAATACAGTACAAATAAAATGTGAACAATCATACACTAAAATAAATAATCAAGAATACAGCAAGTCTAATTTAAACAATTTGACAATAAGAGGAAATATAGTAGATTACTTAGCTTTTACAATGAAAATTGGAGAGAAGCGCTCCAGACTTGTTGTGTACCAAAGAATAGCAAATGATTCAAAAGTCCAATAATCCAAAATTAACTTAACAGTAGGCAAGTTCTGTACTCAAATTCTGGCGTTACCAAAATCGTTTATAATTAAAGTTACAAAATTATTTTCAAGAATTCGGGTTAAGTGTAAGAATAGCTAGATATACTAGCTAAACTTCGCCCTTTACTCAAGTTACTGTGTATGTTATACCTGTATCTTAGTGTAATAAAGACGTTTATTATTATTATTATTATGTATGTATTCAAATCTCCACCACTGGTGGGTACATATACAAGTGTCGGCAGTAGCAAGACACTTGTAGCTATTGTATTAAATGGGAGTATTTAAAAAGGAGCGGACAACTGAGGTAGTGCAGAGTATCACGGCTTTCTGTATGGCTGCAATCTTATCGATGATATCAAGCTTAGTTAAGTTGGCAATGAGAGTTTTAGGGACTACTCCGGTCGCTGATATTATTAATGGTATTACAACCACGCTTTCTTGATGCCACATTTGCTGGATCTCTTGCCCAAGTCGCTGATATTTCCCTTCTTTTTCAGCAAAGCAGCTCTGTATGTTGTGGCTGTTAGGGATCCCTACATCGATCAAGTAGGCTTCCTTTAGTACTTTATTAATGAGAATTATATCTGGCCTGTTGTGGACGATTGTTCGGTCCGTCAGCACACAGCGGTCCCAGTACAGCCTGTGAGTGTTATTTTCTATGACTGCACTGGGAATGTACCGGTAGTAAGGCACTTCTTCATTTATTAAGCCGTGTCGCCATGCCAGCCCTTGGTGCACAATTTTAGCTACTTGGTTGTGCCTATTAAGGTATTCAGTGGCTGCTAACATCTGGCAAGCTCCGGTTATATGTTGTATGGTTTCGGATTGCTGGCGACATCTCCTACACAGGTCATCTTCTATATTGGCCCTCACGATGTATTTGAGGTAGTTTTTGGTAGCAATAACCTGGTCCTGAATGGCGACCATGAAACCCTCCGTTTCAGCGAAAAGATCAGCTCGTCCCAGCCAACCACAAGAAGATTTAGCATCGACTCGTGGCTGACTGAGGACGTTCGCATGTCTACCATGGAGCTTCGATATCCATCGCTGTCTTTTTTCTTGCATGTAGCTGGCATCTGTTTGGAGCTCGCTGCCATCGAAATGAAGTAAGTCCAGCGGGGTGTACCTGTTGTCCGACTTCCTGATGGCCTGGTGCAAATTGTTGTTCTGTCTAGCAAAGTATTTTTGAAGCCTATTTTTTTTTTTTTTTTTTTTTACAAAAAACCAGTCACCCTACTCTGTGGCTCCGACCCTCACAGAGGGGAGCTGGTAATACCAATAGCCACTCCCCACGCCCATGGGGTGAGTGACTACCGGGTCCGCGAATCGTGTGCCCTGAGTAGACGTAATGAACCGAGGATGACAGCCGTCTGCATTCTGCCGGCTAAGATCTCTGCCGAATCTCGGCATGCCGGTATGATCTTTAGTTCTGAAAGCAGCGTCTGTCTCATTCCACCGAGGGCTCCTATAATCAGTACCACTATTTTAACAGAATGGCCTGGATAAAGCCAGCGGAGTTCGAAGAGCAAATCTCGATATTTTGTCCGTTTTTCCTCCTCTTTCAAGACAATGTTGCTCTCAGCGGGAGCCGAGAATTCCACGACATACATTGTCTTGAGTTGGTGGTCGAGGAGTACTATGTCAGGCTTGTTGGCATGTATTTGCCTGACGGTGGGAAACGAGTAGTTCCAATAAATTAGGCACTTCTCATTCCCCACAACGGACTCAATATCCCCCGGAACGTAAGGCAGCACTGGTGTTTCGTCTATCCCATACGAGTGCCTTAGATGATAGTAAAGCACTCGTAATGCTGCGTTGTGTCTATGAATATAGGCCGAGACTGCGTATGTCGGGCAAGCCGACAGTAAGTGCATTACAGTCTCCGGCGCCCTGCGGCAGGCCCTGCAGCTGACATCAGGGACCTCCATACCCATGACACGACGTCGATAGACGAGAGTGTTAAATACACCATCCTGGCAAGCCATTATGAATCCCTCGGTCTCAGACTTCAGCCCAGCTGACCTTAAGAAGGCGAAGGTCAGCCTTGCGGATAAGCCGAGGTCTTCTATATTTTTATAGAAGATCCCGTGCAATGGCTTATCCTTATGGAGCTGCAGAAGGATGTTGTGTTCTGCAGCTCTAATGTGGGCTTTTAGTCGAACGGGTTCCAACTCGGTGACAGAGTCGGGGTTTACCCGCTCGACGTCGAAGATGAGACCAAGTTCATCGGCTGCTCTCCGTGCTGCCTTAAAGAGAAAAGCTCCTACCTCTGCATTTTCATGGTCTCGGACCATGCAGAGGAGGGGATCCGAACTCCTGATGACCTTACATGCTCCCTCCAGAACCATCCTGCTATGGAGACTCTCCAAGCTCAAGAGTCCACGGCCTCCCCGATGTCGTGGGAGATATAACCGTGGAACGGACGATTTAGGATGCAAGCTCCTATTGAGATGCATCTTCTTGCGGGTTACTACATCGAGTTGACGCAGCTCTTCTCTAGTCCACTTCACTACTCCGAAAGAGTAGAGAAGGATCGGAACGGCAAGCATATTTGTAGCAGACACCTTGTTCTTCCCCGACAGTTCTGAAGACCAGATCTGTCGGAGTAGGTGCTGATACTTGCCGCGGAGAGCGTTTTTCACTACACTCACTTCTTGGGTGGAGCGTTGCTCGACACCCAAGTAAGTGTACGACTCTCCGGCATCTAGATGGTGTAAGATGCTTCCGTCCACGAGCTGCGCGTCCTCTCCATAGTCACCGCATCGTCCTCTCTTGAGATGGATCAGTGCGCATTTGTCCAACCCGAACTGCATACCGACAGCCTGCGTATACTCCTGTATCACCCTAAGGGACTGTTGGAGATCCCTCTCTCCAGAGGCATAAAGTTTAAGGTCATCCATATAAAATAGATGGGTGACCTTATGCCTCCTGTCGCCGGGGGTACCGCAGTTGTAGCCACGGGTTTTCCGGAGCGAGACGGATAATGGCAGTAGTGAGATGCAAAACAGAAGGGGGCTGAGGGAATCTAGCTGAAATACTCCTCTTCTGAATGTTACCGACTCTGTTTGGACTCTATCGTTACCCGATGTTATGGTAAAGCGAGTCCTCCAGAGCGGCATCAGTTCTTCAATACATCTCACTACGGGACCGGGTACCACAAGACATCGGAGCAAGTGAACAATGAGCTCATGCGATGTCATGTCGAATGCCTTGCGGTAGTCGATCCAGGCCATAGAGAGGTTCCGCTTATACTGCATGGAGTCCTGCGTGACACATCTGTCAATCAACAGGTTCTCCTTGCAGCCAGCGACACCTCTCTTCGACCCTCGTTGCTCATATATCCGTTCGTAAACCGGTTCAACTGCGTGGAGCACCCGCATGTACAAAATGCGTGTAAACACCTTGTAACATGCGTTTAGACAGGTTATCGGTCTGTAATTCTTTGGGTTGGACAAATCTCCGTTCTTGGGGATCAGCACTGTCCGCCCCTCAACAACCCAAGAAGGGATTTGCTGCTCCCCATTTAACCAGGAATTAAATATTCTGGCCAAATGGTGGTGGGTGCTCGATAACTTTTTCCACCAAAAGTTATTTATCCCATCGGGACCTGGAGCAGCAAAGTTCTTAGAGCCATCAAGAGCCCTACGAACCTCTTCTGGGGTTATTGGTTCGCACACTTCCTGTGGTTGCTGAAGCCTTTGACAAAAGGCTTCAAAGTGTGCAAGGGCAGGAGAATCTCGGTTGAGTGGAGGCCTCTCCTCGTACAGCGTTTTCCAGAAGTTCTCCACCTGATCTGCAGTCGGCGGATTGTCTACAACACGCGGAGGCGGTTGGAAAAGGCGCGAGGGCTTCTCGCGGAACAGTTTATTTTCCGCAAGCCCCCTCGCCCGCCTCACTAATGACTTTTTGCAAGTCACTAGCATCCGTATCCTGTCGAGACAGTGCTGTTTGGTGGTTCGCAGCACTGCCTCATTGAGTGTGTGATGGACGCGTCTTAAGTTGGCGGCTAATCGACGCACTTTAGGCGTGAACGGCCTGTTGGCCGCCATATAGTCCATCACACATTGGATACGGGATGCGTGTTGCCTCGCCGACTGGATCTTGGCTTCCATCTTTTGTATGCGCCGCTGCGCTCTCTCCTGTGGGGAAGAGGTATTTCGCCTCTCCACCTGAGACGAGCGTTGAGCAGCGGCATACACGGCACAATTTATGTGCCAGATGTCAGCCTCTTCTGGTAGCGCTGTACGAAGTTCAGCGTCCACTCTGGCCAGGTCTTGTGGCCCGGGGGTTTTCAGACGGTGTAACCCCCTTCTGGTACTGAGGCCCTCTGGTATTGGCGGAACGAGGAGAGCCACGTCCTCAACCGGTGAATGTGGCGGCTCTTCGGCCACCTCATTCACCGGCCCAGGAGCAGCCCTCACGTAGCCCCTACTACGAAGGTGGGATACATAGTCACGCAGATTTTGTGGCGTGAAGGCGCTATGCTCTGGTAGCCTCTCACACCACAGAGCATGCATCCGCGCCATGTACCCCCTCCGCGCGGGCTCACTGCTTTCATAACAATGCAGAAGCTCATCCCTCAGTTCATCTGTCCACTCAAAGCGTCCTTGTTCATTGCGAACGTCGTCAACGGGCGGTCTATCCGGTTGGGCCCCACCACCTTGCCCTTGACCCCTATCCGAACGGGGTCGATCGTGGGGGCCCAGTCTTCGGCCTGCCGGAACCAAAGGTTAGAGCCTGTGGGTGGTTAGCCCTGCAGGCCCACGACCGACACCAGAGGGGAAGATGCTTTCCCCTCCCGGGTGCACTAGGGCTGCCGGTTCGGTTTTGCACCCCTATTATTATTATTATTTTTTTTTTTTTTTTTTTTTTACAAAAAACCAGTCACCCTACTCTGTGGCTCCGACCCTCACAGAGGGGAGCTGGTAATACCAATAACCACTCCCCACGCCCGTGGGGTGAGTGACTACCGAGTCCGCGAATCGTGTGCCCTGAGTAGACGTAATGAACCGAGGATGACAGCCTTCTGCATTCTGCCGGCTA
This sequence comes from Leptura quadrifasciata, assembly GCA_963675555.1. Lineage (NCBI taxonomy): Eukaryota > Metazoa > Arthropoda > Insecta > Coleoptera > Cerambycidae > Leptura > Leptura quadrifasciata. The sequence goes on along the minus strand of OY776673.1, from coordinate 187,196,518 downwards.
AGATCTCTGCCGAATCTCGGCATGCCGGTATGATCTTTAGTTCTGAAAGCAGCGTCTGTCTCATTCCACCGAGGGCTCCTATAATCAGTACCACTATTTTAACAGAATGGCCTGGATAAAGCCTGCGGAGTTCGAAGAGCAAATCTCGATATTTTGTCCGTTTTTCCTCCTCTTTCAAGACAATGTTGCTCTCAGCGGGAGCTGAGAATTCCACGACATACATTGTCTTGAGTTGGTGGTCGAGGAGTACTATGTCAGGCTTGTTGGCTTGTATTTGCCTGACGGTGGGAAACGAGTAGTTCCAATAAATTAGGCACTTCTCATTCCCCACAACGGACTCAATATCCCCCGGAACGTAAGGCAGCACTGGTGTTTCGTCTATCCCATACGAGTGCCTTAGATGATAGTAAAGCACTCGTAATGCTGCGTTGTGTCTATGAATATAGGCCGAGACTGCGTATGTCGGGCAAGCCGACAGTAAGTGCATTACAGTCTCCGGCGCCCTGCGGCAGGCCCTGCAGCTGACATCAGGGACCTCCATACCCATGACACGACGTCGATAGACGAGAGTGTTAAATACACCATCCTGGCAAGCCATTATGAATCCCTCGGTCTCAGACTTCAGCCCAGCTGACCTTAAGAAGGCGAAGGTCAGCCTTTCGGATAAGCCGAGGTCTTCTATATTTTTATAGAAGATCCCGTGCAATGGCTTATCCTTATGGAGCTGCAGAAGGATGTTATTATTATTTTTTTTTTTTTTTTTTTTTTTTTTTTTACAAAAAACCAGTCACCCTACTCTGTGGCTCCGACCCTCACAGAGGGGAGCTGGTAATACCAATAGCCACTCCCCACGCCCGTGGGGTGAGTGACTACCGGGTCCGCGAATCGTGTGCCCTGAGTAGACGTAATGAACCGAGGATGACAGCCTTCTGCATTCTGCCGGCTAAGATCTCTGCCGAATCTCGGCATGCCGGTATGATCTTTAGTTCTGAAAGCAGCGTCTGTCTCATTCCACCGAGGGCTCCTATAATCAGTACCACTATTTTAACAGAATGGCCTGGATAAAGCCTGCGGAGTTCGAAGAGCAAATCTCGATATTTTGTCCGTTTTTCCTCCTCTTTCAAGACAATGTTGCTCTCAGCGGGAGCTGAGAATTCCACGACATACATTGTCTTGAGTTGGTGGTCGAGGAGTACTATGTCAGGCTTGTTGGCTTGTATTTGCCTGACGGTGGGAAACGAGTAGTTCCAATAAATTAGGCACTTCTCATTCCCCACAACGGACTCAATATCCCCCGGAACGTAAGGCAGCACTGGTGTTTCGTCTATCCCATACGAGTGCCTTAGATGATAGTAAAGCACTCGTAATGCTGCGTTGTGTCTATGAATATAGGCCGAGACTGCGTAAGTCGGGCAAGCCGACAGTAAGTGCATTACAGTCTCCGGCGCCCTGCGGCAGGCCCTGCAGCTGACATCAGGGACCTCCATACCCATGACACGACGTCGATAGACGAGAGTGTTAAATACACCATCCTGGCAAGCCATTATGAATCCCTCGGTCTCAGACTTCAGCCCAGCTGACCTTAAGAAGGCGAAGGTCAGCCTTTCGGATAAGCCGAGGTCTTCTATATTTTTATAGAAGATCCCGTGCAATGGCTTATCCTTATGGAGCTGCAGAAGGATGTTGTGTTCTGCAGCTCTAATGTGGGCTTTTAGTCGAACGGGTTCCAACTCGGTGACACAGTCGGGGTTTACCCGCTCGACGTCGAAGATGAGACCAAGTTCATCGGCTGCTCTCCGTGCTGCCTTAAAGAGAAAAGCTCCTACCTCTGCATTTTCATGGTCTCGGACCATGCAGAGGAGGGGATCCGAACTCCTGATGACCTTACATGCTCCCTCCAGAACCATCCTGCTATGGAGACTCTCCAAGCTCAAGAGTCCACGGCCTCCCCGATGTCGTGGGAGATATAACCGTGGAACGGACGATTTAGGATGCAAGCTCCTATTGAGATGCATCTTCTTGCGGGTTACTACATCGAGTTGACGCAGCTCTTCTCTAGTCCACTTCACTACTCCGAAAGAGTAGAGAAGGATCGGAACGGCAAGCATATTTGTAGCAGACACCTTGTTCTTCCCCGACAGTTCTGAAGACCAGATCTGTCGGAGTAGGTGCTGATACTTGCCGCGGAGAGCGTTTTTCACTACACTCACTTCTTGGGTGGAGCGTTGCTCGACACCCAAGTAAGTGTACGACTCTCCGGCATCTAGATGGTGTAAGATGCTTCCGTCCACGAGCTGCGCGTCCTCTCCATAGTTATTATTATTATTTTTTTTAATTTTTTTTTTACAAAAAACCAGTCACCCTACTCTGTGGCTCCGACCCTCACAGAGGGGAGCTGGTAATACCAATAGCCACTCCCCACGCCCGTGGGGTGAGTGACTACCGGGTCCGCGAATCGTGTGCCCTGAGTAGACGTAATGAACCGAGGATGACAGCCTTCTGCATTCTGCCGGCTAAGATCTCTGCCGAATCTCGGTATGCCGGTATGATCTTTAGTTCTGAAAGCAGCGTCTGTCTCATTCCACCGAGGGCTCCTATAATCAGTACCACTATTTTAACAGAATGGCCTGGATAAAGCCTGCGGAGTTCGAAGAGCAAATCTCGATATTTTGTCCGTTTTTCCTCCTCTTTCAAGACAATGTTGCTCTCAGCGGGAGCTGAGAATTCCACGACATACATTGTCTTGAGTTGGTGGTCGAGGAGTACTATGTCAGGCTTGTTGGCTTGTATTTGCCTGACGGTGGGAAACGAGTAGTTCCAATAAATTAGGCACTTCTCATTCCCCACAACGGACTCAATATCCCCCGGAACGTAAGGCAGCACTGGTGTTTCGTCTATCCCATACGAGTGCCTTAGATGATAGTAAAGCACTCGTAATGCTGCGTTGTGTCTATGAATATAGGCCGAGACTGCGTAAGTCGGGCAAGCCGACAGTAAGTGCATTACAGTCTCCGGCGCCCTGCGGCAGGCCCTGCAGCTGACATCAGGGACCTCCATACCCATGACACGACGTCGATAGACGAGAGTGTTAAATACACCATCCTGGCAAGCCATTATGAATCCCTCGGTCTCAGACTTCAGCCCAGCTGACCTTAAGAAGGCGAAGGTCAGCCTTTCGGATAAGCCGAGGTCTTCTATATTTTTATAGAAGATCCCGTGCAATGGCTTATCCTTATGGAGCTGCAGAAGGATGTTGTGTTCTGCAGCTCTAATGTGGGCTTTTAGTCGAACGGGTTCCAACTCGGTGACAGAGTCGGGGTTTACCCGCTCGACGTCGAAGATGAGACCAAGTTCATCGGCTGCTCTGCGTGCTGCCTTAAAGAGAAAAGCTCCTACCTCTGCATTTTCATGGTCTCGGACCATGCAGAGGAGGGGATCCGAACTCCTGATGACCTTACATGCTCCCTCCAGAACCATCCTGCTATGGAGACTCTCCAAGCTCAAGAGTCCACGGCCTCCCCGATGTCGTGGGAGATATAACCGTGGAACGGACGATTTAGGATGCAAGCTCCTATTGAGATGCATCTTCTTGCGGGTTACTACATCGAGTTGACGCAGCTCTTCTCTAGTCCACTTCACTACTCCGAAAGAGTAGAGAAGGATCGGAACGGCAAGCATATTTGTAGCAGACACCTTGTTCTTCCCCGACAGTTCTGAAGACCAGATCTGTCGGAGTAGGTGCTGATACTTGCCGCGGAGAGCGTTTTTCACTACACTCACTTCTTGGGTGGAGCGTTGCTCGACACCCAAGTAAGTGTACGACTCTCCGGCATCTAGATGGTGTAAGATGCTTCCGTCCACGAGCTGCGCGTCCTCTCCATAGTCACCGCATCGTCCTCTCTTGAGATGGATCAGTGCGCATTTGTCCAACCCGAACTGCATACCGACAGCCTGCGTATACTCCTGTACCACCCTAAGGGACTGTTGGAGATCCCTCTCTCCAGAGGCATAAAGTTTAAGGTCATCCATATAAAATAGATGGGTGACCTTATGCCTCCTGTCGCCGGGGGTACCGCAGTTGTAGCCACTGGTTTTCCGGAGCGAGACGGATAATGGCAGTAGTGAGATGCAAAACAGAAGGGGGCTGAGGGAATCTCCCTGAAATACTCCTCTTCTGAATGTTACCGACTCTGTTTGGACTCTATCGTTACCCGATGTTATGGTAAAGCGAGTCCTCCAGAGCGGCATCAGTTCTTCAATACACCTCACTACGGGACCGGGTACCACAAGACATCGGAGCAAGTGAACAATGAGCTCATGCGATGTCATGTCGAATGCCTTGCGGTAGTCGATCCAGGCCATAGAGAGGTTCCGCTTATACTGCATGGAGTCCTGCGTGACACATCTGTCAATCAACAGGTTCTCCTTGCAGCCAGCGACACCTCTCTTCGACCCTCGTTGCTCATATATCCGTTCGTAAACCGGTTCAACTGCGTGGAGCACCCGCATGTACAAAATGCGTGTAAACACCTTGTAACATGCGTTTAGACAGGTTATCGGTCTGTAATTCTTTGGGTTGGACAAATCTCCGTTCTTGGGGATCAGCACTGTCCGCCCCTCAACAACCCAAGAAGGGATTTGCTGCTCCCCATTTAACCAGGAATTAAATATTCTGGCCAAATGGTGGTGGGTGCTCGATAACTTTTTCCACCAAAAGTTATTTATCCCATCGGGACCTGGAGCAGCAAAGTTCTTAGAGCCATCAAGAGCCCTACGAACCTCTTCTGGGGTTATTGGTTCGCACACTTCCTGTGGTTGCTGAAGCCTTTGACAAAAGGCTTCAAAGTGTGCAAGGGCCGGAGAATCTCGGTTGAGTGGAAGCCTCTCCTCGTACAGCGTTTTCCAGAAGTTCTCCACCTGATCTGCAGTCGGCGGATTGTCTACAACACGCGGAGGCGGTTGGAAAAGGCGCGAGGGCTTCTCGCGGAACAGTTTATTTTCCGCAAGCCCCCTCGCCCGCCTCACTAATGACTTTTTGCAAGTCACTAGCATCCGTATCCTGTCGAGACAGTGCTGTTTGGTGGTTCGCAGCACTGCCTCATTGAGTGTGTGATGGACGCGTCTTAAGTTGGCGGCTAATCGACGCACTTTAGGTGTGAACGGCCTGTTGGCCGCCATATAGTCCATCACACATTGGATACGGGATGCGTGTTGCCTCGCCGACTGGATCTTGGCTTCCATCTTTTGTATGCGCCGCTGCGCTCTCTCCTGTGGGGAAGAGGTATTTCGCCTCTCCACCTGAGACGAGCGTTGAGCAGCGGCATACACGGCACAATTTATGTGCCAGATGTCAGCCTCTTCTGGTAGCGCTGTACGAAGTTCAGCGTCCACTCTGGCCAGGTCTTGTGGCCCGGGGGTTTTCAGACGGTGTAACCCCCTTCTGGTACTGAGGCCCTCTGGTATTGGCGGAACGAGGAGAGCCACGTCCTCAACCGGTGAATGTGGCGGCTCTTCGGCCACTTCATTCACCGGCCCAGGAGCAGCCCTCACGTAGCCCCTACTACGAAGGTGGGATACATAGTCACGCAGATTTTGTGGCGTGAAGGCGCTATGCTCTGGTAGCCTCTCACACCACAGAGCATGCATCCGCGCCATGTACCCCCTCCGCGCGGGCTCACTGCTTTCATAACAATGCAGAAGCTCATCCCTCAGTTCATCTGTCCACTCAAAGCGTCCTTGTTCGTTGCGTACGTCGTCAACGGGCGGTCTATCCGGTTGGGCCCCACCACCTTGCCCTTGACCCCTATCCGAACGGGGTCGATCGTGGGGGCCCAGTCTTCGGCCTGCTGGAACCAAAGGTTAGAGCCTGTGGGTGGTTAGCCCAGCAGGCCCACGACCGACACCAGAGGGGAAGATGCTTTCCCCTCCCGGGTGCACAAGGGCTGCCGGTTCGGTTTTGCACCCCTAGCTGGAGTAAGTGGTGGCGCTACTCACCAAAGGCTTAATAGATGGAGGTTAGCCCCTCCTGCTGCATATTATTATTATTATTTTTTTTTTTTTTTTTTTTTTTTTTTTTTTTTTTTTTTTTTACAAAAAACCAGTCACCCTACTCTGTGGCTCCGACCCTCACAGAGGGGAGCTGGTAATACCAATAGCCACTCCCCACGCCCGTGGGGTGAGTGACTACCGGGTCCGCGAATCGTGTGCCCTGAGTAGACGTAATGAACCGAGGATGACAGCCTTCTGCATTCTGCCGGCTAAGATCTCTGCCGAATCTCGGCATGCCGGTATGATCTTTAGTTCTGAAAGCAGCGTCTGTCTCATTCCACCGAGGGCTCCTATAATCAGTACCACTATTTTAACAGAATGGCCTGGATAAAGCCTGCGGAGTTCGAAGAGCAAATCTCGATATTTTGTCCGTTTTTCCTCCTCTTTCAAGACAATGTTGCTCTCAGCGGGAGCTGAGAATTCCACGACATACATTGTCTTGAGTTGGTGGTCGAGGAGTACTATGTCAGGCTTGTTGGCTTGTATTTGCCTGACGGTGGGAAACGAGTAGTTCCAATAAATTAGGCACTTCTCATTCCCCACAACGGACTCAATATCCCCCGGAACGTAAGGCAGCACTGGTGTTTCGTCTATCCCATACGAGTGCCTTAGATGATAGTAAAGCACTCGTAATGCTGCGTTGTGTCTATGAATATAGGCCGAGACTGCGTATGTCGGGCAAGCCGACAGTAAGTGCATTACAGTCTCCGGCGCCCTGCGGCAGGCCCTGCAGCTGACATCAGGGACCTCCATACCCATGACACGACGTCGATAGACGAGAGTGTTAAATACACCATCCTGGCAAGCCATTATGAATCCCTCGGTCTCAGACTTCAGCCCAGCTGACCTTAAGAAGGCGAAGGTCAGCCTTTCGGATAAGCCGAGGTCTTCTATATTTTTATAGAAGATTCCGTGCAATGGCTTATCCTTATGGAGCTGCAGAAGGATGTTGTGTTCTGCAGCTCTAATGTGGGCTTTTAGTCGAACGGGTTCCAACTCGGTGACAGAGTCGGGGTTTACCCGCTCGACGTCGAAGATGAGACCAAGTTCATCGGCTGCTCTCCGTGCTGCCTTAAAGAGAAAAGATCCTACCTCTGCATTTTCATGGTCTCGGACCATGCAGAGGAGGGGATCCGAACTCCTGATGACCTTACATGCTCTCTCCAGAACCATCCTGCTATGGAGACTCTCCAAGCTCAAGAGTCCACGGCCTCCCCGATGTCGTGGGAGATATAACCGTGGAACGGACGATTTAGGATGCAAGCTCCTATTGAGATGCATCTTCTTGCGGGTTACTACATCGAGTTGACGCAGCTCTTCTCTAGTCCACTTCACTACTCCGAAAGAGTAGAGAAGGATCGGAACGGCAAGCATATTTGTAGCAGACACCTTGTTCTTCCCCGACAGTTCTGAAGACCAGATCTGTCGGAGTAGGTGCTGATACTTGCCGCGGAGAGCGTTTTTCACTACACTCACTTCTTGGGTGGAGCGTTGCTCGACACCCAAGTAAGTGTACGACTCTCCGGCATCTAGATGGTGTAAGATGCTTCCGTCCACGAGCTGCGCGTCCTCTCCATAGTCACCGCATCGTCCTCTCTTGAGATGGATCAGTGCGCATTTGTCCAACCCGAACTGCATACCGACAGCCTGCGTGTACTCCTGTACCACCCTAAGGGACTGTTGGAGATCCCTCTCTCCAGAGGCATAAAGTTTAAGGTCATCCATATAAAATAGATGGGTGACCTTATGCCTCCTGTCGCCGGGGGTACCGCAGTTGTAGCCACGGGTTTTCCGGAGCGAGACGGATAATGGCAGTAGTGAGATGCAAAACAGGAGGGGGCTGAGGGAATCTCCCTGAAATACTCCCCTTCTGAATGTTACCGACTCTGTTTGGACTCTATCGTTACCCGATGTTATGGTAAAGCGAGTCCTCCAGAGCGGCATCAGTTCTTCAATACATCTCACTACGGGACCGGGTACCACAAGACATCGGAGCAAGTGAACAATGAGCTCATGTGATGTCATATCAAATGCCTTGCGGTAGTCGATCCAGGCCATAGAGAGGTTCCGCTTATACTGCATGGAGTCCTGCGTGATACATCTATCGATCAGCAGGTTCTCCTTGCAGCCAGCGACACCTCTCTTCGACCCTCGTTGCTCATATATCCGTTCGTAAACCGGTTCGACTGCGCGGAGCACCCGCATGTACAAAATGCGTGTAAACACCTTGTAACATGCGTTTAGACAGGTTATCGGTCTGTAGTTCTTTGGGTTGGACAAATCTCCGTTCTTGGGGATCAGCACTGTCCGCCCCTCAACAACCCAAGAAGGGATTTGCTGCTCCCCATTCAACCAGGAATTAAAAATTCTGGCCAAATGGTGGTGGGTGCTCGATAACTTTTTCCACCAAAAGTTATTTATCCCATCGGGACCTGGAGCAGCAAAGTTCTTAGAGCCCTCAAGAGCCCTACGAACCTCTTCTGGAGTTATTGGTTCGCACACTTCCTGTGGTCGCTGAAGCCTTTGACAAAAGGCTTCAAAGTGTGCAAGGGCAGGAGAATCTCGGTTGAGTGGAAGCCTCTCCTCGTACAGTGTTTTCCAGAAGTTCTCCACCTGATCTGCAGTCGGCGGATTGTCTACAACACGCGGAGGCGGCTGGAAAAGGCGCGAGGGCTTCTCGCGGAACAGTTTATTTTCCGCAAGCCCCCTCGCCCGCCTCACTAGTGACTTTCTGCAAGTCACTAGCATCCGTATCCTGTCGACACAGTGCTGTTTGGTGGTTCGCAGCACTGCCTCATTGAGTGTGTGATGGACGCGTCTTAAATTGGCGGCTAATCGACGCACTGTAGGCGTGAAAGGCCTGTTGGCCGCCATATAGTCCATCACACATTGGATACGGGATGCGTGTTGCCTCGCCGACCGGATCTTGGCTTCCATCTTTTGTATGCGCCGCTGCGCTCTCTCCTGTGGGGAAGAGGTATTTCGCCTCTCCACCTGAGACGAGCGTTGAGCAGCGGCATACACGGCACAATTTATGTGCCAGATGTCAGCCTCTTCTGGTAGCGCTGTACGAAGTTCAGCGTCCACTCTGGCCAGGTCTTGTGGCCCGGGGGTTTTCAGACGGTGTAACCCCCTTCTGGTACTGAGGCCCTCTGGTATTGGCGGAACGAGGTGAGCTACGTCCTCAACCGGTGAATGTGGCGGCTCTTCGGCCACCTCATTCACCGGTCCAGGAGCAGCCCTCACGTAGCCCCTACTACGAAGGTGGGATACATAGTCACGCAGATTTTGTGGCGTGAAGGCGCTATGCTCTGGTAGCCTCTCACACCACAGAGCATGCATCCGCGCCATGTATCCCCTCCGCGCGGGCTCACTGCTTTCATAACAATGCAGAAGTTCATCCCTCAGCTCATCCGTCCACTCAAAGCGTCCTTGGGCATTGCCATTGTCATCAACGGGCGGTCTATTATTATTATTATTATTATTATTATTATTATTATTATTATTATTATTAACCTTTAACGTGAGCACGTGTCTATAATAAATCAAAGAAATTCAAACTTACCTAGAATACTACTTCTAGACGATAACTTGCTTATTAATCCGAATAATTCGAAATTTCAATTAAACAAACCAAAATATTAATTGAAATATTAGGTTAAATCTAGTTTTTAATCCGGTATTAAACCGACTAGCAACCACGCGCCTTTTAACTAAATTAGTACCTAGCAAAGTTTTCGGCTCAATTTCTTGATTTAAAAAGGAAGTTTTAAGCAATTTGAGTGATTTTATAACCTTTTATAATTCACGAAAAAAGAGGAAATGACATAAACTGACAGTTCCACTGTCAGGGTACCAACTTGGGAAATGTTAAAAACTAAATCATTAACTATCTTTACACTATCATTTTGTAAACAATTTTTATACGCTACTCATTGTAATAGTGTATATTTTATATTTCCTACGATATACACAATAATACACATCTATTTAATAAATCCATGTATTTTCCTAGGGAGAGCCGTCTGTTGGTGAAGCCTAAAGAGGTAATTTGGATAGAATATTAGAGCGTGGTGACATTTATCGCTAAAGGTAATTTCTTGCTATAGGTAGATTGATGAATTGATCTACTTATTAAGCACACACCAGCGAAAGATGGCATGTCACAATGTTTATATTTATTTATACTTTTTTCATATTTTTGTTTTGAGAAAAAGAGACAAATGATATATCGATGTTAAGAGGGCACCATCTATAATAAAAAAAATAATAGATTTGTCTTGTTCTCCCTTAAAACCAGTCTCATATAGATAAAGCTGAAATTTAATGGTAAGGAACAGAAATAATTGTTAGAATGAATAACAAAATGCATTTAAAATAATTGAAGTTTACAACATAAATTTAGAAAGTAAATTTGTAAAAATGGATTTTAAAAGTAAATCTTAATAAGTAGTATAAATTTATTAAAATATAATTTTGATCTGTATGAAATTTTGAACAGAAAAAAATTTACAAAAAAATGGAATTTAATAAGAGAGAAACAATAACAATGGAAGATATAATAGCAATGTCCTGTGATCGCAAAACAGAGGTGTGTAAAGCTGAAACGTCAAGATTCAGCAGTCCAGATTCCTGTTGTTTCGGCAGCAAATCTACATGTTTTTGGTAACATATTCTTTTCAATGACTATCCGGTATTAATTAATAATAATTAATAACGAAAACTAATGACTTGAGCGTCTTAGCATATAAGCCAAAAAATTAACACCCAACCTAATGGTTTGATTTAAATACTATGTTTAATATTATTACAAAGATATTTGTAGCTAAATAAAGTTACTTAGATAAACAACAAAAGTTGTTAATGTAAATGCTTCCTATACAGAGTGTCCCACGACGAACTGCGGCGATCGATATCTCGAAAAGTAGAAATCGGAAAATTTTGGCTAAAATATTTTCAAGATGGTGGCACTTTCGGTTATACCGGAAGTCGATACCAACTTGCTTATTTAAATGTGACTCCCTATATATTATTTCATTTTTGGATTGTACGCAAAATTCTAGGTCGATTTTGTGTATCATGTAATATATCTAGGTCTCTCCGTTTTTGAGGTATTTCAATTTTTATGTCAAAAATGACGTTTTGGGGCCTTAAAACAATTATCAATTTTTCCTATAAGGAAGCCTTTATTATCTAATTTGGGTTTGATTCTGAAAAAATAAGAATAAAAATGAAATTGAGAAAACTGTCAAAAATCAATTTTTTCAAATGGAAACCACTAATTTTCATAATCTTATCTTATTCGCCATTAAAAATAAGGGTAAGTTTGTAATGGATGTCTATTCCGAAAATTATTAGTTTTCGAGATATTCCCAATTCAATATTTCTATATGGGGATTTTGCTATGGATTTTAAGTTCAATTATCGCTAGTTGGCTATGACGGCGTTGAGTGCTAAACAAATGTATGTAGCTGTCACTTACCAATTGACAAGTATTAATTATCATGCTGTGGCGCTTAAATTATGCACAAGAGGATTACTTAAATTTGTTTATAATCTATGGAGAATGTTACAAAGTTTTATCAAAAACATGTGAAATATTTGCTAATAGATATCAAGAGAAACAAAAACCATCTCCGAACAGTATTTAATGAATAATGGAGAATTTCAAAAAATTTGGCACTGCAACAGTTCATAAAATAAGTAAACAAATGTAACTTATATACAAAAGGTTCTTACATAAAATACTAACAGTATAACTAACTACTTATACTCAGGAAAATATTTTATTTTAATAAGTGTTCAAAGTGTCCACCCTGAACTTCCAAACATTTTTCGCACCTCTTGATTAGTTCGTCATGGGTGGCCACTCTAATAGAACCTGGAGATAATTTTTCAAAAGCATTCCTTACTCTTGCCTGACAATCTTCCATTGTTGTGACTGGATTAAAATAAACCATATCTTTTATTGTTCCCCATATAAAATAGTCTAAGACAGGCAGATCAGGAGAACGGGGAGGCCACAGAAAAGGTCCATTGTTAACAATCCACTTATCGTAAAAATTTCTTACAAGAAGTTGTTAACTATGAAGCTGCTGTGTGGTGGCGTGCCATCGTGTTGGTAAAATATTTGCCTATGTTCAGCTAGTGGTAAATTGTTCAAATATTCATTATCTAAATCTTGTAATATATTCAAATATCTTTCATCTAAAAAAAAGTTGATACGTAATTTGAAAAACAGAAACTATTTAAGTATTAATTCATTACCATTTAAGTTTTCTTCATAAAAATTAAGTTTTACGACTCCATCATTTCTCACAGGACAGTACACATTAAATTGCCAGGTTTCTTGATAATTTCGCAATCTCACGGCATGGGGATTTGAATTACACCAAAAGTGGGAATTATGTCTGTTGAAAAGTCCATTTTTCGTAAATTTTGCCTCGTCAGTCCAAATTATGTTGTCCAAAAATCGAAAGTCGCCTTGTAACATTGTTAAAATAAATTCGCAAAAGTGAACTCTTCTGGTCAAATCGTTGTCCTTTAGGTGTTGAACCATAGAAATGGAATAGGGATGGAATTTGTGTTTCAAAAGAATTCTATGAATAGAGTTCTTGGAGATTCCTGTTTGTAAGGCCACTTGTCTGAAGGATGTCATAGGATATGCCGCAAAATATCCCAAAATAGCAATTTCGATATTTTCATCATCGACAATTGGTTTTATTTTATGAACTGTTGCCTTAACGGTGCCAAAATTTTTGAAATTCTCCATTATTCGTTTAATACTGTTCGGAGACGGTTTTTGTTTATCTGGATATCTGTTAGCAAATATTTCACATGTTCTTGATAAAACTTTGTTGCATTCTCCATAGATTATAAACAAATTTAAGTAATCCTCGTGTGCATAATTTAAGTGCCTCGGCATGATAATTAATACTTGTCAATTGGTAAGTGACAGCTACATACATTTGTTTAGCACTCAACGCCGTCATAGCCAACTAACAGTAATTGTACTTAAAATCCATATCAAAATCCCCATATAGAAATATTGAATTGGGAATATCTCGAAAACTAAAAATTTTCAGACTAGATACAAACTTACCCATATTTTTAATGGCGAATAAGATAAGATTATAAAAATTGGGGGTTTCGATTTGAAAAAATTGATTTTTGACAGTTTTCTCAATTTCATCTTTATCCTAATTTTTTTAACACTCTGTATTAATACTTATCAAAATATTATAAAAACTCTATTAAAGTAGGTCTCTTTCAACAAAGAATCGAACCCAAATTAGATAATAAAGGCTTCCTTATAGAAAAAATTGATAAATCTTTTAGGACCCGCAAACGTAATTTTTGACATAAAAATTGAAATATCTCAAAAACGGAGAGACCTAGGTATAGGATATACAACAAAATCGGCCTAGAATTTTACGTACAATCCAAAAATGTAATAATATATAGGGTGTCGCATTTAAAATAAGCAAGTTAGTATCGACTTCCGGTATAACCGGAAGTGCCACCATCTTGAAAATATTTTAGCCGAGTTGCCCTCATCAACGTTAGTTTATAACCAAATTTTCAAAATTTTCCGATGTCTACTTTTCGAGATATCGATCGCCGCAATTCGTCGTGGGACACCCTGTACATATACTGGCTACAAATATTAATGCTTGCATGAAAAATTCAAAGGTTTGTAATATATGTTTGCTAAATGCTTTCAATATGCTGATTAGAAATAAATTGCCAGAAGAGAATAGAAAAAAATATTTTATTACCATGTGGTCACATGTACAATTTTAGTTACATACAATTAAAGAAATTAAATTAAATTTATTTAAAAAGTGAAAGCACATGAATGAAATTGAAATAATTAATAGATTATGAATGTAATATTAATTACTCGAAGTCAATCAGTTCAGATTTGGAAGGCAAATGGCCACTTCAGATGATTAATTAATAAAGTAAACTTTTATATCACTATAGTACCAATGTACAAACTTTAAAATCACACTTTTATTAAACAAAAATAAATTATTTTGCGAGCGTCGTCATCTGATGATGAGTGACTCAATTAATTATTATAGGAGTGTACCATAATCGGATTCCTTTTCTGGTCAAGTTTCCTTTATCAACCAAATACCAGAACCGATATATAATCGTTTAAAAAATCTTTATCAATAATAGTTTGACATTAAATTGCATACATGACCTAATAAGCACGAATTGTCAAAATAAAGCAAATTATTTTCAAACGGTATTGTGATGATTTAGTAAATACATTATATTATACAAGATACACTATAATAGGTGCGCCTGTAAGAAGTTTTAGAGGTAAGAAAAATAACTACATGTGGTACAGAGTAGACAAAGTAAACAAATGAAATTTATATGAATGTAAATGTTTTGCAAGTATGGTAGACAATATGTGATCTGAAGTGCTATAACAGAGATACATCATTTGGTGTAAAAAAACATGACTGAGTTCCTAAGATACAAAAATAAGTAACAATGTGAAGAAATTTAGCAGTTATACAAAAAAAATTCTGTTAGTTTGAAATAGTCTCACTTTCAAGAACTAATATATATGTTTAGTACCTACTTAATTCAATTCAAAAAACAGTTTTCTACAGCATATCAGTGCCAACCTTTATTTCAGTTCTATCTGATTAGTTGATCATGGGCTTTAATGTAAGCCATATTTGGTGCTCAGGAAAGGGGGCCCAAAAACACCCTTTGGTGGTCTGTTTCTCATAAACATATGGTGATCAGCCAATATCTGATAAAGGGTAGTAAATGCTATTATGCACGGTGCAATATGCATAAAAATCATGTATTATTTTTGGTAACAAACAAATTATATAGATATCAACATATAGTGTATAGATACAATTAACATATAATTCACTGAAAACAATACTGACGAAGTGTGTGTACACCTCAACTGTAGTTAGCAGATTGAGTGCGCGAGTCAGGAGCGGCCGCTATTAGAAAGTGCCGGTGCATGCTCCGGCGTCCGCGGCGCTCTCCAACTTCAGTATCTCGTGGACGGCGTTGCTGTGTTGCTATAGAGATCTGTGTTTCCGGGTGTTCCGCATCTTCCGAACACTTCGCGAAATACGAAATAGTTTGTGAACTTTTGTTGTATGCCACATGTGATACGGACTTAGGTATTTTACACCGCAATTCATATTGGTATGTAAGACATGTCTAGACACTTTACGCGTCTGCAATACACTTCGCAAAAATAAACATTTATTCAAAACGTATCATTGAAAGGTAACTGCAGCAATTTACCTGGTTGAAAAAATAAATACTTTTAGGGATATAAGAAAAATATTAAAAAATTAGTCAATTCGGCGTTTTTGATGTTAATTAGCAATTAATCTTATGAAGGCCCAATAAATGATTAATTATGGAAAGGCTTGCATTGAAAATTATTTATTTATTTTGTTGCAGTACCCTGCAAAATAAATTCCATTTACATAACAGAGGCGAGTACAACACTTGGTTATAAAATTACATAATTCTATATATTATGTATAGAAAATAAACCATTGTATAAGCTACATGTTAAAATGAACAAATAAATAAATATATCACAATTAAAACAAATAATAAATATGCAAAAACAGTTAAACCTATTTTCGATATATATACAAACAAAAACTTAAGTTAGACATTGGCCGTAATTTTTTCTGTTAATAAAATTTTTTGATACGCCCAACGCTGGCTAATTTGAAAAATATTTAACTGAAAATTTAATAATTATTAAAAAATTGAAGAGATAAAATACTATTGGAGATATTTTCATTATGAATATAAATTAGAAGATTTTAAAAAAACATCGTTGCATTTTTAATTCAGAAATATGCGTATAATAAATTAGGCTAAACGATATGCTTATGTGAATATGATAACATAGAATTTTTTGGCATACAGGACAAGATCAATTTGTTTATATCGTTTATGAATTAAATATAAATTACTTGACAATATTGTACAGTAGGCAGCAGGATAGATTTGGCAGGAAATCATAACATCATCGGAATAGATTAGCTACTAGAAATCTCAATAAATAAAAAAAATGGGCCAAGAATTGAGCTCCACCGTATCCCTAGCGTCTGCAAAGTGCACCAAAATCGTAGCCCCTAAGAACGTTTTGCCATATATTTGCTTAATGAAGGCTAACAATTTTAATAGGTTGACAGGCATACCCATGGCTTCTAATATATATTTTCGTAAGAAGAGATACAACATGTGGAAAGTCTTAGAAATTCAGTTGCAATTCAAATTTTATTGAAAATTATGTTTGGCAGCCAAATTTGAAACTGTGGATCACATATTAATAAATCCACGTTGTTCAAGTGGGTTAAGAAAGTAGTTAACGTTGCAGTAAATAAAATCAGCAGCATAATTTAAAATAAATTAACAATATTTCAAATAATTATATTTTGCCTGTACCTAATTCGCCAAACCATCTCTACTATGTTTACTAGGAATAAACAGAGCTTTTGACAACTTCTACATGTTAGAAAATATTACGGCTTCAATGACTAATTGGGATATAATGAAGCAGCAAAATTAGGGGGTATAATCAGATAACCACAGATTAAAAATAATGGTGTCTTGTCCGATCAGATGGTCCTGTTTGATTATAGTCTTCCCGACATGTTATTTACATCATCTTCAGTTACATTTTTTAGGAATAATATACAATCAAGTGAGGTGCTACCTAGCATTGTTAATCAATGACGGATATTAGCAATTGAAAATGTTATAGAGAAAAAATCTTTCGAGAATCTTCTAGGTTAGTATTATTATATTTCAGATATGTATAGTGGTATATATGATTGACATTTCTTAGGGCTTAAGTTTAAATACTTTTCAAATATACTTTCAGATCTGATCTGATACTTCTCTTTCGCAGATTTAATTTTGTCTTAATTTTTCTTAAAGTGTCATCCCCAATATTCTTTGATACTTTTTCGAGATTCATCTGATTTATCCATCTATCCAATTGATTCATTAATTGCTTATTAAACTTCACAGGATACATTATTAAACACATTTTCTGTTGAGGAACATTTTGAATAACTTTTTCTAGTATATTATAAAACTGAATCATCTTATTGTAATTTGAAATTAAATTCGAATTAACCAATGGCAAAATGAAAGAGATACTAAGTTGACAATCTTATGTAAATTTAGTACGTAGTATTTTTATTCAAACGCATAATATAAGAAATAACATTTGTTTGATATCATAAACACACAAACTACATTTAAATAAGAATACTTACATTCGTTTTAAAATTAATCATTGTTATTTTTGTTGATCAGGACGACGATGACGATAACAAAATTGAGATCAATAATACGTATATTGTTTTGCTGTTTATTCTTAACATTAACGCTATTTTAAAGCCAGGTAGTTCATTTTTGGTTTATAATATTAGTTTTTTATAGTATTATGTAATTGAAAATAATTTAAAGAAGTTTAGAAATATTTAATAAGATATTATTTATTTCAGCTTATTTCGTAAAATGTAAAAAAACAATTAAAATCCTAAAATAACTCTAGCTGGCAAACTATATATATTGCTCTTTGTAATTAAACATTTCTGCGTGTTTTCTTAAGACAAGTCTTATAATGCTCTTATTTGCCTCTATATATAAAAATGAAGGAACATACTATTATTAATACTTGAATTTAGTGAAACTGTCTTTCAACATTGATTGGTTGATCAGTGTGAGGTAGGCACTACTGCCACACCTGGTTAGACTAAGGCCATGCTTGTTGCTAGCACCGCGCACCTCATGGCGCATGGAACAGGGATAGGGGATGGGAAGATTAGGTATTTGTGAAATGTCTTGCCATATTGTGATTTGAAATGTTTCTGCAAATTTTTTTGCATTTTTGCGTCTAGAGTTGTGTCTTCTGTTTTCTACATTTCTGATTACATTATGGTTTCATTATAGCATTCATTTAATATTACTTGCTGTTTGCTCCCAGTGCACTTGGACTTTTTTTGACTTGCTTATCATCCTTTCAATTGTTTCTGTCCGTGTATAGTATGGTCTCCCTCTACTTTGTTACTGTTCAGTATTAGCAATATTCCTTCTTTTTCTTTGCTGTCTATTCCCAGTGTGTTTGGTCGGTTCCTAGTTTGTTCATGCTTCTTTCAATTGTTGCTAGCCAGGTGTAGCTTGGTCTTCCTATTTTTAGCTTGTTACTATTCAGCATTAGCGCTCTCTTCAATAGACGTGTTGGGTCCCTTCTCTGGGCACGCCCACAATACTTCATTGCATACGTCTCTATCCTCTTTGTAATTGTTTCCATTCTTAATAGTGTTGACGCTTTTTGTTTTTCTATACATTCATGGTTTTTGCAAAAAATCGTACGATGTCTCTTTTTGCTCTTCTCAGGTTTCTTCTATTGCTCTTGTCGTTGCAAGGTTTTTAACCCCCCTATGTCATCTTTGGTAGCATGATGGCTATGCATATTCTCATGGTCAGGCTTTTTTTAGTTGAAAAGTAGAATTGTAGAATTCTATACGCCGTTTTGATGTCTCTTTCCACGCTCCTCAGGCTTCATCAATGTGCTTTTGTCATTGCCTTATTTTACATCCATATTTCGTCCTTGGTAATGTGATGACTGTCCCACTGTTTCTGAGGTTTAGGGACTGCAGCACTATCACTACTATAATTATTCTCCTGAAATAGATTTCTATTACGTCTAGCTAAAGTGATTTAGTTATGTCGTGATTTTAGATATCAAAGAAAATAGCAGGCATACGAAAGCACATCCACCGCGAGGACCCGCTCCACATAGTTTTAATTGAAATACTTTCGCATTTACAGTGAATCCAGTGAAAATATCAGGCATACGAAAACATATCCACCTCGAGGATCCGGGTTCAACTTATGATTGTAGCTCAGTAGCTTTTGGTCTTATTGATTTTTTAGAAACTTGACACACTCCACATAGTTTTAATTGAAATACTTTCATGCATTTCACATTTCCAGTGAATCTGTCAAAATTAGTTTAACTGGTTTCAAAATGATGACAGCGAGATCGTCAGTAAGTAAGTAATTCTTTTTAAAACATTATAATAACCGCAAAACCTTGATAAATATAGTTAGTTATATAAGTGATTGTCATATTTGATATAATACTTATGTCAAGAAAGACAATTTTGTAATAGTATTGTAAGTAAAACTTGTTTTATTTCAAGTTGAATAATTTACTTAATCAAGGTTTATTTTATACATTGAATTGCAGAAATAATTATATGTATTTATGTTTATAGATACATAATAATTGTAATAATAAATAGTAATTAAACAAATATATTGCAACATACTTGTCTATATCCTCAGGCTGAGTTTCCCTGTTATAAATGCACAATAAATGTAGAACGTTCAGGATCCTCAATGTTTCTGATTCATCATTTAAACCTGGTGCTTCTGTTTTGTACGGTGTATCACTTCAATATTCAGGGGGATAGAGAACATCTTTGATTAATTCCTTTATTCTTCTGTATGTATAGATTTCGTTTTTTTGCCTGAACCATTGAATTGCAGTGTATTTGTAAAGACAGACTTTTATTATCCTGTTTATTGGATTCTGCTCTATAAGTTGTTGACTGATACCATCAAGTACCTTCTGGAGGTCTATAGTGCTTATGTTTAGTTTTCTTCCGTCTTTCCATTTTTTTTCCAGGATCCTTTTGATGGTAATCTGTTCATCTGCTTTGACGAATGTTAGTTTGGTAGTCTTACTGTTTCTTTAGTTGCTCAAGTAGGAATAGTATGTAATGTTTGCATCCTATGTTGCGAGACGTCTGTAATAGTCTCTATTTTACAGTGACGTGATTTTGGGAAGAGATATTTGTATAGTTATGTTCCCTTCAGTAGCTAGGGTTGCGTTTCCAACAATGCCCTGGTAGTGATTTTAAATTCCGGTTCATACTCTATCAATACAGCGTTTATTTTATCTATGGCAGGTCCTCTTCTCTAGATGGCTTGTCCATGAGCCAGTGATTCATTTCTTGCAATACGTGTGTGCTTGTTTGTTTTTCTTTTTCCTCTAACTAATTGGTCCGAGTTAATAGCAGTGGTATGTTTATATCCTTTCAAATAAATGTTTCGTCTATATTTTTCAGTTGCCTGAAGGTTTGGTTTTTAATCAATACTTCGCCGGGAAGATTTATATACAGTGTGTCTCACTTTGCTCCACTACACCCCAATATCTCGGCCATTTGTTGATAGACTTAGATCAAATTTAGTATACTCCTTGTCTTTCAGATTGTCATTAAAAAGCTATTTAAAAAACTTTTTTTTTCGAAATTAAATACGCCTACTATGATCAAAAGAAATTGGCAAATATTAGGAATTTATATAGGTTTTGTAATTACAGAATCTTGTTCGGCATGACCTAAAACCTCCTCTGTATACCAAATTTCGTTAAAAAATATTCATTCCTTTACAAAAAATCATATCTAAGATTTCAGTAATAATCACCGTACTATTCGAGTTACATAACTTAGTAGTCGTGTAATGATGGCGCTAATTAAGCATTATGACACATTTTTTCTTTGAAGAAACTATCAAATAACTAAATTTTTATTTTTGTTTAAAGTCATTGTAACTTAAACAACACTTAAAATTATTACTTAAACAAAAACATAATTTAAAAAGTACATATTAAATACAATCCGAGATGTAACCTTTCTCCACTAGTCCTCCATCAATTCTGACATATTTTTCAATTCTCTTATTTTTAACAACTTTTCTTAATTCTTCAACTATTACTTCATTACATACTTCTCTAACTCTGTCACATAGTTCCGCTCTATTTCGTGGCCTATTTGTGTAGACTTTATTCTTTATGGTACCCCAAAAATAAAAATCCATAAGGGTAACGTCTGGTGATCTAGGTGGCCACGTAATTAAAGGACTATTTCTTCCAATCCAACGCATATGGAAGCCAATTTTTAACTATCTCGAAATTCATGTGTTAAAAATATAGGAATTTCACACTATTTAAAGTGTCATCAAAGAAACATGGTCCAATCTTTGGCCTCAATTGAAATTTCACGCCAGCATTTACATTTTCGGAGTATTGCCGATTACAATTTATAACCCAGTGTGGGTTTACTATTGACCAATACCTTGAGTTTAGCGATGAGGCCACGCCATTTGTTGTCACTGAAAATAATTTATGTCATTTAAAAATAAACCCTGTGCCCAGAAGCAATATTCCACTCTCTGAATCTCCTTCTCCCATAGTGTGTAAAAACATGGGCTTATATGGTTTTAAGTTATGACGTTTAAGGCACCTTCAAATTTGATTTCTATCTAGTGTAGAGATAAATCTCTGACATTAACGCGTGGTTCAGCATTAATAGTATCTAATATTACTTGATCCAATGGAGGATTGGGGACGTTATATTTTTTGGCTCTAAGTTTGGATACATCTCCAGTTCTATTAAATATCATATTAATTGAACCAACCGTGGTGTAGCGAATCTGTGGGCGTTTTGGATCACTCACATTGAAGATACTGGCTGCATCTCGATAATAGTACACTGTCACCAACAATTCTTATTATTTCAATTTCATCAGCAATACTTAATTGTTGTGCAGCCATGTTTAAGTTTAATTTGACATTCGATACAATTGTTAAATCCATTCCAAAGCACTCCAAGTTAACAAAGATATTGGTATGCCGAGTTCTAAGTATTTTAGAAAATAGCTACCAATTTTCAAATACTCATTCCATATTAATGTTTTGGATAAAAAAAATGTGTCCTAATGGTTAATTAGTGTCATTATTACACGACTACAAAGTTATGTAAATATTCGATAATAAATAACTCGAATAGTAAGGAGATTATTTTTGTAATCTCAGATATAATTTTTGTTTGTAAAGAAATGAATATTTTTTGACGAAATTTGGTATACAGGGGTTTTATCATGCCGAAATTACAATCTGAAACACAAGGAGTATACCAAATTTGATCTAAATCAATCTACAAATGGCCGATATATTGGGGTGTAGCAGTGTAAAGACACACTGTGTATTCAAAGAAAATCCTCAATTTTCACTGCTTATAGCATCGTCTGCTTTTATTTCTTGTCTGTAAGGTGTGTTTAGTTCTAAAATAAAAATTTAAAATTCAGTCTAAATGCGAGATACTAGTAGTTAAATATTGTTTACAAAGAAATATTGTAAGTTAAATAAATTTTTGCAACGAGTGTCTGTCTGTACGTGAGGTTAATCTAAATATTCAATTTTTAACCATTCCATTTCCAACCTTGTCTGCATATGAAAGGCGAAATTAGGAATGCTAAATCGCGAATAATACTACTTGAAGCTAAGTTCAACTTTATATCCTTAGAATTGTAAACGTTGTGAAATAAGGCATATATTTCCACCAACCCTTTTAAAATAGACAGTCCATATTATACAACTTATGATATAAGTATTTGAATGTATATGGGCACCGGAGCTTGAAAACCATTTGGCTTACTACAAAACTATTTGATAATAATCGTGCCAAACTGCATATAACATGCATCAAAATTTGAATCAAAATTTGTCTTATATAGGAACGAACTAACCGATAAATCACCTAGTCCATGAAAATTGATAGGTTCGTGTTCCGTTTAGAAGTTCATAAAGTACTTCGTGTACAGAAATCAAATGCGTGGAAGTGATTTTATTGACGTTGTCAAATTCGATGGAAATATTATTTATGAATTGAGGTAACAGTTGTACCAGAAAATAGGCAGTTCTATTTTATTATTTAGAAATATATTTCTATGATTACCAGTTATTTTATTTAATTAATTTAATACTCTTCCTTATTAAAGTGTATTAGAGTGTATTTTTCACAAACACTTGAACACTACTCTGCAATTACTTGATGTGCGTTGATATTCTGTGGATGTGATGAAAAATATTTGAATTTGAAAATGCGAATATTGGGATTTAATTTCATTGTTTAACATATTGTAAAATTTACAACCATGATGAAAAACGTTCTTCTGCTGCGTACTACTGCAGTGTTTTCCAGGTTGTGGCATATTTTTGTGTCGTGTATCATTTTGATGATTTAGGTGATTAACTAGAAGCACCGAATTGTTCTTAAAAGCAGAAGTAAGACGTATAACCTAACTTTAAGTACTGTTTAACGTAAGGATTCTTAAACGTTTAATATTTTCCCTGTATGATTCGGAATATATTATGTCAACTAAAATCCTAACCCATCCTATTGCAATGTAAGGACTCGATGAACAAATGTGCTATTAAGCCAGTTTAGTATTCCAGTTCTTAAATGCGAATGGAAACTTGCTTAGTATAAACTTAAGAGAATATCCTGACTACATGAGAGAAATTTTAAACCGTAACAACTTTTACGTACTTGGTACATCTCGGTATGTCGCTAAATTTTATGTAATTTATCACATAGTACATACATATGATAAAACTCGGATGAGATCATTGAAAATTGTAAGCAAAGTGCACTCCTGAAATTTTAACTGAATTCAGTTAGAGTGACAGACGAAGTTATTGTGGTATGTGGATTATTGAGGTTAGGTTAGGTTAGGAAATTTTAACTGAATTCAGTTAGAGTGACAGACGAAGTTATTGTGGTATGTGGATTATTGAGGTTATTCGCATTTTCTGAACTGAAAACATGGTTATCACAGATTTTTCTTTAGTCATGTAGAACCCGCTGTTAGTTGACATAACTATTGTTTCATACATATAATTAAGGAAATATAGTAGAACATCTAATGTTACCAGGACCAAAATATTTGTATCATCTATATGACAATATGTATTATTCCTTGAAATACTTTTAGAAAAAGGTCGTTCGAAAAAATAATAAAGATGAGCGGTACACATTAACAACTTGACAACTGTTGGCGTGTACAAAGTTAACTTTAACAATTTAGGTACGATTTTCAAGATAAACCATATTTGATGGAATTCCTCTTATACCATATCTCTCCAGTTTCTGAAGCAAAAGCTATTGACCAACATAGTCGAAGCTAGCGAAAAGTTTATAAAAAAACCCAGGAGTACACAGTTTATTAAACAATTTGTTATTGTGTCAAAGTCACGCTAGACGCCTCGTCTTAAAATGGAACGGAATGGAATATTTTTCTACGATGTGATGTAGAAATGAAAAACGAACATTTTTTGTAAGTACTTCCCTATGGCTAATTTCAACCATTTTCGTTTTATAAATAAATAAGTGTCAAATTCAAGAATAAACTTAAAAAAAGAGGTTCCCTTCCCGATATGCTCTACTCTTTTGAGTAATTATATAGATTATAGATGAGGTATGCCAAGTGGACTTAAGCTTGGGTGCAGGATCCTCCAAGATGGCAATAATAACCGTAGATGACCTAGTCTCCTCTTTGACTTTAGCAAAAAGCACTGAATGGAAAAATTTGCTGTATGTATACAGTGGATTCTATGAAAATATAGAAACACGGGGTTTATCGGCTGGCTGAGATTCGACCTTTTAGCATCAATCGTAGAACAAGAAATTTATTATAAACTATCAAAATAATGTTAGGAACTATTTGGTCTATCAATACCTTCTGCAGGATCTGCCACCAGGGCGCCGCAAATCGCTCATGCGTTTGTTTCCTGCATCACTTTCGCATATTGTCACCGTTTAAGGCGATGTTACAAGTGGTGTATTATCATCTATCGCACTCATACTAAGTAGGCCAAACGCCTGTGCTATCTTATGTTCCAAAGGAATTGAGTGTGCTACGAATGCGATAGCTGCCAAATATTCTAGAACTAATGCTACGTTATTTGCCAAGTTAATGTAGTTCTCAAAGCAATGTATGTCATCACGCTTACAGCATCTAGTGAGATAACTATGGCCTCAGAGATGGGGAAAATGAGGTCAATATCGAAGCGCTTTTTGATATCTTTATCCAGACTGCTCAGTCAATATACTTATCTCCGCACGAGGACTGTAGCTCAGTGATAATCCGTCCAATTCTCTTTATGAGCATACTTAACGTTCCAGACCCACTTACTGCGTAATTTTCAAATATAAATAGTAAGGTCTCGTCCCTTTACTCAGACAAATCTAGATCTCTTAGACTCAAGAAGATCATCCAGGTGACGTGGAACACAGTTAAAACATTTAGTGATCGGTGTACAAGGAGGTATGAAACCTATACTGTTCTTGGTACTGAAGATGAGACAGATATGCAAGAAACTTGCCGAATGGCTGGAAAGTAAGATACAGAAAGTGGTTATTTTGCCGTTACTTTATCTAATTAGGGCACATGTTAAGGTATCTATAGCTACTCACTTCTCAGATCATAAGGAGTAGCTGAGATGATTTCATTTTCACCTGATGTGGAAAATCACGGGAATCTGGCCCTGCATCGGGTAGTTAACATAATGTTTATTTGCATATAACTGAAATAATTTTAGCACATTTATAATACACTTAAGTGCTCATTACAGTATGAGTCCTCATTGTGCAAAATAAAAAGGAATTATTTAACACACATACTCATATCTACAAATAATCCAAGAACAAATATAATATTTTATGCTAATTAAATATAATTATCATTATATTTATCTTTACGTTAAATTATAATTCTAAAGCACTTTACAATTTAGAAGTAATTATTCGCCGGTTATTTAAGATTTTATATAATAATTGTTGAATATTCTTGATACACCTTGCAGCATTTTGAAAATAACTTTATTATGGTAAATATTTGTGTATGTTCTCATTCCAACACATTAATAATCTAACTTGCATGTAGAGGTTAAGTCACACAGTATCTATATGTATAACGTCCTCCGAGTTGAAGACTGCGACCTTCTGCAGACCATGACCCTGTCTAAAATGTTTGAAAAGACGCCTTGAGAGATCTAGGCAAAAAAGTGTGATGTGCTAATTATGTTTCTCATTGTGTTCTAATAATGCTTCCCGCTTAGTATTAGGTCTAGTGTATATGACAAGATGCACTAATGCCACTAAAAAGCTCGCTTTTGAGCATTCTTTAAAGCTAACGTTCTCGAAACTTTAGATTTCTCGTGTTTCCTTTTTTAGTTAGTGTTCCTCAGGTAATCATAAATTTGTTATGTTGAAGCCGTTGGCAATGTAGCAT
The DNA here is from genome assembly GCA_963675555.1 of Leptura quadrifasciata. Taxonomy (NCBI): domain Eukaryota; kingdom Metazoa; phylum Arthropoda; class Insecta; order Coleoptera; family Cerambycidae; genus Leptura; species Leptura quadrifasciata. Next base: position 187,170,295 of record OY776673.1, on the reverse strand, counting down.
CTATTATACTAAGAATTATTGTAAAAAATATATTTTCCACGAACATAATTGCCTATGACAATAAAAAAAATAATTTGTAGAACCATAGTTTATATTTTTAATTATATGAAACTCTAAGCATATAATAGATAGTGAGGCTATAATTTCATCCCAAATATGGACCGAGTGGAACTGCGAGAAAAATTATATGTAAGCATAAATTTCTATAATTACAACTAGTCAGAAAAAACACACCCATAACAACTGTAGCCCCGTTATTATTCAATGTTATGCTGTATTAATGAACCTTACGACTTTGTTATTTGCACTTTCATTAATACGTCTAAAATAATATTACAGTTAATTGCTTATCGAACCATGAAATATTGATGCTAAAAATTACTAGGAAATAATAAAAAGTCCTAAAATTTAAGTTGACAATCACTAACTTGGTTTGATGACCTTGATACCAGATTCTTTTTAAATAGAGGTTTTTAATTACTCCGATTGGGATTAAAAAAAAATAATTTGGTAGTAAGGAAAATAAGCAAAATGTGTATGGCATAATATTAAGAAATATTTTGAACAGGATACCAAAAATCTTTGTTGGAAGTTTATCGATGTGCCACTATCGTTTAACTCTATAATTAACATGTATGGAGGTATATTATTAAACTTGTAAAATTAAACGTTGGCTTGAGACCAAGAAATCTCGGGTTCAAATCCTGGCTAGGTTATGGAAGTTTAGTGACGTTCTTAAAGTGTTAGCGAGTTTGTAGCAGTGGAGCAGATGGAGTTATGTGAGAGGCAACATAGTTAGTTGCTGTACCACTCCCGAGTTCGAGTCTCAGTACAACTGGTAATGTCATAGGGAATGGTCGTTGTATAAATGCTAAACTCCGCCAGTAAGTTATTCTAAAATAAGCTGTTTAAAAAAGAATGAATGGGTTGATGTTCATAAATTCATATCCAGGCGTCCTAATTTTCGTTTCAAACTCGTATAATAGGATAAAAAATTAATAATTTTAAATAAAGAAACTTAGATTTATGATATTCATAAAATATTAGAAATGCTCGACGAGACCAACAGTTTAAGATTGACCGAACATTTTGGGACATTAGCGTGAGATAGGGATGCCATCGGTTTAAAATTTTCTGGTTTTTAGAAATGATCATTACATGATCCGTCTCTATTTCTGAGGCAACTGTGAATAAGTAGGTAAGTCATTAATAACTAACTCTACTCCTTCTTTTTATGATTTTACAACCCCATGTGGGTTTTCGCTTGTTCGACAATTTTCCTTTATTCTGTTATCTCAGAATCGACCCTTCTCCATCCTCTAACTCCAATTGTCTTCATATTCTGCTCCACATCTTTAATCCATCTTTTACGCGGTCTTGCTCTATGTTTTTCCCACTGGCTTCCATTGTATTGCCTTTTTTACTGTTCTTTCCTCTCCATTCTTTGTACATGTCCAAGCCACTTAATCTCCTGCCTTATGAACCTAACAATATCACCTTCGTTGATCAGTTGATCAAGTTCATGATTCATTTTTATTCTCCGGGAGCCGTCTTTCTGCTGAGTGGGGCCATATAATCTTCGTAGAATCTTTCTTTCAATGATTATCCACTGATTCGCATCAACACTGGATAAAGTCCACGCTTCGCACCTATATGTAACTATAGGTGGTATCAAGGATTTATGTTTTAAGTTTAAAGTTTTAAGTTTTTCGTAGGCAAAATAGCTTCTGTTTCCAATCAGGATGCGAGTATTTACCTCATTTGATACCAAATTTTCATTACTTATTCGTAAATCTAGGCGAGTGAATTTATGTACACGTTCAAAGTTGTTAGTTCACCATCTACTTTTACCGCAGCTTTAGATCAATTTAAACGATCCGCACATATGTTGAGGAGATGCCTAGTAATGTAATGTCCTGCAACATTCGATGGCTGTTAACACTATCGAATGGTTGTTTGAAGTCTACATAAAGACTATGTGTGTCAATGTCGTACTCATAACTTTCTCCAGAATCTGTCGTATTACAAAAAATTGGTCAATTGTGGACCTGTTTGGCCTGAACCTACACTGATATTCTTCAAGAATCTACTCGGTGTATTCAGCACATCTATTGTATAATATACCTAATAGGATTTTATAGGTTAGATTTAGCAATGCCCCTATAATTAGAATAGAATAGAATTATAATTTCTTATGTATAAGTTGTATTATGCCAAGGGTTCGTTCTTCTGGTATTTTTTCTTGTGATCTTGTTAGTAAGATAAGCCTATTAATTCGTTTTCATAGCATATTCCTTTCCTTTCTCAGTAGCTCCGCGGTAATTCCATCAGTCTCGAGCGCCTTCCAGTTTAGTGGTTTTTATTGTTTCTTCATAAGTGCTTCAATGTATGGTTCTACTGTGTGGTGTAAGTTGTTCAGTACCAGTTTCGTTGTTTGCTAATATATTTTCAAACTATTCTCTCCATCTGTGCATCATTTCACTCTGTTCTGTCAATAAGTGCCCTTCTCAATCTCTATATACTGTTAATTTCAGTTTGTATTTTTGTGTTTGGTCCTTTATTTTTTTGTAGGATTTTCGTTTTTGTTTCTAGTATATGTTCCATTAAATCCGAAGTTTTTTTGCATTATCGCTTCTCGCTTTTTTTCTTCTGCATATCCTAGGCGCCTGATCTTCTTATCGTTATATAGTGCTCTCTTTGCTCTTGTAGTTCGTTGTACACAGTTCATTATGGATTTATTGTTCTCTTCTGCAGCAGTCCTGAATTCATTGTCATACCAGTCTTCATTTATTGCTTTATTAGTTTCTCCTACTATTTTATTTCATGTTTACTATGTATACCAAACAGGCCGGTAGCAGAAGGCTTCCTCCTTTTTAAACTTAGTCATCTGACATTATTATAGCATCATGCTTAGATATCTTATCTTTTTACAGAGTACAACTGAACATAAAGTATATCTACCATCACTTCTTCTGTTCCTTCCGTTGGAGCATACACAAAGGAGGTATTGTGGAACTTTTCCTACTGTGAGTAGACATAATTGATTTACAGGTCTGCTTGGATATATATATTTTTTTGGGATATAATTCTAGAATAGCGGTAATTTCTATATTATTCTTCCTATTCTAGAATATTAACTTTAATGTTTAATGTTACACATAATTTAATATGATATGATTGAACTGAAATGATAGCTTTCAGCGCAATCATATGTCAGTTGAGTGTGGCAGGCCAGGTAGGGTAATGTGTTTATCAGTCTATATAGTCCATTGAAAGAGTCGCAAATGTTTGCGCCTGAGACTAGGCAATGTTCCTCCCCCATTTTCGAGGGTGCTGAATCGATTTCCGAGGTCAAACCAATTTTTCCACCTCGGCAACCCCCTCAAATTGGCCAAAAACCACTCTCCAAAGTCCCGTTTCCGTGAACTCGTTTACTTTCCCCAGTTTTTTCGACTAGTTGTTGTTCCCTCGAGTGGAACGGAAGGTCCCTCGAAGGACTTGACCTTTGCCACCCCTACCCCAGACTTCCACCTTTGTAGGGGGTTGAAAAATTGATATTTTTTTCGTGAGAATAAAAATTGATGTTTTACAAGAAGTATTTTTTTGAATAAGGTAGTACGTGATCAGGGTTGTGGAACCACCCCCGGAGGTTGTTTTCACCCTTCAAAGGGGTGGAATTTTTTTTGGAGGGGGGGATTAATATGTTGTAGTAAGCGTCTCTTTGAGGAAGGTGGTAGTTGACCAGGATTGTGTAACCAACCACGGAAGTTGGTTTCACCCTTTAAGGGGCTGTGGAAATTTTTTTCCATCTATACTTGAATCAATCCCAAGCTTCCCCATGTGACCTATGTAAATTAGCTTTAAAATTAGTAAGTAGAGTATAACTAAAGAAAAATCCACCCATCGATGATTTTGACTCCATCCAATGGCAATATTTACAGGCACGAAAGAAAAATTTTAATGTCAACATGCTACCCCCAACTGAAGAGGCGATTCGAGAACTCGCTTTTAGAGTGTATTTTCAATGCCAAGCATGGCTAGGAAACGAACTTATTCCTACTGAATGGGGATGGATATTACGAAACGGGCGTTTGGAATCGAAACTTTTAGAACAGACCGAGGAAAAGACATTGGTACCGATTTTTTTTCAAGGATTATAACTGTGCTTGTAAAAGGGAATGTACCAAGCGGAGCAGTTGCGTAAAGTTAGGTGTAGCATGTAGTGTTTTATGTAAAAACTGTAAAGGTATCGAGTGTCAATATTGTTTGACAGAGGATGAACCTGACGTACCACGATTTAGATATTAATTACATAAATTTCTTACAAATTATTCCCGATATCAGTATTAACGTTCATTCCCCGAGAACGGACGATGCATGCGATATGCAAGAGGATGGCAGCACTAAATGTCATGAAAATTGGGAAGAAAATGAAGAATGGAACCCTTCTTGTAAACGCCTACGATTTTGTTGATTCGCTGTTACAAATAAAAAAAAGCCCGATGGCAGGGGCGAGTCGTGAAGGTAGATTTCGTCCTATATTGTTGTCGTGTAGTCTTCAACAAAATATAAATAAATCACGCTTTCACTTTTTAATTTTTTTGGAATAAATACAGAAATAATGTATTTTGCTGACGTTTCGGAAAGTAATCTCTTTCCGTTTTCAAAAGAGTTCTTCCAAAAAAAAAGCTTTGAAAACGGAAAGAGATTACTTTCCGAAACGTCAACAAAATAATTATTTTTGTGTTTATTCCGATTTATATTATTTGCAAAACATAACCTCTGACTATTTCTTTAGCGTAAACGTCACGGGCGCAGAGGCTTTTTCCAATAATTCTATTATTTTGTAGATTCGGTGATTTGTTTTTGAAGAGGATAATAATACATGTGGTAGAAAACCCAAATAATAGGGAAGAATAATAATTAATTCTTGCTACATTTGATGCACTTACTAAGATTTACGCAGAAATTGCAAATTCTCGAAACAGATTCGAAAAGTGATCGAAACATTGTAAACATTCAAATAAAGTTGGACACAGTACATTCTTCACTCACCGTATAGATGTGTTATCTCGGAATGCCGTTAAAAATTGATATATGCGTCAATTATCACGAATTATTAGCTACGCCATCAGCCTCAAACTTTTACCATTTGTAATAATCTAATACAAAAAGAAAGTTCATGGAGTGAATTTCTGTCCTTGATGTTTTTGAAGTATTTGGAGAATTGATGCGGAAAAGTGATTTATTTGATTTATTTTCTACCTATATTCGCTAGTTCTTCGTTCAAATTATATTTTTCTGTATATTCCATTGCCATAACGGCATTTTCAATTTAGTTCTTGTCACCCACACTTATAGTTTAATTCTGACGTGTAAAAAATATATATACGATATTGCTGTTACCTATTACATGGCTATAACGATAAAGTAATTGAAATTTTTCCTTTGATGAAAGGGTTATCGGTATGTAATTAGCTGAAACTTAGGTTTAAAGAAGTTTCGAGATTCGCTAAGCATTTAACGAAATTATAAAATATATGGAACATCTGCGTTAGAGGCGAGAACAAATGATTGAAATGTTGCAATGTATCTTTCTTATTATGTGTCTTTCTTATTACTATTACTTCTAAACATAGATAATTATTGTTGAATTCAAATACTGCTGGAGTTCAATTTGCAAGAAGAATAAAGCAATTGCATTAATTCAATCAAGAATGCTGCATATCTTTGATTACATTATTAGTATGCCAGATTGTGGCCAAGGAAAAATATAATAAACATAAATAAATGTTTTTAAACGCCTTCCAAATCACCTGAATTGCCCGCTTAAGTCTAGGAAATCTATATTTATCTGAGTGGAAGAGACGGGCCCCACATTATATAGTGGGATACGAACCACTTCTTGGGGATAATTTATAATTGAAAATAACTTCGCAGTTGGTGGGACTCGAAACCATTTCGTTAGATACGCTTATTTTATCATCTTTATCATAATTTTTTTAACATTAATTATCTGATAAGCAAGTTCTTTATTGTGTCATACAATAAACCATTTTAACTTTAACCTATTTTCTGAACATAAATCGATTTGTCTGGTTAAAAAAATAGTTATATCCTCATATAGAAGAATGTACTGTAAAATTTATATTTGTATAATAAATGTGGGCAAGGTTGACTCAATGTTACCAAGAAAACAAAAAAAATATTTACATATACCTGTTAACAAGTTTATAAATAAACAATGTATTTACCTTGAGTGGCATAATATTATGCTCGAGCATATAAATGTTGCTATATTTTTAGTTTTTTTACCGACAAAAATCATATGATGTAAATGCTATCTTTATATATGACCTTCGCTGCATTTACAGCAAATAAAGTCTATTCTTATGTCGTATCTAGCATGGAAAATAATTAATATTATTATTTTTAAACTACTGACGAGGCTGAAGATCCATATCGTTTACCCACGATGTGGAACAGGACTTGGTTCAAATCTTCCCCCATTTAGAAAAATGCACCTCGCTTGAAACGAACTACCTCATAAAGTGACTTGCACATCCTGACAATAAATATGCAAATATTTTATCGTAGCAGGGCATGATGCATGAATCTTGAAAATTCTGACTAAAGACACATGCAGTTTTTATTCTAAAACTACACAAATACACTACATCAAACAAAAAATTTATAGGGTATCCCTGTGTTAATGAGCAGGATTTCACGAATATGTAAATGAGTATATAGAAATAAGAGATTTTTAATAACATGTATGTTTGCCGATAAGTCATGTGTGGTGTAGGCCTCATATTTTTGTTGGTTCTAGATTCGTTGTCAATCATATTATAAATATGTTTATATTGCGGTATTTAAGGAGAAGAAATTTATATAAAAAAATGTCATATTTTACATGATAGTTGTTTGAATCTTTTTATAATTTTATACAACGTGCACGGACGAACCTAACAAACAAAAACGAAATTGACCGAGAAAATTTTGACCTGCAGTTTCCGAGTTTGTAGCAAATTGATTCACCTTCAGGCGTTCCATTTTGCAAATGCACATTCAAGCAAGATCATCAAAATCAAGAATTATTTTTAGCAATCATCAATGATTAAAATAACTTCTACATTTAAATCCTTGTAAACAGGCGGCTGTGTTACTTTAACTGTCTCTTGTAGTTTGGTCGTTGGCACTCAATCATATTTTAATTATTAGGTACTTTTAAGAGTTAACATAAATCAAATGACGAAAACAATGTTCCTTCTAGTACTAGCTATCAAAAATTCATGGCCAATAGAAGATTGCTATTTTTTTATTCTTATTTTTTAATTATTATCAAACATGTTCATTTCATTACAATGAAGTTGTTGAGGCTTCTAAGCTGGAGGCAATATTTTCCTTGAATTATTGGGATACCAAATCACACAAAATCCCACCCAAACAGCTATACATATCGTTCAATCTTTTAATTTCACAAATAAATGTTATGTGATGCAACAAACAAACAACCAAACTAGCTACCAAACTAACAATAAAACAAAGAAACGAACACACTATCATGAAATAATTATATGACTCAATTTTAACGTTTGTGGTACTAGGATATTGCAACGAATGCAGTAGGACGGTGTCCTTAGAATCGGTCCGTCGTCGTCGGTGGCTTCAGTGATACACATAGTTATGATTATGGCCCGAGCGCCTTGAGAAAAAAGGCTTTTATTGGATCAGTGATTGACGTTGAAGAAGTAAAAGAATTGTTTTAGACTATATACTCGTATGTGATAGAAACAATTATAAGATCGTTCAAATAATTTGACTAAGGCCGGAATGACTGGAGTGTAGATAAGTGTTTCACGCTAAATGGGTTAACACGTATTACACAAATCTTCTTGCTTTTTATATACAGTAACTGCTGTAGTGAATGCAGTACTAATTATTCAATGGCTATCATTTGGATATGTGTGCATTTCAAATGCTTCCATGAAGATATTTGCCAGTTCCGCTGACAACGGCGAGCCCATTGTTGCTCCCTGGACACCTACGACCTCAAACCTAAATGTGGTTTAGATATGTGGACGACACCTTCATTATCTGGCAGCATGGACGAGAAGAACTGGAAAATTTCAAAACCTACCTTAACAACCTTCACCAAAACATCAAATTTACCATGGAAATAGAGAAAGATCCCGTTTCTAGATGTGGTCGTATACAAGAAAAGTGATGGACCATTAGGGCGCAGGGTGTACAGGAAACGAACACACACCGATAGGTATCTAAATGCGCAATCTCACCACCACCCAGCACAGAAACAGGCCGTCGTCAACACATTGGTACACAGGGTATAACAATCATGAGAAGAGGAACATCTCCAAGAGGAATACCAGACTTTGAAGACATCTCGACAGAAAAATGGATATAGACCCAAGGACATAAACAACGCCATCAATAAACAGAGCATAGTCAATACGAAAGAAGAAAAGAAATATACAGCGACCATTTATCTACCATATATACAAGGTTGCACGGACAGGATTGGAAGAGTGCTAACAAAGAAGAACATCAAAGTGATCTACAACGCACAACAAAAAAATCGGACAACATTTTCTTAAATACGATCCACCACAAGAGCCCGATTGACCAGGAGTTTATAGCATTCCATGTTCGTGTCAAGTTTACATAGGAGAGACCAATAGATATATTAATACCAGGCTTAAACAACATATCAGGCACACAAATAAGGAAAAAATCACCAAGTCTGCAGTTGCGGAACACTCTAAGGGAACCGGCCACTGGATAAAATTTGACGAGACCAAAGGATTGGCGAGCACGAGACACTACTGGTCCAGAAGATACAGAGAAGCCATAGAAATACACAAAAATCCAAATAATTTCAACCGTGACGCCGGACTACAGCTACTATTGACATGGAAATCCACCGACCATGTGACATCACCGGAACCAAGTCAAGCCTCCTGGCGATACATATACATGGAGGATCTTAGGCCAACAGAGCTCACTTCGCATCAGAAAAAGACCACGACAAGATGGTCGAAACGTCAAGTATTCAAAGCGATCAACGCGGAAGAGAATCCGGAAACCTAACTATGGATCATCATCAGCTCCGCGAAAACCTTAGAACCAAAATAGCAAAACAGCGTTTATTCCAATATAAAACATTTCATAACTATTTATTGAAGCATTTAAAAAGTCTCTTAACTTTGTTCTTGTGGCCATTTCTGGTGGTCTTAAATTGTTAATTGATGCCTGATACAAATTATTTATACAGGCTGTCCATTTTATCAGGGCACTCGAGAATATCTCACTTAATATCGGTCGTACAAAAACAATTATTTTTATGAAAATTGTGATTTATATAACCTACAAAATGGTTTAAAGACATTTGAAATCCATGGCCTACTTTAAGAGTTATGGCGGAATATAGCGAAAATGCGGAAAACGTCTAGGCCAAATATCTTCGTATGTCGCTGGTCTCTGGAAACTATGTGGGCGGACCAGAGTCAGGGCCTTGAAAATTTGGGCAGGGGTTCGAACCACCAGGGTGTCAGATCTTTATTGGTTATAGATTGTCCCTATGGGATCTTTTCTAAAAATAATTTTAGTTTCCTTGCGTCTATGTATTTTTTTTATGTCTTGCAAGTCAGTTTTTTTGTTGTTATTGCTCAGTGTATGGATCTTTTAATATTTGTTTCTTTGCTGTACCAAAGGGACTTTTTAGTAATTAGTTTTTGTTGTGTCAAAGTAATCTTTTGCTCTTTTTGAGAAATGAGAAATAAAAGAGTTTTATTTATTTTAAGATTTCGAAAAGTATGACTTGCAAGTGATATATTTTGTGAACTAAGCGGAAACTGCCTCTGGCCCGGCTACAGGCTGTGAATATATACTAATCCCGGCTGAGGAACTGAGCAACAGAGTCGGCCTCCTAACAGGTGAAAATATGTCTTCACGCAACTAGTTTATTGTTTTTTGTGCATTTAGTAGTAATCGCAAACGTCCGACTCATCGTTATTATTTTTTTTGTTTTTTTCGTGGATTTTAGAATCTTCGTAAACAATGTCAAATACTAGTGAACCAACAATAGCTTTTTAGTATTAATTACAAGAAAATGTAAGCTTATTGGTGCCGTGAGAAGTAAAACAGTTTAAACTTTTATGTTAGTCTACTGCTTCATCTGCAGTTCCAAATTGCATATAGCAAAATTCAGCGTAATATACCGAGTTGCGTGCCCCAGTGTCTGACTTTTATTTCAACACCAAAAGCTAGCTTCAACATTGAACTTGTCGAGCTACCAAGCAATCCTGAGAGCTCCTATACATAAATTCATGTGGTTACAAGGCCAACTTCCCCAGAAGCAATCTTCAGAGACCTCTTTTCTGACTCAATCGCAAATATGACCACTGGGCTAACATCTCTAAAACTCAGATTAGAGACGTCTTATTAGAATTCAAAGCAGGTATCATTAGAAACCTCTTCACGCTGAGGTTACAAATTTATAAACATTATATATGACGTTAGCACTTACACAGTTACAGATGCCTCTTCCTTCAAGTAGACAAGCCAGATACTGCTTGTGCCATAGAATAGGCTGACTGGTGCCAAGATTGATACTCGACTACTTTAAACCGATTCTCTGAAGAGTCTAACTGTTAAGTCGTATCCAATATACCGAATTAGTGGCGTTGACGTTTTCATATGGTACTTTTTCTACATCTGTAAACTGCGTATCTGTTGCCAGACGTACTAAGAATTGAAGCACATAAATAACCAACGTATGTACGGGGCAATCATGCACTTTACAAGCAGTGAGAGACAAGTACCGTGAAATATGCGGACTCGAATACTTTACCGACTTTTCCTAATTATAATATTCCTGTTCCTGTTTTTTGTCGACTGTGGGCAACATTTAAGGGATTGCGAACCGCTAACGTGTTTTCAAAACAAGTAAAATAAGTAAAATATCAACGCTGTGTATAATTGGTCTTTACTTTATTTAAAGACTAACACATTGAAATAGTAGATCTTGTACTTCAAAACCCTGTATATAATTGTAAACAGATTAAACATATATTGATGTAAATAATATAACAAAAGTTTTTATTATGTTAATTAATTATATCTACTTAAATACCGCCAACAAAAATATACATATGATTAGCCATTAATTTAGTACCAAGGAAAGTGAGAGCGATTAGACCATATCATAATTACTATCCTTCATTTAGTACAACATTTTATCACAAGGAAAATCGACGTTGCCATGTATTAAATATGAATATCATAAGTACAACCATGTTTCAAAAAAAAAAAAAATGTTATATTATGTCTATACATTATTTGAACAATCCAATAATCAGTATTCAATTTATTTCAATATTTCTTATAACTCCTATATTAGAATAAAATTACAAAATTTAGGTATATTTACTTCAGGCACGCTACTGATCTTTAATTTTCTCAGAGATTTTCTGCAAAGTTAGTACTGGTGTCAATATTCTTTAATTGAAATATGATTTCTTTAGCGACTGGCAGATAAGAGGGTCACATTGCTTGAATACTAATTCGAATCTTATCAGTCTTAAATTGGTGTTATATTACATTGTACTGACTGCTAAACTTCTATAATTGATGGATTTCCTAGTGTTACTTAAGTATATTGAAATTTTGAACTATTTAATTACTAAATTCTGAAGAATCGGATCATAAATCATAAGAATATTTACGGTTCAAATAACAGTGTGATTTTTTGTATAGGAATTACATTATAAATGCAATTTGTCTTACACGAGGTGTCAGTAAAATGTAGTATCATAATAGCCTATTATTACTGAAATATTAAATAAGAACTGTTAAACTATTAGGATCATAACTTCTTTAGTTATGATGCTTTTTTTACCTAGTATACAAGGCTGATTACCGAAGTCGGTATCAGTTGGCACTGCAGCCAAAATTGGCTTATTGTGTTCCTCCCTGTTTCTAAATTCTGCTGGTGATTCCTGTATTGCTGACTAGCCTGAACAGTTTTATCACCAGCAGATGTTCTAGTGGTTTTGGGTCCATTTTTGTCGTACCAAAAATATATTGCCTGGTCTACTGTCCCAGGCACCACTCCGCAGAATCTGCAGTTTAGGTTTAGTCATACAGTCCCATTTTATGCAGGTGTTCCATCACGGGTGTGTGTCCTGTGAGGAGCCCTGTTACTGTCCTCAGCTGATTCTTGCTTAACATTAGCAGTTGCTAAGTTTTGTGCACGGTTTGGTCATGAAGGTCTTACCGTGTCCGAGTCCTGGCATGTTCTGCGAGTATCTGATATGCTGTCCCTTGAACCAGTCTGTTATGCACCTCCTGCACTTTGGCACTGCAAGGGCCGGTTCTGGGCCAAGGAATTCTGTAGCCGATTCTTGTTTGGCAAGTTCGTCGGCTTTTTCATTTCCTAGGACCACACTATATCCTGGCACCCAGATCAGTTTGACTGAATTCTGCTCTGCCAGTATCTTGAGTTCTTCTAGGCATTCCCAGACCAATCTCGACATCACTTTGTGGTTCGTCAGTGCCTTCAGTGCCGCCTGACTGTCTGAGGTGATGTGAATTTATTTATCTGCGTAAGCTCTCCTTGTAATTTCACAAATACTTTCGAGTATTGCGTTAATTTCTGTCTAGAATACAGTGCTGTATTTCCCAAAAGCAAAGCTGAGGCGTGTTCTTGGGTTTTCTCCATCTATTCCAGATCCTACTCCTGTGTCAGTTCTGGACCCGTCTGTGTAACAGGTCTGTCCTTTACGCAGAAATTCTGGGGTTCCTCCCTCCCTTTGCACTCGATCCGGTATAACTAGCTCAAAAAGGTCTATGGAGGGAGTATTTTGTCACCATGTGGTCTGCCATCTCAAAGATTATTCTCTCGTGGCCTGAGCGGAGGCAGTGGTGTGTCAGCTCCCCAGAGTTTTGCAGCCTAAGCAATCCCAACCTAGCCTCCCCCTGTATCACTATGTGAAGTGGGGGAAGGCTAATCAGAACTCCCGTTGCTGCAGTGGAAGTCGACCGCCTTGCCCCCGTTATACCTAAGTATGCCAGCCTTTGTATCTGGCTTAGCTGGTTCGAGGTTGTTGTCTACAGCACTTTTGGCCACCACAGCAAAGCTGCATAAGTAATCGAAGGTCTTATAACCATGGTATAGAGCCACGGCACCGTGCCAAGTTTAAGTCCCCAAGTTTTTCCACAGATTCGTCTAATTACTGTTAGGGTATTTTCCGTTTCCCGTTTTATCCTTTCAATGTGCTGGTTCCAGGTAAGTTTGGAATCGATTATGATTCCGAGGTACTTCAGTTCCCGCGAAATTGTTAATTTGTCACCTGAGAGTCTTAAGGGTGTTAGTTCCTCCAAGTCTCTTCTCCTGTTGAATGGAACTTTTAGTCCCCCTTTCTCGACCCATAATTGAGTGACGTTCAGGGCTTTCTGCATGAGATCGGTGACCGTACTGTTAAATTTACCCCGTACTGTAATGACTGTGTCATCAGCATAGCCTTGTACTGTAAGGCCTTTACTGTTGAGTATCTCCAGGAGCTTGTCCACTACGAAGTTCCACAGGAGGGGAGAAAGGACCCCTCCTTATGAACACTCCTTCGCTACTTGAGCTCCTAGGGTCTCAACGAACATGGATGTGAATACCACTCTCCCTTTGAGCATATTCTCGATACACCTGTAACAGGTGGGATCGATTCCACGCTCTCTGGCAGCCCTGGTGATAGAGTGAAAAGAGGTGTTGTCGAAGGCCCCCTCTATATCAAGGAAAACCCCCAAACCAACTTCCTTCTCTTCCAGCGTCTCGTCCATTCTTCTTATGAGATGGTGGAGTCCTGTTTCTGTTGATTTTCCTGGCAGATATGCATACTGGTCCGGATGCATTGGTCATGATACCAGCGCACCGTCCCGCAATTTTTCCAGTCTTAATTTCAAACTTAATGGTCTTAGGAATTTGGCTTGGGAAAGGTTAGTTCTCCCAGACTTAGGTATAAATACCACCTTAATTGGTTTCCAGCCCCTTGATATATGACCCAGAGCCAAGCTGGCCCTGATTATTAGCCAAAGTTTGCCGTGTATTAACTCCGTTCCCTTTATTATGATGCTTACTTTTACCTTAAGCTTGTTAAGATGAGTTATATTTATATATCACTTTCTATTCCAGATCCACCCATTTCAATCTAGTGCGTTCGATCCTTTTGATAGCATTTTCGATTGAACATTGTAAAGTACGTAGTTTTTTCAAAACATTACATGTGACTATTAATTCATTGAGTACATTTTTAATTTTATGTGGAGTACTTATATTTATTGGTTCATCTATGCAAAACTCCTTTGGTACCCAATTTTTTCTTTTATGTCCCTACTTTTACTGGACTAATATAATTTGCAGAATAATTTGAATAATTTTAAACTAAAACGTCCATTATAACAGCTGAATACGGTATTTCCAATATTCTTTCATTACGCCTGTTAAATTGCAGTTATTAAAAAGGACCAAACCAATGTAATTAAACAGAACAAAATTAATATTTCTCTGATCCTTTGTCTGAAAAAAACATATAATTTAGCCCGTATTTTTACGAAAGTAATGTAAAATTTGCAATTCAATTTAAAAAAAATGTAATAAACATTCTTCCCGAAGTTGTTCACTTTATACTTTCATGCCTTTTCATATTCTTTCATGATTTCTATTAGACATGACTCTGTTTAGCTAATATCTTGCGCAACGCCTCAATGATTATTAGTGGTTTTCTGCAAAAGACTATAACTCTCCATCTTATTTACCATCGTCATTCATGCATAAAGTTCTGATTTTTAACAAATTAAATCAGGTAGAATTATGCCAACATAAATCTGCTAAGATGCCTGTCGAGCCAAAGTATGTACTTACGTTATAAGTATTGTTTTGGATATTCGTGTAGTCTTTACCATACCGTTTTATAAAGCTTTCAAGACCCTAGTTTAATGGTTTAGTACTAATATATTGATATTTTCTCATATTAAAAATAGTAAAGGGAACTCCTCCTTGGGAATACTCTATATTTAATTAAACCTCACAAAGGATTTATTGATTGAATTAAGATAAAAATTATGGTTTTTAATTTTGTCGCTTTAGTCCTTTTAACTGTAATAGAGCCTCTATTTGTGTTACAGTTCATACATACCATTTTTATACTTAGATGTATCATTAATTTGTTGTTATTTGCAATTAAATGTTTCGAGGTTATTTTCTTAACTTTTAACTGTTCAGGAAGCGGCGTTGCCACGTTTATTTTTATTCCTAAAATTCGAGGAATTCAACTTTTTGCTAATTTTCTCATTCTATCATTTAACAACTTTAAACAGCATATTTTCACACCACTTGTTAGAGCATATTTTCAAATATTAAATATTATAAATATTTTAGTAAACAAATTTATTTTATTGAAACACTATACGTCAAGATCAAATCCAATTACAAGACAGATTAACAAGCATATATAATACAAAAGTATAGTAGAAAATAATGGTTGTAAATATGTATAATAATAGGATACCGTACCATGTTTTTTCCTAATGTGCTGTAAAATTTTTTGAGTAAACATCTCTCGCGCTTCTTCTTTAACTAAAGATGTTTTCCATAACTTCTGAAAATATCCATATTCAAGTCATATATCTCTATTACAGTGTTCTTTATTCAAGAAATGGATTGCTTCTTTGTCAACTTTTATTGTTACTTAAGAAACTTCCGTATGTTAAAAATGAAAGTAATTCATATTCACTTTATTAACTAACCTATGTTGCCATAATACAATGGATAAGGTAAGTCACAAAATGTATAAGTTGTTAGTAAAGTATAATAGTTATAGATATATAAATTAATAAAAAGCATATAAAAGGAGTGAAATAAAACAAACATTATTAAATTTATAAAGAGATAATAAAGATTAAACAATTCTTGATGTCATATATTGGAGTTTTAGGGCAGTTTTATTTAGATTAGAAAACTTCTCATTTTGCTCTTAAGTTTAAGAATAGATTCTTAAAACTGTATGTTTAAAATATTTTCTTAACCGCATCCCAAGTTGCCGAAGTAACTTATATTTTGCAGGCAATAAATTATACAAAGTAGATCCAGCGTAAATGGGAGATTTTTATATAATAGCTGTGGGTAAACTCATTTTTGTTATGTTGTCTCTGTTTCGGGTAGGGTAGTTGTTTATATAGTTATGTTTATTGAACTTATTCCTATTTATGTGAATGTATGTCAACAATTTATATAAATAAATTCTAGTGGAAGGTAGTAAATTGTGAGTTTTAAAAATCCCTACATGCTGCTGTATTTAAAATTGAATCTGTATTTAACGTTTGTTTAAGAGGAAATATAGCATAATAGGAAGTGTTAAGCAGTTTACATACATGATAGATGTGTTCATTCCAGCTTAATTAGTTATCGTCATATGTTACTAGGAATTTAGTGAAGTAAAACGTTTCTAGCTTATTATGTCCTAAGTTAAAGTTCAATTTAACAGTTTGGCTTCTATGTTTACTTGAATTCCACAACTACTGTTTTGCTAGCATTTACGAGTAAATGATTACTCTGGTACAATTCAGCGAAATCTTGCAAAGTAAGCTGCACTTTTTTGACTAGTCCTGTTTTAGTAACTGCAGATATTATTATGGTGATATCATCTGCATTCATAAACAACATGCCATGCCTGATATAAAGCGGCAAATTATTTATATACAACAGGAATATTAGTGGTCCGAGCACACTCCCTTGAGGTGTTCCTACCCCATGTCATATTCATATGATTTTGTGTTTCTATTTTTACTACTACGTGCGTGCTTCCAGCTGGTGGAAACGGACTGGTGTAGAAGGTGAGAAGGGTTAGCTTGGTGTACGCTGCCGATGATTCCTAATTTCCTTCATTTTAAGTTGTTCCTGTTCATCAGAATATTTCGTTGCTACGGAGGGAATTTAATCCGCATCTGTGCGGGATTTATGTGTGCACACGTGAGTAACCTTATTATCGCCATCTTTTCCGACGTTACCCACGTAAATTATTTCTTTTCTTGATTAAATCTGTTGTCAATCGCTCTTATTAGGCAGGTTTTACGTGCATTTCCGACTTGCAAATTAAATGGGTATATCTTAGGGTCCCGGACTGGGTTAGAACATTGCACGGTCTAGGTTAGAAAGTTCCACAGACTAGGCTGAAACGTTCCTCGGTTTAGGGAGGCTATAAACACACCACCATCGTCTGGCCCCGAAGTCACCACCGTAGCGCTGCTGTCTCATCACTGGTTGACGTCTGGGTATCGTAGCAATTTGTTGTGTTATTGCTTTCTTTTAACTTACGTCTGTATATATAAACAAAGATTTTATTAACTCATATTGATTTAGTAAGCGGGGAACATAGCCCGGAGAGTAGCTGTTGGTTGCAGTCTGGTTACATTCCTTATAGTGAAATAAGGATTTTATAGAGGAGCTTGCGACTGAAATATTATGTTTTAATATTTCTGCCCTCTAGAAGCACACTTGAACTATGCTAAGCCCAGTCAGGCTATTTATTTCTCAATTGCAACAGACACTGGACCGCTAGATGGCGCCTGCTTACTATTTTACATGTCGCTATCGTAAAGATACCGAGATGTGCCAAATAGTCAAGGGATCCTCGTGTCGTTCGTCACATGCCTACCTTGCACTGACAAGAGCCAACAGCTCGAAACTGCAGTCTGCAAGTGGTATGGAACGACTGGCACGAGAACTCCTTTAAGTAGGATCAGTCTTTCGGCTGGTGTTTGTTGCAATTGAAGCATTATCGTTTTGTTGGTAATATGCGATTATTACTCTTAACGCGCCAGGTTTGTAACTTGTAATTCAGTGCTCGGCGGGGCACATAATCCGGAGAGTAGCTGTTGGTTGCAGTCTGGTTATATTCTTTATAGTGAAATAAGGATTTTATAGAGGAGCTTGCGATTAAAATATTATGTTTTAATATATATATATGAAATGAGTGTCTCTGTATATAAGAATAAACGAAGTTTTTTATTGCAAATAAAGAAATACATAGTTATACGACACAAGTTGATGAGAGTTCCATGTGCCGTTCGCTAGACAAAAATTTTCTTTAGGCGGTCCAGATTGTATTGGACTCTTTACCCAAAAACATTAAAGATTATCAAAATTTGTACACTTTTAAAAGAAGTTTAAAACAATTTTTAGTTGATAAATAAGTATGTGATTTTTTAAAATGACTGACGAACCCCATACAATGTAATTGTCTCAGTGGCAGATAAATTATTATTATTATTGATTTCCTTTGAAATAATTTTTGTTTAATCCAATTACTAATTCCCATAATTTTTTTGTTCCGTTATTGGATTTATCAACTAATGATGAAAAGTGCGCTTTTTTCTCATTTTCTATTTCATTATTCAGCTGTTTTTTTTTGTTTTTTTCACTGCTCATGTGTTCTTAGACTTAACAATAGGAAATAATAGCACAAATATATACTCAGTATTTTCATATATCTAATATAAATGTCACTTGAATTAAATCAACAAAAAAAAAATTGTTAAATCAAATAACTTTCGGCTTGTAATTTATATGTTAGTTGCCTACCACAACTAATGGTAGAAGGAATTTTATCGATCTATGTAAACAAAACAACGTTGATATGATGTCAGTTTTGCAAGTCTTTAATTTTTACTCTTATTACTTTACCATTATTTTGTAATGAAAGTAATACGTTCTTTACAACAAATATTTTTATTAAATGGTTGATGCAATACAGTAATTTTCTGAAAACTAAACTCTCAGAAGTTCAGATAAAATAAGTTTTGGCCATTAAGTCCGAATAATTGCATGTGTTTTTTGCAGAACTTATCCTTACTTTTTTCAACTTTGAATAAATATATGACGTCAAGGTATTTCGTCCATTATTTCACAAAATTAAGGGGCCATAAGTCATTTACTTTTTATTTCTTATTCGGGGAAAAGACATGAAGTCAAGTTTCCTAATTTATAAATATTTTTTTAGGTGACCTACCTTCATTACAATAGTCCATCACTTTAAAAAAGTCCTTATGGTGACCAGGCCCATGTACATGTAGAATAGTAGGACATACGTCGATTGTTGTTGTATAATTTAGTGAAACAATAGTCTATTCGTATAAAAATCCCTTTAAATCATTTTGTTTAACACTAATATTTTCATGTCTTCACTGGTGGGCGCAAAATAATACAGTGACTTCTAGAAGCTTCTTATCTTTAAACGTTTTCGTATTGATCTACATGTTTTAATACTACTGTGTATTAAGAATTATATAGAACAACAGCGAATAAAAATCATAATAATTGTTATTTTACATTCACATTTTACATTTACATTTTTGCAAATAATATCCTGAATTTGGGATAAATAAAAATATTTTTACTATCAGGTTGTTTATTGCTTAAATACGTCGAAAATTATTGTTGTATTACATTGAAATATTATTGTAGAGATGTGATTATAATTTATTCATGGATTGTCCCATTTTATCCTCCACATTTACATTAACTGGAAATAATTGTACCTCTATTTAAACCGATGGACAATATGTTTACAAATAAACAAAATATACATTAATTTTATTTATACATAGAAGGATATAACTGAAAACAAATATAGCATTTATGGAATTCTGGATAATAAGTATTGATGGCTGATGAGTAATTATTGAAAACATTTAATTATATTTCCGCAATCACTAGGGATACTTAAGCATCAGTAAGCATTGAATAACAGTTAATACATCCTAGTTCAACATGCCGATAAATTAAATGAAAATACTTATGACTTATTCTCGCAACGAGTTACGCCTTTTTTTTGCTTACATATACTTAGGATTTTTGTTGCTTCCCAGGCTGTTAGTCATTTTATAAATTACCAACTGCTGGCTAATAATTTTCAATAGTTTCAATGGCATTTAAAGAAAGCCACAGCGTTGTGCTTATATTAGATGTATTTATGGAGCAGCATAGATAATTTTGTGTGTTGATTAAATGTTATACCGATAAAGGTTATATGCTCTTAAATTGTTGTACAACACTTTCTATAATAGTCCAGTAAAATAAATTATTTGAAAACAATTTTTATGGACTCAAAATTTGAGCAAATATCTTCGAGGGATTACTTCCAACTCACCCCGATATTTTGGTATATCGCTCGTTTAAATTTAGGTAAGGAATAAGTGAGATACGAAAATATTGGATTTAGCCGTTTGTTGACCCCTTTAAAGAGGCGTCTTTTTAAAGCATTTTCCGTGATCTTCTCAATAACGATGCGTCGTATGGAAAAACTGCCTTAAATTTGTCATTTTTTTTTTCTTATCACTACATGTTACGAGCCTACGACGAGCTGGCTACGTTCTGAAAGACAATAATACCGCTCAACGATAGGCAACCCACTGTACTCTATAAAGTATATAAAATCACATATGCATCGTTTCAACATAGAGGGCTCTGAAAGAACTTCCGTCTCAGCCATGTTTCGTCCAATATACGTCTCGTAGGGTACGCGGCCGCTTTGTTGACGATTGCCAAGTTTATCTGTAGCCATCTTGGTGGGATTTGTAAATTTAGACAATCAGCTGTAATTTTCCCTTATTTTGCATATTGTTTTATTTTGTGGAACTAGTTTCTAGAGGAAACTATCACTACTAAGTAGGATTTTATGGTATGCTTATGCTTCGTTTATGGTACGCTGTTAATACGTTATTGGTACGCTTTTTCTTGGTACGCCTCCCGGCACGCTGTTAGCACCCACGCTTCTGGGGTACGACTCGAAGAGCACATTCGCTGCTATTTAGGGCCCTCTCACGACCGTCATCTGGACAAACCACGTAACCGAGGGACCTACGAAACTGTCAGAACCCTGTCTTATCTTTTGAGGGCTCGACGCCATGGATTCCAGTGGGTAAATACATTTCATTTATACCCTCTTATTCAGTCTATTCGTTGTATTTTCCATATCAAGTAACCTGACCCACCGTCTGGGGAATTAATACATAACCTATTAATCACATATTGAGTGTCACATTGTAAAATTTGAAACATATAGTCTGTCTCGCGTCAGTTGTTGCAGTATTAAAATTAAAGTGTTGTATTTGTGAATCAGGGGTGCTTTATTTTTATTGTCACGCTAGAGAAACGAGAGCAACTGATAATTTATCTCATAAGTATACGGTACAGTTACGCCCCGGGATACTAAGCTAGTTTTCTTTTTGGCGTGAGGACTACACCAAAATTCCGGGCTAACCGTGCCATGACTGCTACACTCTGTGCCCTCTTTGAACTTATAACTTGCTCTTTATAGTATCACTTTTAGGGGAGTTTCCCCTGTAGCATAAACCCCTAAAATTGACCAGGTCATGGTAAAAAGGTAAAAAAGTACACCTATATACTATTTGTTATTAAATAACTTCTTTCTTCAAACGTCAAAAGAACATGACTTTAATGACTTTCAATCTTAGCGGAAGTATTGCAATCAGATTTTTGTTTGCGTTTTCCGATTGAAGACATAGTATGTCGCAAGTTTTAGGGCATTATTTTCAATCGCTTTGGAAACGCACATTGTGCACCATGATGGGTGGCAATGAGTTAAGTTCCTTTTATAGGAATTAATGGTATTTTTGGTCTATCGTAGTGTTTAATTTACTACATATTTGTTTTCGTTAAAATTTTCAGCTTTTTTACAATGATTTTATATGGATTTTCAGTCCTTTGAACAAATGTAAAAGTGACCATTTGTCACCCTCTAAGAATGACCAAATCTGAACATAAACCAAAAACTTAGTAAAGTTTCTGGCCAGATCAATTATTAAGAAATTATTAACAGCATCTCTTGGACACAAGTTTTATCTTTAAAATGCAATCATGGTTGTACTTCTATTAAACCTAACTTAACCGAATAAACTAAAATATCGGTTTGTGTTGTATGTGACACAGTAGAAAAGAAGTGATCAACAGGTTTGGTTTTCGAAGTCTTTCGAAAAACTAAATAAATTATAGCATTTGCGATAGAGAATGTTTGGACTGTATGTTTGGATGTGAAAAATTACATCCGTATATTAAAGGGGCAGATTATGCGATCACTACGCTGACCTATCTGGTTGAATCCAATATATGACCCTTCCGATAAACTTGACAGGCGGAGTATAAGATCCAACCAATACGACTTCAATATTGTTCACCGTAAAAGAAAATTTAATGTCGTCCCCGACACTGTCGAAAAATCCAGTCAATCTCTTAGCGGAAGGTTATGAACCTGAGATTACTGTTGTTAACGAATCAGATAATTGCATAACTTTAGATACTGATTTGGAAATGGTAGATTTATTTCATAAAAGATTGCGTGTTAAAATTTTCGAAAAGCCCGAAAAATATCCTCGACGATCAGTTGAAAATAACTTCTTTAAGTTGATCCCACCAGAGCCCTGTCAACTACAAATATTTCTCAAATAAAGTTATGCCACGATCTCTCAACGGCTGCTCATTTAGGCCACTCAAAGAAGTATTCACGACTATGTCTTATTGAAAAATGTTATTAGGTACTCAACAGATAACACTCATATATTTAAAATCTAATGCTTATCATGAAAACAAAATAGAAGAACATTTTCGTGTTAAATATTGGATTTTGAACGTGTGAAACTTATCTCCTAAATATCCAAATAAAACTTTTTAATGATTATTATGAAAGCAGAAAGGTATTGTTCAGAGTTATATTAATAGATCAGAAAATACTATATTGTATTGTATTAAATTAGTTTTTTCATAAAACCAGTTCCTCTTAATTTATTAGCACGTGAAAATAGGGGTTAATAACTGCGAAATTTAAACATTTTCTCCCCCTTACTTTTTGACCAAAATCGTAATGATGTTATGTTACGATGCTGTTACTTGTTACAATAATTGCCCTAATACGCTCACGTGGATATTAGTCACTTTTGTTGCCCTGAATTAAATATCTAATAATTAATATGTAATTACTAGTTTTTTGTTACCTCGTGTACAGATTCTGCAATTCATGCAAAACCCTTATGAATGCATATTATTACTTAACAAGTAATATTATATAATAAATAGCAGTTGACTTGGAATTTTACATATCACAGCTACAAATGCTGATTTCAAAATGTTAATAATTCTTAGGATTAATTTATTAAATGTTAACCACGGTTTATTGTTAAATGTTTCAAAATTAATGTCATTAATTACCTCCATTATATACTTTTGTCCAACACTATTTAGTGTAAATTTATGTTGCCTAATGAACATTTTAATTATTAATCATTACTATGGAGATTTAATATTTCGTCCAACCGTGTTTATTTTGTAAAACACATTTATAATCTAATTATTGGTATTGCAAAATAGAGCATTAACATGAAGTGAAAAAACAATTATATCATAGGATTGATTTGTTATCAAAATTAATGTCAAATTATTGAAACATCTCAACCCCAGGGGTGTTAATTAATATCAAAATCCTTGATCGTGAAGCAATCAAGAACTTATTAATTCCTACCCAGTAATTATTTATCTCAATTTTATATCAAGATAAATAAACAAATTGGCCATTTATGTGATCGTCTAGTTTTATGTGGTTAGGACTTTAATTACGTTGTGTGTGTGTAGTAACCCTTTATAATTACCCCAGGTTCTTTGATTTAAAGTTTGGTATTACTTGTTTCTGTCTGATACGATATACCTTAGAAAATTTATCATTCTGTTAATCTAAATACCTGGTAAACTTGAACACACTGTCTATTAATTGAGAAACCTAGTTAATGTTTTATGTTATTTATGTGGTGTTTTATTACTAAAGATTGCACTGTATAATTATAGTTGAAGTTTGTCTTCTAATTTATTTGATTAGAATGAAATCATTTATTTAGTTTATTACTTGTGTGATGAAAAAGGTAAAGGTAAAAGAAAATACAATAATTGATGGGAAAAAGTAGTCAAAAAAACCCATTTTTATTTTATATAAATTGATGCGGCAAATAGCCGTACATGAAATCAAAACAATCCAAATATTTGAGACAATTGCCTAAATATTATATAGGAAGGATTACGTCGCTATAGTAATGACATACTATACATATTTCAAAGCTGGTTATGCAATAACAAGTACTAAGGTAACACAATCGTAGGCCGTGTTATTAGTAGGTGTAATTAAAGATGCGGCAAATAGCCGATTAAAATGTAATTGGAACTTTGGTGTTAGCAATCGCTCTGATAAAATAAGTTTACTGCAAAACAGAGGACCAGAATTATGTCCTGTTCGTGCATTAGAGAATGTAAGTAATAATGAGACACTCATGTAAGAGATCATAGAATGTTGGGGGAAAGCTCCCTTAATTGAATAAACAAAATGCAAATCCCAAATTGTATATGATTGTTCAACAACGTGAACAGGGGGCGTCGATGTAAATCAAACAGACAAGACGTCCCGGTTCAGTACTCGACGATAAGTATACCCCTAAAATATAAGCAAGTATACAGGGTGCGGGGACCCAGTACTGACCGTTGGCCTGAACAGTTTGTAGTTTATAAGGTAGAAACGTAGTTGAGTGCAAACCCACGATCGCGGTGTTTGTACTAGAGCCAGGGAACTCTTTATTTTTTTGATGGATCGTTATTAAACAATCATAGAAAACTAGGCATTCGCAGGTGAGAAATATTTCACAATAGTTTGACTGGAAATATTCTAGTGAAACCTTACAGGTGCATCCAGGCACACGGCAAGCCCTTGATAGTAAACAACTGAAGTATAATGGAAGCTAAAGTCTCTTGTCATTGCAAAAACTCTGAAAATATATAGTTCTAGAATATAAACTTGTTAGGGTGCAAACGTAAATCTTCCTAGCAAAACATTCAGTATGTGAAATTTCATGAATTAAATTCGTGAATGAAATCATAACTGGATAACTGGTAATATAATATTCTTTATAAAAAAAAAATCAAAGCTAATATTTCATAAAAAAACTAATATTCCTTTAGTACCACAAATAAGCCAATTTCCCCTATCCCCCCCAAACCAGAATGTAAAGTCAATATTAAATAATAACGCAGAGAAGTAAATAGGTTTGATACTTAGATAGTTATGTTGGTGAAATTGTCGTCGTGTAAATTGCGAAGTTATGTTCTAGCAGCCCAAATCTTTTAGTAGCCAGCCTGGATTTATTCGTAGAATTTATGGATGTATTTAGAGAACTAAGGCGGGCTCGAGTATTTAATCGTCGACAAGCGTCCGGCAATTAGTATCTCTTAGCAAATTCAGAGGGTTCGAAAATCGACGACAAACATCCTCGATGAAATTTGCTATTACTGGAATAAGTATTCTTCCGGGCAAACCGAGAGGGCTCGTGTAGTTAATCGTCGGCAAGCGTCCTCTATCAGTTCTGCCAGGAGGTATAGCATCGCCTGGCTTTTATTCTGTTCTTCCAACAACGCGGTTCCAAAATCACAGTGCCAATTCTCCCATTAGCTGAACGTTGCTTGTATATTTGACACATGAGACGTGGCTTCGGTATCCTGCCCTATCTTCGTCTTATACGTTTGCTTAAAGTCGCCCTATTCACTTCATACACAACTCTCGACGCTTTGCTGGTTTTACTAATGCATTAGACTTGTTTTTAAAACTGCCAAGTTTTAAATAAGAATTAATAACCATGTTACAAGCTATTTTAAAGTGGCACTTGACATATGTACAACTTTCTACCCTAATAAGTTAAAACGTAACGGCGCCCTGAAGTCGGCTATTATTGAGAACATAATTTCTGTTGTAAAAATAAATATTTGTATACATTTGGAAATGAAATTAAGAATGTAATGTTTAAATAATTTCTGGTTAATTGTAGTTATAAAAGCGATATTTCCCTGAATTTAAAACAAATTTAAGACATATTTTTAAAGTAGGACGCCCCCCAGGGCGGTGTTCTTCATTATGTTAAATGATATTATATTATACAGTATATACAACCGGGAGCGTACACGACCTATATCTCGAAAACTACTGAAAGAATTTTTGTGAAATACGTACCTCTGTATAGTAAACAGTGTATGATCTATCCATCTAAAATATTTTGACAGTTCTGTCACTTCCGATTATACCGGCAGTAGATGTCAACTTTGTTATTTTAAATGAAACACCCATATTTTTATTTACGGAATTGACAGTTTACAAAATTTTAAGGTGCTTTGTATAACAAACCTTATAATTAAGTTTTGGAGATATGAGATTTAACGAAAAATTTACAGCTGAAGACTTCTAAAGAAATTCTTTCTGTGAATAACCCGAAGAAATTAAATATCGTTTACTGCGGAAGTAATCAGCACAAACATAAGCTAATTTGAAATAATTAAAAATATTTCAATATTATACAAAGTGAGTGCAAAATGGTCACAATTTTAAATTCAGAAACATCAAATATCATCAATTTTTTTAAATGGGAACTCCCATTTTTATTTATTTTATCAAAATATACGGCCAAAAATGTGGACAGTTTACATTTTGTAAGAATTGGGCTGGGTGATGGCTTGTTGGGTTTATCATAGTCCAGGCGAAATCAATCACCGACCGGGGAAATTTATTCGGATGGAATATTTTTGTGCCATCTTGTTCAAAATGTGTTCCTTTATAAGAAAGTACAATTTGCCAGATGGAAATAGGGTTAGGAATTGTTTAAACACAGTTTTTTAAAAAAAATTAGAGAAATCAGAAAAAGTATGTTCGTATTTTTCACGCCAAAATAAACGACATTTTTGTCTAAAGTTGATATATTTCGAGAAAAAATCTTGAAATCCTAATGCGAAATTTGCGATTTTCTTGCCTTAAAAACCATATGAAAATTAATGTTTTTTAATGTAAGAAAAAATCATATCTATTCTTTGAAGCTTATACAATAATACTGTGTAATATATTTTGTTATTCTTTAGCGTAAGTACCTGTCAGCGTAGCGGCGCGCCTTACGATGTAACTTCACTAATTAAATTATATCATGTAAACAATTTGGAAGTTCAATCAATAAATCTTTACGAATATAAAAATACAATTTCAAACATGTATCATGGTATCGTATATCACGAGCTTAAAGATTTTCAACAGTATATCGTATGTACAAATTCTCGTAAAAACCTAATCCGTTTTCAAGCTAGTAGACATCAAATTTTTAAGCAGTATTATAGTCTGATGAGAGGCAAGTCTTAGAACATTTATTTTTACTTTGCTTATTGCAAATAACACAAGTTTGATTGTCATCACTATTTGCCACGGAAGATCGCGTTAATCTGGCATTGCTTATTGACCTAAAAGGTACGGTGCAATCACTATGATTAATATTATTATCACTAGCAGCATCTTGAGCTGCATTTGCATTTTCTGCCCATCGAATTTTTTCTTCGCTTGGATAAGGGACATAACAAGTATGCCATGAAAACTTTTTATTAAGACTTGGGTTATTTGACCCTCAAATAAATCAGTAAATCTCTGGGTTACTTCCTCGCCTTTTCGTCGCAAGGCTGCACGTTTTAACGTAATGTATGAAACTGCTTTTGATTTCTCCACGACATTATTTGGAAGATCACAAATAATGCACGATAAACTATCACTAGAATGTTTTCTCTTAAAAGATATTACTGTGTAAGACGTTTTATAATTTATATTTTTAAGAAAATAAATTTTTCACTTATGATTAAACTACATTTTCTTTTGGATAAAAATTGAAAGAGGTTGCGTATCAAGTTGCAACGACCAGCAAGACGAAACTGACGAAAAAAGTTGACATATAAATTTAACATTCCTTTTTTTATGCAAGTCCTAATATGATTATTTTTAATTTCACCGATCGCACGACTAGATGCGCCAGTATAAACATGTATACACATAAAACACATACATAAACATATATACATCGTGAGGCGCGCCGCTACGCTGACTGGAGCACGCGCACATTTTAACATTTAAAAAAAGCACTTAAGTTAAATGTACACAATACTGTGGAATAAGCTTCAAAGAATAGATGCAAATTATTCTTATATTAAAAAACATTAATTTTTATATAGTTTTTGAAAAATCGCAACTTTCGCCTTTTTTAAGTATTCAAGAATTTTTTCTCGAAATCTATCAACTTTAGAAAAAACCGTCTAACGACCCTTTTTGTTTGCTTTGGTGGGAAAATACGAAAATATTTTTTCCGAAACTTTTTTTTTTTTATATTTATTTAACGTCGGTCTATTTCCGCTACTGAGACCTATCACCGACGCCTGTAGACGAGCTACCCCCAATCAGGAATTTTGCCGAACCTCTTCCCTTAAGATGAGTAGGGATCTTTTACTTGCCTAACATTTAATAGAAAAGGGACCGACGGCTTTACATCCCCTCCGAAGGATGGTATATCACCTACACAACCCTCGCCTAAGATTGCATAGCTTCCGCGTATACACTGATATACAAGCCGCTGGAAGATATGTGAGGCGAGGACATGGTCTTCTTTGAAACGGTCGCCCATCCAAGTACTAACCGCGCCTAACGTTGTTTTACATCGCATATCGAAGTATATACATAGTAAAGACGCATCTACGCTCGCCTTTTTTCCGAATCTAAAAGGTTAATTTTTCAAATTTGTTAAAAAAAAATTTTGTTTAAACAATTCCTGACCACATTTCCATCTGGCAAACTGTACTTTCTTATAAAGAAGCCCATTTTGAGCAAGATGGCACAAAAATATTCCATCCGAGTAAATTTTCCCGGTCAATGACTGATTTCGCCCTGACTATCAGGATATCTCAAAGTAAACATATCACACGTTATTGTTAATATTTTGTCAAACATTCTCTATAAATAATTAATAAATTGAAATAATCTTCGTTGGAAAAACCTAAAGAGCCATAATGCAATTAAATGTATAAGGAGTAACTACTAGATAAAGAAGACTGGCATTATCTGTATCGTTTAACTGACACAAATGAAGCGTTTGACTATTTTAATGAAATACTCTTATATTATTGTCATGCAACTTTTCCAGAGCGTAAGCACTTTATTATTGACAATTATGGGAAGAAATGGGTCACTGATAAAATCAAAAAATCTAGCTCTGATCTTAAAGCAATTATTCATTTAAAATAAATTTACTCGGATTTGATATCTATATACAGCGTAGCAAAGAATCGGCATACTGCCTTAATTAGACAAACAGAAAAAGAATATTATCAGAATAAAATAACTACTTCTGATAATCTGGCATGTGCAGCTTGGAAGGTCATAGCGGAAATAAAAAAAGAAGATCAAAAATAATATAAAACTAATTAACTAAGATAATGCGGGAATAATAAGGAATCCTAATGAAGTGGCATCAACTTTTAATCGCCATTTTATTGATGCACCAAAAAGTATTGTTGATAAAATATCTACTGCGTGTAACGCAATTCAATCTAACGTAAATGTAAATCATCATAATACACTGTTTCTCGAACCGTTTACATAAAGTGAATTACTAGATTTATTAAAAAATAAAATGAATAACAAAGAGTCTGCAGGATCCGATGACGTTCCTATGTTTCTCATCAAACGTGTTCTAAAATCATCCTATAACCTACCTAGTAAACTTATCTTTCCAAACTGGTGTTTTTCTAACTTACTAAAGGCAGGAAAAGTAATACCTATTTTAAAGAAAAAATATCTAATGGCACTAGAAAATTAAAGACCTGTTACTGTACCATTCAGTTTTCAAAAATTCTTGAATATGCTTACTTGGCTCGTTTGATGCCATTTTTAAATAAATTTAAAATGTTATCAAGTAGCCAACACGGTTTTCGCTCTGGAATATCTACAATTACAGCTACCCTTTCATTTTATGAAGAAATCATTAGATGTATTGACGCTGGAGAATGTCCTGTTGGGGTTTTTGTTTCTTATGTCTATGATTTTAAATAATATCCATGGCAACTCCAATTTCTCCTCCAATAATAATTTCTTGCTTTATCAAATATTATTTTCCTCAGCTTTTTTCAATAATCCAGGTTCATTGATCTTAATTTTATTTATTTCTGTTGTTGATTTCTGCCCCACAGATACGATTAAATCCTACAATTGTTTTATTTTATATTCTATTTTTCATATTTTAGTTTTTCAAACTCTGCTGTTTAATTGTCTTATTGGTGTTGTCGCTTGTAAAATTATATTTATAACTTCACCAATTTTTCTACGATAAGATACATGGGTACGTTTAATTCAAAATTCAGACCAGAAGGTGGTACCTATGTATGAGCTTACAAATTATACTGGTTGTAATTAATTTATAAGAGAAAATTTAATATGCCATGTATTCGTTGATCGAAGGCTTCCTAAATATATATTATATATTTTTATTGGAAATGCAATATTATTTTAATGTACAAAAAACATTTATGCATAAATTAAAACTTCCACTATGACCATTCTCTTATTTTCCATAATTCTTGGTAACAGCTAAAATATCTGGAAACACGTAGAAGATATAGGTAATATAAACTGTGTTAGCATTCTCTGTCAGTCAGTCTTCTCCATATCTTCATAAGTTATTTAACAAAGAAACATAAAATTAAATGCAATGCAATCAAATATAATTTATTATTATTAAGTACGGCATGAAAGGAAATAATTATCTATAGATCTGTAAGAAATGAATTAAAACAGAAACAACTATATAAATAAAATCAAATTAGTTTTCCTTATGGCTTGTCATGTGATGTAAATATATAGAGTGTGAATAATTTGCAGTCTGCAATAATATAAATGGATATCTTATTTTAGTTTAATTACTGAAAGGAAAGCGAAGGACAGATGGTTAATGATAACCAATTTAACACGATTCTTGTATTATCACAAGGCTCTTTTCTTAAATGTACTTGTACCGTATGTCTATTCTACGAGGGCCACAGCAAATATCTCGCTTAGTATCTATTGTAGAAGAATAAAGTTCTAGAAATATTATCCCATTTTTTGTATGCTATATTTTAATAAAAAGAATTTTGAAATCCATAGCCTACGTTGTGAGCTATATTTAAAAAACCTGAAAAATAGGAAAGTCACAAACGGTTATAGCTTCCTTATTTGAGGAAAAAATTCGAAAAACGCAGTTGGCATACGCTCTTGTGCAAAAATTAAAATAACTAATCTCAAAGTAGGTCATCCTTTCCAACGATATAAAGCATGTCACAAAAATTTTAACTGATAGTGTTGATATTTGATATTTTACGAAAACCACAATTCATATCATCGAATCGTAAAAATCAGCTACGCCATGATTAGTGAAAAACAATGTATAACAGTTATTAACAAATTTGACATATTGTCACTGTTGTATGTTGCGTTGTCGAGTTCAAAGACAAGTTCCATATCAGTAATTACTATACCAATAATAACAAATTCGATATGATTAGCATTTATTGTCAGTGCAATTTTGACGCTGAGATGGCAGTCACGTTTTACGAGGATAGATTTCCAGATGCTCCGCAGCCAAATCGAACTATATTTAGGAAGTTAGTTCAAAATCTAAAAATGCACGGTTCATTTTAAAAAAAGTAAGGCGAAGGCATGTTGCGGATAATGTAAGAAAAGTGAATAGAGAATTGTGTTAACCAAAATGAAGAAACCTCTTTGGGACAAATTCAGAGAAACTGTCGCATAAAAAAAGAAAGTGGAAGAAAAATATTTTAAAAAATGGAAATGGATTTCGATCCTACAAAATGAAGAAAGTTCAACATTTAAATGAGGGAGATAACGCGAGGAGAGTAAGATTTTGTAGATGGTTGATAAATAAAAAAAGGAATGACCCGCTGATATGTAGCGAAATTACTTGGTCGGACGAATCAAATTTTTCTAATAATGGATTTTTTAATAGAAATATTCATTATAAGTGGACACGAGAAAATACACATTGGTGCAGAGAGATTACTTTCCAAGAAAGATTTTCTACGAATGTTTGGGTGGGTCTTTTAGGGACTAAAGTAATTGGACCTTATTTTTATGATGGCAAATTTTAGATGTCTTAGTTTCCTGCAAAACGAATTTCAAGATTTTCTTTATGAATTAACAGTGGTAGAAAGATTAAATTATTCATACTTTCAACAAGATGGGACTCTACCTCACACTGCTGTAATATATACAAATTATTTAAATCAAGTTATGCCAGATAGCTGAATAGGCACCTATGGACCCATTCTATGACCAGCTCGATCACCAGATATTACTTCCTTGGATTTTTTCGTCTGGGGCTATATTAAAGACAAGGTATTTCAAACTGCTCCTGAAAATATTGAGGACATCAAAACCTGAATTAGAAACACATGTAAAACAAAGTGGATGGCCTTATTACCTAGGAATCAGTTTAAACTTTTAAATTCAATGTAAATTGGACTTGTAACATTTAGGATGTTACAACTTCCATTTGTACTTTGTGTGTATACCACCAAGGAGCGCTTTATCAATTTATGAATCTCTGATGCAAGCAGTTGGTCGTAAGTAATGCCAACCATGTTTTAAATGAAAACTTTTTAGATATTATAATTTTAATTCATAAAAAATACTGTTTTGGTTCTTATGAAGTACGCAAATATTATTCAGTACAATTTCGTATTAAATAAAAATTACATCGTGTTAAATAATGCCATCGTTAATGCGGTGTTACATGTATTATTTATTTGTTAATGTTGTACGGTAAGACAGCCAAGACTTCTCCATCGATACAGAAATTAATGTGAAAATTTCTTTAAAAATATGTGCTACTGCTAAAGGGTTTATCTAAAATTTAATAAAGCCAACTTAGATTTTCCCACATTATTATTTTGCACATGGAAATCCGTCAATTTCGGTAACCAGTGGCTATTATTTAATATCTTTGTGTCTTATAATTTTTAAAATTTAAAAAAGTCTATGTTGCTTGTTTGAAGTTTATTTTACATATTTTTGCTTCCTGAAATGTATACAAAATTAAAAATCTAATTCCCAATAGAGCATGAGATACCAATTAATAGTTCTGCCATCATGGCGTGTTTGCCATTAAATATTTTAGACACCGGCATAAGTAATTTTTATATATTGGAGCCAAGTGTTAGTTAAATAGACAAATCAGCACATTCGATTGCTTCTTCAAATCATTTAAGCTTTCATATTCAACCAGTCAATTATAAAATTACACACATCAGCTTTTCTACAGTCCTAGAACTATCAAAATAAAACAAATATACATGCGCTCCCCTAACTATCTTCCCCATAAATCTGTTAACAACGTGCACGTGCATGTAGATGACTTAAATCAGCTCTTCACCTCTCATAAACTTTGATAAACCTCTGTTTTCATAATTTTAACCCTCATGTTAGACATGACAAGTACAACTTACTAAAATAAACATACGAGACAAATTAAATAATGAGTTTACGGTTTATCTGCTCATAACTATTACTACAAGTTACACAGTATACATTATCTAATATAACAATGATAAATAGAAGGCGATGTATGGTGCAAAATGTTTCGGATAATGCAATAATTTATGATGTTACTTTAGTAATATCGATCGTTACTGTCTAAAATTGCATCCATATAAATGAGTATTTCCGAGATCACTTCATTTGTTTTAGCTAGAAACGAGGGTTATTATATTCTTATTAAAGACACTGATAAGTATCATGCCATGTTATTTTTTTAGTATACCTATAATAAACACAAATAAAATGGGACGAAATTTGTCGATTTGGATGAAATAATTTAGAGCGGGTAGAAATATTGAGAACAGGCTTATTTTGTGGTACTTTTTGGTAATAGGTAAAAAGAATCTATTTTTTGGCAAAAAACTTGGAAAGTATCAATTTTACTGTAAAATATATACAGATGAAAACTATAGGTAATAAAAATCCGCACAATTTCATTTTTTTAAATTTCGTACGACCTATTGAAGCCGAGATAGATTTTCTTGAAATTTTGACAGTTTTGCAACGCAACAGACAGGCGCGCGTTATTCGCTAAAATCTTAAAAATGGTCGTTCGGATCGCAAAATGTTTCAAATGAAATTTGCAGAGAATTCGATTATGAATAATTTCCGTTTATTTTTCATTTCCATTCGATTAATATTGGCAGAAATATGAATTTTTAAATAACTTTATAGCGTGCTGTCAGGACACTTGTTTCATGATAAAATCGATAAAAACTCGAAAACAATAGATCGTACGCATATAGTGTATCTAATGAATGTTAAAGATAATCAAATTTCGAATTTATTGGTGTATATACAAAATCGTTTTGATAACGAGTGCATGGAGATTAAAGAGAAAAACATGAAAAATTATCATTTTCAAGTGCATTTACACAAATAGCTATTTTTTGATTGGCTTGAGGCAGTAATGACATTAAAAATTTTTTGAAGGGAATTAAATTATCTGTAAAATGAGCTCCAAGTGGCCTTCATACAATGAATGGTTCAAGAGTTACAGCTGTTTAAAGCTATGAGAAATTATTTTTTTATTATAAGTTAAGATTTTCCTGCAAGAACTGTGCATAACAATTTTATTTTAAATATAGGCCCGGTATGAAACGACTCAAAAATGCTCACAGAATAACTTCTGATACTTCAAAAAGTGGAAAAATATTATTGAATGTACTTCAAATGTGACGAAAATTGCCTGTTTGCTGAAAATAAAAAATCAGCCGCATTTTCAATCGTCAGTTCCCTGTCGCTACGTATTGAAAAATCTTACATGCGTTTTTTGTAGGTAATTTTGTAAGCTATCATTTAGGTCTTATGAAATTTTGTCGTAAAGTCAAAAGAAACGATGATATATATATAAAAAAGGTATTAATAATAATATTGGTTCAATTTTTCTGAACAAAAACAGTTTTCAAGAACCTTTTTTTAAAAGAAAATATACCTTGCGAATCTAATCTAATCTCTAGGTCAAAACCAATTTTTAAAAAATTGTTATGCACAGTTCTTGCAGGAAAATCTTAATTTATAATAAAAAAGAGAATTTTACTTATAACTCGTGAACCATTCATCGTATGAACGTCAATTGGAGCTCATTTTATAGATAATTTGATTCTCTTCAAAAAACCTTTAGTGTCATTATTACCTAAAGCCAAAAAAAAAATAGCTATTTATCTAAATACACTTGAAAATGACAATTTTTCATGTTTTTCCCTTTTATCTTCATTCACTCGTTATCAAAACGATTTTCTACGTACACCAACATATTCAAAATTTGATTCTCTTTAACTTTCATTAGATACACTATATGCGCTTTTATCGATTTTATTATGAAACAAGTGTTTTGATAGTGCGCTATGAAGATGGTTAAAAATTCGTATCTCTACCAATATTGATCGAATGGAAATGAAAAATAAATGAGAATTGTCCGTAATCGAATTCTCCACAACTTTCATTTGAAACATTTTGCGTTCTGAACGACCATTTTTGGGATCTTAGCGAACAACGCGCGTTTCCGTTGCATCGCAAAGCTATTAAAATTTCAAAAAAATCTATCTCGGCTCCAATAGGTCGTTCGAAGTTTAAAAAAAAAGGAATTGTGCGGATTTTTATTACCTATAATTTTCATGTGTACATATTTTGCAGTAAAATTGATACTTTTCGAGTATTTTTCGAAAAACCGTTTTTTTTACCTCCCCCCCCCCACGTCCCTCCTCTCCGCCGGCGTCTACGGGTGGGGACTTTTGATATGTTAAAAGTACCATAAAATCACGGTTAGTATAGATACGGTTGGATTAATGGGCGGGGACTGTGACGTTACAGTAGACCTTGGAACGCGCCATATTTGTATCGTTTGTTTGGTCACAGACACGGTTTATCAGATACTCTGTGGTTTGGTTGTGCATTGTGAACTTGTTTCTTTACTTTTGTGTATTCGGTGTATTAATTTTAAAGACGCTTTAAAAAGACTATTATTAGGAAGTATTGTGGTTTTGTTTTGGGAAGTCGACTTGCCCTAATAAAAAGTAAGTACAAGTATTGTTGGTTCTTTCTATATTTGTTGGTTAATTATTTATTATTATTGTGTAGGTAAATATTGTTTTTTTAACAGTTATGCCTGGAACAACATGTGCCGTGGCTATATGTAACAATAGTTTACAAAAGACTAAGCAAGGAAATTTGGCTGTTTCTTAATTATCATAAATTTCCAAAAGATGACAAACTATGATGTTTCAATAAAGACTTATTATTGCTATTTTATTTAATTTTACATAATGCTAGATATATTTTTTTATTTTCATTGCTCAGATAGATATTCGCAGTCAGCAACGTTCGATTACCAAATTTTCACTCATTTCCTAATAGTCTTAATTAAAAATATCTTTAAATAAATTTAATATATCACCTAATATAAAGTTCGTTCGTACGTGAGAATACTGTATATAACATTTTCCTTATACTTCTTCGTATTTTTGTGTGCTATGCTAATACCTAAAACCTTGGGGTAACATATATTTTGCTTTAATATTATGATAAGATAGGACGATAGCTTACACGCTTTTGGGCTATGTTAAAATAAGAAATACAGACTTTTTGTGCAGTAACTTAAAAAATTTTTGTCCGATTCTAGTGCGTCCCTTTCTTATTAAATCAAATTTGTATAAAATAAATAGTGCCTGTTTTTTTTGTATTAAAATAAAATAATAATTGCAAGATATATAAGTGGAAGCAATAACGACTTAAGAAACTATTAATGAGGGAGAACGAGACAGCATTATATGCGAGCGTAAACGAGGTCTACTTTGACGTCAATGCACTAAACGTTTTCTGATTGGTAGGGGCGGGCATAATCCAACCGTATGTATAATAACCGTGCCATAAAATAAGCTTCTTCCTAAAATTTCAGCCAACTCTGAATTGCTTCATCCAAATTTTCCCATTTTATTGGGCTATATAAAAATTATTCAAACAGGAGAGAAAACATTTCAAACTTAGAATTCTTCTAAGGAAATGGAGGAATGACAAGTTTGTACTTCTCGTCGTTTGATAATATAACATATGGGACATATACCAATTTGCCAATAATATTATCATCATCATCATAATCATAATACACTCATTTGATTACCAAATAATCCCAGTAACTTCTGTTTTACACCAAATCGATTTAGGCCATCCATTCAGTCTTCATTACAAAAACGACATTCTAAAATGCTTGTGTGAAAGCAAACAGTATCAGGTTTTCGATTACATTTCGTATGAAATATCAAGTTTTTACGTTATCCAGTTGTGTAATATACACTTGCGGTCGCATTCGATTATGTTTCCGTTAAATTTGCAATAAAAAAAAACACAACGTAAAATACACTTGTGAAGGTAAACTTTGCAATTATCACAATAGTCTGTAAATAGTTTGTGGTAGAGTCATGCAATTTTGCGTTTATAAGAAAACAAAACAATTTTTGTTTTTTGATTCGTATTTAATTGCAATAATTACTGTTTGAAATAGTTTGGCGTAGAGGAGAGGCAGGAAATTATGCTTAAACTATGTATTCAGGGATACCAAGCATGATCTAAGAAATATAAAGTTTAGTTTATATAAAACTGATAACCTTGGAATTTATGAAATTATTTTACAGCTAAGAATGTGATCTTGAAATATTTGAAGCGTCGGGAATATGTGCACAAAAAATACTTAAGAGAATTATTTTTAGAACGAAACTCACGTAAAGTGAACTACTATGCTAACGTTACAAGAAGTGTATTTGTTTAATTTCGAGGCCGTTATTTTGTCAGGAAATTAAAAAGCATGAGTTATTGTTCAATAAACAAAAATAAAAATTCATACATAATGCTTCAGACATTAATAACGGAATTAGACTGCTGGCCCTGAAATAAATTTCAGAGCACATCAGATTCTTCAATGTACATTCAATTTATAACAACATAAGTAGTGTTCTTTGATGTATAAAATTGAAAAACAATTCAATGGAGAAGAACGAATAAAACTACGTGGTTAATATTGGCGTGTTTTTTATAATTTGTAGAATTCTGCTATATATTGTGTTATTCGCTAGCAAAAAAATTGATTTTAAATCCTTAATTCATCAATAAAGTAGAACGTAATCTGAATCTAAATGTACAAAAACAATTATGAAAAATGACTCTCGTTTTGTATCATCTTGAATTAGACTCTAATATATCGTCACATGATTATCTAGTTTGACGGATATTTTTTTATAGAATCATATCAACCATAAAGTGCATATTGTCAATCTGAAAGAATGCTGTCTTTTTTCATTTCTAAAATTTATATATGTCCTTCCATTAACTTCTAACAGAAAATGTCTTACAACTTTTATTTATAGAATCAACAGTTTTTAGTTGTAATAGTGGTTAGGAGAGGCCGGCCTCTGATAAGCAGATCAGAAACGTAATTTTTTCTTCCCTTTAAATTTCTCTCAATTATTCATTACCACACACATTCTCTTATTTCCTCTTGAAGCTTCCTTGGTCTTACAATGAAAGTTAGGGTGCCTTTCCATTAAAGAGGCTAATTTCTCCTTTACCAAACTAAAAATTCTGGTTTCAAACATATTGGATGGGTAGAGTCACTTTTCAACTCCTATCAGGGTCCTGTCAAATTTTAAATTTATAGTAATTTGTCAGAATTTTGATTACTTGATTCGGGATCTTCCAGCTTCGTCTCAGTAACCAGAACGGCTTCAATTTGTTTGGGCCACTGCAAGGTATAGAGCCTGTCTATAGCTCAAGCTTTAGTGCTGTTTCAATGTATTGTCTGTCATCATCTGTCTCCCTGTGAGACACAGCATAAACTCCCGGTTCAAAAAAACTTCCTTATCTAATCAGTTTTCATCGATTTCTTAATCTCAGCTTTGCATGCCCAGGAACTCATACCAGATTTCTTACCTGACAACCACTTTTAGAGCATCATTACACTCTTGAACGAAAAACATCTCCTCGTAAGGGTTTGCCCACAACGGCGCACTGCTCCTTGCCATATCATTGCACCGTAGCGTAAACCCTTGCCTTGAGGTGGCCACATAGACGCACCGACCAGAAAAAGTGTCAGTACACCCCCTTAAATAAGGAGCAATATTTTTATGACATATTTCATCATATTTATAAAAGTATCCAACTCGATTTTTTCAGTATAAGAAAATGAGCAATTAACAACTTTGACTAAATTTTAAGCAAAACTGCAGATAGATTAAATGAAACTTGGAGAACTGCGTACTTCTCCGAGATTCATTTCAATAACTTACTTAGAATCACACCATTGTAGTGATTGCCAAAACGTTAATCTACATAAAATGATTTAAAAAAATACAACAAATGTGTGACGAACTTGAGACCAAGGAGTCCTAGGTTCGAAACTTGGCTAGGGTATGGATATTTAGTGGAGTTTTTATAAGCTGCTTGCTGAGACAGTGACAGTAGACTAGGGCGCGGTTGTATCACGGACAACACGGCTAGTCACTTTCCTGTTTTGAGTTCGAATCTCAGCAGCGGTTGATGAAAGTTCCAAGGCTACTGTAGGTATCATTCACATCGCGACTGTTGTGTTCAGGTGGGCAAACCCTTGAGCACTCGCGAGCCTTCAGGATGTGATATGATGAAGTAATTGAAATTTGTTTCGCTAAGTTCTGACAACAGCATGGTACATGGGCTGAGGTTTTATTTTTCTTTCGGTAGAATTTGCATATTACCCTCTATCAGGACCTTAAAGTTCACAAGTCTATTAAGCCGGAAGTGCTCAGTTAGAGCATCCACTACCACCATCGTGGTCACCAAACATTATTCAACTTCCGTTTAAATTTTCATCCTTTTCAAGATATCATGAGTTATATTTCTAAAAGTACAACTGAGTATTATCGAAAAGGGGTCAAAAATTAATATAGGAAATGAACTGAAACGAAATGAAATGAAATCGGCAGAAAATTTTCCATAATATGAACCTACTTTTAAAAGTACATCTAACAT
Source organism: Leptura quadrifasciata (assembly GCA_963675555.1). Lineage (NCBI taxonomy): Eukaryota > Metazoa > Arthropoda > Insecta > Coleoptera > Cerambycidae > Leptura > Leptura quadrifasciata. The sequence continues at coordinate 187,130,252 of OY776673.1, read as the reverse complement.
ATTTATTGCTATAATATACGCGAACGTACAGTGTATACGACCAGATTTGAAACCGCATAAAAACTAAAAGCCGGCAAAAACAATCGGCATCTCTTACGGAGGTAAATAGAAATGCTTGTCATAAGAAAAACAATAAAAAGATGCCGACAGTTTTTGCCGGCTTTTAGTTTTTATGCGGTTTCAATTCTGGTCGTATACACTATACAGGAAACCTGTCGAAGAGTGTGTATACATTTACGTATAGTTGGGAAGAAACATATACGAGACTGTTTACATTTCCATAATTAACACAAAAAGTTAAACAGAAGCATGTCGCGTTTTTTGCTATAACCACAAGCCGACCGGACTCCTAAAGCAAAAAACGCGTCACATTGAGCGGTACGCTTCAGTTTAACTTTTTGTGCTAATTATGGAAATGTAAACAGTCTCTTATATGTTTCTTCTCAAGCATACCTATACGGTGAGTGTTATGGTATTTTTCATGTATAGAAAAAATTTCAAAAACCTTAAAATTTGCAAAATTATTTAATCTTTCATGTCAATTTGTCAAAATACTATAAAAAAGTAATCCAACACCTAATTTAATCAACAAACTACAATTTTCAAAAACAAATTTTGAAAAAATTCATGATTCATCGATAATTCATAGTTAACCTCAGTTCGCCAGCAAATATCACAAATTATTCAAATTGCTAATTTTACGGCCCCAACATTACAAATTATCGCCCTAAAAAATACCGAGCCTAAATGAACTTCATTATCATCAAACCTGCTTTCCGCACCTCGATAGAGACATTTCTATTCACCCCCGTTAATTTTCTATCGGATAATCTTCCCTTCAAATTCGACTATTATTTCGTTTTGCATCTTTACTATCGAAATACATTCAATCTTCATTCATATTCTTCAACAAAGTACAGGTACTGCCGTTCTCCATTAATATCAATACTTATTTCCAATCGGTCCCCTTTTGTCATCGAAACGTACTTCCTTCGTTCACCGTGGATCTATCAGCACAATTTCATATATTATTCAACTCTAAGAGCAGTACCTTCGGGACAACTTAACGGGGCCTTTCCAAATTTAATTATTTTCTTTAACTTATTTTCGTTAATAACTTCCAAAATAAAGTCAATTCGAACTTCATTCATATTTCAAAAATTCTCTATTTCAATGCCGGCTCATATACTTTTCATATCAAAATTTCCCATTTTTATACCTGATGATGCAATATTGCGTAATCGTGCTCGCAGATTTCCGCACTCATCGTCCCTGACGGACCATATAAGAGGCCGAGTGCCACGAGCTCAGGTTAAGTGCGTTCTAGTTTCGGTATCTACAAAGTTAGTTCTTGCGTCTTATCAAGTTTAGTAGTGAATCAAAGGCGAATATACTAGTAACTATTTCGGTTCCTAAAATTAATAAAATTTAGTGCCGTCTGTCTAGTCCAGCTTATCCGCTTTAACTAAACAATGATTCTTTGTAACTACGCCGTCGTGATTGCTTCCTTGGCTGCCCCAAGTAAAAAAGCTCAACAAATCTCCGGCCACAGCGCCCCTTAAAATAAATGAACTTTAATCAAATCTTCGGCCACCGCGCCCCATAAAACAAATCTACCTTAAACCAAATCTTCTGCCTTGGCGCAAAATAAAACAAAGTGAATTTTTTCAGACATTTTAAATCATTTACAATTAAAAGAATTTTTTTCTCAAGTCGCAATTTCCGTTGTCGAATGTTTATAACTGTTTTTAGAATAAAATTTTAAGTTCTACGAACTCTGTTCATTTAATTTAAATAAATATTTCAATTTCATTTTAAAACTAAGTGTGTTATTTCAAGAAGTGATATACAGGGTGAAGCTTTAGACCATTTCACAGACACTAAATAATAAATTTTAAAATCAAAGTCTTAAAACAGACTCAGACTCACAAAATACAAGTGATATTAACTACCGGGATTTATACAGGTTGTAGTTTTGACCCTGTCGGACATCTTAGGAGCGACCCCCCGAACCTCTTCAAAAATAAAATTAAGTGCACGAATAACCTCAAGAGTCTCTCTTACTCTTTAAGCTCCTGTCACTACTATGCTCATACCAAGTGTGATCAAGCCTTTGGCAAGTGGTTACAGATGCGGTGAGAAGACGCAACAGCGCCCCGTTGTCCACATCTGCGTCCACGTATGCGTATGGCTTACAGTCGAATCAAGTAGTAGTATCATGGGTTTACTTAAAGCTTTGACATTTATTTCGGTTTTAACATTTTTAAAAAATGTTCGTCATTTTTTAAAATATCGAGTAAAAAATTCTGGAAAAAATTATTAACGTCAGAAACGATGAGAAAATTTAAGAATAACTATAGCTAACTTTCCATTGTCATTAATATTTAAGTATTAATAAAAGTTCGTATATTTCATTTAAACACTTTCCAATTTTATTTCTTGCTATGCATATCAAACATTAATCACAGTTTGGAATATCCAACGCGAGAGGCCGACTCGCATTTGACCGCTTTTTATTTCGTAAGAGTAAAAATCAAAGACTACCGCAAATAAACTAAAAAATTAACTCGCTACTCTTATCTAGGAATGTTGGTATGTCATTTACTATATTATTAATTTATTGCCATCATTTACACCTAATTAATTTTTCATGCATAGAAAGTCAATCAAAACACCTATTCCCCATTTGGAGTGTAACATGTTATAATTAACAAGTTATTCACTAACTATTATAAAATTATATACGGTAAAGGAGCTATTATATGATAGATTATACTCATCTTTATACCAGAAATTAGTAGGGCATTAAATTAACTAGTTTATCGCGATATTTCTTGTATTAAGGTTATTATATTATATACTGTTATTATTGGCCTCATCTAAATGTTTACTTTCGCAGTTGGATAGGACATTATTTTATAAAGTTTTTAATTAACATTTTTAATCTCTGTAAATAGAGCGTTTATTTTCTATACAATATAATTACCGTTAATACTTATTAATTAGAAAATAAACATAATTATTTGTAATAATGCTGATAACAATTATTAATTGCGCAAAAAGTATGAATGATTGTTATGATGTTATTTATATCATAGTTGAAGAATTAGACCCATGAATTCGACACATGCCATGTGACTCCTGTAAGTACAAAAGCAGACACCTTCTCACGGCTGCAATTTGATCTGGAAAATATTCCACTTACTAGTTTTCTTTTCAGAAAAGACCATTTTCATATTTTTCATGGTCCCACCACTCTCTGTCATTAGCAGTCTTTTTTTTACAAATTGCAAAGTAAGAATAAGTCTTTTAACGTTAATCACAAATACGGCGCTCTTGTGCATCATCCCTAACTCTAGCAGGCGACAGCCACTTTTCATTTCATTATGTAATGATGTATTAATGCAAATACTGTTATAATTAAAGAAATCCTTTGTTTTGTTTTCAACAAGTTTATGGTTAGGGTATTACAGGATGAAGGGACAGGTGGGAAATTCTTACTGTTTATGTGGGTATGACTTGGTAAACTTTTTATTTGAAAAGAAAAGTCTAAAGTATCTGGTTATCTCACCATCTTCCCCACCTTTCCTCATTTTTTCTTTCCCTCTCACCACCACCAAATCCCTCACTTTGTTCCACCTTCATTCACTTTTTACCTCATTCCGCCATATTTTCTTACTTTTCCAATATCTTCCTACATTCTCACTATCTTTGTGCACAATATTCTGCACATTCTTATGATCTTTCCTCAATATTTATCACATTTGCACTATTTTCACGAGATAAAGTGGCCTATTATTTAAATTGGAAATATATACAGTGTGTCTCACTTTTCACCACTACTCCCCCAATATCTCGGCCACTTGTTGGTCGATATAGATCAAATTTGGTTTACTTCTCGTGTTTCAGGTTGTAATTAAAATGTTATTTAAACATTTTTTTCTCGAAATTAAATACGCCTACTATGACCAAAAGAATTTGGCAAAAATTAGAACTTAATATTTTAATTAATTTTCCTAAACCCTCTGTATACTAAATTTCATTAAAAAATATTCATTACATTACAAAAAAAAATCATATCTAAGATTTCAATAATAATAAACACCAAACACCACAGAAATTAGACAACCCCAAATTCCAGAAGAAGCCAGGGCTTGTGCGGAAGGGGGTTACACATTGAAAAAACGCGGACATACAACCATTTCCTCCAACAGTGCCGGAGCCAGGATTCGAACCCGGTAGTGCGATGTCCGTCTGATTAATCGCGATTGCCACCTCGCGCCTTAACCCACACGGTTATCGACCAGACACCCTATATCACTCTAATAATCACCCTACTATTCGAGTTATTTATTGTCGGATAGTTACATAACTTGATAGTCGTATATTAATGACGCTAATTAAGCACTAGGACACACTTTTTATCCAAAACACTATTACGAAATGAATATTTGAAAATTGGTAGCTATTTTTTAAAATACTTAGAACTCGGCATACCAATACCTTTGTTAACATGGAGTGCTTTGGAATGGATTTGACAATTGTATCGAATGTCAAATAAAACTTAAACATGGCTGCACAACAATTAAGTATTGCTGATAAAATTGAAATAATAAGAATTGTTAGTGACAGTGTGCACTCTTATCGAGATGCAACTAGTATCTTCAATTCGAGACATCCAGAACGCACACAAATTCACTACATCACGGTTGGTTCAATTAAGAGAATATTTAATAGAACTGGAGATGTATTCAAATTTAGAGCCAAAAAATTCAACGTTGCCGATGGTCCATTGGATCAAGTAATATTAGGTGCTCTTAATACTGAACCACGTGTTAGTGTCAGAGATTTATCTCTAAACTTGAATGTAGACAGAAATAAAATTTGGAGGTCCCCTAAACGTCATAATTTTTTTTAAATCATTTATTTAACGTCGGCCTATTTCCGTTACTAAAGCCATTCACCGACGCCAGGGGATAAGCTCATCAGTGTCTGTGTAGGCACTGGGACCCCTAACCTGGACGTTTTACAGAACCCCCACACTTTGTCGTGCGGTAGGGATCTTTAACATGCTCGCATCGTAGATACAGGGAACCCACAGTTTTACATCTCTTTCGAAAGATGGTGACGCGAGCAGATCCGCTTATCCACTATATCTCATCGACTTGCTGTGACTCGGTTTTAAACCCGGGCCGTCTGCGTGAGAAGGCGCGCCACTATCCACACACCAACACCACAAACCGACAAACGTCATAATTTAACTATGAAGAAGGAAACCCAGAGAGGCGATTGGAATATTGCATCTGAGCACAGGGTTTGTTATTAAATGACACCCCTTCCCTCCCTTATGAGTCAGTTCGCCAGTGCAGATAACTATGATAGAGGAGTACATATTTTTATTAGATCGCGTGTAAAGGAAGTCTAGCAAAATTTTCATAAAATATAAAATTTGTGAAGGCCCGTTTGTTTTTGAGGGTGTCATATAAGTTAGTAAGACATACATATTTTAAGTCTGTCAGTATGTAAATTGTGTTCATACGATATTATGGACAGTTTAGATGTCGCTATTTGCTATGTGTATATATCCCTTTACTGGCCCATTATGGTACTTTCCCAGTAATGAAAGGAAAGAAATAATTTATAAACGATGGGTCAATTACCGATGTTTGCTGAAATATTGAGCAAAAAAATCCAGTTATACGCATATTTTATGAGGTATCATATCATTATAGATATATATTTGCATACTCTCATCTATATGGATACAATGCATAACTAATTTAACCTATATTGTAGAATCTCCTACAAATAATTTGATAAACAATGGAAATATTTTTCTTTGACTTATATAGGACCAGTTTCTTATAAAATAGCTAATGTTTTAAATACCTGCCCACTGTAATATAGCCTTTAAAGCGTCTAACTGTCTAAATCAGTATTTTGTACAAAATGTGGAGTATATAGACTTAAATATAACGATTGTAGTAGTATATACATAGGTATAACTTATAGAAGTTTCAAAACGAGATTAAAAGAACACCTGAGATGTCTCAGATTAAATTCAGGTTTTCACATTTTGCGGAATACCTCTTAAATGAAAACCACAATTTTGATCAAGAAACTGGTTTTGAAGTTTTACATTTAGCGAATAAAGGGAATTTGCTTATTAACTTAGAGTCATTAGAAATTCTTAGCCATTCCAAATCAAGTTAGTTCAATTAACAGCCAACTACGATTTGATTCTACGTGTAGTTATTTATATTCATATTTTGTTGTAGATAAAAATCTTATAACTTTACTGTTTATTAATGACTTTAGTTCAATTATATACTTTCTATCACATATTTACATATCCGGGATCTATATTTACTATTTAAATCCATAATTAGAGGGCATCAGGTATACTAATACTAACTCTCCAACAGAGGTATCATTTTAGTGGCATTCCGAGCCACAACGTGTGGTTTTGGTTCATTGCTGTCATTCTTAATTATTACTTCCACGTCCAGTTACTATAACAGTAGGGTAAAAAAAGAATAATTTTTTTTTTGTTGAAATAGGCTTAAATGTCATGAAACGTCAAGATTTTAAATTTGAACGAAAAAAATTTCCTCTGTCGGTTTGTCTGCCGGTCTGTCTGTAACTTTTTTTGTGCGCACGTTTACTCTGGAACCGTTTATGATATTGACTTGAAGTTTGGTACACTTATGTATTATGTATTATAACTTATGTATTATAACGATATAACGAATACCACCCCCACACCATTATGAAAGAGAGTAAAAAAAGTAAAATGCGATTTAGTATCAAAAAATTTTTTGAGTGTTAGCACCTCCTCTACCACCCCCATTGCCACCCCCAACCTATTATTAAAGGGAGTAAAAAATTAAATTGGGATTTAGTGTGTATACGAGAACCAAGGGCTTCTAAATTTTTATTTTACATTAGCCAGACCCTCTGCCACCCACACTCTATTATTAAAGGGAATAAAATATTACATTGCGATTTAGTGTGTATAAGACTTGGATATAAAATCTGGATGTGGAAGTAGTGATTCCTTGGGCAGCAGTTTTTTAAATTTGTTAATGCATTGCTGATTGGCATTGTATATTGTATTTTTATCCTATAGACAAATCTTCTTACTTTCGTGTAACGTAAGCTATTATATCCTGTATTTTAAATTACCCTTTTTTATATTGACTGTCTTATTTAAAACATTTTTATATTTATTTTGGTCTTAATGCCTGAAGGTGTAGTAGATAGTACCTTATGTACACTATACCACGAAACCGGTAGCGAAATATAGAGTTTGTGATATAAAGGACCTTTATTTTTCTAATTTTCAATCTATGTACATTAGTTATCCATTCATGGTTCACAATGAACATCCCATGAAGTCCTGACGTGGCGAAAAAGTATGAGAAAATGTATTTTCATAAGAAATCACTTTGATGTACAAGATATCAATATTGCATATCCATCGCAACTTTACATGTATATTTGGAACATTCTGAGAATCTATATAGTATGGTAGTGGTATGGATATACCCATATCCATACCACGCATCGAAGCCAATCTGCCTATTAGAGAAATATGACAAAGATGACCTAAAAAATAGTAAATAGTAGTATTGTAAATATTTCTGCATTAGGAATTATTGATGAATGGTTACAACTTTCTCATCTATGTTTTCATAAAAAGTCAAATAAGGAATGGTATAAATTAATCGAATTGAATGTTCAATAGCCTTGGCATCTTCTATATTGTAAACTTCATATTAAATTGTACTTGAAGCTATATCTTTAATAAATATGTCAATGTCTATTCATCGTCTATACGTTAATTGTATCATCTTACTCGAGTCGCTTTAATAATAATAATAATAATAAGAGGTCTTTATTTTCTCAAAAAAAAGTAACAAGATTAGATAATATAATTTAAAAGAATACCAGAAAAACGCCGAAGATTAGGTGGCCGTACAAGACGAACCTCTGTATTTAATCTTAAGCGTAGATCAGGATTACTAGTGACAGATAGTACGTATGTAGTAACATGATATTTGTAGGCACTAGAGTAAGAAAAAAAAATTAAATTATGTTTTTTCACTAATTAAAAGAATAATTTACCTATGGAGCATTAGTTTGATTCATTCAAAAGATATCTTCTTAGTGTGAATTTAAAAGCTGGTAAAGATTTACTTTTGATATATGAAGGAATGGAATTATATACTTTAGTTATTTGATACGTAAATGATCGTTTAAATAATTCTGTACGATGGAGGGGAGGAGTAAGTGTACCTTTGAAACGAATATTCAAATTGTGGACGTCTGTTCTATATGAGATTTTTTTGCTCAAGTATTTGGGAGTTTTATTGTTAAGAATTTTATGGTATAAACAAGCAGAATGCAGAAATCGTCGCCTAGACATATTGAGCCAATTTAACTGGATTAGTTTATGTGAGATACTTTGATGGCGCCTAACTCCAAATATTAGTCTCAAACAAGAGTTTTGTAGAACTTGTATTCTACGCGTATCCTCCGCATCCAAGCAAGGACCATATACAGAATCGGCAAAATTAAACCTTGATAAGACTAACGACTCGTATAAAATTGTTTTAATTTTTTGATTCAAATAATGCCTGATATTATATATTACTTTTAAATTTGTATATGCTGCACGTATACAGTTATTAATATGCAATTTAAATCTTAAATTCGTGTCAAATGTTACCCCCAAATTTTTTGCGTTTTCTTTAAAAGGTATATAGTGTCCGTCAACATATATTTGCATGTTTTCCTTTACAGTTGATATGATATTATGATGACCGAAAACTAAAACTGATGTTTTACTGGCGTTAACATTTAATGCATGACATCTGGATTTTTCAATTAGAGAATACAAGTCTCTATTAATAGCAGCCATTGCCTCAGCCCATTTCCCTGAATCAAACGATAGGTAGAGTTGAGTGTCGTCAGCATAAAAGTGAATTTGACAATACTCAGCCACTTTTTCGAAACCTGACGTATATAACGTATATAATAGCGGTCCTAGAATCGACCCCTGTGGGACCCCGGATGACACATCGAGAGGCATAGACACACTATTGTCAATTCTAACACGTTGTGTTCTATTTTGTAGATAGCTACGAAAAAAGTTAACTACACTAACATGAAAGCCCATAGATTCCAGTATAGCGAAAAGTATTTCGTGGTTAATCGTATCAAATGCTTTTGTGAAATCGACGAGTACCAGCACTGTAACTTTTTTTTCATCCAATCCTCTCAAAATGTCATCCGTGATATTTAAGAGGGCAGTTTCACAACTATGCAAAGGGCGGAAGCCAGATTGTATTTCAGGTAACAATTGAAATTTTGTTAAGTGATCCCGCATCTGACACTCTACCTCTTTCTCTAAGACTTTTGATAGGGTTGGCAAAATACTAATTGGGCGAAGATCCTTAAATTCTTCAGGGTTGTTTTTTTTTTGGCACTGGTTGTACTAAGGCTTGTTTCCAGAAGTCTGGAAAAATGCAATGCTCTAAACTAAAATTTATTATGTGGGTAACAAAAGGCAATATTAAAGGACAACACATGAGTAATAATTTAATATGAAGACCATCATTTCCCTATGCATTGGTTTTTATATCATATAGAATTTTCTGAACATTATACTCAGAACTAGGCTTAAATTTAAATGAGTCAATATTTGGTTTAATATTATTTTTATAATGAGTTATGGTATCTTGATCTGCAGGTAATTTTGGGATGCAATTTATGAAATAGTGATTAAGGTTATTAACATTTTTTAATTCGTCCGCAATACTATTTAACCGCTTAGCTATATTTAAAAGGCGCAAATCTTTCCAGGTTTGATTTATGCCGTCTACCCTCAGTCTATGTTCAAAATATGTTTTTTTTTTCATTTCGGCAAACTAGCGTTGTATAATTTTTTAACATTTTATAATAATTATGATGAGCTTCGTTCTTTGTACGACGCCATTTACTGCAGGCTTTGACTCTTAGAGACATAAGTAAACGTATATTATCAGTGATCCATGGTGCATATTTTTTTGTAATTTTTATTGTTTTGATCGGAGCGTGTATATCAAACAAAAATAATATATTTTTATTTAAAAAGTTCACTTTCTCATCAATATTATTGGTTGGCATAAAATTGATCCTCGTTAAAATACTTAAAGTCCCTAATTGTTTTATATACTGGGTTCAGTTTTTTATGAGTGATATTTACTTTGCAATAAATAAGTTCGTGATCAGACATATGATTTAATGAAATAACTTCTACATTTTCTACAATATTTTCATTAGTAGTAATTATAAGATCAATTAGGGTTGCTGATGTTAGGGTAAAGCGAGTTGGGAAGTCTACAATTTGGACCAGACTATAGGTATCAAGTAGCGTATTAAGTTTATTAGATGCCGGAAAATCAGTTTTTAACATATCTATATTAAAATCACCTAAAGAAACAGAGACATTATTACAATAATACTATTTTTACGAAACAAACTTGTTTGTATATAAATTTGATATTAGCAACAAAATAACGTAATACTACAAACTCAACACATTTAACATTTATATCGCATTTGCTGGATGCATAAAAATTCTCACATAAATACCTGCAGATTATTTTGTAGGGCGTGTACCTGGTATGTAAGTATTTGAAATAATTGAATATAGCAAACGAGTATTGTAAGTACCGCTATATCTCTCGTGATGAAAGTGCGTAGTTCTTGTCAAGTAAAATTGGTCGAGTTTTTGCTTTCAGTACTTTAACTGAGTGCAGATACCCAGGTCTGACTTGTTTTTAAATAAAAGTGATTTAGTTAAAGAAAATAAGAAAAACTGGATCTCCTATATGTGGAATAAATTATAATTTATATTGACAGTGTGTTCCAGTTTGAGCACATACAATTTTACTTATAAAGCAGAATCTGAAATGAAAAGTTTTGATATGGAACTATTTAAAACATTTCATATATAGGAGAAGGTTAACGTGTTTCAACTTGAATCATTTATTGTATAATTCTAATAAGTGTTACTGAAATGTTATACAACGAGATAACGAAACATCACATATTATTATAGCGTATGTAAATTATCTAACTTGTTTCAGTATTAAAAAATGTACAGCCATTGCATAATTACTGGTGTTTATAAACAAAACATTTTATTATTGAGTAAAACTTTCACCATATTGTTAGATTAAAACGCTGAAGAGAATAAGACAAACACAGTTCATTGCAAAACAAACAATGACAACGATGTTCCTTAATACTACAATAAAATTAGTATTCTATACGGAACAAATTTATAACAATCTAATTCTAGAAGGAAAATATAGGGAGAAATGACCTGTTTAACGGGACAAAAATCTCAAAAAATCAAAGTGGCGGAACCCTCCAAAAATTGGGCCTACATCTTGAAATTAGGTACTTAATAGCTTTTAATTTGAATAATTAATCTCACATTGATTTTAACAGAGAAATTAATCCTACATAAACTAAAGAGCATTAAACAAGCTGCAAATCAGTATAAAACTTTTTTAAATCGGTTAATAGATAACTGAGATAATGTCGACTAAAATTTGGGTAATATGTACCCAAATGTACTACTTTGGGTAAAATTAGATAATTTCAACTTTATTACTAGAAAACAATGTTATTGAATTATAATTAGCATACTAATTTCATTGTATATCATTATATTAGATAATGAAATGATAGAGTTATATTAATTGCACATACAAACAAAAGTGTTAAAATAGGCAATTCAGTTTCAGTTATTAATCCAATGCAACCATTTGGAGTATTTGGTAGTATAATTTGTGCCACTGTAACTCTGAGGACCTTAAATAATGTTTTCGATATGAACTTGAGCAGTTAGACTAGGCGGTATGGGCGCTGTTGTTTCGAATTAAATTCGGATTCGATTTTTTTGCTGAAATCAGTTCAAGAGATAGTATCGATTATGAAAATCCATGTTACCCGACGGTAACGTGAGTCGTTATTTTTTAAAACAATTTTATTTATGACAAATAAAATAAAACTTTTCTTTCATTAAACAATTTTTTTAAATATTTTCTAATCGATTTCCAACAAGAAACGTTCAATAACTTTTTTTCGAAAAGTTGATATTTTCAGTGTAATTAATTTTTAAAAATTGAAAAATCGACAATTTCCCTTTTTTTCGCGCTCTAGAAGTGTAATAAAAAAGGTTTTTTATAATACATAATTTTTTATAATATCTTTAGATATTGTATGTTAACTTCCAATAAAGAAAATTGTACATATATAAATAAAATTGTAAACTAGAACAGGGTATTTAAATTATAACTGATTTTAATAAAAAAGTTGCGAACACAATACATTTTGCAGCCATAAATTTTGTTCTAACACATATGGCATTTCAAACAACTGGATAGCATCCTACTTAAACAATAGAAGCCAAATAGTTATAAAAAATTATAAATCTGAGCCATATAATATATCAGTAGGAGTGCCACAGAGTACCATATTGGGGGCTTGTATTATTTTTGATATTTCTAAACGATATATCCTCAAACTATCCCACAGCCGATACACAAATAATATATGTCGATGACACAAACTTTGGCATACGTGCAAATAATAAGATAGATGTAATATCAAAAGCTAATAAATCCACTCATGAGTTTCTAGAATACTGCTTAAATAATGGACTGTCGATAAATATTAATAAATCTAAATTTATGACTTTTCTTCCAAAAAAGTCTATCCAAGACTGTAGTTTCTTAGTCAAACTAAATAATAATTCAATCGAACAGGTACATACATCAAATTTCTTAGGAATAACATTTAATGCTAAAATGACGTGGGAATGTCACATTGAAAAAATAACCGGTAAACTAAGTAGCATATGCTACTTAATCCGGCAGCTAAGGAGTACTGTGGGTCTTAAGGTACTTAAATTAGTATATTTTGGCTTAGCTGAATCTATTATAACATATGGTTTAATATATTGGGGAAGCTCGGCACACATAAATAGAATTTTTGTTGTACAGAGGGTAATAGCATCCTCTCACCTCATGTAGAGATCTTTTTAAATAGTATGGTATCTTGAATCTGCCATCATTATACATTTATCTATTAATAATCAATATAAAAAAGTAATTCCTTAATAAGATATAGCTCCATACATTCTTTTAATACAAGTTGCAAAGATAATTTACATCAACCGTTTTCTAGGCCCTTCTCTAAATTTATATCAAGGTTATATGATTTCCTATTAAATAATTCATTTTATAGTTACGAAGAGTTTTTAGATTTTAAATAATTCTATGTGTAGTGTAATCTTATATATTTATATTAGTATTAGTTTGACTAGTCCAATAACTGATACATTTGTGTATTATGTTGAGTGATGAATAAATTTATTATTATTATTATAAATAATTAATCATGAAACAAACAGAATCATTTCTATATTATTATTTTTTTGCACTTTAAAACAAAGTCAGGTAATATACATATTGGTACAATCTTCTGACCTACAGGTGCATGAAGGAATGCAATTGACATTATTCTTCTTGCAAAAACATGCTTTTTTACAAGCTTTCTGGCAATTACATGGCTGTAGCGAGTTTTCAGGCAATGCAGATTTAGTTAGGAATAAAGGTAATATCTCTTTTTTGATTTTGTAACATTTGTTATAAATTCTAACGCCTTCTTTTTCGTACTTATCTTTCTGGTTGAATCGCACCCTGCAGAAGCATGCAATGCTAGTAAAATTTCGCATCGTGGTAACAGTCATGGTTTTTGATTATGTATTTGTAACCAAATTCCTATAGAGCTGTTTAATTGGAGCAGTGGCCAAAAATGAATGGCCAAGATGAAGACATCCGCATCCGTATCACACTGTGTGTTATTATATCTGTATTTGATGGAAGATTATACATTGCTTGATCAAATTCTCGTATCTGCTTCTAGATGGTTTGTTTGTAGCTCCGGTACCTCAGATATAGTTGATACTTGAATTTATTTATTAAAATATATTTAAATATATTTGCATAAATAATTTATGTCAATAAATAATTATTAAAAATTTCACGAAGAGAGTAATAATTTAATGAAAAACCTATATTAAATTAATTAATAGAATAAATTTATAATAGTTAATTAATAGTAACAGAATTAATAATAAATTAATGATCGCGATAGGTACATAAACAACAGAAATCGCACGATACGCATAACCCTCCTTTCATACTGGGCGATTTAGCAGCGCGATCCAGCGCGCAGCAGCAGCTATCTAGCCGCGACGACTCACCCGGCTCGTATTTTTACATTAGAGCTGCGCGACTTAGTCGCATATCCGTTCACTCAGTCTCAGATCGCGCTGGTAAGTCTCCCAGTGTGTAAGGAGCGTTATGAATTTTCTTTATTGGAAGTTAATATACAGTCTAAAGATATTATAAAAAATTTTGTAAAAAAAAAAATATTACACTTTTAGAGCGTCAAAAAATGGGAAATTGGCGATTTTCCAATTTTTAAAAATTAATAACACTGAAAATATCAACTTTACAAAAAGCCTATACCGCTTAGTCTCAGTGGTCTGTCAGTAATTTTAATGACATTTCTTTCAGGAAAACCCCAAAATCCGTATTATTACGATATTTCGATAATAAACTTTGTCGAACTAATGTAATAAACACTTCATCAGCGCGGGCGATTTCCTTTAAGAACAATTGCGTGGCAGCACCCTGCACTTTTTAAAGATATTATTAGTCAATATCTTAAATATGTACAATATCACTACAACAACCCATAGTTTTTGATGAATATAATAATCGGAAAATATCAACAAAGGACTTTGAACCTCAGAGAAGAGCAAAAAATATTCACAACTGAAATACATATGAAGGTTTCTCAGACAGACTTTTTAATACATCCTGCCAATATACAGAAGTCTCTCTCTTAATACCAGAATTTTGTAATATCGGTATCCCAGTTTAACAAGCAATATCTGACGCAGATTATCTAATAATGGTAACTGCTACATAATATTCCTCTAATATCTGATAAATTAACCAATATAAGCCAACTTCGGTCCATATCAGGTGAAACAGGGGTCAAAAATATTTTATTTTTACAAGTTCAGATTGCGACACAACGTCAGTATTCTATAAGAAGGAAAAAGCAGCGCTAACCATACTAAAAAATGACAAGGAAATCTCAAAGCATTTGGATGATTTTAAGAATCAGTGTCGGAAAATGATTTTTGGTTACAAAACTTTTTAACAAATTAACACCCCCGTCAGTGGTCAATATGATAGATAATATTAACGATCTTTCACATGATCAAAATCATTTTCTATGCACCCCATTTAATATAAATGAGTTGGAATCATCCCTCAAAACTTCTAGGAATACTGCCCCAGGATATGAAGATATTAAATATCCAATGCTTATTTACATACCTGATAATGCCAAAATTTTTTTTTATGATATTTACCTATTTGGCCATGACATGCATGAACTGAAAAATATAATCGTTGTCCCAATATCTAAACCAGGAAAAATCTTAATAGTTCTGATTCATATCGTCCAATTTCCTTGTTACCATGTATACTTAAAACTTTTGAAAGAATGGTCAAGATTAGATCAGAATGGTGGCTTCTCCAGCATAATTCTCTTCCAGTAAGACAGTTTGGGTTCAGAAGAGGTTTTGGCACTATCGATGCTGCATCTACGTTAACAGTAGACGTTCAAAGTAGTTTTTCTCAAAATAATTATTTATGTGCATTATATTTGGATATCAAAGGAGCTTATGACTCTGTTGATTTACTAATATTGGAACGAGAAATGACTGTATACTTCTCCATTTCTTGTCACATTGCCAGATCTATTACTTTATTCGGGTCGAATAATATATGAGTATTAAAAGAACTTTGCCTTTATCCTATAAGATCAACCCATATCTATTTAAAATTAAACATTTAATTTCTCGAATTAAATCGTCAGGAAGGGATGTTTTTTTTGTCTGGGTGAAAGCTCATATTGGATTGCAGTATAATGAACAAGTTGACATTCTGGACAAAGAAAGTGGTAATTCAGGACATCTTTTGAACGAGCAGCTATGTGCAAGTGACAGACAGACTGTATTGAAATTAATTAATAGGCGTAAATAAATGGTCCGTTATGTGGAAACAATTTTGTTTCACAAATCCTACTAGATACATCTTAATACACACTGATATTCCCAGTTATTTTTGGCACGATGAATATTCTTGATCAAGAAAGTATATCACAACGCTGATACGATGAAAGCTTGACCATGCATGCTACCCTGCTCATTTATTGAAAATTTGAGTTTTTACCTCAAGCAATTGTGGAGAATGCAATGTCCTAGGAGATCTTGATCACGTGTTCTTTGGTTGTGCAAAATACAAAGCGCTGCCACTACTACGCTAATACAAAGAATTGTCTAGGATTCTATTCTATTCTCGCTCCATATAATTTTCTAAGTCTACTGTCAATTGGTTCAAGGAAAATATACAACAGTATTATGAACTTCGTAAATGAAACTGAAATGAAGCTATAGGTTAATCTCATAAACTTTCTGAGGTCTCCCTTGTGGTGTCTAAATTATAAAAATACCCTGATCGACCCCATAATGAAAAGTGTGTGTTCCCGTCATTTCCTATCGTTTTTTCATATTTAATCCCATCTGTTTGTGCTAGGTTTATTTGTAGGATTTATTGTAACTACCATGACTGGGTGTATGGTTCATGACCTAAAGCAAACAAAAAAAATATATCCATGTTCTAATGTCACATGGTTTAGATATGACATATTAGCACATGGAACTTGATATTTTAAAGGAGTCGGAAGATATTGCAGAAAAACAAAAATTTATTATCCCCCTTATTATTCATTTTCGGAAATAACTTTATATAAAAGTTTACCATTATTTTTGGATGTATTATCAGCCGCAGAAGTACCGGGAGACAATTTTGGGCCACCTTGTATAAATATTTTGCCATATCCTACTCCTATTCTGCAATTGGGTGCATATTACCTTCAGAACAATGTAATTGGAAATAAAATAAATGAAATTTAGAATACCAGTTGTCTTATTATAAATATCAGGATTAAAATGAAGGACAAACCTCCCTGAAGCGTTATCGAATCTCACCCATTATAGTTTTGTAAAAACCAAAATTACAGTTTATATTAACAATTTAAATTGACTTCATTTGTAAAAAACTCTTAATAAAACAAACTTGCACTAATTTTCTTTCTATAAAATTATTACTCCATAAACATCATTTTGCGGTCATCATTACGTTTTAACAATCTCAAAACTACAAATACAATCATTGAAATCGCGCCATTTTTCCATTTATAGCGATGTTTTCCCTTTCGTGCAATTTATGTCATCATAGGATTAAACGCAAGCTGCAAGAAATCGTGCAGCCAGCGTTCAATATAGAAGCCATCAGGACTGAATCTCTGACATTTCAACATCGCATCGGTTTAAAAATAAAAATAATTCATACAACTTGCTCTAAATACTTGCGTATAACGCTGTATTTCTCAAGGTAAGTCTCGGCATAAGCTATTTTCAGCATAATTGATAATATTTAATTCATAAGAAAGATTTATTACATGATATATTATGATATAAATTACTTAAAAATGACATCTAGTATTAGCTGTGGATATCTATATAGTTTTACTGTTTGAAGGAAACTTTTAAATTCCTTTTATATTCTTGACATCTTTAGTGGCTTTAATTATTAGATTTTATTATTATTATTATTATTAGCCGTTACTCGAGTCCGAGTATGAAAATGTTACAGTCGATAAATTGTGTACAATAAAAAACAAGTAACAGGTGTAGTTTATTGTAATTCCCATTCATCTACGGTGCACACGACTATGGCTATAGAGGCCAATTCGGGAGAGCACATGTCGACCGCAGTCAAGACAAACATAGACCTGGTTAGGTCTTGGATTCGGCCTTCTTGCAGCAACATTTCCTTGATAGCTGGCCACAACCCCTCGCCATTCGGTTCTGTCCGCTGCAAGTTGTTCCCATTGCTCGTCTGCAATACCGCAGGATTTTAGATTTTCATGGAGAGCGTCTTTGAACCTCTTTCGTTGACCGCCACGCCTTCTTCTACCGCTTAGCAATTCACCATAAAGTGTGCATTTAGGAAGGCGGTTATCATGCATACGATGAACGTGACCTGCCCATCTTAGGCGTGCTCTTGAAATAAGCACCTCAATTGCAAGGCTGTTTGCTCTCCTGAGTACTTCCACGTTTGATATGTGATGGAACCAACGGATTTTCATCATATTTCTGAGATGTCTTTGCTGAAAACGTTCTAATTCTTTCACATGACGACGGTAAGTGACCCAGCTTTCACATCCATATAGCAGTGTTGGAATGACAACTGCTCTGTAGACAGCCATTTTCGTTGACAAAGCAAGGTCGTGGTTGTCAAATACTCTCTCTCTAAGTCCCCAGAGTGCTCTAGATGCAGCGTTAATTCTATTGCGAATCTCGCTGTCCATGTTTGCTTTGTCATTAACAACGTTGCCTAAGTAATTGAACTGATCCACCACTTCAAGAGAATTTCCGTTAAGTGTAATGTCTATTTGGTTCACTTGATGAGGAGTTGACATAATCTTAGTCTTTCCAATGTTGATTTTAAGTCCTAAGGAATCATAGCTCTGGGCATACACATCTAAAAGTTCTTGAAGCTCTTCCGGCGTAGAGGCTAAAAGTGCACAGTCATCCGCATACTGGAGATCACAAATGAATCGTGTGCGTGTCTTCGTGAAAGCTCTAAAGCGCCATATGTTAAAGAGACCGCCATCAAAACGGTATCTGAGACCTATTCCTCTGACAGTCAGTTTGTTGTCAACAATAATTGTTAGAGCAGTGGTAAACAAATTAAAGAGTAGGGGTGCCAGGACACATCCCTGCCTAACTCCAGTGAGGGTTTGGAAAGGTTCGGTTGCCTCATTATTATACATAACCTGGGCGTTGTTGTTTGTATGTAGACTGCGACATACTTCCACAAATTTTCTAGGATACCTAAGCGGAACATAATTTTCCAGAGCACTTCCCTGTCCACCGAGTCAAACGCCTTGGTTAAATCAATGAAGGCCATGTGAATTTCTCCTTGATGTTCGAGTGTTCTTGAAGCTGTTTAAGTGTGAAGATTAAATCCGATGTGCCTCGGTTTGGTCTAAAGCCACTCTGTGTTTCAGGAAGTAACTTTTCCATAACAGGTGTTAGCCTATTTGCCATCGCTTTAGTGAGTATCTTCCCTCCAACAGCCAGGAGAGCTATACCCCTGTAATTTCCACAGTCCGCAGCGCTCCCTTTGTTTTTGAAGAGGTTAATTGAAAGTGTATCACGAAACTCCTGCGGAGCTTGACCACTTTCCCACACGACATCAAACAGTTTTTTGAGGTAGGGTATGAGCTCTGACGACACAGCTTTAAAGATCTCAGCTGGGAGTGAGTCGGCGCCGGGAGATTTGTTATTTTTTAGCTGCCCAATGGCGGTTAAGATCTCTTCCGTTGTTAGTGGCTTATCTAAATCTTCGAAGGCGTCGTATTGAGGGATAAGATTTATAATATCGTGATCGGCTTGACTTTGCTGGTTAAGAATGTTAGAGTAGTGTTCTTTCCATCGGGCTCTTATTTCCTGGTCTTCTTTGAGGAGATTTCCATTTAAATCTTTAATAGGGCACATATTTTTCCGACTGGGGCCGTACACTGCTTTTACTCCTTGAAAGAAATTCCTGTAGTCGTGTGAATCGGCGTACCTTTGAATTTCTCTGGCCTTGCTTGCCCACCACTCGTTCTTTATTCTTCTGATTTCGCGTTGCGTTTCATACTTAGATTGGGCAAAAGCTTCTGCTTTTGATGAGTCGTTGGGGTGGTTGATAGCGTTTTGGAAGGCAATATGTTTGCGGTCAAGAAGTTCTTGTATAAAAGCTTCATTATCATTGAACCAGTCCTCCTGTTTTTTACTTGCTACAGTGCCAAGAATTTCCTCACTCGCACTTTTTAAACTGTCTTTAATTTGTGTCCAGGTAGCAGCGACATCTACAGAATTGGTTTCTTCTAGTGCACTCAAATTCTCTTGAACTTTTTGCTTTAGCTGTTCGACGGTTTGTTGGTCTACGTTTTACTTGAGTTCTTCGGTGTTTGGGTCTCATAACAATTTTCATTTTAGAGACAACAGGACGATGATCGGTTCAACATTCGCTATCAATGCGCGCCTTTGTAATTTGGACGTCCTTGAGATGCTTCCTATGTACGATAACATAGTCCAGTAGATGCCAGTGACCTGATCTGGGGTGGCGCCAGGTGCCTTTAAATTTATCCTTTTGTCGGAAAATGGTGTTTGTTATAACTAGATCATGTTCGGCGCATTTAGTTAGGAGTAGTTGACCATTAGCGTTCATGTTGCCCAAACCGTTCTTGCCTATGATGCCTGGCCAGGTGTCTGCATCTCTCCCTACTCTAGCGTTAAAATCGCCAAGAATAACGAGTCGTTCCGTTTTAGGTATTCTACAGAGGGTTTCTTCCAGCTGTTGATAGAAGCTTTCCTTGGTTTCGTGACTTGCATCCAGAGTGGGAGCGTAGGCGCTTATTAGATTTACCGCGTTGCCATCTGATAGCTCATAGCGTAGCAGCATTAGACGCTCGGATAGGCCTTGTGGTACTTGTGTTAAGTTGGATACAAGTTGATTCCGAACGGCAAATCCTACTCCATGTTGTCTTCTTGAATTGGTGGGAAGACCTTTCCAATAGAAGGTGTAGTACTTTTCTGTGAGAGAGCCTTCCTCCAAAAATCGAGTTTCGCTGAGAGCTGCAACGTCAACGTTGAGTCGGTGAAGTTCTCTATCTATTAGAGCAGTTCTTCTTTCAGGCCGATCGGTGCGAGTGCTGTCGTTCAAAGTACGAACATTCCAAGCGCCGTAGATGAAAGAATTCGTTTTGTTGGATTTAACTTGTCGGTGTTTTTTCGACATTCGATGAGGTGTCCCTGTGGGCACCCTCCCCCGGAGATCCGATCGGGAGGGTATTTTACCTCCGGATAATTTTGTCCCACTTGAACGCTCCATCATTTTTTAAAGCCTTAATCGACTGAAAACGAAGCTGCATTTGAAGTTTTAGCTGGAGCAGGTATGCAACTGACCAGCTCGGTTGCGGAAGGCGAGTGGTGTGGTCCCATGGCACAGAAGGAGACTGCGACGATGGGGTAACCAAACGATTCCAAAAGCAACCTTTGTGTGCGGTGGGTTATTTTTACCGCACTCTTCGTGAGAAGGTGGATGTGCTCACGGCAAAAGGTAAGGGTTATTCCGCCCTTACTCGGTCGTTAGAGCCTCGTTAGTGAAAACAGGGTGCACCAAGTTCAAATTGAACTCATCGCGAAGGTGAGGTTAACAATTGAGTAGGAGAGGCTATAACTTGCGCTTCACTACCCCATTACACCCCAATTATTAGATACTGCCTTGACGTCAGGCCACTGTGAAAGTAGATTGACTATCGTGTCCTAGCTTCCAGCTACAACGATGTTAAGTTGTTGTATTGTGTGTTTTCTCCGCTTCGCACAGACTTTGCCACTTGGATTTCTTCTTTTTGTTCTTATCCATAACATATTGACTCATGTTTTTTGATTCATGCACTATTTTAGTTAGCCTCCTTCTGCAGTATAGTGACTCTGACAACATCATGTTATTTGCCGAGGTTTTCTATTAAGAGTACAGCATTAACAATACATTTCCTCATTAGTTATTGGTCACTTAAAGCCAGTTTTAGATGGTATTATCTGCATCACCTACCTTTAGCTTTAGCTAAATCATTAGTTGTTTATATTGTTCTTTTTTGGTTGAGGTGGACCAAAAATGGTGGTGAGTCTTGTTTAGGGGGGTTATGAATTTCTTGTAAACAAGACAAGCTATTGATGTATGGGCTGACCAAGGAATTCGTAACAGTAATATTTAATAATAATAATTCTTCATAAAGTTGCAGGATAATGATGATCACCAGATAGTCAAGGATCCAAACATAGTTTTATTTTTGACGATACTTTGGTATTTCTAGAAATATTATCTGGATTGTGGGAGAAATACAGTAGAGGAAAGTCCAAACTGAAAAATTTGACAATTGGATTATTTGGGCTAAAAACATCGTCCGTGTGGCGTTTGTAGTATGCATGAAATCTGGGATAGAATGCGCTAGGGATAGGCTTTTGCAACGTTCGACGTTGAAAAATATTGGAAGAGTGTATGTATATGTATTTTTATATAGTCATTTTACTTTTCTAAAACATCTTACCATTGAATCACACGTGCTGCCAAATAGCTCTCGTATGTTGCAAGCCAGCTATAGCATATTTGCATTTCACTGTCACATTGCTATCGGTATCACGGAAAGTTATCCCATAATCTTACAAAATTGTTTCAATCTAAACTATATTTGGGCATCCGCAAACGATATGCCAACTTTTTCTCCAGCAGTTTACAATGAGAACTTGTATACTTATTATTGGCAGCCTGTTTAGAAATTCCCCAAAAAAAGAAAATTATACAAATACAAGTTCACGTGACCATAACAGCTCTTTGGGCCCACGATAACGGTATGCGTATGATTTTCCTTGAAATTTATTATCTTGAACTTCACTTTAAAAGACATGGCAACCTGAATAAAATCGTACCAAAACGTATAGTTTTCGAACAACTTGAGTCTCATTTTTCAATAGGAAGAACCCAGAATGACTCTTTGATTAATGTCACTTATTATCATGAGAATTTACGTAGCATAATGCCCTCTGAAAGGCGTACTGACTAAAATCACGGGCAAAAAACTGTCGCTAACACCCGGTCTATAAGTTTCACATCCACAAAATGAATGTTATGTAGGTCTTTAGTCGGTAGTTGGATAAAAAGAAATATATCTACAATATTCCAATAAATGTCGCGTCAGAATATTACAAATAACCAAACTAATAACATATCGAAGAAAAATTCATAGACTAAGTTTTGCTGTTGGATATATATTTACATTTTTTATGTTAAACTGGTAACAATGATATTTTGTCTGATTTTAATGACTTATAACTTATCACCTCATTAGTCCTGAAGAAGACAATAAAAATTGTTGAAACGTCGACTTTAAGAGGCTATAAGGTTTGCTTTTTCTTCCGTTTTTCTTTTTATCCGATTACCGACTAAAGATGTACTTAACATAAAACTGTGTTGTTGACTACATGGTATTGAAATAAATAATTATTTATTTTCAAACCAAATATATTGAAAAACTGAAATAAATGTTTGTTATTTTACAAACTCCAGACTAAACACACAATCTGAAACTACCTAAACAAAACCAGCGATGCGACGACACAAATGTTCGAAGCCATAACTTGTCCATACATTTTTGTTCCAAACATAGTCATTTAAATTAACCAAACTATAGTTATAATTCTCTGCGCACTGCAGCAATGTACGGTTTATGGGCGAGTGATGTTTATTGAGGTTTATATAAAACCAGCAACTCAAAGTATAGAGAGATTACAATAGTACAGAGACTTTCACTTATTATTATGATGCTCGTGAGTGCGAAGGAGTTTATTATTTCATTAGTATTTTGCTGGATTATTTGTAAATGTCAGACGGCCGCATTCCCGGATATGAAGAATTTCTGCGGACTGGCGGTTCACTATTTAAATTGCAGTGTACATCTAACGCTTAATTAAAATAGTTCGAGCAAATGGCACTAAAATGCTATACAT
Source organism: Leptura quadrifasciata (assembly GCA_963675555.1). Classification (NCBI taxonomy): domain Eukaryota; kingdom Metazoa; phylum Arthropoda; class Insecta; order Coleoptera; family Cerambycidae; genus Leptura; species Leptura quadrifasciata. The sequence continues at coordinate 187,106,425 of OY776673.1, read as the reverse complement.
ACGTCTACTTTATGTTAGTTGTATGCTTATATCGTCCATGTAATGTAATTGTGTCACGGTTAATTTCAAAGGAGACAGAAATATTTTTGTTTAATTACTATGAAAGCAAGTAGTGATAGTCAATAAATATGTGTACATGTTGATATGATAAAACTGACAGATTTAAAAACCCCACGAGAAAAACTGAAAATATCACAACTGGAATACAGAATCTCCAAAAGTAGTTATCGTTTTTGATATCGTGTTTATGTTTTTTTGGCATCAATAAGACGGATTGAAGTAGCTATAAAACTTCCTGTAGAAATGCCAAATCGTGTGGTTTAAATTGCTTCAAATTCGATTTATCGGTTATAGTTGGGTACAGATTTACTGGGCAGTCAAAAGCGCAAAAAAACTTACGAATTAATTACTAACGCCGGCGAACCAGTCCATACAGTGTTATCAAACAAGCCGACGTACATTAAAAACCTATAAAGGTAAGTGATTCAATTTACTAGCGGTATAGTACATAGGGTAACATTGAGATCGTAAAGTTTTTGTTGCGTTTTTAAATGCCCAACAAAACTGTATTCGACTATACAAATACATTTGAACCTAACACAAAATTTTAGATCAATTTATAAATTTGTTTTCGCGAGAAAGGCCTCTGCTATATCTCAAACTGTTAAAAGACACTAAAATCATTTTAGTCAGACACCTCTAAAGGTTTCTTTAAGGTTATTAAAATCCCGAATTCCATATAGAAACATGTTGCTTAATAACAATAATATTAATTTATTCTAATAATAATAATAATAATAATGCATATGTATTAGCTAAAAAAGCTACAATTGAATCATAACAACATATAGAACAGAAGCCCAAATCCAACTATTCATTGGTTTATCTTAATTAAATCAATACATATAGCAATAACTGTAAAATAATTACCAATTTTACTTATAAAATAAAATCATCTAACCAAGTCACAAAATAATCAATATTTGATGAAAGTATTATTTTTTCACAATATTTTATTTTATTTGGTAAACTGTTGAATAACTGAATACGTTTACAGAACAAAGATTTCGATTCCATTAAATTGTCGTGCTTTTCTACCACTCTGTCATTTACACTACGAGTGTTATATCCATGAGTATCTCGTACGAAACTCAATTTATCACATAAATAACTTGGAGCAATACCATTCAAATCATCGTTGTAAATTGTGCTGATGTTATTCATCTAGTAGGTGAATATATTTTGACGTTTAATTCATTTTAATGGCGTATATTTTCTAACGCGCGTTTTGTCATTTGAAAATTCTTTACATATTTCAAGAATTATAGTGAATTGAGTTATTTGTAGTGAATTAAAGTAAGTGTTAGTGCTTTTTATTTGTTCTTACCTCTATTTAAGAAAAAAATATGCCACCAAATGGATACTGCAGTGAAGCTGAAGCGGCACAAATTGTAACTCTATATGAGGAAGGATATAGACAAAAAGATATCGCACGACGTCTTAGGAGAGGTCAGTCTACAGTATCGAATATTTTAAAAAGGTATCAAGAGACTGGAAATTTAGTTCGAAGACCCGGCCAAGGGCGCAAAAGGTGCACAACGGCAATTAATGACCGTTTTTTGATCTTTAATTCTACCCGAAATCGCACACTAACATCCACACACCTCAAAAATGAGTTATTAAATGTAAAACAAGTGAATGTTAGTTCGAAAATGGTTAGACGAAGATTAGGAGAGGTAAGTTGAAAACCAAGACGGCCTGCATGTCTTTTCCAAAATCACAAAACTCGTCGATTACAATTTGTCACAGCACATATTCAGTGAAATATCGAGAATTACAAAAAAGTTCTATTCACTGATGAGACTAGAATACAGTTATGGCAGCCAGATGGACGAAATCATGTCTATAGAAGAGTTGGGGAGGAACGATACACTAGTTGCAATCTCGTACAAACTGTTAGTTTTGGAGGTGGCGGCATAATGCTTCGGAGAGGTATTAGTTTGGAAGGACGCACCGAACTCGAAGTCGTTTGGACGAATGACTAGTGACTGGTATATCGAAAACATTCTCCAAGATCATGTTTTGCCATATGTGGGCCACATTGGGTACGATAAGTTCGTATTTATGCACGATAACGCTGGACCCCACGCGGCTGGCACAGTGACTAATTACCTTGATGCAGTACAGATTCTAAGATTAGATTGGCCACCGTATAGTCCAGACTTGCATCCCATAAAACATATGTAGGATCAGCTAAAACGTCGTATACGGCAAAGAAATCCTGTTCCAAATACCCTAGAAGAACTTTGAATTGCAGCACAATATGAATGGAGTGCAATTCCTCAAGAATATATTCAAAGTCTAATTAGTAGTATGTCAAGAAGGATGCAAGCAGCCATTAGAGCTCGAGGTGGGAATATTCGTTATTAACCATGCCCTATTATTCTAATCAAAAGACTTATTTGCTTAACGTGGTAGCATTTAAGTTGAAACTAATTATTCTTAATTTTTATAACAATTTGCATTAATTTTCCTTACTTAAAATGTGTGAAATAAACTATTCCTTTCTTGTGTAATGCGTTACTTTCATTAAAATTTATAAATACAAAAATTAAAAATATTCAACAATTTTGTCCATGAGTGTATAAATTGTATTGATTTTAAAACCATACGTTGTCTAATATTTAAAATATTAAAAACGTTTAACATTGTAACTATGGGATATATTTGTTACATTTTAATATTATCCTCATAGCTTTGTCTTGCACTTTTTGTAACTTTTCATCATCATTGTTATTTATATATAGCTGTAGAGCTAGATAGAGATATTTTTAAAAATACGTCAGTATTATATCTGAATGTCAAGGATTCATCTATTATAAACCCAAGGTATTTAATTTCCGAGTCTTTTTCTAAGTTTTCATTATCTAATACAATACTTTTCCCAACTTATTTAACGATTTAGTATATATTTTTTTGCCGAGAATCGTATATTTGTATTTACCGGGTTTAATTTTAAGCTATTATCACGCAACTAAACAAATACGTCTTTTAAATCTCGATTGGCAACATTAATAACATTATTTACATTTTCTCCATAAAAATAAATTAACGTGTGATATGCAAATAAATGTACCTTACAATTTTTTATTGATTTCACTATGTCATTTGTAATCAGCACAAATGATAAAGGTCCTAGCACTGATCCTTGAAGTATTCCGAACTGGCACTATAACTTGATTTTTACTCACTGTCTTAACCCGATGTAATGAATTGAGGTGCCGTTTCACAAGGATGACTTTCTCTGAATCCAGATTGATTCTTTATTAAAATGTTATTGTTCACACTGTGTGTAATCAATTGTCCTTTTACTACCAATCCTAAAGTTTTTGCACATACTAATATGTGTTAACAGGTCTAAATTCTTCAGATATTATTGCATTCGAGATTTTTGGAATGGGTGTAACTATTGATATTTTTCAGCTATTAATACAAATTTCTTTTTGTAGGAAGTTATTAAAACATGTAAAAGTCTATTACCATTTACCTCAGAAACAGTTTTTGTAATTCTTGTGGACATACCATCAATACCTAATTTATTACGTAAGTTAGATATAATTTTCTCAGATTGTGCGTTTCAATAGGTTTAAATTCTGTTAATTTATTTTTTACTTCCAAAAGTACGTAACTCATACCCATTTTGTTTAGGAATACTTTCGATAATTTCATAATACTACCTACAAGATATTCATTAATATAAACTTTTCCGCTATTACAAAATCATTTTCAATTACTTCATTACTATGTGCTTAGTGGTTTGTTTTGGCGTATTTCTTTCAATGTTATCCACATATTATTTGAGTACTTTTCATTGTCGTTGATTTCTTCTTCACAATAATTCAATTTTTGTCTTAGTGATCATATTACATCGTTTCGTTTTTTCTTACATATTTTTCAGTCTTCATTTATATTACTTATTGTTTTAACTGTATATCTCTGATCTCTTTCTCGCATGCACTACAGATTTTCTTAATTTATCCATTTCTTCTTTGTATATTGCATTGGAACTTTAGTTACTTTTACACTATAAATTTTATCTAGTGACTTAGATAAATATTAGAAGGCCTCCTGCTCTTCGAAAAAATTACCAGTGTAGCTGAATTATAAAAGCACTACCGTAATATAGCAAAGACACTTGAACTTGCAGAATGTTTTCTAACTAAAAGAATCCACGAACAGTGTATTTTGGATAAATTGCCATTCAGATGTATCATTTAATAATTCGAAAAGAAAGAACGAGCCACAGCTTCGTTCGTCAGTCATCTCACAAACAACAATGCATAATATATTACCAGGTAGACAAATTAACTTTGAACAAAGAAGTAACAATTTTGATTCTCCAGTGAACCTTCATTGAAAGTTACGACAGACCTTGATTTCCAAGAGAATGCATCAAATGGAAAGTGAGTTCTTCATTCAACTATCATTACCGTTTATGAGAAAATAGGAGAAACTGAGGAAAATTTGTTTGCCCGAATGAGCTGAAAATACCCACTTTATGGCACTTCCAAATGCTTTTGTGGATTCGAATATTAAATCATCTAAAAAAATTTAATCTCAGTTAAGTGCGCTTTCCGGAGCAGTGGGATAGATGGGGCTGTGTGAGAGACAATACGGTTAATCTATGTGTCGTTCCTCGGTTCGAGTCTCAGCTGCTGCAGAATATTATTCTAAGTAAGACGATAAGAAAAAGATAATGCCTCGGTAGAGAGCACCGACGCGATGATAAAATATGTCATATTTCATTGTAAAATGTACGATCACTGAACTTAAATGCAGATCTCTAAAATTATGCGACAGCCGACAGGCGACAGAACAAATCACATGAGTTATTCTTATCGGAGACCAGTGACCACCAGCAGAGAATATGAAAAGTCTTTACAATATCACTCGATTTCTCATTCAAACTAATTTTTCGTTAACAAATAGTGCTACGAATTACTTATAGGAGGTGTAGTAAGTCGTTAGCTAAGTAGGCATGATATCCGGAACTGTTAAAACCCTTTAAAAACCGCTGCCCAAGGAATCACTACTTGCACATCCAGATTTTGTATCCAAGTCTTATGCACACTAAATCCCAATGTAATATTTTATTTCCTTTAATAATAGAGTGAGGGTGGTAGAGGGGGTGGCTAACGTAAAAAAAAATTTAGAATCCTTGGTTCTCGTATACACACTAAATTCCAAATTAATTTTTTATTCCCTTAAACAATAGGCTGGGGGTGGTAGAGGGGGTAACTAATGCCCAAATAAATTTTAAAGGCCCTTGGTTCAAATCCCAATTTGATTTTTTACTCCCTTTAATAATAGGGTGGCGGTGGCAATGGGGGTGGTAGAGGGGGTAACTAACGCCAAAAAGTTTTTTTAGATGTTTCGTTCTTGAATATACACTAAATCACATTTTTTTACACCCTTCAATAATAGGGTGAGGATGGTATTGTGGGTGTCAGTGGGGGGGGGGGGGAGGGGTGGCTGATGCCAAAAAAAATTTTGAGACCTTAACTTTTCGTACATGTCCTAAATTGCAATTTTATGGACTCTTATTTGCTTGTTTTGCCTATTTACCCTTATTTACCCCATTTACCCCCGAACCCTTCAACTGAATTAGATCAAAATATAATCTAGTTCCAGATCTCGTTACAATACATAAGTGTACCAAATTTCAAGTCAATATCATAAACGATTCCAGAGTAAACGTGTGCACAAAAAATAGTATCAGACAGACAGACAGACCGACAAGCAGGAAATTTTTTTTCACTCAAATTTAAAATTTCGACGTTTCATGACATTTTGAGCCTATTTCAACAAAAAAAATAATAATTTTTTTTTGCGTTACTATACTTCCACTGGACATGGAAGTAATAATAAAGATTACTGAAACATGACTGAGACAAGACTTTTTTTGACAAGCTTATTTAAGCAAAATAATATTTTTTTAAATATATAGTGGTATGTTTACACTAATTTTTGGCAGATGCGTATATAATTTTAAAAAATCAATATACGATCCAAGCTATTTAAAATCGTTTCTCTAAGTCTATTTCTTATTTTTGTTAGGTAATGATGACTATTATTGATGTTGAATAACACTTTATTGAATCGAAAAATCTTCTTTTTGTTTCATGTAGGAACAACTGCTATTTAAATTACTTCTTAACCATTAAATTACTTTTTATAAATTTCTTCTGCAAACCATTTCCTGTTTCTTAAGAAAGTGTAAATTATCGCAACTCAGTTTTACTTCCCGACAAAGGATGGTCGAAGACTGCAGAGAAAGTGGATTAACGAGAATAAGGATGCACTCATGAACTCATTGAATCCTCGTTTGTACGTACAATATGCTATGAGAATTGCTTTCAAAAGTATCAGGGACTATTTTAATGGCGTTAGGTCAATTATGTTTGTTAGAAAAGAGGCGAAGAAGTTTTTAGATTAATATTCAAGCATGTTAAATACTCCACTTTATCTTGACGAGTACTGTTTCAACTATTTATTATTGATACTAAACGTTGAAATACGGAAAAGGAAACAGATTTATAAGTTTTATTGATTCTGAAGTAACATTTTTAAATAGGTGATGGTATATTTCGAGGTGAGTTTAGACGACGTTCATCACTTGATTTTTTCTTAGTATATAAGAACATTTTCATCTGAACTGTTTGTAGAGAAAGAAAATTACGACAAACTTTCCAATTTCTAATTAAGTCAAACTGATGTATCTTGGGTCCTGGCATTCCAAAATAATGATAAATAAATTTGTCTGTGAAAAATTTCATTGTGAATACATTTTATATGCTTAAAAATATTGTTGTTTTTAGTATATTATTATGTAAAATTCACTGTAAGTACTATGATGTAATAAACATACATTATTTTTATGGTTATTAGCATTCGAACGTAAAACAATAATGACAAATAAATATTTATCATATTAACATTATAAGTCGTATCAATCAACGTCGTACTCTATTTGTAAATAAATATCTATGATCTAAAAGTTGTGCCAGTAATACATGTGTGGCAAATAATTGAAAGATTACTGATCACTTTCACTAAAATTTTAAAGACAATATCATTTTATTGATCGTTTTTGCTTGATTGGCCAATTTTAGTAAGCCTTCTTTTTCCGTTTTATATCTAGTGCAGCAGCCTTTTCTAAATTAGATAATTGAGACAAAATATGAGAAATCGTATGTTTTTTTAATTTATTTTATTGAACTTGACAATACTAAAAGTAACACGAACTTTAAATGTCAAACGCGTAAATGAGAGGAAGTGTAAAAGTAGTAGATTTTTTGTAATTGTAACACTATAGTTATTTGTGTGTCAAGGCCGTAAAGTCGATCTTTTAGACAACTGCAACTCTCTCAAATAGTAAAATAAAATGTTTTTAAAATTGTTTCGGGCAAATTACTGGAAACAAGGACAACATTTTGCAAGCAGCCTACTATGCTGACAGTTTTAATTCGTTTTTAAGTTACGAAAACAAGTGAAAACGTCACTAGATTGACAAGCCATGGTATTTCATAACATAGTAGTTAAAAAGTTTGTTATAATATGTTCTTCTTCTTTAGGTGCTTATCCTCTGAGGATGTTGGTTATCACGTTGGCCCACCTAATTTTATTCACGGCTGTTCTGAATAGAGTTGTAGTATTAAGTCCAGACCACTGTCTTAGATTTCGTAACCATGAACTGCGGCGTCGCCCTGGGTCTCGTCGCCCTTTTGTTTTTCCCTGGAGAATGAGCTGAAGTAAACGATATTTTTCATTCCTCATAACATGACCAAAATATTCCATTTTTCTTCGTTTTATTTAGTAGTATTTTCCTCATCTTGTTGAATGCATTTCTTGCCTTCTCGATACGGCGCGGCATTTGATTTCTCTAGAATGATTCCATTCCCTATTTAAGCCACAAACCAAGTATATAACATGTGCTCTCTGACGTTGAAGCATCTGTATTATATTCATGTTCCTTGGCTTTGCTGAAATCTTTAAAAGTGCAACTCTATTTTAAACAGGTATAAATGCAATCACCGCTCTATATATTTCCTTCTCCACTACTATAGCTACTCCATATTTGTAGCTTGATGTGTTGTCTCCCGAGTAGTATACATAATGTAATAGCACATGACGTTCGGCCATCTTACCTCGCTGCATCCTAATATCCCAATGTTTAGTCGTTTCATTTCTCTTACGACATTTGGTGCTTTCCCAGCCTGATATAGAGTTCGAACATTCCATGTTCCTATGCGTCTTTCATATTTTTTTAATTTGTTGTTGGTCTTCCTTTCTGTAATGCAAGGATTTCGCATGATGACGACCTGAGAAGCCTTGCCTTGTAGCGCATCAAACGCTAGCAAATAATGATAATGTAGCGGTGGAGTGTTTTTGCAACTGTTTCCTTAAATGTGAGCTAAGCGATTTGTCCAAAGCAATTTCAATATAAATATCTGTTATTATCAAATGCATTGACACAGTTTTCTCCATTATCGACGTGCCAAGCTACATTCTGTAACTGATGTTATTTTTGACGAAGCGATAGTTCCTGCCATGCCTCAAGAAAAGTATGCATCTCGAGATGCGAATAAACGACGTTTGATATTCATGCTCGCGAGAAAATTAGACAGTCATAATTTTACAGTGATGAATGCATCAGAAGGTGCGGACTCTTTCATAATTCAAACAGCTATTGATATGTTTTCATCATATTCAGCAGTGTAAATTGTTTGTAGGACAAGATGTAGATTTATTAGTTCTGATGACTGCACTGGAAAGCGAGCATGACAGCAATATTTTCTTACGAAAACCTGCACCTAGTAAAGAGGAGGAAAAGATATATTCATCGCACAATCTACAGTTTGTAAATTATGTAGGCAAGAATATTTTGTTAATGCATGCGTTCAGCGGTTATGATACGTCGCCTGCTTTCTTTAATCATGGAAAAATTAAATTTACCACTTTATAGCTTCCTACAGATTCCCCTACTCAAGCATATTACAAAATTGATAAAGGAAATCTATAATTTCTACGCCAAGCTTGACTTGACAGCGCAGGTCACGATCTGTGCTTGACAATGAAAATATAACCTAAGAACGAACTGCCCTATTAAATAGTAAATCGTATACAAACTGTTTTGTGTGTGTTTAGCAGTTATACAAAGAAAATTTTGATATTTGAAACAGTCTCACTTACAAAAACTGAATCAAAATGCTATACAGATTGTGCTAAATATAAGTAAAATACCAATTACTATTTAAAATAGTTAAATAGACATAGGCCAGTAACATTTGACGCGCTGTATCTTGAAAACTGTTGCTCTGACGGAAAAAATGCATAGAACATATTTTACGTAGAATATTATAGTCTTCAATTCATTAATTACTTTTTTCCTAGGACCAATAGGAAGGAGATATTTGCAAAAAACTTATTTTGAGCGCCATATTTTTAAGATAGCGTCGCGAGCAGTTTTCCCTCAAGGTCGCAAATTCAGGGTTATGATCAGGACGGTACAATTTACGATCCCACCAAATTTCATCTCCTTATGACCTATTGCGTGGTAGATCTCTTTTTATCTCCCCATTACTTGGATTAAAAGCTAAGTATAAAAAAAATCGCATAGTTGGTGCAGGCAGATTATAACTTTACTATGTAAGTGTACAAGTGACCATTAATACTGCTTCTTGCAAAATATATGTACTAGTAACTGGAGCACATAAAACGGTAAATAAAAGTTAAGTTAATAACAATTACGCAGTTAATTAGTTAATTATGGCTAATTATAACAGATATGCAACACGCTAGACCTTGAAGGTGATAATTTTAAAGACCGAGGAAAATCTGTAATAAGCATATGATGTGAATCAGAATAAAAGGATAGTATAACTTTACCGGTGTGTCTTCAGTTTAGTTTAATAATCAAAAAACATATAGGAACGATTCTAGAAATTGAATAGTCAATAAATTTATCAATAAATTTTCTCTTTACATAGAATATAGGTAGAAGATTAAGCAAAATTATAGGTACAAAATACCATCATGCATGTGAATTACATTTAATTTCTTGCACTTAAATATTTAAATAAAATCTGTTCATCATATGTATTAGCTAAAGTGAAGGATATTTTAAATCTAATCGAATTATTATTAATTTATCATAAAAAAGTTATTTTGTTTCATACGTTTATCACTAGAATATTTTTATATTTCTAGTTTAGCGATAAGTTTTTGCTACATTATTTTGTTGGACTAAGATATCCATTTATTGATAATTCGCATTTGATTGCTACTGTTTTTATTTTTCTTTTTGTTTAATGGATATATTTGAATTTAATCGTGATTTAGAAAATAATAATATAAAAACTTTTATAGTTAAGGATCATAATAATTCGATCATAAAAAACAAAGTCTCTAAATCTACCTTAAACATTATACATTTAAATATTCGTAGCATTAATAAAAACATAAATAATTTTATGGTTTTGCTGGAAAGCCTAAAAACGGAATTTCATATAATTATTTTATCTGAATCTTGGAGAATAACTTGCATTGAAAACTTTAACATCAAAGGTTACAACATATTCTATTCAGAAGGAAGCTATAACCAAAATGATGGTTTGGTTATATATGTAAAAAGTGGACTATATATTTCCAATTTTAAGTGTACTAAATTTACAGAAAACGCATTTATCAATCTTAATTTCCAAATTTATGACACACTTTTTAATATTACATCTGTATATCGATTACCCTCAACTAATGAAATACAATTTTTACATGAACTGCAACAAATTTTAACAACTACTGAAAATAAAGATACAATCCATATTCTAATAGGTGATATAAATATTGATATTATAAATAATAAACCCGACGAAATAAAAGATGAATATTTAAATATTACGGCCCAAAATGGTTTTCTACCATTCATTAATGAAATCACAAGGCCATCTTCTTCAAGTTGCTTAGATCACATCTTTATAAAAATGCCAAAATCAATAAAAAACGTTAAATCGATACCAATTATCTTACAAAATTATACAACTGATCATTACCCTATAATTTTAAAGGTTGAAAAGGACTCTAATAAATCTAGCTGTAGGATAAATTCACAATCAACATTTTATATAAATTATAACAATTTAAAAGAATTAATTTCGAAAGAATGTTGGGATGAATTATATCTATTAAAAGACGTAAATGTTGCTTTTGAGTTTTTCAAAGATAAGCTGTTGTATTATATACATAAATGTACAAAAATTTTTCAAATTAAATCTAACGAAAAAAAGATCAAACCATGGATTACCAGCGGGCTAGTAATTTCAATAAGAAATAGGGATAAACTTAAATTACAATTAAATAGAGATAGAAACAATTTAATACTTGCGCAAGAGTATAAAAGATATAGAAATAAAGTTAACGAACTTCTCAAAAAAACAAAAAGAGAATTTTATTGTAACAAAATTGCAGAAAACAAAAATAATGTAAGAAAAATTTGGGAAATAATAAAAGATGGTCTAAATGAAAATACTAACAACTGCCAAACATTAATGTTAAAACATGATAATCAAATTATCATAAATGAAAATCAAATTGCAGAAACATTCAATGATTATTTTATAAATATTGGAAATGAAATGGCAGATAAAATAAAAGTAGATAAAAAGTTAAATGATAGAGATATTTCTTACAATAACATGTTTCTTAATCCAGTAAGCGAGGATGAAATTTTAAGGAATATTAATAATCTGAAAAACAATGCTGCCTCTGGTTATGATAAAATATCAGCAATAACATTAAAAAAAAATTGGCGCATATATAGCAAACCATTAAATTATATCTTTAATCTATGTTTTGAGGAAGGAATATTCCCACCCGATTTAAAAGTAAGTATAGTTACTCCCATTTACAAGAAAGATGACAGGACTGTAGTAGGTAATTATAGACCAATCTCCGTAATTAATAATTTGGGCAAAATCTTGGAAATGTGTATCAAGAGTAGATTGGTGGAACACTTAAACTATAACAAAATATTATCTAATAAGCAGTATGGTTTTCAAGATAAAAAAAGTACAGAAGATGCAATATACGAGGTCACCCAAACACTATATAATTCAATTGAAAATAATAAAAAACAAATAGCGGTATTTTTAGACTTGGCCAAGGCCTTTGATACTGTGTCACATAGTAAATTAATAGAGAAACTTGATAATTATGGTATTAGAGGTGTACCTAATAAACTATTTGCTAGTTATCTCAAATCCAGGAGACAATGTGTAAAAATTCGGAATCAAAATAGTTCTTTAAGGGAAATAAATATGGGCATACCTCAAGGAACTGTCCTTGGACCGCTCCTATTCATCATTTACGTCAATGAAATGCTATTTCTAAACATCAATAGTAAAATTATTGCATATGCCGATGATACTGTTCTTCTGGTTGAAGGAGATACCTGGCAAAATGCTATGGAAAAAACCGTAACTGAATTCGCAACATTGCAGCAATGGCTCTCAGAAAATTTATTGACAATTAATCTTGATAAAACAAAATTTATATGTTTCAGCATTTATGATAGAAATTCACCAAATATTAATACATTAAAAGTACATACTGTTAATTGTCTCTTACAAAATAAAACCAATTGCAACTGTACTGGCGAGTTAAAAGCAACAGATAGCATAAAATATTTGGGAATCACTATAGACAAAAATATAAAATGGAATGAGCAAATAAATAACTTAAACAATAAAATTCGAAAATTAATATATAAATTCTACCATCTCCGAAATATAATGCCTAATTACATATTAAAAACATTGTATTATGCCTTGGCCCAATCTATAATCCGCTACGGGATAACAATATGTGGAGGAACTTACCGCTCTAATTTAGAACCCTTAAAAATTTCGCAGAAATATTTAATTAAAGCAATTTTAAAAAGAAACAAACAATACCCTTCCGACGTATTATTTAATGAATTTAAAGTTTTTGACATTGATATGTTGTATGTGAAAAGTGCCCTCATATTTACTTTTAGAAATAAAAGTTTATTACACACCACGGCCAATCATGATTACAGCACCCGCAATAAAGTAAATTTAAATTTCAATCTGCCACAAATATCACGCTCAACCATCCAAAGATCAATTATTTACTATGGCCCTAAATTTTACAACCTCCTCCCTATCACGATAAAAAAAATTAACAATATCAAGTTGTTTTCCAAGAGGTTAAACACATTTATTGAGGAAAATAAATTTACTTTTATTCGAATTCTTATTAATGCTTAGAATATTTATATAAAATTATATTATTTCATTCATAAAATATGTTTTTTGTTAAAAGATAATATCTATGCGATATGTACAGTATACACACACAGGCTTCTCGCCTAGAGTGTATAAACCCATAACTATTAAGTATACAGATAGATTTAGATTTAGATTATAATATTTCCTTTGGTTCTTTTGATGATGCATCTGTTAAACCTATGTTCATACCGAATGATAAATAAATTTGATTTGATTGATTTTGATATTATTAATCTGACGGAAAATGGCCCTTGAAGTCTTTCACATATACGCCAGTAAATTAACTACAGCTGTTCCTCTCATCCCGCAGGATTACCGACTGTAGATATCAGAATTGTGTACACTAAATAACACTTAGCAACCACTGATTTTAGATTATAGACTCGCCGAGATGGCCTCTTCTGAAGGCAACATCAACTTAGTACGTCGATTATTTTACTGACAATTTCTTGCGCGAATGCCGCACCTGGAGCTGATGTCAGTCATTTAATCGGTTTGAGGAGACCGATATGGGTCAATCCTCTGAAGCTAGGATATCATGTGGGGTTCCGTAGGGTTCAATACTTGGTCCTCTTTGATTTTGTATATATACATGTAATTTAACATATTGCCTCAAAGAATGCAAAGTACACCTGTATGCGAATGATATCAAACTATTGTTCATTCTTCACAGACGATATTAATTTGGCTAAAAATATTGTGAATGATGATTTAACACGCTTGGCTACATTCTCATACATGTCAGCTAAGCCCACTAAAGTCATTTGTTATGGTATTTGGTAAATGCTGACGGGAAATAGAGACTGAGTTTGTTATTAAAATAAATACAATAAATACACCACAGGTAATAAAAAAAATATAAATATATAAAATAAAAAATTACACTGCAATGTACACAGAGTGAGTGAAATTTAGGTCTTGAGATAGGTACAGGCCTACGCTTTAAGAAATATATAAACAAAAGAATTCAAAAAGCTTCCTTGAAACCAACTTGCTTTCACAGTCCCTTAACATAAATCTTGCGGAATACTCTTGTCATAAGTCATTTTAATTATTGTGATGCAATATATTGACCATATTTAGACAAGCTAGACATAAGTCGAATTGAAAAAGTTCGAAAGTCGTGTCTGCGGTTCATATACGCCATCAGAAAGTTTGAACCTGTGCCTTATAAATGAAGAGAATGATGCAGAATGGTCAAATATGCAGGACAAACGAAAATTCCATTCCACAATTCCTTTTCACAATATTATCTTAAGCCAGTGCCCTCCTTACCTATACAATAAGGTAAAATATAGAACCGTTATTCTACAATCTTTCGAAGAAAATCCAATAGCTAGCTTGAGGCAGACTACACGGGATTCACATGTACGTAGATGGCTTAATGAAGATTTTCCAAACAGATAGAACGAACTAGCCCTCTTATTTATTGTTCGCCACATCTAGCACCTTTAGATTTTTTTGTGATGAGTTTTAAAAGAAAAAGTTTACTGCACGAGACCACAAAATATTGACGAATTAAGAGAAAGAATTGAACGCGAGTAATGAATTAAACTTCTGAGATATTAGTAGACTTTGATTTTCAGTTTTAATGTTGGCATAAAAGTTTGTAGTACATATCAATCACTATCAAGATTCAAGCAGTTTAATTAGAAATTATTTATTACAAATGTCTAGAGATACACTAATGAAGATAGTCTAAATATGATTGTAATATATTACGGGAAATGCACAAGAGATTCTAGACAAGTAAAACGATTGTTTCATTTGCGATTTTTGAATAGACCTACACCAGATAACGAAACATTTATAATTACGCTAGACATTTTAAAAACTATAGAAGTTTTAAGAAATCTGTTCGTAGCAGGAATAGCCTAGTCGAAAATGACGGAAATACAGATTTAGTGTTAAATAATGTTGTCAACAGTCCTCAATGTTCTCTATGGTAATTGGCATTAGAAACTAATCTGGCGGTACCTTCCTACAATTAAAAACAAATAAATACTATCCCTACAAATTGTACTTAGTCCATCATTTAGGGCCTGGCGATTATGAAAATATTTATTTCTGAAAATACTTAATTTTTTAAAAATATGTGCTGTGGAGCTCGAAGACAGTTTCCTCAACAACGGGGTTGTCAATGATCACAATTGCCAATATCGGTAATAAACCAATCCTAGATGAATAAAAATGACCTGAAATTAGTATTATTCCGAAAAAACTGATGTTATTCCCCTTCAAAACAAGTTAGCAACTAAAATAGGCCTCTCCCAAGATCGAACACTTTGATTTTTAATGACAGATTGATTGGAGTAAATACGATATTTCATATCCTATGAAAATTTTAGAAGTGCTGTTAGATTCATGAGTACAGTGTTTTAATCGAAACCCGTTGGTGACATACTTTAATTAAATGATACAAAAGTATTTAAATCCTGGTTTTGGAATGATTTTTTTATAATGCTATAGTTTGTAAGCCCCAAATGAATTATAAGGAAAATATTGAAATCTATTTTGTTTTAATAGATCACGATTGAATGATAACCCAAGTTTTAAATATTGGTTCCATCTTATGTTGCAAGAAACATTTGTTGACTATTTTTGCAATTTAAATTAGGTGACCTTCCATGACATTTCTTTATTAGTATTTTTAAATCTTAAAGTTTAGTAGGTTTGTATTTATTAAATTGTGATGGCAATCTTTCTGGTTATTTTTAACTTTCTTTTATCATTGACCAATCCTATATTAAAAGACATCGGACGATTTTTATCGTTTAGTCTTCCTATTATTTAAATGATAAAATCGTTTAAAATACAATTTAATATGGACATGCATAAATTACGCGGAAGAAATAAGATCCATATGTCTACACTTCAGTGACATTAGAAAGTATTTGTAATAAGTTATACTCATAATTCATTATTAAATAACCATCTCACCAGTTCCTTATCTGCTCATCTGTTTGAGTTCGTTAACATCAATTTTCCGTAGTTTGTATTCAGTATTCACATCTTAATCTTTACCGCTGCTATTTTACAAAATACTGCAAAGTATAATTATGTTACTTAGAAATGTACAACCTACTTTAGCGTGAGCGAAAATGTTGTTTAACTGTTACAAAAAATTTAATTCAAACGTGATAAAATTCAAGTGAGATTCTATACCTTTGACTTCTATGAAATATTCATAAATGTAGTTTACGCTTTAGGTAAAAGTCTATTAGAAACTTTTAGAAAACGTAATTTAAGTGCAAACGTATATTATTTCACGTTTTAAATTATATTTTGTGCAGGGAAATTGCTTTAAAATTGTTTACCGGTGTCAAAAGTGGGTGCCACTGGCATTATTGGAATAATATATTAATTAAATGATTAAAAAATATTATGCATCTTTTTTGTTCTCTTATTAGCTTATTGAGTATTTTATGTAATTTGCGTCAAGTCGAAACTGAAAAAAAAAATTGCTACAACCCACAATGCACGGTTTCAAGGTTATGTCTATAAACTGATGACAATTTAAAAGATTTTACAATTATTAATTGTTTCTAGACTAATAATTTTTATTTTATTTATTTAATATCTTATATCTTAATTGTGTGTAACAGAAGCAAATTTAAAAAAATCCCTTGTTCTTCTATTTATCATCGTTTCAGTTTATATCTTCCTCAACTTTAATTATAATTATATTTATTTATTTATTTACTAATGTAATACGGACCAAAAAAATGTTTAAGTTTACAATAATTACATCACAACTGACTCAAAAAAAATGTTATGGGAAAGCATGGACAATCATATCTAAAACAAAAAACGTTAAGGGTTCCTAATCATTTAGATGACCCTGACAAAGTAAATGAATATTTTTCATCCGTTTTGTTGAAAGATAAGTCAGTGATGACTTAATTCGCTTTTATGTTAGTGGAAATTTTTTAGATACCGATGGAAAGTTAGAGTTATCTTTGCTGCCAGTCGAAGATGTAAATAAGATTCTGAATGCCTATGGGTCTGAAAATATCCCAATAACCATGTTCAAGTACTGCAGCCCTTACGTAGATAGCTTTATTACGCATATTATAAATTGTAGTATTTTCCTTCAATGTGGAAATTAGCTGTAGTTGAGCCGTTACCTAAGGTCAATACCCCTCTTAATTACACTGATTTACGGCCAATAAGTATTTTATCTGCTTTATCTACAATTTTAGAAAAAGCCATTTCTATACAACTTACAAAATGCTTGGAGAAAAAACAAATCTTGTCAGAGTGTCAGTCGGGTTTTAGGCGGGGTTGCAGTACTTCAACCGCTCTGCTAAATTGACGATATTGTATCTTCTGTAGATAGAAAAGAATTAACAACCCTAATACTGTTAGACTTCTCCAAGGCATTCGATACTATTAATCATAAACTCATCTGTAGTACGTTGGCTTATTGTGGTTGCTGATAAGATTGCTAATCTTATTAGCTCTTATCTCTGCAATAGGTCACAGGTAGTTCATAAAAATAATAGGATGTCCTCTGTAAGATGTGTTACTTCCGATGTACCTCAAGGTTCAATATTGGGGTTACTTCTATTTTTAGTTTACACGAGTGATATAATAAGATCAGTTAGACAACGTAAAGTTCAAGCGTTCGCTGATGACACACAAAATCAATAAAATTTTAAATTTGAAAATATTATGGAAGCCGAAAATGTTATCAATGAAGATTTCCATACAATTAGCACTTTAGCTAATAAATAGAATCTAACATTAAATTAAAGTAAATGCCATGTACTATTTTTTCATAATAAAAGAGGTAGAAAGCATGTTGATAGTAATATTACCATTAAACCTGGGTATTATATTTGACAGAGATTTAAAATGTAATCTGCATATTAACAGCTTATTGATAAAATCATATAGCATCATGCTTAAATCACTCTATTCTTATAGAAATGTCTTAACGATCCATGTAAAGAAGACCTTATCCGATTCCCTAAGACTCTCATGTTTCAATTATGGCGATTGTATTTATGGTCCCTTTCTAGATAAATTTAATCAAAACAAAAGGTACAAAACTCCTGTTGCAGATTTGTATTTCATTTGAGGAAATATGACCACATTTTCCATAAAATTTCAGAATTACATTGGATGAATATGGTAACTAGGCGAAAACGTAATTATTGTAGTTTGATTTATAAAATTATCAATGATAAATTATCTCAAACCCTTTTTCAAAAATTACTAAATAGATCTGATTCGCATGGACTACTCCACTATCAAAGATTTTGCTCACTTACCAAAGTATTCGTTTAAAGCTCATCTAAACAGCAAACTAAGTAATGTAATTTAAATAAAATCAATCTAATAAATTTAAATAGGTATAATAGGTATTGTACATAATGCAAACTTTCTTTATTAAGTGATATGTTTATCTAATATACACCTCTCACTCAATTTGAATTTAATTTTAAGTTTTCTTCTTCTTCTAATATACACGTATCCATGTATTCAAATCTATGTTCTTTTATTATAAACCAGATTAAGTGTAAGAGTAGCATTAGCTAAACCTCTCCTGGTTTGTATTTATTTGATTCAATAAAGTCTATTATTATTATTATTATACAGAGTACGTACATAGAAAAATGTATATAACAATTATTAAAATAACTATTTTCCGTAACTATAAATATCTAAATTTCACATACAACATGAGAATATAAATGACAAAATATGAGAAAATATTCAAATACAGAGTAAACCTAAAATAATGAAATAGTATACATAAAAAAAATAGGAGAAAAACATTAAAATATACAAGTGCGCAGAACATTGCGAAATAATAAAAATAGAATTCCAAATAATATGATGAATTGGACCCTAACATTTGTACATCCTATCATTGGAGATAACAAAAACCTAAATAGATGGCTTTTAAAATGCAGTAAACCGTGCACGAGGCAGTAAAGGTATATAAATAAAAAAAAATAATAAGATAAAAAACATAGTATATTAGAATCAGAAGGCAGAAGAACTACTTTATTCATATCTCAGAATGTTTTGTTCTATATATTTCTTTAGTGTACGTTGTGTTAGGTTAAATATGTTAAAATTTGATTCATGACAGACACAGTTTACATCGATACACATTCGTACAATTGTGTATATGATGAATATCGACGATTCAAGAGATTCAGAAGCGTCTATTTTTACATTTATTATTCATGTTGTAGCGTAGACAAATTAAATTCTTATTCGGGAATTATCTTAAACAAATTTGTTTTTATCTGCCATATGAATTAAAATGTTTATCGGTAAAATATATCCGTATTCATTGTATTATAAGGGGCACGTCAAGAAGTAATTAAAACTATTTAAGGATTCACTAAAATGTTCCTCTACATGACCGGGTGGTTTCTCTCAAAAAAAAAAAAAAAAAAAATTAACTCGTATTAAGAACTTGCCACAGTTCAGTACTCTTACTTATTTCGTTAAACTGAACATGTATTTTTTGTAAATTACTCCTTGTAGAAAATTCCTTATTGGTTCACAAATATTTATTGCCAAAGTAAGCAATCAATTACGCGTGCAAGGATATAAGTTATAAACTCAATGAATGTATGCCAACCTCAGTGTACTTGGTATTTCATTTACATGTCAAGGTAAATCAAATCATGTACACAATTCTAGAAAACGTATTTGCTTATGTGCGTTAAATATATCTTAGTTTTTTTCATCTTAGCATAACCATTTTTCAAATTATTTAAATCCTTCATGCAGTTACCATTTAGATATAGGATATTTGTTAATGGTTCGGTTTTACCACCCGATTTTAAAAAAGTCATTGTCAACAAGTCAACAATGTTTTTTAAATGCTAATTATATTCTGTGTCACGCTGCTATTAATGGTTTTACATAACCGTAATATTGGTTAAAAATGAATAATAATACCATGAGATTTATTCGTACTGGTAAAATGTAATGATTGTGTTGATTAACATGAAGTAGCAGTTTTACGTTACTGTTATTATAACTAATAAATCGCAAATAGTCAAATGTAAGGGAGACAGAGCAGTCGGTTAACTACATTGGGTGGATTGCATTATCTTCAGTAATTCAATTCTTGTAAACAAACGATTATTATTAATCGATGATGAACAAACTAATACTGAAATTTAGCACAAATCCAATTTTTGGAAATTCGCATGTAATATATTTAATTCTTTATGCATTGATGTAGAACAGGGATATTTAAAATATTTATATGCGTGTTTACACCCTGCAGTATATACCCCCAACGTAGCTTCAATAATTTGCAGCACAAATTTACACTAACCACTGATTTATTAATCACTAAATTATAATAATTAGTCCTTATAATAACACACTAATTATAACTTACTATCTATATCTACTATCTACTATAGATTCACTACTTTAATTCACAACTTGTTGCTGTTCATTATCTTATCTGATCACTTGTTCATCTAAATCATAACCGACTGACTGCTAATTATATATCCGTCTCGCTTATACTCAATTAATCCAGTGTGCCATTCGAGACATTTCTACTCCATCTAGTGTATTTTATGAGACAGCGTCACTCTGGGCCGACTGGTGAACTATTGTTTTACTGGTTGCCCATTGCCCTCCTTTTATTCTGTCTACTACTAGGGATCAAACCTGTCTACGTAAGAGGGCGTGGGCGTCCAAATAACACTACTCCCTCCTTAAGCCTGAACGTCCCGCTCAGGCAATTACGAGCTTTCAACATACTTCGCTAATCTGTCCAGATGCACGATTTTCACCTTGGACTTCTTTCTGCGCTGAATCCGATATAGTCCATTTAAAGAATCGGGATTTATGACGAAATTACCAAATGTTTGTGCCTCGGACTAGATAATGTCCCCCCTCGTTTTCGAGGGTACTGGATCGATTCCCGGACTCAAACCAATTTTTCCACCTCGGCAACCTTCTTAAATTGGCCCAAAAACCACCTCTAAAGTCCCCTGTTCCGTGAACCCGTTTATTTTCCCCAGTTTTTCGACTTACTGTTATACCCTCGAGTAGAACAGAAGCTCCCTCGAGGGATTTGTCCTCAGCCACCCCTACCCCAGGCTTCGAACCCTTGTATGGGGTGGAAAATTGTTATTTGTTTTTGTGAGAAAGAAACTGATATTTTATACGAGGTGTTTCTTTAAGGAAGGTGGTAGGCGACCGAGGTTGTGTAACCACCCCCGGGGTGGAACATTGATATTTGTTTTTATGAGAACCATCTCTATTCCCCACTACGTCTGTGATTGTTCTCCGCTACTATACTTCCATAGGGTGTCGCCTCTGGCGATAGTACCTCTTGATATGCTTCAATTTGCCGCAATTATAAAATCGGATTCCTTTTTTACAGCCTTTCACTGCTTCGTTTCTACCGTGGCTCCTGTTTTGGCGGTTGTGGTTCCTGTTTTGACTCGAGTCGCGAACATAATTCGTTTAGTACTTGCGCGACCATTTTCTGCATGTTCTTTAGCATAGCCATCAATTTCGTCTTATTGAAGAAGATTGCCTCTTTCCTTGCAGCGTATACTTCCCCAAGGTTCCATTGTGGACAATCTCGCATCATATGCCCTGGTTTGCTGCACTGGTAACAAAATAATAAATAGCTAACTAAGATTTATGACCACTGTATAAATAAACATTTTTAATAAAATTATAGATTATGAAAAAATCTTCACCAGATATGCTTATAACTTTCACTTGACATCACACAAGTCTATTGTTCCTTAAAAATAATATTTGGCTAAATTACAGAGCGGTATCCACAGTTATAATGCAACGATTGCAATTACTGTTAATTATCTTTTGATAGAAATTTGGCTCGTAACGGAGAAGTAGTAAAAATGACACTCCTCTTTCTTACTAATTATTATATGAAGAATAACTTATGACACTTTCAGAAACTTAAAGACATCGAACCCATAATTGATTAAAATTTTCCAACTAAAAATCTGAGCTTTGCATTTACTTTAAGACCTAAAAATGTTAATTAAATGAGGGAAAAATGAACTGTATCATATTAACTATGAAAATCAACGTTTTTAATTTTATTTTAAGAATTATTAATTTATGTTGTAGGTAAATACCGAATTCACATTAGAAAAGTAATCATTCTATTAAATCATTTAATCTCCTGCATCTCGGCTACAACCAACTCTTTACTGTAAATTAGTAGGTTTTGTACGGAGCATGGTGATGCAAGGAACAATAATTGATCAGAACAAGATAGAAGCCTGACAAGGGCGAGAAGTAAAATGAAGCTCTGTAGCGAAGATTTTACGTTCTCCAGTAAATTGGCTATATAATTTGTTAATTATTAATCAATTTCGAAATTTCAAAACTGTTGCTTCATGAAAAATATTTTGTGTCATTCGGAAAATACATACATTTTGGTCGACAGAAATATGAATAATATTATCCGGTTCAATAAAAAAGGCAATTTTCACTATTTCCAGGTTGACTCTTAAACTATTTAACACTTTTTAAATCTGAAAACAAAATTTTAACGAACTCCAAAATGCACAATCTTTTCGTTTTGGTGTCGGTTTTACTAAATTATTTAGTTGAGCTTAAGTGATGTTACGATTTGAATCTTTTAATTGGGAAGAAATTAGGCAGCTTGCGCACACAGACGGTTTTATTTTAGTAGTAGTCTATTCACAAAAATGCGGAGACGTATATTTATTTGTGCTCTGTTATATATATGGAGGAAAAACAGACTGCAGAAAAGAAACCGACAAATATGGGTAACCGATGCTAGTTCTCCCCATTTAGGAAATATTTCTTCCCACATTTTTTTTTTATTTTACTGTCTGCGTACTCTTTTATATTTTTCATATACAACGCTGGACAAGCCTCTACTAACTCAATAAATTTTTCTACATTCTCTAAAACTATTCCTTTAAACGTAGATGGGACTGCATTTTGTTCCCTTTTGTAACATGGTATGTGACAAACACCGGCTAAACAGTTGGCCGTCTACGCCATTCGACATACATCAGTATATAGTTGTATGATAGCTCTACTATTAAATAATCAAAAGCAGTCGTCCGACCCGAAGTACCTAGTACTTATTTATAGAAATATTAGTTACTAGTTACTTTTTGGATTTAATTTTTAACATACGTAAACGACGAAAACAATTCAAACTTTTCCCTGCTCCGCACATTTTTAATATAAACCATCAACATATAACCAAATAATATGCCTCCTCCCCGCTCTCAAGACAACCGATTATTTCGTCTATAGTATTGTTTCCATAAGAATATGGGTGATGTAATCGCAAGTACTTATTTACTAGTTACAAAAAATCTGGTACGAAGTATTCACATGTACTCATATACTAGTTACAAAGAACCGAGTACCAAGTAAGTACGAGTAGTTCTAAGTACACAAAAGTACTTAATATTCATGTCACTATCACAGACCCCGACTAGCAGTCTATGTTATAATACATTCATGGTCAACTAATAAAATATCTGCGCTATTTGCTACATGGCCTATGTCCATTTAACAATTTTATATAATAACCGGTATTTTACTTATATTTAGCACGATCTGTATAGCATTTTGATTCAGTTTTTGTAAGTGAGACTGTTTCAAGTATCAGAAATTTTCTTTGTGTAACTGCTAAATTATTTCACATTGTTTTATATACCTATTTTTGTATCTTAGGAACTCAGTTATACACTATTATATATCTTTGTTACAGCACTTCAGAACCAATTGTCTATACCAAGCCTGCAACATTCATTTATATCCTTGCTTACTATGTACATGTAGTTATTTTCCTTACTTTTGAAACTTTCGCATTCTCCTGTTATATCTGTATCCTATATGATGTAATGTATTTACTGAATTCTCACAAAAGACTTAGATTTACTATTTATTGGGGCAGTTCGTTCTTAGGCTATATTTGCAATAAATGCCATTTATTCAGTCAGCTTGTATATAGATATTATAGATTTATCGATTCTATTAATTGGTTTTGTAATTTGTTTGAATGAGGAAACTAACTAAGAAACCAGGTTGTGCGCTTAAGTCGTGCATGATGGCAATACCCGTACAATTGTACAGAGAAGTGATCACTTGCCTGCCGAATTTGATCTCATTGAGACTACAAACCTTCAACTGTGCGATCCTCAGCAATTTATATTACATTCATATCCACGTTTCGTTGTGTCTAACACTACCAAGAAAATGTTATTTATAAGTTTAAATTTCAATAATTTTCATTTCAATTCATGCAATTTCAAATTTTTTAAATAAATTAAACAAATTTTTTTAAATTCCACAAGTAATTAAAATAATACATGTTACCACATGGTAATAAAATCTTCTATTCTGTCTCATTTTTGGCAATTTATAGTTTTTCAAATCAGTATCTAAAATTTACTACTAAATTTACTTTTACATTTACTGTTACGTATCAATTACTTTTTCGTATTAAGTAGACTTACATATTAAGCAGTCTTACGTAATAAGCAGATTTATTTAGCAGTCTTCAAGCATTTACGTTTACTTATACGTAATTTTGCATCTACGTTTGCGATTATTACTTTTTCCAAGCCGCTTGGTTTAATAATATTTCTCTGCTTTTGTTAAGGCGTTTAAGCCTTCTATTTTGTATTAATTACACGAGTCAAATAGATAAGAGACTATTCTACAATCTTTACACCTAAAACTACCTTTGAATCAAGCGCCGCCTTTCAAGAATAAATTGCCAAAGATATATCTAGATTGTGTATGCCCAGAGCTATGATTCCTTAGGACTTAAAATCAACATTGGAAAGACTAAGATTATGTCAACTCCTCATCAAGTGAACCAAATAGACATTACACTTAACGGAAATTCTCTTGAAGTGGTGGATCAGTTCAATTACTTAGGCAACGTTGTTAATGACAAAGCAAACATTGACAGCGAGATTCGCAATAGAATTAACGCTGCATCTAGAGCACTCTGGGGACTTAGAGAGAGAGTATTTGACAACCACGACCTTGCTTTGTCAACGAAAATGGCTGTCTACAGAGCAGTTGTCATTCCAACACTGCTATATGGATGTGAAAGCTGGGTCACTTACCGTCGTCATGTGAAAGAATTAGAACGTTTTCAGCAAAGACATCTCAGAAGTATGATGAAAATCCGTTGGTTCCATCACATATCAAACGTGGAAGTACTCAGGAGAGCAAACAGCCTTGCAATTGAGGTGCTTATTTCAAGAGCACGCCTAAGATGGGCAGGTCACGTTCATCGTATGCATGATAACCGCCTTCCTAAATGCACACTTTATGGTGAATTGCTAAGCGGTAGAAGAAGGCGTGGCGGTCAACGAAAGAGGTTCAAAGACGCTCTCCATGAAAATCTAAAATCCTGCGGTATTGCAGACGAGCAATGGGAACAACTTGCAGCGGACAGAACCGAATGGCGAGGGGTTGTGGCCAGCTATCAAGGAAATGTTGCTGCAAGAAGGCCGAATCCAAGACCTAACCAGATCTATGTTTGTCCTGACTGCGGTCGACATGTGCTCTCCCGAATTGGCCTCTATAGCCATAGTCGTGTGCACCGTAGATGAATGGGAATTACAATAAACTACACCTGTTACTTGTTTTTTATTGTACACAATTTATCGACTGTAACATTTTCATACTCGGACTCGAGTAACGGCTAATAATAATAATATCTAGATTGGATGCTCTACGACACAATTGGGGCCTGAACTGACGTACCAGAGCTTTCCATCTTTAATCATACTCAGTCTGGAAATCTAGGAGATTGGTATCATATTCACTATTATTTTTTTGTATTAAATTATTCTTTTTCACCAATACAGTTTTATTAACATAAAATCTCACTTAAAATTATATTTCAATATACAGGCTGTCCATTTTATCACGGCACTCGAGAACATCTCACTTAATATCGGCCGTAGAAAAAAATTGTGCCGATTTATATAACATACAAAATGGTTTAAGGACATTTGAAATCCATGACCTACTTTAAGAGTTATGGCGGAAAATATCGAAAATGCGGAAAACGTCTAGGCCAAATATCTCGGTTATTTGAAGAGATACGAGAAAGCGTTATTTGGAGAGATACGAGAGAAATTCTAAGCCGAAAATTTTTTGCAAAACAGAGTGTTTCAACGATGTTTTATCTAATTTTTTTCAAAACCGCTGTATTTTGAGATTTACTCTTCAGGCTGTTAACAAAATTATTTTGAAACGGGCGGGAAATGGCGCCATTAAATAGAGTATTTTCCTTCCTTCTCAACGATATATCACATGGCATATTTATTCATTGGTACTACGTTAGTAATTATAAAAACATTTTTTTAAAACCAATAAATTTTCTATTAACAAGCATTATACTTGCCGTGGAGAAGTATGATTAAATAAAACGATAAAATAATTCAATAAATTGTTCAAATCTTTGCTATAATAAAACATTAACACAATTAAGAAAAATAAAGTAAATTCAGGTAAGGTAAGGGAATCAACTATTAATTAACTATAGATGGTGCCCAAACAACATCAATTTTAATTATCTCCTTTTCCCGAATAAAACAAAAATTTGTCTTTTACGTCACACATTCAAAGAGGGTAAGTTTCACATCTCTTACAAGTTCTCCGAATCCACTAACCTTTGCTCTGGCTAAAACCAGCTAGTCGTCCGCATAAGTTGTCTCAATTATTTCCCAAAAATATACAGCAAGGGAAAGTAGGTAATATAGTACTAGATTGATATTTAGAGGCCGTGACGCAACATTATTTTTAAAAATTAATTACTGCATTAATAAAGCGATTTGAACAAAATCTTCGTCTTATACGTCTTAAATATTGTTTTTAATCTATCTTATAATACAAAATCACAAATTGAGCGGCATTGTCCATTGTATCAATAATTGTTTCTGTGGGATTTATCTACCAGACAAATTTAACAGAAGGCGGATAAGCTGGCCCTTAGAGTCATATTTTCGTTTAAGTTTATGGTTGAATGATGGACTGGCTGCTAATATTACAAGCTAAAATAATAATTCCGTACTTAGCATAAGAAATCATTGTTGGCCCATGTTTTACGTAGTTGTCGTACGTCTTGCGTATGTGGTTTACGTTTACGGTTAGGTCCGGCAGTAGATGTTTTGATAAGTACGAAATTTCCACAAGAATAATATCGCAGTCAAATTCATGTAAATTAACAATAATCCCAACTTTCATACTGTCATATAACTCATCTAACCTTTTCTATATTTCCTTATAGTTTTATACTAAGTTCATTACTTCCGCATTATTTCTGTTATTGCGAAAAAAATGTGATATGCGACAATACATATATTTTCACTTTTTTAATACGATGACACCTAATCAACAATTCAAATATTCCAGGATCTGAATTTCGTACTCATATCATGTTGAATAAATTACGCGACTTCATCTAACTTAACGACTTATAAAAATATCCACTTTCATAGAATATTAATGGGACAACGGCCTAGGAAGGGAATTATTTCTATTGAATTCCTTGTACCGTATAAAACCACTTTTTTAACTGTTAAAATTTATACTTTGAAGAAGTTGTAAAGTTTCTCGGAATACATCTCTTTATATCGCGTCTTTGAGTAAAGCTGCCTGATATCCGAAATACCGTATGAAAAAGTCGTATAATTTTATAAAGTTTATGAAGGACTTGTGAAATAAACTTCATCAAATCCTCTGCATAAAATTCAAAATAAATTTTGAAATGAATGCTCCTATTTAATTAATTTGAAACTGTGCTTCTACGAAGGCGTAGAAGGGACAAACGAATTATTATTTTTTTTAAATTTCGAGTTTAAGGTCAGAATTCTGAGATCAAACCCAGATACCTACATCTTCGTAGAAAGAGAATATTGAATTTTCAGATTTTTCACATTTTCGGGTTCCCTGAAACTGACGCGGTTCAGGAAATCCACTGCGAAAATTAAATTTTTTTTTAGAAATTAATTTTTTACAGAAATATATAATAAAACTTATTAAGAGATCTTGATCTAGATGTAATTTATTTCCTTTGTTGATTGCCAGTGTTCGTAAAATACATATATATATTTTTAAATTCATCAAATTCATAAATACACCTATTATTATTTTGTTTATCTTCATATCAAATATTTTTTCTTAATTTTCATAAACTGTTCAGTTTATCCTTAAAATCCAATACTTTTACTCTCAGTGGAAATTATCTAAGATAGCTCCAGTTTTCAAGATAGGTGACCGGTCCGATATCTGCAACTATCGTCTAATTGTCATAATTTGTAACTTTGTCAAATGTTTTGAAATGTTATTATTTGATCATGCTTTTTTCAATACAAACAGTTGGTCACAGACGCGCAACATTGATTTGTTATGGGCAGATCCACTGTTATAGTTCAAGTAGGAATAAACTGAGACAGAAAAAATGTAACAAAAACTTTACGACATATTATTATCGCCGCGGGCCATGGCGCTAAGTTGAAGTAAATAGATCCCAGTAAATAAAAAACGCAACGAAAACTTTACAACATAATTATATCGTCGCGGGCCATAGCGCCAAGTCTGACATCAAATAACGACCCGAGGCCCGACGCACATTAAAAACCTATAAAGGTAAGCGAGTCGATTTACGAACATCACTAAAAAAGAGTACCGGTATTTTAATGAGGTCGTAAAGTTTTTGTTGGGTTTCTTATGTCTCAGGATTTTCCTACTTGAATTACACTAACTTATTTTGTAGGGCAGAATTCTTAACTGATGCCATCGATGAGGAACTCCAAGCAGACGTGATCTTGAATAAACTGACTAATTTCGATTTCACTGTAGATATTTTTTTAAATCCTACTTCTCAAATAGGACCCAGCATGTTGTATATATCGGTTGGAATTCTATCCAAATATATGCTACATTGGGTGTACCGCAGGGTTCAGTTTTAGGATCTCTATTTTCATCCTGTTAATTAATGATATTGTTGATAGCCTGACAGTACGTTGTCTTCTTTATGCTGGCGATTTAAATTTTTTTTTGCAAGGTTGCAAAAGTATCGACTACCGTTTTGCACTTTAACAAAATTTAATTCACGTTAAGGATTGATGTTTAATAAATAACTTACCTTTAAATACACAGAAATGTAACGCCGCATCTTATTCCATTAAAAAATCATTGATCTACTTCAATTATTCTATTGATAATAACACGTTCTCAAGACCCGAAACATTTTGTGATCTGGGCGTTGCCATTGATACCATTTTGCACTATTTTTATTGTTCTTACTCTTTATAATGTATAACTCGTTAATAAGTTAATCAGTTTTCTTAACATTTTTACCTTTCAACTTACTTATTACTTGGAGATTTGTGTGCAAACCAGCAAGATATTCTCTAGCTTAAAATTATTTGTAAAGATAAATATAGCTAATAATATTAATACAAAAATAATTGTGAATGGCATAAATGACGCATATATGATAAAAATACAATTAAACACAAGTAGTGTTACTGTAGTTTCAAAGTATTGATCAGAACTTGCGAAATCGATCGAAATTATTTAGCAGAATTTAAATTTTATTTATTTTCAAAAGGCTATAGAGAGGGCTTGTAATTACTCGAATCTATACTATATACAGGCTGTCCATTTTATCAGGGCACTCAAGAATATCTCACTTAATATCGGTCGTACAAAAAAAAATATTTTTACGAAAATTGTGCCGATTTATATAACCTACAAAATGATATTTGATATCCATTGCCTACTTTAAGAGTTATGGCGGAAAATATCGAAAATGGGGAAAACATCTAGACCAAATATCTCCGTTATTTGAAGAGATACGAGAAAATTTTTTTGCAAAACAGAGTGTTTCAACGAGGTTTCATCTAATTTTTTTCAAAACCGCTGTATTTTGAGATTTACTCTTCAGGCTGTTAACAAAATTATTTTGAAACGGTTGGGAAATGGCGCCATTAAATAGGGTATTTTCCTCCCTTCTCAACGATATATCACATGCATATTTATTCATTGGTACTACGTTAGTAATTATAAAAACATTTTTTAAAACCAATACATTTTTTTTAACAAGCATTATATTTGCCGTGGAGAAGTATGATTAAATAAAACCATAAAATAATTCAATAAGTTGTTCAAATCTTCGCTATAATAAAACATTAACAGAATTAAGAAGAACAAAGTAAATTCAGGTAACAAAACAAAATAATAATCAAGAAAGCAACATGGAGCAATTATGGAAAGAGTATTCGCAGTTATGCCAATGTATAGAGGTCCTCCATAAAAGCGTCACTCCTTGCTCAGAAAGTTAGAATGTCTTTACCATAGATTTCTCTTTTTATCTTTATCTTTTTAAACCTCTTTGGTCTTTACCAATTAATTTTAGTATAATATCCATTTGTTTGTATTTCATGATTTCACTATTTTAATAGGTCCTTATTTTTATTATGGTCACCTCAGTAGTCAAAGGTACCTAAACTTTTTAAGAAATGAATTTAAAATGAATTCTTAGATGACCTACCTTTAGAGAATCGACACAACTTTCAATATTTTCAACAAGATGGAGCTACTCCCCACAATTCACAGATTTGCCTAGATTATTTAGACGAAATTTTGCCTCAACATTGGATAGGTACTAGTGGATTTATTCGATGACCCCCTCGTTCTCCAGATATAACCCCAATGGATTTTTTTCTATGGGGTATGTTAAAGATAAGGTGTTTTCGATGACACCGCAAAACGTAGAGGACCTAAAAGCTCGATCAACAGGCAAGTATTACAGTTACCCCCGAAATGCTGAGTAATGTTTTAAATGCAGTGCCTCGCCGCGCTCGATTGTGCATAAGAAATCGCGGTGGATACTTTGAACACTTGATATGATATCTTAAAAATTATTTTGAGGATTAGATACATATTAATGTTCTGCGTGCTATATTCTTTTTATTATTAATTTGTTTTTGTTACCTGAATTTACTTTATTCTTCTTAATTGTGTTAATGTTTTATTATAGCAAAGATTTGAACAACTTATTGAATTATTTTATCGTTTTATTTAATCATACTTCTCCACTTTAAGTCTAATACTTGTTAAAAACAAATTTATTAGTTTTAAAAAAATGTTTTTATAATTACTAACGTAGTACCAATGAATAAATATGACATGTGATACATTGTTGAAAAGGGAAAAAAATACTCTATTTAATGGGGTCATTTCCTGTCCGTTTCAAAATAATTTTTTTAACAGCCTGAAGAGTAAATCTCAAAATATAGCGGTTTTGAAAAAAATTAGAGAAAACCTCATTGAAACACCCTGTCTTGCAAAAAAATTTCGTCTTAGAATTTTTCTCGTATCTCTTCAAATAACGGAGATAGTTGGCCTAAACGTTTTCAGCATTTTCGATATTTCCGCCATAACACTTAAAGTAGTAAAGTAGGATTTCAAATGTCTTTAAACCATTTTGTAGGTTATATAAATCGGCACAATTTTCGTAAAAATATTTTTTTTTTACGACCGATATTAAGTGAGATATTCTCGACGGCCCTGATAAAATGGACAGCTTGTATATATCAATGAATAGAGAATTTTATACTCTAAGAAAAATGTATCTTGAAATTTTGTCGAAAAGTTTAAGGTTTTTGAGAAAATCGCAAAATATAAAAAATTGTACTTTTAGGGTTGGTTTTGGGGTACTTTGGCTGGGGGGATCACCGGGGATTTTTAGGCACATAAAAAGTACCCCATAGAGAACACAATCACGCTAAAATCAGCTGGTCCCAAATTTGTTTTAGGTCGACCCATTATTTTTACTGGCCTAATAGTGCAGATCTTCAAAAATACGCTCATTTTAGAACGAAAATATTCTCCTATAGGTTTCTTGACCTTCTCATAAATTTAGGTTTCAACTCACTCGAACACAGGCACACAAAAGCTTATCTGATCGTATTACATAAGATAATTCATAACAACATAAACTGCTCAGAAATTTTGTATGTATGTTAAATTTTCATACTCCCAGAGCCGAGCCAAGTCAGACAAATCAATTTTATCTGCATGCTACACGAATAAATATAAAAAAATATTCCCCTCTTCACAATATACTTCTTTACTGTTGGTTATTCATAATTTTTTCCTCTGTTTGTACATTTATATTTAAGATATTTCTTGTTAATTCATATATCTTTATTTTTTTAATTAAGGGTATTTTTTCTTTTTTTGAGTATTTCTTCTATACCTTCTACCTGCTGAATAGTTTAAATTAAAAAAATAAAATAAATAGCATAGCCGAGTGATAGCGAATATGCAATAACTTGAAAAGTATTAACCGGAACTTTATCAACAAAAGCAAATAATAATGTTAGCGAAAAGTTCGAAAGATTTGCGTCCATACTTATAAATGAAATAAAAATTGCTTTTCCTCTTAAAATAAAAAACACTGCACCCAACAATTATAAAATAGAATGGTCTCATAAAGAGTTGCAGAATATACGAGAATCATTAAACTTATATAGGGATCTACACTGTCAAAATCCTAGCAATAATGATATCATAACACTATACAAAAGATATCGTAATAAGTATAGGACAAAAATAAGAGAATCAAAGAAAATTGCAAATGATAAACACGTATTAAATTAAAACAATATATCGAAGGGCATATGGCAGATAATAAACAGCAAACGAAGCCGTAACTTTAGCAAGGGTGAACATTATTCTAATGAATTTAAATCAAATGACATAAATATCCTTTACGTAAATATAGTTAACGAGATAACCGCAAAAATTCATCAATCTAATGCTGATTCAATCAATCTGCTAGACTCGTTGGACTCCTGTAAACCAGAGAGTTTCAGTTTAGTGAAATATCATATACTGAAACAAGGGACACCATTAGGGAATTGAAAAACAAGACGAGTAAAGATTACTATGAACTAATTATCAAAATGATGGATGTTAAGGATATTCTTATTTGTCTTCTTATCAAGCTTTTCAATTTATGTTTAAAGGAAGACATATTTCCAGACTGCCTAAAAACGTCCAAGATTATCCCAGTCTTTAAGAACTATGACATAAATAATATGTCAAACTACCATCCCATGTCAATAATACCCATCCCTGGAAAAATTTTTGAAAATTTATTGCATAAAAGTCTTATGTACTCCTTTGAGACTAACAACTTATTTTTCTCAGGGCAGGTTTCAGATCAAAGAAACCCACGACTGATGCAGCAAATCAGCTTTTAAATTATATCATAGAGTAGCATGAAAATAAAGACTGCTGCACCTTCGTTGACTTGTCAAAAGGGTTTGACTGTGTTCGACACAATATATTACTTGGAAAACTAAATAAGTACGGCGTAGAAAACAATTTGTTAAAACTACTACAATCCTATCTTTTAAACAGAAAGCAAATCACAGTATATAACGGTCAAACTTCGGAATTAGCTGAAATTCACTACGGGGTACCACAGGGGTCCGTGCGTGGACCTTTGTTATTCCTGATTTACATCAATGATTTACCCTATTAAGCGTTAAATACTAGCTTCATATTGTGCAGATGATACAATCAAAGTAAGTACTCACTCAATATTGATGAGTTAAATATCATTCTACTGCAAACACGTGCAACTATTTGTGACTGATTCCAAGCTAATGTTACCTCCTTTCTCTTATTATTTATTTTTGAGAAAGAATTGAGGCAACATATGCGGACGACTAGCTGGTTTAAGTCGGAGCAGAGAGCCGTGGGTCCAGAGCATTCGTAAGAGTGGAGAAACTTACCCTTTCTGACATGTACAGCATAAGCGACAGATTTTTGTTTATTTCGAGAAAAGGAGACAAAGAAAAATTCATGTTAAATTGGGCACCATCTATAGTAAAATAAGTAAACTTGTCTCTTTTTCTCGAATAACCAGTCTGCTATAGATCAGACTGAAATTGTTGGTAAGAGAAATAAAAAGATAGTTTAAAATGAATGACAAAATATATTACATGAAAAATAGACAAATCGGTTTGAAAGACAAATTGAAATTTAAAATATATCTATATATATATATATATATATATATATATAAAACAAATTCATACCAGTATCCTAGATGGATTATGGTTGAGGTGACTGGTTCTGGGACAGCAATCCAGGCCCACAATTGTCTCTTGTAGCAAGAATGAATCCCAAAGTTTCCTTGGCAATTTACGTCTCTCAATGAAATGGGGTGAAAGTTGTAGGAAATTAACCAACTATGTGGTTTAATGTAAAGATAACGAAATTTTGTCTATGAAAGATAAACTGTGCAAAACTATGCAGGAATTTAGAAGAAGTATCTCAGAATTTAAATATCTAAGAATATAAGCATGTATGCATGTACAAAATTTAAGCAAGTTAGCTGTACAAACATATTAAAGCTGACTGTACAAAAGCTGATTTCATAAAAACTATAAATTGCCAAAAAAATTAAAAGGAAAGAGAAAAATATTTTTAAAACCATGTGGTACATATAGTATTTTAACTACTTATTAAGTTAAAAAGAATTGACTTTGAATTCAAATTTATTTTAAAAATAATTGAAATTATATCAAAGGCAAAATTTGAAGATTAATTACATTTTAAAGGAGTAATAAAGGAAATTACCTGTATATTAAACACTTTGTAACTGGGATATAAAAATTGTAATATCAATTATGAAGTCCACAGTTAGAAATTATATT
The DNA here is from genome assembly GCA_963675555.1 of Leptura quadrifasciata. Classification (NCBI taxonomy): domain Eukaryota; kingdom Metazoa; phylum Arthropoda; class Insecta; order Coleoptera; family Cerambycidae; genus Leptura; species Leptura quadrifasciata. The sequence continues at coordinate 187,071,321 of OY776673.1, read as the reverse complement.
CGTTTGAATCAGTACAAAGGCAAGCAAATGACTCCCTGGTGAGTTTTACTGATAAGGTAAACTTTTTGTCCTAGTTACTGGAAAACAACGCTACCAAAAAAATGTGAGAAACCTAATTCCCTATTTAAATTGAAAGCTATAAAATCTAAAAATAGTACAAGTAGCTATCTGTCAGTGGTTAAGATAAGCGCACCAACTTGCAGGTCGCAATTTTACAATTTCCTTTACTCACAACTAAAATAGTGGCATATAATCGATAAAGGGAATCTATAATAAAAGTTTTTATTCCATACCAGAGCCTTTGCTTCACAATTCGTAATACAATACATAACCACAAATATGAACAGATGTAAATAAATAGTAAAACGTATTGACTATGGTGTGAACTTAGTAAATATATTACATCTTATTGGATATACTAATATAGTAACGAGAAAAGGTAAGGAAAATCACCAAATTTACCCACATAGTAAACAAAAATATAAAAATTGAAAATAGATATTTGATGTAACTAAATTTTGTAGACAAATTGTTCATTGTTTCCTGGGATGCTGTGTAGAACGAAATACATAATAATTTAGAAAATGACAGTTCCTAAGATATAAAACTAAGTACATAAACAGTATGAAATGGTTTAGCAGTTATACATGTAAAATTCTGTTAGTTGAAAACAGTTTCACTTACAAAAACTGAATCCTGCTAAATATCCACAAAGCACTAGTTTTTAAATAAAACTGTTAAATGGACATAGGCCATGTAACACTAACCTATTATGTTTAAATCATAGTAAAACGGCTAATATCATATTCTCCACTAGTGATTTAGGAAATTATCAAAATCCTGATAATGTAAAGTTTCTTGGAGTAGTTCTCGATCCCAAACTGTGCTGGAATAAACATGTTCATTATGTGGCTAAAAAATTGTCCAGATGTATTTATATGATGAGCAATCTGGTTGGGGAAGTATCCCATAATGTTATGAAAACAGCGTACTATTCTTTATTGCAGAGAACATTTTCATATGCTAAATTAACTTGGGAGCATACGAGCCACCTAAATAGGATATTTGGACTACAAAGAGTAGTTAGAGTCATTTTAGGTAGGAGATAATAAACTCGGTTTGTTAACTGTTTCAGCATTTTATAATATACATGATTAGTGTACGTAAAATAAAACATAAATAATTTCGACGTTCAGCATAACTTACACGGTCATGACACATGATTTAATAACAACTTAATCTTGAAATATTGAGGATTAGAAAAAGTAGAAATGCGGCTAATTACTATGGTCCTATTTTCTATAACAAGCTTCCAGTTCAGATTTCTTCCTTGCCATTTCAACAATTTTCTTATAGAAATAAAAAATAGACTGACTAATAGGGCATTCTATGACTTCGAGGAATTTTTAACGGCTAAGGTGATGTTTGATGTATAATACAAAATAATTGTTTAATTATAATTTTTGTAAACCTCGTAATATGTTAGTTTATCTTATCTTACGTGTGCGTTTTGTACCTGAAAACAATGTAGAATATAGTTTTTATTTTTTCAAGCAATTCAATGTAATTATTTAATTAACTACGTAACTTTGTTTTGTGACAACTATAGTACCTGTATTGTAGTCATAACAGCTTATTTGCTATTTATAATTGACGTGTATACAGGGTGTCTCACCGGGAAATTAATCGATCGATATAGAGAAAAGTACGCATCAAAAAATTTTGAAAATTTAGATAATTACCAATGTCGGTGTGGCCAATCCAACTAAAATAATTACAAGCAGATGGCACTTCCGCTTATACCAACTTGCTTATTTCAAATGGAACACCCTATATATGTTGGGGTTTTTGAAAAGAGCATAAAATTCTGAGTCGAAATTATGTAGCATATACTATACCTAAACCTAGCCGTTTCAAAGATATTTGACATTTTATAGAAAATTTGACAGGTGCAATAGTTTGCAAGAACCGTTATAACTTTCTTCGTGCAAAAGATGTTCATTTGCTTCTTCTCGCATAAAAAGAACACAAGGAGAACTATGTTCTATAACTGAAATAAATTCAATAATATAATACCAATTGTTCCGTTTTTCTCGTTATATTTTGTCAACTTCAAACCGCAAAAACTTGTTTAAGTCAAATAGAACACCCTGTATTTTTTTACGTCAAGTTGTGTAAAATTAAATTCCCTTTTTTGTGATATTAGCATTGTGGGGGTTAAAGTTACAACTTTTTGAAATACTTGCGATTTTATTAGAAATTCATGAATTGTTGTAATCATTTCATCAAAATAGCCGTGATTAGAAACAATCAGTCATTATCTTATGTCAAAAAATGCCAGCACGTTGAAATTACACCCACGAAGACTTTTTAAATTTGTTAATTATTTATGGAGAATGTGATGTGAAAAACGGAAACCGTCACCAAACACTAAAACGCATACTGGAAAATTTTAAAAATTATGACTCTGTCACGGCAAAAATGCAGAAGAAAGAATATTGTTGATGATGAAAACATTGAAATAGCCATTCTGGGATATTTTCATGCATTTCCAAGGATGTCATTAAGACAAGCTGCTCTGGAATCGGGACTATGCAAGGATTCAATTCACAGAATCTTATTAAAACATAAGTTTCATCCGTTTTCATTCCATATGGTTCAAGGATTAAGAGAAACAGATTTCCTAATGCTGGAGTTCCAGGCGTTATCGCCCTGTAGTTGTTTATTAATCATTGTTGTGTACCTGTTTTTATGTGTAATAAATAGATAAGGCAGTTAGTAGTTAGTACGTTGTACGCTCTAGTAAAATAAACACGTTTCTGTTATAATATCGTGTTTCAATCATAATATATCCCTACACTACTACATCAGAAGTGGTTGAACAGTGAACTAGTGTTGTGCTTGGTTTATTTTAAGATGCCTAAGTCCCGAAAAAGGAGTAAAAAAGACCGATCACCATCGACGTCCAGTTCGTCGTCTACATCAACATCTAGTGATCAAAGAAGCCGCAAACGGACAAAAAGGATAAGAAAATCAAAAACTGTAAGCGATCGTTACCCCCAATTGTATAATGAGCACTCCAACATAGTAGTTTCATCTTTAATACCAGAATTTGATCCAAAAACTATGGATGTAGTTGAGTGGATTGAAATCATTCAACATAATGCTAAAACACATAAATGGGCCGATAGTTTTATAATTTTTCAAGCTTTAAACAAGTTAAAAGGTACTGCGAAAACGTGGTACGATACATTTATCCAAAGTGAGGGGGAGTGGTCTCGGTTTATTTGGGCAGATTGGAAAAAACACCTTATCTCTACGTTTCAAAGTCATCGTAACACTTATGAATTATTTATGGAGGTAGCAAATCATAAACCAGTTGACGGGTGCTCCTTATACGAATTTCATTTTCAACATTTGGCCATACTTAATAAGTTAAAATTAAATTTCTCGGACGCCGACAAAGTATCCATGGTCATAGGCGCGATAAACGACAACACTATTAAATCGGCAGTAGAGGCCGCAAATATTACAAATCCTAACATCCTAGCTAATTATTTAAAGAATAAAATACACAAGTCTCTTAAAGACGTTCCTATCTCTGTGGTTGCTGGCACTTCTGGTACTAGCGCGTCCCATAAGCCTACTTACACAAGAACCTTCGTAAAAAGCGAAAAGAAAAATATAACTTGCAAGGCCTGTGGGAGAATGGGGCATGAACGAAGTGCTTGCAGGCAGAGAGATAAAATTTGTAATTTTTGTGCAAGAAAAGGTCATGTTGAGAGAGCTTGCTTCAAAAAAAATAATGTTTCTAATAAAAGTGATAGTATGCCAGAAAACAATAAAATAATTAAACATTCTACAAAATTAGAAAACATCCAGGTAATTAAAGATAAGAGTAACTCCTCTAAATTCCATAAAGAAATAAAAATAAACCAAATTAATGTTAACGCCTTTATAGATTTTGGCAGTGATTGTTCAATCCTAACAGCTTCTCTTGCACAAAAACTTGATTTAAGAATTGAAAACCTTGATAACCCTGTAACCTTATCTGGGTTTTTAGGCATTGGCATAAACGTTACAGAGTTTGTTCAGACTATTACTGAGATAGACGGTGTAGAAGTAAACACAACATTTTACGTAACAAACAATGAATCATTATGCTCGGATGTTATCATCGGTCGGAATTTTACAGAAAATAAAAACATTGTCTATTATCGCGTTGATGACAAGCTAACTTTCAAATATAAAGACCAAATGTCACACTGGGTCGAAAATATCACATATGGTGCTTTGTCGGATTCTGAAATACAAACTCTAAAAAAAAATACTAGTAGATTATGAATGTTGTATATTTCAAAATTTAAACAACCTCGGAAAAGCTCATTCCGTTATGTTAACAATCGAATTAACTAGCAATAAACCTGTTACCCATCGAGCATACAGGGTGGTTGAAAAAGATAAAACAATCATGAGAAAAATTATTAAAGAATTGTTAGATGCAAAAATCATTCGAGACAGTAAATCACCTTATTCCAGTCCTGCATTATTAGTCAATAAAAAAAACGAAGAAAAAAGATTAGTAGTTGATTATCGTTCTTTAAACAAAATAACGGTAAAAAATTCATTTCCAATGCCAGTTATAGAAGAAATTATCGATAACTTAGGTGATTACAAATATTTCACCCTACTCGACTTAGCATCAGGGTATCACCAAATACCTATGGACCCAAAATCAATACCAATTACTGCATTCTCAACACCTGAAGGGCATTACGAGTATTTACGGGTTCCATTTGGCCTTCGTAATGCCCCAGCTGTCTTTCAAAAATTTATGAACGAAATATTTCAACCTCTTCGTTCTTATAATGTAATACCATATTTGGACGATATTTTACTACCTTCTCGCAGTATAAGTGAGGGTCTATGTCTCCTGCGCCAAGTCCTAGATATAATCAAATCTTACGGTTTGAATGTAAAAATTACAAAATCATTGTTTTTGATGAATAAAATTACTTACCTGGGTTACGAAATTTCCGAAAATCTAATCAAACCAAGCCACCTAAAAACAGAGGCGGTGCAAAATTTTCCATGTCCGAAAACCCAACATCAATTAAGGCAATTTCTGGGCTTGGTTGGATATTTTCGAAAATTCATTCCTAATTACGCTAGAAAAACGGCGACATTAACAAATTTATTAAAAAAAGATTCTGTCTGGTTATGGACAACAAACCATACTGAAATAATAAATGAATTAAAGAGTAGAATATCATCCAAACCCATTCTGACTATCTTTAACCCAAAATTACCTTTAACGGTTTATACTGACGCAAGTCGAGACGGTTTTTCAGGCATAATTACACAAAAATCTGAAAACAAAGAAAGTCCAATAGCGTTTTTCAGCAAGCAAACAAACGACCAAGAAAAAAAATACCATTCATTCGAATTAGAACTTCTAGCGATTATAAAAACTTTAGAACGATTCAAATACTATCTTAAAGGGAATGACTTTACAATTATAACCGACTGTAATGCAGTGAAGGGCGCCTTGAGCAAACAAAGTATTATTCCCCGAATTGCTCGATGGGTACTATATTTACAAGATTTTTCATTTCGGATTGAGCATAGATCTGCATCACAGATGCAACATGTCGATGCATTGAGCCGAAATTTTCAAAATTTTAACAAACCAAACCTTGTAATGACAATTCAGGAAACAGATTATTTACGCGAAGCCCAAAGTCAGGACAAAACTATAAATGAAATAAAAAATATTCTCCTTAGCGGAGACCAAGACCATAATAAAAATATTTTTAAACAGTATGATTTACGTGGAAATAAAGTATATAAGTTAACACCATACGGCCGAAGGTGGGTTGTACCTAAAAATTGTCGTTGGCAAGTGGTTAAAACTAATCACGACGACATTGGTCATTTCGCCCTCGAGAAAACTCTAGAAAGATTAAAAAAGGACTATTGGTTTCCAAAAATGCGTCGCTTTGTAAAAAAATATATAAATGCGTGCTTACCATGTTTATATCATAAAGAAAATGGAGGAAAAAAACCAGGTTACCTCCACTCCATTCCCAAGTATGCCAGACCACACCATACCCTACACATTGACCACTTAGGTCCCTTTGTGGAAACATTGAATGGATATAAATATCTGCTAGTAGTTGTCGATGGTTTCTCAAAATTTGTCCACTTAAAACCAGTACCTGATACAACAGCAAAACAAGTTGTTCAAAAACTAGAAGAAATTTTTGAAATATTTGGGAACCCTATACGGATCGTCACGGACCCTGGAACAGCGTTCACGTCTAATGAGCTTAAGTCTTTCACAGATAAAAATAATATTAAGTTATTTGTAACAGCGGTCGGCTTACCCAGGGGTAACGGTCAGGCGGAGAGGACTAACAGGACTGTCCTCGATGCACTAGCTACTATGGGCGCTAGTACAACAGCAAACAACTGGCATGCAAACGTAGCAAAAATCCAACAAGGCATCAACAGCACAAAACACAGAGTCACGCAAAGCACGCCCGCTGAACTACAATTTGGGTTCAAATTAAAAATGGATGGCGATAAGAATCCTACTGAAGAAGAAATAGTCGATGTTACAAAAATCAGAAAAAAAGCATCAAAAAGGCTAGAAAAAAATAGAATAGAACAAGATCTAACTTTTAACAAAAAAAGGTTACCTCCGAAAATTTTTCAATTAGGCGACCTTGTACTCACAAAAATTGCTAGCCATCCAGCTAGTGGAGGAAGTAAAAAGTTGTTGCCAAAGTTCAGAGGCCCATTCCGGGTTGTAGAAATCTTACCCAACGATCGGTATAAAGTCATAGAAGATATTCATACTGACCGATCAAGTCGGCCATATGAAGCTGTGGTGGGAATCGAACATTTAAAACCTTTCAAGTTCCAAAACCGCTAAGGTAAATATATTGTAGCCCTTTGATGGCAGTTGTAGCCCTTTGATGGCAATTGTAGCCCTCTGATGGCAATTGTAGCCCTTTGATGGCAATTGTAGCCCTTTGATGGCAATTGTAGCCCTTTGATGGTAATTGTGGCCCTTTGATGGCAATAGTAGCCCTTTTCATATCAATAGTAGCCCTTTGACGGCATTATTAAATTGTAGCCCTTTGATGGCAATTGTGGCCCTTTAATGGCAATGGTAACCTCATACCGACATTAGCTGCCCTTCGGGGGCACTATCCTAACAGAAGTAGCGGCCCTCGACAGGTAGTGTTGGCACTGAATGAGATTAGTATATTAACGCTACAAAAGCCAGATTAGTTCAGGAACGAATGTCCATCTAATCTCAAAAACATATACAGTAGTCATAGTAAATTAATATAATATATTGTTATTGCAGTGCCAAGATATCGTCCGAGGACAGACGAATGCAGGATGGCCGTGCTGGAGTTCCAGGCGTTATCGCCCTGTAGTTGTTTATTAATCATTGTTGTGTACCTGTTTTTATGTGTAATAAATAGATAAGGCAGTTAGTAGTTAGTACGTTGTACGCTCTAGTAAAATAAACACGTTTCTGTTATAATATCGTGTTTCAATCATAATATATCCCTACACTACTACACTAAGAAGACAGAATTTTTGTTAGTTTATTCTAATAAGGTCTGAGGGACACGATTCTTATTTGGGAAATATTATATGGACAGATGAAGCAAAATTTACTAAAAATGGACTTTTTAATAGACACAATTCGCATTATTGGAGTGACTCAAATCCTCATATGTTCAGAGAGCGAAACTTTCAGGAAAGTTGGCAGTTCAATGTTTACTGTGCCATAAGAAACGATAGAGTGGTGGCATTACAATTTTATCAGGAAAATTTAAACGGTAAATTAAATTTTCTCTTCTGCTAATATGTATAGGTAAATTTTTGTTTTTTTTTTTATGTGAAAGATATCTGAATATTTTACAAAATTTGAATAATAACTATTTAGAAAATTTACCTCTCGCCGAACATAGAAACATTTTCTATCAGCACGACGGTGATCCCCCACATAACGCATATTTAATTGATAATTATTTACAAGAAACTTTTTATGATCAATGGATTGTCAATAATGGACCTTTCTTATGGCCTCCTCGCTCGCCCGATTTATCAGTTATGAATTATTTCATTTGGGGAACTATTAAAAATAATGTTTATGAGAGAACAATTAACAACCATTGAAGATTGTATGCAAAGAGTAAGAAATGCATTTCAAAATATATCATAGGATTAAATTAGAAGAGCTACCCATGAGGAACTAATCCGAAGGTGCGAAAATTGTGTCGAGGTTCGAGGACGGAATTTTAAGAAATTATTAAATTAAAATGAAATCATATTTTAAATCGATCTTATCTCTGCTATTTTAGTTCATGCCATATCTTCAATTCGATTAATACGCATGTTACAGTGTTAGTATTATTTTACGTTTTTGTGGATATCGAGTAGCAAATGTGCTACAAGTTCTTGATATTACTTTATCACATTCTCCATAAATAATAAACAAATTTAAAAAGTCTTCGTTGGTATAATTTAAACGTGCTGGCATTTTTTGACATAAGATAATGACTGATTGTTTCTAATCATTACTATTTTGATGAAATGATTACAATAATTCATGAATTTCTAATAAAATCGCAAATATTTCAAAAAGTTGTAACTTTAACCCCCACAATGAATATCAGAAAAAAGGGAATTCAATTTTACACAACTTGACGTAAAAAATATAGGGTGTTCCATTTGACCCAAACAAGTTTTCGCGATTTAAAGTTGACAAAATGTAACGCGAAAAACGAAACACTTGGTATGATATTATTGAATTTATTTCATCTGCAGAACGTAGTTCTTCTTCTGTTCTTTTTATGTGACAAGAAGCATATGGGGATCTTTTACACGAAGAAAGTTATAACGGTTCTTGCAAACCGTTGCACCTGTCAAATTTTCTATAAAATGTCAAATATCTCTGAAACGACTAGGTTTAGGTATAGGATATACTCATATTTTCGACTCAGAACTTTATGCTCTTTTCGAAAACCATAAAATATATAGGGTGTTCCATTTGAAATAAGCAAGTTGGTATCGACTTCCGGTATAAGCGTAAGTGCCAGCTGCTTGTAATTATTTTAGTTGAATTGGCCACACAGACATTAGTAATTATCTAAATTTTCAAAATTATCTGATGCGTACTTTTCTCTATATCGTCCGATTCAATTCCCGGTGAGACACCCTGTATAGCTTTATAGTTGGCAACATCAATAAATTATTTCTATTTCTATGTAATGATCTCAATGACTTTATATAGTTTTATAGTATTTTATGCTCAGGCTAAATCCCATTTTCTTTATTTGATTTTTGGATTAAAATATATTTTAGATATTATCATAATAATATTTTGATGTATAATAACAAACAAATTGGATAATTATAACATACTACGTATAAAATTAATACCAATGAACAATCTTCTATTACATCGCGTGTTAAAATTTAACCAATATATCTTGACATATATGGACATCCAGCATTGCCTTTCTAAGGTACAGATTTGTATTCAGCACATACACATTTAAAGAAATAGCTTGAATTCAAAATGCTAATATTCCAGAAACATGTCTAATGTCCATTTGATTACGACATACTCCCTATATATTTTTTGTGCTGCCACAATACTTGAATATATTTTCATGTGGAATGGCGCATTTAGGACTAAATTAGATGAAACGCTTTTGAAAAATGTAGTTATGCTAAAGTAATATCTTTTTGTTGCAGATTTTCCATTCACCAGATGCTGTCATCGAACGAATAAATAGAGATAAACGCAAATTCTTGGTATGTTAAAATTAGTATAGACATTCTTAATAGTAAAATGACAGTGCATAAACACGTTATTGTTAGAGTAAAGAAAAATAAATGCTGAATTATAATTAAAAACCTTAAAATACACCGTTGTTGGATTTTAATTGTTTCATTTAACTTAAAGAAGATACAGAGTGGATCATTAATAATAGGCCATAGTTCATGGATAGATTCTTTGGATCAAATAAAAGGATATTTTCAAAGAGAATTGGAATTGACTCCGTTTTACGAAATTTTTGATATTGAAGATATTAACTTAAAACTTTTACTTTCCAATAAACTAGTCTTAAAATTATTTGATATACATGCTCCAATAAAAACGCTAAGAATAACTAAACCTAAGGCACCTTTGTTGACAGATAATATTAGGGAAATCCTGAACATTGTAGGTACTACAAAAATTTTAAATTTTTTACTTCAAATGCCATTCGCAATGAAAAAAAAGCTTCCTTAAATCACAAAATTTCAACAGGAAATTCTAAAACTTTATGGAAAGAATTAAATAATTTGAGTATCTAATCAAAGAAAAGGAAGGGTGATATTCGTTCTAGCATTGGCAACACGGATGATATCAATAGGTTTTTGTTAACTCTGTAAGTAATATTTATAACTCCAATGTTCAGGATATGATAAATTTTTATAGTCAACACCTCAATCTGGTTTTGGTGATAAACTTGTATTTACGCCAGTAAATGAAAATGATGTTTTAATAATAATTAATTCAATTACAAAAGTGATACCTTAGGGTCTGATAATATTAATATCACCATGTTGAAATACTGCTGTTCATACATATTGCCATTTATTACATATTATGAATGTTTGTATAATCAATAATATATTCTCCAATTGCTGGAAAACATCTCATGGAATACCGTTGCCCAAAGTAGAGTCTCTAGAGCAGCTAAAGGATTTAAGACACACTGTCAAAAGTGTTAGAAAAAATTGTGTCATCGCAGATAAAGATCCACCAGCAAATTTACAAAATTCTACCGGTACATCAATCAGGTTTCAGGTCTAATCAGAGTTGCACCACAGCATTGGCACACATTACTGATGAAATTATTAAATCAACCGACGATGACAAACTGAAAGCCTTAATTCTGCTCAACTGCACTAAAGCATTTGATTGTATCAATCATAAATTTCTGTATTTTATATGTTCGTATATTGGTCTTTCCTTTCAACTCATGCAATAACTTTTCTTACAAATTACCTTAGCGATAGGGAATAAATTTTTTCTACTCCCTTATGTAAATTTGCTGTTTTCCGTACAGTCTGTAGAATGGATAAGTGGGCCATTCCAGTTAACTGAACGGATATATTTCATATACGTTCTAGGATGGATATGAAATCGACCAATCACAGTTCGTTATTAAGTACATAGGCAACTATTCGTTTTACAAAATTCAAGTTAGTGCGTAAGCTGTCAAAGTAACTGTCAGTGTGTATTCGCGCAGTTTGAGCTAGAAAATAATTTAAAATGAGTGGTTCCAGTGAAAAATCGATAAACGGTATACCACCTAAAATTTTATTGAAATTATTGTATGCAGACAAAATTTTAGAGATATATTATGATAAAAAAAAGTAGCTATATTATGTGGGGATTGAACCCATGATTTCTTTTTGTTGCATTTCGAAGTGTGCATATAACCGCTACGCTACTGAAGCTTTTATAAAATGTTTGCAGCTAGAGCATAAGATTTAGCAGAAGCTAAGTTTGTATATTAAAATTTGATTGAAACTATTATTTGTAGTTTTTTCTTAATCCGGTCGTAGAAAAAGTATACTGTACAACTCGAGTGGATTATCCATATCCACTCTTGTTGCACAAACTACTATAAAAGTTTAATAACGAATCAACCAATGCATTAATTCTAGACAGAGGCGTACCTCAAGGCTCGATCCTGGGGCTATTGCTATTTTCCATATCTGCCTAGCCCAATGTAGTATGCACTGTTATGCAGATGACCCCCAATTGTACTATTTATTCAAGTCTGAAGACATTTACATTGCAAATACGATAATTGATAATGATATTTATAACCCTGTAGCGGCTTCGCACGAACACAGCTTAGTTATAAATAATAAAACAGTTTTAATATTATTTGCGAAAAACAAAGATCGAAATCACTATAAAAATTTAATAAACATGAAAATTTATGATACATTACTGCAATGTGTTAATGAGATAAAAATCTGGGGCCTCTAATGGATACAGAATTAAGATTTAAAAAGCATATTGCTGTATAAAAAAGGCAATGGCCAATCTAAAAAAAAATTATGGTAGTGAAGATCTTTTGACTAAAAAACTAAGCACTTGCTCTCTAACACACTAGTTTTGTTTCACTTCTCGTACTGCGATGCGGTGTATGGTCCTTGCTTGGATGCGGCAAAGTCGAAAAGCATACAACTGGTGCAGAATGAGTGTACCAGACTTACTTGTGGAGTCCGCAAGAGATAACACATATCTCATAAAATAAAAGAAATTAAATTGCTGAATATATCGTGTACTTCATGGTTCTGTGCACCATCATAAGATAGGATTGTAACTACTCATGTTCCTCTATATTTATACAACAAAATTAGATTTAGAACCGATGTCCATAACATAAACATCAGGAGGAAATCAACCATTACCCCACCTAGCCACAACGTTCATTGAGCTATAATATATGCAAAACATATAATGCCATTTCTGCTGATCTTAAGTAAAAGAGGATACTAGCAATTCTTTAACAGAGTGATCTACAACAACCCCTTTTTTAACAACAAGATTAATAGTACAAATCAGAACCTTAGTTAACTCAAGCATTCTTTTTATAATATCTGCATCCGTCATTTGATTATTTTCTCTCTTTAAGCAGTTATACATATTTAAAAGGAGACGCTGGTTTGCATGCATGTAAATCTTGATTCTTCGACTCCCAACTCAATTCGATCGACTCCGTTACCTCATCTTCAACATTTACATTATTAAAATTTTCTTCTGTATCAAATAGTCTACAAGAAGCCATTTAAAAAATATTTTTTGAAAGAAATATTACAACTAATAATAATTATTTTAGCTAAATATAACACAAACAACTTACGTTTTCTTTTATTACGAGAACAAGGAGGAGGAGGAGAAAAACGCTGAATTTACAATAGTTCAAACTGACATTGGATAAGCTTTACAAGAAAGGAGCTTTTCTTGGGTCTTGTTATAAAAAAACGCTAAGAGGTTAGGTTAGGTTAGAAGTGCAGTATTGTTACTTTCACTACTACATACAAACATATTCGATGTTTAGGTACTACATCGACTAGATAATATACCAAATTATATTGAAAAATGCTGTTAAAGTGCAATGTACTTTTGTATGTTGTAATTTATGAAAAAATAAAAATGGGGATGCTTTACCTTCGACAGGAGCTACGGTGATATATGTAATTTAAAATAAATAAACTAGATTAAAGGTAAGGTAAACTGGATAAGATAAAACCATTGATAGAGGGAAGCCACTATAAGTTACAAGAAAAATATATCACCCTGTGAAAACTTAACCTAGATAGAGTTACCTTTTTGTAGATGTGCTTATAAGATCTCGATGTTAATGAAGTAGGCGTAATATATCCACACAAATTCACTGGCCACGGCTAGACAGCTTTTCTAGGCGGCAAGAGTCGTAGATAAGGGTTGTTAAGCCACTAATCAGAGTACTGTGATGTGTCTGTGAGAAACTTAAAGGCCTGGGGCGCCATGGGCCCCAGTAGCCCAGAAAGATAATACAAAAATGAAACACACGAAGTAAAATTGACATTGACTTTCGTGCAAAGATATAAAACAAATTATAAGAAGATACGAAAGCTCGAAGCTAAAAAATAGGTATGACATTAACGAACAATACGATACTTACACCTATACAGTCTACAAAACTTAACGGACTATTAATTTATAATTTTCTAAAATTACACTAAATATACTAATATATTGTACTTCTCCCCACCGGAAAATAAAAATCATTCAAAATCAACTAATACGGTTTAATCACACATAAGCAAAGGAATAATATCGTTCTACAAACAAAATTTCTAAACTGAAATTATCTTATGAGGTTTACCCATACGTGTCAAAATCAATTTAACGAGTAGGTAAAAAGAACAAAACAAGGTAAAACTCGGTATCGTATCGTTACAATCTAAAAGTTATATAAGCACACTATACTACATAGATATATAAAAAACATAAACATGAAACAAATAGAATATAAAAGACGTTAGAACTTTTGTTAAGAACCTGTCTAGTGAAATTTAGTCATTGATAAATATACCTATACTTCAGTAAATAAATGGTAACTTTGATTAAGTCGAAATAAGCTAGAAAAAGTACTTATCTTTATATGTAAAACACCATGTAACGAATACAAGCCCTCCACGGGCAACAAATTCTCGCACGAATGAGGGGTTAAGTTTTCCAATAGATCAGCGGTTCGTTGGTTGACCTCGTAATGTGGGTTGCATAATTTATGTTGCAATCGTTGTGCGTAGCAGCTAGATCGCAGTAGTTGCCTGGAGCCAGCGGTGTTAAAGAAAACAAATTCCTTCGTCTTCCAAAAAAATAGCTAAAGATAACATTTACCAGATGGGACACATAGAAAGTACTAGCAATTTGTTTCGTTATCAATGACTTCTACACGATGACGATGATAATAATTCCAGATAATAATGATCGCTCAAAATAATACATTCAATTAATAATTCAATTACGATATCTTTTGAAGAAATTGAATTACCGGGAACTCAGGCTTAAAGCAGCCGTTTGGTTTAAAGGTTCTTAGCGGAAAGAACATGGCACAGTTCGTTCAAAATGGAATACCGGTAATGCGCACATGCGTAATACAAATTTATTCTCAAACCATGAAATAAAAAATTTTTACGTGATAAATGACTCAACAAGATGTTATTAAGAGGCGAGCGTGGGTGCGTCTTTACTATGTACATACTTCGATATGCGATGTAAAGCAACGTAAGGCGCGGTTAGTAGTTGGATGGGTGACCGTTCCAAGTGTTATAGGGTAAAATTGTAAAATTAACAAAAAATTCATATCGACTCATGCACCTTGGCATACCATGAAAAAAAAGTCAACATTCATTCTAATAATTTTAGAAAGGAAACTTTACAAAAGGCACCCCTTAAAAATACAGTCTCCTCATAGTCATCAAATAGATCAAGACCACTATCCGTACCTATAACCGCAATATTCTGTATTGTTTCGTTAACTTTTTGACAACCCCTTGTATACACCAAACCACGTTCCATACTTCGAGTCTTACATTGAATTTAGTTTCATCAATTTCTAGCGATTCAATTACTATTTCAAATTTCACTATTTTCCAACCATCCCTTGTATACATCAGAACTTACTTACCTTATCTTAAATCTCAACGTTTTAAGTCGGTTCGTAAGTAAATTTCTATCCGTTTACTAAATTCAAGTTTCAGTAGTTTTTAATCACCCCTCGTAAAACTCCATACAATATCTCGATTACCCTTATCTCCGATATCTCCGCTCAAACTCGATTCGCACCTATCAGGAATATTTTCATATCATTTCAACTGATAAACGTCTGACCTTCGTGACAAGTTTACGGGATCCTTTCAAATCATTAAAATTTGCGTCAATCAAACTTCAATATTTCCAAAACCCGAATCGATTCAAACTTCTTTTTCATATCAAAAAATTCTTCTTTTCGTCGCCGATTTTTCCATATGACTCATTTCAAAATTTCAACTTTTTGTAAACTATTGCGCAATATTGTGAAATATTTCGCAATCGTGCCAATCCACACTCGATGGTCTCAAATCCAGCTCTAAATAAGGGGTAAAAACGTTCGTGGTAGGTTCATGGGGCACGAAAAACGCAGCAAATTAACAGTATAAATACCGGTGCACAGCAAGCCCAAAACAACTTCAGTTTTGACAGTGACTCCTGTGTTAAGTATTCGCGAAGTGGTCTAGTGGAAAATATAAGTTATAAAAAGTGATTTTTGTGTAATAATCGTTCCGGTTACTATTTAACTAAAGTTGTAAGTACCCCCGTCTAGCTAGGCTTTCTTATTCCCTGTCCCTGCATACTTTTCGTGACTAACTGTTCAATTCTAGCTTCCCAGGCCGAAACCTGGTTAAAAAGAGTTGGTTTTAATTCTTCGCCTGAAGTGGCCCTAACTATTTTTAAGAAACACTTCACCTTAAGTGGCCCCTTTTACTTATAATAAAATACTTCACCTTAAGCGGCCCCTTTCAATTTTTTCCTTCACCTACGAGGCTCAATACTCCAAGTGAATTTTTTCCGATTTATTTTTAACCATTTTTTCAAATATATTTTCAAAGCAATTTTAAGACAGAATTTCTGTTGTCGATTAGTTTCTAATTTCCGAAAAGGAAACTTGTCAGATAAAATAATTCCCTTTTAAACTCTGTTCAATAAATCTGAATAAATTATTTTGTACTGTCGTTTAAACAAAAGTGTTTTAATTTCAAGAAAAACCATACACAGGGTGTAGCCGTTGACCCTGCACAAGCTGTAAAAGACGAATCAGTGCTAACTAAAACATGCTCTAAACAAGTATTAAAAAACAGTGCAAAATCCAATATACAGGGTGTAGCAATCGACCCTAACAACACTACCATAAATCGAACCCTGAGACTCTACCAATCCAAAAATAAGTGCACGAAAGGTTCCCGGAGTCTCAACAAAGCTCTAAGGCTCTAAGCTCTGCCGACCATTTTTTATTTCCTGAAAATAGGGAGACCGTTCGTGTTCACAACGAAAACCGCGTCCTCGCCTCACACATCTTCCAGGGGCTTGTATATCAGCGTATGCGCGAAGTCATACAACCTTAGGCGAGGGTTGTATAGGGGATATACCATCCTTCGGAGGGGATGAGAAGCCGTCGGTTCCTTGTCTATTAAATGTTAGGGAAGTAAAAGATCCCTACTCTTCTTAAGGGAAGAGGTTTGGCAAAATTCCTGGTTGGGGGTAGCTCGTCTACAGGCGTCGGTGTTAGGCCTCGGTAACGGAAATATTCCGACGTTAAATAAATGTATATATAAAAAAAATATGTTATCCAATTTATTCTCAAGATACTAAATTTTGACTATAAAAATAACTAGAAAATTAGAAAAGTGGAAAAGCACGGGAACTCTACTGACAGTTAGCGCACCACGTACAAATGTAGCGGTGGAGAATTCGGATTGGCCGAGAAGTTGAGCCACTAAAGTTTTCAAATTAAAAAATTGTAACGAGTATGTAACCGTCTCGTTACAATGTATGAACAAAAAACCATAAACAACAATAAACTACTTCTTGTATAGTATCGATAACATTATCTACAGAATATTTCCCTAAAAGAAACACTTTATATTATCAGCTAGCTGCACTTAATCTACAAAAAATATGTGTTGCTTTTAAGAACATCTACCGTATTTTGGCTCGATTTGTTTAAATGTTGCGCAAAGACCACCGTCGTCATAACTTCGACAACAGCAATAAATGTCCACGGTAATGACAAAATCGAAACGGGAAACTGTTTTAATATAAATGACATAATAAATATAATCGAAATGACAGGTGATAAGTCGGGTAATAAATCAATAAAATCATCTAACCGAATAATAACCCACTATATAACAATATTAATGAGCTTCGTAAGAATATTAATCGGTAACCCATAAAGAGTTAAAATGAAGCCTTTATTTGGTTCTAGTAGATGCTACAATTGGTACTAAAAGAAGATGATAAAGTATAGTTTATAAAACTTTTTTTATTGTTCAGTCAGCTATGAAGAATACCTCCATTAATTACGTGTTGTCTGCAATATTGAAATGCATTATGTTGCTAAGAAAGCTAATAAAAAGAAACTATAAAATTTGTAAGTATATCTTCTCACAAAATACATCAATTATCGATTTCCTATTGTCTTTATATAATTTAAAAGTTTTTTTGACCTGGAAAATAGAAACACGCAATTCTCTTGAGAACCAAAGGTGAGCACAATTGCAGGTAAACGAGGAAGCCTTGCCTTGATTCCAACCCGCTTTATTCATTTGACCTTCTTCGGTATCGTCGAATCGTGATCGTGATATTTGAAAAAACATATGAGACTTAACAACCGATTGTTTGCCATTTAACATAACTCACGCGATTATAGGGAATCGATACTTTGAATTTCTTGTTCGCACTCGCCTCGCTTTGGAAAATTTAAGTGAAAGCAGCCTGGGTAAGATTGTGGTGGCTTTTAAAACATTTATTATCTATTCTTCTCCCTCTAAAATTAGAGGAGTTAAAAAATCTTTATAAAGAAACAAGTTGCAATGGGCTAGTAGACAATAACGAAAATGACAAAAGTAATAATATAGCATTATAGTATGACTCTTCAATATGTTATAAATATAATTTGAAGGTAGTTTTACCGACTATTATTGGTTTTATTGTAAAACGAATAGGCTTAAGATTAGAGCGTATTTAAAATACGCCAGTTTGCCGGTTTCTCGTGACGTAATATCGTCACATACGCGCGCAATTAATATAACCTCGACAGTGCCGCACATACGTTTTGCACAACTTTGTTGGCTCCGCCTTTCCACTAGCGCTCGGTTCTCTGCTGATTATGCTATTACGTCATAGCCAATAGAATAGCTCGAACATTTGCGGCAATATCTAACCATTTAAACATAGTTTAAACTTCATGATTTCTTTTTACTATAAGGCATTATTATAAAAATAAAATAAAAAATGCGGGTCAACTGTTTTTATGCGTAGATGTTATTAAAATAATAATTAAAAAATTGTCTACCTGCCCATTAATTACAATTAAATGTTTAATAAATATTATTGAGATAAGAGAATAAGTAACGTGGTAGAAACGAAAATAATTCTTAAAAAATCCAAATAGGTTAACATGTCTTCCTTGTAAATTCGAAATTAAGTCAAAGTGTCAAAGATTTGCTAAATCTAGTTTTTTACTAAAGAGATTTGTCTATTTTTTTCAAAGTTTTTTTAAATTACGAATTTTTAGCTCATTTTCAATCTGCCGCAGTGATGATACGATCAGAGGGAGTAATATTATTTTCGGTACGTTATTTATTTTAATATCAATAAGGGTTATTATTTCGTGGTACTGTCGTGAGCAGAAAAAATAGAACAATTTTTTGTTTCTAATGTAAATCTGTCTCTATTTGAATATGTAATGAGTAGCCGAAATAAAACAGATATTACTTTTAATTTATTTTTTATTTTAATGCTGTACTTATTGCTATAGTAAATGATGGATGGTTAATGAGACAAATTGCACTGCATTATAACATTAACAAAATTTGGTATGTAACATTTTAAGAAAGTGGAGAATAAACGGTACAATTAGTAGCAATCCTGGATCAAAGGACAAAAGATATCATCATACTTAACAAGAAACTAACTATTAATATTTCGTTATTGCACCATTTCTATTTATAACTTCTATAAGTCTGTTTGGCATAGAATTAAATAACAATATTTTATATATTGAATAATAAATATTTTCCCATGCATTATTTACTATTTCCAGTAACTCTTGGGCATTCCGTGGTCTCACATTTCGTTTTTGGATACTTCTTACGAGTAGTCCCCTTACGTCTTCCACAGGATTAAAATCTGAACGATGGCTGAGCCAGTTAAGAACATTATGTTGCTACCATGAAACCAGTTAGTTACGGGATGAGCAGTATGAACGGAACAATTGTCTTGTTGAAATATGAACTAATTATTAGGAAATAATTGTGACACAGAAGGGAGCATAATATTGTCTAAAATCCTAATATACGGATCACTATTAAATCGTTCCTCAATATGCCACAAAACACCAGGACCACGTGCCGATATTCAAGCCCACATATTGACGGAAAATCTACCACTTATCATTATTAGATATATATATTTCTCATCGAATCGAGTATTCGGAGGGTGGTAAATACGATTGATGTGTTGAGTAGAAAGTTTTTTTTCGTCTGAAAAGAATACATTGTTCCAAAAATTTACATCATGCGCTAAAAATTCAAGCGCAAATCCTACTCCAGCTTCTTTATGTGTAGCTTTAAGTAAGTATTTCTGTGCTGCTGCATGACAGCGTAGCTCCGATTCTCTTACTCGCCGGGCGACCAGTACTACTAGATCCAGGAAAATTCGTTTCTTCAGCAGCTTGAATAACTGAGCAAAATGGATTTTCTACTAAAGCATTTACCAATTGCAAATCTAGTGTTGAGTTGATATCCTTCGTCGCCATGAGCCAGGATTTCTACTAATCGTTCCGTTTATTCTCCACTTTCTTAAAATGTTACACACTGAATTTTTATCAATATTATAACGCAGTGCAATTTGTCTCATTGACCATCCATCTTCTGCTTTAGCAGTAACTCCAGATTTTACTAAATCTCTTATATGAGGCATATTAGTTTTTTGCACACTTGCAATAAATTATGACAACTAACTCACTCACAAAAATTAAAGTTAGATGTACACAACTAGATTTTAGCAAAATACCGTTATAAGACTTGACCTATTTTTTTTGCTCACGACCCTACTAGCCAAAATGCAATTCTATCAGTAGCGTAAAGAAGATGGTAGGTGCATTGCTTTTTAATCCAAAATATTTTTTCTTATTCTTTTCAAATTTTGGTACTGCAGTATGGTTTTCTTATCAAAACTATACAAAAAAGGTTCTCTTTGTTAAACAACGTAGGACCAACCGTTTTTTGTAAAATTGGTTTAAAACCGTTATATTGTGTGGCCATTTTGTGGCCCTGCAACAACCCAACAAGTTAAAATAAAAAAAGAAGCCCTAACCAGACAATTCACGTATTCGTATTTCATATTTTATCAAGCCGTAATTTGACTCAACTATTATACTTATTTTATTTTTCATATTTGATTGGGTTGGATACCTGAAATATGGCAATTTCTGTGGGGAAACCATCGAAATTTTATTTCTCACACAGCTGAATAACTGGATGTTATTTTTCCGCTCGTCAGCGTAGGCGAGGTAATAAAATCATTCATCAATCATTTTACTAATGAACTTCTTGTATAATTAACACTTACCATGTTCTTGTCGAGAATGGAGTTATATTACTTTACCATCGTAGATCCTGGAAGTTGTAAGGTTGGATCTTGTTTGGGCAATATTTAAAAACTGAATTTAATTGAAGGACGTGACTTTCAGTTTTATTAATTGTGAATAAACTGGATGCTCCATTTAACTTATTAGGGTTACTTCTTGCGGCATGTTGTTTAAATCTTTATTAAAAGCCCTGGTCAAAGGGCGAGCTCATTTTGTGTAATGTTCCGTTAAATGTGTGTGTACATAATTTAATTATCAAATTCTGTTTTCGGGGCTTATTTGTACTAGAAAATGAAAATTCACGGCCTTGTTTTTAATGAAGCGATGGTGTATTTAACTATTCTATGAAATTCTGGATATTATTTTAACAGAATTTAAAGTAGGTAGACTTGATTGTCACATAAGGTCCGTTTTTTATGATTTAAAAATTTTATGACTAAAATGTTTGTTTTCAGAAATTTTGCACTTGCATATAGCCTGAGCGCATTTTTAAAAATGTCAAAAAATTTAGCCGAACTATATTATAGCGACCCGGTTCAATTTTTTTTAAAGCTTTTGTATGTCTGCCGGGATTACCAAAATACTGTTTTCAGAAATTTTCGATGTCAACTATAATCCCAAAAACGAAAAGAACGTTCCGTAGTCGCCCGGCAAATGCCTCGGCGCTTGTTACGCTCCTATGACGGGGACGGCTTTTCACTTGTTACGCTCCTGTCCTATGTACGTCTGAATTCGTTGCCACAGCCCACTCGGCGCTGTTGTGACCGTTGTAACGACGCTGACTTAGATTGTCTGCCATGCGCTATGCGGTTCTACAACAATTTTCAAACAGATTGCTATATTAATGATCAATAAAATTTTCAAAACGGTTTCTAAATTTAATGTGCTCAAATTTCCTTCTGAAAAATAATTCTTTCGCAACAACTAACCCAAATTTACTCATAAAGAAGATTTTTAGCCGGTTTGCAATGATACTTTTTTTGTTTCATTTTTTTTTTAAGGGACCTCTCGGGTTCGCGCTACGCTACTGGCTTCTGAAAAACCTGTTTCTGGTCCCTCAGCGCTATCATTGAACTACATTCCGAAAATGAAAAGGATTGCTATGATACAGTACGCCGTACAGTAAAATTTTTGGACAGTTTTGAAAATTCGGTCAGCTCAGACGCTACGCGAAAAATTTCTGGTACTGATATTTTCTGGTTTAGGATAATCAAATCTATCGATTTGATATGGCATTAGCCTTATTGCTATGAGACAACAATTTTAGTCGTGGGCTCTCGTACTATTAATTTCCTCTGATTGCATGATGCGTTTTAGATTATTATTTACGTCCTCTAGATCCCCATATTTTTTTTTTGCTTCAGTTCTTTTAAATTGATTGGGAATCGCCATCTGCAAAATTAAAATCCAATTTAGATTCACTTACATCCTAATATTTACGTTTTTTATGTTTGTTATTAAGGGTGATATACAGAGTAGGAAAAAGTTGAAAATTTTCGTTTTGATGATGATATCCAAATATCATAATTTTTTAAAATAAATTTCAATTTTCAGATATGGTGTCTTTTTGGGTTTTTCATGTCTGTCATTTTCAGCTATAACTTTTGCAGCCAAATTCATTTGAACTGGTTAAGTATCAAAATAAGACATCTATATCACTTGGTATATTTCTCTTAAAACAGATTCAATAAATTGTATCAAAAATGAAAACGTTGAGAAAACATCATGCTACAATTGGGTATAAACTATTTTTTAATTTTGCTACTCCCCACAGCAAGTTTCTACTTAAAAAACTGTATTATAGCGCTCTGTATTTAAAGAAAAGATATTTTTTTACTAGAAATGAGTATGGCTTGATATTCCAGAAGAGCTTACTTACAAAATAAAATAAGAATTATTAAAACTCTTCAAATGGTTTAGAAGAAATCAACTCCAAAATCATAGTAACTTTTGAGCTATATGTTAATTTTCTCCGTCACTGTACAAAAACTTCAATCTAAGGCGGATTTGGTGTTTAAATTCAGTTTATTTCTATAATAGTATATCATACAATAAAAATAATGAATTGATTGAAGTGCACTCGTACTGTGCGAATTTCAAACTGACCGCTTAAAGTATGTATATGCTCCTGATCCCTGGCGGGAAAAATTAATTGATACACATTAAATATGAGAGTAAATCAAATTTGCCTTAAGGAGTATAGATCATAAATCTCACAAATTCATTCTCTTTGCAAACGAACATTGACCCGAAAAATAATAGCTACACGCCAAAATATGATATATATTATATTTTTTACAATCTCATGTATAGTCTTTTTTATGATTAATGAAATTATTAATACAATAAACAGAGATGAATCGATTTTAGTAGACGGGTTTATTTCCATGTTCATAACGAAACACTGAACAGACGAACTACCGATTTGACTAGAATAAACGAATTTGAATTTATAAATTAAATTTTGTAGTTAGTGTGTAAAGTGGAAACAAATATTATTCCCAAAAACCAACGAAAACAATGCATTACTCATTAATAAACTTATAAAGCTAGGTAAACCATTACGACCGCAAGAACGTAGATACCTATTTAATTACCCTATAGTTACCGCAAGCATAGTATGAAAATTTGAAGTATGGTTAAGGATTACCAAAAATGAATTTCTTGCTACTATAAAATAACACAATTTTACATAACCTTAATTCCCTTCCGGTCTTTTGTTGTTCGGTAATTTCTTGTCACTGGTTAAGATTGATCATTTTTTAGCTCCTAGAATCATGCTATCCAAATTATGATCTGTGTGAGTTTGTATTGTAGAAATCATTGAAACTGCACGCTGTGTTCAACGAAGTTATTAATATTATTAGCGAGTATTTTATCTTTTGTTCATTCTTAGTCGAGTCAATGAAGATTTTTACTTTTTAGTCCTCAGAGACAAGTCTGATTTTAATGTTTGTTTTTATATATTATTTGAAATAAGAAACATTTCAATGTGAGCAATTAAATATTTGTATTGTTTAAACAGTTTATGCAGACATTATTTTTTTTCACGGTATTTATTAACTTTTAAATAGTAAAGGGTTGAACATTATTTGTTGCTGAAGAGGATGAAGTCCCAAACGCTCCATATAGGAATGAAAATTGAATACTATTTTCTTGATATGAATTATAAGATTATTCATTATATTAAGAAAAAAGAATTTTCTTAAATATATAAATTATATATCACATTTAAATGTAAAATAATTAAAAAATCATTTATAATTGTCTATGAATTCTTTTTTCACAATTTTCATATAATTTAAAGCTTTTATTAATTATAAAATAAAAAAGAAACAACATTTTTTAACCCATTACCATTAAAAAGTTAATAAATTTCGTGAAAAATAAATTAATTTCTGCATAAATTGTTTAAACAATATAAATATTTAATTGTGCACATTGAAATGTTTCTGATTTGACATAATATAAAAAAAAAATTTTTTAAATCATCAAAATTCCTGAGAATTAAGAAGTTTTAAGGATTTTGACGAAAAAATTTTATGCAAATTTTCTATGTCTATATATGAAAAAGGTGCTCCTAGGGACACATAATGTGTGTGTAAAATTTGAGTTACATATGGCATCATGTTTAGGTTCCTAGACGACCAAATTTTGATAATTTCCGTCAAAATTCAATTATATTTATAACTAGTGTATATTATGAATGCTAAATGTCACTAAATTGCACTGTCAACATAATTCGTCTTGCCTCCTACCACTCGAGTCACGTCTCCTGTCTCTAATTTTCATAACTATCAGATAGACGTTCTGTGAGAGTGTTAGTTATCTGTTTTTCATGATCATAATTATTAGTGTCCGTCAGTAATACTTGAACATAATTATGCCTAAAACTCGTAGAGAAAGTGAGTGTGAAGTGTTTGGTGCGCCTGCTGAACTAAAAACCAATGTGCTTCCAACCTATTCGGATATAATGAAAAATTATTTGTTCTTTAGATCTTCGCTCAAGGAGAAAATGAATAATAAAGATCCAAGTGTTGGCGAAATATCCACAAACTTGATGTTAAGTATAAAAAATGTATGGCAAAAAGCATCACATACTGTTGTTTCTGATCAACAGATTTTGCATAAGATAAAAACGTACAATGAAAAGTTCGAAGCTATTAAGAAAAACACGAAATCAGCATACATTAAAAGATGTCTTGAGAAGCAATATTTACAGCAATTTAAGTCACAAGCTATTTGATATTTCGTTTTGCAAATGTGAAGATTTCCTTCTTTGCCATTGCACATATAAAATACCCCCACCAGAATGCTAATTTTTAGTTGACCAAAGAAAAACACGAAGAATGGTGATTGGAAATATCGATATAGAAGTCACTAAAAATAATAAGAAAAAGATGGAACGAAAAATATACGACTCTGAAAAACTGAAGAAGTAGGAAGATGAAATGAGTCAAAAGAAGACAATTGAGACGGAAGACAAGTTAAGTTCAGGTAACACTGAAAATGAAGTAACTATTTCTAGTGACGATGGTGAAAATTTTGAAATCCCTTCAAAGGCTATCCCATCTACGTCGAAGACAGTTTCACGATAGCAAGCTAGAATAAAACTGCCAAGTCAGCATCAATTATAGTAAGTTTTCTTCTTAAAGATATTGGGGTTATTATACTAAGCAAAATCCCTCGAAAGTCATCGATAGGAGCAAAAATGAAACGAGAACGTAAAAAATGCCGTAAAGATCTTCAGGATACTTGCCATAAAAATATAGAAATAAGTGGAATTTATTTTGATGGAAGGAAAGACCTTAGCTTTATAAAAAGTTGGCTCGAAGTATAACTGTTATTGTTGTTTTGGTTTCTGAGCCAGGAGAGAAGTATTTGGGACACGTTGCTCCAACATCAGGAAAAGCCAGCTGTATTAAGACAAGTATATTAAATTTTCTGGTAAATGTATTAGAAACTAATTTGCAAAAATAATGGTAGTTGGATGTGATGGAACTGTGGTTAACACGGGAGTGAAGACCGGTGTCATAAGACAACTTGAGACTGTTATAGGCAAACCAGTACATTGGTTCATATGCTTATTACATTGTAATGAATTACCTCTGCGTCATTTAATGGATCACGTAGATGGTAAAACTAATGTTCCAAAAAGCTTCTCTGGTGTCATTGGAAAAGCTCTCGATAAATGCGAAAATATGCCGGTAGTTACTTTTGGTAAGATACATGTAGAACTGCCTCAGATTACATCGAGGAGTTTAAGTACAGATCAAAAGTATCTTTACGAGATGTGTTCAGCAATTTGATGGCAAAGTATTCTTTGATTTAGCTCAAAGACAACCAGGGAAAATGGCTCATTCACGGTGATTAACCACCTCAAATAGAATTTTGCGATTATATATAGCAACTGATAATCCTTCTGAGTAGATACTGGTTCTAACACAGTACATTGTTCGAGTGTATGCATTTAGCTGGTTCAAGATTAAAACTAAATCCTCTTGTACAGACTGTCCAAAACACATTTTGACTTGATTTGAATCGCGGTTCTTATCAAATGAACTAAAGGCAATAGTATATCGAGTTATTGAACGCAATGCATATTTTTGTCATCCAAAGAACATTTCATTAGCCATGTTAGCTGATTGCAGAGAGTACGTTCGCGAATTGGGTTTGAGACGAATATTGAAATGCAGATCCCAAAGCAGTAATAGTCGAATAATTCGACAGTTCGAAGTATCTAAATTGAACTTCAGTGCTGAAGACTATATTGACTTGATCGATTGGATGTCTGTCACTATAACTGAACCATCGCTAACGAGAGAAATATCAACTGAGACCTTGCAAATGATGATTTTGGATGTACCTGAAAAAATTGATATCTCAAAATATCCTTACCACACTCAAGCATGTATCAAACTGGTGGCAGAAGCTTCGGTTTCGGTCTGTAGACAAGAGACGGATTCATACATGCAAGGATTACATCACAGCAAAGTTTACCCAAATTTGAAACAAAAAAAGAATTCTTATAAAATCTTATACTACGACTATAAATTTAGTAATTTTTAAGAATGTAAACATATATTGGAAATATCAAATTTAATTTTATTTCACTTATTATAGGAACCTCAAGAACTTTTTTTTTAATAGATTTGATTTTTTTTATTACTGTTTAGACTGTAATGTAAATTTTTATTATATAGGGAGAGTAAAAAAGAAAGAATACAATTTTTTCAAGAAATTTTCTTTCATTTCAATATAGGAACCTCAAGACCTTATTTTTGTAGCTTCAAATTTTGAAATATAATTCAAAGAACCCAAATACAACTTTCTGCCATATAGGCGAAACAAAGAAAATATAATTTTTTTTTCATACGAATTCACTCCACCCTATTATAGACATTAGTTTGTATCACGCATGTGCGCCATACCGGTCACTCATTTGAACGTAGTAATTAGCTTTCTTTTCATTAAGAACTGCTTGACGAAGTGTTCACAATAAGCCATTGTTCCAAGGCATTAATTTTTGTCAATGCCTTCGCCTGATTTGGACTACGAGGTAATATAACTCTTTTTTTTATACTGGCTGTTATTCCTATTTTCGTGTTTTTCTTTGTTAGACATTCCTAATTACAATTTTAATGTTGGAAATTAAAATTTTGGAAGTTTAAATGTCGTGGCTTAAACAGCACTTATAAATTAAAATCATGGGTGAAACTATTGATTTTTAATAAAATATCATCTGGTTCAAGAAGAACAAATTTTATATATATTTTTTGCAAGTTCTCAACTTTATCACCGACAGCGTGAAACCAGAATCCTGGTAAACAGTTTTTTTGGCATATATAGAAATTTGTCTTTTATTATACAATTCTGGAGGGAATAACCTCATCGCCATCTGGGGAAGTAAGCTTGAAGTTGTAATACGATTTATTTAAAAGCGCTGCTACCGTACCATGCTAACATACAAGCTAATTTACAACATAACCTCTTCGTGTATGACACAAGTTATTTGCCTTCTGGAGGAAGAATTCTACATGTCGATGTTATATGGTTTTCAACCTTTTTGAGATGAATTTTGGTAGTCTATCCCTTGGAGGAGAACAACTTACACTAAACTCTGAATTACTTAAAGCTAAGTACCCCCATATTTTATAAGTTCAGTTGATATTATAATTGCAATTTATTAGCTTACTTGCGTTAATTTGTTTGAGTCAATGATATAACCTACCAGCCATGCACCGGTTCTTATTGAAAATCATGTTTATGTACTGATGTTCCGCGTTCTTTACCCATGTGTCTTTTCTTTATACCTATTTGTATCTGTTGTTATTGGCAGAGTTACTTATTTTAAGGACTACCATTTACGCAACTTTGGCTATATGTCATTTATTATTGTTATACCACTATATTGAGAACGTACTACTCTATTACGATTATTTTTGGCACTCCGGTGTAGACAAGCGTAAGTTAATTTCTTATTTGGAATTTAATTCAGTGGAATGATTTAAATATTTTTGTTTATGTATGTTTAAACCGTAGTTAAATTAGTAAGAGACTATAGTTTTGCTGTAGGTGTCCCCGTGGTCAAATTTTCTGGCTATTGAGCTTCTTGTGTGTACCACATTTTTTTACTTTGTGTTATCGCAAATTATGAGCTTCGTGTGTGTAGTACAATTTTTTACTTTGTGTTATTACAAACTATGAGCTTCATGTGTGTGGTACAATTTTTACTTTGTGTTGACACCACTTGTCCCTGCTTTGGGGGTACGGAGGTTCATGTAAACTCAATAGCCAGTACCAACAATAATTTTTACGATTCCTAGTGTTTGAGATAAACGTTAACAGTGCGGTGATGTATTAAATATAAATTATTCGGGATATTTTAGTGTTGTAGTTTTGGGATTTTTGCGTTCATCTGTCTTATATTAATGCCATAGTATATTTATTTACTAGTCCTATATTTCAAGCTTTTGCTTGTTATACAGTCTGTTACTTGTAATAATATTATAACAATAAATAATATTTTATCTTGTGCGTTTTATTTTATTTTTTATTTTTCTGGGCTACTATGGCCCATGGCGGCCACCAACCTTTAAGGTTCTCGCACAAATATATTGTACTCTAATTAGTGGCTTGACAACTCTTACTCATGACTCCTTGCCTCCTAGAATAGTTGACTAGCCGTGGCCGGTGACTTTGTGTTGATAAACAACAAATGCCTCCTAAACATCGAAATAATTAGCACATCATCACAAAGGTAACCGCCATCTAAGTTAAAATTTATTTTTTCACACATTACAAGATGCTATATTTGTAATTTTAATCGACTCGTGGTGATGCTGGCTTGGTTGGCGAAACTCTCGCAGGTATAGTGTACCAAATTTTAATACTATGTCTTGCTTTTAAAACACCAACGGTATGTTCAAGATTGTTTCAGGTTCTATATACATCCGTTTAACTTTTTTCTAGTGAAAAAAATTAGTAAAGGCTAACATTGCAATAAATAAATCACATGTAAACTCTTCCGGGATACTATATCTCATGAATATATGAAACACATATCATGTATTCTTCTGAATTTTATAACAAAATGTAGTAACAGGTTATAAACATAATTATATCGTTTCTATCGACCTTCACCTATACGTAAAATTAGAATTTATAATTATATATTATCACTATATTTAAGCATGGCCGGATTCCTCTGATAATTTATCATAATCTCCACGCAACTGCAGTAATTATAAAATTTCACGCATACAACAGTTTCGCGTTGCACTTTTTAACAGAAGTAAAAGTCACTGACTTCAGAGAATGTACAATATCTGACCTATAGCTTTTAGCAGTTGGATCGTTACGTAGGCATGCTGAAAGTACATCGAGAAGCACTCATTCCACTTATTAATCTGTTTGCTAATACCGATAATTACCAAACCAACAAACTTGGCAAATACTATCCTAGTTCAAATTAATGCATCAGTCACACACAGGCTAACTTATACGTACACAAAGCGCCAAATTGGTTTTGCGTTTTACTTCGACATTGAAAATTTAATATTAATTACGACTTCCGGTTTAACTTTTTCAATTTTCGCCAAAGTGCACATTGAAGTTCTAAAACGGCATAAACTGATTTAGAGGTGCACTCGAAAAAATATAAAAAAAATATGATAATTAAATAAAACACGTGCTCTACTCATTTTGCTATTAGTCCAGTGTCTATGTACATATTGCAGCTTGTAAATTGTATAGTTCTTTTTTGCCGAGTTGGGGGGGTTGTAGGGGTGGGGTGGGGGAGTTGGTGCGATTATAAATTCAAGTTTTTATTTTCTTCATGTATGTGGAAACGCCGCCATCTTAAAAAACTGATTTCTGTGAAAATTGCGTGAAAATATTTATCGTTTCTGTGGAGATCAAGTTCAATACAATACAGTGATTATTAATTTTTACGTCCATAAGACCAGTACAAAAAAGAAATAAATGGTATCGGACTCATCAATTATACAGAATAACTTGACATTGTTAGTTTTAAATGATCAGACAACTTATTGAATAGTTTTATACCCATGTATTTAGGGCTTTTCTCATAAAGGAATAAGGAATGTATAGATAAGATTGCTCCTTAGTATTTTGTAATTGTGATTATAGTTATTTCGTAAAAGCTATTCAATATTTAATTTTGTAAGAGTAACATCACCAAAATGTATATACAGGGAAGCGGCAAGATTTTCAACTGTTTAAAGTAAGTTCTACATGATATTGTCTTACTAATTCCTATTATTTCTCTTATTGCCGTTTTTGCATTTTGAACACTTGTTCAAAGTGACATAGAGTACCCCAAAACTCTATACCATAAACAGCTCTAGAGTAAAACTGTGAATAATAGTAGCTCAGCAAAACTTCCCTGTTTGTAATATTTCTTAATCTGTACAGCGCAGCGCGAAGCATGTAGAAGACAATTTTTTGCACAAGGTGTCGATATGATATTCCCAATTAAGGGAATTGTCTAAATGATCACCCAAGAATTTTGTGGTCTTCAACTGTTCCAAGGACTCACCATTTATTTTGAGTAAATAGCTTTCTAGTTTAACATTCTCGGTGTGAAATATATAAAGATAGTTTTCTTCTCATTCATCAGTAACTTGTAATTACTAAATTTCATAACAAAATCGTTAATTTTGGACTGGATAATTTCTATTAAATTATCCACATTACCATTGGTAGTTGAAAGTGGAGCATCGTCAGCAAATATAATTAGTAACCTCTCGTTGACAATAGCAGGTAAGTCATTTATAAAAAGTAAAAATAAGAATGGCCCCAAAACTGAGTCTTGGGGAACTCCACAGGAAATAATCAATGCACTTGATCTTACACCCTCTATCTCCACAAACGACTCAATCCAGTCGCTGCTAAAACCATATTTCACCAGGTTTTTCATAATTAGAACATGATTAACCAAATCAAATGCCTTACTTAAGTATATAAAGACACCTAAACATTTTATATTATTATTCAAATGTTCGTGAAGTTCATTGAGGAAAGCAAGAATTGCTGACTGAGGCGACCTGCCATTACGAAGCCCATGCTGCTCATCACAAATAAAATAAACATTTAGAAAAAATTTTTTGCATTCTGTTGTAAATTGCTGTTTCTAGTATTTTAGAAACTAGATAAAAGTGAAGTGGGTCTCTAATTATCAATGGATGTTGCATCACCTTTTTTAAATATCGGTATGATATTTGATGTTTTTAGTACTTCTGGAAATACACCTACCGAAATAGACCAGTTTATAAAAAATGTCAATGGCTGGATTACGTGATGTATAACGGATTATAATATATTGCTACTAATATTGTCCATACTGGATGAGTGTGATTTTTTTATTCAACGATGATATTAAATATATCTGTTACCGGTTCAATGTACATTGTGGGGTAGACTTTATTTATATCAAAATTATTGTCAATTTTGAGGGTAGGTTTAGTAGCCCAATTGTCAGAGACTAATATTGATGAAAATTTAGAATTAATTCTCTAATTTTTTCATGAAAGGCTAGTTTTTTGCTAGTAGACAGTGGCTCAAAAAAGTTTACCAAATTCTAGGCTCAAAAAAGTTTACCAAATTCTATCCCCGCGAACCCTTACAACTCTCTGAAACGAAAAAATTCAGTTTTTTGCTAATATTTCGAATAATAATAATAATAATAAACGGATAGTACCACCTGATAGAGCGAAAAATTTTACATAAAAATAGTATAAATGTTGAGAAATTATTACAGTTGGCTAGTTCGGCTTAATATTTCAAGCGCGTCGCATAGGGAAATGAAGCATTTCTCGACCGCCGCTACATAATAAAGACAATTTGTACTCATTAGAAACGAAAAGAAAGGCAGCATGCGCTTGAAATATTGAGCTGAACTAGCGAACTGTAATAATTTCTCATGCTAAGGGAAATATTTATTAAAAAAACTTTTATACTTTTTTATGTAATATTTTCCTATCACGTGGTGCTATCCGTTTTTTTATCATTATTATTTTTCGAGATATTAGTAAAAAACTGAATTTTTCCGTTTCAGAGGGTTGTTTATAAGGATTCGCGGGGTTAGATTTTGGTAAACTTTTTTGAGCCACTTTCCACTAGCAAAAAACTAGCCTTTCATGAAAAAATTAGCGAGCTAACAATTAATTCTGACTTAAAACCCCTGGCAACTGGGCTATAGAAAGTGTCCATTCACATTATTTACTACTTCTTGCGGATATTTTATTAATTTATTATTGATTTTTGTTTCCCGTAGATTGTTGGACTTACTTTTGTTCTTATCTAGATCTGTGTCGATAATTGACCAAGTAACTTTGAATTTTTTTGAGGCTTTTTGCAGAAATTGATTATATAGCCGCCTTTATGACATTTTCATATACTTTTCTGTAAGACTGATAACTATTTTTGTCCTCGGTTCATTTAGTTGATATCATAATTTTATGGATAACAGTAACACTATACCTAATACTCCAAATTTGATCCCTTGTTTCCGTTAAAATATTTTTTTCCAATTTTTTGGGATTCTTCATAAAGTTTGATATGTGCAGACCTTTGTCCTAAATATGAAATAAATTACAAAAGTGTTGTTCGTCGTATTCCATCATAATTAGGTTTCATCCATAAAATATTGCGAACTACACGGCCAAAAGCAAATCGCAAAAAATACCCCTGGAAATATATTTGTTTTCTGGAATACTAGTAATATAATTAATTAGGGAAAAGCCTTACCCATATGAGTCCATTATTACTATGCATTGTGATTTAAATAATAGGTCCTTCTCCCAAAAACCACAAACTCTATATTTTTTGCAATCTGTTTCGAGGTATAGTGTACCTTTTAGTACTATCTCATCCTCAGGCTACAAGAGTTATACATATAAATGATAAAAGATTTGTCAACTAAATAAAATAAAAAATACTACCAACAACGATACATCAATGAATTAAATTTATTGACGTTGTGTTTCATGGACCAAATAAAAGTTTTATTTGCTCTAGGAAACACAACACTATACCTCGAAACCGGTTGCAGAAAATATAGAATTTGTGAGAGACGGACCTGTTATTTATTTCCCAATTATTCATAGTAATATAATTATTCATTTAAATGAGTCGTCAGATGTGCTACAACCTTTTTTGATTCCATATTGAAATGGTGTGGTAATTCTAAATTTTTGTAAATAATTTACTAACTTCTACTGCTTTTAATATTTTCTATAGTGTTGGCAAAAGTAAAACAGATCTATCATTTGAAATGTTATACGTCACCTTCCTTTAAAAGCGGTTTAATAGTTGTTATTTATCTGAAAGTGTATCCTGTGAAAGTGCAAAGCTTAAAATATGTGAAATAATTTAAACTGTTGTGTTCTGTTTATTAATGTAATTGGAATTTCATCTCATCCAAAGAATTATTTAGGTTATAATAACTTAACAATTCCAAATACTTCATTCTTCATAACCGGCATAAAATACATGAAGTCCTCGGTATTGTTGTTTACCTTATCAATATAGTATTCCGCAGAGTATTTATTTGTAAACCAGATATTAACAACTTGGCATTGTCTATAAAAAAGTTAATGATATTTTCTGATGCTTGAGAAGGATTTCTCACTAATGTAGTATTCTCATAATATAGCACTATCTGCTTTTTTTTCGTAGCATTCAGAGCTGTATAACTAGGTCGGTTCTAGTTGGCACTGCGGCTTATTGTGCCTTTCCCTGTTTCTAGATTCTGCCGATGTTTAGGTGTTCCTTCACAGGTGCATGCCCTGTGAGTAACTTATTACTATTCTCAGCTGATTCTGCTTAACATAAGCAGTTTCTGAGTTTGTTTTGAACACGGTTTGGACATGAAGGTCTTACCGTGTGAGTTTCAGCACGTTCTACCAGTATCTGATATGCTCTTCTTTGACCCAGTCTGTCACCCCTTGCACTGCACTTTGGCACTGCGAGGGCCGGTTCTGGGCCAAGTAATTCTGTAGCCGATCCTTGTTTGGCAAGCTCGTCGACTAATTCTTTCCTAGGACCCCACTATGTCCTGGCACGCAGATCATTTTTACTGAATTCTGCTCTGCCCTAATCTTGAGTTCTTCTAGGCATTTCCAGACCAATCTCGACGTCACTTTGTGGCTCATTAGTGCCTTCAGTGTCGCCTGACTGTCTGAGATGACGTAGACCTGCTTGTTTACATAAGCTCTCCTTCGTAATTTCGCGAACACATTCAAGTATTGCGTAAATGTCTGCTTGGAATACAGTACTGAATTTCCAAAAAGCAAAGCTGACGCCTGTTCTTGGGTTTTCTCCATATATTCCAGATTCTGTTCCTATTCCAGTTCTGGACTCATCTGTATACCAGGCCAGCCTTTTACGCAGGAATTCTTTTGTCCCTCTGTTCCATTGCTCTCGATCTGGTATAACCATCTCAAAAGGTCTATGGAGGGAGTATTTTTACCATATACTCCGACGCCATCTCAAGGATGGGGTCCGTCACGATCGTGATCTAAGTGGGAGTAGTGGTGTGTCAGCTCCCCAGAGATTTGCAGGCTGAAAAGTCCCAACCTAGCCTTCCCCGTATCACTATGTGAAGTGGGGAAAGGCTAATTAAGACTCCCGTTGCTGCAGCGTGAGTCGACCGCATTGCCCCCTTATGCCTAAGCATGCCAGCCTTTATATCTGGCTTAGCTTCTACGAAACTGTTATCTGCAGCACTTTTGGTCGCCACACCAAGGCTGCATAAGTAATCTAGGGTCTTATAACCATGGTATAGAGCCACTGCACCATGCCAGGTTTAAATCCCCAAATTTTTCTACAGATTTATCGAATTACTGTTAGGACAATTTCCGATTTCAGTTTTATCCTTTCAATGTGCTAGTTCCAGGTAAGTTTGGAATCGATCATGATTCCAAGCTACTTCACATCTCTGACATTATTAGTTCTTCACCTGAGAGTCTTTTGGGTGTTAGTCTCTCCAATTTCTTCTACTGGTGAATGGGATGATGGTGATTTTTTGAGGGCTAATTTTTAGTCCCTCTTTCTCGACACATGATTGAGTGACGTTCAAGGCTTTCTGCATGAGATCCCTGACCGTACTCTTGAATTTACTGTCTGCTACTATCCGCACTTACATGTAACTGGAATTTCGTGCTCTTTTTCACAAGTAAGTTCTGAGTAAATTTGAATTAAAGCTATTCGGGGCATATTTCTTCTTTTGACCTTTGGGGAATGATAATTTCAAACGTAACAAGCATTCTACTAAAACGGGTATCATTCTCATGTCTAGAGATTTATTCCTATAGAAATAATATAGCATCTATCAACTTTATTAAGTCTAGCCATGTATTTTTTGTCTATGATGTTGACAATATCGACAAAAAAAATATTAACAGAAGGTAAAATGAACGAAAGCGTTCCTTAAGGTTAAATTATGTAAACCTACTAAGTAGTGAACATACAAACCTCGATTAAAACTGTAAATATTGGTAATTAATTAAAAAATACTGTTTTTAATTGAACTTTCACTTGATTTAGCATTAAGCGTTATTTACTTAACGACAGCATTATTCGCCAGTCGATTTTTTTTAATTGCGGTATCCTTGTAAAATTTAAGCGAAGTGAAATGAAACCCAACCTACTTAAGATGTATTATCAAATAATCAGTGAGTAAAACTGGACAAGATCGAAAAGTTAATAATACATCTTACAACATCACATTACATAAACAAATCAGTGTGTAATGTAATGAAATGTATTATATTATGTCTGACTAGTTTTTTTTCAATTCAACATAAATACGTCATAACAGAAATAATTGTACTTAACATTGAGGCTTTTGCTGTAAGAGAGAGCTTTAAATGCTTATATTCAATGCGCCGAATGTAACAAGAAGAAAAAATACTTTTGATGTAGAGGTTAATCTAAAACAACCTCGAAAACAGTCCTCAATTATTAAGCCATTCCCAGAAGAGCAAACTATATTTGACACATATTTCTCTAAAATCGTGCCCAAATATTAAGAAAAAATATTTCTTTGTAAACACCTTAGTACTGTCAGGTAATTAACCCCGCCAAGAAGAATTTTATTATTATAAACGTGACATAGCTAGAACAGTAAAACATTTTGTCTCGTAATTTTTTTTAATAAAAATCAAGTATTTATTAGAACATGTATAAATTCAACGGTAAAATGCCTGGTTTGTTGCAACTGTGCTGATAAAAGCATGAACATCGATCAAATAGAATTTTTATGTTACCTTTAATTAAGTTTTTGTTTGAGGACTTTTATATTTAAAATATTGTCGATATTTGCTTGCAAAATTTGTGGACTATAATTTGTTCGTCCTTAATTAATTGTTGTTTTTATTTGAAACTCTTTCCCCGAATCTCCCTTATGACAAAATTCTAGTATGCAAATTGAATGTTTGAATATTTCATCTAATTTGTTAATACCTTATTGAAATTTATAATTTACAATTAATTTCCGCCTTTGGAATTTTTGGGCCATTCTTCTTTGAGAAAAATGACTTGACGGTTACTGTTATCAACGTAACAACAGCTATTGCGTAACTTTGAACAAATCATCAATATCATCAATATTTTATACACGTTAACATACAGGGTGTCCGGAAACAAAGTAGAAAAAAATTAACTGTAGATTCCTTAGCCCAAGTTAATTGGGGTTTTTCATATAACATTTTTCAAAGTAGCCCTTCAATTTCAAGTATAGCCTCTTTGAAGGGGTACGTTAAAAATTATTTTCATTTTTTTACTCAAAAAATAAAATTCCAAAAAACAAAATATTTAGCATATCTACTACACTTATTGAAAGGCATCTTGTGAATTTTTTTCATCCCCTTGAGTGCTTAACCAAGGGGTGGAATGGGCAACCCCTAATATGAGGGTGCCGCAACAAAAAGTCGATGAGTCATATTCGGAATAATAAATAATTAGACAACCCCCAATTCCAGAAGCCAGACGCTTGTGCGGAAGGGGGTTATACATTAAAGAATTCGGACATACAACCTTAACTTTCGACAAAGTCAGTGCCAAAGCCGGGACTCGAACTCGGTAGCGCGATACCCGTTCGATTAGTCGTGATTGCCACCTCGCGCCTTAATCAACGTGGCTATGGGCTACACTATAATAATGAAGGCGTTACAAAAATTTTTTATAATAAAAGTTTCGCAATTAAAAATTAAAATCCACCTGCCCGAGAACTTTTCTTAGAATTGCTCTTGTGAGATTTTATTGGCATCTATCCATACTTTATGTACACGCTGTATAATTATATATTAGTGAAATACGCGTGAAGAGTAATGGCTTTGAAATCGACTGTAAGGCGCGACACTGTTTATTATTTTATTTTGTGAACGATTCTAATGAATAAGGATACTCTGTTCTTTTGCCTAGGTAACTAACCATACATATGCTATGCTATATTGTTTGAAAAACAAATTAATATAGTTCTTCTACTAATGACATTGCATGCCCCAACCATCAAAAGCTTTTGAGAAATCCTCTAGTACTAGACACGTGCATTTTGCATCCCATTTTTTATCCATTCACATTTAATCAAGAACCTGCTACTACGTCTTACTTCATTATTATTTGTGTACTATAATTAATATAATAACTCATTTAACGTTAAAATCCATTCGAATTTCTAATTTCTCTTTGGCGATTTTTTAAGCAAATAAAATGCAATTATTACTAATTTACTTTTCAGGATGCTGAATTTCTAAATTTTTTAAGCTAACACAAAGCAATTATCGCTAATTTGCTCTTCATAACAACACTTTTTCTGGCCATCTGGTCTTCCTTTTATACTTAACAAATGAATCACTTATGGTTTTTGTTTGGTGTAGAATCATTAACTAATTCAATCCGCGATAATTTTAATAACAAGTTTCATGCATGCAATCTTCTTGTACCTGAATTTCTTAAAAATGTCATCATTTACCATCTGTTTATCTGCTCTACCTTAATTTAACGTATCTCTAATCTTGTTTACAGCTGCTAAAGTAAATTGTGTTTTAGTTAAGCGCAGTTTAATTAACACCGGTTTTAGTGAAAAATTCTTTAATTCAAGTTTAAACAAATTCAATTAGAGTTAATCAGCACAAGACTGATTAAATGTCTTGAATGAAGCGTGAGAAAGAGTATGGTGCGTTTTGTATACGTAGGTGCATTAGAACCGATAGAAATTATATTATTAATGTTACTTCCTCATCCCGTGGGAGTACAGCAACACAAAAAAATATATATTTTTTTTGTTGAAATAGGTTTAAAATATCATGAAACGGCGAGATTTTAAAGTTGAGCGAAAAAAATCCTGTCTGTCTGTAACAACTTTTTTTGTGCGCACGTTTACTCTGGAACCGTTTATAATATTGACTTGAAATATGGTACACTTATGTATTATAACGAAATCTGGAACTAGATTATATTTTGATCTAATTCCGTTGAAGTGTTCGGGGGTAAATGGGGTAAATAAGGATAAATAGGAAAAGCAAGCAGACTCCATAAAATTGCAATTTAGGGCATGTACGAAAAGTCAAGGTCTCAACTTTTTTTTTGGCATCAGCACCCCCCCCCCCCCATATCACCTCCACACTATTATGAAAGAGAGTAAAAAAAATAAAATATGATTTAGTGTGTATATAAGAACGAAACGTTTAAAAAAAATTTTTTGGCGTTAGCTACCCCCTCTACCACCCCCACCCTATTATTAAAGGGAGTAAAAAATTAAATTGGAATTTAGTATGTATACAAGAATAAGGGCCTCTACAATTTTTTTTACATTATCCACCGCCATTATATTATTAAAAAGAATAAAATATTACATTGGGATTTAGTGTGTATAAGACTTGGATACAAAATCTTGATGTGGAAGTAGTGATTCCTTGCGGAGCGGTTTCAATTTAAATTTTTAAAATTAAATCTAATGATCGTTTAAACATTTTTGAAGTTTTCTTGATCTGAATTTAGAAAGAAACCTTCTCATAGCAGTCCCTTTTTGGAGAACTGGTGGCTGATGTCAATATATACTACAACCAATAGTGCAGCTAATAGAGATGCATTTACGTTATTCATGTCGTGGGATTCGTACCGATAATGACACTACATTTAAAAAGTGTCTTTATGCAGTTTTTAACTCAGTTTAAAACTACTTCTCAACAAAGAGAAATTGCTAATAGAGGAAGCGGACACATTCAATTTAATTCAATTTAAAACAACTTTATTCGTCTTAAAATACAATAAAATTCCTCCCCAGAATCTGTTCCGGGATTGGCGTTGCAACCTAAATGCGGAGCGTTACAGCGCAGATCCGAACCTAATTCTAACTCTTTAACCTTTCACAAAAACATATTAAAATAGGCAATAATAACAACAATAACCTTTATTTACAACTAGATGCTATACAGAATTCATTACAGATGAGTAATACACCTAAGCTCTTGACGTGCTTGTTTTGTGCAAGCTAATATAAGTTACAGAATGTGTGCTAATACAGCTAAAAAGAGGCAATCAACAAGTTAATTAGTCGTAAATAAAAGAAAAACTTAAAAAAGAAAAAGTATTGGTTTTACACACAATACGAAATCTAAGTTTAGCATATCATTTATATATACAACTGAAACTGAGTGGGCCCTAGTACTGTTCCTTGTGGAACTCCATATTCTACTGGTCCTTCTTCTGAACTGAATCAATATGTACAGCTTGTTTCCTGTTTCTCAAGTAATTTGTCATCAAATAGTTGCATATGCCACGGAATCCATAATTATTTAGTTTATCAATCAACTTAGTATGTGACACTGCATTAAACGCTTTTGCGAAATCTACAAAGATCGCCAAAGGCTTCTGACCAGAATTTTGTAATTGATGTATGTGATGGGTCGGACTATATAAAGCGTCAACTGTGGACATATTTTCTTTAAATCCGAATTGCAGAAGATAAATTAATTTATACTTGTTAATATGTTCTAGTAACCTAATCTTTATACATTTTTCAATGATCTTGGCAACATTACTAATGAAATAAATTGGGCGGCAATTTTCAATTTCCAGCTGATCTCCTGACTTTAAAATAGGATTTATTGCTTCTTTTTTGAGAACCTCTGGAAATTTTCCACTTTGATACACTAAATTTATATGTTTTAATGCTTTTAGGATCTATTGTCCTTCTTTTTTTATATACCTTTAATGTTATCTAGCCGAGGATACCTTATTTTTCAAACTATTTATACAAATAATTATTTCATTTTCTAAGACTGGATTCGGGAATAGAGAGTTTAGGGGATTATTAATTTTCATGGGGAGCACAGATCGACAGAATCATAGAGAAGTCGACGGCAACCTTCTAGCAGTTGCGCCAAGTGGTGGGCAGAAACTGGGGATTTAGCCCACGGATTCTGCACTGGGTCTACATGACGGCAATCAAATCTAGACTCCAATACGGGTCGGTGATCTGGTGGCCGAGTGTGAACCGCATCATCACCACGGCCCGAAGACTGGCAAAAGTTCAAAGACTTGCCTGTCTTGGGATAACAGGCCCAATGAGGACGACACCTACAGCTGCCTTGTAAGTAATGTTAGGGCTGCCAACGCTTCCAGCCTGAATCAAGAAGGAAGCTATGGTGGCCCATCTAAGAATGCCAAACTCAGGTAGCTGGCCATGTAGCGGAAGGACAGAGGGTCATGCAGCCATCGCCAGATTGACGAAGGAGAAAATTCTAATATCCACCCTTAAGGTGAGGGAGGCAACTGACCGCTTGAGATTAGAAAGAAAGTACACTCTAACCCTACCCAGTAGAGAAGAGCCGGTAGAAGGAAAGATTAATTTTCCCCCGAACTTCCTGGTGTGCTACACAGATGATTCCCTTTTAGTAGATGGACAGAGGCAGTCATCGGGGGCAGGAATATTCCTGGAAGGCAGGGAAGTACAGGAGAACTTTGCTCTAGGATCTTACACTACAGTCTTTCAGGCAGAGGTATATGCCATTCTAAAAGTGGCGTATAAGGAAGAAACGAGGAACGGTACGGAAGAAAAAATTTATATTTATTCCGACAGCCAGGCAGCACTTCTGGCGGTCTGCTCTCTCATGACGAGGTCCCTCCTCATCCAGGAGTGTTGGGATGCCCTAGAGAAATTTGCCAGACACAAGATAGTGACACTGATATGGGTTCCGGGGACATACCGCGATCCCAGGAAATGAGACAGTCGATAATTTGGCTAAGCTCGGAGCTAGGAAGCCCTGTCTTGGCCGGGAGCCCATGTTAGGAATTACAAGGAAACATGTCGCGACGGCCCTTAATGAGTGGGCACATGTAACATTGGGGGAACATTGGAGGCCGAGCAGTGGCTGCAGACAGGCTCAAGACTTCGTAACGGGGCCGAACAAGTCAAAGACGGCCTGATTATTAGGCAGAAGCTGGAGGACTCTGAACCAATTGGTCGGAGTCCTAACCGGTCGCTGCAGGCTCAGAAGACACCTATCACTGATAGGGGTTGAGGAAGATCCCACCAGCCCAAGATGCTGAAATGATGAAGAAACATGGTTTCACTTCTTGGGACAATGTGACTTGTTGATATTCATAAGACT
Organism: Leptura quadrifasciata; assembly: GCA_963675555.1. NCBI lineage: Eukaryota > Metazoa > Arthropoda > Insecta > Coleoptera > Cerambycidae > Leptura > Leptura quadrifasciata. Next base: position 187,029,176 of record OY776673.1, on the reverse strand, counting down.
GGGTTTTAAAACGTTCGTTAGATTTTGTCTTATTTTGAGTTAAAGTTAAAATGGTTGCATAATTATCTGTTATGCAGCACTGTAACATACTGGATATATTCGCGAAATTAAATTTTCTTTTATCTTTAAGAAAAAGTGGTCTAAATAAGAAGACGACATTTCTGTTACTCGAATCGGTTTATTTATTTGGGGATAATAACCAAGTGCACAGAGTGTGTTAAGATATTCTTGAACTACATTGTTATTTTTATGATTTATGTCTAAATTAATATCTCATATTAAAAATTCTAAATCGCGTTTTTCCTTTACTGATATTATTCTGTTCAGATCTTCGATAAAGCTATGCAAATCTGCCGAAGGAGGTCGATATGTTGCTATAAGTTTATCTTAGACTTTCCCCCGAAAATTGTTGTAAAAATATTGTCATTATATTTAGTGTTTGATACGTTAATTGTTCAAACGGACATGAAGATAAATAATCACTCCATCATTCTGATTGAGATTTTCTCCGTTATAGTGGAAAGTAAGACAAGAGAAGTAAGAAAGCAATAAAATTATAACTATCTAAAGATTTAAAATAATTAAAATTAAACCAACATTATTCAAAAAGGAAAAAAGAAACAAGAAGAAACAGAACACGGAGACAAAAAGGTACAAACAGAAAGGAAGGGGAACAGAAAAGAGGTTTAAAGATTTATAGGTATGAAATTTAGGAACGGTAGATAAAGTAAGCAAAAGTTATAGTGGATGAAAGTTGGTTACAGGGATTGTCGGGGAATTGGTAAGGTCTGGTAAGGTAATGTGTGTTCAATTCGATTTGGTGCATTATGTTGTCTAATTTGTGTTATGTGTCTGGTTAGCGGGCTATCGGACACGGCCATATGGGACATTTCTAGGACAGTGGATGTATATTGATTTCTATAAAGGTTATATGGGGAAGCATAGCATTGCGACATTTAAGTAGTTGTAATGCAAAAAGGCTTGCATTGTTGAAGCGAGAGGCTCCATAAATATATGCTGGTATTAGCCTAGAATAGTTATACAGTATAAGCAACTCCGACTACGTTTTAAAACTCTCTCAAAATATCTTTAATAGAAACGAAAAACAAAAGTGGACCTAGGTAGAAACCCTGAGGAATACGGAATGAAATACAAAATGTCGTGAAGTCCTGCTTTTCTATTTCATTTATAATAGTTCTAATACTTATTACATTGGATGCCGCTCTCATTTAGACTCACTTTACCTTGTGTCTTTCTATATAAAGATTTTGGGAAAAATAAAAACTGATCCTTATAAGCGACCGTGGCACTGAACTTTGAAGTTTGTTTCGACATGTTCAAACATGTTCAAAGAATGTTCAACAAACAAACATATTCAAACAATGAATGAGTAAAGCTTTGTTTAATGTTACTTATACAATAAAATCCTCTTGGAAAATATGTTTATTACGGAGGTTATCTGAAATATAAAAAAATTCGAAATAATTTAAATTTCAATGATGTCATATGTTAATTTTGTGGGAAATTATATAGAAGCAAATTGTAATATCTTTTGACCTAAACTTGCATTGACCATTAACGATATGATTGTTCCTTCGGCATAGAAAGTATAATGATACGTTTATTTTATGTTTCAGATCATTTCAAATTCTCATATATGCACACTAATTTATTTCTTACTCAAAACATCTATTATCGGTCATATTACAACAGAATACGTAAGTTCATTCTTCGGCATTAGAATCTTAACTTTCTTATTTTCTTAAATATTTAAAATATTTCACATTGTTTAGACTTTTTTAAATGATCATGAATAAGGGAAAGTTCATGAAAGTGTCTTAGTTTCATACGAAATTAAGTTGAATAAACAACTTGGTATTTGACCGTCAGACTATAGAATTACCGAGTAAAAAACTGGTAATTTTTTTTAGGATAACGTAAAATTACAAATTAGTTCGTTAAAAAATACGAAATTTGTAATGGTGTGAATATGTTTATTTAAAACAAACACATTTTATTTACTCTTTGAACTTAAATTAATTAAAATTTTGATCAGAGCCGTGTGATAATTTCATTATTTTTAACTTTGTAACGTACATTTGTTCTAAAAGTGTATTTAAATAAAATTATGTAGCAATGTAAAATATGTACCTAAAAATCCAACACAAATTTAAAACCTGCACAATTAATTACGCCATTAAATTAAAAATTAATTAAAAATCAAACGCTTATACGAGGAATGTCTCTACCTTATAACGGTATATGTTAATTTTTAAGTTTATGATATACACAGGATGTCCCAGGAATTTATATCTATAATTTAAAAGCATGTAGAATGTAGATGGACAAAGCAATATCAGTACGTCTTAATATTAATTTCTTTCTTTCGGATCTTTGTTGCTGAGCTATTGGCAGTTATAGTTGGACTGAAAATATTTTTCTATCAATAACTTTTACAGTTATGTGTCTATATACATTGCAGCTTGCAATTTGTACAGTTTTTTTGGAGATTTAGGAGGTTGTAAGGTGTTTACCATGAGTGTAAACTCAATCAACTTGTGCCTTGAATAAGTTAAACAATAATCTAGACATTGTTTAAAAATAGTTCAAATGTGCTTTTAGAGGGCGGAATATTAAACATAATATTTTTAGTCGCAAACTCCTCTATAAATCCTTATTTTACTATACTTATATCAGTCTTTCGGCTGGTGTTTGTTGCAATCGAAGCATTAGCGTTTTGATGGTAATATGCAATTATTACACTTAACGCGCCAGATTTGTAACTTTGGTTGCAGTCTGGTTACTTTCCTTATAGCAAAATAAGGATTTATAGAGGAGTGTGCGACTAAAAATATTATGTTTAATATTCCGTCCTCTAAAAGCACATTTGAACTATGCTAAGCCAAGTCAGGCTATTTATTATTCGATTGCAACAGACACTGGACCGCTAGATGGTGCCTGCTGGCTGTTTTACATGTCGCTATTGTGAAAATACCGGGATGTACTATAGTCAAAGGATTCTCATGTCGGTCGTCGCATACCTACCTTGCACTGACGAGAGCCAACAGCTCGAAACTGCAGTCTGCAAGTGGTGTGTGACGACTGGCAAGGGAGCTCCTTTAAGTAGGATCAGTCTTTCGGCTGGTGTTTGTTGCAATCGAAGCATTAGCGTTTTGAAGGTAATATGCAATTATTACACTTAACGCGCCAGATTTGTAACTTTGGTTGCAGTCTGGTTACTTTCCTTATAGTAAAATAAGGATTTATAGAGGAGTTTGCGACTAAAAATATTATGTTTATTATTTGGAAAGTTACAAATATATAGCAAAATTATTATATTTTTATTATTACTATATTATTTTGTATAATTTAGTATACAATGGTATAGCAAGCTTCAAGCTAGAACGCGTTATGTGACAAATTTGCTCTTACCCTACTGTGTTCTCGGTTCGATCTCCGACATCGACACTGGTAATGTCGGTAGGTAATGGATATTGTCTGCGTTTTTTCAAACCTTGACTCTCTTGACAGCCTTTGGCTTTGGATTTGGTGGTGTCTACTCTATATGGTGTTTAGTTGTGTGCTAGATTTATAGGAATAATGGAAGAGAAACATCGACATGTTAGCCATCTGTAGTGATACGCCCAAACCTCCCTTTACTATTTATCTCTCACTTTTATGGAAAGATAAGCAAACTTGGCCATGTACAGTAACCGCCACGAGTGTTGGCGAGCGATGGGGACTATAGGGGAATATAGTCGACCTATCGTAGAACGGCACGGACCGCTGGCACTAGTTAGAATTTATACTACACCAATTAGGATAGCGATGCGTACGCTAGGTCTATACTACTATCTACATACAGCTTCCCCTTTGCTCGCCATCACTCGTGGCGTTTACAGTACGTGATCGTCTAGTTTTGAATAGTTAGGACCCAAATTTAGTTATGAAAGTATAGTTATACAAACGATAATGGAGCTCATAGAAAAATTGACCAAATGAATTCCAATATAAACGTCAAAAGTGGCGGCTTGTTTAAAAATCATTCAATTCTGCCATTTTGTCATAAGTTAGCTTTTATCACTGACAACTTAAAGCATAGTTAACACTCCTCTACTGTTTTTGATGGAGTCGTCACAATAATTGTGCAAACTAGCAATGTGTGTATTAAATAAGGTAGGAATATAAACTTCCCCCTGATGTAACAGTTCTGTTGAGGTACTCTTCTAGCTCCAAGTAAATTATTATTATGATCTCTATTGAAATTGTTCTATTTCTAGAAGTGAAAGTACTACATGGAATTTAACTTATCAATTAAATAGTTTAAATCTACTAAAAAGTGTTACTAAATATTTGTTTTGTGAAATAATTGAGTGGTGGCATAGATAGTACCTATAAGCCTCTAGAGAAACCATATTGTCAGTCATCAGATACAATTTCAAAAATATTTGATTCAGATAATATTATTGTTGGCATAAAATGACGATATCAATAGAGTGATAATTATGAAATTTTGACACGAGACGTAGATCATTGTTTATATAATTATAACATTAAGTAAGCTATTTTGTTCCGAAGTGTTGTACCCTCTTGAATTTTAATGAAACATTAGGTGATAATAGAAGAATATGTAAAATGATATACGGCATTTTTTGGAAGTGATCGCTCTGTAGAATTTGTAGTATTATTATATACCAAATGTCTGTTACAAATCTTTATTCAATAATTTAATAAATTGTCATTATAACTATTTAGATTACATAGATTTTGACCCATTTAAGGTTGTGGTTTATGACTTAATTGTATAACATCAATAATCGCATTGGAATACTTGAAAGGCTACAAGCTTATTGGCTGTGACCTATATTCTAAAATAAATCTGAGACTACGAATTTTTCTAGAGCAATTCTAGATTAAGCATATACTAAAATATGAACCGTTTGAAAAATGGTGATAACATCAGAACCGTAAAGATAATGTCACACACTGGATCATGACTTGCAAGAGTAATGATATTCTTTGCTGGGAATGGAACAAAATCATAACAGACAATATATGTATATACTCGGTTCCTCTTTGTGGAGAAACCTTGTTTGTTTTTAGGCGAGTAGGATTATTTCAAATTATACTACGTGGGATGTAAAATGAGAATAAAAATGCTAAAAATTGAAAGACGCTACTTTTACAAAAGACCTGATATGAGAATATATGAGATGGGATGTTCGAACGGCCTAAATATTAAAAGTAATGCCAACGGCATTACAGTGTGTTCACTATAATCTATTATATTTTGGAAAAAGTAAAATTTTAAATAAATGTGGAGCAATTTTCTTAAAGTATTAATAGTCCGGGCGAAATCAGTCATCGATGGGGAAAATTTATTCGGATGTAATATTTTTGTGCTGTGACATAATACGGCAAATTTCACCATTTAATTCAGCGCTCGTCATCGGCATGTAGCTGGGGAATAGCTGTTTTGATTTAATTTGTTTAGTCCTTATTATATATAAGGCACTTGCAGATAGGTTGGAATATTATAATTTATTATTTATATTTTTATAAAATTTTCTCCTGCTATAAAATTACTTATTGAGTAATGGTTATAAATTTTATTTTCGATTTGGACTGTTTCGACACTACCGAGAGATGGTGCTAATTACGCTCTACTGTTGTGGAACTTAACAGTGACTATGAGATGCGACCCAGGTTTATCGAAATATGTTCACTTACACTGCACTGACGAGACCCAAAAATAGGTTGAAACCGGTCTGCAGTTAGTGACATCCTGAGATGAAGGAGGTTTCGCATCTTCCTCGTAGCATTCGAGCAATCCAAGTTATTGTATTTTAGTGCTAACCATTTAATTCAGCGCTCGTCGACGGCATGTCGCTGGGAGAATAGCTGTTTTGGTTTAATTTGTTTAGTCCTTATTATATATAAGGCACTTGAAGATATGTTGGAATATTATAGTTCCTATTTTTAAATTTTTGTAAAATTTGGTTCTGTTATAAAATCGCTTATTCAGTGATGATTATCTTTGAAATTGTTCATAAAAATCGAATCGTAAGATATTTTGATTCAAATAAATGATTTACTTGTTCGTAGCAAGTGTTTCTTTACACAAGTTGTATTTGAGGTTATGCAATCTATTACCGAGGATCTCGAGCAGGGTAGGCTGGGTAGGCACGTAACAGGTACACTGTTTGACCCGAGGCTTCACATATCATAAGCTTTCAACTGTCTTCAAATGCTAGTGGATAAGTTATACAGGGTCAAAGTGTATTCTTTTTAGCATTTTCCAATTTTATTTAAATTATAGAACATTGGTTTAGAAAATATTAATATAGGAATAATGCCCATCAAACGTGGAGTGCCCTAAGGATGTGCCCTAGGGCACCCTATATTCAACTTTCCAATCCTTCAAATGTGTGGTTTACTATTAATAAGATACAAATGAACAAAAAAAGGTATAAAAATATTTTTAAAAAAGCTTTCATTTAAATGCTGCAAAAAGTAGAAAATAAACTTTGAAGTAAATCAAACCCTATATTTTGTTATATTATATAATTTTTTTTATGATATAAAAGCTTGTCGCGAGATTTTCCTGTGTAAAAATGGATGCTCGCGACAAGCTGTTTTATCATAAAAAAATTATATAATGTAACAAAAAGTTTATTTTCTACTTTTTAGAGCATTTAAATAAAAACTTTTTTTAAATATTTTTTATATAATTTTATTTTTTACTTTTTAGTCTTTTGATATGCTGTAATCCCCAGATATCGATTTGGATCTAAATGACAAAAGTCGTCAGCCATATTGGCGAACCTATTTTGTATATCTGAATTTTGACTAAAAATTCATAATCTGCGACCTAGAAAACCCCAAGATATCGATTTTGAGTTGGATCGGATCTTAAACGGTAAAGTCGTCCGCTATCTTGAAGTCGCCATCTTGAACTAAATTTCTGAGTAGATATTCGTAATCGGCGAACCCAAAAACCCCCAGATTTCGATTTTAATCGATTTGGCCCATAAATCACAAAAGTCGTCCCCCATATTGGCGCCACCATTTTGAATTTATAAATTTTGACCAAGAATTCATAATTGACTATCTCAGAAACTCCGAGATATCGATTTTGAGTCGAATCGGATCATAAACAGTAATGTCGTCCGCTATCTTGAAGCCGCCATATTGTTTTTTTCTTACATGACAATGTTAAAGTGTATTGTCACCGGACTTATACACATGTGCAAAATTTCAAAGCTCTCTAGCTTAATTAAAACTAATCAAAATTTTGATGGCAAGATTTGGCCTAAACAAATTAACTAACTAACTAACTAACATTACAAGTTTAAGAAAAGCGTTTAAAAATGGACTATTTTCGACAGTAGTAATGATACAAAAAGTAATTGCAACTAGTTTTTCATAGTGAATTATTTTATTTTAAGCCGAACTAGTGAGTAAGAAACTAACAAGCACCAATTCTCTTGCTTCCAGAATGGGGAACAATCCAAGTTAGTTCCTAATATATTCAATAGATGACGCCATGCGTACTCGGTTTAATGTCATTCTCAACTTGTATCATGCAACACATTTAAAAAGTTTGTCGGAAATGATCATTTTTAGGAAATAAATGTCTTACTGTGTTAGAGCACTTTGGTACACAGCAACAAGTTTTCATTTTACATCCTAATTATTAACTTGGTTTATACAAAGACATATTTTTTCGTATTGACATTGACGGACAAACAACCGAGTACAGCTGGTCTGGCGGATAAAATAAAAGAGAATGTTCCCCATTAACCTTGTTTATTCAAAGATATATTTTTTCGTATTGGCATTGACGGACAAACAAACAGCTGGTGCACTCTGGCGGATAAAATAAAAGACAATGTTCCTCATTGAAGAAACATTTACCCCTAAATGTAGTTATTCTTTTTGTTTTACACAAGCGTCAGCTATAGTGTTGTATTTTAGGATAATGCTCATCACACAGAAAAATTAATCTGCTGATATTTGCAAAAACTATAACTCTGTTGGAACGGATAATCTTAACTAATTTTTTCTTTTTTATTGCAATTTTTCCGCACAACGAATCATCTACATAATCCATCTATTTACTTAATTATTATCTAAATACATTTAATTATAACAAGTTCATAGTATGCTTTTCCGAAGGAAACGGATATTACGAACTAGTTCTAATGTCTTACACAAAGTAGCAGTAACGTATCAAGGTGTTAAGAACACTAATGATGTCATCATTTACTCGACAGCTAATATTTTATAAATTGAACTTATATTGTTCAAATGTGCTTTTAGAGGGCGGAATATTAAAACATAATATTTTTAGTCGCAAACTCCTCTATAAAATCCTTATTTTACTATAAGGAACGTAACTAGATTGCAATCAACAGCTACTCTCCGGGCTATATGCCCCGCCGAGCGCTGAATTACAAGTCACAAGCCTGGCGCGTTAAGTGTAATAATTGCATATTACCATCAAAACGTTAATGCTTCGATTGCAACAAACACCAGCCGAAAGACTGATCCTACTTAAAGGAGCTCTCGTGCCAGTCGTCACACACCACTTGCAGACTGCAGTTTCGAGCTGTTGGCTCTCGTCAGTGCAAGGTAGGCATGTGACCACCGACACGAGGATCACTTGACTATTTAGTACATTTCGGTATCTTTGGGATAACGACATGTAAAATAGTAAGCAGGCGCCACCTAGTGGTCCAGTGTCTGCTGCGATCGAAAAATAAATAGCCTGACTGGGCTTAGCATAGTTCAAATGTGCTTTTAGGGCGAAATATTAAAACATAATATTTTTAGTCGCAAACTCCTCTATAAAATCCTTATTTTACTATAAGGGGCACATAGCCCGGAGAGTAGCTGTTGGTTGCAGTCTGTTTACGTTCGTTATAGTAAAATAAGGATTTTATAGAGGAGTTTGCGACTAAAAATATTATGAATTTATACTGGTTCAGAAAAATATTGCAAGTTCAAACGTAGATTAGTCTCCAGGAGGGAAATTAGAATGAATAAGGAAATCTTTTCTATCAGCATTTTTTTGCGCTTTAAGTGTATCTTGCCGTCAAAAGTATGATTACATTTATGCAAATAAAAACATAGAGGAAATTAACTAAATAAGTGCATTTATGTACTTTTTACGCCGTAACTCAAAAACTATACAGTTTAAACTAAAAATCATAAAGTACTCTTTTTGTTATTAGTCTTATCGCGCTTAAGAACAATATAATAAAGTTGCCTATGGACTAAATAGTTATGCGTAACATAGAAACATAGTGCACTCTATAAAATTTCACCCCATTTTATGTAAATTTTATATACGCCGCAGTTATCCAGAGTAGAAAGTTGAATCGAGTCGAGTGTCAAGGTAAAAAACTGCCAGTAAAACTTTGCAAATTTAAAATTCCTTCAAGACGGAAGTTAACCACCAAGCGGAATCAAGTTTACCTAAGTAATTCAGCTCAACCTTACAATTCACATTCTGTGAAACTTGAAACATTTAAGTTTTTACGTTGCATTTCTAATTTAAATAATTACGTCATATAGCCCGCGAGCAGTCAATAAATGTTAAGCAAACGAATGTGTTATTAGAATTCCTTTTCAACGTTGTAGGTGCAATGCACTGTGTGCCAAAGTCCACGGCAAATGTTTTGAAATAAAAATAATCTATGTATTAGATTACTTAAAATTAAGTATAATTATACAACTCTCATAAAATTTTTTAAGAAACAACTATTACTAGGAAATATGGATTACTTAAATACTGAATCAGGAGACATTACGAGAATGCATTAGAAACATATTGTTTAAAAATTACGCGAACTTACTTAAGCATATTTTTTAAATTATATTTTCAGAAATATTTCTCAATTTTAAAATGAAATCCAAAAACAAAATATTAAGCTTTACAATTATCCACGAGCCCGACACGTCGCCCTTTCATAATTAACAGCTGCGTGATGTGATTTATTCCTATGGCATTACAAGAGTAAGGATCTGTTACTTGTCTAACATTTAAAAGACAAGTGGCCGACAGATTTACATCCCCTCCTAAGGATAGTATGTCCATTATGCAATCCTCCCCTAAGATTGCATAGCTTCCGCGCATGCTGGAAGATGTGGGGCGAGGACGCAGCCTTCCTTGTGAACACGCAGGAGCCTCCGTTGATTTTGAAAAATAAAAAAATTGGACTTGGGAGCTTTGGTTGAGATTCTTGGAGGCCCCCGTGCACTTTATTTTGGTTGAGAGAAGCCTTGGAGATTGTTTTTGTAGTTGCGGTTCGGGTCAACTGCTACACCCTGTATATGTGTTTTCTGGAGCTTGGTATACACTTTGTTGAATTGTATGATTTTAATTGACACTTGAATGTTTTTTTTTATTATCTATCATGATTGAAAGCTACACCATGTATATTGTTTTTCGTGAAATAAGAACACTTGATTTAAAGGAAATTGAAAGATATTTATTTAAGATAATTAAACAGAGTTTTGAACTTTAAATTAATATTTGATTTAACAACAATAGGGAATAGGTAACTATTCGACAACCGAAATTCAGTCGTATCTGAATTTTGCAAAAAAATGTTTGTAATATTGAAATGAGTATTAAAATAATGAAAAAAATCACCTAGCGGACTTATCACAACGGCAATAGATTTCAGGAGCATTTTACTTGGTTTAACAAGGAAGTAAATCGCGACAGCTTAGTTACAGGGAATTAGGCAGTGGCCGAAGTAGGAAAGTTAACTAGATAGTCGGTACTAAACTTTAGTTAATTAGAAACCGGATAGAAGTACTAACTAGTATAATCACTTATTATATTTAAATACACTTTAAAAAACTACTAATGATTCCACTCGCGAAAATATATAACATGACGTGACGTACTAACTTGCTGGATTAGAACTTGATTCCACTGAGCTGAGCTATATAGGTAGGGTATCGTTTCGTTTAGACGGGGCCTGATCTCGGCGAGACGTTTTTCCTTGTTATTTATATGTCTGGAAATGTCCCCAGACATTCATCTCGGCTCGATTGTGAATTAATGTGCAATCGCGTAGAAAACGTAATTTCAGGACTGAAAAATATATGATAATTTCGGCGTGAAAAAGGAGTATTTTTTGTATTTAATTGAAGCTTGAATCGAATCGGGTTTGGAAGTTATCGGCAATAACTGTCTGAATAACCCGCTGAATACTGAATCGGTCCCGTAAGGCATTTTGAAAGTCTTTTAAGTTGTGTTGATTTCATATGGGAATGTTCCCATGGCTCTGAATTGAATCGAAGTGGAAGTAAGTGTTGATGAATATTTTGGAAATTTTGCAATTTTTTAATTTATTTTTTCGCAAATGCATAAAATGCGCTACAACACTTGAAACGGTCACCCATCTAAGTACTAACCGCGTCTGCCGTTGCATTACATCCGAAAATATGTACATAGTAAGCACGCAGCTACGCTCACCCATAAAGTAAGGTCCCATAAAGTAAGGACCAATACATTGAGACCAAGATATTTGAATCATAAAATATAGCATTATCCTTAAGACTGTCAACCCTTTGTGTGGCACTATCATTTATTTTATATTCATTGCCGAGAATATCGTATCCTCGTGAGTTACATTGACATCCTTCAATATATAGCTAATTAATTTTTACTACAACAGTTACAAATATTTTTTAAATTCGACTTGAACAATTCCATAACTAATGTCGCAGTAAATTTTCATCGGCATATAATAGATGTAGACACCAAACTTATAACTATAGACATTGAATACAAGTGGATTAAGAACTGACCCTCGAGGGACACCCGATTCGGCATTAAATTCGACAGACTTATGTCCATGGTAGTAAGCATATTGTAATCTATTGCCTACATATGAAGTAAGGAAAGAAACAAAATCACATGACAATCCAAAATTTATTCAAAACCTATTTAGTAAGATACCATGCCTGTCGAACGTATTAGAAAAATTTGTGTAAATAACATGAAGTTGGCCACCTCCACCCAATGTTTTACGAAAATACTAGGGTAAGCATTATATATAATTTGTTGTCGTAGACCTACCCGACATAGACCCATGTTGATTAGTTGACTTTCTTTTCTATGTTAGAAACAGTCAATAGTTATGGTAATTGGCCGATAATTTTTTGAATTATTTCTATACACATGACATATCTTAGGCATTTGCCACATACTGGCACAACACCTTTAGTTATAGATAAATTAAAAATACATGACAAGGGTCGAGTGAATTCTGGAATAGTCTTTTACGGAAATGTTTGGTATTTCATCTGGTCCAGCTGTAAATTTTGGCTTTAATTTCTTATACCCTTTAATGCCTTTTGCTTATGCATATTTGCAGGTTATCCTTCGCCCAAGAATATTAAATTTTATCGTTAAATTTCATTGGCAAAATTGGTATGCCCCATTCGTCTAAAAACAATGCAATGAAGAATGTTTTGTTTTGTAATGAGTAAGGAAGAGTTTAAGATACATCTTTTAAAAAATTTCAAACCGTCTTTGTATTTTACATATTTTCTGATTGGGGTATATTCGTTCTGTAGACCATTTTATTTATTTCATGAAAAAGTATAAAAGCCCATTAACTCCCCAAACATATCACTATTTTACTCTCTTTCTGATCACCCGTTTATTTGAAATTAGAAAATATTTTAATTTTCATTCGTATTGTAACAGTGTTATAGAAATACCTCCATAACAATAATAATTGTAAGTAAAATTAGTATGTCAATTAGTGACAACATGGTTTATGGTAAATACAGTTTTTTCTTTTCAGTTGTGTTCTATACAGATTTGTCTAGTTTCTTTTCGCTTATTTAAAAGCAATGCCTTTCTACGATTATGGCCAATCACCGACGCCAGGAAGTGAGTCACCTCCAAACCGAAAATTATCAGATTATTTCTGTATATTTTTATTGAAGTACTGGACAAAATTAAGGGACAAATAAAAGTTCAATAAAAAATTATAACGATGTGCAATTTTTGAATTTGGGTTTTCCCTTCTCTAGCTAATAATATCGTTGTGCATATATCGTCGATAGCTTAAAACCATTTCTGACTACTGCGATAAAAAAATTAATATATTTTGTTTTTGTTACGGAGATTTATTTATATCCTTTCCTATGTTGCAATGAGTAAAAATAACAATGAGTGCTAAAATTTACTAATTTATTTATTTATTTAAAGTGATACATTCTAAATAAATAAGTTATTGTTCATTTTAAGATTAAGTGCAGAAAAATGTTGATTTTAAATTAATCGTCATGTCACGGGCAGTGGTAATAAATTCATAATTGTGAGCCGAACCCTTAGGAATGGAACTGGTAGTTTTCCAAAATAATACTTCGCCAACCATTTTGTATTATAAATTCAGCGAATAGGTCAATTTTACAGACAGTTGGAAGAATCATAGTATCACATTAATCATAAGAAATGCAGTCGCGAAAGGAACCGAAGATAAACAACAATGAAAATTTATTAATATTCAGTAGAGATATGAGGGATTGTAATATAATTTGCTATTCTCGAACGATGAACGCGGAACAGATCAAGAAATTTGAATGAATCCATTAATTTTGTTCAACTCTGACAATACATACGTTAGAATGTAGTATACCGGACGATTGAAACTAAAAATAATTTGAAGGTGAAGTATACATATTCATATATAATATCTAAAATTTGGTCCCAGCAGAATTTAGTCTCAGATAATGTATCACTTAATCAAAATACACATAAATATATTTACACAGTAACGATTCTCTGCGATATTGTCACCGGCCGCAGCTGAAATTCGAACTCAGAAATGATATAACTACAAGTTGTGCTCTCTCCCATCTAGCTATATACCCTCATATATATTGCCATCCCTTGATCCTGTTGTATTGAACCTTTACGGAAAAAACATACCCGTTCCACTAGGATACTGCGCCACTCTCTGCCGTAGCTGAGATTCGAACTCAGAAGTGATATAGCTGATGTCATGAACTGGATGGCATATGTCTATCAGGATATAAAACATAAACAGCTCTGAACAAGTTTTAGACAAGTCTGAACAGGTTTTTAACAGATACAAACAGGTCCTAAATCACAGACTCCCGATGGACACATGCCATTCAGTTCATGAAATCATTGTAACCGGGGGTGACACTCTACTGATGGTCCCGTAGTAACATAGTCAGTCACTAGAGCCATCCCTTAGTCTTGTCCTATTGAATCGTAACGACCCACCCACTCACCTAGACCACTGCACCATCCTCTGCCTCTACGCGAATGATACTGCCATTCTTAACGCTTCCCAAATATCTTACGATCAATCTATTATAAACACAGATGTGCACGATAATTCTGAGGACTAAAAACAAACATGGATAAAAGACAAGCCGACTATTTTACAAAATAAATTAACAAAATAACCACCACCTTTCCAACTCAAAGACAAAACCTCCCGTGGTTGGATGGCATTAGTGTTTATGCTGAGGCATTACCCTACACCGGAGATTATTCCTCCAAAACCACATCTCCAGTGTAACAGAAAAATGCTTGAGGAGCACCTCTCCACTAGAAAGGCAGACTCCAAATAATCCAAAACAGAATACTAAAAAGTGTTCTTTTCCGGTTCACACTCGCAGACGTACTACACGACATGACTGGCACGCCTACATTGATAAACTTTATACTCAACAGACTTCTATCCAACTTCATTAACACACTTGTTCAATCCGGCAATTAATATTATAAAACCCTCTAACCCTAAATTCCTAAATGTCCCAAAATATTATTTTTAAATTACATACACAAATCACTGCAGAAAATATGTAAATTGTTGTTAGAAAACTTCAAAACCAAAAAAATTAAAAATTTTAAATAAAGCAAAAAATACAAGAAAATCACAACTAAAAGAAAAAAAACATAAAATACGAAAAGCAAAAAAAAGTAAATCTACGTTGAAACATTACATAGCAACTTCCTTCAGACACACAAAAACTGATACAATTTAAAAAACTAAAACTAAACTGTTCTCGATGTCTAGCAAGAAAACAAGCGGACTGTATGACCAAATGTGATTTATGTCATGGGTAATGATAGTAATTTTTGTAAGCTTACCACTTGGAAGGTGAAGTTGAGGCTTGCAAGCCTCTAACTTATTTGTTCTTCGCCACAACCAAGGAAGAAGGATCTTCTTTATCACAAAACTGCAGGAAATTACACTGTAGTGTAGAGCCGGTGCATGATTAACGATCTGATTAGGAGTGGGAGAAATTAGAGTGGTAGGAGGTGATTAAGGTGGTGGGTGTTAGGGGACGTGGCGTAAGATGTCGGGATTAGGAGTGGGGGTAATTGTAGTAGTGGGGTTAATTAGTATGGTTGCAGCCAATTAGATTTATGGGAGACAATTAAAGTGGTGGGAGGTAATTATAGTGGCGATGTAACTAGGGTGGTGGGGGTAATTTCTGGGTCATTTTATTAATATGCTTATTAGCTAAATATAATGGTAATTGAGTTAAAAATGAGGATAATTAAGAGAAATTAAGGGTAATTTAGGTAGGAATAAGGATAATTAAGAGTAAGTTAGGACAAATTAAGGGTAATTAAGTTAAAAATAAGGATAATTAAGGCAATTATGGTCCATCCGTCTGGCCGCCCATCAATTTTTCCACCTGTTCGTCTGTCTGTCCACTCGTCCTTCCGACTGAATGCAAGAAGTTATAAACAATTATTGTATTGTCCTATTGCACAATTGTATTATCTTTGTATTTTTATATTATGAGATAACAGACATTAGCATAATTCGTTTTTTTATTACCCTTTCTTGAGCATTTACCTGAAGACTTTTATTCTGATTTACATTTGATATAAAAAATTATTTTACCTGCCTTATTTTTATAGTGATGAACATTTGCGATGAAAATTATCGTCACTACATAAACATAGCCAAGTACCCACGACAAGCACTTAGCCGATGGAAAACCATACGAACACTCCACGAGGGTACACCCACTTATATCGGGATTCAAGTTTAGGAGCCCTTGATCTCAGACCTAACGTTGAATGACCAAGACTCTATTTCACATTAATTAGACAGCAAAATCCTCTCTATATTGAGCCCGGAGCAAGCCAGACAACCACGGCGCCAAGCGTTATGTTGTTTTAAGGGCTAAGCGAAGCGGGTTCGGTTCAGCAGGAAATAAATAATAAAGGTAAAAACTAAACATAGAGATAAAAATATTGAAATGCCCAAACAGCGATTAAATGAACTAAAACTTTCAAATCATTTTTGTAGTTGTTATTTTAAGATTTTTTGCTTTGACAATCAATTAATAGATGCCAATGCGATGTGGGTTTTAAGGACTATGTTCGCAAATTGCGCGTTTAAAAATGTACAAACATGGCGGTGTCATAGGTGTACTGAATGAGGTTTGTATTCAGCAACTCCGGGAAAACATAGACGTACAAATTATATCTTCGGTGATAGACAAAGCCTTGGAGGACCCCCGCGCGAATGTCCCGCCGTACTGAGAGTTTGTTATTCATTCCAACGTGTAGGGATCTACCTGGCAGAAACGAATAAATAAGTTATCTGATGTGCGTCAGAAAATTGTAATTTTGCATTTTGTGGAGTTGTTCCGCGATTTAGAAGATAACGAAGGCCGTCATATTATCGAGGTGCAATACGGCAGTGTTCTTGCCAAGATTATTATTGCATTTGACGTCGTTAATATTATAATGACCTGTAGCACTGCACTTCGGCCTCTTCTGAACTCGAACTGGTACTCACCGTTGATTGAAGTTCAACCTGAGGATCAAGTCCGAAAAGAAGGAGCTTTTTCACCAATTTGGACATCGCCGACAATAGTGAGATTTTTCGACAACGTTCTTATTCACCAATCAAGTGTGTGAACACTTTGAAAGAACTAGGACCCACTCATGTAGGCATTTGCAATGAACATATGGACAAACTTGCCAAGGAATTTAAAATATGTCTATCAGAAGGCCTGAATTTTACTAAAATGCGTTTGTTTACTAAGTGGAGCGAATATTACAACCAGTTTAAAAATGACCACCCAGACAATCGGTATACCGAAATTGAAGACAGTATAATTAAAAATCTGTGGTTTCAACACATATAAGAACGTGGAAATCATATTACTACCATTTCTAAATTAAGATTTTTTCCACAACTTTTGAAGAGGGTAGGAGTGGTTGATACAGATATATGCATATCATGTGGAGTCGCTTGTGACTTAGATCACATATTTTTTGGGTGTTCGTGCTATATAAGAATTGCAAACGATTTTTTTAATCGGTTATTAGAGTTGAAGATATCTCTCCCAACTAATCTTCTGCATGTCTTTGAAGAGCATACATAGGTACAAGGAATTAGAGTGTTTCATAAGTAATACAATCCAATGATTATAAGATGCTATAGGTTTAGAATTGTTCGATTGTGCTTTTTAACTCTTTGTTTAATTGCCTTTTATCCGTAGTCTTTAACCCATGTGTCTTTACAAATGACCCATTTGATGTTATTATTCATCTATCATAAAATAGCTTAGTTTATGAGTTCTTTTAAGCTAATCTACATTATTGAATTGAATTCCTGATTCATTATATTTAAGTGTTATTATTATAGCTGTAGTATTACTAATTTCATAGCATATTTGTCAATACCGCAGCTCATTCAGCTTGAGCGCATTATGTGTAAAATTCGCTTTGATCAGGCTCTACTGTGTTCCGTGTTCGATTCCCGGCACCGATAGCGCCAATGTTGGTGCGTATGGATATTGTCTGAGTTTTTCAAATGTGTAACCTCCTCCCAGACTGCTTTTGGCTTTGGATTTGGTGATTGTCTATTACATGTGGTATGTTTATATTTGATAGGAGTAAAGCAGTGTACGGCCCCAGTCGGAAAAATATGTGCCCTATTAAAGATTTAAATGGAAATCTCCTCAAAGAAGACTAGGAAATAAGAACCCGATGGAAAGAACACTACTCTAACATTCTTAACCAGCAAAGTCAAGTCGTTCACGATATTATAAATCTTATCCCTCAATATGACACCTTCGAAGACTTAGATAAAGCACTAACAACGGAAGAGATCTTAACTGCCATTGGGCAGCTAAAAAATAACAAATCTCCCGGCGCCGACTCACTCCCAGCTGAGATCTTTAAAGCTGTGTCGTCAGAGCTCATACCCTACCTCAAAAAACTGTTTGATGTCGTGTGAGAAAGTGGTCAAGCTCCGCAGGAGTTTCGTGATACACTTTTAATCAACCTCTTCAAAAACAAAGGGAGTGCTGCGGACTGTGGAAATTACAGGGATATAGCTCTCCTGGCTGTTGGAGGGAAGATACTCACTAAAGCGATGGCAAATAGGCTAACACCTGTTATGGAAAAGTTACTTCCTGAAACACAGAGTGGCTTTAGACCAAACCGAGGCACATCGGATCTAATCTTCACGCTTGAACAGCTTCAAGAAAAAGTACTCGAACATCAAGGAGAAATTCACATGGCCTTCATTGATTTAACCAAGGCGTTTGACTCGGTGCACAGGGAAGTGCTCTGGAAAATTATGCTCAGCTTAGGTATCCCTAGAAAATTTGTGGAAGTATGTCGCAGTCTACATACAAACAACAACGTCCAGGTTATGTATAATAATGCGTAATAATGAGGCAACTGAACCTTTCCAAACCCTCACTGGAGTTAGGCAGGGATGTGTCCTGGTACCCCTACTTTTTAATTTGTTTACCACTGCTCTAACAATTATTGTTGACAACAAACTGACAGTCAGAGGAATAGGTCTCAGAAACCGTTCTGATGGCGGTCTCTTTAACATAGGGCGCTTTAGAGCTTTCACGAAGACACGCACAGGATTCATTTGTTATCTCCAGTATGCGGATGACTGTGCACTTTTAGCCTCTACGCCGGAAGAGCTTCAAGAACTTTTAGATGCGTATGCCCAGAGCTATGATTCCTTGGGACTTAAAATCAACATTGGAAAGACTAAGATTACGCCAGCTCCTCATCAAGTGAACCAAATAGACATTACACTTAACGGAAATTATCTTGAAGTGGTGGATCAGTTCAATTACTTAGGCAACGCAATAGAATTAACGCTGCATCTAGAGCACTCTGGGGACTTAGAGAGAGAGTATTTGACAACCACGACCTTGCTTTGTCAACGAAAATGGCTGTCTACAGAGCAGTTGTCATTCCAACACTGCTATATGGATGTGAAAGCTGGGTCACTTACCGTCGCCATCGTCATGTGAAAGAACTAGAACGTTTTCAGCAAAGACACCTCAGAAGTATGATGAAAATCCGTTGGTTCCATCACATATCAAACGTGGAAGTACTCAGGAGAGCAAACAGCCTTCCAATTGAGGTGCTTATTTCAAGAGCACGCCTAAGATGGGCAGGTCACGTTCATCGTATGCATGATAACCACCTTCCTAAATGTACACTTTATGGTGAATTGCTAAGCGGTAGAAGAAGGCATCAAGAAGGTCAACGAAAGAGGTTCAAAGACGTTCTCCATGAAAATCTAAAATCCTGCGGTATTCCAGACGAGCAATGGGAACAACTTGCAGCGGACAGAACCGAATGGCGAGGGGTTGTGGCCAGCTATCAAGGAAATGTTGCTGCAAGAAGGCCGAATCCAAGACCTAACCAGGTCTATGTTTGTCCTGACTGCGGTCAACATGTGCTCTCCCGAATTGGCCTCTATAGCCATAGTCGTGTGCACCGTAGATGAATGGAAATTACAATAGACTACACCTTTTACTTGTTCTTTATTACACACAATCTATCGACTGTAACATTTTTTTATACTCGGACTCGAGTAAATGCTAATAATAATAATAATAATTATTATATTTGATAATCACTGAAGTAAAAATGGCGTAATGTTTTAGACATTATTCTGTCTTTACTGGATATCATCTTATAAGAATTCCCATTTGATTTTTCAATAAAATTGTAAAGATTTTGTACAGTTCGCTTTGATATAGTTACGGGGCATATGTTATTAAATCGTGTTAATCTGAAAGCATGCACATATTAAAAAAATATAGAGATTATTAAAACCATATAAAGTTTACTGAATAGACACGGCAGCAATGGTACTGATCAAACAAGGGACTGTGGGAAGGAATAAACGAGAAACCAACATCTAATTATACCTACTGAAAAAATCAAATTTAATGCTTACATCGATTCCTTCTGTATTTTAAATATGGTTGATAACTTCTCAAATTATTGTTGCAAATTAATGTTTATACGTGTCAACAGTCAAAGTTCTCGCAGCAGAACTGCAAATTACTATTATTAATTACTGGCATTATATGTGGATATATGAAGCACTTCGATGTTATTGCCGTTTTGTAAAGTTCATTCCCACATATTTATGTTTATAGTTGCAAAATGTGCTAAATAAACCTTTCAATTAATTCACAAATATGGCATGAAAACATGACAAGAATATTAATAACTCTCAATTTTATAAGCCAAATTGATTATGTATAAGGTAGAGCCATGCCCATTTTTAAATTTAGTAATGTTTTTTATTTGATCTTATGTGTATCGAATTTATATAAATATAAAAGTTAATTTGAAATACGTAATAACCTTTGCGCATATAACTTGAAGTAATATTATTTATTGTCAGTTTTAATATTTTACGTACCCACATAAAAGAACCAAAACATACGTAACCGGTAAAAATAATTTTCTCATTAAAGGCTACCCCAGAATGCAACAGCACATTTGAAGTTGATTTATTTCTCGTTAATTATTAATATTGCATTTTTGCAATAAACTTTAAAGTTGTTTAATGTCATACCAGCTTTAAAATAATACTACGAAAATTAAATAATTATAAGTTTGACAATTTCCTAAATATTCTACTTCTATTGGTTTAATTTTCAATATAAAAAAAGGAACTGTATAAAAATGCAATGCATATTTTAATAGAAAGTTTAATTGCGTCATTATATTTCCATGAAATCAATCAGAAAAATAGTTATTTAAATAAAATTTGTATAACGCTCCTAAATGAGAAGCACAAGGCTTGGACCCCAGGATGGTTTTGGATATTCACTTTGATCCAAATTACTGTCATTTCACAATTTTGAGGAAACTGCTCTGGTAATTATCGTCTAATATTTCCAATTCCAAACGCCTAAATCTTGCCTAGCTCCTTTTAAAATTTTCTATTTTGTGTGATATTTTTTTTCATTTCATTTGTGAAACTTGGACCTAAACGAAGATATATGTTCCAGCGTTATATTACATATTACATCGTTCTTTTCTTTATACAATAAAAATACATATAACTTCAAGGTAGTGGGTACTACATACAAAAATCAGCTAGCTTATAATCAAGCTAGTCAATTTTCTACATTAAACCACGTTTGTGCAACAATTGTTTACGATATCAATTAAAATGTTGTTTATGGTGTTGCCGTTTGGGCGAACCTTAAATATAATATTGTGGAAATATTTTTTTAAAAAAGAAACAATTTTTTCTCTTAATTTTGAAGTTATTTAATACATTATAACCAATAAACTGGTTATAAAAGCTTATATTGACATTCTGTAATTAATGTTAATTACTTGCTTTTCTTTAACTCACAATGTCGTCATGCGCAATGTTTGTCTTCAAATGTTGCATCCTTTATTTAACACACTTCCTGGCATAATCAATTGATGAAATTTTGCACAGTTACTAAGATCGGGTGATAATACAGTATTCCACCGTTACTTTTGCAAATATTCACACGTAGGGGGCACGGGGGTGAAAATTTATTAAATATACTATCCAAACGGCAACTTCGGCAAAACCTAGAATACAAAATGTTTTCACCTGATCAGAGACCTCTACGTCCGTTTTTACCCGTACAAATGGTACGAAATTAGTTCCGGTGACATAATGGAATGCCGTTAGTTTTATACCTCAGAACGCAGCTCCAATGAAAGAATTTATGTAAATTGGTTCTATACGTTATAAATAATTAAAGTATAACCAAAAATTTAAAAATATAAAATATTTTCTTAAACCCGTACTAGGTTTTTAAAAATATATATTTTTTTCGCTCTGACGTCAAATTGTCTACTGAATATGCTTGCAACTTTTTAGATAGTGCTGTAGGATACATTGCTTTTTAAGGAAGTTAAGTAAATTGCAAAATAAAGAGGAAATACTTAATTTCTTCCAAGGGGTGACACTTTGCCATAACTTCAAAATGTTGTAATTTTGTTAATTTACGTCATAAATGGGCGCAATAGGTCTTCAATTAAGGTAAGTTTATTTATATATATTTTCAACAAATACAATAAACGCATTTTTACGTTTATTTTTGTGTTATTCTTCTAGAGAAGAAAAGCCCTCAATCCAATTATGGAATCGAAAGATCTCTGAAAGTGTAACTAAAAAATTGGGCTACACTTTCTCATCATTCTATATGTTAAATATATTCTAACTTTCTAAAGCAATTTGCTGGAACCTAAAATTAATTTGGATGTAATTTTTCTTGCCAATGTTCAATTTAATGGGAAAGTAAAGGGAAAATAATTCCCCGTATTATAAACATTTAGGTTTGAAAAGTTTTTTAATTATGAAAATTTTATGGGTTGGAGAGGGAATTTGACAAAAAGGAATTAGGAACCTTCCTGGAGCCGCCCCTGATCCTCTGGCAAAAAATTTACACGTTTTGATGCAATTTTTCATCATGAACAATACTTACTTAAAACATTTTCCGATTCAACAAAAACTGGTTACAACTTCCACGAGACAACCTCTGGTTGCCCTGACGGGAAATTTACAAATGCCTTTTCGTTAAAAATTTTCATCCATAAAAATTTTTATTTTGAAATTATTCTCGACGAAAATTTGTTTTCGGACCCTTTCTAAAGCCGCCTCTGATACTCTGATGAGAACCTCGGAAAAAAAATTTGTATACAATTTTTCATCCTGAACAATTTTTTTGTGTGAAATATATCTTGTTCTGTATATTTTGATTAAAACAAAACTTGCGTTTGGAGCCATCTCTGGTGCTCTGATGACAGTTATGAAAGAAAACTTTTTTGAGCAATTTTCCATCCTGAACAATTTTTATTAGAAGAATTTTTTGATTCGACGTAAACGTATTTCTAGGCCCTCTCCTCCTGGCGAGAAATTTGCAGAGGGCCACTTCGATACAATTTCCCATCCTAAACAATTTTAATATATATTTTTAGATTTAACAAAAAAATATTTTTGGCCTTACGTAGAGCGGCACCGATTTCACAAATATTCAATATGCACCGATTTCACCAACATTCAATAGGTTTCTTCCTTGGACTTCTTAAATCTCAAATCTAAAATTTCAGCTTTTGACGTTGCGCCGTGTTCTAGAAAAATGTATCAAACGCGGACAGACCGACAAACACATACAGACCATAGGCCATAGATATACAGACGGTATGCCTATTCGTACAAATTTGCCTTTTTCTGATCTCAAAACTTCCATTTTGCCACATCACCCCGTTATACCGTATTATTACACCTTATTACCTGAATACTCTATATTTGAAATGAGAAATATTCAGATTCTACAGCTGCAGTAACTCATACACAATACGATATCATCTGTGCTCCGACTCGCTCGATTATCTTCGCTCCTATGCCTAATAATTTACAGTTTTGCACTAATATGATGAGTAATATGCTACTCATTAATGTAACGCCATTACATCGGTTTTGCAACTTGTACTTTATGACCAATACAAGTGTTTTTTGCTTCGCGTGTCAGTTTCTGATTGAAAGTTTGGAAACACCCCTTTCTCTATCAGCAGTATGATAGAGGCTCCAGATAGAATCAGTGAAGACGGTTTATTATCGGGGGTCGAAACTTTGGCTGTCGATCTCGTGAAATGGACAGATGTTAATAATTTTATATTTGTAACACTTTTACTGTTTCAAAACTCAAGATAAGAGACACAATACGTTTTAACAATATATTGAAAATATTTACAAAGAATTAACTTAATATATTATGTGATAAGTGTTTTAAGATATATACGTCTCAATTAGCATGTCCCTATTAAAGGCAGCGTCTCCAAGCGAAAATTTTTGGCGGAAAATAACCCGGAACCTATTTTAGAAGTTTAAATACGTTACGTCTCAATTGGAGCGTCCCTCTTAAAGGTAGCGGTAGTAATTTCGCGGAAAATAACCCGGAATCAAATTACATACGAAACGTCTCAGTTGGAGTGTCCCACTTAAAGACAGTGTTCCTGTGAACGATCCATGCTTTTGATGGAAGTCTGAAGGACGTATTTTTTGTTCGAAAAACTTAGAAAAATTGAAAAAAAATAGGAAAAAGAAAAAATTAATTTTCTTTTTCCTCAACCTTTTCTAAATGCTAAATAAAAATATTACGTTCACAAAATTTTTTAGGGTTCAAGTGACTGTTTCAGACGGAGATTAATGAATAAATCATACTTACTGTCGTTTATGCTTAACTGCGGCTCTGATGGTATCAATTGGAAGACGTCGTAACACTATAAATCTAACACTGTCTGTTTAACACTCTCTTAAAATTAAATCTGAAAGGGAAATTTTGTTAGAAAACACAAGTAAAAGACAATATAAAGTTCAAAAAATGTATATTAAATCTTTAAAAAATTTATGTTTTTACACAACTTCTTCAGTGAAAATGTTAACAAACAATGGTCTGACCCGTGTACAACACATGGTGAGGAACGGGACGATTCATACGGTACCAACTACCATCCAATATGCAGTTTGAAAAGCTAACGATGCACAAAAAGATTCAAGGAATAGTTCATGTAACTGAAATTTTGGTGGGCTTATGCTTGCCTGTCTTTATAAACGTATTTATTAATTCACATAAATTTTGGTCGCTCCTCGGAGCTTAAAATTGCTTGAAGCGTATCTACTTCGTTTGTATTATGCAATAACAAATTTTACGTTCAGGCAAGGCAAATCCCATGCACGTGTGAGTACATGGTATAGATACTTTTTTGACTCCGAATCACTGAGGAACCGGTTTAGGGCAAACCCCGTCAAAACGCATCATTTCCCCGTCAAATCTGACTGCTAGGAAATGATGGGGGTCCCATGTCGCTAAGGGCTATTTTCGCTATAACTTCCGATATACTTTGAATAGTCGTTGGACTAACTTGTCCTCATATTCAACACTTCGTAAGAGTTGCAGTGCTTGACAACGTGGATTCGTAAAAGGGTTTTTAATCTTGGAAATTTGGAAGTTCAAGTCCAATTTTATGATACTTTCTAAAATTGGGTGGTCGGGGCGACATTACGTCCCTGTGCAGCGACATTTACTACACTTACCAAATTAACGCTCCTCGAAGAGTTAGCGAAAATTTGGCATAAAAAACGCTCCGAAGAGCAAAAATATATTTCCAAGAATTAAAAACCTCCTCCACGGCGTTTTTACGTGAAGCACGCTTTTCTTACGAAATATTTCCTAAGTCGGATTTTGTTACAACGTCGAAAAGTATATCGGGGTTATAGCGTTCTTTAACACTCCCCTCCTTTCCGTGAATCTTTTTGTGTAACGTTTGGTAAATTGTTTGTTTGAAAATAAAATGGATCATTGGATGTAGTCTCCCATGTGTTGTATTCGGTTATCGTTCAGACCGGCCTATCTGAACAAAACATAGATGCAAATCTAAAAAATGGTGATAAACTTGAACATATATCGATGCATAGCATTCGATTGAATTATTGAACATTGTGTTTCAAAAATGGCATAAAAAAAGAAAAAAAATCGAAAATCCTCAGATTCTCGATGACACAACACAAACACTTTCGACGCACTTATCTTTCTTAGTGTTCTTCCACTAATGCGGGCTTGCGTCTGCTCCTCCTCGTGTCTATGCCTCGTCGATCACCTTCGGTGTCGAACTGCCTTCTGGAACAGCTTAGGTGGTCCTCGGACTGCTTGCTCCAGCTATACATTGGTTCTGCTCGGTTTATATGAAACAATAAAACAAAATTTTAGTAAAATGTTTGTTTACATCCCGTCTGGGGATCTGCGACCGATAACATATCGTCGTCTTTGAGAATAGGAACACTGAATTTTGTTGACTTATATTGGTTGAAATGGTTTCCGAGTAGTTAAAAATTCTCTTCTTGGGAGAAATCTGCGACAGAATCTGCATCCGTCGGATCGTTGCATCTGCCCCTCCAGCAGACGTGGCGGCATCTCGCCCTTGAGTTGCTAGACTCGTCTGAATCGCGCTCTGCGTCAGAGTTGTCGTCTTTCCATGCCGTGCCAATGGAACATTTGTTTGGACCCTTTGGGTCGGACTCTGCTTACAGATGAATGTTTAATAACATTTGAGGACTTAGAAAAATTATATAAAAAATACCAACTCTGCCGGACACGGTCAGAGTTGCTGCAGTGAATTTGGAAGATTTGTATTTGGATACAATATCCTCAGATGAAAATAACTTGTAAAAAATGCATAAAAAATACCAACTTTTGCCTGACACGACAAGAAGTTGGTATGGAAATTTTGATATAAAATAAACCTAGCACTAAGTTAAAACTTAGCCTAGGTTGAAAAATGTTATAAAAAGATGATTGAATCTCCAGAACTGGATTCTGAATCAGAAGTGGAAGCATCTCGTGGCGGTGCATGGATTTGTACAACCGTTTGCTCCGGCAGTAGAGGTTCTGTGGAATCGTCTGAGAACGGGGAATCATTTCCATCGAGTGATGTTCCGCCTGGACTAGCATTTTCTTCATCGGAAGATTCGATTTCCAAGTTGTGCTCCTCTGGCGGGGCTGGTCTCAAATCATCGACATGTACTCTTGTCGTTGCATTTCCCTTTTGCACGAGATACACCTCGTCTGAAAACTTCTTCAGAATTCTGGTTGGGCCTGACCAAGACGGCGTGAAGGTATGTACCTTCTTTTTTCTCTTACTCATGACTCTGTCTCCTACTTTGTAGACGATCGGAGTGACGGCCTCTTTCGGCGCATATTTCTGTTTATAATCTTGTTGGGCCTGACGGGCTTCCTTGATTCGCTCGTATCGTGGAAGCGTTTGTTGCTTGGCTCTTTCTTGCCTCCAGGCATACAAATCCCATTCGCCTCTTTCGGCTGGATCATATCCTAACACAACCATGCTAGGTGTTTGATTTGTAGCGGCGTTCCTACGATTTCTTAATATATATGTCATTTGATGCACGTAGCGATCCCAAGTGTCGTTTGGCTTTTTGAATAAAAGAGTCTTTAAAATTTTCTTGCATTCCTGCACCCGTCGTTCCACGGGGTTGGACTGTTGGTGATATGCTGGAATTAAGTATCGTTCGATACCATTCCTTTCGCAAAATGTGATGTACCATTCGGAATTGAAATGACCACCGTTGTCTGATATTATGACTCGAGGGACTCCGAATCTTGCTACTATTTCTTCGTCGATATATTTGGCTATCGTTCTGCCGTCGACCTGAATGTATGCCTTTGCCTCTATCCATTTACTGAAAACGTCTTCGACGATAATCATGTATCTGTTTTCGGCGTCTTTAGTCCTCTGCAGCGGGCCAATTACGTCGACGCTCAAGGTTTCAAATGCATTTTGGGGTGCATGACTTCTAAGTGGAGCATTGGGTTGGGCTTGTCTTGTCTTGACAGACTGGCATATCAGACAGTCGTTTATGTATCTGCCTACGATCCTGGCCATATTATTGAAATAGTAGCGTTTCGCTATTTTCCTGAGAGTCTCGTCTCTTCCTGGATGACATGCTTCATCTCGGTCATGATAATGGTAAATCAATTCTTTTATTTTCCTCTTTGGAACTATTAATTTAAAATTTCTATCACAATCTTTAAAAAGTACATCGTCTTGGACGTGAAAATTTTGCATAAAAATAAGATCCGCATCGGAACGTTGTTCCTGTTGAAATAGATCATTCCAACGGCGGATCTTGTCTTGAATATCTCTTGAACTCAATTGAGCCTGTACGATATCTTCGTATATTTCTGAGTGCGTTAATACAGAAATACGTTCTGGACACTTATAATTTGGTAGGAACATTCTTTCCTCTTCATCGTCTGTCTCGACATAATGATTTTGTGGGTTACGACTTAGAAAATCTGCTAATAAATTTTCCTTTCCTGGACAGTGTTCAATTTTGAATGCATATTCTTGCAATAGTAATGACCATCGAGTAAATTTTGTTTTGTCGTCCTTATGTTTGTTTAACCAAAGTAACGCCCTGTTGTCCGTCTTCACCAAGAACGGTTTGTCTGCTAAGTACATCTTGTACTTTTTAATATAGTTCACCACCGCCAAGCATTCTAGCTCGTTTATGTGGTAACGTCTCTCTGCTGGAGATAACGTGTTGCTTGCATACGAGATTATGTATTTTTCGCCGTTGTCGCCTAATTGATATAACACGGCCGAAAGGCCTTGTAGTGATGCATCTGTTTGCAAAATGAATTGACGTGAAAAATCCGGCCGATGGAGTTCCAGCGGTCCGGATAATAATTCTTTTAATTTTCTAAACGCTTCATCGCATGTATGGTTCCAGTGAAAACGATTTTCCTTCGAAAGAAGTTTCGTTAGTGGCTTCGTGATCATCGCCACATTTGGTAGATATTCTCGTACCCAGTTGCAAAGCCCTAGGAAACTTTGTAGCTGCTTTTTCGTAGCTGGAACGGGATAATTTTGAATTTGTAAGACATGTTTTTCTAATGGTTGGGAAGTATCGGTTCTAATTGTATGGCCTAAATATTGGATTTCATTCGTCGCTATTACACACTTTTCCGGTGACACTTTCAGATTATGCAGACGTAGTCTTTCAAAGACTAATCTCAAGTGGGACATATGCTCCTTCACGTTTACGCTGTAAACGATTATATCATCTAAATACACTTTACAGAAATGGTGCAGGTAACCCGTTAAAACGTCCTTTGCCATGAATTTCTGAAAGGTACAGGGAGCTGTCTTGAGTCCGAAAGGCATGACATTGAATCTGTAAGCTGCCCCATCAGGAGTGGTAAAAGTCGAAAAATCTTTTGATGCTTCATCTAGCGGTATTTGCCAATATCCACTTTTTAAATCCAACACAGAAAAAATCTTCGAATTGCCTAAATCTTTAATACTTTCGTGTATCTTGGGTAAGACGGAAGCCTCGTCTTCAGTCATTTCATTCAAATGGCGATAGTCGATGCAAAATCGTGGTTTCTTGTCCGAGCGTTTTATTATCACTGGTGGTGAACTATATTGGGCAGTGCTAGGTTCGATGACGCCAGCTTTTAACATCTCTTCGATTTGGTCGTACATAATTTTCTTAGTACTCGGAGACATCGGATATGGTCTGATATTAAATGGTTTCGTGTCTTTCACTGTAATTTTGTGTTTCACAGTCACTGTGGTTGCTTGAGTCGGTTCCGCAGTGAACAGATCGACAAATTCTTCGAACAGCGGCCGTAGAAATTTGTCTTTAATAACAAGCTCTTCAGGAAGCTTTGCCTGCTGTCTCTCCCTCTGAGAAGCTTGATTCCAGAAGACGGTAATACGCTCTTCTGTGCCGGCATATAGGCATTTTCTGCCATAATCATATGCGACATTGTTCATATATAAGAATGGTGATCCTAATATTATCGTTTCGTTTAAATTTTCGATTACTTGAAAATCAATTTCAAAAGAGGTGCCTGAAATTATTACTTGTAATTTTGTCGTGCCAAGAGAGTCCACCATTCGATCTCCGCACGCCATAGCAAATGATCGACGTGTCGTGAGATTTTTAAAATTATCCAACATCCTCGGATGGATAACGTTTCGCGTCGAGCCTGAATCTATCAGTGCGTCGACCGCATGTTCATTTATTTGAACTTTTATACGAGGCAAAGGGAACGCTTCGCTCATATAATTTATTGACTCTCTTGTCTTGTGCAGAGGAGCGTCGTAGTGGTCATGAGTATCGGAAAAAATTACTGGACATTGCTGCCGCCTTGGTTCGGCCGTTGTGCCGGGGATCTTGCAGATGGACCCTGGCCTGGGTCTCTGGCCCCTCGAAAGTTTCCCGGTCTCCTATTGAGATGAGGGTTATTCGGACACTGACTATGGAAGTGCCACTGCACTGTGTCTGTGCAGTATCGGCACGGGGTAGCCGGTCGGTCGGGTACTCGGAATTTCCCCGATCCGCCATTAAAATTGTTTTGCCTGCGGTCAGGATTCACTGATCCGCTTGATAAATTAGGCATAAAAATAGGACGACCAGGCGCTCTGCCTGGACCGTCCTGTCGAGATACGTCCTCTCGGAAATGCACCCTCGGTGCTGTCGGAGTTGGGCTTCCATTGCTCCTTATACTTGAATTTTGTGGACTGATGTGTCCCGGCTCTCGATAGTAAGACGCGCGGGACAGACGTTGATCAATAAGCTGGATTAGCGACGTCTGTTCGTCAGCTGAATCCCGCTCGACGTTAGTAGCCGCTGCTATTAACATCTCTGTGTTTGAAATTAGGTTGCTTCTCAAGCGTGACCTAATTTCTGGACGCAGTTGGTCCATGATGACCCGAGCTCTGATGGCTTCGGATTTAAAGGGATCAATACGATCGAAAAGACAGGTTTTCCTTGTGATAAACACTGCCGTGTCGTCTAAAGACGTTTGCTTGACGGCATACAGTTGAGCAATAGCTCGTGACTGTATGTCGGGAGAATTAAATCTCGTAAGGAATCTTTCCTTGAATAAGGCATACGAAGTAGTCAACGTCCTAAATTGTTCGGACCATCGTTGAGCTTCGCCCTTGAGTTGGCCGGTTACGTTATGGAGGCGATCATAGTCGTGGCTTATGCGAGCTCTGTCGAAATATTCCTCCATAATTTTCAGAAATGCTTCTGGATCTTCATGATCAAGCCCATGGAACGTCACGTTCGGACATCTTTGTCTCTCATGGGGCGTACAGGTCGACACGTTCTGTATCGCCTGCACGAAGCCCTCTGCCATTTTCAGAAACATACTCTCCATCGAAGCAGTTTGTGGCTGTGAAGCTGATAAATTAACATTATCTCCCTCCGGAAACAGTCGCTGTGGTTCTATCCCTCTAGAACCGTCGTCGACGAGCGGTGCGGTGACTCGCTCATAAAATTCTCTTGGGGTCGACCCCTCGGAGTCTTCCGCCATGAATGAGAAAGGATTTGTTGGGTTTGGGGACGGCATGGTCCCTGTTCGGGCGCCATGTGAACGATCCATGCTTTTGATGGAAGTCTGAAGGACGTATTTTTTGTTCGAAAAACTTAGAAAAATTGAAAAAAAATAGGAAAAAGAAAAAATTAATTTTCTTTTTCCTCAACCTTTTCTAAATGCTAAATAAAAATATTACGTTCACAAAATTTTTTAGGGTTCAAGTGACTGTTTCAGACGGAGATTAATGAATAAATCATACTTACTGTCGTTTATGCTTAACTGCGGCTCTGATGGTATCAATTGGAAGACGTCGTAACACTATAAATCTAACACTGTCTGTTTAACACTCTCTTAAAATTAAATCTGAAAGGGAAATTTTGTTAGAAAACACAAGTAAAAGACAATATAAAGTTCAAAAAATGTATATTAAATCTTTAAAAAATTTATGTTTTTACACAACTTCTTCAGTGAAAATGTTAACAAACAATGGTCTGACCCGTGTACAACACATGGTGAGGAACGGGACGATTCATACGGTACCAACTACCATCCAATATGCAGTTTGAAAAGCTAACGATGCACAAAAAGATTCAAGGAATAGTTCATGTAACTGAAATTTTGGTGGGCTTATGCTTGCCTGTCTTTATAAACGTATTTATTAATTCACATAAATTTTGGTCGCTCCTCGGAGCTTAAAATTGCTTGAAGCGTATCTACTTCGTTTGTATTATGCAATAACAAATTTTACGTTCAGGCAAGGCAAATCCCATGCACGTGTGAGTACATGGTATAGATACTTTTTTGACTCCGAATCACTGAGGAACCGGTTTAGGGCAAACCCCGTCAAAACGCATCATTTCCCCGTCAAATCTGACTGCTAGGAAATGATGGGGGTCCCATGTCGCTAAGGGCTATTTTCGCTATAACTTCCGATATACTTTGAATAGTCGTTGGACTAACTTGTCCTCATATTCAACACTTCGTAAGAGTTGCAGTGCTTGACAACGTGGATTCGTAAAAGGGTTTTTAATCTTGGAAATTTGGAAGTTCAAGTCCAATTTTATGATACTTTCTAAAATTGGGTGGTCGGGGCGACATTACGTCCCTGTGCAGCGACATTTACTACACTTACCAAATTAACGCTCCTCGAAGAGTTAGCGAAAATTTGGCATAAAAAACGCTCCGAAGAGCAAAAATATATTTCCAAGAATTAAAAACCTCCTCCACGGCGTTTTTACGTGAAGCACGCTTTTCTTACGAAATATTTCCTAAGTCGGATTTTGTTACAACGTCGAAAAGTATATCGGGGTTATAGCGTTCTTTAACATTCCCACTGAATATTTTGCAGAAAATAACCCGATGTAAATACTAGTACATAGCGAATCCAATTAAAGCAAGAAAAGCAACAGTTACTTTAAATATTTTGTATATAACGATCGAGATGCAATTAATACTTTGTTCCTTTAACAGTTTACCTCATAAAAGACAGTTCTATTCAATTGGAGTGTCGCACTTAAAGGCAGCGTCCCCAAATGAGTTATTTCACGAAAATATTCGGTTTGGCAAAAATGAAATAAATCAGAAATTTGAAATTAAAATTTCAGTAAAATGCCCTGGAGTGTCCCACTTAAAGGCAGGGTCTCCAGAGGGTATTTATTATTCGCGACATTCCCGGATTTTACCTTAACCCCGATAATATATTTTATCAAAATATAACAAAGACAAATTTAATTATTCAAATAAATACAGAAAATATTCCAAAATTATCACAGAAATAAATGTGAATTTAAAATAGTGAGCCCTTGCCAAACGGTCGACTGGTCAACTCGGGCATTAAAACCAAAGAGATCCATCATAGCAGCGGGCCGTTTCAGGATATCACAGCGTTGGGTTAGAATTCAACCTGTCTAGCGCAGATTGCGCGGCCACATATAAGTCAAGCAGTCTTCAGTCTGCAGCGGAGCGGAATGTTTAGAACCGGTAGCATCAATTGATATAAATAATAGTTTCTTGAGAATTTTGATAGTTAGTATCGCTGGAAAATAAATCACTTATATCATTTCGGAAAAGGAATGAATTAAATAGCGTAAGTATTAACAATTATAACTGTAAATCAAATTGGTATTCTTGAGGCCCGTATTGTATTGATAATTTCGAGCGTTAACTAATTTAAACAATTAGTTTTCGCGGTTGAAACTACATGGTATCGGTTTGAAATTAAAGCTTTACCTAGTTATTGAAAAGAACCGAATTTAATCCCTGGTTTAATAACAATTATTAACAAAAGAAATAAAAATATATTACTTTAGACGTAAAGCTGAAGATATATACCAAATCTTCCATTTAAAATTAGCTTCATTAAATTAAAACATAGGCACGAAGTTAGTTTTGAAATGAATGTTTAATAAGTTTTTTCCTCACTTTGTATATGAGTGCATAAAAAATATCGATATAAATTAAAGGCAATAGGAAAAATATCTAGGTGACGACAAATTAAAATTGTATTTTAATTTGACGGCAGAATTTATTTGGTTTCACTATAAACGCATCAATCATGTTAAGAACAACTTTTCCTTTGTCTCATGTATTATTTGTTTGGCGTGTATTTATGTACATTGGAATCCAAAGTAGAATGTTCCGTTAACGTATTTATTCAAGTTTTAACCGTCACATAACTCCATTATTTACAAAAAAGTCTAGACACTGATAATAATTATTATAATGAGGACTATAACTAATGAACATCATTGCGGTAGATTATGTAAGATCGTCAATTAATTGCGTATTTATTTGCAAGATACAACTCTTTCTTTGGAAGAGTACCGGTACTAGAAATGAATATACCTAGAGGTAATATTTCTAAGCGAATGAATTGCACGCCCAGCAAACTTACATTACTCTATGCGATTCTGGCAAAATTGTCTTGAAGCTGTTGAATGTTAAATCTTTTTTCAATATTTAAAAGCACTTAGTTTATAAAATATTATGTTTTAAGTTAAGTCAAGATTTTGCAATTTAGCTGGGAAAACTTTTTTTTTCCAAATGCCTAACTCAAAAATTATTGTATTAAACCTTGGACCAATGACATCTAATAAATAAGAATTTGCTGTATAGAAAATGAGTCAAAGCTAAAAGTTTTTGAAAATATAGAGGTAAGAAGTGGTTCGGTTCCCTCTTTAAACTGTACTGTTCCGTCTCTTTTACTCGGACAAATTTAGATATCGTAGACTTTAAAAAGGTCATTCAGGTGACCTGGAATATGGTTAAAATACATTCAAATAGATGAATACAATACATACATGTATTATTTACGTATGATCTAGTTTATCTATTCTAAATAGAGGGCATAAAGTAATACTTTATCGCCCTACAGCGCTAAAATAATATGATTTTTTTGTTTAATAGCAACTATTTTAAAATTGATATTTTTAGTTCTTGTTGTAGATATAAAGAACTCGGTATATGTTTTGTATTTTTACAAATGGTTCGATAAACTAAAAGTCTCTCTACTAATCTACTTTATTGTAGGAAGTTGAATAATCAATAGTTATTTAAATATATAAAACTGCACAAGTAATTATTACCGTTACAATCTATCTGCATATTATATTAAAATAAAACGAACAATTTGAATAAAATTCCCGGGAAAACCTAATTTCAACAGAAATAAAAAGCGCAATACTTCCACTCTAAACATAACAACTAATAGTTTTTACGAATAAAATATTATTATTCAATTTAAACTCGTCTGCTAGAGCTACTGTTAGGTAATTTTATTTTAAATATGTATGCTCTATGGAACAAATTTATGTAGCTCCTAGTATCCTATGTTACAGAATTATTAATTATTAAAGTGGTTGTAAAATAAGCATTAACTAATTAATAATAATATTACGGACCTATTTATAACAGTAAAATTGTTTTGTTTGTTGTTAATAGAAAAAATACATGCAAAATAAGCCGAACTATGTTGAATGCAAAAAGTGCTCCTTGAAGCGTATAAAATATGGCATAGAGTAGAAAAAATCGGTCGGATAAACTTTCCCATTTAGTAATGGGTCGGACTAACTAGTACTGGCATTCAAAAATAATTATAAATATATTTTACCGTTATAAATCTGTGTTCCAAATTTAATCAAGATCGTCAGAAACGTTTTAGAAAAAAAAATAATTTAATTATTTATACCTTAACGTCACAGCCTCCGTCCCTATATTTTTTTGGAGCAACGGGTCATGCTATCTCATACTAGTACTAAGGCTTATATTTGTGTTAAATTTGATCAAGACCGTTGCAAAAGTTATAGAAAAATACATTAAGAAGCTGCTTTTAGAACATCTTAATAAACATAATATGATATCAAGTTCCCAACTTGGTTTCAGAGTCTACGGTCGATGCAATATATATTGTAACAAGTTATTTATATCAAAAGATAAATAATAATCAGAAGCCATTAGCAATATTTGAGATCTAGTCAAAGCTTTTGACAAGATTTCTTATGAAAAGCTATTAACAAAATTGGATACATATGGTTTCAGAGGCGTATAGTTGATTTACTTAGAAACTATTTAACAAATCGAAAACAGATTGTCAGCATAGAAGAAACTGAAGAAAAGCTAGTTACTTATGGAATACCTCAAGGAACAGTTGTAGGTCCAATTCTTTCTCAAGTTTACATGAATGACATGCTTAATTTAGATATTTCATATCATCCCTTATGAAGGGAAGACAGTCTTATTATTTGCCGATGTCAGCTGGGAGGAAGTTAAAATTAAAGCGCATAAAGGAACTTCAAAACCTAAAAATTTGGTTAACGACAAATGTATTAACTCTTAATAAAATAAAAACAGCAAGAAAATTCCGTATTAATAAATTAAAATTTCATGAATGTAAAAACCTCATTACTTGTGACAGTTGTGAAGATTATACTGAATGAACTGAAAATATCAAATACTTACACCGGCTCCACATATGCGTTATTCGTATACGAATGTTTGCCATTTGTAGAAATGTACGCAAGTGTGGATGGAATGCTCGTGTTCGTGCACAAATATTTGATATTTGGTCCCAACACAAAAACGTTCCCGCTTCAAGTCGGTAAATAGACGCACATCAAAGAGAACGCCACATCAAGAATGCCGTGTATACAAATAATTGATAACAACGATGTTATGTGTAGAGAGTGTGTTCGCCAAATATTCATAAACGAATATGTGTACACAAATATTCGTAAAAGTACGCGAATATTCTGGGACGTATGTGTGGAGCCGGAGGCTTATATATTGACCAGTTTTTGGAATGGGACAAACACGTGAAAATATTAACAGGAAAAATTCGAAAGATAGTATATAAATTTTATCAGCTTATATTTATAAAACCTTAGTAAAGTCCATCATTAAGGATGGTTTAAAAATTTGGGGAGGAGTATACGTCAGTACTCTAAAAAACCTTAAAATAACTCAAATATACATTTCAAAAATCAATTTAAACAAACCTATATTATTTAACACAATCATTATTTGAAAATATTAAAGTATTGGATATTGACAATTTATATATTATTTTTATTTTATATACAAAAAAATCCAAGATAAAGAATGAATCGAATCATCTACTTAACTCGCTCGATAACAAACAAAGAAAACATAAGACTAACACCAACAAACACAGTCTTGTAAAAGTATATAGATTATAGGGAAATTAAATTGCATAACGTCTTACCTGTATTAGTAAAAGACATAAAATATTTCAAAAATATAAGGAGAGTAAAATATATGTAAATGAAAATATAGATAAATTTAAAAAAATTTTGAGAAGATAATATTGTTCGTTTTAGATATATTAATATGATGCACAAATTAAAAACTTTAAATAATTAGGAATAGATAGAAAGAAGACAAACTCCCTGTGAGCTTAGTGTCATATTTGAATATTTTATTAGTTAGTGTATAATTATTTAATACTTAATAAAAAACAATGTTTAAATATTTATTATGAATAAGCTAATAAACATAATTATACATAAAAAAAGTATCATATTAAGTTGTCCTGCTAAATAAATTTAAAATATGACACACATAATTTAGTTAAATAGTACATTGACCTGGAAAAAATTGCACACTCGAGTCTGTCATGTTCAATGCTGTCAGGACCACTTAGAAGGTTAATACCAAAAAGGTGGCCTCCCCCACTTTTACTTCAGCCGTCATCTTGTAAAATTTTTGAATCGTTCTATCTCGTATCCCATTTGATCGTATGGAAAAAGTTATTCAACAAAAAATGTTGTAAATAATATTCTACATATTTTCTATAATTGCCGCGTAGCCAGGGAAGTTAATATTTCGAGCGGTAGAGGGCGCCGAAGTTACCAAATAACAGTTTTTTGAAAGCAGTGTTGTTAACGCTGTTTAGGTAAAAATATTAGCCATACGCACATATTCAAATAAATTCGATTCCATTGATTTTAGATTTCCAATTAAATTTAAAACTGTTTGTAGTAACTTCGGCGCCCTCTACCGCTCGAAATATTAACTTCTCGGCATCGCGGTAATTATCGAAAATATGTAGAATTTTATTTACAATATTTTTTGTTCAATAACTCTTTCCGTACGACCAATAAAACACGAGATAAGACTACTCAAAAATTTTACAAGTTGGCGGCTGAAGCAAAAGGGGGAGGTCACCTTTTTGGTTTTAGACCTTCTAAGTAGTCCTGATAACATTGGGCATGACAAATTCAAGTGTCCAATTTTTTCCAGGTCTTGGTACTTTTTGGTAAGTTTTTCTATACTAACATATGGCAATAATTTTTTTAAGGATGGACTTTCTCCGTTTCGACTTCAATAAGGGAGTGATCTTTCTTTGACAGCTTTAATCCATCACACAATGTACCTTCGAAAATATTACTAGAGTATTTCTTGTTTTACACATTCCCATTTCATCTAAAAGTAATAGAGGATGCAGAGTCGCGAAACATTTAAGGCTGCTGATTACAGCGATATAATCAGATTTTCTTTCAAAAAAATTGCTCACGAATTCTGATTCGCTGTGGTATTTCCAAGGGAGTTGCTGCTTTAGAGGCGTGGTCAGTAAAAACTTTAAAAATAACAAGCGGTAAAAACTTCGCTGAATGAAATATAACTTAAACCAAAGTGCACCTATAGAAACTGCAAAACGTCGTGAAATTTTGACAGGCAATAATTTAAATAGTGTACGATAATACCTAACAGGAAGAGCTTGGAGCGATAAATAAAGAGGCACGGCAGATATTTGTCCCTCTCAAGAGGTTTCAAGTTTACCTATATGGAGAAATGCAGGTGTAAACGAAAGTGTACAAAGTAGGACGGAAATTCTTGAATTTTAGTCCCAAAAATAATTGAAGTAGGGCCTTGATTTCTTTAAATAAAATCTGACGTTTTCAGTTTTTGGTGTTCTACCTTCTAATAAAACCTGGCCTAGTCGACCAATAAAACAGCTTCATTAAGGTATTCAGGTTTGAAATAGATTATATTGTAGAAAATACTTATAAAGATATACAAAAATAATACATCTGTTAAAACATTTCTTTTCATTATTTCATACCTCAAATCTTAACTTTCATTTCCTTTTATATTGTTAAAATACTATAGGACTAGCCGAAATAAACGTGAAAAAAGTCACTAACTTTTACAATACAGAATTATATATCAGCAAACTAATATCGTTAATTTCACAGTGTTTTAACGCGACTGCATTTCTTCAATAACACATACAATTAAATTAAATAAAAACATTTGTATATAAACGAAAACAAATCAAACGAGTAACTGGATCACTTTCTTTCCACTACGCCGTTTCCATCTGTTTTTGTTAAGAAGAACATAGGTTAAAATACAACGATAATATGAAAAAGTTAATATGTCATTAACGGATAGAATATGTTTCATAAAATGATTGCGGTGGGAACGAACGTGATTTGCGGTAGTGAGAGCTGAAATATAGGAAAGTGGTTTTACTTCTCCGCATGTCTTCTTTTGGATGACTTCAGTCGCGCCTCGTGCTGAGTTTACTTTAGCTTTGAAAGTTCAACACGATTTTCACATTGTTTAAATAAATAATTCGTTGAAAGAGAAACAAACGCGACGTGTAAAAGTGTTATCTACAGGGAAGTGTTGGGAAGTTTTTGTGTTTTGTGTGGAAACTCTGTTTTTAGTATTTTTTTTGTGAATTAGCCTAAGTGGATATAATTTGGATATTTCAACGTAAGCCGTTTTAAAATATGCTTTAATTGGCATGGTTCCAATAATTTTTTAAAATATATTGACGTTTTACAGACTGCTAGAATTCTATACTAAAATTGTATAATTTGTAACTCTGTTGGTAAATACTAAACAGCACAGTAGCTTAGTTTTCTCTAAAAGCTGTCGTGGATTAGCACTTCAGTTTCTGAAATTTGTTTTACACATTTGAAGGAATATGGAAGAAATTTTGAAATGAAACTGTTTTATTGATTTGTATAGAAAAAGAAAACGATTCATGCTGCAAAATAGGATTCTCTCTTAACTTTCTGTAAAGTGTGATACAAAAATATCCGCAAAGAAATTTGATAGAAAATTGAAATATATAAAAATATTTTTTAGCAGTCTGTTAAATTTGTGAAAAATAAAAACAATGTTTTTGTATTTCGTGTGGAAACTCTCTTTTTAGTTTTTTTGTGACTTAACCGTAATACTATAGCCTATGTGGATACTACGATATTTTAATGTAAGTCATGTTTTAAAATACAGTTTTGATGTTTTACGAAGTATTTGAATTCTATACTCTATATTTGTAACTATGCCTGTTAGTAAACAACAAACAGCGCAGCAGTTTAGTATTTCCAAAGAAATGTCGTTGATCAGCAATTCAATTTTTGAAACTCGGTTTATGCGTCTGAAGGAATATGGAAAAAATGAAATAAAACTTGTTTAGATTCGTATAGAAGAAGAAGACCAATTATGTCGCAAAATAGTATTTTTTTCTCAATTCTCTGCAAATTGTACCGGTCGTGAGCAAAAAAAATAGGACAAGGCTTATAAAGGTATTTTGCTAAAATCTAGTTGTGTACATCTAACTTTAATTGTCAGTTAGTTGTCATAATTTATTGCAAGTGTGCAAAAAACTAATATGCCTCATATAAGGGATTTAGTTAAATCTGGAGTTATTGCTAAAGCAGAAGATGGATGGTTAATGAGACAAATTGCACTGCGTTATAATATTGACAAAAATTCGGTGTGTAACATTTTAAGAAAGTGGAGAATAAACGGTACGATTAGTAGAAATCCTGGATCAGAGCGACGAAGGATATCAACTCAACAACAAGATTTGCAATTGGTAAATGCTTTAGTATAAAATCCATTTTACTCAGTTATTCAGGCTGCTGAAGAAGCGAATTTTCTTGGATCGAGTAGTACTGGTCGCCGGCGAGTAAGAGAATCCGAGCTAAGTTGTCATGCAGCAGCACAGAAATATTTACTTAAAACTGAACATAAAGAAGCTGGAGTAGGATTTGCGCTTGAATTTTTAGCGCATGATGTAAATTTTTGAAATAATGTAATCTTTACAGACGAAAAAACTTTCCATCGACACACAGCAGTCGTATTCGTATTTACCGCCCTCCGAATACTCGATTCGATGAGAAATATATATCTAATAATGATAAAAGTGGTAAATTTTCCGTCAATATGTGGGCTTGAATATCGGCACGTGGTCCTGGTGTTTTGTGGCATATTGAGGAACGATTTAATAGCGAAACGTATATTAGGATTTTGGACAATATTATGCTCCCTTCTGTGTCACAATTATTTCCTAATAATGAGTTTATATTTCAACAAGATAATTGTTCCGTTCATACTGCTCATACCGTAACTAACTGGTTTCAAGATAACAACATCAATGTTCTTAACTGGCCCAGTCATAGTCCAGATCTTAACCCTGTGGAAAGAGTATGGGGACTACTCGTAAGAAGTATCCAAAAACGAAATGTGAGACCACGGAATGCCGAAGAATTACTGGAAATAGTAAATAATGCATGGGAAAATATTATTACTAATGATTATTGTATAAGGTTATTTAATTCTATGCTAAACAGACTTATAGAAGTTATAAATAGAAATAGTGCAATAACGAAATATTAATAGTTGGTTTCTTGTTAAGTAGGATATTCTTTATCCTTTGATCCAGGATTTCTATTAATCGTACCGTTTATTCTCCAGTTTATTAAAATGTTACACACCAAATTTTTTGATAATGTTATACACAGTGCAATTTGTCTCGTTAACCATCCATCATTTACTATATCAATAACTGCACAGCATTAAAATAAAAAATAAATTAAAAGTGATATCTGTTTTATTTCTGCTACATATTCAAATAGAGACAGATTTACATTGTAAAAAAAAGTTGTCCTATTTTTTCTGCTCAAGACAGTACCAACAAAAATACGAAAATATATAAAAAACTGAAATATATAAAAATATTTTTCTTCAGACGAAAAAAAACAATATACTATTTTACTCAGTATAAGTAAGTTTAACTGGGGCAATTTTTTAGAATATTTTTTCAGGATACATTACACTGTGGTGGTAGAACACGAATCTGAAATCAGTTCTCGTCATAAATAAAATAATTACAGTTTTTTTTACATCTTGTACTAATCACTGCTTTTCATTAACAATGTTTTGTTATTATTATTGTCAGAATAATTTAACGAATAATTACTGTTATAGTTGGGTGTATATTTACTGGGCAGTAAAAAAACGCAACAAAAACTTTACTACGTCATTAAAATACCGTTACTTTCTGTACTATATCGGCTGCAAATTGAATCTCTTATTTTTATAGACTTTTAATATGCGCGTCCCGACGGCTTGTTTGATAAAACCATGCCGGATGGTTCACCGACGTTAATAATTAGCTCGTAAAGTTTTTGTTGCGTTTTATGACTGCCCAGTAAATATGCACCCGACTATATAACAATTTGAACTAGTAGTAGACACATTTTGTCTTGCATTATTGTTATTTTACAAATTTTAATAAACCGCCGTTTATTTCTTGACAAAACGTTACCACTATTTATCTGTACAATGTACATCGTACGATCTCGGTCTAATTTTTTATTTAGATTGAATTGTGCCTCTCTTCCATTTTTGAACTGAAAACTTCGTTTTGTTTCGCTTTTCTGTCATATTTTTTCTGATAGGCCTCTTTAATCCTTAATATTTTTTTAATATAGCCATAGTTATCATTTTTAGGTTTAAATCGTGATATTTGGAGGGGTAAATCATCTCTTAACTATCTAGACATTTTGCAGGGAAATCAATTTTTTTTTTGTCTATCGGTGTATTTCTATAGTTCCGGTGCCTAAGTAAAAAATAACCTAGAGCATAAAGTAATGAAAGTTGTAAAAGTCAGTGTACTTTCTGCAAAAGGGTTTCTGCCAGCGGATTATATGTACTGTAAAATTGTTTTAAAATTTACAACATATTAGGTTACCGTACATAGAAATATAATAACAAAATTTTTTATATGTATTTTCTTTACGTATGAATCACTCTACTGATTACAATTAACACTCTATCAGTACTTCTCTGCCAACCATAATCACATCTATACTTTAGACAATCAAAATTGTAACCAATATCTCATGAAAATCATGTTTTACAAATCTTACAGAAATACAAGAAATCATGAAATTTCGTTTTCACTTTAATTTTTCATTGAAGTTTCCCAAATTTACTTTTCGTTACACTTTCCAAATTTGTTTTAGTTACAGTCCCGAAAAAATGGAAATTTATTCATGAAACTAAAAACGACCTAAATTAAAATTAAAATTGTATATTTTCATAATTTTCAATTAATATTGCCGATATATTTACAACGCGTATACTAACTTTCGATGCAGTTCCCAATTTTAGTTTTCATTGCAGAAAAAATGAAAAATCTCTTCTTGATATGACCGATAGGTGTGGCACATTCTTAAGTATGACAGAAAAATAATTTTGTTCTCATG
The DNA here is from genome assembly GCA_963675555.1 of Leptura quadrifasciata. Taxonomy (NCBI): domain Eukaryota; kingdom Metazoa; phylum Arthropoda; class Insecta; order Coleoptera; family Cerambycidae; genus Leptura; species Leptura quadrifasciata. The sequence continues at coordinate 186,985,923 of OY776673.1, read as the reverse complement.
ATATTTAAATAAAACATACTATAGAATGATATTATTTTTATGATCTACACTTATCAAATTATGTGAAATCATTGGGAACATTCTAACCTTGTATCGGGCTCAACATAACATTAAGTTCTTGCAAAGTACATAAATATAAATAACGTTAATTGGTCATGCTTTCAGGTCATATTCACGGTCATAATGTTATAATCCATAGGGTATATTTGTATTTAAAATGTAGATAAACAGAGTCTCTAGTTTGTCCAGTCTAAGTTGGGCGTCATGTCAAAAAATTACGTCACATGTGGTATTTTTCGTAGATAATTAATTTCTCTACAAAAAAGGTCTCTTACGGTTTCTAAGAAAACCAGTTTTTTCAAGGATATAAACAAAAATACTGGAAAATTATCAGTGACAGCAGTATATGTACATGGTGAGGGATGTCTGGTTGATGACAGTATTTGCAAAAATAGGAAGAAGATTTCTATAAACATGTATCCTGAAAGCTTTCTAGATCCAAGAATAATTGATTATTGAAAAACAATATTGAGAGACTGTAATAATAATTCCTCGAAACTTTCAATGTAGTTATATATAAATAGTATATTATCTAATATAATTACTCTTCCGTCAATAACAACAGGCTGGATATTTTGAAAACTATTTTTATGAACTTTATATTATACAGTCTGTGTATAGTACAAATTACAAATTTAAAAAAATAATGGAAAAATGTACATTAAAACAGTTACAAAATGCAAGGTTTTCTATTTAAACTACAGGATGAAATAGCGCTTAAACAGTGTGTTGCAACCTGGGATTGCAGGTATTATTTGTACTTCGGTTATTATTGAAGACAGAAAAAGTGTTAAAAAGTTAACGGTTTTATTAAATTTTGGATGGCGTTTTTATATTTGACCTAGTTATATCTGTTTTTGAAATAACAAAAAAAAAGACTGAAATTTCGTACTTTAAAAAACTTTCTGTATGTTTTTAATTAACTCAATGTCGTCCCTTCCTTTTTGAAATTAAAACGTTTTTTATATAAATTGTTCGCTCGTGGTACCAGCTCAGTTTTTTCGTTTGCTCGTTGCTGCTTGTCGAAAAAATTGAATAGCGGATTGAATTGGTGACAGTCCATTTCTATTGAATTTTTCAAAATGAGAGGCTAACTTCATGGAGCTTTTCTAATTTGATAATCGTTGGTATCTATTTTAATAAGTATTGTTAACACGATTTTTTAGCTGAATAGCAACGGCCAACCAGGTCCCCTGATTTTACTCCGTTGGACCAATAACAGACCTTATGCATTCTCGCACCAAAAATTCACACATTTTAGAATATTTGTAAATTATTAGACTCTCCGACTAAGAAACTGTTGTTAAAGTTTTGAAAAAAGGAATTAACGAAGTCTTGGAATATTAACCGAAAAATTTGAAAACAAAGAAATGTTGACCATCTCGTTAGTTATAAATCAGAATTTATAATTTTCACCAACAAAATGGTAGGTTGAATATTTCGGATTGAGTAAAATAGTAACCTTGAAAATTGAGGTATAAGTACTGGTTGACTTTGAAAGTAATGACAAATACCGAATTTCACATACTTCCATATTGTAAATGAATATAAAACTATGACAACCTTTAAAAAATATGGCAACAATCTTGTATTGATCCTACTTATAAAAATAAATTAAAATTAAAGATGTTTTATGCATGTCGCCTCTGATTCTTAGAAATATTAAAATTAATTTTAAATTTAAAATATACTGGAGTCCGTCAACCGAAATATTTAGTTGCCACCTGTTTTATTTATAGTATGTATGTAAAATAACACATAATGCTTTAACATCTGAAAAAAAAACAAGTTTCTATAACATGATTTCGAAGATGTTTGTATATATTAAATATTGTTTATTTATTCGTTCCGTAATATTTAAGTTATATTTTTTGCACTCCTTTCTAAGTCTACACAATTTATACATTGCTGTGTAGTTTTTCAAAGTTAGAACATATTTGGGAACAAGTGTGCAAAATACATTTAGGTGAAAATGTAACTTGAAAAATTCCCTGAAATTATTCAAACCTAACTATTCTCTCTATTTGACTTTTCTTCCCTGGCACTATAGTGTCAATTAAATTTTAAGTAATATTTTCTACAGCTGTTTTTTAATTAATTATTGCAAGTTTTCTCAAAAAATAAGCAAGTTATCATATCACAGTAGAAAAAACAAGACAAAATTAGATTGTTCCATAATTTTTGCTTAATCTCTATATTTAATAATTCTTCGTCAATATATAAAAGTTTTAGTTTTTGATAGTTTAGTTACTTGACTAACATTCATAAAATGCTCAACTCGTGTTTGAAACAACATTTGAATTTTTACAATACTCAGTGAACTTTAATATCTGACTGTCAGGACTATCTTAAATGTTTTGTTGTTCAGGGCGAGCGTAGGTGCGTCTTTACTATGTACATACTTCGGTATGCAACGACAGGCGCAGTTAGTACTTGGATGAGTGACCATTCCAACGGAAACCGCGTCCTCGCCTCACATATCTTCCAGCGGCTTGTATATCAGTGTATGCGCGGAAGCTATACAACCTTAGGCGAGGGTTGTATAGGAGATATACCATCCTTCGGAGGGGATGTAAAGCCGTCGGTCCCTTGTCTATAAAATGTTAGACAAGTAAAAGATCCCTACTCTTCTTAAGGGAAGAGGTTCGGCAAAATTCCTGGTTGGGAGTAGCTCGTCTACAGGCGTCGGTGTTAGGCCTCAGTAGCGGAAATATGCCGACGTTAAATAAATGTATAAAAAAAAAATGTTTTGTTATTAATGATATCATCCTTGAATCTTCTAAATACGCCTAAATTTTCGTTATCACTTTACCCCTTATTGTTATTTTCAGTATTATATAGTGTATCGGTAGATTATCACACAGAATAATTATGCTTCAGCTACCAAACAAAGTTTATTTAAATGTTTTAATTAAGTTTGCTAAAATTTAACTTGGTATTGAAATATTAACTGCGATAAAGTATCACGTGAAGCGACAAGTGTAGTGATTTACAATTTAAACAATACTGTAAACTCCATATTCAGTAATTTAAGTAGGAGTACTTTTGCTACTTTCGAATACCTACCTACAGATCCATATTTTGATTTCATGCCAAATATGTAATAATAAGGATAATTTGGGGCTCTATGTTTATTTAACCTGTATCGAAAAACCTACTTTCTTCATACAATATGTAGAACTGCTTGGCTGTATAATAATGTTATGCTAGAAAATTTAAATGAGGTTTACGATACCACTTTTTTTTACTCTACGAAATTTATGGCAAAATTAATATAGAATGGACCAGTTAAGAAACTTATTTACCGCATGTATTAAAATTGTAACATAATTGGTAGTTTCTGTGCTGGCATGCTATTTAGAAAACACATTAGTATAAAAATGGTACTAATGTGATTATCTTGTATATATTTGGCATGAGTTTTTAAAAATAATTAGTATGTGGCAAAATTGTTTACTACAAGATAAATATTCTTAACAGTACGGTCGATTTAGACTTCTTTGAACACTTTTGGATTAATTTTCATGAAACTTCTTGCAACTTATTTGTTTTGTTGTCTCAATTAAAAGACATAACTTTTCAATATCGGCTATTGATCACAAATTGTTATAAACAATGGTTTTGTTGATAATTCAATAACTAATTTAGTACTTTACATCTTTATTTCCATTATAACTTTACGAATGTAAGCAGGAATAGCACTTTCGTTCCAAATCTATATTACTGTAGAATGTTAAGTCTCGACGTAACTGATAGTAACATTGTCGTTAATCGTCTGTGTACATTTCTTATGATTAAATCAATACTTAAATGTTTTTGAAACAAAAGTACTTACATGTGATACATTACAATCTTCAATTATCAGTACATTGTCAACAAATTTCTCAGAACATTAACACATATTATGTATGGAATGCTATGATAGAAATAAAATATAAACCCGAACTTGCATGAATAACATTTAACGTTGGTGATTTGGAATATACTGTGAGCTTAGAAATAACGCGAAGACTTTTTCTTAACAACATCGCACTGGGCCTCCAAGTGACAGTGACGCAGTCGCCATAATTGGCGAGAAAAACTTAAATTTAAATTTATACAACAATGATTGTAATTTTTTACTTACAAAATTTACGTATACAATACATTTCAGGTGATTTCCTATATAAGCTTCTGAATACTTGAGGCTAGAAACACCCTTTGTGATATATACATGAGTAAGCGAGAAATGTAAGACGTAAATGGCATGTAGTAGGTTTGCGGAAGTTAACCGTCAATAATTTATTACTACAAGAGTGAAATTTTTCCCATTTCTTCACCTTCCTTCGCTTTTAAAGAATGCCAATTTCGCTATGTAAAAAATACTCTCCATTCCTTGTATAAACAATTCGTTTAGTTGTATACTAAACAAAATAGGTCTCATTACTGTGCCCTGCAGCACTCCATGTTGTACAATACTAAGGTCAATACGAGTGTTTTAAATTATAGTATGTTGAATTCTTTTCCAAAGGTAGCACTTTATCAATTCATTTGGAAAGCCCCTAAAACCAATACTCTCTTGGGCTTCCAGAATAACTTCTTCCGCTTATTCCGCTTTTTTGAGGCAACAAGGACTACCATAACAAGCAAACTAACATTTTATATTTTATAAATATTTGTTGTGAAATATGCTATGGTAACCTACATTGATTTTAACTCTCTAAATTCAATTCAATTCAAATTGCTTTGCCGATATTATGTTGTTTTTATTTAGAATATTATTATTCTATCTTTCAATATTATTTCATAAACATTAAGATTGGCTATTAGAGAGGTAGGTCTCTAGTATACATTCTGGAATGTTAGGGGGCTGCTACTGTTAACATAAACTATGAAAGTTGTTAGATAATAAAGAAAACACACTTGGGCTGTTGTGCGTAGCAGATCGCAGACAGTACCCAGCCCAGATAAGTGATTTAACGTGCCTAAGGGCGTTAAGCCCAAGTTTAACATAAACTATTAGAAGCCATTGCTACGGGCATAAACTATTACAAGTTTTTAGTTTACTTATTTAACATAAAATCACTGGTCGCAGACGAAATAATGACACTTTCTTTAAACATGAAATGTACTATATTACAGTATTTCCAACTTATGGTTCTCTAATTTGAACCTGATGATGTTGTTATGTGGCTATATTCAGATAAATATGTCACAGCATAAAATAAAGATAAATACCCCTCGTGTAGCTACATTTGGTTTACAAGGGTTGAATAAAATAAAATTTGGCCGCAACAGGTTACTTAGGTTAACTACTTAATCAATATGAGTGAATAAAATCATTGTTTAAATATGTACAACGTAAGTTAAAATAAAACAAATATTGTTACACAGAACCACTGAAGGTGGTTTCTTGGTAGAAGACACAATAATACTTATCAAATAATTGGTACGATACCCAGACGTCAACTAGTGATGAGACTGCAGCCCTACGGTGGTGACAGACGATGATGGTTTATAGCCTCCATAAATCGTGGAACGTTTCAGCGTAGTCTGTGGAACTTTCTAACCTAGTCCATGGAACGTTCTAATACAGTCCCTGGAGCGTTCTAACCCAGTCCGTGGATCGTAAGATATACCCATTTAATTTGCAAGTCGGAAATGCACGTAAAACGTGCCTAATGAGAGTGATTGAAAACAGATATAATTCGCAAAAGAAATAATTTACAAACCTCTGACTTGTTGAGGGATACAATCCACCAAAATTCTTGTACAATGCTGCAGCTCAATTGACAGCGAAGATACTCACAAGGGAAAGTGGTTAACCAGCCTATAAATGTTTGAAATACGTGGGTAATGACGAAAAAGATGGCGAATAATAAGGTTACTCACGTATGTACACATAAATCCCGCACAGATGCGGATTCAACTCCCTCCGTAGCAACTAAATATTCTAATGAACGGCAAGAACTTAAAACGAAGGAAATTTTACCGTTGCCGATAATCCAAAGTCCATTAAGATATTGTCTGAAAGTTATTTGTAGCATTCTACTAATATTTTTTCCTATTATTTGAGTTTTTCACCACATGTATTATTATCCTCTTCAAAAACAAATCACCGAATCTACAAAATCATAGAATTACTGGAAAAAAGCCTCTGCGCCCGTGACGTTTATGCCAAAGGACTAGTCAGAGTGATCCCAAAAGAAAATACCATCAGTTCTATGTTCTGTGTAAGTAGTAAGTATCTATAGAAATAATATAAAGAGAATCTTAAAGCTGTGTATTTGACATACACAGCAAAATAAGAGTTCTTCCAAAAAAAGCTTTGAAAATGGAAAGAGATTACTTTCCGAAACGTCAGCAAAATACATTATTTCTGTGTTTATTCCGATTTATATTTTTTCAAAACATAACCTCTAACGTAACGTTATGGGCGCAGATGCTTTTTTCCAATAATTCTGTTATTTTATAGATTCGGTGATTTGTTTTTGAAGAGGATAATAATACATATGGTAGAAAACCCAAATAATAGGAAAAATATCCATTAAGATGGTTCAAACAAATAAGCTTTTAGGAATTATCGGCAGGGTACACCAAGCTAAACACTTCTCACCTCCTACCTTTTTAGACCAGACGGAAGTCGCGACCGGTCCCTAGCGGACGAAAGCCATATCTCTGTCACCCACGGTTCGCGGCTTGGCGATAACTGTGGATCGCGGCTTGATAATATGTGACCCGCGAAACACAAATATCTGCTGCGTGTCGCATATGCACCAAGCCCGCAACGTGGTGGAGTTCCGTTCACGTGCATGACATCTCGACAGTGGGACCATGTGCTACCCTCGCAGATAGTAGCATTTCTCACAGGGCCGATATTTATCAAGCCAACCAACGTTTGTGATGAACTTGAAAAGGAAACCCAGTAAGGTGTCACCTATACTGGCCACTCTGGATCAGAAGCCTTCCAGCATGGATCTTCTTTTTGTTAAGAGAGTAGGATAGTGGCACATCCCATGCTCGACAGTCCCGTCTTCTAGATTACACCCTTTACACTTTACACATTATCTACAACTCTCAGTATATGTTATTTAGTTTTGTTGTTAGTAATCCCATATGCACACGCAGACCCTTTCTAGACATCTGGATACAGTTTTGCCTAATTTGCGCTCATATTGTGATCGGCTTTTCAATGGCTTTTCAAACTGATTCCTGGAAAAATGTCCGATTCAAATGATTTATTTATTAGGTATGTCACTGATTTTGCTACTAGGTTTGCAATATCGTTTGGTCTATCATTTGTTATTCCATCATGCCTTGGTGCTTTGCAATTTTTTGAACTTATAATTTCGTTTACAATTTCATTTTTATCCGTGAGATGTACAAGTATGATATTTCTGATACGTGCTGTTTTTTTCAAGAGTTTATTATGTCCATATTTACTAACTTCTGCAAAAATTTTTCCAATACTCATAAAAAATTCGACCAAACTATCTGATACTTGTTTACTGTTTGTTTATAATTTGCATACACATTCATTCAGAAACTGAGCAAGCAACGAATATATATCTTAGATTTAAACAAAAAGTCGTACTTACACCACATTCATTTTCAAACTGGGCACAGCTAACCCTGGTCGCGACACAAAATGCGATTTCTTTGGTTACAAAAAATTCAATCCGCATTTGGTGGCCGAGTGTGCTCTTCAAGTAAACACCACGACCGTACTTAGTAAATAGAAAATTTCTAAATCGTTTACGAAAAAATTACGTAATTATCTCTTAGTATCACATACATGCCTTTGTGTCTGTGCTTTTTAAGTGCAATTATCTTATATTAATTTTCACATAAGCATAAATTAACAAAACAAACAAGTTGTGCAAGAAAAGCAAGTACAAAAAGTATCTGTTCTTAATACATTAAGGCAATATTTATTTGTCATAGACTGGTTTACAAATTTCTGAATAATTATTCCATTTAATTCTAGTTAGCCATGACCTTATGGGTATTATGCATAATATTAACCATTATTTGGTCCTAATCCTGTATTGATAATGATCCAAATTGACACAAATGTTATATTTTAAATTAAATTGAGATTTAGTGGATAAAATTCCAGAAAAATTATGTTAAAATATTAAATAATAATTTGTGACGCAATATAGTTTTCAATAAGCAACATTTTTGTACAAGAATTTTTTTAAATAAATTTTGGTAATAATTTATGACGCCGTTAATGTGTATTTTATTAATCAGGATGATAATAAATTGAATCATATTTTTTTTTTCGGACTACAGATGCACCTCATGCGACTTGAGACTATAAGGTCGACGAGATATTGATGCAAATTGCATGAAACTGTGAGAAACCAGATTGAAGCTGGCGGATAGAAAAATCAAACAGACATGTATATGAACCTACAGTCTCTTATGCAAAAATCACATTATTGGATATTAGCATGGTCGTCTTCTCTGTATACACCAATATACATACATAAATAATATCTGATGTTGTAGACGCTAACTCACTCACGAAAGCATTAGATAGACTTTATCAATGATCATACAATTCTGTGTTCAAAATTTAAAAAATTTAGCTGCTCAAATAATTTGTTGTTATTTTTCAACCCATATCTTGAAAATAGATAGGTACCATCATACTGAATACCATGGACAACGGTCTACGAAATTTGTATCTATTACTAGCGTGCCCCAGGATTCTATATTAGCCCCATTTTTCTTCAGCACCTTCATTAATGATTTTACAATTGAATTGTCTTTTATATGCTAACGATATTAAGTTATACAATAACAATAAATGATGTAAATGATTGTATGCTATTACTAAACTGCTCGTGATAAAATAAATGTGTGGTGTAGTCAAATGTACTGAAATGTTATGTTAGACCATTTGCTAACAAACATGAATATATCGAAATTAATATTGTTTAGATGATTCAGTGCTTACATGTTCACCGACACTTCGTGACCTCGATATAACATTTGATAGCAAACTCTCCTTTAATTGTCATATAAATAAGGAGTTGTGACATACTTTTCATTTTCTTATTCACGGGGCTTAAGGTTCATTTTTCTAATTGATCGTGATTGCGTGTTAGATGTGGCCTCATCAAAGTCCTTCTCATTAATGTTGGGCTAATATCTTTAAGAAATAAAAGAGTAGGATTTGTTGGGCGTAATTTCTGAAAAATCTTACCTTTACTGCCGTGGAAGACAGAGTTGGTACTAAACATCCTCAGACCCACAACCGAAAGCATCAAAACGCTGTTTCTCTGATGTTATAATGGTCCATATTTCAGAGACGTAAAGAATAATGGAGATAAAAGGGATGTTAGCAAGTCTGGTCACTAATATTTCTGTTATACCAATTTTAGTTCAACGAGCAAGTTGGTGATTTTACTACGTATATTCTCTGTCGGATTTTCTGTCCTATCGTTAACAAGGTCTGCAAAGTACACACCCTGATAACTAAATAGATTATTTATGAGTTGAATTAACCGTTGTAGTACAATTTCAATCATTGTTGTCATATTTGGATACATAACGAATCTTATTTATCTAATCAATAAAATTAATCAATAACTAACTGTCAATTAGAGATGCAAAATAACAAATATATGCTTAAAAATTTTGTTCGTAGTTATTCATTCCGTAATGAACATCAAAAAAATTTTGGTTGAAATTTGTGTCCAAATTTTCGTAAAATTGATCTATTTTTAAGATAAAATGTAATTCCACTAATAATCGATTACTGACATGAGTAGAAACCTCTTATGTATATATTATATATCCTTGTATTTTAACGTAGACTGTCTGACGTAACAATTTATTGAGATTTAATAAAATGCGGCCAACTAACTTATCTAATTTATGTGATGTTTGCTTTTTGTAACTTTGTAATTTCCTTTCCCTAGCTGTGTTATTTCTTATAGCTGACAGGAAATTAACCATTTCTAATGAATTTTAAGAGAAATCCTTAATATGGCTTATGTGTTTATAGAATGACATTATTTTTGTTCTTTGGCTTTCAGATAAGAGCTTGCACATGATATGTTTAATTTATTTTTAATTACAGCAGCAGATATATTGCCTAATTTGTTATTAATATAAATTTTCGACACTCGCAAATTTTAAAATAAGATTTAAAAAAATATTAACTCTGTTAAAGAAAGTGGCAGTGATAATTACTTGTATAGTTTGTATTTTTCACTCAAAGTTTAGTTGTTTTTTGATAAAAAGATGAAAATAAAATTCAAGGTAGGTAGCGCAAATTCAAGATAAATACTTTACCATTCAACAAATTATCAAAAGTAGCACAGTACAAACTAAAAACTGATGTCATATAATTTAGCAAGAAAGAAATACGAAAATGTTAGCCGATAAAATTACTTTTCATTCAGTTTCAGTTTTCAGGTGATAGATGTGGTAGAAATTATAAACTTTTAAAGTTGCACTATTTTGATACATTTTATGCTTAAATAAGTTGTGAAATTTGAATTTTCATAAATATACTGTTTTTGGCGCAACTGCATCCAAACACCACACATATAAAGAAAAATGTAAAAATCAGTATTAAATAGATTTAATTGTTAGAAATTTTTCCTGACGATGGTTAATAAAACTGATACGCAAGAAAATATAATAACTTCACTTCACTTAAGTTCAGAACGAGTAGTTAAATATGGGGTGCTACAAGGTGCAGTATTGGGCCCTATACTGTTTAACATTTACATTAATGACTTGTTTACACTCCCATCTGTAGGAAAGATTATTAGTTTCGTCATCAGATAAAATTAAATATTTAGGAATATTTATTGATAATCGGAATCATCAAATTGATTTTATAATAAAAAGAACTTAGATGCAAGTTAGGCAAATTTAAATTATACCGAGATATACTTGAAATTCACCATTTAAAAATCCTTTATTATGCCCTTGTGCATTCTCATATTAACTACGGGATAACGGTATGGGGTGGAGTAACAAATAATTATTTAAGCAAGCTAGAATGCATACAAAAGTGGATTTTAAAAACCATCTACAGGAAAGATTACACATACTCAACCGATTTCCTTTTCAAAGAAACACAGATACTGGACAGTGGACACCCGGCAACTATTTCTTCAAAATCTAATTTGACAATTTAAAAATGTAAAGCACATTTAAAGAAAATTCTACATCAACAACCACATAAGGTATAAAAGTATATCTGTTGTAGTCCCTAAAGCCGAGAAAATGATTGGTCAACGATGTTTCACCTACCTGAGCCCTATTATATTCTCTAAATTTCTCCATTAAGCAAATAAACTCAATTGGACTGCAGAAAAGGAAATAAAAAAATTGTTAATGATAACATCACTATTAAAAATATATTAAATAGTCGATAGAAAAAATACCAAGTATGAAATATTATTTCACTGAAAGGTCATTAAAAAAATACATCTTCCTGCATTCAATGTACTGGTTAGCTATAATTCTTTTATGTGAATGCACTTAACATTTGATGTGTATGTTTTTACCAGTAGTAATTATCGCCTTCTCCTACTCTTCTATCTTCTCTTTTCTTTTCGCTTTTTTTCCTCATTCCTCATCTTACCTCTGTTAAACTGTAAAGCTCTCCATCTTTTCTTTTTCCTGATTTCTTGTCCCACTTGCAAGGTTAATTTTGTGGGACCTAATTCTTTGTTTATTTTACTACCTAATCCGTTCCCATTATATTGTTTACTTTAGTTTATATTCACTAATACTGATATGTTTTTAAAAAAGTTTTTCTCCTTATTAAATTTACGCATTGTAATATTTGTGATATATTCACTGTAACGTTATTATATTATGTATTTGATTTTTGTTTAAATAAATTATTATTATTATTATTATTAGATTTATTGACTGAAATGCCAGAAATATGCGCATCAATTAATTTGGTTAAGGCAACGAAAATATGTATTTTTAAACTAGACTATATGAATTTGAATAGTATTTTTTGTATTACTCCCAAATTAAACAATTAAAATATTTTCCATCGGTACATTTGAATGCTTTTAGCAGCTTTTCAATAGGGTATTATAAGGGGACTGTTACCACTTTCAAAAATTCTGTTGTAGTGACTAAAGCCTAAAGATTTGTATGGAACAGGTCACTTTATCCGTTATTCTGGATCCTCCTCCATGTTTTGCAAACTTTTCAACATCTATTTAAATTTCAAAAATATGAAATGTAAGATATTGTAAAATATGTGTATTATACTTATCAGAAATAAATAATATGTTATTATTTTGCCTAGATATATTTATTATCATAATTATGGGTAAAAAATTTCTCAAACATTGATTTATTTTCATTTCTGAATCTTATGTAGGAATTTCGAAATTTTCATTCGCATCCTTGTTCGATCACCGGTTATATCCCAAATATAAGAAACTTAGTTTGATAAACATAGGGACTTATGCATGTATATGTGTATAAGTAGCATAAGTGCATTAATTCTTTGCATATTCTGGTTTTTTACTTATAATTTTACAAATTTAGTTTGTAAGCTTGCAGCTGTAAAATATATGATAGGTGCATTTTTAAAATCGTATACTTTATTGATATCTGTTCCTTGGATAAATAAAGATTACTTTACTTTACTATTTCTTTTAAACAATTATTGACACGCTTGGTTTCAAAGAGTTGGTTAATTTTCTACTTGGTCCAAAAGACACAAAATGTGAATTATACTAAATATTGTATTAGCTTTTTTGGAAACTAATTACCTGGTACTATTATGTATTTTCAAGTCCATTTTAATTTCATTGATTTTCCATGCACCATTAATTTTGTCGCGAATTGGGACCAACATTTATGATTCTGTCTGGTTCTCTAATTAAATCTGCATTAATAGTAAGGTAATAATTTGTTCGTAATTTGTAATTAAACTCTGTACCAAACATTTAATGAAGTGAATTGTATCGCGGAGCAATCGCAATAATCGTAAAATGAACAAATATTAACCACCGGCTTGTAATATCTGCAATGGACTTCTTTTTCGCTGTGAAATTAATTTAATTTCAGGGGGAGAATTCAACATAAATAAAAATTTCAGAGTATTTAAATCTATTATTGCTTATTCTAACTAATAAATAAATAGTTCATTTTGTGCAGATGCTAGAAAATAATTTGCAATATTGAGGTGAACAGATCGAAGAATATGAGTTTTATGAATGTAAAAATTACTGATTATTAAGTGTCAATTGTACAAACTTGTACATAAGAAATTAGCGTAGCACGCGTCTAGTAGTTTATTCGAGTGTAGTGATCAAATATTTTGGTGCTTTGTTAAAGTGGTTCTCAGACATTGAATATATTAATTTCTTTAAAATGTGCCCCATATGAGAACGTCCCCAAGGGTTCGGGTCTGCCTCCTTGCATTCTTAAGAGAGCCATACAAATTGGAGGAGTTACTTAGAAATTTTTTTAACTTCCGTAGCTCTTGATCTATATAGATATATGCTGTAGTGTTTGGCATAACAGCGTGAGGCTTGCTAGCTTAGAATAAAATCGATAATAAAACATAAACACGTCACATATAGTAGACAACTCCCAAGTCCAAAGTTAAGGCTGTCCGGAAGGGGGTTACACAAGAAAGTAAAATTCTAGTACAATTTCAGTAAAACGAAACAAGCAATTAAATAAAATATGTAAATTAAATATGGCTATGCCCAGTTACTTCCACGTCCAGTGGAAGCATAGTAACGCAAAAAAAAATTTGCTTGTTTGTTGAAATGTCTTAAAATGTCATGAAACGTCGAGATTTTAAATTTGAGCAAAAAAAAATTCTGTCTGTCGGTATGTAACTTTTTTGTGCCTACATTTCCTCTAGAACCGTTTATGATATTGACTTGAAATTTGGTACACTTATGTATTATAACGAGATCTATAACTAGATTATTATTTTGATCTAATTTCGTTGAAGGGTTCGAGGGTAAATTGGGTAAATAAGGGTAAATAGGCAAAGCAAACAGGCAAGCGTCCATAAAATTTAGGGCATGTATGAAAAGTCAAGGTCTCCAAATTTTTTTGGCATCAGCCACCCCACCTATCAACAAAAATACCACCCCCACACTATTATGAAAAGTAGTAGAAAAATTAAAATGTGATTTAGTATGTATACAAGAACGAAACGTCTCAAAAAAAATTTTTGGCGTTAGCTGCCCCCTCTACCACCCCCATTGCATCCCCACCCTATTATTAACGGGAGTAAAATATTACATTGGGATTTAGAGTGTATAACACTTGGGTACAAAATCTGGATGTGGAAGTAGTGATGCCTTGGGCAGCGGATTTTTTTTAACATGAAGTGATGCATTTTCCAAATTAACGCAAATAATATCAGAATACAGAAACAAGTAATATCAAACTTTATAAAAGAATCTGGGTTTAACAAAGTTACTCTCACAATTAAATTTTGGCCTTATATGTTTAAAGAACTAGATGTAAATGGCTAAGTTTGTTTATCTTTGCATAAAAGTGAGAGATGAATAGTAAAGGGGAGGAGGTTGGTATGTTTCAGTTCATTTGCATTATTTGTATTCCAAACAAACTGATTTATTTTATTAATAACTCCCATATGGTGACATGCTCTTGCAATCTGTATGTGTCTTGTTACGCAATAGGCTGTATAATATTTAATTGCAACATTACCCTGACTATTTTACACAACCCTTGACCATATCTGTAAGTTCTTATGACCTTTTGCCACTACATAATCGATCTTAGATCATTTAGCTGTCAATCCCTAAGCGATGCACTTTTCGTTTAACTTTCTTAGTAAAATATTAACTAGTATAGTATATAATTTATATTGATTCCGTTCTCTTCCATAATCAGATGTCGGCATGTTGAATATTTATTTTGACATCATTATTCATGTTTTGTTGCTATTATAATTATGACACTACCATTTATTTTGTACAAATTGAATTAATTCTGTTAATAAAGTAGCAATTTATTATTTGAAGAATTATCTACCATTTCTGGATGTGTTTTGAATGAAATTCGAAGGAGGAATAACCTTGTAGATTCTGGAATTGGTTGGGAAGGTGGTCAATACAAATTATTGAACCACAGCACTTAGGCCCCATTGGGCCTCCTGTGCATAATTTATTATTAACGCATTTTAAAAATACATGCAGGGTGTTTCATTTGGAAAAAAAAGAGTTATGACAGTTCAAAAATCTAAACCACGTTGAACCACCATGGAGAACACCTTATAGAGGATTCCATACTGGAGAAGTCTGGAATTTAATACATGATCTTGACTAACATGAAGTGAAACAACAAACGTTATTGAAAATAATTTTTTTGCAGATTTTACCCCTGATAATTGCAAACGCATTCTATTTCGAAAAAAGTTGAATAAAACATCAATACCGCAGTGTAAGTCCAAAATTAACAGTTAAAAACAAACATATAAAAAATGTTAAGTATTCCAATAAAAGACTTGAATACTAGTATACTATCGTTATGTGATGCCACTCTTGAGTGTCCACGATTTCAATATAACTACACTGTTTTTGATGAAATGTGTGTATGTTATGACAGGGTTTTGGGTAAAACAATAACGAGTATACAGTGTATCTAGGAATCAAAACAAAATTCTTCAGACACTCAAAAAGTTGTTAAAATATCCAAGGTCATACCATTTAAAAGAGTTTAGACAGTTGATGCACGAGAGAAATACTCTAATTGTATACTTAAGTGAAACTCATAGACGAAAAGAAGCTTTAAATTTCAGAATACAAATTTGTGGCATCTTATTCTAGTAGTAGACACACATGCGGAATTTTGATAAACGTTAAATATGGCGTAAATATGACTGAGCTTGACGAAGTTGCTAGTAATCCGTATTATTGGTCCGTAACCCCATTATTTGTATTACGCTTTAAATAAACAAAAACGTGAAAAGGCACGGAAGCAAAAAACGAGGCTTATAGAAAATATCAGTTAACAAGATCAGATTATCATTGGGAAGAATATAAGTCAAAAAGAAATCGGGTGACAACAGTAATACGGCAAGATAGGGTAAAGTATTATGAAAAGAACATTGATCAATGTAGAGGAGACAACAAAAGGATATGACATACCATAAAAAATTAACTAGCAAGACGAAAGCAGGAGAATTTGACGTAGAAAAAATTCTTTTTAATAAGCAATTAAACACACTGGAAGAAAACTTTAACAACTTTTATTATGAAAGTATTAAAGACATAGAAAGACATAGCTAACAGTATTGAGAACAAACCTTTTGATTTACGAATAGAGGCAGATAATAAACGAATCATTATTTCTTCATTTAAGGCAATAAACTCAGGTCAATTAAATAAAATTGTTTTTAACTTAAAAAACAAAAGTACCGGAGATGAAGGGTTTAGCGTTAAATTGTTGAAAGACTTGTTTGATGTAATTGGTTACCCTTTATTAAATATTATTAATCGTTAGAAACAGGATGTGTACCAGCGCTGTTAAAAATTACTACAATAGCGATTCCAAAAGTAACATCCTCTACGAAATCTGAACAATGTCTTCCAATTAATTTATTACCGGTTGTGGACAAGATATTGATTATAGCGAGTGATGAACATGAAAAAAATTACATTTTACTTGTAGGTCAATCTGGTTTTCGAGAAAACCACTGAAGTGAAACGGCTCTCCAATATGTGTAAGCCAAATGGAGGAAGGAAATAAGTGAAGATAATGTAGTCCTCAGTGTGTTTGTGGACGTAAAGTGGTATCTTGAAATTATTGGTAGATGCTTGTTAATAAAAAAAAATGTATAAATATGGTATTAAAAATACTATTTTGAAATTGCTAGAAGACCATTGAAATGATAGATGTCACAGAACGAATATCATGAACAAAATGTCAAGTAAAGTTGCAAGTCCATACGATGTCCTCCAAAGAAATATAGCTGCGTCGAATACCACTTAAGAATTTTTTTTTTTGCTTTTTGGTAATGTCGTGCATGATATTTTATTCAAAATGGCTCGCTTGACAGCTTGTCTTTTTAAATATGTCATTTAGGAAATTGCTAAGCATCAAACTCCCATGATTAAAAAATTCTGAATATTATCTCTTTTGGTATTTATCTCTTTGGTGTTGGGATTAATTTTGTTAAATTAAATTATTAATTGGCTTTTTACAGACAATAAGTTTAAGATTAATTACACGAGTTGATATACTGAAGATTAATTAAAACCATTTCATCTTCCACATGGCGTTGAGCTAATGATTTTTAATAAATCGAAGCCAATAATATGATACTGGTATTATACATGAAAAACATTATATTTAGCTGTAACAGAGCAAAACTTTCAGCTTTTGAATAAATAAATTTTAATACGGAACGAGACAATGCCTAATTGGTTGTTCTATTCTAAAAATATAAATTTTCCACTTTTTCATGCATACTTAATTCCTGAACTACTTTAAAAAATCTGTTAATATTAATTCTCTCCATACCTTCAACCTTAGTAATGTAATAAATCTTTGAAAACAAAAGCATGCCTTGATGACTGTAACATTATATTCATTGTCATCAATTGCAAAAGAGGTTAGTTTTTATTGTTGCCACAAAGAATCATTTTAACTAAAGAACAAAAAATAGAAATTGTACGAGACATGGAAAATAGCGTGCCAACAGGACAACTGTTGATATTTTTAATGAAAATAATGATAATACTCACATGAATTTTTAATAAAGCAGAAACTCATATGTAGACTTGTTAGCTGATGACACTATTAGTCATTATTTGGTAGAAATTTTGGCAATATAACCAGCATCCTAAGAACTATGAAATTAAAATCGATGAATGTAGTATCGAAAAAGTGGACTAAACTAGATAACTAGGTGTTATGTTGAACCCAAAATTTACATTTTGTCATCAGGACAATTATATGTGTTAGAAAATTGGGAAAAAAATTGGTTTCTTTCACGAAATTGTAACTAATTTACAGTGGAGTAAATTGCTAATTTATTTACAATACAATTAATATCCCCTTTTCAAATATTGAGCAGCCAGAGGCTTGTGCGGAAGGGGGTTATACATTGAAAAAGCGCGGACATACAACCATTTCCTCCGATGGCACGATAGCCGTGTGATTAACCGCGATTGCCACCTCGCGCATTAACACACGCGGCTATATAGAATTTGTCAAAAAATCTTTTTTACAAAGTTCGATATATCTCGAAGGACTTCGTCGTTTCAATGCTTTGCCCAATGAAATAAAAGATGCTCCAAACATAACTTTTTTTGTTAATAATGTATGTAAATATCTAATACGTAATTAGTTACCTAATGTACAAAACATAAGTGGAGTATCACTAATTCTATTCCATGTACAACTGTATTATTACTATTTCTTAAATTGCTTCTTACATTTTTTGTCTTATAATAGCAATGCTAATATATAATAATAAATAAATAAAAATAAATCTATTTGAAATATATTTTCAAATGTCAAACGGTTGAAAGAATATTGCCTGTCAATATCCTATTGACTCACCTACATACATTCACATTTACATACAAAATTAGACAATTCAGAACTGAGTACCTCTTCTCTTAGCAGATGTTTTTGCCAACTCCATGTACAAAGCAACAAATCTATATTTAAATTTTTATATAAATGCATTAAATAGAAATTCTACACATCATGTCTATTTATTCTCGAATGCAAAGTAATTATTATAATAATAGTTTTATTATTTCTAATCTGCTAATTAATGCAATTAAATAACTTGTTTACACACTCAACTTAATGAATTCTGTTTCTATTTCAGATCCGGATGCCAATTACATCTGAAGTTAAGTTCTTGTGGTCCTACCGCCGGCCATATTGACAGTTTCACAAGCCGTTTTCTCCAGCTCCCGTTTAATTAAACACTCAGTGTAAATAAAGTAAATATGCAAACAAGGTCGTTTGTCCTTTAATCTCGAAGTCAAAATTAGATTAGTGAGTCCGAATAACGATCTAAAGTGTTTGTGGATGTGTTTATTATTGACTGTAAGTGTTTGTTCTGTGAACTGTTATGAATGTTTTAAGTGACTGATTTTTCATTGAAGTTAACCAAATTGAAGAAAAATGGAGACCGAAGAACTTATTAAACTTGTCGATGGGATCTACAAGGTAAGGCTATTTAAATCAATTATATTTTGTATATTAGACTCGGGGGTTATTTATGTCAATTGCAATTATACAGGGTGTCCCACGACGAATTGCAGCGGTCGATATCTCGAAAAGCAGACATTAGAAAATTTTGAAAATTTGGTAGTAAACTAATGTCGATGGTGGCACTTCCTGTTATACCGAAAGTAGATGTCAACTTGCTTGTTTTAAATGGGTAAATGGGACACCCTATATATTATTACATTTTTGAATTGTACGCAAAATTCTAGGCCGATTTTGTGTTTCATGTATTATACCCAAGTC
Organism: Leptura quadrifasciata; assembly: GCA_963675555.1. Taxonomy (NCBI): domain Eukaryota; kingdom Metazoa; phylum Arthropoda; class Insecta; order Coleoptera; family Cerambycidae; genus Leptura; species Leptura quadrifasciata. The sequence goes on along the minus strand of OY776673.1, from coordinate 186,966,393 downwards.
TCTCCGTCTTTGACATATTTCCATTTTTATGTAAAAATTGACCTTTGCAGGCCCTAAAAAATTATCAATTCTTCCGATAAGGAAGCCTTTATTATCTAATTTGGGTTGGACTCTTTGTTGAAAAAGACCTACCTTAATAGAGTTTTTATAATATTTTGATATGTATTAATACAGAGTGTTCAAAAAGCAAGAATACAAATGAAATTGATAAAACTGTCAAAAATCAATTTTTTTCAAATGGAAACCCCCAATTTTTATAATCTTCTCTTATTTACCATTAAAAATAAGGGTAAGTTTGCGTATGGATGTCTATTCTGAAAATTTTTAGACGTCCATATACAAACAAAAGACATAGGTAACAAAACACAGCTCTCAAACTAGCGTTTCGGGCTCTTGCTCCCTATTAGCAGAGCTTGACTAAGAATGCGATCAGAAATGAAATGTTTGGGGCGTCTGAACCACCAAGTTACTATTACTGTATTATCCAGTGTTAAAAGTGTTTAATAATAAAAATAATAATACGTTTATTGGTTACCCAAAAAAAGATTATGCAACCATATTTACATTTGAATCGGTCATTTGAGAAACAGTACATGTCAGTTTTGAATTATTTTACAGGAAACGAAAAAAACTGAAAATAATGAAATATCGGTAAAAACTTTGGTCTTTAAGATTAAGCCTTCAAAATTTGGTGTATTTAGGGCCGGTCTTTTCATCACCCATTAAATTTATTTGGGAAATAATTTCCTCGGCTACAATTGTATCAATAATCGTTTCCACAGAATTTATCTGCTGAATAAATTTAATGGGAGATGAAAAGATCGGCCCTTAGATTATTTTAAAATGATTATTTTGAAAAAATGTTTTTAAGAGAAAAAATATAGTACTTCAAAAACTCGCGACATGTGACGTTTCTGAAATGAAGTATAAAACTTAATAAGAAGGCATGTAATATTATTAAAAATCTTTATTGAATATATAACACAGGGCCATAAAATAAACTGTTATAAAAAATTAAGCATCTTCATCATTTTCAGTTGTTGGCCAACGTAATATTTGGTTATAAAACTCATGGTGTTCTTCAAGAATGTATGTAACAAGTTGTTTAATATTGTCAAGTTTTTTGGAATTAATCGGAACTTGCCCAAGAGGATAAGCAGGTTTCTGAACAGGTTCAGGTAGTTGTACCAAATTGGAAGTAGCAAGTCTGAATTTATGACTGGTAAACCCCTCTATAAATTCAAAAGCTTCAACTACTCCAGGTTCATTGGAGGAGAATCTAAAATGTGTGTAATTCATTATCTGAAATGTGCGTTTTTGCTCCCTTGGTACACCTCTACCAAGTGACTCGATCGACAAGCTGTTTTTTTTGTAAAACCTGGGCCACCAAGATTTAAAATCGGCAATATATTCACTTTTAACGAGTTTTACAAAAAATTTTGATTTTCTTGATGAATTTGCAATCATTTCAACATATTCCATTATCGAGTAGATTCTGTCATATTTTCTGATTACTCTTAGTAGCCGAAAAATTACGATCGTTGGGTAAAAAAGAATGCCCTCTTTGAGGAAAATACTGATTTATGGTTTCGAATCTGTTCATCTGAACCAATGCCATAAGAACCCTTATTATTGTATGGTTGCGATTCTGACCACCGCAGCTGCCCGAAACAAATGACGCGACTTCGTTCGGTTCTTTTTTTGCTATACCTTCATGGTAAACATAGAACTTGGCCTGCTGCTTTCCAACTAAATTTATTCCAAACACGTTAACAGTCAACTGCCTCAAGTAAAAAGTGTCTTGCACTGGAATAAGAGGCAACTGGAGATTTTGCACATAGTCAAATGTGATTACAACAGTATCATTATTAGTAGGATTTTGGGACAATTCAGTTAATACTTTCAGCTTATTGTAAAACTTCTGAGCCCTTCTTTTATGTACCATCAATTCTGCTGCTCGCTTCGCGTTGTCATTAAGTGAAGGACTTTTAATTTTAATACTAAATTCTTCACATTTGCAACAGGTGTCTACCTGTGTTCGTCCAAATCCAAGTGAAAACCTTTCCTTAAAAATGTTTAAGTAAAACTTGTATTTTATTTTGGTACAAGGGTGCTTTTTTTTAAACAATTCGTACATAATTTTTACATTAAGCTTTTCGTCTAAATATTTTTTTTCTGTACTACTATAGAGAGAAATTTTGGTCGGGAAGCTCCTAATATGATCTTCAATTTGGATAACTATATTTCCTGGAATGGCATTTCCAGAAATGCACTTGCCTCTTTGTCGTTAGGTTGTTTACCATTAACAAGAAGCTGAGTCAAGCGTCTAACTCTTGCCGGAGTGATTGCGTGAATGTTAATAAAAGCTTCTTTGCAAACAGTAATACGCCCAGAAGAAGAAGTTAAAAAATATTAAAAAGAGTAAGTTTTAGGCTTAGGTCGCCCTAAATTTCTTCGCCTTTTAACTCTAACGTTGTTGCATCACATTAATGCTTGTAAATATACATCTTGTTCATTTTTGTTTGTCATGAGTCTAAATTTGTTAATAATTTCCTGTCGGTCACCTTGGACACATCGCTCATAACATTTTAATTTACACCTACGAACAAAACCGATACTTGCTTTAAAACCCTTATTACTAACCTAAAAAATTAAATAACTTACCCGCAAGTTTCTCCTTGTTCTATAGCGTGAACTACAGCACCTTTATAGTTAATGTACTCTTCCCCTTTTAATCTGGCATTTTTTATAATCTCACATTTATATAGCTTCCTTTTTCCTTTTCTTCTTATTCCAACACTAAGAGCACTATCAGACTCACTTTCACTACTGGACGCCATTATTGAGAAATGACATTCGCACACTGCGTTTAGAAAGAACACATGTCAGCGACTTGTGTGGTTTCTCAACGCATCGAGATATTTAGAAGCGTATAAATCATTGAAGCGTCATCGGACAAGCGATGTTACTGTAAGGAACGATGTGTTTACCCTTAAAGTGTATATTACTGCAATAAACTCAAAATGGCCGAAATATTGACATGTGCTGTTACTCAAATGACCGATTCATTTATAATATATAGGGCCAACAAAAGGCCAAATGTTAGGTATAATACCAATTCTGCTACACAGGCCTGGAGAATATATTTACGCAATTAAGTTTTCCGGGGTGAGCGTAGATGCGTCTTTACTATGTACATACTTCGATATGCGATGTAAAGCAACGTTAGGCGCGGTTAGTACTTGGATGGGCGACCGTTTCAAAGAAGACCGCGTCCTCGCCTCACATATCTTCCAGCAGCTTGTATATCAGTGTATGCGCGGAAGCTATGAAACCTTAGGCGAGGGTTGTGTAGGTGATATACCATCCTTCGGAGGGGATGTAAAGCCGTCGGTCCCTTGTCTTTTAAATGTTAGGCAAGTGAAAGATCCCTATTCTTCTTAAGGGAAGAGGTTCGGAAAAAGTGCTGGTTAGGGGTAGCTCGTTTACAGACGTCGGTGATAGGCCTAGACAGCACACTCTAGACAGCAGACAACAAATAGTAATTTTTCTACACCTATTATGTAATATGAGCATTATGATGTCGATTTTAAAAAAGGAATGACCTATATTCCAGTGGCTGATATATAATATTTATTACATGCCTCTAGAATAAGCATAGGTGGCGCTATCCAGTAGTAATACTGTTTGCGTTTCTGTTAACACTTGACGTTTCTATTGACAGTTAACCTTTCACATTTCATCGCTGCAGTGGTACTACAAATAGACATATAGATACAAATATACCTAATTTATAGGCGTAGAAAAAGTATAGTCTGTAATTCATTTGGAATGGCATATTCTGCTCTCGCGGACCGTCCTTCCAAACTTATTACAGAATATACTATTCTGCATGGAATATATTAGGAGACCTTCACATAATAACACATATAATTGTAATAAGGATCAAATAATACAAATAAACTATAATAGTACTACAGATTCGTAATGTAAATTATTATATGTCCTAATTCACAGTAAACTAAAATTGTTGAAATTATATTTTAATATTTTGAAGAAGAAACACGTAATGTGTAATTTTCTCCGATTGTGTATATTTAGCCAGTGTGCATCTTTCAACTTGTGAGATAGTCGTTCTGTGTGTCTAACACTGTAGATAAATCTTAAACAGCAATTTTGAACCTACTGAGTTCTATGTATATCTACACTATCAAGACAAGGACTGTAAACACTGTTACAATAATTAAAGTGTGACGGAATCAAGGAATCACATAATAACATTTTTATATCTCTATTTAATAGTCTTTGATCATATACAAGTTTTAATGATGTATATGCTTTTTAAATAAATGAGTCACGTGTTTATTGAGACGAAGTTTGAAGCCAGTAATCAGCCCTAAACTGTTACAGGATTCGCTGAAAGGTATGGTGTAATTTCCCAATTGAAACTTCATATTATTTAATGCAGTATCCCTTAGGCTGTCACTACCAAATAAAACGGCACAAGATTTCTTCACATTGATTTTGAGAAGTTCATTGGTGGGAACTTCTAAAAGCATATTTAGATCATGATTGATTTTTTCATTAGCTTTCTAACATCTATATTTTAAATAAAGATAGTAGTTGCAGTGTTCTAAGTAGTTATGAAAATCACATATGTAGATAGTGTATATCAGGGTCCCCAATATACTCCTCTGCGGGACATCTTGGGCTACCATCTGTACATTGGATAGTTGACTATTCAGTGAAACATGTTAATATCTTCCCTAAAGATACGAGGCCATTAAAGAACGGGCAGTGTCGTCAAATCCTACGAAATGCAAAATTGCGAGAAGTACTTCATGGTACAATAAATCAAAAGCTTTAGAGTAATCTAAAAGAATAAGTGCGCATGTTTCTAGATTTTTTTCTAAGATTTTTGATTTTTACAAACCTAAAATGTTCTAGTTTAGAAGGTTAACTTACTCTTGGAATCGGTTTTACGTAAGTATGCCTCCACAATTTTGGAAAGTAAGAACACATTATACATTTGTTGATAACATGCGTAATAAACTTAACAATAGATGGACAGCATAACAATATGAGTGTTAAATTTATTTTGTCACAACCAAATGCTTTGGATTCTATGCTTTGTAAGACGTTCATAACCTCATATTCAGTAGTAAGTGCAAAACAAAAAACTTCGTTTACACAATTTTTTATATTGCCTAGATATTTTTTTTACTTCATCTGAAGGTTTGAGAATGTTCTTATAAGAGTTAATAAAAAAATTATTTAGCTTATTGACGTCATTTAAGTGATATGGGATATCTCTACTTCTACATGTGAAAATTTTCAATTTTCTAAGCTCCTGCCTTTCTCCTTTACAGTGAAATTATTAAATTTTTGTAACAAATATATACTTTTTCCCTACTAATCATGGCAGAGGTAATATTACCTAATTGCTTGTAATAATCCCAGTAACCAGGCAAATTTGTTATTCAATGTCGCCGTAATGCTTTACAATTTCCTCATGAATTTCATATTACCGGTCGAGTTGTCGGTTATCCATGGCGAATATTTTTTTTTGATATGCGCAATTTCTTAATAGGGTCATATGCGTCAAATAGGCTTATTATATTATTGTCAAAGAAAGATATTTTATCATCTATATTATTGGTAGTATAAATGATGTGCCAAGTTAAAATTTGTAAATCTTTTTTAAAATTATATGTTATGTCAAATTTTTATCAGAATTTCTTCGAATATTTAGCGCAAGCCTACAATATACTAAAAAATAATCGGCAATATCGACATTTAAAGATTCAGAATCGTAGACTTCTATATTGGTAAAGATTAAATCGATAAGTGTCATAGTGTTCTGTTATTCGAGTTGGTCCTTTAGTTTGTTGCTCAAGATTAAACGTATCCAAAATTGAGACAAATTCACTATCATTGGAGCAATCAGTATTAAGTAGGTTTATGTTCATGTCGCCCATGCATATTATATTGTCAAATTCAGAGAAAATACCGATTAACGTGTCTTTAAGTTTGTTTAGAAAATCTGCACAATCATTACTTCAGTTTGTAATATTGGTTACAAAAGTATCGTCAAAATATACAATTCCATACGTAAAAAACTCAGGACTTTTTTTATTTTCCTAGAATTAAAATTCTCATTACATTTGCATATTTTGTAGATACTTCTTGTACAGTAGCTCCCATAACATTCCTACATTATACTGATCAGTAACCGAAGGAAAATAACCAGCATTTTTATTGACATGACTTGAATTTTATCGGTTCTTTTATCATCAAATGATACGAAAACCGATGTGATAAGAATAAAAATGTATACATTAAGTTAGAAAATATTCTCCAACTAAAGGTATGCACTTCTTTTTTACCAAATGCCCTTGTTCGGCTTAAATTTTGTCATTTGGCAAATTAAGCACGTGATCTGTACAATTTTATCTTTTTAAAACATCCTTCTGTGGTACTTTAAGTTTTCTCGACCATGCTTAATTGAAGGTCATGTAATACTCCTCTGAACAATTTGTATTCATTAGGGTTTGTATTTTAAACTGGGTAACAGAAAATAACTCTTTCTAGAATTTAATAACAATGGTTTTGTACATTTTCTGTTTTGGTCTTATAAACTTGCCAAACTCTTAGTGCATTTTAGTAATTTTATTGTGTAAATAATAACAGAAAGCTAAAATACATTATATTACGGAATAATATAAATTCACCCAATGTACAATACAATAAACATTCCTGAGGAATATAGCGTTAAAAATTATGATAGTGATGATTGTAATGTTGGAGATAACGATCTCAATGTCAGAGATATTCAAGTGATAGCTGGAGTAATTAGAATAATTTATGTGACAGTTTTCTACTAAGAACATCATAAACATTAACTAGCGGTACAAATAAACCAGTATACAGATACTAGTCGAATTACAACTACTCAAACAAAATATTACTACACATTAAATAAGAAAATTACAATATTATTGATAATTTGTGGGATATATCTCCTAAATTAATTATATTTTTAGATTGACAGTGATCATGAATTTGACATAGTTAATAGTGAAATAATAGTTTTTCAAAAGTACCACAATCTGAATAAATAAAATACACAAAGGTAATAAAAACAGTAAAATCCCTTTACACTTTTCAAGACACTTCTCAAATAGTTGTTACAAATCATTTTTTAATCCAGTTCCAAATATTAATTAGAATCTTCTAACCCAGGATCTCTGGATTAATCAACCAATGTAAAGCGGCTCAAGAAACTTGATATTACTTGTCCCCATTTTGAATAAATTTTCAATGAAGACCCATTATCCTAAGTTAAACAGTGATATAATAGTAGAGATTGTATTAGAAGCAATAAATTACGAGGAAAGAATTGTTAATTTAAAACTAACGAATGTGTGATATTTATTTGACCTATTGAATGGGGTTTAAAATATAAAAATGATTCCAGCATCTTTTGGCGACGCAAACATGGACGACATGATCACAAACTGCACGATCCTTAAAGGTATTATTCCTTCACCGAAATTAAAACCGCTGCCCAAGGACTCACTACTTCCACATCCAGATTTTGTATCCAAATCTTATACACACTAAATGCCAATGTAATATTTTACCCCCTTTAATAATAGGGTGGAAATGGCAATGGGGTGGTAGGGGGGGTGGCTAATGCCAAAATAAATTTTAAAGGCCCTTGGTTCTCTACACACACTAAATCCCAATTTAATTTTTTTCTCTCTTTAATAATAGGGTGGGGATGGCATTGGGGGTGGTAGAGGGGGTAGTTAATGACAAAAAAATTTAATAATTCCTTGGTTCTGTATACACACTAAATCTCAATTTAATTTGGGGTGGTATTCGGGATGATAGTGGGGGGTGGCCGACGCCAAAAAAAATTGAGACCTTAGCTTTTCGGACATGCCCTAAATTGCAATTTTATGGGCCCTTACCTGCTTGCTTTGCTTATTAACCTTTATTTACCCCAGAACCCTTCAACGGAATTAGATCAACATATAATCTAGTTCCAGAATAATACATATCCTTATAATTCCTTATAATACATAAGTGTACCAGAATTCAAGTCAACGGTTCAGACCGACAGACAGAAATTTCATGACATTTCAAGCCTATTTCAACAAAAAAAACCATTTTTTCCCGTTACTATACTTCCACTAGGCGTGGAAGTAATATCGGTTGCAGAACACTTATGTATCCCTTAAATCAAACAATAAGTATATGTCAAAGTAACATTCACATATAAACAATACCTTTGATTTTTAATCCCATACTACTTCCACGGCCAGTGGAAGTAGTTACGCAAAAAAAAAAAATTCTTGAAATAAACTTAAAATGTCATGAAACGTCGAGATTTTAAATTTGAGCGAAAAAAAATTCTGTCTGTGCTCTGTAACTTTTTTGTGAGCACGTTTACTCTAGAACCGTTTGTGATATTGACTTGAAATTTGGTAAACTTATGTATTATAACGAGATCTAGAACTAGATTATAATTTGATTTAATTCCGTTGAAGGATTCGGGGGTAAATAACGGTAAATAGGCAAAGCAAGCAGATAAGAGTCCATAAAATTGCAATTTAAGGTGTGTACGAAAAGTCAAGGTCTCAAAATTTTTTTGGCTTCAGTCAGCTCCCACTATTAATCCTCAAAACCACTCCACACTATTATGAAAGAGAGGAGAAAAATTAAAATGTGATTTAGTGTGTATGCAAGAGAGAAACGTTTCAAAAAAAATTTTTTGGCGTTAGCTGCCCCCTCTACCACCCCCATTGCCACCCCCACCCTATTATTAAAGGGAGTAAAAAATTAAATTGGGATTTAGTGTGTGTACGACAACCATGGGCCTCTAAAATTTATTTTGGCATTAGCCGGCTGGCTAAAATAAATTTTAGAGACCCTTAGTTGTCGTACACACATTGGTAAATGGGGTATTTACGATCCTCATTGCCACCCCCATTATTGCCCTATTATTAAAGGGCGTAAAATATTACATTGGAATTCAGTGTGTATAAGACACTTGGATACAAAATCTGGATGAGGAAGTTGTGATTCTTTGGGCAGCGGTTTTGTTGCCATTGTTTATTTACATGATTACACAGAAGTTCGAATTCAAAACAGATATTATTAGTGACCTCATTTTACAACGTATACGTGAATTAGTCATATAAGGATGACAAACTCTTGTGACAGGGGTAAATTCTATAAAACAACATTGTTTAGGTATTAAGCAAATAAAAAACTTTTCTTATTTTTTGTTTGACATGAATTTTCCTACTTTTTTATATAGTATTGCATGGGTAAAGCCTACTTTTCAAAATACATTGGAGAATGCCGATAGAATACAGCTCCTATCTTATACCTGTACTAACTACCTGAATACGTTTGAAGATATTTCATAGGTTATCATAAAGTAAACACATTACAGTTGTTTCATTCGCTAACTTGAATTCATGTTTCATCAAATGATTGGTAGAAATACAGTAATTATTATATCAAAAGGTGAAAATCGTGTCGTTGAAGTAAATAACTCAAGCAATTGTGATTGTTGACACACCAAAACAAAATATTAAAAGAAAAATGCTACAACTTTCCTCTGTGCCATTTAGTAAATATAAACTTTCTCACTGCTCGCAAGTTTAATTAACGTTGATTATACTAAAACTTCTTACATATTCGAAGTTTTAGTACTAAATGTTAATTGGAGCTAATAAGTATATATTTAGTAATTGGAATATCGACAAGGTAGCAGTAGCGTTTTTCTTAACCTTTTGTTCTGGTGTTCGGTAGAATGAATCAAATATACTTTGTTTTGATTTTCTTCTGTTAGATATATCTTATGATGTATAATTGTGGCTTGTTTCCTAAGCCTAACTAAATACTCTGAACAATTTTGTCAATGCTGACTGAACTCGTGATTTTTAAAATTGATTTAAGAATTAAATTAAGCAGCATACCAGTAATTAGTTCCTATGTGGAGCTTTAGTCTTCAGTTTTAATCTTCGGGTTTTTACCATATTTAACATTGCATATCTGCCAGATCGCACCCAATGAAATGTAGTTTTATACTTCACGCCCAAACTCGCTGCCAAAGGTACTCAATCGTCCCCTATATTGGCACATGTTACTATCTTCTGGCGATCCCGATCTGTATGTTTTCCATATCGCTGTCTTGCAACAGGTTCATTGTCAATAACAACAACTCTGCACAAGGGGCAAATCGCGCCTGGTATATTTGTCACAAGTTCAGCACATTTGGTGTGGACTAGGTGATGACATGGTATTAATTTTGTAACGAGATATCTTGCCATTGAAACTCGACAAATTGAACAATTTTCTGTTAAGTTCATAATTATTCTGATTTACAATTTTTAAAACCAGACAATGGTTAAGTCACTGGACTTAAATAAGTTTATTTATGTTACTATGTATGTAGTTAAGGCATTTTCATGAATATGTTGATGTAGAAGTTGTAGTGCAGTTTATGTAGAATATGGATATCTAAAACGCTATCTGAAATTCACATCACGTTTTCTCAATTACAAATAACGCTTTCTCAAATACAATTCACTAATCTAAATTACAACTCAACATTTCTGAAATTAAATTGATTAATCTGAAATACAATTGATGATTTCTAGAATACTATTAACTAATCTGAAATACAGTTGATGCTTTCTGAACTTAAATTGATAATTTCTGAAATGCAACCGGGAAAGGTGTAGTATTTTCCAAAACAAGTAGACTATAAAAAAGCAAATAATAACGTCTTCATGTATATTATACACCTGTGTTTATCACTTTTTGAGAGATCAATTATTAATTGGCCTTATTTGAGAAGCCATTACCTAATACCCCTGTAGCACCAGAGAAGAACCGGAATGGTCACATGCTATTGCCGGATATCGCCACGAAGCTGTATTAATTTATTTGTTCTTGGGATATCACGTTGTGTTCCTGTCGTAAACACTGACCCAGTTGTGGCATTATGGGTTGTAATATGATTATTAAATAAATGTTTGATTAAGGTACACTTAGGGATGGTTTAGCTGACTTACATTAAAAGCGAATAAAGTAAAAATAAAGAATAAGTAAACAATTGTTAATTATATAAATCAGAATGAATTATTGGAAATTGAGAGTAATAAGTTTCAAATAACATCTAACATAAAATCATGAATTTTTTTGCAAAGGCCGTTATAAATACGCTTTTATAGAGAATTAAATCACTTCATTCCAGTACCACATGTATCAGAATCATCGCATATTATTTATTTATTCTTCTTTAGTATTAAAGATAAACGAGTGGAACATCGTATAACTAAATAAATCAGTTTTTGGACATATAAATTATTTATTTCCACTTCCGGTTTCACCGAATGTGGAACTAACGTCTCAATTCAAATTTAAAATTTTCAAATGGTACCACATAAATGACATTTCAAACGTCAACATTTATTTTAATATAATTATAGTTTTTCATTTAAGTGGGTCATGACTGTTCCGATTCCGGTACTTAGCACTACCACCCCGTAAATCATCAAGGGATGGTTTTTTGGACTGGTTCTCTTTCAAGAAATTGTCGTAAGTGACGTAGGAACTTATCGTACCATGAAATAAATTGTCGCGAATTTTTCGTTTGTAAAAATTAGTACATTTTTCTTCGAACTCAGCATTACCACTCCCTAAAAAATCAAGAGGTGATTTTTTTGGACCAATTCCTTTTCAGGAATTTATTGTAAGGGGCCTAGGAGTTTGTCGTGCTAAAAAACAATTTGTTGCAAAATTCTATTACGTAGAAGAATGAATGCACATTTCTTTGTACTCAACACTCCCATCCCCGTAAATTATTGACTATCAAGTTGGCATTACCATGGGTTTTGTGCTTAATATCGATAAATGCCTCCATACAACCAAAATGATTCGCAATGTTTTTATGATATTGCTATGATATATTTGTGCATCCATTTCGATAAAAATGTTAAAAGGCCTACCCTACTACGGTAAAAGAAGGGACAATTCTTTTTCAAAGTTTTTGATGTAAAATAAAAAATACTCCCCCCATTGCCGCACCGACGCCGTCCGGTAAATAAATCTCATGCATGTCGTTTTATTTATGTGTAAACAATAAACATATATAGGTCTGTTAAAGTATTTTCAATACTAAAATCGTCATAGATGAAAGTGAAAATACGGATCTGAAAGCATAATAATTTGATTGTACTATGAACCACAACAATTGACTTATCCAGAAACATACTGTATATAAATCACAAAGTTGCACTAAAACTCCAATCAATATAAACTGTTTGAAGTTAAAATAACGTGTTGCAAAATTGTTGATGCTATCTATATGTCCCAGGATCATTAGTCATGCCATACCATCCAATCACGATAATTGCATTTAGTGGGTGAGCTAATGTAGCAGCTAAATAATGAGAGTGGCAATAATTCTATAACTTTTTATGCTAAAGGCGTGCACAGTGAACCCTTTTTAAACAACCCTTGATTTACCAGTGGCAATGTGGGAGAGGCAATTATTTTTAATTAATATTGTAACTATACAATGCACAGATTATTCTTAAGTGATTACACAATTCGCAGAAGAGTACATCGCATTTACTAGCCAATTTTCTAAAGCATAAATTTAATATGGCTCGTGGGTGAAAACACATTATTGTGTTAGCTATCGAATCCTAAACAACTTTTTAAATGTCCGTTTAACTGTTTGTCAGCCTATCTGTCCATTCGTCACATTTCTTAGTACAATTGAAAAAATAAAACTCCGATTGTATTACATTTTGAACAGTTAAGTAAGCCACGGTCAGATAGAGGAAGAAATACGTTGTCTTGAGCAATATTGACTAACATATAAGTTATAGGCAAGAATAAAAAATGGACATTTCAGCAAAAGGGAGTTTATATAAGATAAAACAGTTGGATTTTAGATTAAAGGTTTCAAATTCCTCGAGGATTGCCCTTTGTATGGCCTCATTCCCCTCCTTTGCTGGGCCGGGCGTTTGCTGTTTAACTGACCACTTGTGATACTACTGGGCCTATCACCTCCTCCTCCCGTTTTTGGGAAGACTGAGAGGATACCTGGCTTGGGTGACGGGTCTCTGAATAGTAGTTTGAATAGCTGGACGCAGATCCCTACCTACTTTCACTAAATATTTAGCTGACTAACTCAGAGCCAAAAAGAAACTCTCCTGGTGGAATGTGCTCCACCATATCTTTTACTGGTTTGCCCAGCACGAGTAATATTAAATAATACCTAATATGAGAAATTTAATTGAAAAGTCCAGCCCGTATCCGCCATATCGAGTAAAATTTTTTCCCTTAGATTTTTAGGAATATTTTCTTCATTGTCCAATACTTCACTTATGTTTTTCCCCAAGGTCGTTAAACCCTTACCTAATTGGGTTTGGTCATTCCAGTGTGTGGTATCTCTCGTGACATGTGAAGACTACATAACCGCCTTCACCTTGAGGTTGACAAGCGGAGGATTTAACCTTTTACAATTAGATGGGATTTGATGTCGTTCTACCAATACTCCCCCGTTCCTCTTTTGGTAAAACTTGCTTTAAGATGTGCGACCGGCGTATAGCCACCGCATTGTGTAAATTATACTCCGCTACTGTCGCTTTCCCCGGGTCCTCTCCTAAAATATTTAATGTATCCTCCGACAAGACAACACCATTATGAATAAATAAAATATTATTGTCACCTTCAATGTTTTGTTCCGCCCCTGGCGTAATGATATTATTGGTTCCACACCGCACAGGTAATGGCAGCCGGGCCATGCGAGACTCCGTTTCTACAGTTCTTCACGTAGCCGGAGAAGTATAGAGCTAGGCGTCTTTTCTTCAAGTGATATCTGCTATCCACATTTTCTAAACCTTTATTTTTTTGACTGGAAAACTAATGGAGTTTCCGTATTTTCGATTTGTTCATTGATAATTATCGCGGCCGTTTCCATTGAGTCTTCATTATTTCATCTGGTATGGGTGGCATGGTATTGAGACATGACTGTCCGCGGCAGTTACCATAAATATTTGTGCATGTCAATACGCTTTTCCGGCAACCACATATCATTCCGTATTCTTTAGAGCAATTGCAAGTAATTATATTTAGAACTACTTTCGATGCCGGCTGCTGCAATGATTAGTTAATTTCCGCAGATAAGTCGTTGTTGTGTCATTACGGCATTTGGTGGTACACTCGATAAGAGTGCTCTCGAATCGCTACTGCCGTTGGTGGTAACTGAGATAAGTTGCAGGATTTATTTTTCCGTACAGAGAGCATTAACTAAGAAATTTATAGATTTCTCATTTTTCAAGGTTCCGTTTCAAGGAGCGACGCAATCATCAGCATTTGCCATTGAGTTCATGCGACGCATTAGTCTTTTTAGAAATTGCATTATTCGCTCTCAAATTTTGTTTCTTTTGCAGCAGCTTCCATATTCTTCTTCTTTGCCGAAATGAATCCGATGTCGATATTTTTCTCTTTCTTCCTTTCCTTCTCCAATGACTACCTCTCCGCTTAAGAAACAGTACTAAACAAAATTGAGGGCAGGATAATCTGATCTTTAAACTGCCTTTCTTTGTACTAATGTAGGACGTAGACGGAAAATTTTCAGCTGTATAGCATCGCACTAGTATACGATTTCCACAAGCAACGTGGACTGTGAAGTGTAATCTTTTATTTCATCCCACTTATGGTTTATTCTTTTTCCACTCGCCTCTCGCATTTTGGAGCGGTCTTCAGCAACCAAGAAATAAACTTTTAAGCTCATACCTAGCAAATTCAAATGCTTATGTATTCACAAGCGCTCGTATGACTGATTGATTGCTCACTGCCAGAAACTTATACCCGCGCGATGCTTAAGGAGCGAGGAAGAAGAAATATAGCAAAAAGTGGTTATATTTACAAAAAAATGTTATAGAACATTTCTCATGGAGAATTTGATTCTCATCAATTTTTGTCTAAATCATTTTTTCATAGGACTAACAGTTACTTGCAAAATACAGTATTTTTTTTAACTTTGACCCCCAAGCATTTCTACAGATTCCCTAGATTTTTTTCTAGTAGAGTAGACTAAGAGGAGACTTATCCTATAATATCACGAGGTATTCATATCAACACTTGTATTAAGTTTGCAGAGTTTGTCATGTGCTGTTGTCAGTTGGCCCGTATTTTTTATGGAAACATTTTATTTATTTATTTTTATTTATTACCCTAAAAAATTTTACAAAAACAAGGTAATATGCCTTAACCTAGTTTACATTCAAAGTGACACCTGAGGAGACTTCGTGTGTCTAGGAGTATTTACATTCTCATTTTTCTGTCTGTTAATGTTGCATCTTTAATATAACAATAATAAAATAGAAAAAAATCGCCAAAGTAAGTGTATAATACCTATCTAATTTGTGATATATTCTATATATTGTTATGTGTTGTTGTAATTAGTGTATACTTACGTGTAATTGTAAGGACTATTATTGTAATTAAGTGATCAATAAATCAGTGGTTTGTGAAAGTTTTTGTTGAAATTTATTAAACCTATGTACAGGGTGTTTACTGGAGGTTGTAAACACGTAATTATATAATAAGGTGGGAACAAAATCTATATAAACAATTTGAGATGGTGAAGGATAAGAATGCAGTTTTATTTATTACCTATAATTAAATATAACATTCTAGAAGGTTTGACTATGGTATAAGAAGTAGTGTGTGGCGCATTTGTGTTAGATTATGATAAGGTGGGTAGAAGTGTAGTGTAGTTGTCTATCAGATATTTTTTAGCTTCTATCCTGAAATGCTTTTTCTCATTTTTTTTTATATGTGGTGGAAGTTTATTGAACTTGATTCCGTTGCGTTTTATGCACATTTGAAAGATGTTTTTATTATAAAATAGTACCTTTTACGCGTTGCTTGCTCTAGTTTTTGTTTCACAATCGATGATCAACAAGGATGCAAGAGTTTTCTTCTCATTATGTGCATATGCCATAGCAGCATGCATGTACAAACCCGCCACATCGAGTAGTTAATTTTTAGTAAAGATGTTTCTGCAGCTTTCTCTGCTTTTTTATTAAAAATTATTCTAGGGATCTAGTTTTGTGTTATATGTAAGGGTCTTAGAATTACGTTATAAGCAGAACCCCATCCTTTAAAGCCATATCTAATTATGGATTCTACTAGGCTGTTGCATGTCACTAGCAGAGTTTTTCTCTTAAGTATACATACTTTTCAGGTTGTAGAATTTATAGATCATCTTTCGTATTCTGCCATTTAACTAGTTGATATAATTTCCTGGTTTCAAAGGTCTAAGACTAGTCCTAGATATTTTATGGTGGCAGCACAATGTACACAATCATTAACAGATTCGTTTATTAAAATGGGTTCAAGTACATGGGGCATTCCAACTTTAGTTTGGAAAAAGGAGATGTATTTAGTTTTTTTTAATGTTTAGCTTAAGAAGATTTTTATCTAGCCACATTTTTACTTGTCTAATTGCTGCAGTAACTTTTTGTTTTGTTTTATCCCAAGTCTCCTACGCACAAATTAGTACCGTGTCATCTGCATACAATATAATATTGCATGCATAATTCTTCTGTAAAAGATCATTTATATATACAAGGAATAAGCTAGGACCTAAGATAGTTCCTTGGGGAACCCCAGTTCTTATTATTTTCGTTGCGCTGTGAGCGTTATCTATTTTGACTTGCTGTGGTTTGTCGTCTAGATAGTCTAAAAATCATATAACTTCCATCTGATACCTATTTTGTCTAGTTTAAATATAATAAATTGTTTAATTAAAGATGGTAATTTGTACTGTGCACAGTTTGTATTTTGTACAATATTTTGTTTGTTTTCTTAAAATGTTTTCTTAACGCCTCTCAAATTACCGAAGTAACTCCTTGGAAGATCTCAAGGATCTTGTGCTTGGTAAAGAGAGACGAGGCCCTACAGTTTAATGCCGTCTCCGAACCACTCTTGGGGCAATTTTTTAATAAAAAATTGTTTCGCCTTGCGGGAATCGAACCCACTTCGCTAGGCAACTCAGTTTGCTAGCCAGACGCTTTAACACACTGAGCTACAAAAATTGAAAACTCATTTCAAAAACTTTTTGAATTATTTAAATTATTTTGATCACCTGCAAATACGGTAAATATCCGTGTAAGACAGTTTCTTCTTCCTATATTTTACCTCCACCACATGTGCTACAGTATGTCAATATTATTTTCAACAGTACACTCTAAATTACCGTACTCGCTCCCGTACTAAACTCATATCGTATTAAAATTTATTCAGTTTGACATTCTGTTAACGCTAGTGGTAATAATTATGTGAAATTATAATTCTTAATTTCATAGATCCCTGCTAGTTTTTATGTACATCCACATCTTAAATGTCTCATAAATAACAGACATGATTTACTGATTTACACGCAAAAATTTGCCCCTGGAAATCTCCAACACGACTTTCTGATATCCTTGCGCAATGTCACCGTGTTGAGGTAATTGATAGTTGCCCTCTAATCCCTAAGCCATAAATTAGCCACGGCTCCGAAGTGCGTAAAGATAAAAAGGGTGTAATCATTATCCCACATAATTTAATAACCCTCGTTTTAAAAAACCTTCAGACTCCCCGCAATCCCAAGGCGTTTGTTATTTATTACCCCAGATGAACATTCTGTATCACATATTTCGCCCATCTGCGTTATCTTAATGACGCGCACCTTGAATTCCTTCTGAGTAAAAATCCTGCCATCATTCGACCAACCTTGATTTTTTACTACACCGGATGAACTCAAACTTACATTGGCCATGATCTCTACCGTGAATCTCTTACTTATATTATTATTTACAAAATTATGATGAGCTTGTTGAAGGTCGCATTCTTAATGAGGCTGGGTTACTTTATAATTCCGCCATTTTTCATATGCTAATGAAGTCATGAGGCTTGTAATAACAGGTAGATGGTATAAATTAAAGTTTGATGTAGGGGTATAGAAATTAACATAAAAATTAAGGAAAACATTAAAAATTAACTGCCCAGAACGTTGTTTTTTTGCATTCCACTGTCATTTGAAAGATATTGTCTTGAGTTACCCATGAATTAGTGTGTATTACATAATTAATACAACTATTCTTTAGAAAATTAATTATATATGTTATCGTTTTTATCAGTTAACTTGTTGTTTTACATACCGTGGTATATTTTGCATATTAAGAACATTTGTAAAATATACTTCTAAAAATTAATGCACAGCATATTAAACCTATTCCTCATTCATAGAAAATTTCGGACAGCTACGGTATTTATCAGGAGATATTCTGGTAGCTTACCTATATATTTTTACTTATAATTTGTATCTTTTGCATTTTTATTACTGAATTTTTCGTCGGTGTTAAAATAAAATGACAAATAATAATTTTTGAGAAACGTACAAAATAATTAAAATGCAAATATAGAATAGGCTGTCCACTTAAGAATATCTCACTTAATATCGGTCGTACAAAAAAAAATATTTTTACGAAAATTGTGCCGATTTATATAACCTACAAAATGGTTTAAATACATTTGAGATCCATGGCCTACTTTAAGAGTTATGGCGGAAAATATCGAAAATGCAAAAAATGTCTAGGAAAAATATCTCCGTTATTTGAAGAGATACGAGAAAAATTCTAATTCTGAATTTACTTTATTCTTCTTAATTGTGTTAATGTTTTATTATAGCAAAGATTTTAACAACTTATTGAATTATTTTATCGTTTTATTTAATCATACTTCTCCACGGCAAGTATAATGCTTGTTAAAAAAAAAATTATTGGTTTTAAAAAAATGTTTTTATAATTACTAACGTAGTACTAATGAATAAATATGGCATGTGATATATCGTTGAAAAGGGAGGAAAATACTCTATTTAATGGCGCCATTTCCCGCCCGTTTCAAAATAATTATTTTAACAGCCTGAAGAGTAAATCTCAAAATACAGCGGTATTGAACAAAATTAGATAAAACCTTGTTGAAACACTCTGTTTTGCAAAAAATTTTCGCCTTAAAATTTTCCTCGTATACCTTCAAATAACGGAGATATTTGGCCTAGACGTTTTCCCCATTGTCGATATTTTCCGCCATAACTTTTAAAGTAGGCCATGGATTTCAAATGTCTTTAAACCATTTGGTAGGTTATATAAATTGGCACAATTTTCGAGAAAATAATTTTTTTTGTACGACCGATATTAAGTGAGATATTCTCGAGGGCCCTGATAAAATGGACAGCCTGTATAATTAAAGTAAACAATATAATTCAACTACCGTATAGACAAAAAAGTAAACAAATGCTCATTCTTATACCTAAGTTAGCTTTAAAATTCTGACGTGGTGTTCAAAATCTTCGTAATGATTGCAATACATAGGCCAAACCAAAAAACATCTAAAAATGTGGCTATATGAGCATGAAAATGTATGCAAAGAAAAACACAAGAAAAACTTTTCTAGCTTTCGATGAAAATTACAATTTTAACTTTAACACATAATGCAGTTCTGGTGAACAAAAAAATGGATATGAAAAATTTAAGTGTAATTTACAATCACAATAAAAAATTTCATTACTTTGTAGATGTAGTATGTGAATGTTTCTTGTCTCCTATTTAATTGATAAAGCGCCGCTGTATTTTGATTAATCATTATTTTTTAAAGACCGAAACGGCTACAGCGCTTTATGTGTCTAGCGTTTTTATATTTTATTTAACAATAAAGACTGTGTTCTTAGTTTAGGATATTTTATCCTCATCTGTTTGTGTCTCATTTGTCTGTAAATTTGTTGTATTATTTATTTATATATTTATCATATTTAAAAGTTGATTATATTGACATCATCATCCTGATATTAGCAAAGAATTCAATAATAATTATATTTCACCTCAAGATTTTTTATAATGGGGATAAGATATCCAAAACTATGATATTGTCCTGATCAATTTCTTCCGAAATTTTTAAAGTGCTTGACCGAATTCAATGAGACTTGAAAATGGCTATTGAAAAACTTAAAATAATTTACCTATTGATTTTATAGTTTCTCTATGTGATATTAATCTGGAGTGCTTGCTGGCCTTAATATAAATTATCTCCAATAAACGGCGCAAATCAACTTATATGGGGTTCTAATATATCCGTGATATAGCTATAATATGTCTCTACATGCGCTTATAGATATTCATCTCTATACACTTCAATAGAGCCTCTTCCGTAACTAATAGTATCCAATGTGTAATTGAGCATATTTTTTTTGGTCCCCATTACAATTTATCTAGCCTATCAATAATACTAAAGGAGAATTTAGATTTTTCAGGAAATAGGCATCTAGTTGTAGAAAATAGTCCAGTCGTCAATTCCAAGGTGAATCTCTGAATACGTCGTGTTCTCTAAATTTCGTTGTACTTTGGATAATACTATAGTTTATATATATAGTTATATTATAATATATTTAATAAAATTACTAAATTATGCGCACATTTGAGAAAGTTATTGAACAAAAAATGTTATAAACAAAATTCTACATATTTTCGGTAAGTGCCGCGATGCCGAGAACGAGCGGTAGACTGGCCAAAGTTGCCAAAAAAATTAATTTTGAATCTAAAATCAATGGAATCGAATTCATTTGGATATGTGTGTTTGGCTAATATTTTTTGGTGACTTCGGCGCCCTCACTGCTCTAAATATTAACTTCTCGGCTTCGCAGCAATTACCGAAAATATGTAGAATTTTATTTACAACATTTCTTGTTCAATAACTTTTCCGTGCGACCAATAGAAGAGATAAAACGATTCAAAATTTTTCAAGATGGCGGCTGAAGCAAAGGTGGGTCAACTTTTTGGTTTTACACCTTCTAAGTGGTCCTGATAACATTGAGCATGATAAATTCGAGTGTGCAATTTTTTCCAGGTCATGGGACTTTTGGTACATTTTTACTATACTAGGGTTAATTCAAAAAACAGCAGGATATTCTCAGTTCCATAAATAGTAATAATTGTGCGAGACCAATCAACGAAGAATAATTTAAAATAGTATACAAGAATGAAGAAGAAACTGAAATATCTAGGAACATATTTGACAAACTAATTAAAAATTTGAGGAAATCTAAAGGAAATAATAATAAGGGCAATTGTACTTTTTATCAAAAAAATTAATCGACATGGTGTTTGACCAAATGAATATACACAGCCCTCATGTTACCAAAGAGCTGAAGGAGATAACGTCCAATTATTTCCAAAATAAAGACGATGAATGACAGAAAACGTCAATATGGAGAGGGGAAAACATTTATGAATAGGATAGAAAGTACTGAGGATTTGTTCAAAGAATACAACTACTGAAGGAAGCGCTAATACCAAACACGAACAAACTAGAAATAAGAAAACTGCTACAGGCAGATAATAGTAATTGAGAGGATCATCAATACACGAAGGATCAAGTATACAAGAAGTAAATAGTAAAAAAAAAAAAATATAAAGAAATCGCAATGATTCATACGCTACCGAAATCAGAGACAGGAAATAGAAGGCCATCCCATATACTGATACCAGGTGACATGCGGCTCTTACTGTTGGCAACAAGTATGACCTCAGAGTCCAACACAGCGTAGACGTAGACAGCCGGGCGGTGTGTTTTCTGGGAGTGACAGCAATGTCTACCTTACGCTGGTAAATCAAATCAGCATTACCGTATTTAAAATATAGGACAAGCGTCAATCAGTCTGGTAGCGCCGTAGTAAAATATGTAAATAGAACACAAATATGCTGATATTTCACTATAAATCAAAAAATAATGCAAAAAAACATAATTTGGCGCTGTCTTATAAGCAACTTGAATTTGAACCAATTTTGGGAATTGGAACCCATGTCAGCCGGTTCTAAGGAAAAAAAAAACATCGAAAACAATCACATAATCTTCCTTACCTGGCTCTTGAGACCAACGTAACCATTCTTAGTGTTTGTACGATTCGAATATATCTTGCTATATTTTATATCAGTTTCGTATGCTGTTGTCAATTTATAACGGTTTTTAATTAATTTGTATTCCAGAGATTATGTAACTGACAAGAACATAGCTTATATTTTATGCGAAATATTTTTATTCTCACTCGTCGTATTCTAATATGTCCATGTAACTTCCTGCGTCAATTACAATTAAATTGAATTATAATAAAATTATAGCAATTGAAGGAACTGCCTCTTTTTTCCATTTATTATTCATTTTATAATTGTATAGATAAGATAAATTAATGAATGTTATATTCTACTAAAGAAATTAACATAATTTGTGCAATAATTAAAACTTAACGGTGCGAAACATTAGTGCTGTATGTTGCGCACCCTGTCATTTCAAGAAAATATGATTATTTATTTATTTTTATTACTTGCGTGGCTAATAAAACGGGCATGAGTATTTTAAGTGTTTTATGTAAATTGCGTAATTAACATATCTCATATTGGCCGATCTTATGCGATTTGTGAATGTGATTAGTAACTTACTACTTGATCTAAATAATTTGTTCAGAATTAAAAGATATGTTTTATTAAATTAAAATATCTCGATAGGATGTGACTTTTCATTGAAATAATATGTAACGGCTACTATAAACTGATTATCGAACAAATATAGTAGTCACGAGGATATAACGCAGACGGAGGCGTGTTTATATATCAAAGAATCCACCACTCAAGACTGAAGTTTGATTTACACTATGTCATAGTAGAAAGTACATGGGCAAAAAGCAAATAACTTAAAGCCTTATGATTACGTTACAATCATATATTTTTAGTACTATACTTGTTCGGCAATCAGAGTTTATCAGAAAAATGTATGTGTGATGTTACTATTAAATAAGCAAATCTTAATAATTACTAACATTTTAATAATGAACACGAGTTAGTTACTGTAAATTTAATAGTACGTAGCAATTTTCTTTATAAATTGATAAATGTCAACTGTATTTCCCTAAAATGACCCAACTCGGATGCCTCGAGATCCAGTCAGCCCAACGACGAAAGCATCAAATTATCAAGTTTGGTTTCGTCACATAGACTCATTTTGTTTGAAGGCTAGGCATCAGCTTGCCAATTTAATTGTAACCTTTATGAGACTGTTTCTAACTCCTCCAGTTACGGATTAATATTTCTTCTATGCCAACTTTACCAGCTCTATCAATCGGTTAAATATCAGCAAGTAAATTTTCATTCACTGTAAATCAGTTGCTTCATATGCTACCTAGTCAAAAAATTCTATAATCCGTTACATCGAAATTTATTTTCGGTATTTTAAACATTTTACGGACTAAATTCTTGCTTGACGTC
This sequence comes from Leptura quadrifasciata, assembly GCA_963675555.1. Taxonomy (NCBI): domain Eukaryota; kingdom Metazoa; phylum Arthropoda; class Insecta; order Coleoptera; family Cerambycidae; genus Leptura; species Leptura quadrifasciata. The sequence continues at coordinate 186,942,991 of OY776673.1, read as the reverse complement.
TCCCATAAAAAATCATATATAGTCAATCTTTTTTCAGGTAAATGCTCAGCAGCCGATATAGTTGTAAAAACATGTTTTGCACTATTTTTACATAATAGAGAATTTTTAGTAGCAAATTAATCTAGGAAAAATTCCATAGAAGATATGTCACACTTGGAAATAATCCGAAATAAGCTTCGACGTAACATATTATATAAAATTTGTTGGATGGGAATCATGTAAAACAACCTAAAATGACAACTATTGAAATTTCTTGTTAATAAGGCAATTGATACACTTGGCACAGATATTCCATCTTTTTCAAAGTGTTCTGCAATGTGTAAAGGTGGTCATAGAGGCTGCTTCCTTGAACTGGAGAATAAGCTACAGATGGTTTCGTAAGAACCAAAATTGAGTCTTGCGTTGCCTAAATTTGAGGCAAAGTCGAACGCTACAAAATGAATGGATCATTGAAGACTTAAGATTTTTGTGGATGGGTTGAATGGAGTTTGTAGTGCGGCTTCCACACCAAAATAATCAAGGAGTGCATAAATTATCACAATCATTGATAAGTGGCCAAAATTTAAAACCCAATGAGGGGCAATTTTCATGATTGCATCTGCAGACCGTTAAATACATTTTATATGAACTTCAAAATAAAACTTGGAAAAATAAAAATTTAAGGTGAATAGAGCACAAGAAGAACTTTACAGCTTTTCGCGATGTTTTAAATTGAATTTCAAAAATTCATGTTTTTCGATCCACCCTAAACATACAGTACAATAAAATTAATCTATCGTTAAGATTTTAGCTCTCAGGGGATAATTTTATGATCAATCGATGGGGATAACAATTGTCAGGAACAACATATTGAAATGTTTAAGACTTGGGTGTTGTGGCAATTTTGTAAATAAATAAAAACTATCAACAAATTGGCCTTGCTTGATTTTAACGGGGTACGACGGCCATAAAATACTTCTAATAACTAAAAAATATATATCACGTTGTAGAGAAGAAGTTTCTCTACAAGGCTTAATTTTTTAGCATTTTTTTGCCAAGTTTCCCGTTTGGTCAGCTGACCTTTGTCGCCATGCTCCTTTGTGACACGGCGGAACGGCACGTGCTGCGCGAACGAAATTAACTTGGAGAAAAAGTCTAAAAAAATTAAGCATCGTAGAGGAGTATTTCCCTTATCAAAATTGTAGAGAATTTCTTTCTCTACAAAGTGATATATTTTTTTAATTATTAGAGTAAGGCCAATTTGTTGATACTTTTTATTTATTTACAAATTTGCCACAACACCCAAGTCCTAAACATTTTAATATAGTACGGGGTGTCCCGAAAGCCCCGGAACGGCCAAATATATCGCAAACTGCGGAAAACAAAAAAAACGCGTGTGCAATATTTTAAAAAACCTATCCAATGACACCAAAGTTGACTGCTCCCACCCCCTGTGCAGGGGGGAGGGGCCAACTTTGAAAAATTAAATGGGAAATCCCATTTTTTATTGAACAAACGGATTGTACGGCTAAAATTACGTAAGGTTCGTCTGGTACATTTTTTTGGATTCGCTACAGATAGCGCTGTAATCGCAAAAAATTTACATAAAAGCATAAGTTTCAAATAATCGGTTTACACCGGAAACAAGAAACACGTGTTCAATATTTAAAAAAAACTTATCCAATGGCACCGAAGTTGACTCTCCCCACCCCCTTCTGCAGGGGGGAGGGGACAACTTTAAAAACTTAAATGGGAAACCCCATTTTTCATTGAATAAACGGATTGTACGGCTAAAATTCCGTAGCAAAGAACACAAATCCGAAATAAAAAATGTTGGTTCCCATTTAACTTTTCAAAATTGCCCCCCTGCACAGGGGGATGGGGGGTCAACTTTGTGTCGTTGGACAGGTTTTTGAAAATTTTGAATACTTGTTTTTTTGTTTCCGGTGTAAACCGATTATTTCAAATTTACACCTTTATGTTAATTTTTGCAATTACAGCGCCATCTGTAGCGAATCCAAAAAAATGTTCCAGGTGAACCTTACGTAATTTTAGCCGTACAATCTGTTTCTAAAATGGGACTTTCCATTTAATTCTTCAAAGTCGCCCCCTCCCCCCCCCCCCCGCAGAGGAGGGTGGGGGAGTCAACTTTTGTGTCATTGGATAGGTTTTTTAAATATTGAACATGTGTTTTTTTGTTTTCCGAAAAGATTAGCAGTTATATTTGACCGTTCCGCGACTTTTGGGACACCCCGTATTATTCCCGTCATTTTCCCCATCGATTGATCATAAAATTATCCCCTGAGAGGTAAAATCCAAAAGATGTGAAAAATTGGTCTGGATTTATTGTACTATGACATAGGAATACTAAATAAACATATTACAGCCTCTATCCCATAAACACATAAACTAACTTAACGACTAGATAATAGATGATAGAATAGATAATAATCGAACGTATTTGTGCACAAACAGAAAACAAAATAATAACATGACATTCTGTTGCATTGTAAGTTTTGTGTGATATAAAAATAAAGTGTAATACATTAGGCATTTTAGGTGCGCCTCATAAGAAAATCCATGATTCATGTTTTGTATACATCAAGTGTTTTAATACGAGAATTTACTTCATGTCCTTGCGATGCACGCTCAACAAGATCATGTAGATATTCTGGTATATATTTGTTTACAATATTGTAAACAACGTGAACAAACAAATATTAATTTAAAACAGACAATTTTTTGTGATGATTTTAATAAGATGTTTCCGAATATCAGTGCTATATATTATAGATATTATTAATATTAATTACATATTTATCTGACCTGCTATAAACATTTTACTTATATGTAACATATTTAAATAAATATCTATCTATCTATCCATGCAATGTGTGTATATGCATGTGCTAAGGGCAATACTTCAAGAGATACATTTGAAATAAACTGCAAACATTTCGATCTACGCTCGGTTCTACTACCACTATAGTTACTTATTTTTTCGGGACTTTTTCCTATCTTGATATATTTTTAAGTTATTTCGCCCCGGTGTTACTATGGAAAAACTAATTTGTCGAATAGTATTTTAAGACGGATTTACTATATAATATTGAAAAATAATTTTGTATAACTGAGTTGAACTTTAGTAGGTGTTTTCATGACATATGTAATTTTCACGAAGTAGTTTGAGGTTTTCTATAGATTTTCGACACTTTGACTATGTAGATGAATGTTTTTATAAATATTCAGAAGAATAGTTAGAATACGCACTTGGTTTATTGTTCATTAGTCATTAGTTTTGTTCAGATTTCTCTGACATATGTTTCGGCCTTGCGACCATTATCAAAGAGTCTTAAAAACTGAGTTTTTAAGACTCTCACACTATTTAAAGTGTTATCAAAGAAAAATGGTCCAATCAAGGTCTCATTTAAAATTCCACACCAGGCATTTACTTTTTCGGAGTATTGCCGTTTACAATTTATAACCCAGTGTGGGTTTGCCGTTGACTAATACCTTGAGTTTTGCGATGAGACCGCGCCATTTATTGTAAAAGTAGCCTCATCACTGAAAATTTTTTTTTTTAAATTGTGTCGTTTAAAAACAAACCTTGTGCCAAGAAGCTATATTCCAATCTCTTCTTTGCGTCTCCTTCTTCCATAGTGTGCAAAAACTTGGGCTTATATGGTTTTAAATTATGACGTTTAATGCACCTCCAAATTTTAATTCTGTCTGCATTCAAGTCAGTGTCAGAGATTTATCTCTAAATCTCTGACACTAACACGTGGTTCAGCATTATCAGCATCTAATTTAATTCTAAAATCTCATACATTTCCAGATATCTGGAAATTATCAAGAGTATGCCCGATACTAAAGTGTGACAAAGCCGACAACATACAGAACTATCGACCAATTGTAATACTATGTAATTTTGCAAACGTCTTTGAAATATGTCTGTATACACACATATTTCCACAAGTAAAACCCATAACCCAACAGCATGGTTTTATTGAAAAACGATCAACGGTTTCAAATTTAGTAGAAATTACTCAAGTCATATCGAATACGCTAGATAACCGGGGCCAAGTAGATGTAATATATACAGACTTTTCAAAGGCTTTTGATAAAATAGTACACTCTATATTACTGAATAAATTAGACTATTACGGTTTTAGCAATCCCCTAGTTTCCCTAATGACATCGTACCTTGATAACAGAAAACTTTACGCTAGCTACAATGGCCACAATTCTAATTCACATATAGCAACATCTGGTGTCCCGCAAGGGTCCAATCTGGGTCCTCTGCTATTCATATTATTTATTAACGACTTAACAACACAGATTAAATGTGGAAGCCTCCTTTTCGCGGAAAATTGTATGCCGCTGTAAGTAGCGTAAATGACTGCCTTGAATTACAGCTAAATATCGATCTCGTAGAAATCTGGTGCAACCAAAATAAACTATTTATGAACGTTTCAAAATGTAAGGTTTGTTCTTATCCTAGAAAAAGTAATCCCATTTATTACCACTATTCTTTTAATGCTTCTCAACTCACACGTTGTAGTTCGACGCGTGATTTAGGTATTTATTTTGATAGTAAGCTCATCTTCAATGAACATATTATTTTAACTTCCACATTTGCGCTTAAGACTCTAGGATTTATTATACGTAACTGTCGAACTTTTACATACATAAAGGCTCTCAAGACGTTATTTGTTTCTCTTGTACGTTCTAAGCTGGAATATGGTGACTTGATATGATATCCTCACTACAATATTCACATAAATTTGTTAGAACGTGTGCAAAGGCGCTTCTTGAAATTTTTAGCTTTTAAAGTCGATGGCATATATCCAACGCGTGGTATTGCACATGGTGTATTGACTTCCAAATTTGACATTCAAACTCTGGGCCACAGAAGATTATTATCCAGTCTCACGTTCCTGTACAAGCTATTACACAATACTGTGGATGCACCAATCTTACTATCCATGATCAATTTCCACATTCCTAGGCAGAACTTAAGAATTAATCAAACATTCTATTGCAATAATGCCAGAACTAACACGCTAGTCAAATCTCCTATATATGTTATGAGTGATAATTTTAACAAAATAGCACACTTATGTCATATTAATTATTGTACTTTACCCGAATTAGTGAGTGTAGCTAATAATTACTTTTCGTAAAGTTAGACATTTATATATTTGTATGTGTATGTGGGGGCGAGCGTAGGTGCGTCTTTACTATGTACATACTTCGGTATGCGATGTAAAGCAACGACAGGCGCAGTTAGTACTTGGATGGTGACCATTCCAACGGAAACCGCGTTCTCGCCTCACACATCTTCCAGCGGCTTGTATATCAGTGTATGCGCGGAAGCTATACAACCTTAGGCGAGAGTTGTATAGGAGATGTACCATCCTTCGGAGGGGATGTAAAGCCGTCGGTCCCTTGTCTATTAAATGTTAGGCAAGTAAAAGATCCCTACTCTTCTTAAGGAAAGAGGTTCGGCAAAATTCCTGGTTGGGTGTAGCTCGTCTACAGGCGTCGGTGTTAGGCCTCAGTAGCGGAAATAAGCCGACGTTAAATAAATGTTTAAAAAAAAAAAAGTATGTGTATGTGTGTATAATATGTGTATGTATATGTGTGTATATATGTGTATGTGTGCATATGTATGTATATATATATATATATATATATATATATATATATATGTGTGTGTGTGTATATTTATCTAAGTGTAGTTACGCAGTTATATTTCTCCACTGTTCTCCGTTTTATCTGTGTATTGTACCCTAATTACTATTAATTAGTTAATAAGATCTTAGTTTATAATTTTAATGTTTAGTATGTTTATGTTTTTGCGCTATATTAGCGTTTTTGCATTTTTTCTTTATATTGTCTTGTAATTGGATTTTTCTGTTGGGCAATAAATAAATAAATAAATTACTTGATCCAATGGACGATCGGCAACGTTGTATTTTTTGGTTCTAAGTTAGACTACATTTCCAGTTCCATTAAATATTCTATAACTGAATTGAAAATATAAATCAAAACAATATAAAACAACGGATCAATACCTCAGAGATTATGAATACACACCAATTAGTAGCCGCATAATAAAAGCAGAAAATCTTGACCGAATCTTAAATGAAAACTCAAAGAATAATCTTAACTTGTTACACTTAAACATCTGAAGCATTGCTAAACACTTTGACGAATTGAACATATTCACAACAGAGTTTGATGTTATAACATTGACAGATACTTGGCAACAAATACATGACATAAATTATTATAATCTACATGGCTATGAAACTTTATACAATTATGGGAAATTGAATCAAAACGATGGTGTGATTCTATTTATTATAAATTCAATAAATTATAAAGTAGAAATATTAAATATTGACGAATGTAAAGTGATAAAAAATACGTTTCAATACAAGGGGAAAAACATTATACTAACCTCCAATATATAGGTCATCTTCCATCTGTCACAAACAATTTATAGTGAGCTTAAAAAATTACCTGGGCGCAATTTGTCAAGAAAATGTCGACTATAATATAATCGTGGGAGACATTAATATAAACATTTTGGATGACAACGAAGATAGCAATGAATACCTTAATATAATGAGTGAATATAATTTGCAATCTGCTGTTAACATATTTACTCGAATACAGGGTAATAGCCGATCATGCATTGACCACCTTTTCATTAGAGCATCTCAGACTTTAGATAACTGTACTCCGGTGGCTATTGAAACAAATCTAACAGATCATTATGCAATCGTACTTAATATGCAGATAAACTGTATAAGAAGGTAACGTTGTGCAAAAAAATACTTACGAAATCACTGATTATAAAAAACGTAAAATCATTACTGAAAAAATTTAATGGTATTTTTAAATAATATTGAAGATTTAAACGAAGCAATGGATTGGTTAATTAACACTATAAGTAGCTGTATAGACAAATGTACTAAAGTCATAACAAATACACACAAAAATCGTAAATTAATATCCTGGATTACAAAAGGGTTGGTAACATCTATAAACAAAAGAGATAAGCTCCATCGTGACTTAAAAAAAACCCTAACAATTTACAGTTAAAAAATGAATTCATTAATTACTGAAATAGACTAAATGAATTAATTAAATCAGTCAAAAGTAATTATTATAAAAAACAATTAGAAAAGAATAAAAATAATGCAAAGAATATTTGGAATATTGTCAAAAGTCTGAAAAATTGTAAAGCTCCGGGTATTGACGGAATTCGAGCTGAAATATTAAAAGAAATACTAGAATATATCTCAGAGCCAATAGCTTATTTAATTAATAAGATTTTCACAAAAAGTATTTGTCCAACAGCATTTAAAATTAGCATTGTCAAGCCGCTGTTCAAAAATGGCGATAAAACAGAAATAACAAACTATAGACCAGTATTTCTCATAACTAAGTTTACAAAAGTTTTGAAACTGAGAATTGATACGTATATTAAAAAATAGACTTATATCGCAAATGCAATTCGGCTTTAAGGAAAAATGTTCCACACAAGATGCTATATCATGCCTAACTACCAAAATTTATGAAGCTCTAGATGCAAGTAAACCTGCTCTATGCATATTTTTAGATCTAACTAAGGCGTTTGATTCAGTTAGTCATTCAAAATTATTAGACTCGTTAGAAGATATAGGCATCAAGGGAAATAATTTACGTTTAATTAAGAGTTACCTTACCACAAGAGTACAATTTGTGGAGGTAAATTCTGTTAGAAGCGAGACGCGAACTATAAAATACGGGGTACCTCAAGGCACAGTTTTGGTCCCCTTACTTTTTAATATATATATTAATAACCTTTTCAGTCTTAAGGTAGTCCTGGGACAAAATAAAAGAGAATACTGAAAGAGACCTAATTATTATTAAAGAGTGGTTTGATTATAAACTTCTTACAATAAATTTTAAGAAAAGCAAATATTTGCCCTTTTCTTGCGATAAAAGACCATCAAATTTTGCAACACTCAAAATAAACAGTAATGACTCTACATCAGAAATTATTGGTGGTGATACAATAAAATACCTAGGCATTACAATCGATAAACATCTAAGGTGGAAACTAACTTAGTTGCGCAAGCAGTCCGATCATTACTATTTAAATTAAAAAATATGAGGGCTATTTTCGATATTAATTACTTAAAAATGATATGTTATGCCCTAGTGGAATCCAGGTTATCATACGGAATCATTGCATGGGGTAGTGCTGCCTATTGCCACATAAAAAAATTAGAAATATTACAAACAAAATTATTAAAAATAATGTTATATAAAAGTAATACTTACCCATCTGATGAACTTTTTAAAAATGCAAGGCTGTTAGATTTGAGACATTTATTTTATTTATATTTGAACATATTCCAATATAAAAATAAACACACATTTCAAAGGATTGATCATATGCATGACATGAGATATAGAAGTGAAAAGTGTAAAACTCCCATTAGTAAAGAAAATATTGGGCAACTCAACCACCATTATCTAGCTCCAAGGTTACTAATTCATTTGCCATCTGAAATAACTAATATTAAATCTCCCAACATGTTCAAAACAAAAACTAAGCGATTTCTATTAAACAGCAACAGGTCAATGATAAAAAGACTATTTGAAATGAAACAACTTCATAAACCATAAATTTTATTATTTTACATTCGATGCAATTAAATACACTCAATATGTATACAGGTATATAAAAAATGTTTTTATTGAAAAATTGTTTCGCCTTGCGAGAATCGAACCCACTTCTCTAGGCAACTCAGTTTGCTAGCCAGACGCTTTAACACACTGAGCTACTGTCCCCCCTAATGTATGTAAATATCTGTGTGTATATATAGGTATGCATGTATGTATGTCGTTTACTTTGTATTGTAGAGATTCAATTATCTAAAGTGCATGTAAATAAGTTAAATATTTAATTACTAGATCCTCTAATTTCTATTGTACCCATTATATTAAACCAATAGATAAAAGTGAGTGCAAATGAGACAAATATCCCACGGACAGTATAAGATTTGTGGATTATTCAGTTTATTTGTAAACCCTTTATCAATAAATTTAATCATGATGCTAATTGTACGATTTTTGTAAGATTTGTACTATAATTTTAACGTATATTAATGTATTGAGAATTTTTTGTTACGCAAATAAACTATTGTTATTATTATTAATTGAAGATACTGGCTGCATCTCGATAAGAGTGCACACTGTCACCAACAGTTCTTATTATTTCAATTTTATCGGCAATACTTAATTGTCAGTCATGTTTAAGTTTAATTTGACATTCGATATAATTGTCAAATTCAATCCAAAGCACTCCATGTTAACAAAGATATTGGCATGGCGAGTTCTAAGTATTTTAAAAAATAGCTACCAGTTTTCAAATACTCATTTCATAATAGCGATTTGGATAAAAAATGTGCCTTAATGCTTAATTGGCGCTATTATAACACGGCTACCAAGTTATGTAATTATCCGATAATAAATAACTCGTGTAGTAGGGTGATTATTATTGAAGCCTTAGATATAATTTTTTTTGTACAGGAATGAATATTTTTTAACGAAATTTGATATACAGGGATTTTAGGTCATGCCGAACAAGATTCTGTAAAAATAACCCTATTTCAATCACTAATATAAATTCCTAATTTTTGTCAAATCATAGTAGGTTTATTTAATTTCGAAAAAATAAAATGTTAAATAACATTTTAATCACAATCTGAAGCACAAGAAGTATACGAAATTATCTAAACACTGTATATAGCTTAAGAAGTATATATATTCTACTCATTGTATTAGAAATGGCTCAATTTTCAATTGACAAATAAATATGCTTCATAAACAGTAAAGAATCACCACGTTACAATTATTCAATTATTTGTGTTGATTAACAACTTTCTCAAAATATTTCTGCCAATAGTTAGTGCAATATAAAATCCAGAAAACAAAAATACTTTATTCAAGTATATATTTACAGATTACCCCCACCGCAAATTAAAAAGAAAACCTTTGTGGTTGCAAACCAAAGAGCCAGATAAATATACAAAAGCCATTAATCAGTTCCTTAATTTCTAGATTTGTGGGTAAGACCGTTGTCTATCAGGATAGTAGAAAATTGAACTATTTAGAATTTTTTTGCTGAACTTCTTGAACGCGATTGAAGAATTGTACTCGTAAGAGTAATTCTGTGTTAGCCAAAACAGATCTTGCTTTGTTCGATCTCTTTAACAAAGGTGTGTTTATTAACATTTCCGGATATTTCGTAGACTAACAAGACCTAAATAATACTGTGACAAATAATTTACTTACTTTATAATCGTTTTTATTATCCTTAACTTCAATCTGTAAAATATTTATCTGACCTTAATCTTCCAAAGGTCGTTTTTTATTAGCACTACATTGCAGATATAACCATTAGTTTGATATTATCCTTCTTCTTGGTAGACGACATTCAAATGTCAAATGATGTCAACAGACCAAACCGAGTTATAATACTTCATTCTACACAGACTAACTGGCGATAAATTTATCATGCCGGAGATAACTAGAGCAAGCAAATAAGTCATTAATTTCTCTTTCGAATTGCCTAACGGCATTTCTGACATGATGATAAACCCTAAGCCCAAGACTAAGATCTCTGTGATGTAGGCTGGGCTGGACCCTAGCCGATTCATTTATAAACATTATATATTAATTTGCTTTACATAAAGCGTAATATATTTATACAGTAATTGTAGAAAACTGGAACTAATTTAGCAAAATTGCAGATCAATTTTTCATGAAAATTGTTAAAATATCGATAGTGATATACAGGGTGGACCATTAATAATAGGTCACAGTTCAAGGGCAGATTCTTTGGACCAACATGTGCGGATATAACCAAACATGCTTGAGTAATTTTACTCTAAGTTACAACAAATTAGTTCATAAGAAAGTCAGTGAGTTTACGTAGTGGTCACTCTTTAGTTCTACTTACGTTCTGTAATTTTTGCAATAAATACAATTTGTCCTATTCAAGCTGAGTTTGGTTTCAAGGAATTATTGAAATCTTTTGTGGCAGTATTCTCGAAAACGGTTGGAATCATCAAGTTCTACCAAGCGTATATTTTTTACGTAGAAATGACTCCTACATGAGATTTTCTGGTCAAAAGTGCCACGACGTTTCTTTAAAAAAAGAGAAAAGTATTCATCATCAGGTATAGCTCATGAGGTGTCCTCCACGGGCTACCATGATGCGATACATAAATTACTGTTTTTTAGATTAAAAAATGTTTCCTTACCAGTTTTGGAGAGGGTAGGTACAGAGGAAGTTGGGATATTGCAAGAAAAAGGAAAAAAATTATAACTCTAGCACCCTGTATCTTCTTCAACAGCAAAAATTTACTAAAACATGCTGGGTTATTCTTTGGGTCAAAATATGAGGAATATTTTGACCTGTATGTACCTTAAATTCTTTTTCAACCATTTAAATAGTCATTTCATTTGCATTACATAAACATCTATTTTGTTTCTTTTTCTTTTACAAGTCTCACTTATATATATTCACAAATAACAATAACATCAATAATAATAATAAACGTCTTTATTGAGTTAAAGTGTTTATACAATTAACAAGATATACAATTAACAAATATACGAGGCGAAGTTAACCTAATGGCAATTCTTACATTTAACCCCTATGTGTGATAGGAATTAATATACAACAAAAAAAAAAAATATGTTCATAAATGTAGAGAACATAAATGTAAATATTCGATGTAACATTAGCTAACAATACGATACGATACGACACGATGCGATATGATACGATACGATACAGTTACATAAATAAATATACATTTACATATACATATACAATATACATTGTTGAAAATACTTATTAGATATTTCAAAATTAAAGAACAAATACTGCATGAAATAAAAACAAAAGAAAAGAAACTAATTTATGACGAACGGTTGCAATTCTATAAGTTTTAAAACTATGATCTAGACAAAAATATATACAGGGTATCCCAATAATGCGTCAAAGTCCAATATTGGCCTTATTCGATGACTTTAAAATTGTTTTCATGGAAGCGGTATAGTGTCAATAGGCGCTCATTTTAAAAATATTTTGAAATATACAGGGTGGCTCGTTACAGTGGAGTATTTTCGAGGTCATTTTTTTAAATGGATACCCTATATGTTTTTACATTCATGAATTCAGCGTAAAATTACATTTCCAACAATTTTCAGATTTGTTGTTTTATACGTGGCGTTGCAGAGTTATTCGAAAAAATATGAAAATTTTGGTCGGAACAAGGTTTAACAAATTAATTCGGTGTGTGTGTATTACTATTAATTAAGAAAATTTATTTTGCAATTGTGTAGACAAGGAATGTACTACAACGACACAACCACCAAATATTGATTTTAATTAAAAGGTGTATTATATACTAGTGCTAATTCAGGACATTTCAAAGTGTATTTTGTCATTTTTTTTCAAATAGAACACTCTGTCTATTATTGTATTTTTGAATTGGCACGTTAATTTTCTATTATTTTTGGAATGAAGCAACGATTCATAATAATGTACATGTTAATCCTCATTTTTTTCATTATTACGACACAATCAATCCTTATATCTCACGAACGAATAGCCAAACAAGATGGTCTTGAATGTTTGGAGAGAAATTGTTGGGGATTATGTGATAGGACCACATTTTTTTGATAGACGTGTGAATGGTCAAATTTATTTGGAATATTTCCCAGACATCATGAGACAAAGAATAACCCCGTATATTGAAGAACATATCGGAGAATATCAAGGGCGATTTCGAAGCGGTAGATCTACAATTAGCCAGCTTGACTGTCCGTCAAATACTGGAAAAAACATGGGAATATGATATAGGATTATACCAAGTATTCATTGATTTCAAACAAGCATATGACAACATACATATAAAGTCCTTATATCAAGCCATGGAAGAAATTGGGATACCAACAAAGCTAATAAACCTGGTAAAAACAACAATGAGCGATAAACAAGCTAAAGTCAAAATCCAGCAGAAACTATCAGAAACCTTTGATGTAAACCAAGGGCTCCGGCAAGGGGATGGATTAGCCCCAGTATTGTTCAATATTGCCCTACACAAAGTTATAAGAGAAATGGCAGTAGACGTGAATGAAACCATTATTAATAAGGAAATCCAAGTAATTGCATATGCAGACGATACCAACATAATGGGAAGAACGGAAAGAGCAGTGAGAGAAAACTATAAAAAATTGAAAGAGAAAGGAAAGAATGTAGGGCTTGACATAAACATAATAAAAACAAAGGTGATGAAAAACAAGACATGGAGAAGAAATGGACAAAACTGGTTGATTGGAGACGACAACATAGAGGTAGTTAAAGATTTCACATACCTCGGAAGTATAATTAACAATAACCTGGCCCAAGAAATACGGCACAGACTAATAAAAGGGAACAAAGCACTGTATGCACTGAACAACGTATTCAAATCTAAAGTAGTGAATAAGGACACCAAAACACTAATAAGACCGGTGGTGACATATGGCTGTGAAACGTGGACGTTAACAAATAAAACTGAAGAAATGTTAGCCATATTCGAAAGGAGAGTACTGAGGAAAATCTATGGACCAGTAAATGAAAACGGTCTATGGCGTATCAGATACAACTATGAACTAAAACAGCTGTATAAAGAGGTAAACATAGTGGACTATGTTAAAATCCAACGGCTGAGATGGGCAGGCCATGTAGAGAGGATGGACGAACAGCGTATATCGAAGAAAATTTTAAAAGGGCAGTTTGCAAGCAACAGAAAACGGGAGCGACCGAGGACCCGTTGGCAAGACAACGTCCGCAAGGACGCCCAGGCATTAATGAGCGTGAGGAATTGGCAAGTGGCCGCTAGGGATAGGGCGGTTTGGAGACAAAAGTTAGGGGAGGTCAAGGCTCAATAGCGCTGTCGCACCACAGGAAATAGAAGATTTCCAAGACCACTTGGAAGAATTACTGGAGGATGTCCCCAGGGATATTAGGGAGAGAATGTGGAACCTCCATGATGGGGCACCTGTGCATGACACTGCAGCTATTCACGAACATTTAAACGACCGACGCTATTCCAAATCGTTGGATAGGAAGAGGAGGACCTATAGTTGGCCTGCCAGAAGCCCTGATGACCAAAGTAGACTTCTTCTTGTGGTGCTATGTTAAGAAGCAAGTGTACAAAGCTCCTATAACTACAAAAGAATATATGAAAGAAAGAATAGGGGAAGTTTCTGACGTGGCGTTATTTAGAAATTTTTAGAAATGTCGGTAGATCATTCGAAAATCGTCTACAGAAATGGATAGGATGGAAGGCCACTTTTAACAGTTCCTATAAACACCAGGTATTATTTATTTCACTAAATTAGGTTTAAAATAACTTTGAATTTTTAAAATAGTGCCAATTTTTGTATTACCGTATTTTCTGTTCCTATTATTTACGTCAACTTTTTTGTAATATTAAACGATTGTTTATAAATTTTTAAGATAGACACAGATATGATTTAATTGAACTGTGAAAAAATACTACTGAGGCAACTAAGACGCACCCAGAAAAATTTAATACTACTTTTAATTATTCTCACTTGTCAATGAAGGAAAGAATAATAACTGTCTTTATATCTATCACACCGGCAGATTTAGGAATAGTGGGAAACTCATTTCAAAAGGGCATAGAGATGTGTGTCAATCAAAATGGGAAACATTTATTATAATTTTTTCTACTGAGTTATTTAAAGAAACCTCATTTTTTAAGTTTATTTTTGAATTTTGTAATTATTGCTCAATAAAACGAAATTGGTTGCAATTAGCCCTAGGGAAGTATTTACAAAAAATGTTCGTTTTTCATTTCTGCATCACATCGTCGAAAAATATATAGGATGTTCTATTTGAAAAAATTGAGAAAATTCAATTTAAAATATTCTTAATTGAAAAATCATTTTTGGCCACTCTGTACATTTTTAGGAAATGAAAATGATTCAAAAATATTAACTAGATGTCTCGCAACTGGTATTCATATAAGTTTTTCTTAAAACCCATAATTGTGACTGGTGATTTTTTAATATCCATCTGCAGATTGCATTATTTCAACAAAAAAAAAAAGTCAATAGATTTCAGATTTCAGATCCAGTTCACTATTGAAATCGAAAACAATTGTTCTCTCCCTTTCCTAGACGTCCTCATTACAAAACAAAACAACAATCAACTCCCCTACTCTGTGTATAGAAAACCAACCCACACCAACCGTTACCTTAACTCAAAATCACACCACCATCCATCACAAATAAATTCCGTTGTCAACACTCTTGGAACCAGATCCCTCAGACTAACAGACAATCACAACAGACAATCCGAACTACAAACATTACAAGAAGCACTTCTACAAAACGGTTACGACAAAGGACATATAACGCGATCCATACACAAAGCACAAAATCCTTCCCAAATTCAACAGACAGAAACTCTTCCTCAGCAAAAAGCTTTCCTACCCTACATCAAAGGTGTCACAGACAAAATTTCAAAAGTCCTGAAATCCAATAACATAAAAACCATATTCACAACACACCAAACAATTTCCAATTTAATCAGAACCCCAAAAGACCAAATACCTAATGATTCCCACGGTGTATACGAAATACCTTGCTCAAACTGTCCCCAAACCTACATTGGACAAACCAACAGACGGATTAACAATAGAATATATGAACATCGTCTTGCAGTTAGAAAATCCGATCCCACATCATCACTTGCCCAACACCGCCTTCTAACAGGCCATAATATAGACTTCGATAACACCAAAACCATAGCACCATCATTTTTCCAGAAACCGCGAATCATCCGCGAAACAATTGAGATTGAAAAACGTCCCAATTGTCTAAACAAAAGGGATGACGGTCATCGTCTTCCAGTCGTTTGGAAATCATTGATCTCCAGGCTAGCCCCACAATATTCATCCACACCTCATAATCCTGATAGCAGCCGTTCTGCTCTGATGCCTCCATCAACAGACCCTCAACCCCCCACCACTCTCCCACTCACAGACAGCTTTCGTATAAATACCACTACGTCCGATACTGCCAGCGAGTTCGCTCTAAGGAGTAGGCAGGTTGAGGCCTTAGAGACGGATCGTGGTGAGATCTGGGGAGTAGGCGGATTGAGACCCCGGAATCGAACCAGTTCCACGAACTCCTAGCATTATTTTCTTTGACAATTTTTACTTGACCCACTTTTTCTCTTGAAAATGGCTCCAAAACGGGAGCCGAAACGTCGAGACATTAACAATCTCAGACGCGGTTCAACCCGAGAATCTAGTATTTTTCGTATATATATATATATATATATATATATATATATATATATATATTAGAAGGAAATTTCAAACATAGTAGTATTATGATGCTTTATATTTAACAAATGTATTTGTCTTACATTTAAATTGTGAACTTTATTTCGATACACCAGTTTATTTCGTAAGTAATAGGGAGTGGAGTTAAAATAAATTAGGTAAATTAGAAGAATGTTACAATTAATACTTAAACAATTAAATCATTACCCATAACTAATATTTTTGTCGGCCTTACCGCACGTTCCTTAAAAGTTGAATGCCTTTATTAATTTTTAACATTTGAATAGTTCATAAAAAATATTTTTGTTTGCCAATACATCAGCTTGAACTGTTAAAAAATCTCTAATTAAAGTAGGAAGCTACATTAAATCATGCATAATGTACATTTTCAAAACTCTCTAGATCAAAGTAAACATCACATCTTATTTGCTTTGACTTCCTTATTCACATCAAAAGAGAACCCGTTAGTGAAGTTTTAATTATTTTATGGCAAAAAAGCGAAATATCTGACAAATTGCTATACAAATATTTACTGATAAATATAAGGAATATTTTGTTGGTGATGAGACCTTTTTACAGTTTATCAAGAAAATTGTCACATCAACATTTACGTTGAATGTTTGTTTTCTGCCGGCTTTATGTTTTTAATATAAATTAACACCAAGTTCGTTATTCTAAACAGTTAAATATCCAATAGAAACTTTAACCATAATACATAGTCGATTACATTTGGAAAGCAAGTCGAACTAAACGTTTTAGTTAATAAGTAATGTGTAATGTTCTATGCATTAGTTAAAACCATGTAGAAATAGTCAAGACTTATTATGCTGGACTGAATTTGTGGAGGGTTTCTTGTGAAACATCTTGAAAATAATTGTTTTTAAACAAACACTGCTTTTAAATACATCAAATTACTATATCTATAGTCTAGTATACTTTAACTTGGCGTGTGTATGTATGAGTTAATATTTCCGTACGATTTCATTTTCTCCCATATTGTACACAAAGTTAAAGCAATAGTCCAGAAACATTGTCTACGAGGACGAGTACGGAAATATTAACTCATACATACACACGCCAAGTTAAAGTATACTAGACTATAAATTTCTCTATAAATGTTTTTGGTTTTTAGGCCTTTATCAAGAGTACCACAAAGTGCATACTAAAGTAACAGAGGTGTTTATTCTAAATATATACCTAAAGACATTTATATTTTATATTTTGTAAGTCAACGAATAATTTGTGGTACAAGGATTGTTTTTAAGGGATTTTTAAAATTTCTAATTGTTCACGTAAATTTAAACGTTTACCTTTTCCTTCTGTATGAAGTAGATTTATGTTAACTGTGTCTATGAATTGGTTATTTTCAATGTAGTGTGTTGACATTCCCGTATTTTTACTGTTTTAAATTGACTGTTTATGTTCTTTTACTCTGTTCTCAATACTTATACCACTCTGACCTATATAGACGACATCACAATCTTTACATTTGATTTTATATACACCAGATTTATCACGTTTAGTTAATTATCCTTATTATTGACCAATATTTTCCCTAAATTCGTTTTATTCGCACTTATTGTAGATATACTTAAATTATTTAATTTCCTATAAATTTTGCCACTACATTTAGGACGAACCTATGTAAGAATGTTGTGTTCTTTTGTTTTATAAACTTGAAACTTAATATTTTGGGATATAATTAATGAAATTATATTTTGTTGATTTGTTAGGTGCGTTGAAAAATTCCTTTTGAATCATTTTGTGTTGTTTGTTTTGACCATATTAGCGATTCGTTATATCCGTTATTTCTTGCAATTTGTTTAATTGTATTCAATTTCTTAACAAAATCGTTTTCATCTAAAGGAAAGTTTGTAAGTCTATGTGTTAAACTATGAAAAGGTGAGATATTAATTTGCGACGATTGTTGTGAATTAAAATGGATGACTGTATCTGTGGTAGTAGGTTTACGGTAAATGCTGAATTTTAATTGATTATTATTATGTTTTCTAATATTAATATCTAAAGTTGATTATTCTGCTCAAACTCCATTGTGAACTGAATTTTACTGTTAAAGGGATTGAAGAAATTAAGGTAATTATTTATGTTACTTTCTGTGCCGGTCCATATGCAAAAAATAACGTCTACATAACGAGTCCAATAGAAAGTTCCCTTAATAAAGGCCTAAAAAGCCAAAAAAATTGTAGATAATTTTAAGTATAGTAATTTTATGCATCTAAAAGCATTGTTTATTTAAAAATAAAACTTATTAGTTATGAAACCGTTGAATTCTAATCAGAATTTTTGAATAACTTATTCCATAACTATATTGAATATTTCACTAATAATACTCATTCCACTGGTAAGAATCATATAATAGATTAAATAATCAATGACTCTCCTAATTAAATTAACAATGCTGCGAAACCTTTCTTGAACCAGGAAACAATATCAGCATGCACAAAATGAGGTTAACTGTATAATATTTCACACTTTCTTTAAATTCTAATGCTTTGCCCAAGTCTTAAATAATGAGAAATTGAAACTTATATTATTAGTGGCGTTAAGTTGTATTTTCAATTAAAGTGCATCTTAGAATAGCAATTTCATTTTTGAAAGAGCGTTACCGGATATGTACAAACCATCTGCCCCTGGAAATAAACCGCGTCATAACTATGCCGTTATGTATTTCAAGGAGAGAGATGATGATTCGTGTAGATTTTTGGCCTACGTGCCTACGCGCGAGCTGGACAGTGACAGTTCTTCAAGCAAATTAAAACAGATATAAACAATAACAATGTTTATTCGAAAATGCAGCAATTGGAAGGAACAACAATAGCAGCAATTGGAAGGAACAACAATAGAAGATATACCATACAAATAAATTAATACGCTTATCCTACCCGAAATAAAGGAAACCTACATTTTGGTATTCTAAACTTATCTAAAAAACGCAATGGGACAGCGTACCATGCAGTAAAATCCTTTAATGCATTGCCGCTTATTATCAGAAATCTAGATTATTTACATTTTAAAACTGTTATAAACAGTTTTCAATTGACAATGTTTTCTTTTCAATAAATGAGTTTTTTGACGCAGACTTTTCTACATTACATAGGCAAGATAATCTTGTTTGCTTGTAGTCCTCTTTTATTGTTTGTTTTTAGATATTACCAATTTTATTTATTTATTGTCATTCTAATACTGTTCTTTACATATGTTGTATGACTGCAATATTCTGTCTATGTATATACATTTATATTTTTTTATTTTGTATTATTGACTTGTGTAAATACTCTTTGTATAATACACCAATAAACACACTTACTTACTTTATACATAATTATACAAACTATCAAAATATGCAAGATATATTTCAGTACATGTTTCAGTACAGCACTTGAGAGATAAGAAATAAAAACCTTGGTACGACCAGTCTTACCCCGTATCGCATTTTTTTCGTATAACAACACAAATTGTCAAACACCTGTATATATTATAAATCGAAATGTTGCCCTCATTTTTACTAACACGCTATAATGATAAGAAAAAAATATGGATTTTATTTTCCGAATCTCTGATGAAATATAGAACCCAAAAATATGTCCTTATGGTATTGCAGTCCTAGTTCCAAAAATAGATGATAAACTACAATGGATAGACAATGGTTTCTCTGATCGCTGCACGAAGTTAATTTCGTATGGATTTGATAAACTACACTTTTTCACAGAACTCTGGGGAACAGTTTTTTCGATATCTGATGAAATACTGAGCAGTTGCATTGTCTAAAGCATTTTGTGTGGAAGCACTATCATAAATTGACAACTTTTTAAAAAGCCAAAGCAGTAAATGTGGAATTTTAAGTATTCCCAAGTTATTGTTTCTGAAATGAATAGTAATTTGCATATTCCATCTACAGTCGTGCATTCACATAGACCTATAAAGGCATTTATTTAACTGTGTCAAATAATTTACATTGAACGAAGGTTTTTCCTTTAGTTTCATATAAACTGTCTTTTGCGAAACGTGACGGGCATAATAGTTGACAAATTAATTTCATTTATAGCTTTCTATGAAATTACTATTTTTCGGATCGGTTGGAAAGTACAACTACTTGTTGATAATGATTTTCTCTGGGATGAAGTAATTAGAAAAGTTTCTTAGTGCCTCAAACTCATAATTTTCAACTATCTTAGAAAGTAATCTTGACCTGTCCTGATTCTAAAACAAACATTTACATTGCCCCTAAGGTGGAAAATGACAATTTTTACTTTAGTTTAGTGCATTAATTTAATTTAGAAAACTTTTTTTATTAATCATAAAATTTCATGTGAATTAAAAAACCATTAAAACATAAAATCATGGCAAATAATATCTTGTCGACTTATTTGCACTTTTCCTGACATCTTACACAGATGAAAATCACATAATGGATTATTTATGACAGTTTATATATAAAAATATGATAATAATTATATTATGGTGCGTATTTTTCAAGCAAAGTGTTAATAACTAATGTAATAAATATCCATATGAGAGTTAGAACTTTCTAGGACAATTCTCTTTTGACAATCTGTTACAAGGATTTACTTTAAAAGTAAAAGTTGAAAACATCTCAAATGGAGAATATCTTTAACTGCATTCAGAATTTATCTGTTTCGCTGCGTATTTCTCCTTATTCTGTTGTTTCTATTAATTAATTTGTGACATGGTAGTAGAAATAATGTGGTTGGGGACTGGAATATGTTACTAGTATCAGTACAAATATGTTTAGTTTAATAAAATATGTATCTAAATTATTGATCTATAGTGTACTAAATATGTTTCCGTTAGTAAAGAATTTATATAAAAAGTAGAACAATAGTATTATCAAACCAGTTTTACTGACCTCAAGAATAATTAGAAATGCTCCAAGAAAAAATAATCATTTAATAAATTAATTAATTTAATTAATCAATTTACATATATTAACAATTAAAGTACTTGAATATTTTTTTTGGGCCAGGATTTTGGCACGATCTGCTACTGTCATATAGATATTCGAAATATGTTTGAACCTAAACTTCCTGTTTGCTAAGAATGACAGTGTTGTCGACATAGCGTCCTCATCACAACATCACAAATTGCATAAAACTGATACAGGCTGGTGGCAAATAGCCCAGTAGTAAAAAGTGGCCCAAAAAAGTTTACCAAAATCTATCCCCGCGAACCGTTATAAACAAACCCTCTGAAAGGGAAAAATTCAGTTTTTTGCTAATATCTCGAAAAATAATAATTAAAAAAAACGGATAGCACCACGTGAAAGAGCGGGAAATTTTACAAAAAAATGGTATAAAAGCTTTATTAAATAAATGAATAGAAGGGGGCGAGCGTAGGTGCGTCTTTACTATGTACATACTTCGGTATGCGATGTAAAGCAACGACAGGCGCAGTTAGTACTTGGATGGGTGACCATTCCAACGGAAACCGCGTCCTCGCCTCACACATCTTCCATGTATATGGCTTGTATATCAGTGTATGCGCGGAAGCTATACAACCTTAGGCGAGGGTTGTATAGGAGATATACCATCCTTCGGAGGGGATGTAAAGCCGTCGGTCCCTTGTCTATTAAATGTTAGGCAAGTAAAAGATCCCTACTCTTCTTAAGGGAAGAGGTTCGGCAAAATTCCTGGGTGGGGGTAGCTCGTCTACAGGCGTCAGAATTAGGCCTCAGCAGCGGAAATAGGCCGACGTTAAAAAAAAAAAATTTAATAGAAGAAGAATTCAGCTTTCGAATGGCATACTTACTTTTAATTTTTATATTTTTTATTTCTTATAAATTGCACGTGAAAGTTAAGCTTTATCATTTTCTTCCACTCTATATTAAAACATAAATATTAAATAAAATACAAACTTAAAAAAAATCCTTGTAGATATAGCTTGTTTATACCTTAAACTTCAATATAAGATTGATTTTTATGCTCTAAAGTATTCTGTTCCACAATTTATCGCTTGAGATGTAATAATTCTTTATTGTTATTAGTAATCACCATATACTCTCAAACATTTTTACTATTCTGATCTCATATCAGCGATAAAGAAACAAGTAAATATAAAATATATAAATCTCATCAATATGATTGGATTTTTATTTCTCCTGATAAACTTCTCCAGGCTTATATTAAACATTCCTTCAACTCCTTTTGAACTGCTTGTGTATTCATAATGAATACGGAAAAATACATTCAATTAACGCATCGGCATCGTTCTTCTCAGCTCAGGAAATATTTTACACATTCAATTAAATGGTCCAATATTCTTCTTTCCGCATTTCATTAGAAAGGCGTCATTTTATCTGTCTTAATTTAGGTCATTACAAGTAAGTGTTTAACATAGCTATACTGGGAACCAAAAGTTGTCGAAATCAAGTAAAAATTTTAATAAAATGATGTAATATATCGACGTAAAAGCTAGTAAATTTCAAATAATTTGTTGAGATCCCAGAAAAAATTACTTGGAGAATATACGAAATAATAAGTAATAAATGATCAATCCATGACAGAAAATTTCTGGTGTATTCATGCAGATAAAAATAACAAGAGCACAAAGCAATGTAAAATTATTGTAATGATTTGAGAGATATAAAAGAAATATATAAAATAGATTTAATGATGAGACTTTAATGAAAGAATAGCAGCAAAGTTACTGCTGCAAGGGAACGAAGTATTGATTAAACTTAATAAAAATGTATTTCTAATTGGAGATAAGTGGTAATCAAATAGGCAATCAATACTGAATAACAAAAAGTAAAACTCGGTAATTGACGCACCCGATGCCGCAAATGCCTGAGCGGATAAAACTCATGTCAGGTATTATTGTGCTGAAACTTAAGCTCTGTAAACCTAAGCTTAAAATATTGTTCAGTATGTTTAACTTTTAAAGTTTATTAGCTCCCATAACATGCAAACCACGCACCATGTCTCTACTGGAAGAATTAATCTCTATCACGTCGATGAGTTCTCTATTCTCTATTATCAGTTCATAAACCTAAGAATTATAATGCTCTGAAGTATCAAGTGACACCGACTCTTGGCCAAAGAAATCCTAACGTATCGCTCTGGATACTTATATATTATTAAGAAAATATCGTTCCAAAAGAACAATAAAAGCAGTATATACAGGGTGCTTGCGGCTGGATACAAACTTTTTAGAAGCTGATAGAATACATCACTTAGAATCTATTCAGTCACTCTAACTTAGTACAAAGTTTTATGGTTTTCGATGTATCCGCTAATTTTGTATTTTTTGGATAATCTCATAGACTCATAGGTTAATTGCGTAATAATGAGAAGTGTTATCTTTATTCTTTCAATTTATTCTCTTCCCTGAATGTGTATTCTTTATGGTTAATAAGTTAACTGTTATCTAAAGATGAAGGAAAAATTGATTATGTTATTTTATTTATGCAAAAACAGTTAATGTCACCGTAATTTAACGCTGTTCATGAAAAAAAAGTTACCACCTAAGGTGTTCAAATACTTTAAAAAACATCTGTAATCTCAATAAAACAGTGTGTAAGACAAACATAGTAATTAATTTAAGAAATAAGTGTTAATTCACCTAATTTAAGATTCTGTAACACAAATAAAACGAGGCTTATTAATCATTTTATTGTCATTTATTGTCGAAATGAGATCCTTGATTGCCGAAACATGCACGGGCTCTAGATCTTATTTCTCTTGTAGTCACTTTTAGCACAATTTCTTATTTAATGTGGTCGAAGGCTTAATTGATTTTTCTGATCAAATGGTCTTGGGCTTGTACCTCTTAACTGTAGAAGATCTTTGACACGTCCCTAAACGTAGTAGTCCAATGACGTTATGTCTGGCTACCTAAAAGGCCAAGGTACTGTACCAAATCTGCACTTAAATAGTCTCTAACAAATAGACGAAATTGAGGTGTGCCACCATCATGATGGAACATTATAGATTGATTAGCCTTAAAAATTGGTTATTCAACTTGATACAATAGAAATAAGTACGAAAACCTTGAACAGATTAACAAATGCGCGGTCAAAACTCAACTAATTATGGGGCGAGTTACAAAACAAATACTGAATATAACTTTAAAAATAAAATAAAAACTATGGTTTAAACAAAAACTGACGATCCTTTATATAATATATCATGAGCATCTGCCATACAATGATATTTTAATTATAATTTAGTGTGTATAGAGAGCCACTCTCTGGCATAGCTTGCCTTTTAATGAAAATTTATGCCAAACTTTTTCTATTAATTGGAGGAACTTTATTAATTTTTATCTCCACGCTGATGTCTCAATACCGGTTTTGTACTATTAATTAATTACAAAAGTTAAATTAAAAAATTTCCAGCTTCAGCTTTATATTAGATTTTCTACCTCAGATACATATTTTAGTTTTTATATTACCACATTATCCATAGTGCAACACAAATAGTCGTAGGCGAACGTGACGCTAGGAGAAGAAATGCACATTACCTATGAATTGCATACAATATTCTTTCTACTACCGAAATGGTGAATATAAACTGCTGGCCACTCGAACTTACACATAGAGAATTTTAGGCAAAATTTAAAGTTCAATATTTTCAACAGGAATGCAAATTTTTGAACGCGGCTTGCAAATTTTAAGAGCTAGTTTTTTTCGGATTAAGCTGCATGACGTATATTTATCGTAGGAACATAAGTTTATTATATACGGGGTGATCAATGAAGTCATGCAAAAAATCAAAAAGTTTGTATGAATGAAATTTCCGCAAAAAATTTTTTTGGTCGTTGCAATATGGTTCGTTACTAAGGTAACATCAATATCTCTAGACGGTTTTGTCAGTTTTTGGATTAAGGCCCTTAGGCCTTGTACACACTACTCAACATAAAATTTGGATACCGAAATTTTTAAAATGCTATAACTTGACATTGGATTGACGGTTCTTGATGATTTTTGCGGATTTGGAATCCTTATTTCATGCAGATTTTCTATGGTCTAAGCATTTTATTTGAGGGTTGAAATTTACACATTATGCCGGGTCGATAATAAACAAAAACGTAGGGTACGACGCGCTCTAAGGTTTGGCATTATTTAAGTTTTTGTAAAAATAAATTCTCACCTCAAGTTGTTTTTATTTAATGTTCCTCTCACTGTTCTGTCCGAAACTCACACCCCAGTTTGTTGTCTTAAAGAGTCATTCAGTTTTACAGAGTTTGATCTTGGTACCTGGTTAATCTATCGTGGAGGGAAATGAAATAGCCGACTCATTGGTCTGGAACTAGCGGCATCATGACTTGCTAGGCCTGTGCCAGTCCTTGGCATATCCTAGAGCACTGCCAAAACAGTTATCATGGACTATATATACTGGCAGAAACTACAGGGATTAATTGATTCAACCGAGTTCATATCATATCATTTTAAATCCAGAACTAAAAAATTATAAGAGTTACATCTAAGAATTCTAACTAGCCTATATTGCACATAGACAGAAAGTACTGAATGTCATCTGTGTTTGGATGAAAATGAGGGGATGTTTTATGTACTTGTTCTTCTGTAGAAAGAATCAGTTCCTCATTATTTGTCAAAGGATAATAATTATTGCCAGATGACCTGGACAAAGGTATAGCTTCCAAAGTCATGGGTTTTCTACAATTTTGATGGCCGATATCCTGAAAACTGAGCAAGTCTAAAAAATTCGCGTCATAGATTTGAATACAAAGTTTTATTGAAAATCGAACGATAAATAAAATGATAAGAATAATTCAATCAGATTTTGCAGAAACTTCAACTTTGCAGAGTCGTATTTTTTCAACCGAGCGGATTTCTAAAGCGAGTGAATAAATAAAAAATAAGTAAAAATAAGTAAAGATCAGATAATTCTCTACAGAAACGGTGCATGGCTTTTTATAGAGAATTTCTGAATTTTATTTGTGTGCGCACGTGTTTTAGTCATAACCTTAACGACAAGAAAATTGTCAAAAAGCGTCTTCTTCCATTATAGATTCACGTCACAAATTTAATCCATATCGTTAAAAGCATCTCCATGGTTAAAAAAAAATTCAAACATTTGCCGTTTGGGAGACTCTTAATGGGCTAATTTTAGTTACAGTTAAGTGTGTTTAAATATTTTGGGTGAAGTAATTCTGGGTGGTTTGATAAATAGTATGCCAGAACGATGATATAGACCAGTACCGGATAACTGTGAGAAATTTTTGAAACGATCAATTCCTTGATAGATGGATAGCGCAAAATGGGCCAATATTGTGGTCTACTAGATCTCAAGACTTGACCCCCGCAATTATCATGCCTGGAGGAAACTAGTATATAATGAAGAAATTCGAGAACGAGACCATCCCATCGAAGAAATTTTCAGCTGAATCTCAAATAATGAAGTCAGAAATGAAATTAAGGATTTCAAATTACTGCCGGCCGAGATGCGAGAAACTTGTATCGGAAAAGTTAGTTCGCATTTTAAACTGGAAAATTAATATATATACATTTATTGTTTTATTATTTCATTTTATTTAATCGCCATAGTTGAATAAGTTCTTCTTCTGTGAAATAACCCTTTTGGGAACTTTTACCATATAAACTTTACATTTGATACACTGCTTGGCAGATCAAAGAACAAGGAAGCTTAAAGAACTTCTTTGTTCTTTCATCTTATTTGAACCCTTATTGTGTGGTACATTTTTTTATTTACTGGCTTATAAAGACGTAATACGATACGACAGCAATACATTTTGGAATTTTCACAGAGATAGAAAATTTTTTATGAGAATTATTTGAAAAACGTAACGCTTTATATGATGGCACATACAGTTATACAAATTGCAAATCATCTCTCCTACTACTTTGTTTCAGCTGTACATCGGTAAAGTAAACACCCTGTATAGTATATGCATTTAAGTTATACTTAGTAGTCCTTCTGTCGTAATATTTTATTCTCTTTTTAAATTCACTTATTACATCAAAATAGTTTCTACTTTGAATACAATTTTCAAATTCATTTTAAATAGTGTATTGTTACGTGCTTACAGTTTTCAGTAAACACTCCGTGGATTCGAATAACTTGCAACAAGAATTTTCACAAACCACTGATTTATTTAATCACTAAAATTACACTAGTAAATACTTAAAAATCACACAACTAATAATAACTTAATCTAATATGAATTCACTACTTTTAAAACACTATGTACTTTTCTTCCTAAACTTGACAACTTTATCTAACCTAAAAACTCTGTATTGCCTACTTCACTCAACTGAACTCTTCTTCTACAAACTGTACTGTTCCGTTCCCCCATCTGCTGGCTTCACCTCTTTATATACCCACTTGGAATGTCCAGAATATCATTGTAGAACTTTCCAGAAGATACTGGAATTCTCTATAATCTTCTTAGGCACTACTAAATGGTGGTTCGCCAGTTGGCCCACAGATGGCGCCACCCTTCTGGCCAGGGAGTAATTACAACTCTCCTCTCTGTTAGAGGGCAGCACATAACAGTATATTATTTTCTATAATTAAATATGCAATCGCATGTATTTGCAATAATGTAGTACTGAAGTTATATCACTTGCCTTGTAATCTAACGTGTATGAATTTAAATTCATTTATTCAAAAATCAATTACTTTTTTGTCTTATTGTAATATACCTACGCCAAGCACACTTTTATACCTACGTAATATATGTAATACACAATGAAGAATGTATTATTATTCTGCATGTAAGAGCAAAGACATATTCTACTTATATGTAAAATAATAATCTGCCATATATAATGCATATTTTTTTAATCGCATAAAGAATCAGGCACTAGGTTTAACCTTTAAAAAAGTTTCTCATAGTATTGACTTTATTCTATACGTATCTTATTCGAAAGCGTTATCTATGTCTAAATCTACTTAAGTCTATTTGCAAGGCTAACTAGAAAATAATTTACAATGTTATGCTTCTGTGAATGCCAAATATGGAAGTTATAACAAGGTGCAATGGCATACTTAAAAGTTCATGTAGATCACGATGGTCATCATTTACAAAAATGTGTCAACATATCTGTGACATTTAGCAAATTATAACTTGTAGATTTATTGAAACTTAAAATTATTCTAGCCGAAATTATAATTAGATTATCTTCACCTATTGTTTCTTAATGAATGAAACCTCATGAATGTAAGGGTATATCTGTTACATCACAGGAATATCATAAGCACAGTAAGATTGTATGAAGAATATGTTTACTTTGACCTAAAGAGAGCAGAATTCAGTGCAAACATAATTTGATAAAAAATTTCATGAAATTGTTCATAAAAAAAGCATTTATGCAACACGAATTAAATATACACAAACATAATTCAAAAAAATTTGGAAAAGTTTATCAAATTGTGCAATATGCACAAAATCAATTATAGATAATATCATACCTGAAGAATTATCAAGTGCAGATGATATCAACAATTATTTTCTAAATGTAGCAGGGAATGTTAGTATTAACATGGATCTCTTGTCATACTTTAACAATAAAACAAATGACACTGTTTTTTGTTTAAAGAAATATCGAATGAAGATATTTATAAAGCTATAAACTGTTTAAAATCAGAAGCTATTGGCTGCGATGATATTAATTTAAAAATGATAATATTAGTGTTACCATATTGCATTAATACCTTGCGTAATATTTTTAACGATTTATAAACACTGGTATATTTCTCAGTGTATGAACATCAGCAAATGTAATTACCTAAAAGTCTCGCTACTAGCAACTGTGAATGACTTACGACCCATTTAAATCCTACCAACATTTTCAAAATTATTTGAAAAAATAATCTCCATACATATACAAGAGATTATTTGGATACAAATAAAATATTACCAAGTATTTCAACAAAAACATGGTGCAAGAGAATTGCGCTTTTAAAGATCTTTGATGACATATCCTTGCGATTGGATTAATCAAATGCATCTATCATGACACTCTTGAATGAAAGTAAAGCATTCGATTTGGTAAATAGTGATATGTTAATTTCCAAAATAAAAAATGTGGGTTTCGATAGTGCAACATTAACTTATATAAAAGCTATTTGAAAGAGGGTTCCCAAAACGTTGTTATAAATGATCATTATTTACAAATTGGCACAACTGAAAATGGTGTACCTCAATGTAGTATTCTCGGACCCATATTATTCTCTATGTACACTTTCGACATAATATACTCCATTTCATATTGTAATATTCAGCTATACGCAGATGATATTCAACTTTATAGATCATGTCCATTATTCAAGACGTCATCAATAACATTAATTTAGATTCAGAATCATTAACACAATGGTGCACCGACAACGGACTTAAAATCAATCTCAATAAAACTACTGCACTCTGTCTAGGTAATGATCGACAAAGAAATGTATTATGCCAAAATCAACTGATAATTAATGACGTTGTCATTACCTGGGTGGAGCCAGCAAAGAACTTGGGGTTGATTTTAGATCAATCTTCAAATTTCAACCAATATGCGAACCATATTACGAAAACATCGTACTTTAAATTGGAATCCGTATATCATCTAAAAAATGAACTAAATTAGCAATCCAATCTTAGTTTTTCCCTCTCACAGACTATTGTAGTGCAGTGTATTGTTTGTTATTCCTTAACAAATTACAATTAACAAAAGTTGCAAAAAATCGAAAATACCTGCATGATATTTATGTGTTGCATACCTTATAGAACAATATATCGCCATATTTAAATAGATTGTGTGTGTTCAATGTAGCAAATAGAGTAGAATATCGATATATTATATTTCTGTATAAATTAATAACGCATAATAATCCTCAATAAGTATTTAATTTGCTTAAGAGCGCTCCGGATATAAGTCGGAAAGACTGTGCAAATTACTCTCATATAAATCATTATTATAAAAAACGGCTTTCACTAAAAGACATTAAAAACAAGTTACAATGTGGGACGATGAGAGAAAAAAAGTATATATAAAAAAATTATATTTTTTTTCTTCTATTATCGATTTGCAAAAATAATTTTTATCGTCCCGCATAGGTATCATTAAAATAAACATTTTCCCTTTTGTAGAACTAAAATAAAATTAGCCCTAATGTCCTCAAATGCACAGAGAAATTAGAAAGAGAAATTAGAATTAGAAAGATTAGGTATAATAAATTTGTCCAATGTCAAATTCTACTACATCTCTATCTCTCGCCTTCCAAGCACACCGTACATTCAGCTGCGTCATTTTATTGACGTGAAGTCATTTACAATTAAAATTGGAAGCATGGATGACTAATACACTCCGACCAACTCTTAATAGAAGATCTGATGCACATGATGTCAGTATTAGATACAACTTATATAGTACACCGCAACACCACACAAAAAATTTGAGGGATCCTTTTCGTATAAAGCCTCTCATCTTCTAAATGATGTGCAAACTGAATTACATCTGTCTCTAACCAGTTTTAAAAATAAAATGAAATTTATTAATCTAGTCAATTGTGAATAATAATTAGTAAGTATTAGAGTTTCAGTCTTTTTATCAAGTACAGTTTATCATTATTATTGTATGCCATAGATCTTATTATTTTTAACTGCATGGTCTATCTTAATTCTGTAAAATATTTAATAATAAGTAAATAAATAAATACATCACAGGTAATGACGACCCCCTTTATCCCGGAAGGCTCTAGAAGAGCCTTGTGTGGGAGGGGCTACACATTTAGAGACAAAGGACACACACCCAATATCCGTGTATAATGGAAAAATCCCTCTCACAGTATTTTCCACTGCCACGACCGGGGATCGAACCCGGAACTTTTGGGTGAGAGGCAAGTGCGCTCACCTCTCGACCATCAGGCATACATTTTTATGAATAATTATTGTAATTAATATAGGGAGAGTGGAAGAACGACCAAGCCGAACTCTCGCCATTTGTGTATGTATTTTCTTCTTTCATTCGCACAATAAACATTGTTGTTACTATAAAGGCAAAAGGCATGCATAAAATAATGTTTAGTAATTAACCATTTATATTACTAATCGCACTTTTCACTGAAAATACATTTATATGAGAAAGTTGTTCATCTTTAACAAATATAACTGGCAGATATTTAAAATAATGTGAACCTTTGTAATGACTCCGCATTTGTGTCATTGCTTCTAAAATATTTTTAATTTTTTTCTCCTTGGCGGAATAAGATCAGACATAAAATAAATTTAATCAACTTTAGCAAAATCTGATGTATTTGGCTTACATTCACGTTTGAGCTTGTGTAGGGGTTAAAAATGAAATGCGTGACGCATTTAAGGAGGGGGCCTGGATGTGTCAAGTTCCTTTAAAAAAGATACTTATTTTTTTTAAATTTGCTTTTCTGTAAAAAGTCGTACTAAAAAGTAAAAAATAATAATGTACCACTGCAAGAAAGGCAAAGCGTGCGCACTTTGTATGATTCTACGCAAGATTGTATGAAAGGGGTGGAGTAGTTTTACATATATTGCCTACTTTTTAGTCATACTTTAATTAAATTATTATCAAATATTGCCTAAGTTTAATTAGTAGATTAATTTAAATTTTCAAAGATAACGCATTATATATTTAGGTTAGATTGAGGGTGTGAGTGCGGGGATCGTAACTGGATATACCCCCAGAGAGCGCTCAATAAAAATCTGTCTCTTAATGATTTGTTTTGATTTCTCGCTTCTTCGCTATCTCGCTCCTTCGTTTTGCAGATTTAATTTTCACTCCCGCACCCCCTACGTGCAGATATTTGCAAAAGTAACGGAGGAATAATGTATTGTCATCGGATCTTAATAACTGTGCAAAATTTCATCAATTGATTATATCAGGAAGTGTGTTAAATAAAGGATGCAAGATTTGAAGACAATTTTCACTGTCGCGCCCCCTACGTGCGGATATTTGCAAAAATAAAAGTGGAATACTGTATTGTCATCCGAACTTAGTAACTGTGCAAAATTTCTTCAGTTGATTATGTCAAGTGAAGTATGTTAAATAAAGTATGCAAGATTTGAATAGAAAACATGAACATGAAAACATTATGAGTTAAAGAAAAGCAAATAAAAATACTTAATCCCACGGTGAAAACCGCATCTTACTTTAATTATCTTTTCAAAGATAAAAGGTAGCAGAATAACAGAAACGGCTCTGAGTTCAAACTTTTCACTTATTTTTAATAATAGTTTTTCGAAGACTTTTACGGCACATGCGTTGGATGAACGTATATGGAATACGTTCATCTAACGCATCTCCCGTAAAAGTCTCCGAAAAATTATTATTAAAAAATAAGTGAAAAGTTTGTACTCAAACGCGATGGTCCAACATTTCCACAAAATTATTCGATCTCAACAGCTCCTGTTTTTTAAAATCGAAGCACATGTTTCACATTTACCTTGTATACCTAACAAATTTAAGGAAAGCTGAAATTTTACATTTTAGAGCCATCATCCAATGTGTTAATGTTGTATTATTTGAAAGTATATCACACCTATACTTTATTTTGTATAGAGAAAGCCTTAAACGTGAAAAAACTTCAAAACATCCGAGAAATCGTAATTTAATAGACTTTTTATTCTGAACTGCAATTTTTTTATATTTATAGATGTATGCTGATTATTCTAGTGAGCAGTCCATTCACAGATACCTGCTGTGTCAGCTTATACGACGCGGAATTGAGATCGTCCAAAAAAAAGTGTATAACAAACTTCTAAAATTTTCCTGCCTTGGAGATATTATTATGCTTGGTTTTTGTTTGAGGCAGTTTCTCATTAATCATATTGAATAAATTACATATGAGACACAAAGCTAATTAACGGATCGTCCAATATTTTGCCAACCTGAAACTTAACGAACTATTTTTGCGAGTACAGTTTTAGCTTAACAGTGAACTATGAATAAATTCTCAGCATTTTGTTTTTTCTTATTTCTACTTTAAGATGAGATTATTTATATAAAAGTAATTTCCACCACGCTAGTATTTCAGTAGAGTTTAAAATTATAAATACCTACATGAAAAATTGTGTGCTTTCCCATCTAATTTCAGCGACTATGTCGCGGCCATTTTAATTATTCAGCTACTCATGTTTATCTGGATAAACTTTTGGTTTATAAAGTTCAAAGAGATACAAAAATATATGAAAAACAACGTGAAATGTTGCTGAAATACAATTTACTGTCTGGTGTAAATTATCTATTCTTTTGTTTGTTACTTGCAATCGAACGGAATGACTGGTTTTATGTCTATTGTATGTTCAGTACTTTAAAATACCGCAAACAGAAACAAAAAGAAAAGAATTTTATCTATTTGGGAAGTAAAATAGCTTTGTTGAAACGTTGGGCATAAACAAAACGTTAAAATGATTTGGTCATTTACAAGTCTTTTGTCTGAAACTGATCTAGATAACTTGTTTAATTTTTCAAGGTAACAAGTTGTTCGGTCGCATATCCTTAGGTAGTTTAATAGCGCATGTTTTTTAATTGTTTATACCCGGATGCCTTAAAGGTAATTAGATCGCTTTGATGCTTGTGTACTTAATTACATCAGGCATCATTTTATTTATTATGACATTTTTTGTGCCCTCAGGCAATAATAAATATAATTGTAATTTGAACGTAGCGAAAAGAAGACACTCGAACCTACCGACTAGGAATATGCTCAGACCAACAACATTTCGTTTTAGCCTTTTAGCTAACACCGCTAAACTATACAATCCCCTCCCTCCCACTAGCTTGGTTATTTCTGGATCGATTTGAGAATTTCAAAAACCAAGTTAAATCATTTTCTAGCAAGTTTTTATACGTCATATTTAGAAAATAATGACGTCCAAATCGCAATCCTTATTTTTCTCTGACTTCAAGAATATAAAAAATCACTAAAATCGCGCTTAACGAGTTATATAGAAAGGTATAATATTCTTAATAAAAATTAATGTGGCTTTAGAAATAAAATAAACAGAGAAAACGCAGTTATAGAATTAATTTGAAACATTGTAAATGGTTTAAATACAACTAAAAAATGCTTAACTGTGTTCTTAGACTTAGCTAAGTCATTTGACCCTGTAGAACATGCAATATTATTAAATAGATTAAAATACGTTAGTGTTAGAGGTATTGCTCTCGAACTATTCCAGAATTATTTAACAAATATAATACAAAAAGTAAAGATAAACGATACTATAAGTAAATAATTAGTAGAAGCGTTCCACAGTGGGCTATATTGGGTCCTGCTCTATTTTTAATGTACATAAACAAATTATTAAAAAACATAGATGGGTACCTCATACCCTATGTCGACAATACAGCAGTAAGATTCGTAGATAATTCTTGGATTGCAGTATATAAGAAAGCAGAAAACTCTATGAAACATAATATACAGAATTGCCTAAATGTAAATCGACTCTGTCTCAATGTTAACGAATCTAAGTTCATAACGTTTACAACTATTAATAGCAATCAACCACAAATATTTCGCCTTAAAATATATGAAAAAAATTGCAATGAAACTCCTCCCGACTGTGTTTGTGAAACATTGAACAAAATTAAATACTGTTATGTGCTGCCCTCTAGCGGAGAGAGATATAATTAGTCCTTGGTCAGAGTGAAAGGAAACCTATTTAGTTGACGGTTGGTAGGGCAACGCCATCTGTGGGCCAACTGACGAATCACCATTTAGCACCTAGAAAATTATAGAAATTTCCAGCATATTCGATGGGTTCTGGAAAGAGATTTGAATACATTCTACGTGTATATATAAGGAAGGAATTTGAGCTGGGAGAGCTTAGATGACAACAGTAACAAGTTGTGAATTATTGTCGTGAATTTATGTTAGACTAAAGTTATTTTTGAAAAAAATGTTAATTAGATCAGAAAGAAAATTTTAATACCTTTATTTTAATTAAAAAAAGAGTTTATTTTGTTCAAATTTTTTTTCAAAATGGCAGATAAAATTCATTTTTTACCAATTGGGTGGGTTTTAAACAAATGCAAAAAATGACCAAAATAGGTTTAAAAAACGATTTTTTACGTCATCAAAAAGCTGGCGTCGAGACCTAACTTTTGGAAAAGAATAGTCCGTTTTGAACTTAATGGCATAAAATGGCGGCCAATTCAAATTTAAAATAACAAATTCAATTGCGCACACTGGGTTTAATATTTGTGCACCAAATTTTCCGAGTGTTTCTGCTTGAGCAAAAGACAGATTTTCTGAAAGTTTGAAGCTGATCGGTTCACCCAGCGGCTCTGGGCAGCAAAATAAAAAAAACGATATTTGGCTAGTTTTTTCACTTTTGTAGGTTATGGTTGCACTCGTAAGACCTACATTAAACGTAGATTTGTATACAATTTAATTATAAAGATTTTGTTGTTTTCTGTACCGATCGGACCTACATATCTCGAGTTATTCACATTTTTAAGTTTAAAAACGCGATTAAAAAAATTAAATTGTTAATAGCAATTGAAGTACAGGGTCCTTGAAGTACAAAAAATTTTTGAATACTTTTTAGCACCTCCCCAATACGATTTAACCATACAACTGCTTCCACTTCAAATCCTATTTTGACTGCATTATAACAGAATTTAATTTAAAAAAATGGTTCTATCGTTTAATAAATTGAATTGAATTGAATGAATAATATAAAACAATTAATCATTTTTCAACTATTTTTAATCTTGTTTCAATTAGCTCTACTCTTCCGCCCCGCTCTGATATCCGTGGCGCTTAACGCTGCAGATAAATGATCGGACCTGGACTGGAAGGCCAAAGAGGCACTTTTGTAGTTATTGATGCATAATAAATTTAATTTCATTTGATGAAACACCGTGCATAAAAAATAAAATTATTTTGAACAGAAAACAAGAGATTTGTTGAAGGAAAACAACAACAAATTTAATAATTGATCTGTGTGGGAGGGCATATAGTTTACACACGAATTCATTCTTTTATAAAATTTCTGGAAGCATTATCCAAAATTTGCTCGTATTGATGTGATCAATTACTTACATGATTTCTTTTCCATAAGTCATCGATATTGTCAGATCTTGCTTTGTAAACTTCATTTTTCAAGTAGTCCCGAAGGAAAAGTCAACCGGCGTGAGATCGAGACATGTTAGCCAGCAAATTAGTTATTTTAAAACACAAAACACCGAGATAATTATTATTGCTACTCTACATTATACTATATTTCATTACGTTACGATACGTTACGCTACATTGCATTACGTTATATTAAACTACACTACATTACGTTACATTACATTGCATTGCATTACATTCCATTTTACTACACTACACTACACTACACTACACTACACTACACTACACTACACTACACTACACTACACTACACTACACTACACTACATTACATCACATTACATTACACACAGAAAACGTTCAAATTCTTCAACAAGACTAAGTATACGAATGATGAAATGGCTGATACAATTTTCATTTATGGTTTATCTGTCAAACGAAGGACTATAAATGAGTATGCTAAGTTAATATTTTGCAACCAGGGTGGAATAAATTAAAAAATAATCTCAAAACTATGCGAGATAGCAAAAATACTGTAGGGTTTGTCTACAATTTTAAACATAAACACGTCACATTTTAGTAAACAACCCCTAAATTCAAAGCCAAAGTCTGCCCGGAATAAAGTCGTTTATATTATACTTATTTGAAAAAAAATGCAGACAACATCCATCAATCCATTACCTACAGGCATTGCCAGTGTTGGTGCCGGGAACGAATCCAGAGTACAGCAGAATATGACCAAGTGCGTTCGTCACTTAATGCACTCTAGTCGACCATGTTACCGTGCCGAGTAAATGACTTACATTATGATGTGGCCACTTTTAATGTTACACAGGATGTTACTACTTGTTTATTAAAGTTATGGTACTCAATACACGTTCTACGCCACTGGTTAATTGTATTAAATTAATGAGATAAAAATAATATTAGGTTGAAATGTATAATAGTTAAATAAACTAAATATTTGTTAAATGGTACATGGTAAATGGATAATTGTAGAGTATCATATAGTCACATAATAAGGCCTCCTATACCAAATTTGGTTTAAATAACTGCAATAATAATGACAATATTAATAAATATCAATATTTCTTTGGAAATTTCTTCAGATTTTTTCTTTAAAATTAATTAAGGGATAGTCCCTAAAATATGTTAGCATACTTAACGTACACCCTGTATAAACAAATTTATTTTCAAAAACTAAAAATAAGTATAATATAAAATGTTCAGCAATTACATACAAATTTCAATAAATCAAAGAATAATGTTTAGATTTAGTTCTAATTGGAGGTACATACATTCATATCGTTCTACAAATTCTATATTAAACTATTAAATACCAAATTCCTATATTAGTGGCCTAATAGATAAACATTGAATGTATCTGTTGATACCATTGTATGTATTAATATTATGGTAATCTGGCCCGATTTCTGTTTTCTTTAATTTGCATTAAAATTCATCTTTTGCAAAATTACATACGGCTACAAACTTTATAAATAGCTTATATAACAATATTTAATGACTGGTATAAACTCTTCCATGACCTTTACTTTTACCTATACAATTATTTTAATTTACTCTTATAGAAAATTGTAAAATGTTCCTGCTTATTTTTTGTTGATTATTATTATATTAGTTAAAAATAATAATTCGGTTCAATGAGTAGATTCTATAGGAAGAAAGAAATACTTGCCATTTCTTGTATCTATGGAGAAATCAAATCAAGTTTTTCTGATTGCAATTATTTCTTCAGCAAATTATATTTAAAATTCACAAGAGCAACCTGTATCATTACAAACCTGTTATTTTAATTCTATGTTTCTCTATTGTTCCATTACTATATGTAAAATAATTTTTTTTAAACACGTTTGGTTTTATTCAATCCATTTTTGGCCAACTTGTTGTCGATATGGCTAATATAGTGAAAGTTGAATGAACAATCAATTTCTTTGAAAAAGACAAGCACTGCGGTGGATAAGGATATTTCTAATGTTACTAGAATAAGGAATGAATAATGAACATACTTGGAAGATCTCTGTAAATACTATTAAGGGCTAGTTTATTTCTTGGATATGTGCAAACCGACTGGCGGATCGTAAAACTGGTAAAACCCTCAGCCCAGAGTGCTATGTCTCCTGAAAACTTTAGAGAAAATGACTGGTAATCATTAAAAACCCCTGGAATCTGGAATTGGTAGGTGGGAGGTAGTTAGTGAAAATTATTGAACTACAGTACTTAGGCCCCTTGTACATACTCCCTATAGACGGACCTTCGCCTAGGCGTCCAACCCACGTAGGCCAAAATAGGCCGTTCTCCCAAAATAGATTCTCTGATTGATGAAGCGGCAGAACAGTAACAGAGTACATGTTGAACCATCTTACCTTCTTGTTCACAACCTCTACAGAGGATGTTTCACTTCTCATATTATGTAGACGTTTCCTTAACGGACAGTGTCCAGTATGGATTCCTGCTATAAAACGTGGGTTTCTTCTGGACATTCCTAGCTAGTCCATTGCTGTACTCTTGTTGGGATATTTTAGTAGTTCCCTAGCAAGCTGTCAGCTGTTTGTTTCATCCCATGGCGTCTTGAATGCATTGTAGGCGTCTTCTATAATTATCTGTGTTATCGCTGTGATCAGTAACAGACTGACCGGGCATGGTCCAAAGATACCTAGGCCTGCTGCTTTCTTGGCCAGTCTTTCGGCTACTTTGTTACCAGTACACTGTGTATGTCCTTTCACCCAGCATACCAGTATGTTATTCATACTGGAGGCACGTACAAGTGCTTGGTGACATTCCCCTACTGCTCCTGTGGTAATTTTGTAACATCTCAGGGCTAGTGATGATTGTCTACAACGTGTGTAGATCCTGATTGTTTTGACCGTAGTTTGTCTACGGACAATCTCTATTGCGGTATGGTACTACGCTGGCTCGCCCATCTATAGCCCTTTATATTGGATTTGCAGACTTTTGGAGTATATTCCACATCCTGCCCCATGCTTCTTTTTTGATCCGTCTGTGAAGATGTTGATTACACCTTCGCCAGCAGTCTCGTTCTCACTATTCGTGTCTGTATTATATAGGGTCTGTCAAAGATAAACCAGGAAGAAATGCCACCTGTGCACGCCCGTAAAGAAGGCGTCTTCCTGACAGCCTCGCTCCACAGGCGACTTCTGGTCTTTCCAGAGCCTACATTTGGTTGTATGCCAACGGATTTTAGGCGTACCATTGTTGTCAGAGCCACTTCTCTTAAATATATATCTAGCGGTGGCGGACACATTCTTACCTCCATAGCTCTCATTGGCGTTGTTCGCATAGCTCCGGTTATGCTTAGGCAGGCAACTCCTCTGCACGTGGCTGAGCTTGACCTTAACTGTAAGCTGTTTGCTCTTAGGCCACCAAACCACAGCTGTATTGGTCATTGGTTTAATGGCGGCAGTGTATATCCACATGACCACTTTGGGTTTCATTCCCCAGGTTTTCCCCACGGTCCTGCTTTTGAAATGAGCTGGGTCACAGGTTGGAAACGATTCTAAACAGTAAGCAATCTATGAGAGGAATCTTTGGAGGTGTAGAGGGCGCTTCTTATAATATCTTATTTGCTTCTCTAAACGAAACAGTGAAGAAAAGTGGGATAAGACAGTCGATTAATTAATAGGTTGAAAAATACTTCCTGGAATCCGCATTAGAGGAGGTGTCCATAACCAGTTGTCTTTTTACCTCTTCTATGGAACTTGATAATAGACAAATATTGTCTGAATGTTATTTGTGGCATTCTACGAATATTCTTTCCTATTATTTGGGTTTTTTACCACATGTACTATTATCCTCTTCAAAACAAATCACCGAATCTACAAAATAATAGAATTATTGGAAAAAGGCCTCTGCGCTAGTGACGTTTACGCCAAAGGAAAAGTCAGAGGTTATGTTTTGCAAATAATATAAATCGAAATAAACATAGACAAAGTTGTGATACAAATACAACTGCAAAGATTAATGCGTAAGGATATGCGGAAGATGAAAAAGTAGTGCACGATCACTGCCATCGTGGTGATAAAGAGAAGAAAATTTCACTTGAAGAAATTGTATCTTCGGGAAAAAGAACTACAAGTGTGTAATGAAGAAAAATACTTGGGACTGGATTTAGATGATAATCTCAATTTCAAAGCTCTTCTAGTCAAATCGCTGCACGAACATTATGCATCTGCAGAAACATGGTGGACAGGGTAAGGGGACTGGTAAAGAAACAAACAACAAAATAGAAGGTATACAATTTTTAACATAAATAATTGATATTTCCCAATTTATAACGATTAGAAAATTGAGATTTTTAGCATCGAAAATAACGACAACAAAAAACTTAGAAAATGAGTGAAATTTTGTATGATTTTGTGATCTTGTCGAAAATATTGTCTTTCCTATATTCCGCATATGGGAAAGTAAAAAACAAATATATAATAAAATACAGGTGGCGATGATCTTATGGCGACTCATATTTCTTGTACCTTTTTGCTCGTGTGCCGTTATGCTGCTTATATATCTGTAATGAATTTTATATCCATATTCAAATTCGTAATAAAATAAATTACCAGTTTAGTAGATTACGGTTGTTTGTTACAAGTCCATATATTAGTCCATTTATCATAGCCCATTCAATTTTTATTTAACTGAAGGTAAGCAGTGAAAAATTGGAAGTTTGTTGACATGAATAACAGTACATGCAGAATTTGAATTGTTTTATTTTGTTGTACTATGGTCAAAACCTGAAGAAAGACTATCGGTAAATAAATAATAAAGGACGAAAATACAGTTTGCAATTAAATTTTAACTGATGTTTCCCATTATCTTGTTATCGCGTTGCTTGTTTATTTTATACCAAACAATAATTAAATTTTATGAATTTATTTTCAATTTTATAGAAGTATCTATACATTAACTGTACATTACTATGATATTATACAGGCACTATAAATTACGATAATTGTGAGCCCATTTCCATATTTCCATATTAGATAATACCTGAAACGACCAAAGAGCTTACGGGACTCCACCTTCCTGAATATTATGCTTTTTAACTAATCTCAAAAGCATTTTATATTGTGTGTATCTCCGCAAACTTTCTATTCCTTATACTTCAGTTACTCGATTTCTATATGAATTTTCGGTTCCATTTCACCACATTTCAAACACCTGCTTGAATGCCTCAAAGATATATGGAGCTAAAACTTTTTGATAATTATTTAAGTGAAAGAACGCAGAGTGTTCATATTGCGGGTACACAGAGTGAATTCAGTACGGTTAGTTGTAGTGTACCTCAGGGCACTGTCTTGGGTCCAGATTTGTTCCTAATATATTTAAATAATTTTTTTGCCATCGAAAGTATAGGACACATTATTAGTTTTGCCGCTATATATTATGAGGCAGAGCCCTGGTCAGAGCTAAAATTCAAAATAGATACAGATCTCCCAAAAATTTTAGACTGGTTTAAATTCAAATTATTAACAGTCATTGTCGAAAAAAACCCTATTTGTACCTTTCGGAATGTATAAAAAATCAATTCCTGATATGGACATAATCAAAGTTCATCTTGAAACTGAAGTATTTGAAATCAAAAAAGCTACTAATGTAAAATATTTAGGTATTTTTATCGACTGTCATCTGAGGTGGGATATACATGTGCATTTTGTGTTAAAAAAACTTAGAACAGTAATACATATTTTTAAATGTATTAAAGATATTTTGAATATAAATCAGGTAATAATCCTTTTGTAAGGCCTCAATAGAATCGCATTTGACATACGGAATCATTGGATGGGGTTGAATCTTAATTGTACATTTACAAATTATGCAAAAGCGAATCCTGAAAATAATATTCAATAAACTGATTATATATTTATCAGATTAACTGTTTCGTAAGTCACGTATTTTAGATATTCGTCAATTATATTTTTTTAACGCAGCGTTGAAGGTTTTTTCTGAAAAAAAAAAGATAAAATAAGTCACACTCATCACACAAGAGCTAAAAATCTAAATAACTTACCTATAATATTAATGCGTACTAGTACAGGATAAAGATCAAATTCCCAATATGTCTAAAAATATTTTTAAAAAATAATTGAGGAATTTTATATACGTTTCACGAATATTTGTCCATACACTAATTGGCTCGAATAGAAAGTAGTTAATTTTGTGATACTTTTCTATTTATTTTATATATACCTTCAAAAATATTTTATTTTTATGGTTGTATGTATGTATGTGTATATATAATGTGTTATATTTGTGTGCATGTGCCGGTGTACGTAGTTTACTTATAGGTACATAATTTCATATTGCCACTCACGTTCAAGAAGTATTTTTAA
This sequence comes from Leptura quadrifasciata, assembly GCA_963675555.1. NCBI lineage: Eukaryota > Metazoa > Arthropoda > Insecta > Coleoptera > Cerambycidae > Leptura > Leptura quadrifasciata. Next base: position 186,900,140 of record OY776673.1, on the reverse strand, counting down.
TACTTAAGTGAGTATATTGTTTATTTAGTATTTATAGATTAGGTTTAATGTATTATATTTATTGTCATTATTATTGTTTTACATATTTATATTACTTTTTATGCTATATCCGAATAAAAATTTTTTTTTTTTTTTTTTTTTTTTTTTACAAAAAACCAGTCACCCTACTCTGTGGCTCCGACCCTCACAGAGGGAAGCTGGTAATACCAATAGCCACTCCCCACGCCCGTGGGGTGAGTGACTACCGGGTCCGCGAATCGTGTGCCCTGAGTAGACGTAATGAACCGAGGATGACAGCCTTCTGCATTCTGCCGGCTAAGATCTCTGCCGAATCTCGGCATGCCGGTATGATCTTTAGTTCTGAAAGCAGCGTCTGTCTCATTCCACCGAGGGCTCCTATAATCAGTACCACTATTTTAACAGAATGGCCTGGATAAAGCCTGCGGAGTTCGAAGAGCAAATCTCGATATTTTGTCCGTTTTTCCTCCTCTTTCAAGACAATGTTGCTCTCAGCGGGAGCTGAGAATTCCACGACATACATTGTCTTGAGTTGGTGGTCGAGGAGTACTATGTCAGGCTTGTTGGCTTGTATTTGCCTGACGGTGGGAAACGAGTAGTTCCAATAAATTAGGCACTTCTCATTCCCCACAACGGACTCAATATCCCCCGTTATTATTATTATTATTTTTTTTTTTTTTTTTTTTTTTTTACAAAAAACCAGTCACCCTACTCTGTGGCTCCGACCCTCACAGAGGGGAGCTGGTAATACCAATAGCCACTCCCCACGCCCGTGGGGTGAGTGACTACCGGGTCCGCGAATCGTGTGCCCTGAGTAGACGTAATGAACCGAGGATGACAGCCTTCTGCATTCTGCCGGCTAAGATCTCTGCCGAATCTCGGCATGCCGGTATGATCTTTAGTTCTGAAAGCAGCGTCTGTCTCATTCCACCGAGGGCTCCTATAATCAGTACCACTATTTTAACAGAATGGCCTGGATAAAGCCTGCGGAGTTCGAAGAGCAAATCTCGATATTTTGTCCGTTTTTCCTCCTCTTTCAAGACAATGTTGCTCTCAGCGGGAGCTGAGAATTCCACGACATACATTGTCTTGAGTTGGTGGTCGAGGAGTACTATGTCAGGCTTGTTGGCTTGTATTTGCCTGACGGTGGGAAACGAGTAGTTCCAATAAATTAGGCACTTCTCATTCCCCACAACGGACTCAATATCCCCCGGAACGTAAGGCAGCACTGGTGTTTCGTCTATCCCATACGAGTGCCTTAGATGATAGTAAAGCACTCGTAATGCTGCGTTGTGTCTATGAATATAGGCCGAGACTGCGTAAGTCGGGCAAGCCGACAGTAAGTGCATTACAGTCTCCGGCGCCCTGCGGCAGGCCCTGCAGCTGACATCAGGGACCTCCATACCCATGACACGACGTCGATAGACGAGAGTGTTAAATACACCATCCTGGCAAGCCATTATGAATCCCTCGGTCTCAGACTTCAGCCCAGCTGACCTTAAGAAGGCGAAGGTCAGCCTTTCGGATAAGCCGAGGTCTTCTATATTTTTATAGAAGATCCCGTGCAATGGCTTATCCTTATGGAGCTGCAGAAGGATGTTGTGTTCTGCAGCTCTAATGTGGGCTTTTAGTCGAACGGGTTCCAACTCGGTGACAGAGTCGGGGTTTACCCGCTCGACGTCGAAGATGAGACCAAGTTCATCGGCTGCTCTGCGTGCTGCCTTAAAGAGAAAAGCTCCTACCTCTGCATTTTCATGGTCTCGGACCATGCAGAGGAGGGGATCCGAACTCCTGATGACCTTACATGCTCCATCCAGAACCATCCTGCTATGGAGACTCTCCAAGCTCAAGAGTCCACGGCCTCCCCGATGTCGTGGGAGATATAACCGTGGAACGGACGATTTAGGATGCAAGCTCCTATTGAGATGCATCTTCTTGCGGGTTACTACATCGAGTTGACGCAGCTCTTCTCTAGTCCACTTCACTACTCCGAAAGAGTAGAGAAGGATCGGAACGGCAAGCATATTTGTAGCAGACACCTTGTTCTTCCCCGACAGTTCTGAAGACCAGATCTGTCGGAGTAGGTGCTGATACTTGCCGCGGAGAGCGTTTTTCACTACACTCACTTCTTGGGTGGAGCGTTGCTCGACACCCAAGTAAGTGTACGACTCTCCGGCATCTAGATGGTGTAAGATGCTTCCGTCCACGAGCTGCGCGTCCTCTCCGTAGTCACCGCATCGTCCTCTCTTGAGATGGATCAGTGCGCATTTGTCCAACCCGAACTGCATACCGACAGCCTGCGTGTACTCCTGTACCACCCTAAGGGACTGCTGGAGATCCCTCTCTCCAGAGGCATAAAGTTTAAGGTCATCCATATAAAATAGATGGGTGACCTTATGCCTCCTGTCGCCGGGGGTACCGCAGTTGTAGCCACGGGTTTTCCGGAGCGAGACGGATAATGGCAGTAGTGAGATGCAAAAGAGAAGGGGGCTGAGGGAATCTCCCTGAAATACTCCTCTTCTGAATGTTACCGACTCTGTTTGGACTCTATCGTTACCCGATGTTATGGTAAAACGAGTCCTCCAGAGCGGCATCAGTTCTTCAATACATCTCACTACGGGGCCTGGTACCACAAGACATCGGAGCAAGTGAACAATGAGCTCATGCGATGTCATGTCAAATGCCTTGCGGTAGTCGATCCAGGCCATAGAGAGGTTCCGCTTATACTGCATGGAGTCCTGCGTGACACATCTGTCGATCAGCAGGTTTTCCTTGCAGCCAGCGACACCTCTCTTCGACCCTCGTTGCTCATATATCCGTTCGTAAACCGGTTCAACTGCGTGGAGCACCCGCATGTACAAAATGCGTGTAAACACCTTGTAGCATGCGTTTAGACAGGTTATCGGTCTGTAGTTCTTTGGGTTGGACAAATCTCCGTTCTTGGGGATCAGCACTGTCCGGTGACAGAGTTATTATTATTATTATTATTATTATTATTATTATTATTATTATTATTATTTCTAATGTTAGTTTTTGAGTTGAAATAATTCTAAATTACCTACTTACGATGTATATCATTCGCGGTCCGTTTAAGACTGTCTTGTCTGCAATATCAGGCTATACAGTTTTTAATATGCAATGTTACTTTATTTAAAACTAGCTGACCCAACGGACGTTGTCATGTCACAAAGAACATTCCTGTCACAAAAGCGCTCTCAGTTTTTCCAGAATTTTTCAATTTTCTTTGCAACTTTTCCAATTTTTCTTTCCCTGAAAATCTTATTACGAGCATTAAAAAAAATTAGCCAAATCGGTCCAGCCGTTCTCAAGTGATGCGCTTACCAACGAACAGCATTTCATTTTTATTTATATAGACTCTAACCACTTTTTTAGCTTTCTTTAGTTATTCCCGTTCGTATTAGCCGTAGTTGAGACTTGAACTCAGAAGTGGTACAGCGATTAACAGCGTTGCCTCTCACACAACCTCATCTAGTCAATTGCTATTAACTCAGTAACACATTAAAAACTCCAATAAATATACATACCCTGATCAAGATGCGAACCAGGGGCTCCTTGATCTCAAACCTAACGCACAAGCATTGAGTTTCTATATATTTTAAATATTAATTCTATCTATTTCAAGTTGAAAGCATCTGGATACTATATTTCGTAGTCTTGTCTCGGATCATAACATCATGTAGTTGTAGCTTGCTGCATGAATCGTTCGTGAATAATATGGTGTTATAATCCTTCGACGAGACTGCTCATATAATTAAGATCATCCTTTCTTAGAGTCATGTTGATTGATCTACTAATTTTTCCACCAACTCTGATATATTGCAAACTGATGTAAGATATAATATTCCCGGATATATTAATTGCTATTATCTGGTATGCAAGCAATAAACCATAATTAGCTATCCAGAAACTCTACCTTGTTAATCAATAAAAGCAAAATATTAAGTACTTCTCTCTCGTTTACTAATTGGGGTATAAGACCGTTACAGAATTACTCTTTCAGACGGATTATTAATTGAGCAGAAGTTGTTATTTGCAAGAAGTCATTTAGTTAATGAGGAAATTCTTTATGATCATATTTCATTCTTTCTTGTAAACATTATTAAAATCGTTTCAAATGCGATACCCAAGCGAATTATTAAGCTGGATGAAAAGTGAAACCTTGCAGATATTTTAATTCGATTATTTAAAACCGTTGCACATAAATTAATTTTCACTACATACCTAGGTACTCTCGTTCTTTTATTACTGCGTGTATTTTCATATGTTATTAATATTCTAAAACATTATGAAAAATCTACTAACCATGTTAGCATCATGGGGAGATACTTAAAACTAATTATCTTCCGTTGATGGTAACATAGTTAAATAAACGTGCGTCTAGTAGCGTATTCGAGTGTAGTATTGAAGGGTTTGCTTCTTGTGGAAACCACGATTTGATCTGTTAATCCCGATTAACCCTGAAATATAATATTAAATAAAAAAATTAGCTAAAAAACTAACAGCACAAGAAGCATATCAACAAAACTAGTTATTTATCATACGCGTGTGTAAAGCAGTGTTTTCTCATCACTAAGTATTAAAGAACTTTACGAACGCGTATCATGCATAATTTTTTGCTCAAAAAATAAATGCAAAGCAATCAATTTATCAATTATATTGTCTTCTAGACTTGATCTAATTAGATGCAAACTATCTACGTAAGATTGACAATGGCATGGTATGGCATGGTTTCTATTATTTTGTAGATTCGGTAATTTGTTTGGAAGAGGATAATAATACATACGGTGGAAAACCCAAATAATAGGAAAGAATATGGCCGTTAGTTGTTCATGTTTAAGCGTAGATTGTTCCAAGTACTAATAAAAACTTTTCGTTTCACATTAGAGTCGTTGTAGTAGTCGAGATCAGTTCGGAAAATTCCGAAATTCGATTTAACCTGACTCAAAAATTTTGATTGATCCGAAATTCTCGGGATGAGGATTCCAGGGATACAACCCCTAATATCGATGTAGCTCTATTTTATAAAAAGCTGAATTTTAACGGAATAGGTTCGGGTGGAGACGGTTGAATTCAAAATTGACTTTGCCGGTTGCTAAAATACACACTATATTCATACATTATTGAGTTTTCTAATGTTTTAAATTTGTAATTGATTTTTCATTTATAAGTTCAAAAATCTTGAAAACTATCACCTTAATCATAAAAATGTCTTTTTCATTTTTGCTTATTATTACCATATATTAAATGTCATTATAATACAGTTTTATAAATATGGTTGGAAATTTTCAAAATTATTTTCAATATTAAGTATTCAGTATTTAATAAATACTTTTTCAAATTTGATGTAAGGAAATTTTTTTGATATCTAAATGTGCAATTTTAGCATCATCGCAGGGAATATTTTTTATGTTGTCTTCAATAGGAAAGTCTATCTACAATATAACACCGAACAGGCCCGCGTTTTACCTCTTGCTTTGCCTCAAGGATAGGTATTAAGCCTGTTACTTTTCAATATTTATACAGCGTCATGCAGTACGCTGACGACTTATCTGTTTGTGTTTACATTCATTAAGTACTGTGAAAGCAAAGCTTATATAACATTGATTTTATCTTGTTTAAAAGTAAATCCCGGTCACCATTTTTACACGACATAATACTAGTTTATACGACCATATAACACTTAGGGTATGATGTGCCTATATCGTTTTGAAGTAAAAGAGCCACGCCAAGTGTAGTTTTCAACTGTTGGTCCGAAATTTTTACTAAAATTGCTATTATGAAACCTTTTAATTATCAGTATAAAAAGTCAATAAAACTTTTCCAATGCAAGAAACCTTGACTGGATAAGTCTTTCGTATAGGTCCGCAGTCCAAAGAGATAACACCATTCGGAAGAAATGCGATCGCATCACTGTGACTTTTCATTGCAGTTGGTAATTATGGTGCTTTCGGACATAAAACGCGTTCCAACCGAAACCCATATGTCCATCGACTCGGCAGAGTTTAGTAAGTTATGTAAGGCTCCGAACCAAAATTTCGGCAAAGAAGGAAAACGTTAAATTTAGATTTAGATTCCGTTGCAGTTACGAAAAACATTTCATCAGAAATCTTATTTGTTTGTCAACCTTCGCTGCAGTTCCATTTTTAAAACATCCGAAGGACGTTCTTACGTCCTATTGCATAATTACATTCTGCAACTAATAACGTCATTTTGGTTGCAGCTTCTAATAATACCATTTAGGACGTAAAGCGCGTTTTCAGAAAATGCTTTGCGTTCAAATCGAAACTCTCAGCGAAAACTCAGCATTAATCACTTCGATTCAAAACTTCATCTGAAAAAGGAAACGTCAGTTTCGTCGAAATAACGAAAATTAGATTTAGTTGTAGTTTCTAAATATGTTGTTTCAGAAGTTTTTTGAGGTCGGCGTCGTCGCGAAAGTTCCTGTTTCTTAAGCTAATTACTTCCACGTCCAGTGGAGGTATAGCAACGCAAAAGAATTTTTTTTGATGAAATAGGCTTAAAATGCCATGAAACGTCGAGATTTTAAATTTGAGCGGAAAAATTTTTTGTGTCTGTCGGTCGGTCTGTAACTTTTTTTTTTCGCACGTTTACTCTGGAACCATATTTACTTGAAATTTGGTACACTTATGTATTATAATGAGATCTAGAACTAGATTATATCTTGATATAATTCTGTTGAAGAGTTCGAGGGTAAATGGGATAAATAAGGGTAAATAGGCAAAGCAAGCAGGTAAAGGGCGAGCGTAGGTGCGTCTTTACTATGTACATACTTCGGTATGCGATGTAAAGCAACGACAGGTGCAGTTAGTACTTGGTTGGGTGACCATTCCAACGGAAACCGCGTCCTCGCCTCACACATCTTCCAGCGGCTTGTATATCAGTGTATGCGCGGAAGCTATACAACCTTAGGCGAGAGTTGTATAGGAGATATACCATCCTTCGGAGGGGATGTAAAGCCGTCGGTCCCTTGTCTATTAAATGTTAGGCAAGTAAAAGATCCCTACTCTTCTTAAGGGAAGAGGTTCGGCAAAATTCCTGGTTGGGGGTAGCTCGTCTACAGGCGTCGGTGTTAGGCCTCAGTAGCGGAAATAGGCCGACGTAAATCAATGTATGAAAAAAAAAGCAGATAAAAGTTCATAAAATCGTAATTTAGGGCATGTACGAAAAGCCAAGGTCTCCAAATTTTTTTTGGCATCAGCCACTCCCCACTAGCATCCCCAGTACCACCCCCACACTATTATGAAAGGGAGTAAATTAAAATGTGATTTAGTGTATGTACCAGAACGAGACGTCTCAAAAAAAATTTTTTGGCGTTAGCTACTCCCTCTACCACCCCCATTGCCACCCTCACTCTATTATTATAGGGAGTTAAATATTATATTGGGATTTAGTGTGTATAAGACTTGGGTGTAAAATCTGAATGTGGAAGTAGTGATTCCTTGGGCAGCGGTTTTTTCGATGTAGTTTGGATTAAAACATTTGAGGAACGTTTTTTACGTTCTGACACGCAAGAAAGAGATAGAATTGCAATCTGTAAATAATGTCTCTGTAGTAACTTTTCCAATCACGATTATCACTTTAGAGATGCATTAAACACGGCATTAATCAACATTTACATATGTTGTTAAACAAATTAGATTGCACAAATTGCAATAACTTAAGTAATTTTAAACTTTCACTCGATACGATGCAATAGAGCAAATTGTATTTGCAGTTCTAATTTTCAGACTCTAACAAGACAGAAACATTTAATGTACTGATGGAACGTTTAATGTTATTGTTGTTGCAAACACAAATGTAGGTTTACTTGGTTCTACTTTGGAAGGAAGCGACAATTTCTGGAGCAGAATAAGAACCTTAATAATTAACAAGAAGGGATAACATTTATGTTGTTTAATTAGTATAGATTATTACTAGGACTTACTGGGAACCATTTGCCTATTCAACTGGTTATTAATTTATTTTCTATGCATTTTTTTTCTATTATATCCATACTGTTTATTCTTATAGCAGAAATGTTGTTCACGTAATTTGATTCATTTCAATTCATCTCTTTTGTTCGACTGCTTATTTTAGATATCGTTGTGTGACCTTTGTGATTTCTGTATTTATTTTATATGTACTGTAGCAATGAAAGCTTATTTTGTTTTTGTTCTTATTCTTGCTACTAGTGATGGATGTCGCATTACATTCATTACTGTACACCAAATTGTTTAATTTATAGTTGATCTAAAATATGCAAATGCAGTATTAAATTTTCATGTGTTCAGTTGAGAGCTACTTCAGATATGTGAGAATTTATTACAAGTAGGACTTATCACTTAACAAAAAATGCGTCCAGGAGTAAGCAACCATACCATACCTCATTGTTCATACAATGTAGTTGTAAAACATTCTTAAAAATATGAACAGGGAATGATGTGATTGCACAATTTTTTACATAATTTTTACAAAAGAGGTCAAAGGAGGAGCAGTGGGAGTAAATATACTCATTTTGATAAGTAAATAAGTCCAGAATTTTATAATCCAATATTTTGTAGCTCTACTACCCTGTGATGTCACTTCCATTAACGTAAAGAGTCTCTTATAAGGGACGCTGATATTTTTGAGTTTTTCTCAGTGTGTATTGGGCTTTTAGCAAATTGCCTCTTGCGCTAGTGTGAACTTGTCCTTAAACATATGCTTTATGCTTGTCTTGACCTTATGCTTATCTTGTGCCTAGTGTATTTGAATTAATTGAATGTTATGGATGAAAATCTGTACAACACATCTCGCGGGGGGTAAGTAAATATTTAGTCAGTATTTTATCAGTCCCCGCTTCTACGATTTACCACTGCTGGTGACTTATAGACACTATAGCGGATGAACATAACCTATATTTATGTAGTTCACCACAGTCATTGGCGTACCACAGTTATTTTTTCTTTACGTCCCTTACTCCACACTGAATGGTCAATGTAAGTCATAAGTTGTTATATCATTTTGCCAAATTGTTATCCCAATTCTTGATATTTATTATATTATTGCAGGCTAAGCCTACATGAGGTTTTAGAAGCTTTAGAAGAAAATGGAGATGATACTTCTGTAGATATTTTCGCAGTTCCTCCTGAAGACGGAAATGAAACTGAGCAAGATAGTGATAATAGTGATGATGAGCACGAAGCAAATTTGAATCATTTGGAGCCGAATATGCTAAGAACAGAATGTGTAATGCAACAAGTAATCAACGATGAACAAGACGATGACCAGGATGATGAACCAGAGGACCAATTCGATTCAAGTGATGATCCACCATTATCAAAATGTGTAGACAGACTGAAGAACTATCAACATCTAAACTGCAGTTCATTTGCAACAAAAAATCGTAGGAAATAAAATCGGACCAAATAAATCAGTATCAAACCAAAGAAATCGACTGCTCAAAATACCAAGTGGATAAAGTTAGAACCAAAATTCCACATAAACACTAACTGTACTCCAGTGCCACCTTCTAATGAAGCAAAACAGTGCAAATTTCCAACAGATTTCTTCAATTTATTTTTCACAACGGGCTTTTGTGAAACCATCGTTGAATAAACCAATATATATTCGCAGCAGAAAAATAATCCGATTAATCTTACTTTCAGCGAATTATACGTATTCTTTGGAGGAGTTTTGCTACGGGGTTATGGTAAATACCCAAACAAAAGGATATATTGGTCCAACCAAAAAGATGTATCACCAATTCTATCAGAGAGTATGAGACTACACAAGTTTGAAGCGATAACAAAAAACTTTCATTTAAATGACAATGATCACAGAGACCCAAACGATCGTTTATACAAACTGCGACCCATAATTGAAGAGCTCAATGCGAAAATTAGGCAGCATGGTGAATTGGAAGAGTTTCTATCGATCGACGAAAGCATAATTCTCTAATACGGGAAGCATTATGCAAAACAATTTATAAAGGAAAAACCAATACGTGTCGGGTACAAAAATTGGGCAATATGTAACAGCTCTGGATAGGAGGGGACATAGTAGTTTCGCTGTTAGTGAAAGCCCAGTTGCCACCGAAAGAAGGCTATAAAATATTTTTTGATAATTATTTTACATCAGTGAATCTAATGAAGTATATGTCAGAAAAGGGATTTTATGCCACTGGCACAATTCATGAAAATAGAACGGCAAAGTGTCCACTGATTGATGAAAAAGTGATGGCAAAAAAGCCGAGGGGAACGTTCGACCAGAGAAGCACTGCAGATGAGACTATGACATTGGTAAAATGGAAAGATAATAAAGTAGTGACCGCAGCAACTACATAAGCCACCGCAAAGAAAACTACATGTGTACGTTGGTGCCGCGCAAGAAAAAGAAAAGCCTCAACTTTTCACAAATTATAATAAGGGAATGGGGGGGCTTTGATAAAATGGATCAACTTGTTGCCGTTTATCGAACAAGAATGAGATATAGAAAATGGTATTGCCCAATTTTCGCTTATTTGTTCGATGTGGCCATAGTAAATGGGTGGCGGCTTATGAAGAAATTTAATCCAAAAATTGAAAGGGCAGCTAGCCTTTTAGTATTTCGAAGATATATAGCCCTAAACTTTTTACAAAATTTTGACACTTCTTCGTTGAGGGGAAAAACTATCCCGATTCCTTCGGACGATATCCGATTTGATGGTAAGAATCACTGGCCCGAATACAGTACAAACGGTAAACGCTGTAGATACTGTAAAACAAAAGCAAATTTCATATGCATGAAGTGTAACGTAGGGCTCCATCCTAAAATGTGTTTCAAATTATATCACACATTGTAAAAATGGAATTGCTCCAAGGTACAGAGTCCCTTAAAGAGGATGGGCTGTAACTCCTGCAGTAATATAATAATCAAAAAGTTGTTTCAAATTTGTAATATATATGCCAAATTAATAAAAATTTACCAAAAAAATATCATTTCTCAATTACAGTAACCTTCATACGCAAATGGGTTTTAAAATGTCAATTTAAATATCTTGGGGTCATTTTTGACAGTAGGTTAACCTTTAATAATCATATAAATAATGCCGTGGCCAGGTCTTAAATAAACTTAGGTTTCATAATTAGAAGTGACAAAGAATTTGTGAATGAGCCTAAGTGTGTGAATATAAAATGCACCAAAAACAGAAATGACAGAAAAGTGATGTAGTTTAATCATCGCATTGCTGTGAAGATCATTTCAGGGTAAACAGAACAAATTTGAAGTATATTGTAAAAAAGTAAAGATGACAATATTTTTATTGCTTAAGAAACCAGATTGCTTAAGAAACGATTGTACCTGTGTAATTTATAGATATCGGAGCAAACAAGAAATATTTAGATAAGTTTATCAGCAATCCGATTAGAGTGAACCATAATTTTTGTTATTGGTCAGCTAACAAACACTCTGATATAAATTTAAAAGTTTTTAGGTTATACATTTTATTGAATGTGCACACACAATACAACAACAATTATTTCTTCACAGTTTGTATTTTATCACAGACCTCTTCAAGTTTATTACTATGCTTAAATAATAACCGAGCATTTTAACCAACGTTTTCGATACTCAATATTTTTATTTGACTCTAGAAGTTGAAACGGAGATAGAGACATTGTTAATACTTTTGCTAATAGCGAAACAAAGAGTCATAATTCCAGAGAATCGCCAAAATACTGAGAAACAAAAATTCCTTGGTAATGCGAATATTTAAGAAGTATGCGAATTTTGGTGTCACCTCCAACGAAGGTCGCCACCATTCTGAAATACATCTGTTTCATTATGCCATTGAGCAGTATCGAGTGATCTTTAAATCCTTGCCACAGGGCACTGGCTGTTCTTTCACCCGGACATGATGGTGTAATGTTTCGGGGGTACTGAACTGCATAGGCAGTTTGATTTTTTAATCTATTTTTTTATAATGTCACAATAATTAGAAAACATTGCAAATACAAACTGCATAAATTCTATTTATAAAAATTAATAAAACGTGGGAATCAAATACGTTTTATTAAAAATTGCATAGAAGACTATATAAAAAAAATGGAAATGTATGTTCTCAGAATTTTATTAAGTACTGGCACATACTATTGCGTTTCTTTTTATCATAATCTCGTGGAAACTGTAATGATAACGAAATAAATTTCATTAATATGTTAGATTATAAAATATGTATCTTTGGTAATAGAAAACATTTTAATCGTGGTGCTATATTAATATTAACCAAAGAAATATTGAAAGTTAAGGCATTTTAAATATTTGAATTTGTAGGTATTAATTTTAATAATGGAGGCAACAATTTCTGTCTATTATGTATGTTATAGATGTTTTTAAACAAAGAAGAATGTCTGAATATTATTTTTGAGACATTTTTAAAAGTCATATGCTATGGTGAATTCAACATATCATTACTTGGTGACTCTAAAGAAAAGACCGACTTAATAGACCTTACAAACTTCTTTTACCTCTATGAAGCCACAAATGAGGCTACCAGATTAACTACAAACTGAAAAACTGCTGGTATGGAATATTATAAATTCTCAACGAAAATAAGTCCGGTGATAAAAACCACAATATTAAGATAAATGACACAGAGATAACAAATAAAAGACAAATGGCTAACATATTTAATGCTCATTTTGTAAAACAACTTCAACCGCTAAGCAATATTAAAGGAAATGTGAAATTATCCAGAGTAACAGATGTAGAGTAAAGGGTTCTTTCTCGACCATGTAGTTGAGTCCCAAGTAAATCATGTGATAAACAACTTCATCAGGGCCTGCAAATTACTCAGCATCTTTAATTTTAAAAAATGCTAAATATGTTGCTAAATCGTTATGTCACATCATTAACTTATATTTTAACAAAGGTAGTTTTCATGGCATTAAAAATATCAAAAATTATTTGCCTGTATAAGAAAGGTAATCCAAAATCAATAGCGAACTATCGTTCAAATTCTTTCAGTGTTTTCAAACATTTTTGAAAAGTCTTGACAAAAAGAATTATGGCCTTTTAGATGAAAACAAAACTTTATCAAACAATCAGCTTAGAGAAAAAGATCAACAACGTCTGCTCTTTGTGGTATTTCAAATAGTATCTACAAACAGTTGAATAAAAGTAACAAAGCAAAGGCGTTTGACTGCGCTGAGCATGAGGCTCTATTACAAAAATTAGAGACTTATGGTCTGCGTGATAATTATCATAAATTGTTGAAAGCAATTCGTTGGTTTCCTTGGCGAAAATTAAATAGAACTACCAGTAGAAATTGTTAGCCAGCGACAAAAAATGTTTTCCAACATCTCTATGCTAATCTAATCTCGCTATTAGAATATTTCCCTTCAGAATATTTAAATATGAACCAGGACAAAACCATTTCCTTGCAATTCATCCTCTACCTTCGAACTATACAAGTAGTCCCTTCATCAAAATAAATCGTAAATCTATACAGCAAGTTAAAATTCTCAAGATTCTTGGTTTATACTTAGGCCTATCATTAAACTGGAGATATCACGTATCGTACATCTCTAATAAAATTACTAAACAATGTTTTACCTTAAAAAGACTTAACATGTAAACATATATCTAGAGCATTTTATTATTCAGGCTTTGAATCAGTGATACGTTTTGGCGTTGTTTTGTTTCTGTAGTATAAGAAACAAAGAAACTATAGCTGGAACACCTTCCCCATTTTTAAAATATAAATGTTCTCATTTTCTTACTATAGTTAGCTAATGATTAAAAAACTTTATTACTGTTTTTCATTAATATAGCAATAACTAAAAGCTCACTCCTTTGCCTGCGTAAAGCAATTGTCTTATTTTTTTTACCTCAGTTACATATGCCGCATTGTAGCCACCATTTGAAATTTTTAAATTTTGTGTCTAAATTTGTAGTCAGTGACCCTGAACACATAAATTTTCTACATCTCAAAATCTGACGTTGTTCCTAAGTTTCGCATCTTCTTATCCTCTCGGTACTGTATGTAGTAAAGTCGCTTCAATGTGTTTTTTGGTTTTTTAAACT